>JASUAB010000015.1:27250000-28500000 GCA_037013595.1 Dicorynia guianensis
TCTTTGCTCCTTTTTAGCTGAAATCAGTATATACTTTAAAGCACGATGAAAGTATTGTGAACAGCCTTTGGTGGTACGAGCTCAGTGGTCCTTTCCAACTTCTTTCACTTATTACAGTTGAAAGTAAACAAAAAGACGAATCGTGATGACTTCAACTACAAGCATTCCCCACAAGAGTACTTGACCAATACGATGTTCTGTAAGCTTGTTTTAGAGCTCTTTCGCCTTAGGAGAAAGTAAAGAGCCTCCCAAATTTTATACAATTGATTGAAATAATTTGATTATTACAGCATTAGGCAAGCTTAATTGTTAAGAAACTATAAATTTCACTACAGATTGTAAAGCAGCAGGAACGAGAGATATACAATATTTTTATATTTATATATTTATTCTCATACTATCTCTACTTAATAAAATTTAAAGTATTTAATTGATTAAATTTCAAAAATAAACCGTATAATGTAATAGATTTAACGGAATTGAGTCTTGTTGTCACTATTTTGTGAAAATTATTATGTGAGAATAGATTTTTTAAGAAGATATATACTATAATTATGAACGACCTGTGGAAAGTATCAAGAGGAAAGCAGTGGCTAAGTGAGAAGGTGGATGCACTTTAAAATACTAGCACCTGTGGGAACCACCGTGTGCAATTGCACTTTAAAATACTGTAAATGCACCAAGAATGTAAAAGCTGAGCTGAAAAAGGAACTTCAGAAGAGCTTCAATAATGTTCTACTTAGCAACCTCCCTCTGTGTTCCTTAACACTGAAACGAATGAGGACTGTGTCAGAGTATGATCAGAGTCTACTGGAAGATGAGCAGAGGGCAGTACATATGATCTAAGGGGAGTTCCTTTAGAGCTGGCTTGGGAGGCTTGTGTTCGGTTTTTAACGCCAAATTATAAAGAAAGTAGCTTTTAGGCACACCAACTGACAGCACCCCACGTAAGGGAATCTGCTTTTGCATTTATCACTTATTGAATTCAAAAGTTGTTGGCAAAGTTCTATCTTTTGGTAGCAAACTCGCAATCCTCTGACGGACTTGGCTTCGACGGTGAATAGTGACATTACCTGTGATGCTATCATGCCAACCAAAGTTAAATCATGTTAGCGCACATGAACACTTTGTGAATCAGCAGCATCCCATTTAGAAGTTACAAAACAAAATTGGGATGGAGGCCTGGTTGATAAATAGGTTTATCTCCAATGGCCCTTACTTGGTGAGATGAATCTAGTTTATAATTAATGACGCTTGAACATAATTATGGAAGTATTGATATTCTCATAACTTTTAACATATGAAAGTTACACAAAAATTGACTCATACGGTCAAATGATGTAGATCTAATTTATGTATAACTTTTTACATGTTGAAAGTCACGAGAGAAATGATTTCTTAATGCCCGTAAGCATCAGTTCTGGTGGCACAGTTGCTAGACTTCCCCGAACTTAATTGTGGGTTCGATTTCTGTCTTCTATTTTTTCAAAGTCATTTAAGCTCATGTAATATCAAAAAAAACAAAAAATAATTCCTTAATTATTATGCGCAACCTACAGTCTAGATTACATCATTTAGTATTAACAATTACAGAAACTTACGCTGGTGAGTCTCTGGCTCATTGGCACCACTGTCTCTCAGCTTTGAATCAGTTTGTTGATTCGATTCTACTCCATTCCCCTTCCTCTAAATATAGCCATGAAGTATGGCCCTACGTTAACCAAAAAAAAAAAATTACAGAAACTTACAATAAATTGTTAGATAAGGGCCTTCTGAGATCATGAGTCTTGACCCAATCGAGTGTAAGAGTTCTTGTACGGATAATTTTGACTTGGTAATATAATTGATTTTGATGAAGTGTTACGTTCAATCTTTTTGGTAATTGTCTGGTGGGCAGGGATGAGAATGAACATCTTTTGGAAGGTGATAAATCTGGGTGAAAATGTATGGGGGACAGGAATAGAAGTCAACTTTCATGATCATGGCCGGTTTGGATGTATCCTTTCACTCAACTGGAAGAGAATACGCCTCCGATTCATGGATGGTAGAGATGGATAGAGTTACTTTTTTATATGACTACAGTACCCTTCATTATCTTAAAAATGACTGGATCAGATTGCAGAATCCAGCTTATCCTCTAAAAGTTCCAAATTGCCATCTCTTTCTGAAACTTCCTGCCCAAAATACCGGAAACAAGGAAAAGAATAAAGGGAGAAAGAGAAGATGGCAACAAATTTGATCTCAACTGCAGACCCCTTCCTTCTGCTATCTCATTCAGCATCCTCCTCTTCACTTCCTTCCTCATCTGCAACACCAACATATGTTTACCCCGTCAAATGCAGTGTGAAGAGGCAATTAACTCTTTGCAAAGCAATCAACCAGCCATCATTACATCCTCCAATTCTAACCAAAAGAAACCTATCAGTCAGCTTCCTCACCAGCTTTGTGCTTTCATTGGCTGGTAAGGGCTGCTTGGAAGCTAATGCAGCAATTCTTGAAGCAGATGATGACGAGGAGCTCTTGGAAAGAGTAAAGAGAGACAGACAGAAGAGACTTGCGAGGCAGGGAGTGATCAATTCGTCTAGCAAAGAAACAGGTCTGGTCCTGCAAACATGACTTTCGCTTTTCCCTTCACATGCTCAAAGATAGCATTAACTCATAAAGTGCATGACTTGGTTTGTCCTAATATCTTGCTTGTTTTAGTGGAAACCAAAGATTTTTCCAATTCTTTTTCTTTCCAAAAGATTGGAACCATAAATTTGAGGGTATGCAGGGGCTTTTGCAGCAACGTGATTGTCTGCTTTAAGATTACAGTAACCTAGTTGTGACTGATGTAGATCGTGTTGTGAATGATTAACTCTGGCCCATCAGAAATTGAACAAAAATTTAATGTTGCCAAGTCAAGATTTTGTTTGCTCTCTGCATCTATTAGGTTTGTTTGCATTCGTAGCATTAGTGAATCAAAATTAAATTTGAAGCTTTTATCTTTTATCATTTTTTTATGTGAAGTTAAATTTGAAGTTGTCCTGCTTAAGTTCAAATGTCTAAACCAGCCATGGTAAACGCCTTAACGAAGGAGGGAGCTGCAAATTTGTCATTCATTTTATGTTTTTTTATTAAACTAGAAATCCTCCTTTAGTACAAACTGAGCAGATTTAGCCAATAACAAATTTCCAAAAGCTCTCGAGCAATTACAGATTCAAAATTGAAATATGTTTGCAGGATATCTTCAGAATCTGGTGTACAAGTTGAGCAAAGTTGGTCAAGCCATTGAAAACAATGATCTATCTACCGCTGGTTCTGTCCTCGGGGAAAGCACTGATACAGATTGGGTCAAAAAAGCTAATGCAGCCTTCAATAAGGTAAGTCTGTTTCTCAGAACGACTGCATTTATAATGAACAATTTCGTAGTCAAGATTTCCATGCTGGATTTAGCAAGAACATTCTTGATTCTTAATTACCACGCTAACACGAATCATCTAATTTCTCAGTGGATAACTAAAGTGACTCTGCTTCATTTCCTCATTGTTTTAATTCTATTATTGCTACATCAGATTCTGAATTTTCAGAAGGAAAAACTGGTTGCCTTTAAATCCATTATATGAGCTTGACAAATTTCAAACTGATCACTTGTGCATCGAGTAATATGCGCTAAATCAGAACATATTCTTTAATCTTCGTCTAAAGTTTGGACTTTAAGCTTAAGAAAGATTTAAATGGAAGCTGAGATTCCTTTTTTTGCCTCCCTTTGAATTTCTAAGTATCTAACAATTTCGGGGTATCCTTTAAACAGCTGAGTTACAGTCCTGAAGAGAAGATTGAGGTGGATACCTTTAATTCCTCACTAGCATCATTGATTTCATCAGGTGGGTTGCATATAGATCTTTGGCTAATAGCGAGAATCAAGTCTATACAACATGGAAAATATGCCTATGCCTCATACGTCTTGTACACCTCTTCCTCTGGGCATCCTGTTGAAATTGAATATTGCCCCAGAAAAAAACACAGCCTGAGTGTTACTTTACAAAACTGACTCCACATGACTCACAATTTCTGATTTAAGCATACCCCAAGTTTCATTTGTTTTATTTTTGCAGTTGCTCGAAATGATGTTGAGTCCTCCAAAGTTGCTTTTGTGTCTTCGGTCAGTGCATTTGAGAAATGGACGTCCCTGACAGGGCTGGTTGGACAGCTTAAGGGGCTTTGAAGGGAAAGAAGCTCCGGACATTTCGTTTCATCTTTTCTTGGTAGATATTCAATATTCCATTAATTTTTCCCCCGCTCACCAAACTGGTGTCTAGCACCTCTGTATAATGATCAAGCAGCTAATTCGTTACCAGAGTTGTAATTCCTCGATCAAGTAGGTTGAGCTCGGGTTATGAACATTGTCACCCACAATTGCAATTTTTATCTTGAGAATTCAATGGGATGTTTGTTATTTTTGGTTCATCAAACAGTGCAAACAACCTATTGCAAGGTAATAAGATGGTTCATCCTGACGGCTAAATTTTATTATATTTGTTCTGATCGGCGTTCTACGGCTGAACCTGTTTGGTTTTACCTACCATTTGTACGGGCATCGAGAATGCAATCCGAGGTTAGGAACTAAGTCGGCGCATAACCCTCAGGATCCCTTCTTCTTTCCTAAATCAAGTCCAAGACACAAGACAGTAGACCATGTGAGCTCTGAAAAATGCAGCTTGTTTTTTCTTTTTTCTTTTTTTAATTTCAAGGCAACCAGGGCTTTACCCCTATTCAATGGTTTATAAATTATAGAAGAACTTAACCACTTTACACTGGACCAGTGACGGCCCACTACCTAAAATGGAAAGACAGCATATCCTCCCTGATAAGACTTGAGAAAATAGTTCAAGGGTAACGGATATTCAGGATCACTTTGCATGACTCACGGGCCCATATCACATTACAAGTATCTTACAACAACATAATGTTACAAAAGTTACTAGAAGCTAGATGTCTGCCAATACATGGAAGGATGGTACATTATAGGCCTACTCTATAATTGTATATAGCTGTTTCAATGAACAATCAGATAAATAATAACATCAACAAAACTACAGTCATCTTCAGACAGATCTAAAGGGGTCAGAATGAGAGGAAAGACGCCAAGAACTGATTACTAATTTATTCCTTACTCGGGGCTTCAATCCCACCAGTTCCTCTCCCATGGTTGCCATTATCAGTCACATCTGCTTCACCCTTCTTGTTTATCTCATTAAGCTTATGATGTTCTTCATTGTCCCCTTTTATTCCCTCTTTTTCCTTGATTTCTCCTTTCGATTGAAGAGCGCTTCTGTTTTGGTCATCTTTATTTCCTCCTTCCACTTCAACATCTTTCTCAACGGTAGGGGCTGCTACCGATTTCTCTGGCTCCCCAGATCCATCCTCTTTCATTGACTCATCCTGTGGTCGCTCAATCTTCTCTTCAAGTTTTGCATCCACATTCTTTTCATCTTTATTATCAGAAACTTCAGAACCCTCCGCTTCTTTGCCACCAAGTTTCTCTTTCGAACCTTGTAGCTCTCCATCAGTAGTTTTGGCTTTTTCCTCATCATTAGGACTGTCAAGATTTTCTCCAGCTTTAGCTTCTTTGAGATGGGTGGAATCCCCTTTAGTCACTGCATCCTCAGCACTATTCTCATCTTGATTTTCCTTCACAACATTCTTTTCCACATCTATATCTTTATCATCCTTGGTTTCATTGGCTTCTTGCATGTGCAGTTCTTTAGTCACCTCTTTTTCATCCTGAGAAGCTTCTTTCCTTGAAGCTGATGATTTTCGGCTCCGTTTCTTTGGGGGCTCACTTTCTGGTGGAGGAGCTGCCTTGGCCTTCTCACTTATCCTTGCTGATCTTCTTGGGGTCTCACCAGTGCCCCAATCAAATTCTGATGCAGCTGGGCCACCAGCGTGAGCTTTCAAATACTGTTCAAGCTGCTTCCTGTTACTGATCTCCTCTCCTGTTGGTGTGGTGAATACAATCTCATTTTTCTTTGGGGTTCCAGCCTTTTTGGGGAAGAACTGCAAAGGAACACAAGTTATGATTTATGAATCATTTTATATGGGAAAGTGAGCAACCAATTAACCAAAATGATACATGCATAATCTTGGCATCTTAAAGTAATTCCTAATTCCAAAAACAAAACTTTCTTTGCTAATTTTACATGGTAGTTACATTAGAATGTTGAGTGACGAGCTCTTGCAATTAAAATTTTCAGAAAATTAATGATTTGAAAATCATATTAACTTCTCAGATACTATGCAATCTCAATAAGATGGATGTCTCTTTCTCTTTTTTTTCGGGTCTTATTTCCCTAACGCCAGCCACATCATATTCAGAGATATGCCAGCCAATTTGTGGTGACCTTTCTCATTGCTTGGCCTATACAATATCCATTCATTTCTTTCTGTTTGTTTTCTATTTTCCAATTCTTAAATGGACGCAAGCTAGCAGGCAAGTGATTTACTTTTCAACTTCAGGGAAACAGTAGAGAAGGGAAGCATGGCATCAAATTAACCTTGTCCAGTCAGAAAGCTTTTCTTTCTCTCTTTAATCCTTCCCTTCACGCTATATTTGGGAAAGTTGAAAGTCAATAGAAAGGTGTGGAAGAAACAAAAATAAGCAATGTCCATACACGCATTACAGGAAACTAGAAAATAGACCAAACGTCATACTGTGACAATTAATGAAGCACAGATATGTAGTTCGTATGAGTCATTTAACAATGTACAAACTGTAGCAATAGAAACAGTTAATCTCAAGAAACGACATAACTGTTCTTACAAGGTGGCTTTCTCGTGTACAAAATGAAAAAAGAAAGAAATGAAAGACCCAAAGTTAACTATTAGAACTGTCACAAGAAGGAAAACATTAAAAAACAGAAGCAAATATGAAATTGATAACATCATGACTGTTGATCATGGTAAGGAACAGGAAAATTGTTTTTCTTTAAGTCAATAAATTTGAAATTTATATCATCATAACTATTGTCAATGGAAGCTTCTTTTGAGTACAAAAAAAAAAAGAGAAAATAATAAAAGACCTAAACTTACTGGAGAAATGTCACAATGAAAGTATTAAAAACAACAAATGTAAAAGGAATAAGGAAAAAAAATTCCATTCTCTGGTTCATATTCTAAAATATATAAGACTAATTTAATATGGATTTCTTCAAAGCAGCAAAAGTAAAAATTTTCCATGTAAAATACCAGAAACTGATTATAGCAACTTATGAATAGCAGAAGATATTTATCAGATTATCAATATTTTGAAAGTTAAACTATTAAAATTAAATTATGTTCACAGGTAAAGTTGAGAGGAGGTTTCAAAGCTCACACAAATGCTAAATAAGCTAAATTTATTGAAATACATTAGATACACTACTTGCATAAAGCCATAGTCGTCCCTTTATTTTAGCAAGTGTTGTACCAAGATCTATTCCCAACCCAACAACATATTCCTATGTTAGTGAGACCAAATACTGTACTACATTAATGCAATGTGTCTAGATCAAATGAGAGTAATAAGTTACAACTATAAGTCTGTGATACTACAGTGAACATTAAGAGATTGCGTCAACCTGATACATTGGCTCCCACCAACTATATGTGGGAACACTAGACATCATAGAGTTCCAATAAATCATGGCTCATGCTCTGCTCAGAATTGGACTTGCTAATTAACACTAAGCCTGGACTGGAACCTCACCAGCTTAAATGGGCAGCACTGCTGTAACACAGCATCACTAAATATGTTCAGTCTAAGCAGTTAAGCTATTTTTTAAACCATACTAAATTGAACAAAAGTAAAACTTTCAATGATTTTATGCCCTCCAATTTTTTGTGAGATCAGCACTCAAAAAGAATTAGATAATTGGCTCTTTCTCTTAGGGCTATAAAACATTTAAAAGATTAGATAGACATCAAATACCTCAACAAATAATTTGACAAGATTCTGAAAAGCAAATTTATATTGGATCTCAAGCACGAATTGGTTCAAAATACTTTCATTTTTCTGCTGCTAAACAGTGACTTTGCTCACGAGTAATTTAACTTAACCAATGGCTTGAGTCATTCTATCACTATGGAAAAGGAATAAAATTGACAATTGCTGCACATATTATGCTTATCTCCACCAGAGGCAGAAACCAAAAAACATAACCAAGAAACTAGTAATCATTACCCCGTAGTAATTCATCAAGATTCAGCAAGAGAATATTCAAAGTAAGAGAGTCCACAAAAATGATCCATTGGATGATTTGACTGAATCTTTGGAAAGATCAGAGCTAAAAAGGAAACCAGACAATTGGCCAACTATTTCTGGAATAGCAGAACATCTAAAACACTTAACATTAAACACCTCAATTAATTATCTAACAGATTTCCGTGAATATGAATTTATGCTGCATCTCAAACGTGAAATTATTCAAGATATTTTTCTATTTTCAGCTACATTTTCATTTTTTTGGCCTCTTTTGGGGGTTTGGGGAGTAAAGCAATGAGGAGTGATTCTGATACTAAACTCAGCCACGTGCCCCAAGAATGGCCATTTGTCCAAGATATCTTAGCAACCATAGAATAGCAACTTTAATCACAGGTAATTCAACTTAACCCATGCCTTCATGTCTTTCTTAACCAGCAACACTATAGGTTCATCCATTGTCATGAAAAATGAACTATTTTGTCAATTGCTGTACATATTAAGCTTACCCCCATAACAAACTAATAAAAAGAAGTAAGAACCCACAAAACTAGTAAGCAGTATCCAGTCATAATTCATCTAGAGCTGTCAATAATAAGCAGCCATACTTTAGAGTTTCCATGTCCAAATGCATAATAAGACCAATGATATAAGCAGCTAGAACTACAGCAACCAAGTCCAATCACGCCATGTTACCGAAATAAAAATTACAAAAACAACGGAATGTAACACTCATGAAGTATGCCCCAATATAATTACGCTAAGTTTCCATCCAAAATACTCTTGTGTCGTGTAAGAACTTCTTTAATCAGAATTATTAGTTGTAAAACATAATAGAACCTAGAAAGAAAATTAATCCTCAGTACAGTCGTCATACAGAAAATTTAAATGCAACTCTTCCACATATCTATAATTGAAAGCAGCACTCCCTTACAAAATGTTACCGATTTTGGAAAACTAAAAATTTAACACGTGGATGGAAAAATTACACAGGACACTGTAAAAATCTATCAAGGCCCATTTCCGAATGTGAAATGTCGAACATATCTTGAAAACCCTAACAGATGACTAACACTCAGTGGAAAGATAATCTTCTGAATTCGGAACATGAAAAGCCTTAAGCTTTAAAATGAATTTCGAAGCATAAGCACCCATAATTGAAGACCAACTAAGCAAATGAGAAAAAGCCCTAGCTGAGGTACCGTCAGCACAGCATCAAACTACGCTGATGAAGACGGAAAATTTCAAAATAAAATGAAAACTACATTGAAATTCAAGGACTAAGCAAGAAGTTGAGCACAATAACAACCAAATATAGGTTGAGATGCAAATTCCAATAAAACAAAAAGTCAAAGCAAAACAGGGCAAAGTGCAGAGCAAAATAGAGAAAAGAGGTGGACCTTCTTCTTCCAACCATGAGGAGCAGGGAGTTCCATGGAGAAAGGCTCCTCCGTCGCACCCTCCTTCTCCACTGAGCTCGCCATTCCCACCCTGACAAATTCAGATGAGTTTATCAGAAAACAGAGGAGACAGAGAAGAAAGGGAAAAAAAAAATATACACCAAAAGGGACAAAGAAAATTACTAACTGTTTTTTGTTTTTCAGTGAATTAGGCCGTGATCGTTGGGTGTAAGGAGGAGAAAACAGAAGAAAATTCTTGGACGGGAGAAGGAATTTAAGAGAGGGTTCAGAGTGCAGACACGTTGTGGAATCAGAAATGTATTGTTCGCGATTCGCGAACCCGGGACGCTCAGAAAGCTTCGGCTCGATTTGTGTGTCGGGCACTTGCAAGCGTGACAGTGCTCTCTCTCACTGCCATCTGTCTCCTTCCTAATCCGATGTCCCCGGAGCTCGGATCCTAAACGCTAATACCAACTTAATAAATACTTTGAAAAAAAAAAAAGAGAAAATAATAGTTTGTTTTTGCAATTTCTTTTATCAAAAATTACTGCCACTCCATTTCAATCCGTTAGAATTTTATAATCTGAAATACTGCATGCATACGATCCTTTTAATAATAATCTATATTTCTTTTTAATAAATTGATCCATCTAATGGAACTTATGATAATTATATAATTTAAATTTTATTTTAAAAATATTTAATTAATAAGTAATTTATAATTTTATTATAATTTTAGTTAAAGTTAATAATTTATTCTAGTTTTAGAATAAGAAGAGATTTTTTTCATTTTAAACAATTATGTATCAATAAAATAATATATATTTTATAATTTTTATAAATTAACCATATTAATATCTGGTTTTAGTATTGATTATGCGGTAAGATCATAAGAAGGCCTCCAAAGAATACTTTTATTGAAGACATTAGCTAAACAGAAGGTTGATCTTTCACGTGCTTGAATATTTGCAAAATATATATTTAAAAAATATAAAGGAAACCAAAAATTGGAATGTAAACGAACCACGAATCTTCCTGGCCCTACATAGCTTAATATTAATGGACTACATCCAAATAACAAGATTTTTGTTATTGGTCAGAAAAAAATGCAATATATTTACTGGATTATGGACCAAACGACACCAAGTTGGCCCATCATTACTATCTCTTCTGTGTCGGTGACTTCTATGGGCCTTAACAATGTAAAGCCCATAATGGGAGCATTAGGCTTCAATCCAGATAGTCATGGGCCGGTGAAAACCCTGAAACAGAAATGTATCATTGGCAGCTAGTCTAGCCAGCTATAATTGGACAAGATGAGGCGCGGTCGATGTCCGAAACGGTGCAACGGTACGTGTTGTTCTTCCTGAAACGGTGTACGTGCTTCCCTTATGATAAGGGAACACCCTTCACAGGCATGCATCTTTTGCTTGTTAATTACTATGGCGGAAAAGAAACATCCAAGTTTGATAGTTTTTGCGACAGTAAGGTGTTATGCAAGTTTTGATGAATCACTCATGGTCGTCTTGCAGCTGAAGCAATTCCAAATGTTTGCTTTTTAAGAACATCAAACAGACAACTGGCCACTGTAGTCCGCACTCTATGCGTTTATAAAAAAGCATTTCACCTTTTCAAAGGACATTAGCATTTCGGAATGATATTCCTTCTAGCTTGGATTCCCCCATTCTAGTTTAGCTTACTAACACCTTCGTCGTCTTATGGATTCCAAAGCAATGGTAATAACGTAGCTAACTAGGTTTCTGTCATTTATCAGAGAATCTTAAAACTAGGTTATCTTGTACATCTAGGTTTCTGTCATTTTTAAACTAAGAAGAGTCGTGTGAGCAACTGATGAAATATTTTAGTAGACACAGCTTCCAGTCCATGTACGGAAACGAACCATGAGATTTTTTTGCTTTTATTCATTACTTAGTACAATCTGCAAGGTTGTAACAATAATACATGGACAGGAAAAAACAAAAAAAAATAATAAAATAATAATGACAGGAGCTGGCCTTGTTATTTTGCCCAGCGGCTGGGGCAACACAGGCAAGCTCTGTTCGATTTGTGAAAGGGGGAAACTTTTAACAGAACTGAAAATGCAGTTACTACCCATCTATCTTACAACTAATTATAGCTAGGTCATTCTTCAGAGCTGAGTCACATGGATTTGTTGAGTTATCACTTCGATATGTACATGAAAAAACTGCAGCAGATTAACCTTTGGGTTTGCATTCTACTTTGTCGTGCTCTTTGTAGGGACAATGACATTATAAAGAAATAAAAAAGTTGACTTTTATGTTAAAAGGATAGTTCAATAGTGAAATTTGAAGTACTTATAATATTTAGGTTTGAATTTCTCTGTGAATATAGTCTCTTTATCTACATGCTTGACCTTAAAATAAATAATTTCCTCTCTTCTTATACTTTTAAAATCACCAAGAGAAAAAAAGTTAACTTTCTCCAACGTTTAATTTAACATTTATTTTGGGGGTAAAGAGGAATATATCAAAACCAGAAGAGTTACAGTTATAAGGTCATTGCTGTCATCCATGGTCATTGTCTCTGGTTCTGACCAAAAAACAACACGCCGCTGAAGGCTAATACCCAGCACATAAGAAAATTTCAAAACCAATTGCTTGTTAGTGCTGATTATTGGTGGGTACTAAGCAGCTAAGAGTCAAAAGAAGTGGACAATGAGTATTTAAACTGTGGCTATATGGCATGCATATATGGGGTTAAAATATCTATAGTTGACTATCAAAGAGGCCAGATTAGTGGCTCAACTTGATTTAGACACATCAAAAACATCATTCTTAGTTTAAAATTAGGTGCTTAATGACCAGTCTACGCAGCTAATTACATAAAGCAACCACTTTCGGAGTCCTAACGAAGAAATCAGAGGAACTGTCCAGCTCAAGAAAACTAGACACGTTCAGACAAACACACACTAAACCCTTTTTTTCCTAAATTAAAAAATCATATGAAAAAGAGAAATTGGATTAAAAATACACTCTCTCTCATTTAATTTCAAGCTATTACTGGTAATGTATCATTGTCTAGAAACCTGGAGAAATAAAGGGTGGTCTAGATGTGTCTATACGTACACCTTGCATTTGGACAAGGACAGCTACTCTCTCCTACACCTCATGAAAGAAGAAAATCAGTGCTCTCTGGGATCAGGATTTCCTACAATGGATATCTTTAAAGAATACCGAACACTCGTTATTAACAATGGAACTCATTTTCTTTTACAAGCGCTGTTATTTATATAAAAAAATTTTATACTCTTACTGCATACTCTTTTCCAATTTCTCTCTTCTTTCTCTCTCTTTAAAAAAACTAACATTTTCCTTCTTTTACTCACCTCAATCTCAGAACACTCCCCCCCCCCCTCTCTCTCTCTCTCTCTCTCTCTCTCTCTCTCTCATTTACAATTCATTCATTCAGTAGAAGGAAGGCATGTGCTCTAGCAACTCCCACCCACGACCAAAACAACATAAATAGCCAGAGACTGCCCTGCAGTGCAGGCTATTAAATGCCCTTTCTGATACCAATAATTTCCCTCGCAGCGATTCACCAACATTTACAGTTTACACTATTCACTGCACCTTAGTACCCCCTTTCTGGTCTCGTTAATATACTACTTACATACATAAATATATACAACCTTCTTCTTTTGTCACATCCATTAAACATGTAAAGCAAGGACGCCTGCACACTTTCCAACATCTCCGATGAATTACATGCGTGGTTCTCAATTTTGGTCCCCTCCCCATTTAACATGGCGTTGCACACATTTTGAATAAAGATTTTTAAAAAAAAAGATTACACCCTCGACTGCATTAATATTGTTAATATAACTAATAAACTCTTACTTTAAAAAATTATATTCTTGTGCCTACATTTTTTTCTTCTTTGTTTACTTTATATATGTTTTTTTAAAGACATAAAATAAAAATTATTTTAAATTTATTTTTAACAGTTTATATTTTTTTAGATAACTACTGTTTAAATATCATATTAAAATTTTTATAACTAAATTTATGTAAATTAGTAGTGTTAGATATATATATATAATAAAAATTATTATTAAACATTCACCTAACAATTTAAATTTTTAGAATGAATTTTGACAAATTCCTATCAAAACGCAGACATGAAGGCTCCATCTTGCATGCTAGTTTGGCTGTTAGTTATGAGTTTTATTTTTTTTTTTCCTTTTTTGCTTTGGCATGGATATATATGCAGAGCTAGCCATCCTGAGTGAATTGGGCTGAAAATCACCACTCAGCACCAACTAAGTGTTGAGTTTCTATTAGAAATAAATCTTCCCAAAAACTAAAACATAATCAATCCGAATATTAGATTTTTGACGTTACAACATTAATCTCCTGAGAGAAAAGTGCTAAATTGATCACTTTCAGCACATTTAAAAGAGTCACTGGAAGATTGATATTAACGGAAGTATGCATGCGCATGGAATGGGGTGTCTATATAATTATATTCCACCTCTGACATCCACAAGTTCAGGTAATATGCAAGACCTTATTCATATACATTTTTGACTAAATACCTAGTTGTCCACAGAAGCGAAGTGTCAAAACTTTCCTTTTTCGACATATATAAATTAAAGTTGACAACGCTGATGTTTTTGTTTTCTAATGGGCTGATTGTCATTTACAATTTTACAATACTTCTTCCAACTTCCAGAATAAGCAAAGTTACATCATTTTCAATCGATCGAACTGCCTAATTATTGGGTTTTATTTATTTTTGGATATAATGATAATATAGATATTTGAATTTAGATCGCTTATGTAAATATTCTAAAGCCGAGTTTTTTTATCCTAGTCATTCACTTTTATTAGAAAATGTGATAGAATACATTGAAAAATATAAACTAAAAGAGAATAAGGGATAGTACAGTGATTTTCTTATAAGACAATATCGAAACAAGAGAGAAAACGGAATGAGAGAATAAGATAGAAAGTCCCTTAAAATTAGCAAAACATTAATTAATGGCTTAATATATATGTAGCCTCTTAATGCATTTATTGATAATCCCATCAACAAGTTTTATTTTATGTCAACAAGTTATTAAGCCATACGAATAATTATATTTTAAATTTAGATATTTAAAATAATTTATTCTTTTGATTTTTTCACTAATACCTCTTTACTTAACTTGTATCTTACACTAAAAAAAAGCCAAAACTACAATGATCAACCAAAAAGTTTTTCACAAACATTCTGATAAAGTTGGTCTCATTGGTTATTAGCACTGCATGAATCATATACATTAAGGTTTTACTAAGGGTGGAAAATGCAACTATTTGATAAAAAGAATATTGATGGTCGATCCTCATGTCCTTCTCCAGTTTTGTTGTCTCTGAGGTCAGTCATCTTTGGGCAATTAATGTTTCAGGACTTGTTCATCTAAGCCAGCATGAATAATAGTGTATTATCAGAAAATAGCCAGAGAGTTCACTCCTAGAATAAACCGTAATATATGTATTTAAAAACTGAGTACACTAGTAATACAATATATTACATAAAAATAAGTGAGAGAAAATTGATGAAAGAGAACAAAACCATTGTACTGTCATCGGACCTTAAAATCATGTAAATTTATCATTTTTGCCCAGAACATGGAGATATAACCTGGTAGTTGTGTTTGCAGTTGGGTACTTAGAAGGGCAACAACCATGAATTAATGTTCATTATTCAAAGCCTGCTCGAGTAGGCTATCCTATGATAATAACTACCTTAAAATTCTGTACCAGGTAGAGAATTATGAAAATTTAAGCTTTTGGTTGAAAGATTTAACTTTTACGACGAGGAAGCACCAAGGACTGGTCGATTCATTCATGGCATTGTGTATCAAAAGCTAGACTACACCAAAACAGTTATACCTTGCGCAGTACAACTCGCCATATATCCATTATTGTGTGTTTCATTACACAAATCATGAATTTTTTTTTTTTTTACACAAATCATGACTTTTTTTTTCATCTCCAACTTTTGATTCTAAAAGTAATTAAAAGAATTCTTATCATACAAAAATGTTAGACTAAAAATGGTAGTGTATTTGTGTGGACGATCCTATCGGCGGACAAATTATAAAATAATAGTGTTTTAATAGGCATTATATATTTGTTAATCAATCACCTATTTTTATAAATCTGGAGCCTAACAAAAATGTCATTGTGTTAACAGTGCCGGAGTTGTCTTTGAAATAATGTGAAAGACTTATCCAGCAACTTGTTTGGAGTTTTTGTGGAGGAGAGTTTTTCTTTGTTAATTTCTTCCTATTTTAAGAAAAAAAAGATTTTAACATTTTGTAATTATCCATTAAATATAATTTATTAATTTTAAATATGATAAAATTATAATCTCGAGTTTTAATTAACTTTAACAAGAAAGATACAAAGTTTGTAATACATACTTAGGAGAGACTAACAAATTGTACATAGAAAATTTTTTAATGTAAAAAGAATTAAATAAAATGAAAAGATAATCAGCAGAAAAAGGAGGGCGATGAAGCAAAGTAAGTTATGCAGTATTTATTACAGCAGCCATGGAAAGGGACGGAAGCTAGAGGGCAAGGGAAGGGTCCATTATTAAATGGCTAAGTCGACAAAGAAGAGATCCTAATAATGTTATGCCTTTTCTCATTTTCTAGACTGTCTTTGTATGTTTTAATACTATTTTAGAATATCTTGATTGTCTTCTTCAATAATTTTAATTGAAAGCATTGACAATTATTTACCAATAATATATATTTTAATAATAAATTGTTGCTCTAATAAAAGTTACCTAATTATATTACAAAAAATTTTAAGACAATTTTTTAACATAAAATTAAATTTAAAATAATTTTTTTAAAAATTTTATTATTTACAACTTTTATTCTAAAAAATATTATTTTTTTTATTTGACTCATGATTTCCTTTTTATTCTTTTTCTATGGGATTTGTCTGAATTAGTTCAATGTTGATCTGTGGGTAGTCTTTTTTTTATTGTTAGAGTGGGCAGGCTCTGTAAACCTCGTGCTTAGTGACAATAAAACATGCGACTAAAGACTAACGACTCTAACTACGTTGCAAGTCTGAATCAAACAGTGGAACCAAAAGCGGAAAAAATAAAAAAGCAACAAAGCAAAAAGCATGATGTATATGAGGCATTTTTAGTGGCTCTCAGGGCTTCAACGGTATGTGACATTTGAAGTAAATGTTTCCAGGTTTTATGATTGATTTGTTTAGCACCGGAAAGAATTAAATATTTTTTTTAAGCAAAAAAAATTTACTTTTAACAAAATAAATACATTTCTCTATAAAAATTAATAGACAATATAATTAAATGATGAAATAAAAGTAGCATATATTAATTATGCATATTAAATATGTGTAATTCAAAAAGTATTTTTATTTTTTTAATAAATTAAGAGATATTTTTATTTGATGTACGAAACTTTTTGAGTCTTTTAATTTAAATTAGTTTAATCTTTTTTAAAATAAATAATGTTATAAATTTTTGACTTAAAAATTTTTTTCAAAATTAAACTTACAATTTTCAGTTGCTCTCACCAATTACGCCATCCCTTATGTTGAACATCCTTAATCTTTTACCACAAAAAATGACAGCAACATAAAAATAACACACACAAATGATTTATAAAACGTAAAGCTAATGATTTAAGCCATGACATTGCATAACACAGACATATAATCAATTCACACCCCCACGTGTGATATACTGACTTTATTTTTTTATTTCCTTAGAAATATTATTCACAATAATATTAATTATTTTATTCTACAAATCTCATTTTCAGAAAATACATGCAACGACTGCAAAAAGCTACATACACCACCAAAGCAAAATAAACGTGAACATAATATGTTAGCACTTTTAACGGTACAATAACACTAATCAATTGTTGCCTTGAGGCTTTAATTTTGCATGTGTGTGTTATCCTATCAGAAAAAAAAAAAGAAGAACAAATTTGAGCCTAAAACTTTCTTAATTAAACTATCCAAATCTCTTAGTAATAATTTATAATTGTATATATATATATATATATATTTTCTCTTTAACCAAGTTGTTTAGTACTAATTTGTGGCATGAACAAAATTGATGCCTGGGAACTTAAATTTCAATTACTTGATTATAAATTATTTTAATTAAAAAAATTGTATCCCAAAAAAATGATAAAAATGCTTGGTGTTAATTAATTTGTTGAAGAAAGGCACAGCAAAAAATTCGCCCCCCTCGTCCGCCGTGTGAATTGCAATTGCAGGTGTAAGGGCGGAGGGGTCACTCTCATATTCATCATAATAGTTACTATGTCAGCGGTACAAGTTTGGTAATGCAGCCAAAACCTTTCCTTTCCTAAAAACCCTGACCCTTTTCTCTCCCAAACAAATAGCTATCTATGCAGGAATAGGCTATATGTACATGTTTATATATCCGACTGAACGGTTTTTCTTTTTTTCACAACCCATCAATTAAACCCGGTTTTCCCCAACACATTAAAAGCCCACTTTGTTTTCCTTCCCGGTCCCAGCATTCCCCTCCTGCCGTGGGCACTACTAAAACAACTTTATTATCATATTGCCTCACTCACCTCACCTCACCTTACCTTACTCTCTCCCTCCTCGCTTGTCTTTCTCTCACTACCGCCTTTGGATTCCAAACCCTCCCCTCCATCTCTCTCTCTCTCTCTCTAAATTTTCTATAAATACGAGGGCATCAAGTTTATGTCACTGTTGTGATACATAGCCCGGCATCTAAGCAAGAAGAGGTGTACTGCTGAAAGAGAACAAACAGGCTTTTGCTTTCTGCTTTGGCGTCTCTTAATTAACAAATTGCTACAAGAGCTATTACCTGCAGCTTCTCTTCTTCTTTCTTCATTCTTCATCTCAATCCTTGCTGGGTAGAACAAAGCTTGAGAGACATGTCGAGCTGCAGCATCGATGTTGCCCCTCCTGAGCAACTGTGCTACATCCCCTGCAACTTCTGCAACATTGTTCTTGCGGTATCTTTGATTTGATATAATAAAAATACTTCTTTTATGTAGAAGGATCGAGATCTGTTTTCAAATTATTACACCAAATGTGTTGTTGTACACGCATACGCATATGTATATACTTGGATGTTTCTTTGTCTGATTATTGGTTTCTTTCTCCTTTGTATTGTATGATAATATCAAAGGAGAAATAACTGCTTTAGATCCCCGAAAAGGAAGTACACTGTGAGCTTTTGTGAATCAGTATGGTGATGACTGCAATATCTGATCATTTCTGTATTTTTAATTTCTCTCTTTCTGGGCTTGTTTGTTTTTCTTACAGTCAGGTCTCCATCGCTGGACTTTTCTTTTTCTCCTTTTCTTTTGCAGTCAAAGAAAAGTCATACCTGAAGTGCTCAAGGTCATACACACTCTTTCTCCCTTTTCTTTCCCTCTGCTGGCTTCTGCCACGGAGAGGGGGAGAGAGAATTAGAGAGTGGAAGAGGAGAGCTAGTGTGGTTACGATGCTAGCTAGCTGTGTTTCTTTCATTTTTTTTTCTTTTATTTTTGGTTGTAAACATTGGTGATGTTCTCTTGAAAACGCCAAAAGAAGGCATCTTATATGAGATGATGAAACTGTTGGCAGGACTAGTCTTCTATTTCCTAGCTCTCTTCCTGTGACCGAATTTCCTTCCCCTTAGCTAAAGTACTGCTACTGCTCTACTTAGGAGCTGTTTCAAGTTGGCTTCTTTGGCTGAATAGGAAAAGAGAATGGAAAACCCTTGGTCATCTCTTGACATTACCCATTTCTATCTGATAAGGTCGTCCTGGATGCGCCTTCCAAATTTAGGTTTTCTTTCATTTTAAAGGAAACTCCCCCACAAAATTAATTGCATCAAACCCCCAAGCTGCGCAACATTTATCGATCACCCAACTTTTCAGTGCTTCTTATTATCTCATGTTTTCTTCTTTTCTGAGACTTTTTAGGTGCTTCGTTTTCGCAAGATCCAAACCTGAAACTATTACATGATTTGAGAATGACTTTTTTGGGTTTATTTTTGATCAATTTCTTTGTGTACTATAACTGTACTACTGACTTGACTTAGCAGGTAGAGATATATAGTATGGCAATATAATATAATAATTGGGATTTGCTTTTGATAAATATATATAATATATATGATGATTAAATTTATGCGCAGGTGAGTGTTCCATGCAGCAGCCTGTTTGACATCGTGACCGTTCGATGTGGTCACTGCACCAATCTATGGTCCGTTAACATGGCGGCCGCGTTTCAGTCACTGTCATGGCAAGATGTTCAGGTGATGGGCTTATTATTGCATTTTCATTTACATTTTCAGGTATCAGCTTTTTTTTTAAGCTTGAAGAACTATAACTTGTAGTAACTAAATTATGGGGTAAGGCCATAGCTCATAGCCCCTCTTTCTGATTCTTGAATCCTAGCTAGCTAGCCAGGGTTTTTTGGGTGTTATTCTGTTTTGACAACATCGATGCCTTCCGAGGCAGCTTCTGTGTTTCTGTACGCTGAACATCGAGAGTTTCAAAGCATGTCTGTTATTTCTATATGTGAAGTCGTTGGCGGAGGCTGAGAGTACTGAAAACCCTAGCTGCCTATAGCCGCCATCAAACAATAGTTTTCCCTTTTTGTTTTTTGCGCTTTAGTAGAGACGTCAGGAACTGTCCCAAACCTTCAAAGGCAGAGAAAGCATTTTTTTCGCTAGGCTTTACCGTTTGATACCTCGATTTGATTAATGAAATGGAGTTCTTAGCTTTGAGGATTTAATTCTATTCAAGATATTTGTCCCTCTTCGGTGAAACATTACAGACATTATATTTATTTAAATAAAAATGGATTTCTTTTATAGATTCCAAAATCGAAGCTAGCCCTTTACTCGAACAACTTTCAATCTGGGTTTTTCGTACTTCCTTCATCTGATGAGTTGTATTCTAATCCAACTTCAACTATTCAGTGATTTTAGAGCCGTTTCCAGGTTTCATTGTTCTCTGTGATTTTATGCGTAAAATTTAACTTGAACAGCAAACATTGAGAAACCAAAAACAAAAATGTTGAGATAGACTCAAAAAAACAAAGAAACGAAAAGGTAAACGGGATCTCCTTGTCCTCCTGCCCATCTTGAGCCAAAAAATGATGGCTATTCCCTTCCCTCAATTGTGTCTGATGAAGCTTCTTCTGGGATTTAACTCTCTGCAGGCACCTGGACACTCCAACCCAGAATACAGGATTGACACAGGCTCCTCTTCCAAATGCAGCAACAGGATTGCAATGCGAGCTCCCACCACGCATGTTCCTGATGAAAGGGTTGTGAACAGGCGTGAGTACCTTCCCCTTCCACACTTGCCTTGCTGATTTAAAACCATATCTTAACCACACAGCCTACTTTCTTTTCTCTATTTTTTTTTCCATGTTATCTACAATATCTTATGAGCTGTTGTTTTCATTTCCAGCTCCCGAGAAGAGGCAGCGCGTACCTTCTGCATATAATCAGTTCATAAAGTAACTAGCTAGTTTCATCACAGATTTTTACAGGCTATGTATTGAACATGCATGATAAAAGCATCCCTATACTGTTTGAAACGTCTTTGTTTATATGCAGGGAGGAAATTCAGAGGATCAAGGCCAACAATCCAGATATCAGTCACAGGGAAGCATTTAGTACTGCTGCTAAGAACGTAAGCAATAATAAATTTTAATGCGTAAAATGTTTCAAATTATATCACATTTTGTTTACCTAACTGTCTTCTGACTGGCTACTATTCCGATTTTAGTGGGCACATTTCCCTCATATTCATTTTGGACTGATGTTGGAGACAAACAACCAAGCTAAGATGGAGAATGTAAGTATTAAAACAAATATTTTTCTTAAAACAATAAATTGTCTTGGGAGGTAATACTGTGAAATTATAACACGATTCACTTACCATGATTTATATGAAGCACTGAAACTTCATTTTAAACAACATTTTCGACACTTACAGATGCCTAATTTGGAAACAAAACTCGCATAAGAGTCATATGGAAGTTTCGTTACAAAATTAGTGGAGTAACATACCATCGGATACATATCCGTATCCGTACCTAAGTAAGATAATTTTTTTTCGCTATTATTCTTGTGAGCTTCTTGAATCCGGAAAAGAAAAGGTAGGAAGTTGGAGAGAGAAAGAGAGATGGTGTATATATAGCTTTAAGTTTAAACTAATGGAGCATAGCTTAGTTTTGTGATTCTTGCATCCATAAAGAAAAGAGAATAGAAAAAAACAAGGTAAAGATGGTAGGACAGTTCTAAGTTCAAACTGATGAAGCATTGTTTGTGTAACATTGTTGTTCATGTAATGGAATATCCTAGGAATCAAACTTTCATTTTGTGATGTTATTTGATAATTTGCAGGGTTCTGAGAAGCATTTAATGTCAAGGGCTGCGCTGTTGAACAAATGAAGGCTGTCTTCATATATCTATCAAGATGACTTCTATTGCATTTGAGTCTGTCAAGCAAACAATGTCCTGACTTTTAATGTGTTTTAAAACCATTTAACTCTTTTTCTTCGTCATCAGTGTACTTGGTACTCACTACTTGTTCAGTGGATGTTTTTTTACATAATTTGAAGTAAGGATATGCTACTTTTCCTTGTCATCTTCCCTAAACTCGCTCTATCTTCTACTACTGATGAATGACTAAGGCCAATTCCACACAGTATTGTTGTAAGTTTAAAAAAGAACTTGAATTAATTCATTTCCGTTTTGGTAATCCCAAAGAAAATGTAAATTAATTACTATAATATTATTTATAATCTATTTGCCTTTTGTTTGTTTTGACAAAAATATAATTGTCCTGGAAATTAAAAATCATTGAATAAAGAACCATCATCATTTGCTAATATATATTAATTAGTTTATGGTTAATTATGATATTATGTTACTAATAACATTAAAGCCTAGAACAATAAGTGATTGAAAAATATGGATTATGAAATTGCTTTTTAAGTATAGCATGAGAGATATAAAGTATAAATTACTTACATCTAATAGTTTAAATTTTTAAAATGATTAATTTATTGAAATAATAATAGAGTCTCTCTAACCAAGTCATTAAGAAGCTTTTGTGTTAGGGGATGTGTTAAAATATACAATAATAAAAATTATTTATAAGCCTATATCTAATAGATAAAGCTTTTAAAATAACTGATTTCTTGACAAATGGCGAAGATGATAATAAACACAATGCCCTAGCACTAGGAAAACATGAATCAAACCTCTAACCAAGCATTAGCCACTGAGGTGGTGTTCTGTTGGTCATAACTATTTCAAATCTTCTCTCTTACACTATCTTAATATTTGAGGCTTTCCTTGGCAGCATAATTAATTGATTTGATGGCATAGTAGATGACAAATCTCACCATTTTTATGCTTTTAATTAGTGGTTGTGTCCTAAATACAATTTTCCATCATAATCCCAAAGTAAATTTGGAGTATTATCTTTGTTCCAGTTTTGCTGCTGCCATGGCTTAATTTCCCAGAGGCAGGCAGGGTTTTTGAACCCACACATTTTTTAAGGGTACCCAAGAATTCACCAAGTAATTGAGGTTTCCAAGGCCTGCACTGTTCCATTGAAGAGAGGTCTAGGAGGTGATGAGTTGCGTTACTGATTATGTTAGCAAAAAGAGTGGAATTGTAGGACCCAGGCTCAAAGTACCATTCTAAATGGGTTTATAGCAGTCTTTCCTTTCTTTATTATCTGTTCTTCTTCTTTTTTTTTTAATTAAATTTTTAAATGAGGTGGAAGGGCAACTGAAAAAATGGTCCCTTTTTCCTTTCCAAAGTAAAATATCTAAGAAAAGAGTTAGTCTGTCCAAGCGAGCGGAGACTCCAACTCATAAATTAAGCATGGCCTTTGCATAAAGGAATTCATGGACCACCATTTTGGCGTTATAGCCAAAAACCATCTGAACATCCAAAGAATATCCATGAAAGCACTAAAAATGGAGCAATCACTTTTGCAGGTTGCCTCAATATATGGGTTGCTTCAATCTATTGGTTGCTCACAACTTTGAGACCGACCTGTGTTTTACTTTTAACAGACAAAATCACAGGGAGTAAAAAAAAAAAAAAAAATAGGAGGCTTTTTTTTTTTTGGGTGAGAGAATTGAGGAGGCCTTTGATGATTGTTT
Organism: Dicorynia guianensis; assembly: GCA_037013595.1. Classification (NCBI taxonomy): domain Eukaryota; kingdom Viridiplantae; phylum Streptophyta; class Magnoliopsida; order Fabales; family Fabaceae; genus Dicorynia; species Dicorynia guianensis. The sequence continues at coordinate 27,273,835 of JASUAB010000015.1, forward strand.
GTTACTAAGCAAAACCACAATGTTTAGAGTTACTCTATTTAAGAAAATGAGTAACTAGTTCAATTACACAAGAAATTTATGTATTATTGAAAGATAAATTTTTTATGTAAAATTATATGTTGATCAACAAAAATTTTTTACTAAAAGTTTATAGAAAGAATTCATCTCTCAAGAATATCAAATTTTTTTGTAATGAATATATCACTATTACAGAAGAACACATACAAAAATGCAACTGTTTTATTTACACAAAAAAATGCACTGTTTTAACATGAAAAAAATGCTGTAATAAGTTGAATAAAAAGTTTCATCTAAACATTATGCCGATACCAATGCGTTGAGAGTGCTGGCCGAAATAGAAGAGGTGGTATTTGTATAAATAAAAAAGTAGTCGCTAAGGTAAAAAATAATTGAAAGATGTATAAGAATTTAGAACATGATTAACTTACGTTGATATTTAAAAAGAAATTTACCAAGTATCATTCTCATAAAAAAAAAAAAAACTCTATTATCAAAAAGTTAACGAGATAAATTATTACAAAGATAGAGTTTTTTGGTATGTTTGAGGTAAAGGAAAATTTTTCTGACTAGTTGAATATTTAGTGGGGAGTGGGTAATTTAAGGGTAAAGTTGAAAAAAAATAAGTAAAATTTGATTTTAAGAAAATAATATGATAATTAAAAAGAAATAAGAAATAAAATTTAAAATCACAGTTATTTTGAATCAATTAAGTATTAGATAAAAATTTATTAAAATTTCATTAGAAAAGTATAAATTATATCCAAATTCTATATTTTTTTGCAAGTGCCATCCTGTAGTAAAATCTGAATGAGAAAAAAAAAGAATAAGAAACAATATTCGTAAGTTCCTTACTTTTCTATTCCTTTAATAAGAAAAAAACGATATAAAGTAAGGGGGACTATATAGGGATAATCATTGACTGTCCCTCGGGATCCACCAGGGATATAATGCCAATAAATTGCTTGGAAAATTTTGAAGGGTTAAAAGAGCAGCAATATTCCTACATTATATACATATGTAAGAGTAGAAAAATAATATAGTTACGAATGTGAGGCGAATAGTTATAATATACTCTTTCATATCTTTTATGTTATGTAATATTTTTAAAATATTATATAACAATTTGTTAAAATATAATTTTAATATACATAATATGTATAAAAATAATAGCATTCTAAGAGTTTGTACAACAATTGTATTAAAATATTTTTAGATTAAAATTGAGAAAAAGACATAAAAAAGTGAGTGAGAGAAAAATACTTGTTATTTGAATTTTTTCTTGTGAAAATCTTTTTTTATCCTATTTATTTTAAAGAAGATGTGTGTTCAATATTTTTTAATTAATAAATAATTGAATAAAAGATATAAATTTTAAATGAGTATTAATAAAGGTATAATTTAATTTTATATTATTTCTATACAATTTGTTACATTTTTATAATTTTTTATTTTTCTTTCAAAATGTCTTCTTGCACAAATATTACACCTACTATTAACATTTTTCATTTTAAATATATTTTATTTAAACTGAAAAAAAAAAAGCCTACTTTTGAAGGATCCAAAAATTTTTGCAGGCGAGGATATCACGGTGCTTGTCTCTGTAGTGTTTTTACTTTTTTGATTTGATTCTAGCCTTTGTCTCTGCTGCTCTCTGTATCCTCATTCTGACAAGTAGAATCTGAAACGTCAAGATCACATCTGTTAAGCATTCATTTCTTTTCAATGTCATTTCACCTCTGACTTCAGACTTACCCATCCATCTCCGCACTTACTGCCACGCACTGATGACTGACCCCTTCCACCCTCCGTTTCACACTCGCCCCTGCAGCGCCTTGAAGTTAGCAGTTTGGGTTCTCTCTTATGTGATTGATTGTTCGTACACCCATGCATGGGCTGGGGGGGAGCGGATAGCGGGGAATTGTTGTTGTGCTTTGAGGGATTTCCTACAGCAAAGCCACTGGTGGCGTGGGCCCTCTTACTGCAATTTCGTGAACTTTCGTGGTGGGGCCCACGCGATGGCTGGCTGGCAAGTTAGCCGAAAGGGATGCACAAGTTCTTTGTCGTCAAAAACTGTAGCAACATGTGAATCCTATGGGCTATGGCATCTTATTCCCAGGCTGCTTTAATCCAAATTCTTCATTTTGTGATAGCCATCATACCGCGTGGCGCTTCCGTCTTCCAACCTGAGCTCTCTGTCAGGACCACATAGACATAGTACAGAGGAATTCACGGTAGCATTCCATTACCTCCAGGTGAGCCTGGTCAATGAGGGATTTTGGTATCACCCCAATTTGGAATCTGAATGCACCGGCCTACTTTAGAATTAACAAGTTTGTTTTACCCATGAAAACCAATGAGTAATGTTACTCCCATTAACAGATTTTAACAAAAATCTCATAATTTATGTATAATGATTAGATTTATCAATTCTCATAATCTCAACTACCCAAAAGCCCAACCAATTAATGGTTTAAATTGTTTAAAATAAAATTTTTATTAAATTCAATTTGTACAACCAAAGAAAGTGAAAACCAATTAACAGCGTAGGACAAAGATGAGCAGAGAGGTTGAACAACCACTCTGATAGCCACTTGCAAAGTAACCTCGATTAGGAGAGGGATGTCATGTTTTATTTTATACAAAAGGTTAGAAACCCAGCGATTTCTCGTTAAGCCGTGAAGATACAACTCACCAGTTCAAGTAAAATCGAATATTCATCTACAAAATCGGCGAGCTTCAAAGGGAAAAACATTAAGCAGCCAATCAGACAGCTCTATAACGAAGATAAACAACCTCGTGAATTGTTGCTGGGTTGATGGCCTGATTTAGCACCCTAATTAAAGTCAAAGGTGATTGACATGAAACATGAACCAGTCCCAGTTTGGGTTTTCCTATGTCAGGAATACGCTACATTGAGGACGACGCATTAGCTCGCTAAAATCCCGAGTCTTCCTACAAGCCCGCTGGGAGCTAACAAAGAGGACAGAGGAGGAAAATACAAACACAAGGCCACACAAATTTTCCGTTTCAGAAAAGCTGTGCTCACTGTTATCTTCACTTAAATGACAAATAAAAAGCAAAAGTGCACTATACAACCTACTGAGCAAGAAGCGGGCAAAACCAAAATAATCAGAGTAAAAAGATTGCTTAAGAGCATATAGCATTTTTATTAAATGAACTAAACGACAGCCTTGCCTTATCATTTGACCCAAAGTTGAACTTTACGTCACCAGCATCATCGCGAACAGCCGCACTACTTGTAGAAGGGAAAGAGAAAACCAACACCGGACTGGATTTTAAACCAAAACTATATGAAGGTTCAGTAGTTTTCTCTTTTGATTGCTCCTGACCCGCAGAGGAAAGTGAAGGCATGATCGATGGTGTTGGTGGCTCAGAGTGTGCAGAAGAGGAAGCAGAAACGGGGAAGGTGAATCCTGAGCTGTTATCAGAAGCAAAGGTCCATCTTGAGTCAGGTTTCTTGACGGAAATAGAAGGTAAAACTGGTTTATTTACTGAAGATTCAGAGATTGGCTTCTTTCCCTCTACTATTACATGAGAGTGATCGGCAGATGGGAGAGCCTTCATAGCATCCTGTACAAGAATTCCATCAGAAAAAATCAGTTCTCTAGATAGTATATCAAAGCAAAAGTGCAATGCCTTTCGATAAAAGGCTGAATTCTAAAATTATTATTAGTAAACCAACCACTAGAAATTGATAACTTCACCACGTTGCCAATGCCAAAATTTGTTTCCCTTAAAAGGATCTTAAAATTTTAATACTGCTCTTTAGTACAATTTAACAGGAAAAAGTGGAAGACAACACGTAAAAAGCTTTTGTGGCATTAGATGGATTCAATACCTCTTCAGTTGACTTCATTGGAAGACTTAAAAAACCACCCGAGTTTTGTGGAGTCCTTGCATCACCACCAATTCTCAGGACTCTGCTGCCAATAGTCATGTTAGATGCCAGAGATCCTTTATTTTTGATGTTGATAGATGCATTGATGTTCTCCGTAGGTAGTATAACATGAGAGCTTCCTTGACCATCATTTCTTAGAGATTTATTATCATCAATCACATCACATTTATATGGACCAACGTCTTTCAATTTCAGCAAACTGTTATTCTCATTTGACAAAGTATTGACACCGACAGAAGACACAGGGTTCTTCCATTCAGTTGCCAGCTTCAGCTCAGCAGATTTCTCTTTAGGAGTGGGGGGGTTTCTATCAATATGCTCCAAAATTTTCCGGGCCATTAAACTGCTATGCATGTGTACAGTTGGACATGCCACCACGGAGACCTGTGACTTGTTATCTAGTAAGTGAGATTTATGAGTGTGATCAGTCCCATCAGCTTCCATACTCTTAGTAAAAGCAGGCAAGAAGCCCTCATGAAAATCAGAACTTTCTGTCTTCGAAGGGCCATTCAGTGATGAATGAACATAAGCTGGTTTTCTTGAAGAAGATTGCACACCAACGTTATGACTTCTCCTTCGAATGGGTCCAACAGAACCATATCCACCCTCCAAAGTATCACCTCTAGATTTATCCTGCGTGATATAATTATGTAAACAACCAATTTGAAATACAATGAAATGCAACTAGGTAAAGAAATCAAAGAGCCGCAACTCTGATATTTGACCGGAAATAAGTTTTGACTAAGTTCAGCTAAATAACAAGAGAACATGTTGATATATATTTTTGTGGTCAAATTCCTACTATTTTCTAGATCTTTAATGCTTTTCTTCTTGGGATATGGAATATTTTCATTTTCAGCACCCACAAAGTGGTTTAAGTAAACATCATATACCCATAAATTACAGTTTGTAAGCAATAACCAAAAATTAGGAAAGCAATCTAGGCCTTTACAAAGCAAACGGAGCCCTCCTACAAACAATGCATTGCCTTCATCCACCCCAGACAATTCTAACTATCGTAGTCAAGGCAGCAAAGGAAAGATTTCCAGCTTGTAGGAAATCAAAAGTTTTCTAGTAAAACACTAAAAGATGCCATGCCAGATTTGAAGATCAAATCTAATAGGGGTATACTTGTTCATACTTAATAGATGCACTGGTAGAGAGGTATACCAAGAAAAAAAGGAACCAAGAGCCCCAACTAAGTATTGGATGACGGTTTTCTTCATTATGGAAAAATCATAGAACATGAAAGGTTAGACTTCTTTATGGCTGAAAAAATCAGAACACCAGAAGAAGATAACATCCAAGTTAAAATTCAGTGCCTTTAGAATTACAAAGAGAAACTAACAAATATTACAATTAAAATACAAACATAAAAGGATTAGTAAAACTGAAGATACCTGCACATACAAAGTAGTCTGTGACTGATGCAGGGGAGTTGATGAAATGCGGTTATAATCACCTTGCTTATGAATTGACTGATGATAAAATAATAACTACAAACTCAGAAAAGAAAAAAGAAATACTCTGAAGCATTAAAGTACATGAAGTGCTTAACAAAATTTACCCCAGACTTGGACTTCGATAAGATAGTTCTAGAGTAAGGAGTCCTGGGGAAGTTACAAAGCCCATATCTGCTTCTTTGACATTGGGGTGTCACATAAGCATCTTGTACCACAGCACCTGGCCAGCATGTTGATGACTTGGGTAAGGGTGATGGAGCATATGGTTTTATTGCAGCTTCATTACCATGTAACACTATGCTTTCACCACTTTGTATCATGCTCTTAGAACTGGGGCCTGCTTCTGATGCAAGGGAGTCCATGTATGCCCTAGCAATCTCGATTGGAGAAGCACCAATTTCACCTCCAACCTGGAGAATCATTGTGTGACTATCATGTAAACTAAAATATATATTTGAAACAACAGAAGACAAATTCTACAAGTAGATGTTTCCTAAGACAAAAAATACAACTTTTAGGTACAGTCAAGCTCAGCTATCTTAATTTTGTGAGAAAAAGAATTTTTTAAACTAAAATCTAAACTTCAGTACATGATTGATAGTTTATAATTTATGTCATAATAAAAATAAGTAAGAAAAGAATAATCACTGTTGATGGTTCAAAGTCAACTAACATAAAAAAGGAAGGAGAGAAAGAGAGATGACAGATTTAACGGCTATTTCAAGACAGTGCTTCACATGACTAATGCTGTTAGAGTTGCTAATTTATGTCAACTAAGACTAATGTTGTTATGCTCACATACTACAGATTGTTTTGAGGCATGTGTGTATAATATGACTTTTTAATGATTTGAAATATAGAGGCAAGGCAACTACGTTTCTCCAAAAGGAATATCAAGATTGGTTTTGCCCGATGGTAAGTTTGTTAAATGATTCCATTATCAAAGCTTCTGCCTGTGTTTTCTTTTCTTTCTTTCCCCCAATTATTTTCAGTCACAGGGTTTTCTTGATGTTAATCATAAACAAAAACATAAATTGTTCTTATTTTACACTTAGCAGGTCTTTTTATAGGCATCCTAAAACTTGACTGACAAGTAAACTATCTTTAGAACAATCTTAATAGATATGACATGCTAATAGAACACTAATTCTACCACTGTTACCTTAAAATTACCTAAATTACTGAATAAAATCTCTTAAAATCAATTCCTTAAAAATTGGAATACAATCACCAAATGATTATAATTGACCTCCTGCACAATTTTGTATTCATATGCGGAAAACTATCAGCCAGTCCAACTCAAACCAATTAATGTTTGATTGGATTGCATTAATAAAAGATTAAAAGGTTGGATTCATTGGATGAGATTTTTCATAAAATAATTAGGTAACTTGTGAAAGTGCCAAAACCTAATCAAACTGAACCTTCCATTTGAACACGTCTAGGCATGCCAAGAGCTACCTATTAATTCAGCAAAACATGACTCCTCAAATACCCTTTCAACTTTATTTCCCTTTTCTTTTTGGTGACATAGTTTTGCCTAGTGTCACTATGAAAAATGAACTTAATGTTGACATACATAAAGGTAATGAATCTCAATTATATAGGGAAAAAAAATGAATAGAGTCACCAAAAAGCAAACGTATTAATAGAAACAGAAGGATGCAATGAATCATTAAATCCATCTAAGCAAAAATATCATTAGGATCAAGGGATCCAGTCAAACAAACATACTGCCATATCCACCTAAACATGAGACACCATTCTTTGTACAACAATAGCAAGGATGCAACATTTTCAAAAAGTCTTTTCCAACTGACTCAATAAGTAAGCAGCACTACTTAGATATTATTGCGCCTAGTGTTTAAACTTTAAAAGTGAAATATAAATGTTCAAAAGTTTAAAGTTCAGTATGAATGTATGACATGAAATGTATATATAAAATATATCTCTGCCAGAAACGGGTACTACCATGTTTTACAAACAAAATTAACATACTTTACATACAAGTGAAGAGGTTGATCTACCAGCAAATGCAAATCATTCAAAAGATAAGCTACAGTACTCACCTTTGACTGACCAAGAGGTGTTGAGCTTCCACCCATAACTCCATTCAACTCCCCATACTTTTGCTCATTTAATAATTTTGGAAACCCATGTGCCTCTTCAAGCCCCTCGTCAACTTTTTTAGCAATTAATCTTTCATTCTCCTTTCTTTGTTCAACAGTAGGAAGCTCTATTGCCCTTGAATTTAATAACTCCATCAGACGATTAACTTCATCTCTGCATGCGGGAAACAAAGACCTTAGACACAGTTGCATCCTTACGTAATAAATAGTCAATACTCCTCTAAAAGATTTATTACAACCATAAGCACACAGGTTCAGCTGATAAGAACACTAAATCTATGCACATAAGCATATCCAAATGAGACAACATGCTTTCAAGATCCACTTTAACCCTACACCTAGTTGAGAACATTTAAAAAATAAAAAAACTAGGGCCATTATATTTCTCACTTCATTAAGAAAGCAACCAGCACAACTTTGGAAAGAGGATACCAAGATAATTAATTAACTCTACAATGTAAACAATTGCCTTAATAGAATCCAAAACCTAACTATATTATAATCAAGTAAATTAATGTACCTGGAGAATTTTTTTCCTTTGACCAGCCGCTCAATTTCAGAAATCCTATTATTTTCAGATTGCTCTCCCTTTTTATCCTGTTTACGCAAAACAAAGTCAGAACTGTTCCTCAATTTATTGGTGATTTCACCAGCATTTGCCACTTCGGTTGAGTTAGATGTCCCAGGCTGCAAAAGAATAAGCAAAGTCAATAATAGAAAAAGTGGACAAAGAAAAGGGATCAATTCAGTATCCTCACTCCATGATACAGTAAAAAGGGGATAGCTATATTCAGAAAAGTAATTTTGTGGTAAGGCTAATCACGTAAACAAGATTGAGATTTTAGATACCCTATCTAATGAGCAATTAAAAGGATCCTCTTCTTATTAATAATAGAAAAGTATTACAAATACACACCAGTCACACGATGACATAGAATTACATAACAGAACACACAATCTATCCTATAATTAGGATAGTCCAATCTACCCTGTAAACAGAATAGTCCATGTTGGTTTCAAGAACCAAAGACCTCTCAATTTCCCAACCAATTTCCTTAAACTCTCTTCCTCTAAGTTACAACCTTAAAATACAAATAATACATATAACGACCTAAAACTAACCAAAACCAACCCAACATATGTGATGATCAGAACATGCCACATATCTTTTGGTCTACAACAATTCTCTCCCCCATAAGTTTCACCTTGTCCTCAAGGTGAAAGGTTGGAAAATGCTGATGGATAATATTATAACCCAAACAAAAAGCTCCACGCTGATCCAGCATCTTGATACCCAACATCTGGCCCAAAATTTTGATATCCATTTACTTGAATATGAACATCAGAGACCCAACCAACTTTAAGTGGTAACTAACAAGTGATGGATCACCAATACAGACATGAGAAAATTAATTGCAATCTAGGAGTAATGGTGCCCCAAGGATGCAAATGAAGACCATGGTTCCATGGGATTTTCATCCACCGACTAAATACCTATCTGTAGGGGGTCATCTCCCATGAATACAGGGAGTTCCAATTTTCTCAGTGAATTTTCATCCCTGCTTTCCTTAGACCCAACGCGTCCCTCCACTTCATCTTGGCCAGGATCAGCCTCTACACGGAATAAGGGTTTGCAATGCCCTCCTGTCTCGTGCAGCCTCCTGCTGGTTGCTATTGTGGTGACTGGCAGTGTTGGAATTTTGCCCCACCTGCACCAGATTGCAACACTCCACCAGAACAGTGAGAGTGTTCTAGATTTCATTGAGTGAGTCTTTCAGAACTTCCACACTTGACCCTCTAATCGGTTTTCTTTGCTAATGTCAACAACTTCTCTCTCATCTTGACCAGAAGCGTTTTTTGTTTGGGAAATGGGGTCCTGTCACGCTGCATCCTGCCGAGTCTCAGCCTGTTGTGCCACACTGGGTTGGCCAATATTCAAATTCTGTACTCCAGGAGTTGGTTCACTACACTCAACCAGAACAGCCAACATGGCTTTAATTTCTGTGAGAGAATCCATCAAAACAGAGGCTCTAATACCAACTAATAGGATCCTCTTATTGTTAATAATGGAAAAGTTTTACAAACACCCCCCCCCCCACACACTACCACAAAATTACATAATAGAATACACAATCTATATCCTATTATTAAGATAGCCCAATCTATCCTGTAAACAGGAAAGGCCACTTTGGTTTCGAGAACAAGAAACCTCCCAATTTCCTAACCAAATTCCTTAAACTCTCCTCTTCTAAGTTACAGCCTTAAATTAAAAATAATACAAATAACTACCTATAACTTATTAAAACCAACCCAACACATGCGGTAATCAAAACATGCCACATATCTTATGGTCTGCGCACTATCCTGCACCAAGCACTCTAATGCACTCAGGAATGACAGAGAGAAACAGACAGAATCATATATTCACTCTAAACAGGCAATGCTTTCTCTAAACAATTCTTAGCTTCAAGATAAAGTAAAGAAACAGAAAAAGAGTGTACCCACATACAAGGGCATATAAGGCGAAGATCAAGATAATTACTAATTAATCATGACCTTGTTCATAGTGTCATTCTCTATTGGAACATGCTCCACTCTCGCATGCCAATAATCCTATAGTTGCAGAGTTTTATTTATTCATATATTTATTTTCCCAACAAATTCACAGCTGAAAATTCTAGACTGCTCTTTGCTAAAGTTTCCTCATATTTTCAACCTAGAAACCAAGGAATCATTTTCAACAAATAGACAGAGCACAGACACACAAAGAGAGAATATAATTAATATAAGGTGAATATTGAGGAAAAGTATTTTTTCCTAGTTTCATGCAAAGCAAAAACATAAGATTAGGAAACTTTCTTACATGCAAATCACATTTGTGAATACCATCCATATGACCTTGTTCACCTGCTTGCCATTTACCTATTGCAGACAAACAATGTGATCAAAAAGATGAGTATGTCACCAATTCTCCAAATGAATCAGCAAGTAAATCAGGCAGGGATAAGGATAATGAAAAATGGGCTATAGAATTAACTCCAACATTAGAAGTATTTGTACCATCTACAAACTGAATGCATAAGAATCACCAGGTAATCATCAGATGGCATAGAGAGCAGAAGTGATTTTATACTAAGTACATGAAAGAACAGAAATATGGACATAATGCAAGATGGTATGCTTGGGAAATTAAAATAGTAGCCTGAGAGGAACTGGAGAATTATAATTCTTTAAGTTCTTCATTCTTAAAATATTCTTCATCACAAAAATAACCAGTGCAGTGAATACACGAATTTCAGGTCATCACTACATCATTTACAAGCAAAAAATGTCAAAGTTCTGTTATATAAACCTAAAATTATTACTTCCACTTAGCCAATATGTTTGCTCTAATGCATGTCCTTCTATTAACCTCTAATTACCAAAATTCAGGGCCTCATTACCAGTTACAGTCTTACAGACAGCACCAAAAATTGATGCACCTCCATATTCTGGACTAAACTATCAAAACAAAAATAATAGATATTATCAACAAAGTTTACTCCACCACATATCCAAATATTGGGCAGATTATTGTGTCCCTTTATTTCAATCACCTGAGAGTGTAATCCAGCTCTTAACAACCATCTGGATGTGTTAAGCATTCCCTAAACCAGGAATCAACGTATCTCCTCACAATGCATTCACACATCCTTGTTCTTTGCAGTAAAATCACCACCCCTCACACTCTACTACTTGTCTTACCATCATAAATCTGAAGACCACTATGCCTGCTCATGCACATAATTGGTTTGACAATGAGAATAACAATGCAATGCTAGGTATCTTGGTCCAGCTCTATCTAGGGGCATGCCTGCCTTGATCTCTAGATAGGTTTTTTTTTTCCCTCTCTTCCCTATAAGTAAACTGTAATACAAAAATCATTTCCTATAATATCAGAACATAGTAGAGTAGAAAACCATTCTTGAGAAAATTCAGATTTGGGACTGCAGTGGTCTCCCCCACCCTTCAACTTAGTTCGTGGCTTCTACCCCTCGAGCTTTGTTTAAACATGTTGCATTATTTAGGCCAAAGACCATGCACATGGCTATGGTGGAGGACATCTACATGCATCAAATAGACAAATATTTTGACAGTAAATTTACTTAACTTTAGAAAGATGGATAATTAAAGGTACCATGACACAATTGAAGCAATGTTACTTTAACCAGCAGGATCCATATGGGTCCTTATCAGGTCTATTTTTTGTTTTACAGTCATCGCTCAAATGATATCACTGACGACAATAATCAAAACTACCCGTCTACAATCAGAACCTACACTTTTAGCAAAGCAAAGATATGAAAGCTTGAAATGGAGTTTGAATGGAAGCTCTCCAAAATATTCTGCCATCAAATTTTCTTACAAACAGATGCTTTTGCACCCTTGTTTTTGTTTCCACTCTCACTCCTATCTGCAATCTAGTGCAATTAATGGGCTAAGCAAATAGCAATGGCCACAAAGACTTACAAGAGGCATAAAACTGTCTGATGAACTGATCCATAGGCAAATTTTATCCAAGGACATGCCCAGTGTGTTAGTTGACCTTGTTAGTGTTCAGTTATTTGATCATGTCCAAGTTAAAATTCTGCCATTTGTTTCATACGGGTTGCTTAGATTGTAGCAACTTCTTCAAATCCCAAAATATTTTGTTAGAAGATTAACGAGCCTCAAATCCAAACTTTCCTTATATCAAAAACTTACTCTTCTGATTTATCAAACCGTACTCTTATATTATCCTAATTACCGCCATCCCAAAAAAGCCATGTAACTATATGCCCTCCTCTCTATGCTGATATCTTTGGGAACATATCTTTTTCATTGATGAATTAAAACCAGATAACACTATCAAAATATTGAGTGCAAAAGAATCCCAAACAAATGGTTCAATGGTAGGTAGGACCAATTCGTACAACTTATCTACGTAGTATTAAATCAACCCTAAAAAATTACAATCACTTGTAAAAGTGACCAACACGAGAATAATAGACAGAGGAAAGGATAGTAAAGAAATAGAAAATAAGCCAACATTTGACCTTGATCTTCAGTGCCACCGCTAGGGCCAACAAGTGCAGGAGTGGTAGCTATTTTGGAGAAGAATGAAGGGAAAATACGCGAAGCTCCGCCAGCAATGAGGCGATACGCGGGATCTACTAGCTTCGAAATCCACCGGCGTTGCTCGCCCCCCGGTGGACGCGCATAAGGGGTTGCCGCCGGCTTTCTGGCCGGCGGTTTCCTGACCTTCCCTCCGGCGCCTCTTTCTTCTTCTTTTCCATTGGCACCCAACGACCTGATCTCTTCGTCCCTCTCCATCTCTCTCATCCTTTCTCTCTCTATGTGTTGAAGTAACAAGTAAGAGAGCGGAAACAGGGGAGCCAAATGAGTCCAACCGAGGGCTAGGTTTGCGCACCGAGTGAGCAACCGAGTTACTTCATTCCAGCGGAAAAAGAAAAGAAAAGAAGCGGAAAAGAGGCTTACACCAACACAAGAAGAGGGTCGGTCCAATAGCCGCGAACGGTCAAAAACGAGCACGTCAGATTCATGATAGACCATTCCAATTGAATCGGAAAAAAATAAATAAATAAACCAACATGACTCCAATTAAATTATAGCATAAATCTTCTTAAACTAATTAATCATTGATATATAATATTTTTAATATATTAAAATCAACATTTGGTCAGCAGGATAATATTTTTTTAAAATTCAAAATTTCTTGGAAAAAATTTGACATCTACAAATTTTGTGCAATTGTGCATCAGTATTTTTATCTTCTTATTTAAAATTTATATAAATATGATAAATTCTGTTAAAAAAATTTATTCTCACAAAATAAATTTAAAGCAAAGTTTACAGAAAACTGAATAACGGTCCTTTTTTGATCATTTTGAATTTGTACATATATCAGGATTATTATTCACTCTTTATGAGTTTTGTATGGAGCTTATTTGGTGAGAATTATTTCTACTCTGAAACGTAGCTGGAATTTAAATGGCTCACGAAAGAACAGCTAGATTCTAAATAAGCTGACTTAAAAAGCAAAGAAAAATTATTGCATAAATCTTCTTCTTAAACTAATTAAATATTAAACTCAACTTTTGGTCATAAGGATAATATTTTTTTCAAATTCAAACATTTTTGAAAAAAAAAATGACACTTACGTGTGACTATTTTTATCATCTTATTTAAAATTTAAATAAATATATTAAATTTTTTTGAAAAAATTTATACACGAAGCTCACAAATAGTAAAGTAGCAGCCGCAATAAAAAATTTTCTTGATAATTTTGAATTTGTACATGCGTTGGGGTTGTCATTTTAACTTTCACGTGTTGGGCTTATTTGATTCTATTATTTTTTTCTTATTTTAGAAAATTATTTTATAAATTTTTTTAAAAATTATTTTATAAAATAAAAATATAAAAATTTATTTGATAAATTATTTTAAACATATTTTTAAAATTCTAAATGTAAAAAATGTATGAATTTTGTTTGAGAATAAGTAAAAAGAAAAAAAAAAGAGAGACTGATGCATCAGATATGTGGGTTTGGAAAGTGAACGAATGGAAGAAATGAAGAAAGTTTACTTATTTATATCTTATCATCAATGAAATTACTAAATTATTATATTTTTGTGAAAACAAATTGTAAAAAACAGAAACAATTCTAAGATGTTCTCTTTTTTGTGTATAGAACAACGATTTTCGAATAATTTGGAAATCACAAAACCAACACTCACGTTACCAAACAAGTTTCATTATTTTTTGTTTTTGAAAATAAAAACTGTTTCTGATACAACCATCAAACAAGCCCTTACTTTTTCATTTTTTATATTTTTACTGCCTGTGAAACGTAGCTATAATTTAAATGGCTCATGAAAGAACAGCTAGATTTTAAATAAGCTGACCTAAAAGGCAAAGAAAAAGTTATGGATTATACCTAATTTTCCCGAGAAGATTTTAAGACCTCTACTTCCTTTGTGTGTTGAATGACTGTTTCTCTTGTAAGTATCCCTTGATTCAATACTCTTCTCATTTTTTAGGCCATAATCCTCTGCTCATGAAATGGAGATGATCTCAAATGAAAATATGCTGCAGAATTTTTTGTTTTCAGGTTTGAAACTTTCATCAAGTCAATTGCATAGAGTATTTATTAGTTCACTCTATTTATTTCAACAAACTAAATTGTATAAAAAATTTATTTAAAAAAATTTAAATCATTCAATTAACTTAAAACTATAAGATTCAATAAATATAACACTTCATATTAAATTTTGTAAAATATTTATAGATCCTTTTTAATATAAACAATGTTTTTCATACAATTTTATTATTTTTACTAATTAAACATTATTAAATACTCACTTAAATAAAGTTAAACCATTAAATTATGAAATCATACAAATTAAATTATAAAACTTTCAAATCTATTCATTTGCAAAAAGATTTAGTAGCATGTCAATAATACCCATTTTGAAAGAATTGCTTTTCCCTTTGGACAGATCTAAAGAGTCAATTTAAGAAAGATTGCCTACATAGTTAGCAGAAAGAGAGGCGATGAGAATGTTTTGACAAGTTGAGCGGAGGATTTAGCTCTGTAGATGATTAGTAAGGAAAAAGGTGGCTGAATTTTGTTCTGAAAGGAAAGGCTATTGTTCATAAATCAAAACATTCCCAGTTTGTAAGATGTGTCAAGCACCGATAAGTTAAAACGAAAAGCGAGGATTTGATCTAAGCCACAGCTACTGACTCGAAAGGGGTGGTAATGCACTCTTTCCTTAGTACCGAGGGATCTCTTTTTCTTATTCTGAAGGTAATAGATTCTATTCCTATAGTGGACATCACTTTCAGTTTGGCTTGCCCAGTAATTTGTGTTGGTACCAAATACTTTGTCAAAGAATATTCTATCACACTGGTCGTTAGCCAATGTAGCTTTGGCAGATATATACATGTAATACTCTGAGATGGGATTTCTTCTGCATAAAAGCAGCAACTTTCCCTTCTAGAATCTAGACAATATGCTTGTTGTAAATGCCTCATACAAATCATCATCAACAGCTACGTTTGCACATGCTGCTCACTACTTGTAGCTAAACTCGAAGTGGGGTTCTGTTTAGTGTTAATTAATATCCCTTGCTATTATTATTTACTTCAAAAACAGAAAAAGGAAACACACATACCTCTTCATTTTTAAGTTCAAAGCTCACCGATCTATTTAGTAGTTAAAGGTCGGTGGCATGTCTTACTATAAGCAGGTCACAGATCGGGTTATTTTTTACCAGTCAGCCGAGTTCGGGTCGGCTTCAGATTTTTTGCACACCCCTAAGCTGGAAAAGGGCTCTGAGGCAAACAATGATTTACAACGGCAAGAACGGTAGTGACAAACTCATACATATTAAATCATGTCGATGCTCACATGATTCATTCCCCATGCATGTTGCCGACTTGATTCTTTATTATGGTTGGTAGAATGGCACAAGGTGCAAAAGCTTTGCCTTTCAAATAAATATATCAGATCCACATTTTAGGAAATCATTATTTTATTGTCATTCATTAATAGTTTCTAGATGTCATTGTCCTTTCTTCTCCTAGACTTGGCAAGAAAATGACAGAACAACCACACATGACTAATTGGCCTTTTGCAACTCAAATATTCTACATAGAAAATCCATTATTAGAAGGTTAATTACCTCCAATTTACATTGATCTCAATGACCTTGGCATTTCAATAGTCAATGCTTCATACCTTTCTTAAAAAGACAGGCATGCCACTTGAGCCCTTGTTCATTTTCATCGTGTTGCCACACTATTTTTAGAAATATGGCCTGAGAATGATGGCTATCTAATGATGAACTTGACTCAAACAAGAAAAAGAACAGAAAATTAAACTTGACTCATTATAAATAATTGCAATATGGAGGGTGTAATTTTACTGCTTTTAGTTGATAGTTTCTGTCCATCCAGTTTGTGTCATATATTATTATGTTTTAAGTCTTGTAGCTGTCACTATCATCCTGTACTGGTTTGTCTCCTCCACTAAGTATATGACATAAAGAAAAGCTTCACAAATTAATCATAGAAATAACCCCAAAAATAAAAATTCATAGAAAGGGGTCACTATTTTATTGGTTTAAAACTATGCCACTTCAGCTTAAACTTTCTTTTCTAATGCTGTCTTCAGGTAGCAAGAGCGATGCTCCAAGGCTTTCAGGCTGATTGGTGAACATAATGGACCTCATCAATGTGAAAAAAAAAAAAAAAAAAGCCTGGAATTTTGGCAACTGATAGTCGAAATGACATATGTCAAACTGGGGAATAATGATTAAAGCTCTACTGTATAAATTCTCTGAAGAGAGTATCAAATTCTGCAAGAGGCAAACTGAGATATAACCAAGCGACACGCTGCTAGGGCCCCTCTATTTCTTTTTTTGAGATGTCATGCTTGACAAGCCCCTTCTCAGCTCCCCACCACAAACTTCTCTCTCTCACTAAGAGTGAAAACAGCCACTGGTGGTCTGTTTTTACTGATTTTCGCAGCTTTTCCCTTGTTCAAAAGATCTTTTGCAACTTGTGGATGATTGGGTTGCAGACCAAGATTTATACTAAAAGGATCATTATCATGAATATAAATCATCCAATTGATGGTAATTGTGTCAAATATAGGAAAATGCAAGACAGCTTACCCATGTGTTGCTGTACTACTAATTGGTATATCTAATAACACCCATCCATTTCTGTCCCCACAGAGCACAATTTTTCTTCATGCATTAGGCACATTGATTCCAAGTCCAAGCCCATCAATCACATATATATCAATGCAAAAAGAGCTGCAAGCTATTACCAAACTAAATAGCTCTAGCACTTGTAGAGCTAGTTGTACAAGTTACCAGTTTACAATGCGAGCATTTGCTGAATACGTATAAGCCTTAGTTTTAGCAAGTCTAGCTAGTTGCCATAGATAATCCTCACTTCATTTTCTCTCTGCCTCTCTATTCAAACATCATCTATACTTGAGTGTCAACCAAGAATACCCAGAACCTAAAAGAATGGAAAAAGTGGAATCTGTCAAGGTCTCCAGTGAACCAAATAAGAGAAGAGACACATACCGAGTCGCTTACATAATCCATTTCCTGCTTGGTGCTGGCAACTTGCTTCCTTGGAATGCTTTGATCACAGCAGTTGATTACTTTGCTTACCTCTATCCAACCAAGCACATTGAGAAGGTTTTCTCTGTGGCTTACATGAGTTCGTCTGTGCTAGTACTTATTGTGATGATGAGTTGGGAAGGTTGGAGTAAAGCAACCTTGAGGTTGAGAATGAACTTGGGATTCTCTATGTTTGTTATATCTCTCATGGTAGCTCCCGTCATCGACTGGGCTTCAGGCAGCACCGAGCTAAGAGAGAGACCAAGTGGGGCCTATGGCTTGACAGTTGCAGCAGTGGTAATGTGTGGTTTAGGCGATGGCTTGGTGGGTGGAAGCTTGATAGGATCAGCTGGAAAGCTCCCAAAAGAGTACATGCAAGCCGTTTTTGCTGGAACTGCTTCCTCAGGTACAGGGCAATTATGTGCCATCAAACTTCAATTCTTTTAAATTTGACAAAGGTGACAATAATATTGCCAGATAAGGTGTAATCATTAGAAGTAAACAAGGTGACAATAATATTGCCGGATAAGGTGTAATTATTAGAAGTAAAAATGTTTTATAAACCAAATCACTGTACAAAAGTTTTATACTTCTAAACATAATATAGATAAGCTTTTGATAGTGAGAAAAGAAAAACAAAAAATCAGATTCCAGAATTCAGTTTTGCTTGGTTTCTGACTGAGCACTATATTCTAGTAATGTGTCGGTAATATTTGCGTGTTCGCCGTATTCTTCTATATACAGGTACCCCTAGACTAGAAGTCCTTGTCATCAGTTGAAAACATTTTACAACTTGCCATATTCTTCTATGATATCTATAGGTGCTCCTGGACAAGGTGTCCTAGTCATCTGGTGAAACCATTCTACAACTTACATCAAAGGCCACTTAGACGTTCAACCAAGTTGTTAAATAGCAACAATGTCACTAATTATTCAAAGTGTAGCTGACCTTGATGGTTTTCTAGCGAAAAGCAATGGCTTCCTTGGTAGGAGTTGAAATTGTTAATACGTCTTGACATGATCTGTGGTTTATTACACATCTATATTTCACTGCATCCCTCTCCACTCCTTCCATTTTCTTGTTCTACAAAGCACACATAAAATTTGATTGAACCGATGTCTATGGCACTCACATCCAGTTCTCACATAAATCAGCTAAATCTGTTTCTGCAGTATATTTGAATCACATTACAAAGAAAGTCTATAATTCCAGTAACCTTGCAAGGAACAATAAAAACATTTTTTGCAGCAACTTTGAATCTTAGTTGCTATCACGGTTGCATGCTTACCACCCATGATCATGATCAAATCTTTTCTGGGTGACAGGTGTTATAATTTCTATGTTGAGGATTGTAACCAAGGCATCACTCCCACAAACCCCAAAGGGCCTTCAAACAAGCGCCCATTTGTACTTCATCGTAGCCACAACTTTCCTCCTATGTTGCATTGTCTTCTGCAACTTGCTATATAAGTTACCAGTCATGCAGGAGTATCTGAGGCATCTTCAGGAAGACACCTTATGCTCAGATACGAATTTTTGGGCCATCGCAGGGAAGATTAGGTGGCCAGCCTTCGGAATTTTCACAATCTATATTGTAACACTGTCTATCTTCCCAGGATATATTGCCGAGGATCTGAAATCCAAACTTCTTAAGGATTGGTACCCTATTTTACTGATAACGGTCTACAATATGGCTGATCTGATGGGGAAGTCTTTAACTGCTTTGTACGCTCTGGAATGTATTAGAAGGGCAACATGGCTTTCAATTGCCAGGCTATTGTTCTATCCACTCTTCATACTTTGTCTTCATGGACCCAAGTGGCTGAAAACAGAGTTGCCAATGGTGATTCTGACATTCATGCTTGGATTTACTAATGGGTACCTCACAAGTGTCCTTATGATTTTGGCACCCAAATCAGTACCTACCTCAGAATCCGAGTTATCTGCTATCGTAATGATCGTGTTCCTGGGATTTGGCCTGGTTGGTGGTTCAGTCCTTGGCTGGTTCTGGATCATATAAGCTCTTAGTTCTTGTAGCAAAATTAGCAAAGGGCAGCAACTATTATGTGGACTGCTGGGCAAGAGAGCAAGAGCTCCAGTAGTCGAACTAGTTATCCAAAGCAAGCAGAGTAGGTTGGTAGTTCCTGATTAGTTATTTAATGGTTCCAAATGCCAAAATCCCGGCAGGTCAAAAAGAAGAGAAAAATGTGGAGGGTATTTGACAAACACTTCTAGGCACCTACTATCGTGAGTGACGAACCTGCAGTTTATGAATGAAATTTTAAATATGCATTAATTAGCTGCCAAATGCAAAGAACCCCTATAGGGCCAATACACCAAATTTCATTCTTCGAGTAAGGACACGTTAGTGTGTTGCACCCTGGGGCGTCCAGTTATCATCACCAATAGACTGTTGTGAGACATGACAAATTAAGAAGAGAAATGATATACTCACATTTTTACGACTACACTTTACTTACAATTCATGATGTGACTTAAAAATAATCATTATTTTCTCACTTTTACACTCTCATCTATTGCTCTATACTTAAGCCATGTAATATGCTTAAGAGAAACATAAAAGGAAAGAATGTGAAACAATCATTTCTCATTAAGAAAATTGCAACTTCCCTCCATCCTACTTCACAAGATCTAGGTCATCGTTCTGTCATCCTGTACGATTGAATCCTTTCTATCTGTCTCACCCCAAAAAAAATAAAAAACCACAAGCCAACAAAAGTTCCATTTCTAGGCCCACGTTGGGGGAAGAATGTTATAACTTATTGCCTAGAGGTAGAACCGCAGAGCAAATATATCACGAGCGCTGACATTATTACGATGTATATCCCAAACATAATTCTAAAAGCGCCGCCTTATCATTTTCCTATATCACCAGGCATATTGCCGCCGCACCATCGACATTAACGAATATAAGCATGCCAAAGAGAAACACACACAACACAGGTTTGACACATCAATCCATAGGACAAGGACAATGAAAATGTCCCCCCATCTTTTATTCTCCTTCTGAATTGCTACATGAATCTACATTTCATGACAAGGTGGACATAAACAATTACAACTCTTTTCATCAGCCAAAAATTACAAGGAAAGGTTAAGGTAATATAAACAAAGGTTAGGAAGTTATATTAAAGCCAGACACTAGGGGAAACAGCTTTAAGAAGCGGTGGCTAAGGGAGCTGGTGGAGGAGGTGCTCCGTGGAAGAAACTGGAAGATTTTTTAGAAGCCTCGTCTCGTTCTTCCACATCATCCTCTTCTTCAGCATCCCAAAGGAAATGAGCGTAGGATGCTAGAACATAACTACAAGAACAATGCAAGCAAAAGGTTAATTCACTGAATAAGTTAAAGCAATGATTACCGTATATCTCTCACACCTAACAGTTCTTATAATCCAAGACTATGCAGATAATTAAACCACAGTTTAATCTCGAGCATGGATAATTGAATATTTTAACCACATGTAGAAATATTCTTACCAGTCATCAGGGGATGCATTAACAGCTTGATCAAAATAACTCTCTGCTCGAGAAGCATCCTTGTGGCTCTCCCATATTAAGTCTGCGTACATGGATAGTACACTTCCATCATTTGGATTTGCTAAAATTGCTCTGCTACAGTACTCTTCTGCTTTAACATAGTCTGCACGAACCTGCCATAATCCGAAATCAACATAATTAGGCCATAAATATCATTAAGTACTATTTCAATAGATCGCTGCCAAAAAAGAAGAGCAAATATGAGTGCACCATCGTCTTTTGTAAAGAAAGATGCTTTAGGCATTAAAATTTTATCAGACACGTTGTGTATTATATGTGACAGCGAAATAGTCATGCAAAAAGAAGTTTTAAAGTTATAGCCTCTTTGAGCTGCAATGTTTCCAAAAAGTAAAGCAAAAGCATATATGATACAAAGAAAAAATAAATCTCGCAAGAAGAACTTTAAAGTAGAACAAGAAAGGTGCTCTAGCTTTATAATTTCGTTTCCTGATAACTAAAATACTATAACAGATAATAGGAAAATGGAATTATGCTTAAAAAACAAGACACAGCAAAAATATGTATATGCAACGAGAAATAGCCCACAAGAAATGATCGTCAAACAACCAGAAACTTCACGTACCTCTTTTAAGTACCTTGCGTAATTGCTAAGAAGCAATGGATTCCCCGGATTGGCTTCGATCATTGTCTGGTAATACATGTCCGTACTATCATTCCCGTGATTTGAATCCCAGAACCCCGAATTTCCACCATCTCCATTGTCGGATCCACCGCCACCACCTCCACGACAAATTCTTCCCCCGCCACCACCAATCCCACCCCCAACTAATACACTCACCAACCCATCATTCTTCAGACCAACCTCACACTCTTCGTCCAGCTCAGAGCAAGAAAATAGCCCACAACAAAAAGTTCTCGAATGAGCACCGAACCCCTTCGCTCCCTTGCTCTGCTCCTCGTCTTCAACTAAAAGCCCATTAAAGAGTTGTGTGAAAGGTTTCTTTTTGGGCACAGATAGGTCTCGGAGATCCGTCTCCGATAGAGCCCGTGTCATTTTCCTCTCGGAATCGTCAATCGGCGATAATGAACTCGACGACGCTGAGAATGTAATCGAACGAGTTTTAGGAATCTGATGAACCAATTCGGGTTCTGGAGACGAATCCTTCCAGTGGGGAAGCCATGAATTCAGAAGCGGCGTCGATGAGCTTCGTAGAAGCATTGTACTCATTCAGATATCGGATCCGCTTGTTCTAAATCGCTAAAAATCAAAGCTTTTCTATAAATCAGGAAAATGCGCGCTACAGTTCCCTCACTGAGATCCTGCTGAAGATGAAGGTCCTGCAAGTGATTGTTATATGAGAAGAAAAGAAAAGTATGTGAGAGTTGATCTCGACCGTTGATTTTTCATCAGCGGATGCGCATTGTTTTATTAAACTAGATACTTGTCGTGCGTCCCCACCCGGTCACTGTTCAAAGTTGGCTTCTCTAACGTGATGCATGGTAGCCACTCCCACCATACTAGGCCCCACTCAAGAATGGGCATGTGATCTGACATCGTTAAAACCGTCCGATTCCAGTTGCAGTGGGTTTTAACGGCGATGATGAGAACTACCACGTGATTCCCTTCCACGTATTTCTCAAATCATTACAAATTAACTGCTGGCGACTGAAAGAGAAAGATCATGATTTTCCGCGGTGTTTAGCACTTATTTTAAAAGCACTTGAAGTTTCCTGATATAACGAATTTGCCACTATAGTCTATGAGTGGCTGAGTTGGGCTATGGTGGGCCGCATAGTGTGACACCAGTGCAAGTTGATCAATAATTTAGGCTTCTGGTGGAGCCCATGGCTTGAGTGGACGGTGAGCCTGTGAGCCTTCGGGTCGTGGTCAATGGGCTTGGGTTGGCTACAGTTGGTTTAGCCTTCGCACGAGATTGTTATGGGTCCCGCACACGAATCTTGTCACAACTTGTAGGGATTTGATGGGCGAGGGCAACATTGTCATTTTGATAACAGGTACTCCTTCTGAGATATTTTTTACCTTTCTGTACTATTTTAGGCATTTATTTTGTTCCGAGTCATTTTTAAGCCTGCCCATGTCCACACGTGGGAGACCTTTCCACTTAGGGGAAACCATGAGGATTTTTTTGTGGTATACTGTACATTGAAAATTGGATGATGTTTATTTTAAAAATTATGTTATGTAATAAAAAATAAAAATAAAATTAGGAAAAAAGTTAATAAAAAATTAAAATTCAGGTATATAAAAGAAAATTTATTAAAATAAAAAATAAGTTATATAAATCCACAAATTTGTCTTGTGTGTGAAAAATGCAAGGTGAGGACGTTCACGATAATTAAATACTAATTTAAAATCAAATCATAAAGTTCATTTAAAATCATACCGAATCAAACAAGTGGTTTGGATTTTCTTTAGTTTCATACTACGGTTTAATGATATTTCAATACTTACAAAGCAAACATTTTGCTTATATATCTCTATAAGAATTTGAATATCTTAACTTCGTTATTTTTGAATTTTTATTTTATAATTAGATTTACACCACAAGAAAAAAAATTGTAAAATAAAGAGAGACATAAAAAAATGAGCAAAATAAAAAAAATTGCCAAAATCAAAGAATTCTAGTTAACCAAAAAAAATCCAAAACCAAAGAGAGGAGACCTTATATGTGTGTGTGAGTGTGAGAATTCTAAGCAAGAACTATTTAATTGTTTGCATATAAAGTGTGAAAATGTCATTTATAAAGATGGTACTAAAATCACTCTAAGCATGTTCACAATGCACAAATTTATGTCTCCTGATGGAGAATGATGTTGGGTTTTAATAACTTTCTAAGTAAAGAAGTTCGAAATTACTTACAAGCTTTAATTTTTAGTATTCATAAATGAATTTAGATCATTTAATTTTGATGTTCATAGTTTTTTATTTTATAGTAAAATTTTATTATTATATAATTTATATGCAATCATTAATATAGATGATATTTTTTTATTAATTAATTAAATAAACTTAAAAAAATTGACCGGCATAAGAGGGGAAAAGAAAGAGACGGAAGAGCCCACCAATGCACAACCATGTTGCCCTAATAGAATCTTGGTTCCTTCAATCCGCAAACACATTCAATATTCTTCGTTATAAATTCATCATCTCCTGAAGATTTTCCCTGGTAAGTTTTCTCTACTCCACCTTAGTCTATTTCGGATGGCATTGAGCTTCTGATTGCTCTTTTTCTGTCAACAATTAATTATGTTTATATATTGGAGTGTTTGATAAATATATCTATCACTAAAGGTAGAATAGAAAATGCCGGGATGACATAACAATAATACATAAGATCTCTTTTTTTTGAATCACTGTATGTATTCTAGTTTTACATATATATACATCTTTTCATAAATATAAGCATATTATATTTAATTTAAATTAATAATAAAAATAAAATATTAGTAAAAGTTTTAATGTAAAATTTAACATTGTTTATTATCAATGAGAGAAAAAATAATACATTTCTCAATGGAGTTTGCACCGTGAACATTCCGGCTCCACATTAACTTTGCGTTTGAACATATTAAGGTGAGTGAGCAATCTTCTTAATAAAGTTTTCCTAAAATATTTTTTAATAAAAATAATTTAAAAATTAAATCTTAAATATATAATCTATTTTAAAGTGATTGAGAAGCAATTAACTAATATTATGTCAATCACTTTTTAATATTACGCACATTATTGGTATACAATTTTCCTTTCCCCATAAATTAATGACAACCAGATATATAGTATTATTATTTTTATAAATTAAATTTGATTAAATATTTATTAAAAATTTAAATTATTAAATATATTAAATTTTATAAATCAAATTATAAAATTTAAACATTAAAAAACTCTCAAATTATTTATATTATATTAATTGCTCCAATATTTCGTGATAGTAATCTTTTCCTTTGACATATGGGACTTTTTTTTTTTTTTTAATACCATTACACATGGGACTTTTGTTTCTCGGTTATTAACCTCGATTATGTTTAGAGGTAGCAGGAAACTAAACATATCATGTTTATATAGATATTTTTAAGTCTTCGATTACATGAACCGATATATTTTTTTTTATTTGTATAAGAATAATATATATCATAATTTATACACAATTTATCATATAATAATATTTAATTTAGCAGATTTTATTAACATTAATTTGAAAGAGAACTGGTTGAATTTAAATATTATTGTATGATAGTTTATGTAGAAATTATTAAAAGGTATGTATATACTATTATTACCAATAATAGACTGAATTAGGTGGTAAATATTCTTTCGTAATCAACTATTCATCCCCTCAACCCTCATGAGTTGCATTTATCTAATCGAACATGCCTTGTTTAAATTAAGAAATTTGTTACTTTTATAATTTTATAATATAATATTTTATCATTAAATTTTACTGTTTAAATTATAAAATTCAATATATTACTACATTATATTATTTTATCATTTAAAAAATATAAAAAAATAAATTAAAAATAACATTTTTCTTAAATTAATTGACATCAGCACAAAAGTACAAAGATGGAACAGCACGTAATATATATGCGAGTTCAATTTACTACATATCTCTCCCTATTGGTTAGTGCCCATTGAGGCATCACAATCCAAGATTTGGCCCCCCCCCCCCCCCCCCCTTTTTTTTTAATGAATGTTTGAAAAATGGTAAGCTTATATTGATAGGGAAAGACGTGATTTAATATATTTTTATTATAAAAAATTAAAAAATTAAAAAATATAGATGATAATTATGAATAAAAATATAAATATGAAAATATAGAGGAAAAAGGAAATGACGCGAGCTGTTGACCTTTTTTTGTTCGGATTATTATAGGACTTTTATTAGTTTACATACAATAATTAAATGTTTAGTTTATAAATTGAGTCATTATATAAAGATAGCGAGGAACGCCGCAATCCCATCGACCAGGCCTGGCGAATAGCTAGCAAGAACGTTTAATCAGACATGTGTGGCCGCGAAGCAACTCCTTTATTTAATTTATTTGTTTGCTCGTTTCTTTTGGATTCATACCGTCTTGGTGTGTTAATTTTTGGATAAAATCGGACTATATTACAAGCATGCATGCTATTCTTTTGATTATAAAGAATATTAGAATAGATAATGATATTTTTATAATTATTTATTCATAATTTATATGTAATTTTATTATCTTACTTAAATGAATTGTTTTTTATTTTTATTTTACTTGTTTGTTTACAATTTTAAATAAGGCTGCACACAAATATATCATTTTTTTTCTAATAAGATGTATTGTTAATTAATATCATCAAAGTGTTGTATAAGGTAACTTGCATTCAATGGGAAGCAGTTGACTATCACGAGTTAAATTTTGTCGCATTTATAATTTAAAATAATATAAATAAATTTTTATAATTATATTTATTTATATTTTAGATATTTGCCATTACTTTTGATTATGATATTGTGCGATAATATCTTATGTGATTAAGGTAAGACTAAAAATTGACTTATTATCTCATATTATAAAAAATTTAATATTATTCTATCAAATAATAAAGATTTAATTAAATATTATTTAAAATTATAGAGTCCTACTTTCATTAGTCACGTTAGACTAATATAAGGTGTTTTTGCACAGTATCAAACAGAAAATGATGATAAGAATATAAAATATAAATAAAAACAATTATAAATATTTACTTATATAATTTTAAACCATAAAATTTTACTAATTTAATCAGTAATTAATGTATAGAAGTACCATGCAAGGAATGGTTATGTAACACGACACGATCATAATATGATTGGAGATGCAGCGACCTTGTGGTTGTTATCAAGTGGAGGGGACATAGTATTTTAAAAGAGTTATAAAATAAGTAAAAAAAATTAAAACATAAATTAAATTTAAAAATAAAATAAATAGAGTAAAGGAAACGTTAAAAATAAGAGATAAAGTAATTACTCTTAAAATTATAATAATTTTAACCTTATATAAAAAAAATAATTATTTCTCACATTTTAAATTTACACACAATACACATATACAGTAAAAAGTAAAAAAAATTTAAATTAAATAAGGATATATGCGTAACTATCATTACTTCATACAAAATTATCGTAACTTTAATATCAAAACGCTGTATCTAATTATTTTTTGCCCGAAACGCGACAAAATAGCAATTTCCTTTTCTGATAATTGACAGGTGGACTGGAAAGGTCACAGAGAGAAATGATCCGATCACGTTTTTAAAGTAACAATTCATCCACATCTAATAATCTGAATAAATTAAGAGTGATAAAACGAAAAATGAAAATTATGTTGATAAGAGAATGAAGAAGAGCGTAGCAATAACGTAGGTGAATCAGCGTGAACATAGCGGAGCTCAATAAGAATGCGGAGTTCCTTCGTTGGGCCTCCTTCGTGGGCTGTAACGACCGAGATTCTATTGAAACGGAGCGTTGTAAATTTATCATTTTTTCCATTTTCATAGCTCTGCTCTGCCGCCGTGCAGCGCTTTGAGCCTTAATCTTGGACCATAGAGCCATAGATGAACATTGGACTGCTTCTTTTCTCTTCTCTCTCTGTGTCGTTGAGGCTGAGCGTTGACTTCCGTCGCCATCACCAGAGCCCCGGGGAACTTGTTTGATCGGTTTTCTTTCATTTCGAATAAAGAATTGCTCAAGATTGTTTCTAGAATATTCCTATTCGCGTTCATCTGGTGCCTTATATTCATATCAATGCTATCCACGATTTCCTTCGTCACCGTCCGTTTGATATTTCCAAAAATTCGTAATACAAGGTAGTGGCTCAGCTGCTGACTTAAAAAGCCGGATTCTTGTTTTCTTTTCTTTCAATCACTCATCAATCAAACTGAGCATTAGGTTATCATGTCATGATTCGGTGGCAGAGCTTGAAATCGAAAAAAAAAAAAAAGAAAACCAAAAACAAAAATCTAATCCATTATTTTCCAAATTTTTTTTGCAGCTATTTTGTGCGGACAATAGATAACGTTTGGTTGACGCTGAACTTCGTGATAAGAATAATGGCTACTTCAGTTTGATTCTCCATGCCTGTTGTCATTCTTTTGCATTCATCCGAAACTAAACAGAATTCAACTTCGGTTTATGGGTGTTTATGATTTAGGATTTTTGTGTGTGAGATTGTAAGAGCTTATTGATCATTTCTTGGTGATCTCTCAACTGAGAATACTGAAAAGGAGTCTGATTTATCTCTCCAAATGAGCTGCGGAAAACTATGAAGAAGGTAAGGAGAAAGGTTGGGAAGTACGAGGTGGGTGAAACCATTGGCAAAGGTAAATTCGCCAAGGTTAAATATGCAAGAGACACGGAGACAGGGGAGATTGTGGCTATGAAAGTGATTGCTAAGAGCACCATTCTTAAGCACAAGATGATCGAACAGGTGCTACTTTATACTCCTTCTATCTGTTGAAGAAACTTATGTTCCAAGTATATTGTTGATAAGCTCAACGTTTTAACTCTATCTTTATTCATAGTACCGCTTTTGAAACCCCTGAAGAATTCATTTAATTGTTTAGTATTCCTTTTCCTCTTTTCTGAGTCCAATGTGAAAATGCTTAGAAGTTTTCTTAGAATTAAAAGGATAAGTCTTCACATAATCATGATTTACTGCCTGTAATCATACAGAGTTATAGCTTACATTACCATCAGCTGCTGAATATAGACTAGAGATCACGAGCATGAGGTCAAATCTTACATAAACTTCCTAACTTTAGTTAAAAAAGTTTCAATAGTTTGTGTGGGAATTGTTACAAAGTGAATCATTGGAGCCAAGCCACAGGGGATTGTATGTCATTCTGCCTGTCAATCCTTATTTTAAGATATGAGAGTGCTGACCTTGACAGGAGAACATGAAAAAAACGGTAAACACTCAATATGAATTCAATTTGGGCTTCAGTTTCGCTGAATCTTGTGGTCTATCTTATGCAATTATGCTTTTACTTTTGAGTACTAACATGAACTAATAAAACGGTATGCATGTGGGTGCATGATTATAACTTTATGTGGAGTAAGGAGAACTCTTATGACATATTATCAAAAGCTGATGGCGAAAATTGTAGTGTAGTTGGTTTAGATATTAATTGTGATGCAAGTGTATAGATATATGTCACTCCATTCAATTCGGCAAAATGTTTACCCCATATATTTCTGTTAATGGATCTTATGTGTCCTCTGCAATCAAAGGCTTAAATCTATTTCTGTGTGCTTAACTATGCATAATGACATTATTAGTATTGATTCAGGTTCTATACTATTTTATGCTTTTAACTTTTATAACTCAAATCCTATTACAGATTAAAAGAGAGATATCCGTCATGAAGATTGTTAGGCATCCTAATATAGTTAGGTTACATGAGGTATGTAAAGGCACATCATGGTATATGCAGTAGTACTTCAACCTTATCCTTTATCCTTTCTTTCCTAATTACTTTCCTTTGCTCACATTGTTTCCAAGATTTTAGGTTTTGGCCAGCCAGACAAAGATTTACATAATTCTCACGTTTGCAATGGGAGGAGAATTGTACAATAAAATTGTAAGAATTTTTTGTGTATTCATGTTATAAGATATATTAGAGGTTAAATTTTTTATTTTTGCAATTCCCCAAAACTGACCATTTTAAGTTGGTAAGCATTGATGAGATGCCAATATGCTAAATTTAATGATTGAAGAAGTTTTTTTTGTGCAGATTGTGTATTTTGTTTGTTGTTAGTGTTTACATTTTTTTTGGAATCTGTAGCTTCAGCGGGGAAGGTTTTCTGAAAATGAATCTAGGCGTTTCTTTCAACAACTTATAGATGCTGTTGCTCATTGTCACAGTAAGGGTGTGTACCATAGAGACTTGAAGGTGAATGATAGTATATAATGTTAATTATGTTCTTCCTGTAAGTTTTGTTTAGCCTATTAAGTTTTATTTCTGATCAATTTCATTTCTTTCTTTTTATAGCCTGAAAATCTTCTTCTTGATGCTTATGGAAATTTGAAGGTTTCTGACTTCGGACTGAGTGCATTGGCTAAGCAGGTAATAATGTCCGCTACAATGACCATAAAAACAAGACAAACTAATACTACTAACATTTAGATTTGCAAGAACAATTTGCTTTTATAAATGCTTTAACTCACTGATATCTCCTTTATCTTCTTTCCATCTTTCTCTCATGCAGGGTGTTGGTCTTCTTCACACCACGTGTGGAACCCCAAATTATGTCGCGCCGGAGGTAAAACCAATAACAACAACTCTGATGCCTCACATAATTGTTTTCTTGACCTTTTGCTTCAATAGATGGTTGACTTAGCTGTTGGTTTTGATGAACAATTACAGATATCAATTTTAGTTATGGATAGCTTATGTTTGGTTTCTTGTTGCCTTAATGTTCACTAAAATAAATGGTGAAAAAATAGATCTATATATCACAGAAAGTTCCGGATGGTTATCATCTTTAAAGCCTTCATTGTAGGAGAAGAGTCATGAAAGGGGGCTGGGGAAGGGGAATGGGATGCTGGTAAAGTTGAGCATACTTCTTCATCTGATTCTGGTTCTTGAGAACCATGGCTCAGTTCAATATCTTGAAATTTCAATAATTCAAATGATAATTTTTGTGCTTTCTGGTGTCAATAAGTGATTGATTCGCTGATCATGGCTACAGATGAACTTGATTCTGTGTTAATTTTTATGAGTACACTTACATTATTTATGAATTACCAAAATGTTGTCCTGCAGGTGCTTGGCAATCTAGGTTATGATGGTGCAGCAGCTGATGTTTGGTCATGTGGAGTCATCCTCTATGTTCTAATGGCTGGGTATCTTCCTTTTGAGGAGGCAGATCTTCCAACTCTGTACAAAAGGGTATTCTACCCTTCCATATCAATCAGAAAGTGCAGGATAAGAGCTAGAAATAACAGAGGCTATTTAGATAGAGAATGCAGGGAAAAAAGGAGATGACTGAACACAAACCCTATATTGTATTTAGTTCTTCAATGCTAATTATAAGTAATTAATTTTAACTGTTATGAGGGATGTTTAAATTTTTAATCTGAAACTAACCCCAATATCAGGAAAACCAGTCTCTAAATATAGTGAACAGGGATAATAAAACTTACCTAATAATCAAGAAGAATGAAAACATTTCTCTGAATAAAAAACCTCAATAACTGATATAGATAATCTTAATATGATTTGCTAAGTCAACACAATTTCTAAGATGACAGCAAAATTTCATAAAATTATGATGTTAAGGTAAGTGAATATGATCATTTTTTGCTGTACCATCCATGCTTCAGCATCTACTTACATGCTAAATTATATGAAATGATTGAATAACACGCTTCACTATTAATCTTCATTCTTGTAATCTAATGAAGCTTTGTTTTAGAGAGACTCTATGGGTCCTCTTGTATCTCTTAGAGACTAGGAGGAGTCTTTTCTGGGTGAGCTGAATGTTTATAATAGCATTTAGTCTGCTGATTTATAAGCAGCTATTAACCATTGCTGTTGTTCTTTTTCTTTTTTTCGTCAAATATGTAGATCAATGCTGCAGAATTTACATGCCCATTCTGGTTTTCTTCATGGGCAAAGAATTTAATCCATAAAATACTGGATCCAAATCCTAAAACGGTGAGTACATTGATCAAAGTATCGAACGTTCTTAGAGTAAATTAGAAAGTGCAAGAATAGACCTTGACATATCTTATCATTATACTCAAGTCTGTGAATTCCTATTACTTAGTGTAAATTAAGTATTAGACTGCAAACAGTTAATTATTCAAATTTTTTCTCTACATATTATTAAATGTGTTTACACACTAATCCTTCCAATAATACTGACCACGTGTGATGGTACGTGATGGTTCTTGATAACATGTATTTGTTTTAGTGATGCAGTGAGTGATGACCAAAGAGCCAAGTAGCCAATGTTTATGTTTTTAATGGATATCAATGAAAAGATTGCAAATAGTTCTCCCCCCCCCCCCCCCCAAACACCAAAAAAAAAAAAAAAAAATCAAACGCATAGAGTTGAATCGGTAAAGAATTGAGATTGAGATAAGGGTGAAAGTTCTTCTCTTTGTGGACAGTAATTGGTATTTATCCATTTGACAGCGGATTGCTTATTGTGTTTTTAGTGTTTCTATAAGGAGAGAGAAATAGTTGCTCTTTTCTCGTACACTGTATTTATGTATTTCTTCTTGTATGTATTTTCTCATTGGTCTCACTAAGCCTAGTTCTTAGGTAATTATCAAGTTTTGTCCATATTGACTAAATTTTTAAACCAAAGTTGCTACAATTGTAGGGATTTAATTTTTTTCCCTTAATGTGGTTTAAATGTAGCGTATAAGAATTGAAGAAATGAGAAAAGATCCATGGTACAGTAAAAACTATGTTCCTGTCAAACTTGGGGAAGATGAGGAAGTAGATTTGGATGATGTTCGGGCTGTCTTTGATGATATTGAGGTTTGCTGTTACCCCTTGTGCTGTAATTTTATTTGCAAAAACGTATCACATTAGTCCTTTCTCATGAATTTACTACTGTAGTGCATATAGATGATGGGGGTTTGCTACATATATAGAGCCAGGTACAATTATGTAATATGTGAATTAACATGAGAAGGACATAGAAATAACAAGAAGTTCCAGAATATTATGATACCAGGTGGCTGGGTAATGGAAATATCAATATATAATTGAAAGAGGTTTTCTTGGCTGTTTTGATTCTTTCGAAGACTTGGTCACTTTTCTGAAATGCTACAAGATATACTTAAAAGTGTAAATGATAACTTCAAAATCAATGAAAGTAGTTTTTTTTCCCCAAATTATCCAATCTTTTTTTATTTGTTCATCAGTGGGATTTGAGTTCAGTGGAATGCTTTCAATAATTTCAAGGTTGAAGGGTAATAACATGCATGCTAATCATATGCTTCTAAACCATTAAATTAGTTCTTTCTCTTGTTGGATGAAATATAAAATACATGTGTTCAGTTATGTCACAAACTGTATTGTAAAGGAATTGCATTTGATTTGTTTATGGACAGGACATGTATGTGGATAACAACAGTGCACCCTATTAGATATGCCACCTCCAATACATTCTTAGTTGTGGATCCTCAATTCTCATTTTGAGCAATTTAAATGTTGCACTAGTGATCCAACATCTAGCATACATTGCGTTAACTGTTTTTTTGACAAATTTTGCAATTTTTATGTTGCACAGGACCAGTACGTAGCTGAACGATCAGAAAATACTGAGGCAGGTCCTTTGATAATGAGTGCATTTGAAATGATTACCTTATCCCAAGGGTTGGATCTCTCAGTACTATTTGACAGGCATCAGGTAGCATATTACTTTTGTATCTCTGCAGCCTCAAAGGGACCATAAGATATGAGATGTCTATGCATTTTTCTTGCTCTATAATTTCATGATTACTGTTTGTGTCCCTGGCTAGCTTGATACTGTTTGTTTACTTCCACCTGCCTGGTCGGGCATCCAATTTCATGGCCGGTTGTGGTGTGTGATCTATGATGAAATTTAGCTTTTCTGCACGTTGGTTAATATTCTGCATCTTAAGGTTGTGTGTTGCATTTTCCCTAACTGTCCTAACAGGATTTTATAAAGCGCCAAACTCGATTTGTTTCACGTAAACCAGCAAAAGATATAGCTTCATCTATTGAAGCTGTTGCAGAGTCAATGGGTCTTAAGGTCCATTCCCGCAATTACAAGGTATCACTCTGCATTTTTAACTTTGCTTTGGTTGTATTTTGGATTACACAATTTTCCTAGGAGCTTCAGCTTACAGGAATTAGTATTGTGGTGTAACAGTCATGAACTTCTTGCATCATTCAGAGCTGAACTAATAGTGCAACTTCTGCCACTGATTTGTGTACAAAAATCTTTATCATCATCTAGATCAATATAATCTTTGTAATTCTTAATAAGTGTTGTCAAAAGCAAAAAATGCCTGTGGCAACAAACCCCAAATAACAGGGCTGGTGAGGTGACGTGACCTTATCATTGATGTGAGGCAAAGGGCTGCACAAAAGATAAACTAATTCAAATGTCTCTTTTAATTGTACATTCTGAAGTACAAACACTTATAAATAGTAGCCACGTCATGTCTGATACTCGTGTCAAAGTCTGGCACATTGACAGACAGCTGCATTAGGCATACGTCATCAAGTCCACCCTACCTTAGCACCTGCAAAGCATTGGGTTGGCAGCCTGCTCTACTCTGCATTCTGTGTTATGTGCTGCTGAGCTAAATTATTCCAAGTTAATTGACCTATTTTTGAAATGAGAATTAGTATACTAGTAAATTTAAGGTCTTTTAGTAGGGCATTCCTGAACAGGGATTGGTAATTCTAACTGTTGTTGGTCAACTCATAGATTGTTGAGTTTACCTAATTGTGAAAGGAAATGCGTGGAAATATCTTAGCTTATTTTTCTATAGGTGCCCTGAATATGTTTTTCTCACAGATGAGACTTGAAGGAGTATCTGAGAATAGGGCTGGGCAATTTGCAGTGGTCTTGGAGGTAACTTGTTTTTCACTTTGTTGATTTACCATATTCGGTGTGAAGAATTGATTACTGTATGGGTCATATTATAAAATTGTCTTTCTATTTTGTGAAAAAGGTCTTTGAAGTAGCACCGTCCCTTTTCATGGTTGATGTTCGAAAGGCTGCTGGGGAAACTCTTGAATATCACAAGGTTAGCTTCCATATCTCGTATATTTGCACTTGGATGGCCCAAAATTCTGTCAATCTATGCCTCGGGAATCACTATAATGAAATAGAAAATATCAAAGGGAAAAGGACCATGCACATACTACTTTTATATGTGTTAGTGTCTCTTCTCAAGTGTCCCGTAAGAATGCATATGGCAACTTGAAGTATGGTGTGTTTCTGTTTCTATAGTTTTAGGCATTTTCAAATCTTGTCACTTATCAATCTTATTATAATATTTCGGTTAAAGCTGTTCTAAATTGGTGTAGCCATGCCAAGTACAATCTTGCACAAATTAGACTATTTTATCTAACATATATTCCTGTTTTTAAAAGATGCCTCTATAAGCAAGTCTTCCCCGTCATGCATTTCTCCGATGTGTATTCACGTTTGTAAAAGCAGTCGAATGCATGTTTAACTTGATGTCTATACGTGAAAACATACTTGACATACCTTTTGTAAACTTGCAGTTTTACAAGGAACTTTGTGCCGAACTAGAAAACATCATTTGGAGACCTGCGGATCCTATGCCAAAATCTAGTCTGCCTTGACAAATGAATAACTGATCCAGTTCTTGTGGGCATGTACAGCTTTACCTTATGTAGTGCAGCTGTAGACTAGCTGATCTAGTTCTTGTGGGCGTGTACGGATCTACCTTGTGTAGTGTGGACTAGCTAATACAGTTCTTGTGGGCATGCAGGGCAAATGCCCCTTAACAAAATTTTTAATGAGTATATTTAATAATTTTAGTGTAATAAAACTTTGTATGTTGCTATATTTACTAATTGTTTTTAGTATTCTTGCTATGTAATTGCTCTCACAAAAGTAAGGTAACTAATTAAGTTTAAGCTGTCAAATTTCATAAATAATTTGTAAATCTAAGCATATGTATTAAATATGAAATGAAAAATTATTTCTACTTCTCAAAGATTAAATATTAAACTTATTAAATATGCAATTCTACTAGGCACTTTAAGCATTTGCGCTTCTCTGAAATTTGGGAAAAATCATATACTATAAATAAATAACCTTTAAGATGAATTACTTAATTATGTTTATTTATTTAATGATAGAGGTCAAAACTTCAAAAAAAGGAAGTATAAGAAATCTAAGTCAGAGAGACTTATAAAACGTAATTTGTAAGCAGGATGCGTAATATATTCTTGAGTGCCATTCAATCTCATATTGTTTCCTCAAAGTAAACCCTAAAGCATGTTATGCTATTGTTCATTCTTAGTCTAAATTTTATTTATGTGATAAATTTCTAATTTATTACTTTGAAATCGTTGTGATCTTTTTTTTATTTTATCATGCGATTGTTATACTAATATTCATTCTTTTACATTGAATGAAGTTTCATGCTTGAATAATGTTCACGAGTTTGTGTTTATATTGTTCTTTAAATTGAAGTTTACATCATTAAAAAATAAGATTAATATCCTCTTTTCAAGACAGACAGATTTTCCCACAGGAGAAATATCACTTGTGCATCTTGCTATTGTAGATCACACATAAAAGAGAGAAGTTGCTTTCCTTGTAAAATAATCGTTTTCCTCTCATGTTCTCTTTTTTAATTTTTTTGTTCTTTTGTCCTTCATTTTTGGAATAGTCCAAAGAAAGCAAGTTCAATCATGAGGCTCTGACCTCCACAGATGTACCCGTTACTGTAAACACCCAAAGAAAAATTGGGAAATTTAACCATGGAGGGATCGAGCCATGACAGAGCTTCCCTTTCATGCAAGCTTTATTAAATTCAGAGAACAGAAACTCTTCGTGAGTAATGCTACTTCTGCAAATTTTATCCTTAAGCTATGCACAAGCAGCTGATATGAAATGAACAGTTCTAGCATTCGACGCTATGACGCAGCAATAATTTGTTGCACAACACAAAACAAAGAAACTGCAACGGTCTGGTAGGCGTATTTGTAACAATTTCTGGCACCTTCATCTTAATAGCTAGCTGAATCCGTCTTGATACCAGTATATAACAAGGTAGACCCGTCCAGCAACCTTCATTGAGATTCAAAATCACTTTCCACATAACATATATCAACAACATCAAGAGAAGAAAGAACAATAATAACAATAGGGGCACACATCTATTTCATTATAGAATAACAAAGTGGTCTGCAGCGTACAACTCATAGGCATTAGAAGCCTACAAAAACAAGGATTTGATTTAAAAGATAAAAAAACAACCAAGAACCTTGGTTATTGTAGCAGACCAATGAAGGCACTGCCACCATCAAAACCCCTGCATATGAGACACCTAGCCTTAAAATTGCCCTACACAACCACATAGTCAAAAGACAGACTAAGGGAAAACAAGGCCCCTAAACCCTCATCCACGCTCTAAGCGTGGGAAGACGCTTATTTGACAGAGATTAAACAGACAAAACACTCCAAAAGGAAATGCACTAAAGCTTGACTGTAGACAGCATCATTGAAATGTGCAACAGAAGCTGAAACACTCAGTATAGAACATCCAGCAATACAAAATAAGACCTAACATAAACAATGCACTATCAGCGAGTGGAAACCATCAACCAGGGACTTGGTTTCTGTATTCTGAGGGAACCGTTGCATAAAAGATGCGGGCTTCAGTTAGCAGAGGCCAAAAAGGGTTGTGACAAGCATTTCTGTATATGAAGAATGCTTGCAAAAAAGGGGGTCAAGAAAGGGTTCTGCCAAAGTTCCCTGAAAAACAAACAAGTCACCAAACCACCACCCAATCCACCATTGATAGGCATATCAGCCCAAAAAAGTATGCTGAATGTCATGACCTGTGAGTTGTTTATTGCGAGCTTGATACATGTACTGTGTATCTAGAAATTCCAGATCCAGTCCAGCAGCTACAATTCTACCTCCTTCCATGATGATTAAGCCAGAATATCACATCTCCATAAGTTCTCCATTAGCAACTCAATTGTACTGCTGCCAATTGAATTGCAATTTTGAAGATTCAATCCTAACAAAGTCTTGCCCAATTTTTTCAGGAAAGGCATGCTCTTGTTTGATACATCGGAACAGCCAGACAAGGAAAGCACTTGCAGACTAAGTTGCCTGGCACTAGAAAGGACTGCTATACCAGCATCTGTGACAGCACACTTTGACACATCTAGATCATTAAGCAGCAGGCAGTTATCTGAAATTTCGGCTAAGCTTGCATCTGTAATTTTCCTGCATCCATCAAGATTTAGAACTTCAAGGGTTCCACCATGTAGCCTAGCCAAGGCTGAAACTATGTCATCTGTTAAGTTCCAGCAGCCAGTGAGATTCACTTTGACAAGTCCTGCCTCACAATTCTCCAAAAGAGGAAGAAGGCCAGTATCTGTTATGCCATAAAGCCCAGTCAGATCAACATGCTGAAGTTGGGGGCACAACTTTCCAACCATAGCCAGGCTAGCACTACCAAAACCAGGGCAGTTTCTTATGGACAAGGTTCGAAGACTTGTACATGGAGAAAGCATTGATAGTGATACTCCCAAATCATTATCCTTAATTCCCATACACTTTACAAGGGTAAGAGACTTCAACTTTGTTTTGAAGTTAGAAAGGGCACTAATAATCCCAGACTGAGTGACCCTGTTACACTCTTCCAATTGTAAGCTCTCAAGAGATCCAGCAGCTTTAGCAAATGCTACCAGTCCCCTGTCAGATACAAAGCAACACTTGCGAAGGCACATTTGCTTAAGGTTGGCACAACCTTTACCAATGGCTTCAATGCTTGCATCAGTTACCCCTCGGCAAGAGGTAACCATCAAAGACATCAACTTCTGGAGACCCTGAGCAACACCCATAACCCAAAAGCCTCTCTCGCTGACATTTTGGAGACCACTGAGGACCAAATTTGTGATTGCCTTTCCATAATGCCCAATGACAGATAGAGAAAAATCAGTAATGTTCAAGGACTGAAGCTTTACCTTTGACAGATTTGAAGCTGATGATAACAAACTTGATACTCCATGATCCCCAACAAGAGGACAATCCTTGATGGAGATGCACTGCAACTTGAGGCAAGATCTGGCAATGGCTTGCAAGCCTTCATTTCCAATCTTTGAACATGATTCAATGTTTAACGTTGTCAAATTGGAACAACCCTCAGCTATTGCGACCAAGCTCTTGTTGCTGATTGAGGAAGACTGGCATAGGTCAAGCTTCTCCAACATAGGACATCCTTTTGCTATTGCAGACAGACCCTCATCCCCAATGGAACATACATTCCATAAAGAAAGAGACCTGAGAGAAGGGCAACCATGAGCAACTGACGAGAGACCAACATTAGTTACACCACGCACAGAGTTGCTTCCTCTGATAGACAGTTTCCCCAGCCCCCCATGGCCACTAGTACCAACTGCAATTGCAGCAAGTCTTACATCAGTTGCTTTCTTCCCTTCCAAACACCTTGTAAGGTAGCCATCGCCTTCTATATCCTGATCCTCATCAGCAGAGATCATTTCAACATCAGAGGAAGCAGACTTCTCAATAACCTTATCAGACTTGCAAATTTCAGCTTTGCAGATACTGCTCATAAGCATAAGCCACCGCTTAGATACACAGGCTGATGAGCTCCTCTCTTTGCCGCTGGGGAGCCGTCTGAAAATTTCAAAGAGGCATTCATCTGGAAGAACTTCAATAGTTGGCTTTTGATCTTGTTCACAGTCAGAAGTTTCAAAGAAAATCGAGGAACTGATGCGAGCTCGCTTGCTAGGAGGACAGTACACATCGACATTGGAACCAATAGTGTACAAGCGACCCAAATCAATAGGATTTGGGCAAAACGAACCCCCAGGATAGAGTTCATCATCACCTGAAAAACCCATTGACAAAACCTAAGATCAGCAACACAAAATCGTTCCAAATCCATATGACATGAATTTCCAGGATCAAGTCTCGCTATTCATCCTATATATGTAAGATTAAGACTTTAAGCAAAACATGACTTGAATATGTTATTTCCACCAAAAAATGCAAAGAAGAGAAGTCTGGTTCAAAGCTACTAAGATAGCAATAGGTCCAATAAGAAGCTCCAAGGGTTTCCAATTTTCCACGTATATACAACTAAACCCAAGTATCAGTACTTCTGGACCTAACACGTTGTGATCAAGAAAAAGTGGGTGCTGCCCTCTGTTACAATGGTCAAGCAGGTTCTAATCATATTACACAACAAAATCTATAGAATAAAAAAGTCATTTTCTTTTTCTTATCTCCCAATCCAAATCACAAACTTCAAAACTTATAAACCCTCGATCAGCTAGCACAACTTAAAACTAATCAAAACTTTAAATTTGGCAACAGCCATCAGAAAACAACAGTGAATGATGAAAACCCATTAAAAGAAACAAGCCAAAGTTGATTCTATCCTATTAGAAATTCAGAGAAGCCGTGAGAACCCAGAAGCGTACCACTGTAATTGACGAGGGCAGGCATGAGCACAGCAAGAGAGTCCACAACAATCCGAGTGGGAACAGAAGTACCTGGAACCCCTCCTCACAAAGGGCAAACAGAACCGAAACTACGATCAACAAAAGCGCGAAGAAGCAAATCAGAGCTTGCAGGGTCAAGAGCATTTGAGAGCAGAAACCCCACAGAGCAGGGCAAAAAAAAAATAGAAGAAGAGAGAAAGAAAGGAGCTTGGAAGACTGGGTGGGCAATGGAAGGGGGAATGTATGTTATATGCGTCGTGTAGAAAGTTTTATATTGGAAAAGCAAGAAATAGAGGTGTCGTCCACAGGTTCATTACAATTGCCTTAGAGAGAGAATGCTAAAATGCAATGAATCCTTCCTCAAAACCGGATGTTCCCACACGGTCTCTGCTCTCTCTCTCACAGTCCAACCATACCAACCACCTCAGCATTCTCTTACCAATTCCACGAACCGAAAACCGGCAACCGCTTTCCTTCCTCCTTCTCTCTTTTTTTATTTTAATTTAATGCTTTTTTATCCTTCCATTTCATATCATTACCTAATGTACTTGGAACTGATACTATTACAAGCAATGTACCATGTGCCAGAAATTACCATTTTGCGACACTCGTTAGGCAGTACAAACCTCACCGTACACACTTCTAACTTAAGAAAAGTTTCAATCCCACTTTATTTTTCTTTATTCCTGTCTTAGATGTGGCGCAAGGTTTTCGGTATTCCAATTTAGATACAGAGGTTTTGCTTTCGGCTGAAAATATCAATATAGGGAAGATGTTAACATTGCCAACTAATTGTGCATTAATTGAAATTGTACCTTTTTATAATTTAAAAAAATGAATCCAACAATTTGTTTAATAGCAACCTCTAATTATTATATACGGATAATTGTAGTCTTACATTTTATTCACTCATTTTTCCAAAATATTTGTAAACCCCATTTCTTCTGGCCAACATGAAAAATAAATCTCTTCATATTGGATAACTATTGAATATTAAAAAAACTGTGTTCTATATAAATTATTTTCAAAATTATCAATTTAATTGTTATCTTCATGCTGTTAAAATTTTCATTGACATTTACGTTGGCTAATATGAGAAAACTTTTAAGTATTTGAAACATACACCAAAAAATAATAACTTAAAAATGTACTAGTAAATGATCTACACTTTTCAATTATAATTAATTGCAGCATGCACCATATCTGTCCTTTGTGTCAATCCTACGATTAAAATTCTTCATGCTGAAATACAGCCTTTTTTAGGCAACTTTCCATTAAAAAATTAAACAAAAAACTTTAAAAAAAAAAAAGCAAAAATTCATTGTGCTGAGTTTTTTTTTTTTCTTTTGGTTTATTTGTCACTTTCCTTGACAATTCAATACAAATTATCAGCTATTAACAATTTCAGCAATGTGGATGTAAATGGGAACTATATGTATATTTCAAAGAACAAAATTAAACAAAAACCGACCAAAAGTCCAACTGCATCCATTTGCATTGGATTAAATGTATGTAGCCATTTGCCACAAAAATAATAAAGAAAAAGAAGGCAATGCACTTTTTGGGCTAATGCGAATTTTTTGTCTTTGGGATGCAAAGTAGGAGGTGGAGTAAAAGGAGACAGGTAAGAAAATTAGGAGAGAAAAATGAGATTTATAAAATATATTTAAATATAAAATAAAAATAAATATATAAGTAATCACTAAAATTGAAAATAACAAAGATTAAAAATTCAAATCCTCTTATTACTAAGCTGTTGACAGAACATGGTTAGGCTAAAGCAATGTGTTTTTTGACTTTTGCGTTTAGAATTAGGATTTGAGCTTTGGAGTTGGGAATCCATCTTTATTAAACTACCTTTAAGCTGTCATTTTCTTAATCAACTTTGCTCAACAAACAATAACCATAACCACTGGCAGACACGACAAGTTGTGGGGTGGCGGAGAAATTGATTTTAGGTGGAGGAGCTGTTATAAATTTATCACTCCTAGCTACGATTTTCTTTGTCTTGTCCCTATTTTCTCAGTTACCAAACAGCTATTGTAAATTGAACCAGAGAGAGCAAATACTAGAATCTCATAGGAAGATGGTACGTGTGAGTCAGTGAGTTGGTTCAATCAATTAAGGCTTTTGCTAAGCTTTCAATGAACAAAGTTGATGAATCTTGCAGCTACCATAAATGTTAAT
Source organism: Dicorynia guianensis (assembly GCA_037013595.1). NCBI lineage: Eukaryota > Viridiplantae > Streptophyta > Magnoliopsida > Fabales > Fabaceae > Dicorynia > Dicorynia guianensis. The sequence goes on from JASUAB010000015.1 coordinate 27,316,478, forward strand.
ATTAATGCCACAATTACCAATTACTTGATGTTTAAACTAACCTTTTTCTTTCTCTCAAAACGAAAAGAAAAGGTTAAAAGGCTTTTTGATATTGACTATGATAATCTTATCTGAAGCAACTAAGGAAATTTCAATTTAATGGGAAGTAAATATTTTTAAATTAAAATTTTATTTTAATCTTTCATAAATTGATTAATTTTTATTTTGATTTTTCACAGATTATTTTTTTTATTTTAGTCCTTCACAATTTAATCAACTTTTATTTTAATCCCTCACAATTCAATTTTTTTATTTTAATCATTCACAAATTAAAATTAATATTAATTACGTCTCTCAATTCAATATCACATAATGGTGCTAATATTTATGATGATGTGACATACAGTATTGACTAATGTAGTAGGTGATGTGGCATATATTTTAATTTAATATTATTGTCTTGAAAAAATATAATAATACATTACATTTTAATTAAAATCTCTCTTCTCACTAATTAAATAAAAAAATCTTTATTTTTTCTTTCTTTCACTAAATTAAATAAAAGAATTATTATTTTTCTCCCACCCCCTCCCTTCTTCTCTGTTCTATTAAAATATCTTCCTTTTCCTCATATAAACCAAATCCTCCTTAAAGAAATGGTCATCCTTCGTTGGCTCAATATTGTCATGCATTGAAGTCGACTAAACAGAGGGAGCGAGTGGGGATGAGATGATTTACGTGCAGCACCCAGGTTTGTGGACAGAATGAAAGTTGCGATGAGGCTGCAGGGAAAGAGAGGGACAGTCTATTACTGAGGTTGGTTGACCTAAAGAAAAAAGCATATGGATAGGTAGATACCTAAGTTGGTTTCCAATTGATTAAGAGAGGGACCCTATTAAAGATATCGTTACCAAATGAACTTTGATGGTACGCTTCTCTTGGACATCTTTGTTCAAATGTGCAATGTATTTGATTTTAGGCCGTTTACATATGTATAGTGTGCCCCTCAAAATTTATGACAGGAAAAGTCCAACTTTAATAGTATAATAATATTAGTTATTGTTTTAATTTTTTAAAAAATTTAAAATTTAAATTTAAAATTTTATATATATTCACTGGCTTATTATTTTTATGTCAAAAATTACATCATAAAATGCTTTTTACATAATAATTATTACATAAATAAAATGTAATTGAAATTAGTCAAGATTTTGATCAATTTAATCATGATAAGATGTTTTATTATACAAATAAACATATAAATGCTATAAAGAAGTAATATATAAAAAATTCCTTGGGCAAAATAAAAGATATGTACACATTTTGCAATAATAATAATAATAATAATAATAATAATAATAATAAACAATGAGATAGAATCGATGGACCTTTATAATTATCAACGCTCCAACTCTAGCTCTACTTGATCATTGAAGTTTTGTCGTTTTGATCAAGTAATCCTATTGGAATATTGCAGCGGATGATTGTTTTTAAAAAAAAACAAAGGGACACAAAAGCATAGTTTTGGTGCTTTTGGTAAAGGCAAACACAAATGGATGCCTTTGCCATAAGTATAATCCAATTCATTCAGTTGAGAAGTCATTAGCCAATGCAAAATTATGAGCTTGCCTGCAGATACATTGCATAAAGTGAATACTTCTTGCTCTTATCACATACATTACGCAACCTAAATGAGTCCAAACCACCTCAATTTTATCATTCATTTATTTGAAAGATTATGGTTTTTTTTTTCCATGACACATCAATTTTTTTTTTTTATCTTTTAAAAAACATTTTTACCATGCATATAAGATCAGCCATGTAGGAAACGGATAAGGCAAATTTTAAATGGAAGTCACTCAATGCAATAAGAAAAAGATAAACAAAATTAGGAGAGAAAAAATTAGTGAAAGAAAAAAATTAAAATTTATAAATTTAAATATAAAGAGAGATAAAAAAAATTATGAAAGTCAGAAAAAATAAAAGTTAATAAATCTAAATCTCAATTATGTATGATATAAAATTAGCTGTAGATTAAGAAAAAATTAAAGAAAATTACATTTACAATTATCTTATTAAATTTTATTTACTTTTGGAATCACAAATAAAAAAGATGATTATTTTTAGTTACTAATTAATTTTAAATATTTTAATTTCCTATTTTGTCTATAAACAAAATGAAAAAAAAAAATGCCCAAGCCGCCAATAAAAAAGTAAGGGTGAGAAACTGAAACTCCCGTCCTCTTCTGCTATATGTCATCCTCCCCTACCGCATTTCCTTTTGCGAAGCTGATATCAATTTCACCAAAGCAAAAATAAAAATGTAAAAGCAAAAGCAACCTCCTCCCTCCTTCCCCGGAAGAAGAAGAGGTGGAGGAATCCAACAAAACAAACATACCCTTACGCCCACTTCTCAATTGTTTTTCGCAATAATCTCTTTTTTGTTTTAAAGATTGAAAATTATGGGGACAGAAGTCTTGTGGTCACAAGACTATTTAATAAGAGAATTATGCAATTTTACATATCTTATTGAATTAATTTAAAAATATATTTTAGTTAATTATTAATCTTACATAGATTTTGAGTTAAATAAATTAATATTTTGTAATTTTAAATGAGTTTATATTTATTTATAATTATTAAATAAATAAATTTAACAAGTGTAATTGTAATTTTCTCAAAAAATCATATTGTGAAAGCCGGCGAGCTGAGACTTTATCTTTATATTAGAGATAATTGAATTATCACTGTTCTTAATTATTTTTAAATTTAAATTTTAAAATATTTATTTATTTTATATAATTTCGGAGTCGCAATGGATGTTAAGGAAGTCAATTTAGAATTTTCTGAGTTTGTACATGATTGCTGCAATTTTAAGCAAGCATTGATAGCACACATGATTTTTGTTCTAATTTGAATCCAAGGGCTATTGGGTAATCAAGAGAATATCAATTAAATTAAAGAAAATATTAAAACACTAGAAGGAAACAAAAGCCACGTGGCACCAAGAATGCAAGAAAGATGGAGGATCAATATACATGGCAAGTTTGCACAATGGCATGTATCAAACTGACCCCACACGTGGCATCTCATTGAGTAGCCACGTCCATCATTGATCTCACTGCCTAGCCAACCCAGGACATTATATCAAAGTATTAATGAGAATAATGCCTGTGTTGAAAGTGCTAGATGTGAAAATGATTTAATTAATACATCCTTGAAATTAATTTAATAATGTTTCTATGTTATTTACTAATAATTAAATTTATATAGGAGAAATTTATTTTATTTTTAATGTTTCAAAAAAAATTAATTTTTGTCTATCAAAAAGATAATACTCCAAGAGAAAAAAAATAATTAAGAAAAAGTATCAAAGGCTTTAGGATATGAGAGAAGGTGATGATATATTATAATTTATATAATAATTATTATGCAATACAGTATTTAAATTTCCACGTCCTACCTAGAATTAACTTTGATAAAATTGATTAAATTAAATATGAGTACATACTATTTTTATATAAATTATAAAAAATTATGCATATATTTACTCAATTATTATTTGCATTAATAAAAATCTTTACTTTCTCTAAATTTATCAAGATGATATTATTATTCCTATCATAATTTCATTAATTCATTACTTTTTTACAGTATTAATGGATCAAAACACAATTACAATGTGAAATGCATGTGTATCAAGATTTTTTCACACATGAAATTTTATATTCAATTTAAAATGAAAAATTTTTAATTCAAAAAAATAATAATTAAATATCAATTTACCTTTAATCATGTCAAAATTCTTTGAATAGGGTTAAAGAATTGGTATACGTAACACACCAAATAGGAATCTTGAAGTGCATGAACTGAATAGTGCCGTCTTAGGAAGCTGCCTTTTGTACGGCACGTCACTGCAGCACGGCCAAGTGCGAAGTGCCGCTGCCATTCCATTCCACCTCGTGCGACTTGCGCTTCCTACTTGCTTACATGCATTCCCTTCCTACTCCAAATTCATGTACAGTACAGCAGTTTTTTAACAAACTAATTAAAAATATATCTAAAAACAAATGTTTGACCATAAACATTTTTTCTTTTTCCTTTATTCTTCTTCTACCTAAAACACTATAAATTACAACTCTTTTTTTTTTTTATTTTGATAATCAAAAGTCTGGCCATTCTATTTTTATTAACAAAAATTAAGTTTTATTACTAATCATGATTAATGAAAATTCAGAGCAAACATCATGAAAATAGGGAAATTAGAGGAGGTGGTTTTCTTAAATATCAGATCTGTTTCCAATTTCAAGGAATTTGACAAGTTGAGATTATTGCTAATTTCATCAACAACTAGTGACAACTAAACTATAATAGTTTTTTGACAAGGTGGGAAGAAACAGCCCAAAATGACTGTATTTTTTGTCATCACCCATCCAACTTGATCTTTTTTCTATCCGAAGTCCTCCAATACCAATCTCTATATATATAATCTTCCACTTGATCGACCAAATGCTTTTCCAACTCATTGTATCTGTAATTTGACAATCACTTTGTAAAATGGATTGATTTTGGAACACAAAAGCTTGATGCCTGAGATTATAGAAACGGACAAAACAGAACTTAATAGTAATGTTAACCCATCAGCCATCATAGGCAATATGCCATCATTCATTTGCGCCATATTTCCGTCAGTTGTTATTCTCATGATGTGTGTAAGAATTTGTATTCATGGAACCAATGAAACGAGGGTCCAAACCCACTCAGTTTTCCATGTCTATAAATTGAAAAAGACATGACCACTTGATTCTACTACTAAAATGACACAAAATAAATTAGAATGATTAAATTTATTAATTTTTATATGTGAAATTAAAAAAATTAAAAAATTTAACTTTTTAAAATAATATATTTGGTAAAACTTTATTAATAAAAATAACAAAACGCTTATAAATTATAGCAGAAAAATTTATGATTAGGATAAGTTTTAGGGATCTTTTTGAGGGGTGCATGCATGGTTTTCTTTGCATCGAGGACAATAAGGAGGATGGATTTGCATTGAATGAGTTGGCATGAGCAACGTGAACCATGGAGGCCATATGGATAGGTATGGGCAGAAATGACTACCGGTCTGCAGCAGTGGCTAAGGTACAAGCATTATGGGACTAGAAACATTGGACTCTTGCCGGTTTGAAGCCCCTTGTCACGTTCCCCACTTGCCTCCGGAGTCATGCATTGACCCACCACTGGCCACAAAATACATTAACATTTCAGAAGATTCAAGCAAGTTGTCCATTCAACAACGAGTCACCATGTATCATATTAGGTTGTTTGAACTGATTTCTTCTGTAACTGTTCATTTTTTTAGAGTGTATTTTCTATCTGTTAGATAAAAAAGATTAATTTTTTTGTTGAACAGAAATTATAAAAGAAAATTTTCTTTAAATAAGAGCAACTTCAAATTTAAATTCGTATTGACAAATTACTTCAAGATCTTGGTATAACTAACTACCAATGCACCAATATCTTATAAGTTTTGTAACTCCATTCTTAAATAATTTACATGAGGTAACTGTGAATAGAATCAATTCTGATAAATTTAAGTTAAGAATAATTAATGTTAAAAAATTTGATTATTTTATAATAAATTTGTGCAGATGTGTTTGGATTGGCTTCACTTAAAATCAATTCCTACAGTTGTGTGAGTGTTTGGGTGTACAAAATAACTTTCACGGGTCAAACCTATTTTCTATGGAAGTGAAAATTTTTTTATTTTTTTTACTTCGGTCAAAATCAATTTTGATAATCAAATTCACATTTTATACATAAATATAATTTTGAATTTATAAAATTAATTATACAACAACCTGTTCAAATACAAATCAATTCTTACCTAGTTAATTTTTTCAACATCAGTTTTATCAAAATTAAGTATACTCATAACTAATCTAAATACACGTGCATGGACTGGTGGAACAGAAGGTTCCTCATAGTTTTCAGGGAATGACAAAATTCATGTAACATAATAATTGCCGAGCCTTGGTCAAACTTAAGGGAGGATGTGCCCTATATTTTAAAAGGAGGGAGGAAGAAAAGAATGACGAAAGGTAGGAAAAATGGTTAGGCCAAGTGGGTGTGTTGGCTATTCAGAGAATGTTCAGAAGCCCAGATTCAGTGTAGTTTACAGCCTTCAATTTTCCATTCTAGCCATTCCTTTTTTTAGTCTAATTTGGATTACTGAGACAACCCAATTTTTGGATTCATTGGACAAAGAACAGACACGTATTTATATACAGTTCTGATACTCGAGTTACTTGCTTGCAACGTTCATTGCATGAGCATGTATTATTGACTGAATGCATACCTACTTCAGAAAAATGAGTCTATTACAAAGACCTTGAAACTTCATAGGTTTTTTCAAAGGGAAAAGATAAGTCCATGTGAAAAGGGCTAAAAAAATCACAAAATATGACATGAACTGTTAAATCAATTGATCAGAAAATTTAATAAATTATAATAATATTTTTAAGTAGTATTTTTATGAATTGTTATTTATAATAATAGAGGGGCTGTTTTTGAAAACATCATTTTGATTGGTCAATTTGTCAAACTTCTTGGCACAATCTAGCAGGATCTCTATCAGATAATATTATGATTTCACAAGCAATGTGGTTGGTCAGAATGAGTTAACACCATTTTCCTGGGTACTTGCACACGAGAAAGAGAGTGAAGGATGTGCTTCCTCGGTGGAGAAGAAACTGCCAATGGGTAAAACACTACTTTATGCAGAAGTTAACCATAGAAATTGAAGATAACAATTTTAGGTATTGAAGCAGTTAAATTATTAAAGAATCGTGGTCCACAATTACAGGTAGGAGATCACTTGGATTACCACCAAAGAGCAAGGCCACACTTAGAAAAAAGTACAAAATAGATGTCTCGAATGATCTAAAATTCTCGTTGAGGTCATTGGCAAAATCAATTTGGGTTTTGTCAAGATTTATTTGGTGAGCTGATTTCTTAAACAGCGTTCTGAATCTTCTAAAAGCACATATCAGCCAGAACAGCACAGACACAAAAGCGAAGCTGCGCTTAGAAAGTTACGTTTGACTGGGTTTGGGTTATATTGAATATTCAACGAAAATACGGGATGTTTCAAGGAACAAGAGGAATTGAGACTGCAACAGATCCTTCGTTTTGTAGTAAGCTGACCTTTATAATACATTGACAAATGACTGCACCCCAAAGGCAAATACACCACTTGTTGGTGCAAAGCATGGAGCAACTGTCCAGGTTAAGTGTTCGTCTCTAAAGATACGTCTTTTAGGGGAAAAAGGAAATGATCTAACTAGTCTCACAAGACTCGCCGACAAGGAAATCGGCCACCACATAAAACACGAGAAAAGTTCAACTAAAATTTCGTGTATAACAATAATCTTAAGGATAAGTGTTTGAAATTTTGTACAATGCGGCCACAAGACCTAAGTATTTCTTGCCAAAGTTCATTTCTTTAACAGCCAACCCTCTAGAATCTTGGAAAACAGCGACACAGCTAATTTTCAATATCAGCAACAGCACCAATTTTTGCATTTAACAATTCAAATTTTAGTTTGAACATGGTATACAGGCATGTACAAGAGGACAAAAACAAGAAAGGAATGGCTTAGTGTTTGATATTAAAGTGGAAGGACAAACTTACGTTTGATCTTTTCATTTTTTTTCCTGCACAACTATACACTAAAGCCTTTCACGAGTTAGAGACAGTATTTTAATATAAGAAAACATACAAGTAGCATCAAAGTTTAAGCCTCTTAATCATACATCCCTTCATGCTCCCATACATTCACCAGGAAGTCCACCATCTCCTATTTTATTGAAAACCAGAATATCAATTAGTAACTTTGCACTCTCACCAAATAAAATCTTAGCAACGGACTAAAAATATACACAGAAAACTTACAGACAAAGGTATGGGTTTGGGAAAAGGTTGTCTAATCCCAAGTAAACTTTCATATGTTGCATTCGAACTGCAAATAACACAACAAATAACAAAGATAATAAATGCTTCATGAGCTCAAAAACAAATTTGTTTTAAACCATTTGTAACATTAATCAACCACTACCATAATCCATTAGCAGATATGAGAAGCAGCTAATTCCAAAAACCTTTTATGGTTACCATTAACTCCTTTCATATTATGATTTCAGTAACCCCTTTAGAGAACCTAGCTATCTTAGATGATGTCCCTAATGGTATTCATGGTGAGTTAAAGAGCATTGATTTAATTAAACAGCCCAAGTTTAATGCGGTTGACATACTTTAGTCTAGGTTCTTTTACTTGACTTAGATTCTTAGATCTGCTATTTGCAATCCACTGAAGCCTGCTCTCATTCCAGAGAAGAAGACCTGCACCAAACAGCACATATTTGTGATAGAAATTAAAAAGGCAACCTACAAAATACAAACAAAACATACAAGCAAACTAAAGTGGAACTTAGAACATGGTAGAAGCAAAGCACACTATGAATTGCTATGCTAGTATCATGGAAGAACATTACAAATATCAGTAGTTACTAGGAACAAAAAACAAAACAAATATAGAACATACCTTGGTTTACAAATTCAGGATGTGTGCCCATGTTAGAAGTTCCACTGCTATGATTCAGAATTTGATTCAATGTGCTGACAGAGGAGATGCTTCTTTGAGATTGAATGGCACTGTTATCTAGTTCACATGTGCTCGAACTCCAGAAACCATCTGCTAGGGTTGGTTTTCTAACTGTATGCCCCTGAATTCTTAGTCCCTTTGCTGGCTCATCCACAGCTATAATTGGTGTGGGTTTCATGCAGCATCCAAAACAACCACTGCTCTGTTATAATACAAGTTAAATACGAGGAAAAACATAGGCTAATGCCAAGGCTATATAAAAAAAAAAAAAGAAGAAGAAGAAACTAAGCTTCTCTAGAAAGATTGCAAAACAATCAAGCAAACTAAGCCAGAAATAGCATAGAAGAATATGCTCAAATTATTTTTCTGTTCTTAACGGCTACAAGAAGAAAAAAAATTTACTCATTGTCCTAGAAATAACATGTATATATTGAAGCTAAACAAACTCTACAGTACAACGTCATCATTCTACTTAATTCTTGAATTCTTCACTGTAAAGTTTGGCACTACTAGAACCTTAATGGCCATGAAGCTCAACCTAAGAAAAATTGTGATACAGCCAATATTGCAACTTGCAACACAAGGACAAAATCATTGCCTAGTTTGCTTGAGCCGCAGTTAGATAAAACATACTGACTACCCATATACCTAGGTCTATAATGATTTTTCTTTGACATCTTTATACCAGTTTACTGAATTTGGACTTGTGCTTGGCTCTTCCAAGTTCCAAGACAACTAGAAATTAATTGATAATACACAAGATAAATAAAGTCCATTTAAGCAGCTGTAATCAGATATAATTGCTGCATATAACAATAAAGGCACTCTCTTGTTCAGAAACTGACTGATTAAACCTCTGTCCTCAAGGTACTGCAAGTTATTACACTAAATCAAGTAAATAAAAGCTTGCAGGCAAATTTTCAGATTGAAGCTCCTTTGTACACTGCAGAAGCAAATATTCCGAGCTGATTTTCAAAGATAGGATTGGACCCATTGTTAGGGAGTGATGTAGGGACAAATACATTCATTAATTTAAACATATTACTGATTAATTACACCCACCTTTTCCCTTGAAGTTCTCTTATCGATGATATGCCGGATTTCTAATGCTCATTCTATGAGTACCTTGTTCATTCAGCCCAGCCCTCTCCTGCCCATAAATAAAGTCTGTTTATCTTCCTCCATCCCTCATTTATTCATTCATTTCTTATAAAGTAAAATAATTTTATATTTTAGTTAAAATGCACAAAATCCTTTTGAATTATAGGTCAATTTTAAAAAACTCTCTTGAACTTTAAAATTTTGCACAGAATCCTCATCAACTAACGAAATCGTGCAAAAGACACCTTTTGTTATATTTTTGTTAATTTGTGGATGGAACCCTAAATGACTAAGGAGAAAAGACCAAAATAACCCTATAAAACCAACGCCTCTCTCCCCTACCTACCAAACTGAATCAAATCACAGTCCATAGCAACCATTAGCACACAAGATTTCTAACCCATTTTGCAATGCAATTCGAAATCCTCAAAACAAAATAGGAGACTGGAACCAAAACCCTTTAATAAGAGGAGAAGGAGGCAAAGATGGGAAGAAGAGAGTGGATGGGTGGGGTTGGAATTGATTGGGGGAAGGAGGAAAGGGTACTACAAATGCAGGAAGATTACTATTCCCAAAACCCCTTGTTTCCCAACTACCATAGTTTTCCTGCTCTGGTCAAGGCTAACAATTTTCCTTCCAAATTTCCATTGAATTAAATTCTTATTTTTTCTGCACAGATCAATATTGCCAGAAGAAATGATCAAACCCAAGCTCTTCGCTTCCAAACAAAAAAGGGAGGAAAAAACATAAACTATTTGAAAGTTAGAAAACCAATGCAAAAGATCATAGAGTTTTCCATATATTGCAATTTCGTCCCTAATATTTTGTTTGTTTGTCAATAAAACAACTTGGAAATTACAGAAGATAATGCAAAAAGACAAGTGATTTTCATTTCTTTGTTGCTTTTTCACTCCTAGCATTAGCACGCAGCATCAAAACTGACTAGGAAGAGGAGGTTGGTTTCATAAGGTCATTTTAGTCTTTTCTCTTTGATCATTTAGATTTCATTTACAGGTTAACAGAAAATGTAATAGAAGAGTTTTTTTGTGCGTTTTTGTTAGTTAAGTAGAGTTTTGTATAAAATTTTAACGTTAAGAAGAGTTTTTTTAAATTGACTTATAGTTCAATAAAATTTTGTATATTTTAACCTTATATTTTTAAAGATTACGGCCTCAATGTTATCTCTGAAACATGATTAAATGACCAATTAGCGAACTCCTTAGAAAGGAAATAAATTCCTGTTCATGTAGTTTGCATCAAAACGCAGAAAGACAACCGTGGTCAGTAGCTAGTAGCAAAGACTTGCTCAGTCAAATAATAGCAAGTTCCATTGTTTTTAGTAATAGTATGCAATTTTACTCGTGAAATGCCCTTGAATTACCACTATAATGTCTTTCCTCGAAGCCCATTTTCAAAATATAGAAGTCAACATCTCATAGGAAAGAAACTCGCCTTCTAGCAAAAACCTTATCTTATGGTTAAAATTCAACCCAAACAGACCCCAATTAATAGCAATTTCCGAAATGTTAAGCCACTCAGCGGTAAGTTTTCCCTTTTGGGAAACAAAACCAAGACCGCGTAAGTAACTACAGAGCCACTTCCAGAAATGGAAAGTCATTCAAGCAAGAACACTGATTGCAGTATTTAACAAATGACAGTATTGGAAATCGAGGGCTCACCCCATGCAAGCAAAAAGGTCACTGATCCAAGCAGCAATTGAGCTTCTAATCATCACCATCTCCACCAAATTCAACAAGAGCACATAGATTCTCGACAAAAATACCAAATCCGTGAAATTGAAGCGGAAAGCAAAATGTAGAATAGGGTTTCTGTTTGAACAACTACTCAAAGTAAAAGGAGACCAACAATGAAGTTCTTAAGGAAAAAAGAACAACCAGTGACTGGCTGACTTTGCGTAGAGTTGCGCCTCTGTCGATTCTGATAATCGTCTGGTTTTCCTCTGGCTTCAAGCGAGCGGGTGTTATCGTGCCTGCCGCACTACAGTCTGAGTCTGCCGCCATTGTCGTTTCAAGGACGCTCAAAGCATATACGACTAAGTGTAACCATTTATGCTGTTCCATCGAATCTCTTTACCAATCGTCGTTTACTCTTATACGGTTTTCAGGTCTCAAAACGCACAATTTAAACCAAATGGATAATGTTCTTTTTTGAATTTGTGCTGTACAGCCAATACTAATCATTTGAGGGAAAAGAAAATTGGTCTAAACTTTGGATTCTCATTCTCACTCTTCGTTTAAATGAGAAGAGTCCACCGGCATACCCCAAATTTTCAACCAGTCAGAGTTTATAAAATTATTTGACTTTGAATAAGTCATATGGTAATTAGCAAACCCTTAGTTACATGAGTCGTGATATGTAACACATAATTATTATGTAAATTAATTTCAACAATTAAATGATGTGAAATTTACAATATTTAATGGTTAAAATTAGTTTATGTGACAATTGCATGTTTAAAAAGATGTAGAAAATGCATTTCTTTAGTTATATATCATGACTTTGAATTGAGAAAGTGAGTTACTAAATCCTTGCAAGATAGTTCTTAGACCATTAGATATTGTGAATTTACAATTAAGTTTAAAAGATTAATAATTTTAATCATTTAAATTTTTATATAAATATTTATTAAAATTTTATTTGTAAAAATAAAACTATTTTAACCCCAAAATATGAAGAAAAGAACAAAATCCAATTGGTGCCTTCCCTATCTGTGCAATTAGTTTTAAGTTTCTAAACCTGCAGTGGAATGTTATGCCTTTCACTAAAAGAAATGTTCCTCCTCTGTAAACGAGAGGGACAAAACTCTCACTAGACCTATATAATTTGCCAAAATTTTAAATTTTATAGTTTAACTTATAAAATTTAATAAATTTAAAATAAATATATAATAAAATTTAAATTCTGAGAGTAACAAAACTAATCATATTGAAAGATGCCTGGGTAGATAAAAAACAAGAAACAAGTTATAGAATTTAAATTTAATAAATAAACTAGAGCTGATTTCACTTATTTTGTGAAATTCACATAAGAAGAAATATTGACAGGAAAACAGCTTGTCAGGATTGCAAAATTTTAAACATCTAAGGCTGTAGTCTTGAGCCACATGGCCACAACCACAAACTAACTGGCAATAGCAGCCTCATTAGATGTACAATCCTCCTATTTTTACAATTTTATTCTCACTTAATTTTTACAACATAATATTCATACCATTAAATTTATTGAATTTTAACGAGTGACCCATGAGACCCAACAAATCTAAAAATCCACACCCAAAAATATAAATAAGATTGCAGGTCTAACTGTGTGAGAGTAGACTTTCCCTTACATGTAACAACAATTAGATTAAGTTCAATGGCCTGTCCCAAGCTCGGCCTATTACATCTTCCACACCATTCTATAAATACCAGACAATGCAGACCATTATGATCCAACCACACACAAGATGTGAATATTGAGAAATTGTAACAAAATTCTAAGAGGTTGCTCAGGCTCAAGTGATATAAGGGTAGGTAAATATATGTTCCAACTAACACTGAACATATTATATACTCACAAGTTTTTGGTCCCCTTCGGTTGAACTTCTTTTGACAGATCAACAAAATCCATGGGAGAAGTATATCATATATAGTAGCAGAAAAAAAAAATTAGGATGAAAAATTCTTCAATTAATACAAAGAAAGATGAGAAGGAGCCAGAGGCCTTCATCCGGCGCTGTCATTGATAATCAAATTCTTCATTTATTTATTCCTCATATGATGTTTTGATTCCAAGTTGCGTACTATCCTTCTCGCTTGTTAGACAGAATAGAGGCCAAGCCCACCCTCCATCCATACAGCATGGATGGGCTTGGCCTTTGTGGAACAAGAGAAGCCAGACCTGTACGCAAGCTGTAAATTGGCCTAATTTCCTGCTTCGCGCTTGTCTCCGAGAACCTAAATTGATTTTAGCAAGCAGGTTACTGGAATTCAATAGGCACAATAGATAGAAAACAGAAAAAGCATTGCCTTTGCTGTCCTAAGACCATATTTTGATTTTAAATAAACATATTAGATGTTAACAAGTTAATATGACAAACCACTCATCTCCATAATATAGTGAAAACATGCGAAGTTGAAGATAATTCATGCTGATCAATGATAATCTCTACACTTTTGCATGAATGCAACTGTGTCCATTGTATATGCACCTATACCAGAGTTAGGAAGAGAACATTGCAGGATATTATGTTACTGTGGTTCTATGTACACAATTTTGTGATATGTCTAACACACATGAACCAACAATGTACCCATCACACATAAGGAAACAACAGATTAAGACCAAGAAAATGATAAAACATACACTGGCTGAGATGGTCCTTCATGTACCAATGTTGACAAGCCTTGCCTTTGCTTGTGCTTAGGGTTGGCTGTGCATAACACATAAACACGTCCTCGACGTTTAACTGTTCGACAAAACTCACACATCTTCTTCACAGATGACCGCACCTTCATGATTACTGAAGAAAAAAAGTACAAACCTAACAAATAAGTATGATAAACAAATAATGACTTTACCCTTATGGTGCCCCATACTACACTAAATGTTGGAAGGTCTACGAAGTTTGTAAAACACAACACTCCACAACCAGAATATGTATACCCAACAATCAGAAACACCTTTAAATATCCTAAAAAATGAAGTATGCCAATCCCCAAAGTCACCCTTTTCAGAAGAAGAAGAAGGACAAAAAATGAAAGATCATCACCAATATCCTCGGTGTAGTAGAGACATAAAAAACATTTTTATTTGGTTGAAATATATAATTCCCCTTTATTTTGACCCAATCAAAGAGATATCCCAGTTAAGCTTTATATACTAAACTTATCAATTTCTTAAACTTAAATTATGCTGTTGTTATCATTTGGTTTGGGGTTAGTTCTGTAGCAATTGTCATATTATAGAGATACTCTTAAGGTGCCGGTGTTTGCACGTCCTGAGATTAACCATCTAGTAACAACATACCAAAGCTTTTCCTAGAATTCCTCTAAGAGAAGGGCTTCGACTATCATCAAAACGAAGATACTTCTTTTTATCAAGCAGAAAACCCAAAAAAAAGAAAAAAAAAAGAGACACAACACAGCCCGTCATAAAAATCCAATCACATCACCTAATTGAAAGATTCAGCATGATATATAAGGAAAGATTCCAACTTTAGCAAGTGTTTTCTAAGTATCTGTAGATTCAGTGTTAACTCTATCACTAATATTGTAATATAAAAAGAGGTGAAAGACGATATTAAACACACCAAAAAAACAGCTGAAAGAGGTGAACCTTAAGGCAGCAAATCCGGTATTGCGCTGAGGGAGTGGGGAAATATTCGCCGTCAATAAGCAACCGCCGTCGACAAGCAACCGCTCCGTGCAGAAAGGGTCGTCGATGAGAGTAATGGAGAAACTCGAGGGGGAAGAGGGCTTTTCCCCAGCATCTAGCAAGCATGGGTCTGCCTCGAGTTAGGGAATTTCGGCCCATATAACCCGTGTGTAAGGCCCAAACTCATCAAGACCCAAAAACAATGCAGTAACACTGGACCCAAAAAATAGTTTTCTTTTTTTCTTTCTGTAAAAATTAGCATGTTAGTTAAGTACGAACAACACAATGACCAAAAAAGAGAAACCAAATTAAATGGCTATATGCGAAGAAATCCCACCTAAGTTTTATTTGAAACAGATATTTCTATGCATGATTTTCCTCTGCAACCCAACTAATTTAGTGATTTTAGTTTTCCAGAACAGCGATATGGCCCTCTTTGGGCGTCACATCAGAAGGGCACAACTTGAAGATGCAATATTTTATTAATAATGATGTTCTTACTTAAAATTTCATAATATATATATGTATATATTATTCTGTTGAATATTGTAATTCAAATTAAAAATGATGTCAATAAGCTAATATATGTTCCATTTTCCTACCTTAAGCACTACTCTAAAGTAACTATAAAACATCCACTTATAATAAAAAAATCAATAGCAAACGACCAATGTTGAATACACATAAAAAATTATAAAATAAATATATAAGATTAAATAATGTTATTTATGTTTTATAAATATATTATATAATTTTTATATAGTACAACCACGTGTAAAAAAATTTACTCTATCATGCATTGCTTACCTATTTCATTTAATATATAAATTGATAAGAAATTTAAATGTACAAAAACTCAACGGACCTACAAAATCTATACCTGCTTATCATTTTTGTCAGTACCTTTCGGCAGCACTACTCTTACGCAGGAGATGATGATTAAAGTAGAATAAACCAAAAGTTTAGCCACTAAATTATTGTGCATTATCATTATGCTCTATGGAAGTACAACGTTGGCCACAACAGAATTATGACCACTGGGTAGTATTATCAAGTACCACCTGAATATTGATTGGTAATGAGTTTATATTTGCTTTTTATTCTAATTGTTCGCAGAAATGTTTGGGACATTCCTGCTTTTAGCAAATATATTCACATGTCACTAGCAAGAACAAAGTACAAACCTAACTTTTTTTATTTATGGGGAAATGGGGGTCATACGTGAGGAGAATATGCTTTTTTATATGTAGACTAAAAATATTTTTAAGAAAAAAAAATGATAGAGAAAGAATATGAAAAATTGTATAATCAGTGTGTAAAATTTATATATACGAATATCATTGCTCTTATTTATGTTTACAAGAAAGGTAAACCTTATCTCCTACACTAGTGCCCTTGTTTACCATTCCCATTGGTAAGGAAACCTTTAGTTACCATGTATAGTAGGCCCGCCGCTATCAATCACCCACTAAATGCCATCAGAGGTCGCTTTTAATTGTAATCAGCAATTCCAAATTGGCAAACATCTATTTGTTTACTGGATAATACAACCTTAATCATAGATAAGAATGAGGTAAGATGGAAAAGCATTACAGGGGACTTTGTCTTATAATAAGATGGTTGGTTGAGAGCCTACATTTAGGCAAAAACATTGGCTCTTTTGTTGACCAGGTGGAGGGGCACGTATATTGAGTATGGTCCACAAGGAAAGAAGCCTATAGAACCTTTATTTTTTTGTTCGATTTTATTTTTATATATTTTGTTATGTAATCTTTATTTTATAGAATTTAAGTTATTAAATTTATTAAAATATATCAATTAAATTATAAAATTTAAATGATTTAATTATTCTTGTATTAAGTATAAAACATCTTTTCTTTTTTCTTTTGGCATAAACAATTGTTAAAATTGCTGAAGTCACAGGGAAAGTGGATCCAACATGCATCTAACTATAACATTTGAATATGTCATCTTGCTGTGTGTCGGCCGTTGTGAGTGCCTGTGTGTGTCATGTTCAACCCAAATCAGCTTTCACCAAGTGAGCTTTGATGAGTAATTACTCAAACTGCCCACATCACCAGCCATGAGGAAGATTGCTGCCATTGGAGGGTTTTAAAGTTAAAGGGTCACAATGATCACCAACGATGTGGGCAAAAATTGTTGTATTAGGTGCGTATGCACATTTTGCAGAAGAAACCTTCATTTGGGGGTAAGTCCTACTATTTGTCCATTTGTAGCAGCCTACAAGAGACCACACCAATTTATGCTTCCTTGTTCCTAGGATTACAGAAACTATGGTTCAATACATGAAAACTGAGTTAAAAGATAAGACTCGGACAAATTGAAAACCAAAATCAAAAGTGAGAGCTAACATTATCCTCGGCAGTCTACATCCATATTCGTTACTTTATAGGACTGTGGTTCTTTCGCTAGATACAATATTACAGTAATATGCAAATCACAAATCAGCGACCTTTCCAAGAGCAGAGCCCAAAGGGGATCTCTCCATTAGGCCATTCTTCAGCATTAACAAAGGGCAATTCATCTCTGCTTTAAAATCTAGCAGATAAAAGAAAGCTACAAGAAAGTTGAGAGATTTCCATAACTACGGGAATTTTCCCTCCATCTAGTCATAACCACTCTCAATCAGGTAAAAAAAAATGCATGTTGTTAACTAGCATTTTATTGTAAAGGAATTGCGGCGTTGGCAAAGCATGAGCTTTGTGTTACAGCACTGTCATGCTTACCATTCTTAATTACAACTAAACATTATCCTCATTTTTGTGTTCTCACTCTGCTTGGGGGAGAAATATGATTGGTTCGTGCTACCCAATAAGGTGAGTACTTCACATGGGATGTCCAATCACAGCAGACGCGTGCCGTAGTTCCTCAGGAGAGGATGAAGACACGGTCGTACCTGCTTGATCCCCATCTCAATTTTCAAGTCTCCCTGCTTTCTCATTGGTTGGGATGATTGGTCAAACACTCAAGATGTGTTGGTTTGGTAACCGACCCTTTAGAATTTTGTATCATGCAATGATGCAACTACTTTCACGCCAGGGACACTGAATATTTAATGCAAAATTTAAGTTGCGAAAAATGGAGAGAAAATATGGGACGCAAAAACAAAGAGTAAGAGCCCCCACTCACTGGTACTCCAAATTTCAAATCAAATATGCAGCAGCCGTAGGAGGAACGGGACAAATAGGCTGATATAAAGATTCCTGTTCCATGATAAGTGCAACCCAAGATGTTTTTCAGTTGCCCATGCTGTTATCTCTCTAGAGGCTTTGCTGCTTTCGCTTGTCTCCACCACCCATTTGCCAAATGTCCTCTTTGGATGTTATTTTAGGACTCTCACATGTATTACTTGTTTGGATAGAAAAAGAAAATGAAAAAAAAAAAATGAGGATGTTATTCTTTCAATTGATGAAGAGAAAGAAGTTTCTCTTTTTCTTTGGGTTACTTGTTTGGGGTCTTGAAGCAAAAAGCCAACCATTAGCAAGCTTCACTGGGGCCTTGTGCTTCTAGTACTGAACAGATGGCCTTGATTGCATCTTTTTATTGAGAGATGGTGAGGTGAAAAAGGAGCAAAACTGGAGCTTCATGGTAAAATTTAATCTCTGGTTTAAGCTTTTTGGGTATTGGGAAGTTGGTAGGGAACTCACGTCATGGTAAAATTCATAGTTTCAAAACTGTGTATTGGACAGTTTCGTGTCAAGTATACTGAACTTACGGGTTTGGCCGAGGAACGTTGATCAGGTCAATGTCAAGTCTTCATTAAACTATTCAATTGGCTTCTGTCTGCAGCTGGCTTGTAGTTGTAGGGAAAGGGTACCCATCTCATTGCCTCTGTTCACATTACAGTTTTTGACCTTTTTTATATCTATATTTATGGGAGGAGCTTACAAGCACAGAACATGCTGCAAATTGGCCCACACGCTGCAGAAGGATGAACGGTGAAGTCAGTACCATCCATAACCATTCCTTCATTTCGAACTATTCAGCCGTTTCCACAAAATCTTATTAAATATTAATTTGGAAAAATTAAAATATTAAATAAATTAAACTGTGGGAAGCAGAATTACTTTTTCCTATTTTGAAATCTAGGCTTGATTTTTATCCAATGCTCACTTCCATTCACATATAGATTTTTTTTTAAATTTCGTCCATCTTACCAATAAAATTTTTTATATTAATTCATCTCAGTTCAATGTTAATTAAAAATTTTTTACAAAAAATTATATTAAACAGGCACTTTTTTGCCATATGAAAATTAACTCTGTTTAAAGAAAATTAAAAAAGAAGCAATATTAAAAAGAAAAAAATTATTTCTATTACAAGATTTCTTTGTCTTACAAGTCAAAATGCAGCTTCAAATTGAAGAGAATGCATAGACTCCATGTGATTGTTTGAGTAAAAATGATAGAGAAAGAACCAGTGAGAGAGGAAAAAGCAGAGTGCCTTGAAACTTGAGTTATGGACAGGGGCCGAAGAAGAAAATTAGCAAATATCTACAAAGTCCTTTTACAAAGAGGAAGATCCACCATTTCACCCTGTATCCAATCACCTTGTAAAAGAAGCTATTGCTGCTGCAAGTATCAGACCCTGTGGTGGCCACTCTAATTTTCCTAATTTTTGTAAAGAAAAAGATATTAAGAAGAAACCAAAAAAGAAAAAGGGGAGAGACATAATCACAGAAAACCAAATCAGTAGGAGTAGGACAATCGTTGAGCTACACGATCCCTGCGAATTCCATGATACAGAGCCACCCTGTTTGCAGGCATTCCACTGTTCTCAGTTCCGCCAGTATAGCAGTTCTTCTCAACCTTCGGTTGTGAGGTTGAATGCTGCTTTCTGAATTCTTCTCCATCTCGCCTTGAATCCATCACATCTTCTGCAAAGTGGACCCTTTTCTTCTTCTTTTTATCCCTCTTCTTCCCCTCTGCTCAAGAACCCAGAATTGTATCAGAGAAAGAAACAGTGTAAAGATCAAATCTTGCTAACTTATGCGAGGCAAATGAATGTGTATCCATACAAAAGCAGAGCAAGAGAAATTTACGCCTACCAGATGATATGCAAGATCGCAGAATTGGAGGCGAAGACGGGGGAATTTCATGAACAGGGAATTGGGTAGCTAGAAATTGTTTCTGCAGACGCAGAGCAAGAAGAATCACGGTGCCAGAGACGGCCATGGCTGTGGCTAAGACCACCACTTGCGAGCTCATCATTGAAGACACGGTCGCCAAAAGGAAGAAAAATAAAGAGAAAAATGAATGTGGTGATGGTTTACGGAGAAGGGGCAAAGAGAAGGGGTAGGTTTCTTTGTGCGGAAGAGTATTCAATATTATGGTAGAAGTAGTGAGGTATGAGCAAACGTTAATATTATATTTGAATCAGATTGAGAATTTTTATTTTATTAAAGTAGAATAGGGAAGACCCCTTGAAATATAATTGAAAAGAAGAAGAAGAAGAAGAAGAAGAAGTAGAAGGAGAACGGTAGAGAGAGAAGGTGTATGGTAAGGCCTGCAAATTGCGGAGAATTGTCAATGGGTTTTGAGGGACAGATGGTGCTGAGTGAGGGATTGGGAGAGGACATGGGTTTTCTTCCCGTAGGGTAGGAGATGGGCAGGGGGGCTAGAGTTGTGCACGGTTGAGATTGAAGCAAAAATATAATTTGGTTAGATAAATTTGGGTTTAAAATTATTGATCTGAAACTTTTAAAGAAAAAAAAAAAAGTATTGATCTGAACTTAACTGAAATATAATTACAGAGATTACAAAAGAGTACGGATTACTTCGAGCCGGTCCAGCCACACTACGCTCCTCTCAAAATTGGACATACTATTTCCCTAATAATTGAGTCTCGGAGTTGGATAACTCTTGCTTTGAATTTCGTTGTCTTTTGAGTGAAAAATCAGGTTTATATTGGAGGAGCAATGTTGTATGTATAATGTTATATACACGAAGAACTTTATTTCTTCTTTTCCTTATATTTATATGTACTTATTTCTTTTGAAAAAGACCTGTGAATATAATTGAGCTAAGTTTAATTTCTGAATAAGGTATTTAATTTTAAAAGCAAAAAAAAAAAATTAGAACAATTTTAATTGTTCAAGTTGATCTGTATGAGTGTGCTATCAAGCTCATCTAAGCCTTAAGCCTTGTTTTGAGACATTTTTATGTGTTCTTTGATTATAATTAAGAAATATTGAGATGAAGATAAATATAAAAAAGTGATATTAATTTACATGATATGTTATCACTTTTATATATTTATCTTTATTTTAATAATTTAAAAAATTTTACTTTTATAAAAATTTATCATTATAAAAAAAATTCAAACTTCATGTTTTTATTAAGAGTGATATCACATATATATATATACAACTTTCTTTTGTGTAATTGTTGGTTAATATATGAAAAAAAAAAAATATATATATATATATATATATATGTATATGAATCATGTGTTAGGAAAAAAATTACCATATGAAAGAAATGTTATATTTTCCTAATTAGTTTTATCCATAGTAGAACAACACTTCAATGATTCTAGATAATTACCATTGACAATTTAATAATTATATTTTAAATTAAAACTCTAAAGTAACGACTTCTCACAGTCATGAAAGGCTCTCCTCGATTTCAGATTCCTTCATTATAGATTTAGACCTTTTTTCTTTTCATGTATGAATGCTGAACGCATATGGGAATAAATCAATCAGTAAAAGAAGATTTTTTATTATAATAATGGATAAATGGTTCATACCCAAGGACCAAGCTTCCTTTTAATTATATCTATCTCTTCCTCCTTTTTAATCACATCTAAATATGGTTTGAATAATTGTCACCTTCTAAAAAACAAATTAAAATTACAATAATTAATTAAAAATTTAAAAAAAGGACAAAGAGATGGAATTAAATAGGGGGAAAATTAGCAAGAATAATGGGAAATGGAGAGTGGCTTATAAACTCGGAAAAGAGCGTGAGAGTTGAAGGCTTGAAGGGCGAAAGGTGTTGAAAGACCACTCGTTGTTAAATTATTGATGGAATCTCTTTGAATATACGGAGCTTCGGTCATGCGTGACATGTGAAGCTGCTCCATGCCACAAAATTGGAGTTCTCGTGCTCTTTTATTAATGCCTGAATTTAAAGGAAAACGCGAAGAGAAAGCCTTGGATTGTGGTCAACGAAGCCAAATTGAAGTTTTTTTTACTGAAAAGAATTTAAAAATTATTAAAAAAATATAATGATTCAACCATTCTAAAAATAATAATTAAACTAAAAGTTGGTATGAATTATTTATTTACTTATTTATATTTAAAAGAAATTAAATTAAAACCTTAATTCCATTGGTCTTACCCATCATTCTTTTAATAAAAAATGGTAGTGTAATTGTGGCACCCTTTTCTATTTAAATAAAAATATATGTAAAATTTTATCAATATTTCTCACATTTTTTTCAATCAAAACTACATAACTACTTCTAGTAGATTTTTTTTTTTTCTATTCTTTTGTTATTAAGTTAGACACGAATAGCTTGAATTGACCTTTACTAATGATTAGTCTAAAATTTGAGGAGACACCGTGTCATTCAATAAAAAATAGGATGAGCACACAATGTGATCACCACACTAAGATTAATAAATGTTTGTTGAATTTGGTGTTCGGTCATGCGCATGCACATATCTATTGATTTACCTTGTCTGGCCAATCATGTGTAGGGGGAAGAAGGTGGCATGGTGTGGAGGGTTTCCTTGATGGCTAGTTATTACTTTATAATTACATTTTCCCTTTCAGTAAGTCAATCGCAATTTGGTCAAAAGCTTGAAATTCATTCTTTTCTTTAAAAATAAATATAAAAAATTTAATTAAGACATTATGTATAAACAAAATTATTTAAAAAAAATTTTTACTTAGGTAACTGATAATATTTTTAAGAGATTAATTTTTATTTGTTGAATGTAAGAATTCTAGATCAAATTAAAAAAATAAATAAAAAGATAATGAAGGAATAAACAATTCAATTGCATTTGAAAATAAAATAGTCCTAACGATAAAAACTGAGAATCCTAAGATATCCATGTATTTGTACGTGTTGATTAGCTTAAGAATTGGAAACCAGGTCACATATTTCAGCAAAATATAATAATTCAAGATGAATACCAACATTAATATATACCACATAACTCCAAAAAAAAGCATTCATGCTGGCTAGTATTAATTGTAAAACTGTTATCTGAATCTATTATTTTATCGTTAAATATCAGTTATTTTTTGGGTTCAAAATTTGTCATTTAAAGATAATATATAAGAATTAAGAAAATTATTAAATATTTTAAAATATTTTCTTATTGTTTAAATTATTTTTTAATAACAACTTAAATAAGAAAAATAAATGTAATTAGACATTTAATAAAAATAATTATTATATTAAAATAAAA
This sequence comes from Dicorynia guianensis, assembly GCA_037013595.1. Taxonomy (NCBI): domain Eukaryota; kingdom Viridiplantae; phylum Streptophyta; class Magnoliopsida; order Fabales; family Fabaceae; genus Dicorynia; species Dicorynia guianensis. Next base: position 27,340,046 of record JASUAB010000015.1, read on the forward strand.
ATAAAATAATTAATATTATTTAAATTTTAAAGAAATAACAATTAAAAAAAATTAAAACGGCAATTATTTTAGATAAAAGGCAATATATTCTCTTTGTTTTTGATATCAAATAAAAAATAGTAATGCTGTTCTTTAAAGTTTCAAACTGTATCCAATCAGGGGGTCGTGTCACCTAAAAGGAGTTTAAACTTTTAATCCAAGTGGGAACTTGAAGTGATGGTCCGAATTCCAAGTTTAGTCATGTTAGCTATTGAGTGTAATTTGTAACTTGCAGAAATTGGAAGCTCGAAGCTTGATGATTAAGTAAAACCACAGCTATTTTTAAGAAAAATTATTATTTTAATTTTTATAAATATAATTTATTAAAATCTTATTTAAAAAAATTAAATTATTTGATTTATTAAGCTCATTAAATTATTAAATTTAATAAAATTATCCAATCTTTATTACAAAACAAATTTGTCCCTAATTTTTTTAGAATCTTGTTATAGATATAATTTTATGCGTTCACATTTTGTATATTTTTTTATATTTTATATTTATACTTATACTTTTATATATATGATACATAATATTATATATATACATATACATATATATTTTCATGAAAGAACTCTTTAAAAAAAAAAAAAAGCATATGCCCTTTGCATCAATTAATAACCGAGGTCTATTCTCGAAAGCTAAATGAGACCATTTTGTCAAAATAACAACAGTAACACTCGACACGTGACGACACAACCTAGAAAATATGAGGTCTCCATTGTTCATTGCAGGCTTTCTAGTTTCTACGCGTCTTATGAAAGCAATCATTAGTACTAGAATCCTTACAGCCATTTGGGAAATAATTGTAGAATGTTGGTGTAATGAATGACATTTGATGTATGAGATTTTTTGAAGGGCAGTACGCAAGATATTTCAACATTGTAGATATTCATATTTGGAATGCTAATATTATGGAAGCTTGTTTCTGAAATACCTACAAATTGAAAATTCTATCTTCGCAGCAAACAGTTTGATATTTTTGAAGATTTTATTATCATACTAAGTATAAAGTTTTATTAGTGCTAGTTTGTTATTGAAGAATTTGACATATTGTTACAAAAATATTGGTGTAGCAAAGCCTCTTATTGAGAACAAGGGTCAATAGTCTAGCAATCAAACAAAAACGTGTTATGTATCATATACATTAATCAATGAACAATTGGAATTGGCCAAGGAATGTTGGTACCACAGGGAGCCGACCTCACCTCAATAATGTTTACAGAGAAACCTCTTACGTCCCCAAAACAAAATATCTTTCATACCCAGTACTTTCTAAGTTCCAAGTAACGATCCCTAATATAAAACTTAAATGGTTTCCGCCGGCATTTCCACCTCAACGCTGCCTTCTACTCATGAACTCTATCCTTTTAAAACATGTAGGTATCAACCTTTCCTTTCTTCCCCCCCCCCCCCCCCCCCCCCCCCTCCTCAAACAAGAGAACTAGATGAAGCTATACAAATTAAGTGCATAAGCAAATAATTCAAAGGGTTATTAAACAATAAGTCGATTTGTCAGGACTAATATCCTGAGCTAGCTGAAGGAGAAATTCTATATCGATATCATTAGGATAGTGCTGTAAGAGCTTCATGTTAGCCACAAAGTCACCTCTTATTAGTCTGCTTTTCACACAAAGTAGCATTGCACAACAGATCCGAAGAAGCATATCCTGCCAAAGAGAGATTTACGTCCGGACTCAGGTGATTTACCAATCATCTAAATAGGACAACAAGAATCAGCCAAACAGGACTAGATCCACTACCAAAATTTTGTATCAAGTAGCAATACAATATATTCTAAAGGCTAGACGAGGAGTTTGGTTGAAAGAAGAGAGGGAGACACCTGAACACCAAAAGGATTACTCAGAAGTGTATCCCATATCCTCAAAATAGATTTAAAATTGAACTCTTGTGTAAGTAGTAATGTAATCCACCGGAATGCATAAAATTGTGGTTTAACCTGCGCATGAGGGCTCAAAGCGTCAATTTTTACAGAATGGAGAAAATTCGAGTTAAATATAATCAAGTGACTAGATTTCCTAGTCAAACGGGACAGACAGTTTAAGACACAATAGAGGTGGAAAAGGGGAGAAAGTGATAGATTCTACCTTCGTTTTAAATTCAAGATGATGCCATAATTCCTCATCATTAGCTTTTAGTAAATCTGACAATCGAGATAGAGTAGCAAGGATACCCCCGGAACTATTATCCAATTGTTGACAGAAATGGTTCACTGAATCACTTAGGAGTCGGACGAAACAAGGAAAACTATCTGCTTCTGCATTTGCCTAAAGTGAAAAACAAAGAAATAGAAGCGCATATCAAAGGAGAATCTTGAATGCCTCCTTTTAAGACTAGTGTCAGTCAATATGTACGAAGACGTGAAAAGAAAATCCTAACGTTTTAAATTTATGTTCTTCCAAAATTTACCTGTTAATATATCCTCAATGACAAACTTCTGATGGATAAATGGGAAGGTGAGAACAATGTACTGAAATTGACAGTTGTTATATGTTTATCACATATTCAAACAGGTCAAGTCCAATTTTTCATGGCCAAAAATATACAATTAACGGTTCATTATAGTGGATGTGCAAACACTGACCCCAAGTCTTTCCCTACTTAAGTGGTTGCTTAATAGTAACAGGTCACCTTTCAGGCTTCTGTATTACATGAAAAAAACGGAGGAAACATTTATGGCATCTAAAACATTCAATAGTGTACAAAACTTATATATTGCATTTAGATTTGGATCTTCCAAACAGTAGAAGTTTGACCCTTCTTCAGCTGTTAGGTTTGGCTCCCCACTTCATACATACGTATGTCATTCACACAATGCATTCACAATGGCCAAAGATTACAAAGAATTGGCACAAATCACAAAGAAAGAGTGGAGATAAAATGCTTACGGCATTTTGCTTATCAACGTCCATAGTGAACACATAGTAGATTGGTGCCAAGACCTCATGCATGCCTTGCACATAACGAATTGCAGGAAATAATTTTGCAAAGAGGAGAAGGATATTCTTCATTGCTTCCTGTGGTCAAAAGAACAAGACAAGCTAGAATCAGGGACTAAACTCCTAATATCTGTCATTTCAAAATGCAAGAAAATTGTAGAAAACAAACTTGTTAGATAGTTCAGCTAAAGCGAACACAGCCAAACTAATATGAAGATCCAAAGGGTCTTTCGGGGTGTAGACTGCAGTTACCCTATTTTTCCGACTAAATGATGAATCTCCTGCAAAGAATGGCATATCTGGGTGTGTACGCAGCACATCACGGTCTATCTGTTGTACTATCTCTGTATTCTAAAAGAAGATAGATTAAGAGTTATATGATTCTAAAGGCATTCAAGACGGACTTTGGAATGGAGAAGACATTTACCTGACAGTAGTGATGCCAAAAACTAGCATCACCTAGGCACAAAGGGTGATCTTCTTGAGAAATTTCATGTCGCCTAAGTGGTCCATCAACATCACTGTCCACATGCTGCTGGGTGGAACTTGCTTCTCCATCCTTCTTCCAGGTTTGTTCTGACTGAGATTTAATATTTTTATCAGTGAGTAGTAATAATATATATCACACCAGATTTAGCTGTGTGAAAGTTTAACGTAAAACAACAACTAATGTGAAAAAAGTGTATGTCATCAGTTTCTTACAGGATTCAGGAGAATCTCCTCTTTCAGTTTAGCATATTTTTGTCTATTCTCTTTCAATTTCTTTTCCCACAGGTCATGAGAAGAAGGTATGTAACCCAACAGTAGCTGGTTGCAGAAATAATGGCAAGGAAATAAGCTGCTTGCATGCAGAACGTAGTTAAATCAAACGATTTTATAATTTTGTTAATGGAATTTTGTATCTATGTAGTTATTAATGTAATATGCTAAGCAGAATGGAAGTCATGAATGTTAAAATGCTGAGAATACGAAATTGTTGACGATTCATCCCAGCTAAGTATCAATGATAACTGTATCATAATGTATACACGATGCATATGATCATAGTTACAAACTCAACACAATTAGTGATTACTGCATAATGAATACATGATGGAGTTTCTACCTTCCAAGTTGTTGCACGCAGATTTCCTCCTTCAGGAATCCCAGTGGCAGCAATTCTTTGCAACTTTTCCAAATTGATCTCCCTTTGAGAAAGCTAAATCAATAAAGGAAAATTGGAGGGAGGATAAAGAAAATTGCAACTTACCGGAATGAGAATGAAAAAAACTAATGAAGTTAGTCCTGATTACTAAGAAAAATGTAAAGTTTAACTATTGCAACAAGAACATCGACCCAAATTTTCAAACTGTGAAACCGATTAGCGAACTACTCAGTTCTTCACTTTTCAGCCTCGGATTCAGCAAAGATAACATGATGTGTCACTCGAAAAGCCACAGAAGAAATCCCAAAATAAAAGTTCAAAAAAGCGAAACTAAAGTAGTCCCATTATCCAATTTATAAGAGTTCACACTCTCACCTCGTGTTCGAAATCCGATCTTTTCTCATCCACCTCAATGGCTTTCAATGCTGAAGCTGGAGTGTGGACTCTGTGACGGACTTTTCGGTCCATGTTGTCATCGTTGTTATCTTTATCATCAACATTACCATCGCTCTCAAACCCTAACCCATTTGGCTGAATCGGCTCCAGCTCCTCACCAGACTCAAATTCCCAGTCGGGTCCTTTAATTTCATCGTCCTTGTCATAAAACCCGGCAACCAAGCTGCCAAGCCGGTCGGGAAAGACCTTCCGCCGGGCCTTGTCTTGAGCTGGGAGCTTGAGCTTGCCTTTGAGCATGGCCGGCGAGTTACGACCGAGTTTAGGGAGACAAATCGGCCGAGTTGAAATGGTAGGAAAGAGCGAGAAAGGCAAAGAGTTTTTGGTCCATGACTCGGATACAGTTCCTCCCAATCCTTCTCCCTCGCCCACACGAAGAATGGTAGTTACTAGTAAACGTTTGAATGGTAGGCGCCAAGACGTTTTGGACCGTGACGTGGATCCATGTTCATCAGACCGGTTGGGATGCATAGTTTTGGGGAGGGCCAAAAGAAGGAGAGGGAGGGAAAGAATACTTGAATTTCAGGCTGGCCAACCAACTGGGCCTTTCCTTTTCACTTTGGGCCAAAGCAAATAGCTATGGAAAAACTATATTGGGACCAAGTGGGCCAAGACCTCGACCCCAAATTGCTTAAAATATATTTTTAATTAAATAATACATTAGTTCTTCAGAATTTACCAGTCAATATATAAACTATATTATTTTATATAAAAATTAGAAGATAAAATTCATTCGATTACTTTTATAAATTTGGTGTTTGGTTTTTCCTTACTGAATATACTCATTCTAAATGGAAGGAACAAATGAATATAGCTAGTGATGATCAGTAATTTTTTTTAATTATAATCTTAATTTTTATTATTTTAAAAAGAAAAAACAATGAACTGAGAAGCACATAATGAGTATTGACATGCACTAATTGATAATAAGCAAAATGAAAGCAACATTCATGCATGTGTTTGCCTGTGCTAAGTTTAAATTCTGGCTCCATCCCTGAACCGCAGGTTGACAATGAAATGAGAAATTAAGGAGCAGTGGGGAAGACCAGCAATGAAACTTATTGAAATGCCATAATAGAAGGCTATGAAATGAGGTGGGAGAGGGAAATGTCAAACTATACATGTATCAACCTTATTTCATTTCTTCTTTTTTATAACACTGCTGTGCTACTTTTAGTTCTGGAGGTTTAAAGCCTCCCCGCTGCTTTAGGTCAAGTTACAAATATTCACTAGTCACTTCATACATGATTTTTACGAGTATACACACTGTATCTATCATTCATAGGATCGATCAGCTTGCTTTACATATGAAGTTTTATCCCTTCCGTACAGTTCATCACCTGCAGTGTTCTTCTTCTGGAAACTCAAGTTCCATCAAGGGTTTTGGATAAAATTAAATCTTAATGTAGTTGATGGGCCAAAATGATCGAATGGTTGCTCCTTTTACCTCCTTGCTTGCAGTAAGCGTATATATGGATTCTACAATATAAACGAAGGGATGATGAGCAGCTCCCAATTCTTCGGGACTGGCTCCACTCAAAATTGATCACTTCTCCATTTCCCTTTTTTTTTTTTTGGAGGGGTAAATTTTCCATTTCACTTTTAATTATTGATATATATGTAATATTTCCGAAAAGTTATTCTCAGCGAAATCAATGAAAGGCTCATACATAAGGATGTAAATTATTAAATTAATTAAATTTTATAATTTAGTTCATGAGATTTATAAATTTAAGGAATAAGGGCATATTTAGCTTATTAATTTTTTTAAAAGAACAATTTAATTCATTAATTTTTAAGTTTGATAATTTAATTTTTTTATAAATATAATTAAGACAGTTCAAGTCTTTCACCAACTAGATTATCTTTTTTTAGTATGATAAGATTTATTAGTGGTGACTTTGATTTTATTTTTGTTATTATAATATAATGTTATTATTATGTAAATTTAACTTTTAATCAAAATTAAGATTTGAAATTTGGCAAAAGAGAAGATGACTTCACATAGTGTACTAAAATTTTGAGAGCAAAGATAAAGTCTAAATTACTATTGATGAACTACATCATGTTGAAAAAAGGAAAAATTATTGTGTAAAGACTAAATTGTTACAATTGCATTTATGAAATGACTAATTTATTTTAATCGCTCTTGTAAATGGACTAAATTGTTTTTTAAAAAGTGAAAAAATAAAAAATATCCTTACTTTTTAAATTTAATGCATATTCTAAATTTTGTTAAGTGAGATTATATTAATAATCTAAATTCTATTAATTAAAAATTATGTGAAAACAAACGAAATATAAATACACAACTCACAATATCTCATTTAAAAATATATTGATCTTTAGATTTATCAAGATTTATACACTGAAATGCATAACAAATCTAAGGACTCAGAAACTAGCCAACTTTATGTTGGATGTATTACCTTTTTTCCTATGATATTGAGGAGTAAATTGATTATCTCTTGGGTATGCATCAATGTAATATATTGCATGATTAACAACATTAAGTTGAGTATAATTTGAAGAAATATAGTCAGAACTCCGGCAGACAAAACTCTGCTGCGAAAACAAGCTTCTAGTTCAGATTCAACTAGGCCTTTAACTACCTACATACAACATGATGCTACCCCATATCATCACAGACTTCTTTTGAGTCACTTTTTCTTTTTTGCTGGGTCATGCATTCATGTTGAAAATGGCCTCTTCCTGCCATTATTTGTTTGGAAAAGCTCTTAAATTAAAGCTCTTCTCCAAAAAGTTTCCAAGTTCCTCAGCAAATTAGATGGGTCCTGTAGTTTTTAAGACTCTCTACCAACTTCAAAATGGTCCTAGCTATAGATATTTCTCTTTTCAAAGGACGTACCTATAGCTTTTACCTCTTGCTGAACTGAACATGGTTCATTTTAACTACCTAAGCTTCATAAAGGATTGCGGGGTAACATTTAACTATGCACTTATGAATAATTATTATCACTTTTTTTCACGTACAGTTGGTGGTACTTACTTGAGAAGAGCACAACTGAGCTACCAAAAAGTGAGCATCGCTGTGATAAGACCAAGAGAAGGGCAACATTTTTTGGGGAAAGCAGTGAGTTCTGTTGGGGGCTGCAGCATTTGGAGGAGAGAGGTTCCTGGTTCATCAAACACAATGGCAAATCCAGTTTTAATGTAAACATAACAACAAGTGGAAGACTTCTATCTTTTTTTTTTAAACTATAAAGTTTAGGAACAATCTAATTAGTTTATTTTAATATCAAAATATATTACGCGTCTTAATAAAAATTTATAATAATATTTATAAATTATTTATTAAAAAAGCTTACTAATAAAAAAATTTATACTTAAATTTTATAAAACAAAATATTTTAAACCTGTATCAACTAAACCAATCCAATAGTAGTGGAAGACTCTTCTAATTCCATTTAATGACATGAAATGACTTCCAAAGCTGGCATCGCCACACCTTAAGTTAGAATAAGTGACCAGACCTTAGAGGACACTGTAGATTGATGTAAACCCAATATTAAGGGTATGTGACCTGGAAATAATGCACCCCCTTTTGCATGGACCATTCGACTTTTTGTATAAATGAACCAAGGAAAACCACACTTACTAACCCAAAATAAAGATTTTAAGAAATCATTTATGCATATAAAGTGACTCAAAGTTGATAATTGGTTTCTCAAAAAGCAATGGTATTTATATACTGAAACTCTGCACACATTCTAGAGCCGATTTCTCTTTCCAGGTGCAAACCGTATTTCTCTTTCCAAATAGGTTATGAATAGTAGTTAGGGTTGGTTAAACATGTAAATGTAAAATATAGCCGATTAACCCACATAACATTTATCAAAGTCCTGGGTACCCTCACTTCAAGAATCAATATATAAGGTTAAAATTGAAAATTATAGCAACATTCATTTTAAATGATGATTTTAGATAAGTTCACACTATAATATTTTTATAAGTACTGGTAGGTATAAAGCCAATTAATCATATTATGATACATAGGATGTGGTAATTTAATAATATGTATTGCCATTTCGATATATATATATATATATTAATATGAATTTGAATATCTGCAACTTTATAACCTTAAGCAATTTTTAAAGAATAGCAACTTTGGTTGTTATTCTTGGTGAGTCTACATTCTCTTATTTATTTTTTCAATCACTCAAACTCTTTATTATTATTATTATTATTATTTTGTAAAGTCACACCCTTGCAGTCCCAAAGGGGATCTAGATCCATATTCCTATCTTCTATTTTCTTTATTTTTCTCTTTGTTTTGCATGCAACTATTTAACTTTTTTACTTCTATTTAATATCCCCTTCTTCTTTTTTTAATTTTAACATGCATTCATATTATTTTTTACACTTTTTTCTCTATGATTAGCACAAACTTATTCAAACGGCAGTGAATTTTTAAATTGGAGGGTTATTATTAAACATTTCAAATCAAGTAACTTAAAATAAATCACAACATCTTAGATATCAGTATATCATTACTATTTAGTAAGAATACCTTAGTCCCATTCTTAATTTAGCTATTATCGCTACCTATACTATAATATATAAATTTGCAATTCATCTAAAAAAAATCTAATTATAATTACTAAATGAATGGAAAATCAAAATCTTGTCTTTAGCGGAATATTGTTATTCCAAGGTAATGTACCTAGAATCCTAAAAAGGATGCATGCATGATGCATCCCTTTGGTCCCCGTTCTCTTTTTGGAAGCTACCCTCATTCTTTGTTGAGACGTCAGTGTTACATTAGGAAGAGATTTATTTAGATGATATAATAGCACGTCGATTAGAAAGAAGGGATCGAACGGTAATTTAAATGGCGTTGATGCTGATATTGCCTGACCGTACACAAAGTCAAGCTCATACCGTCAGTCCCCAGTCATAGCAGCATGTTCCGTCGTTTCATCCCATGCTCCATATCGTTTGATTCCTACAACTCTCTGAAACTTGGCCTGTTTGCGACCTCAGTTCTGCCACGTGCGCGTATGTCCTCCATCTTTGCTCTTCTTTTCTCTCTCTTTTTTCCTTCTGCCAATAAGATGCAACCCTAAACTACGACTTCAGAGATAATAAACTAACAACGCTTACTGATATAATTAACTTTCATCAGCCAGCCATTTTAGTTAAAGTTCCCCGCTATAAACACTCTGGTACTGAAATTTTGTTCATGGATGACGTACCCATGATATATATATATATATATACATATGATACAAAATTTATATGAGAGTTGCATAAAAATTTTATTAAAAATAAACTTGACTCTAGCATAACTGGTGTAATTTTCTCTGCTCAAAGTACTGCTTAGGGAACTTTGCCTAATGACAATTTTGAAAAGAAAAAGAAAATAGAAGACTAGCACAATAAGTCAACAACCACGGATCTAGTGGTAAGTTGGAGTAATAAATTCAAACTGGGTGTAACTACGTAATAAAGGCCAACAATAGAACCCCAGTTACTGTCAACTTCAAACGTCCTTTCACTCTTTTTCTCTTTCATGATATGCCCACCTTCATCGTTGTTTATTCCCATGTGAATATGAGATTTGGCCCCTAAGAGTGGAACTTTAATGTACATGGTCACAACTCACAGGCCTCAGAGATAAATTTAGTGACTGCACAACCAGGGAAGCACCAACACTAATTGGAGGGTTACTGGCCAGGGGGAGGATTTAGGTGACCGTGTTTAATACCGGTACGAGTACTACTTTTAGTTCGCCGACACTCTGTGTGCCCTTTGGGTTAAACTTATTTTTTGCCTCCCTCCTCTCCCCCTTCATCTCTATATCTATTCTCTTCACTCACTGTCCCTTCTGTACTTTGCTATAGATCTCTCTCTGCTTCATCATCATAATATATAGCTCACTTACCCACACACCATCTCCACCCATCATCAATCATGGTGCAATCAAAGAAGTTCAGAGGTGTCAGGCAGCGTCATTGGGGTTCTTGGGTTTCTGAAATTCGCCACCCACTCCTGTACTGCTTCTGTTTCTTCTTTCTCTCTCTCTCTCTCTGTTATTCCATTAATTCATCAATTCTCGTCTGTTTTTTCTCCGTCAATTTTCAAATTTTATAGTTCAGTTTTTGCTTGTGACAGGAAGAGAAGGGTGTGGCTAGGCACATTCGAAACAGCAGAGGAAGCAGCTCGAGCCTATGATCAAGCTGCAATTTTGATGAGTGGCAGAAATGCCAAGACCAATTTCCCAATAACTCAAACTCCGGATGGTGACCCAAAGGCTGCAACAGAGGATTCCCCATCAACCCCGAAGGATCTGCAAGAAATCCTTCACGCAAAGCTTCGAAAATGTGGCAAGGTACCATCCCCCTCCATGACCTGCTTGAGGCTTGACACAGAGAATTCTCACATTGGGGTGTGGCAAAAGCGTGCCGGACAGCGTTCTGATTCAAACTGGGTCATGACAGTTCAGCTGGGGAATAAGAGCACCAATGAGGCTGAAGATAGCACTCTACCTTCCTCAGAGTCCCCTGCATTGGCAGGGCAGGAACTGATGAAAACAGACATTGATGAAGAGGAGAGAATTGCCCTGCAAATGATAGAAGAGCTTCTCAACAGGAACTGCCCCAGCCCTTCGTTTAATAACATAGAAGAAGGGGATAGCAGCTTTTTCCTCTGAGTTATCATGGTATTCATGTGTTACTCTGCAATTGATAGACAAAAAGAAAAAAGAAAAAACTTTAGTAGCCTATAAATGGTATCATATGAGTTACAGTATTTTCCTAAAGATTACTATGTAGATATTCATGCACAGCCTCTCAGAAATCAATTGTTAGAAGAATAGGGGCTGTGAAGGGATTTACTACAGAACAAAATACAAAAAATATATATATATATATATATATATATATATTGTCCAATGTCAAACTACAGTGCTTAATTGTATGAAGCAGAATTCACTATGAAAAGGATTCTGTTTTCCTTTCCTTAACAACTTGTTTATATGATGTTCAATGTTCTTGTTTGGTGCTTTTGGGTAGCTGCTCAATATATAATATACATATAGATACATATATATGCATATACATATCTATCTATATATATATATATAAAGTATTCTTTTTGAACATTTCTATTTTTCTCTTTGATTTCCTTGTGGAGGATTACAACTTATATTATTGAAGGACTTCCCGTTGGAGCCTGTCCTATCTTTCAGTTTTCCTTTTTACTTGTACTGTGATAATTTGCATGGGTCCTTCTACTGCAGCTGGGTTTGATCCCCCCCCCCCCCCGGGGGGTGTATGAAATGTCCATGTTATTATGATTTGAAACATGCATGAAAGCAATGGATGTTGAAATATGAGAATATTCGAACATCAGCATTGATGCGCGTAGTGCTTCCAAAGAATACAGAACGTCCATATTAAAGTAGAATTGGCGTTGTTTTCTTGGTTTCTTACACCCCCATGGCTTGCAAGCGGAGCCTATCCGAAAGACTTAATTAGAGTTCTACAGTTAAGGCTGGGTCGAGAGGGAGAGACACATAGAGCATGTTGTGCAAAACTTGGGTGACCCATCAGCAAATGCATGGGCTAGCTTCATTGTCCTGAGAACAGTTGCTCTAATTTTTTTTTTTTTTAAGTTAAAATATGAAAAAGTTATAATCGTCCTAAGATCAGTTGCTCCATATTGAGCAAGTATTGTTGTTCGCTTGGTTGTTCGGAGAGATTGATGTAGTGTTTAATGCTTCACTTGGAAGAGATCATTCTCTCTCTTTTGTTCTGATATCATATAAGATTCTCATGTCGTCATATGCTTTTGTAGAAGACAATCCTGTTGTTTAGAAATAATGTATTCAACTTTTCTAATTAATCAAGTTCACTCTGCTTATTATGAATATATATATATATATATATATATTGGGGTGATGAAGGTTTATATTTATTATTCTCCTCGTTAATTTCTATTTCTCCCATAATATTCTTTAAGGCTTTCAACCAGTGAAATTATATATATATATATATATATATTTGAGAAAATAATAAATAAACAATAAGAAAAAAGCTATTCTCAAGCACACTTGATTAATGTGATGACAAAATACTTAAACTTGACTGGGTATTGTAGTTTAAATTATAAAATTTAATAAATTTAATAATTTAAATTATATAAAATAAAATTTGTGTTTAAATTGAAAAGGTATAAATATAAGGACCATTTTCTAATCTTTTGCAAAGAAACCAAGTTTCAAATTAAATTGATGATTTTGAAAATGATAGTGTCCTTCAGTCATAAATAGCAATCCATAATGATCAAGTAAAGAGTTAAAATCTTGAAATGTCTATTGTAAGATTGCTTTGCGCTTAGATATGAGCAATCGGTACGTGGGTAAAAAAAATCAATAAATAAATAAAGAAAGAAAAATTCATGGTCCTAAAATCAAGATAGTGCCTTTCAAACAGATGTACGTTCAAACTTGGCTGTCTACGTTTATGAAGGATTTCAACCACCCTAACTAAATTCTATGACTGGTTTGCTAGAATGCGTAAAGCCAGATATAGGGGGAGATTAGTGGCCACGCTAGCTCTGTGTTTTGGTGAAATCATTGATTTCCGCAAGACAAGAGACGTGATAGGGTTAGATTCTACGTCCGTGTCGTAGAAACATAACGATAATCAAAATTAAATGAATTGTCTGGCCTCGCTTGAAATGATTTTCCATCTGTTTCCCTCACAAAACCTAATCCACGTTACAAACCAAACTCATCGTCAACAATATCTGTTCTGATGCCGAACTATCGTGCCTGTAATTAATCAGACAACTACATCTTAGCATCTTGTCGACGCTGCTCCAATCAGAATCCTAACCATTGTTGATTGCTAAGGTTTTTATTTTTTGGAAATGATTTCTGAGGTTACCAACACAAAACAAACGGACATAAGTATCTTCGTACACTGAACTTATGCTTCCCTTCGATTGACATAGATCAAATGCCATCGCCTTTTATAAAAATACATATTGCGCTTTGTGGTGGAAAGAGCATCAAGGAATTATAGTCAATTCTTCAGCGACAAAGCATGTACATCAGTATCTTCTACAGTCTGCTTCCGTTTTTCTTTATTTAGGCATAAATTGATTGTTTCTTTCTTATTTTTTCTAATAAAAGATATATAGGTTTGGATCTCGAACTTTCTTTTATACTGATTTTAGTGATTTTTATTTTATAATTTAATGTGTAAGTTTTATTTTTATTTTTATTATTATTTTTTAAAAATTTTATATTTATTTCTTTTTTATTATATATATATATAAAAATTTTAAAAAAATTAAAAAAATTTGAATCCGAAAATGTACTTAGACGGTACCTTTATTTTATGCCCAAATAAATTAAATATTAATATTGACATATGTTAATTTAATAATTTAAATTTTTTATTTAACATATATGTACGTGCACGCACAGACCTATACATACATATATACATATATATATATATAAAAGACAACTAAGGTACTCTTAATTCATGTTCAAGGTACTAGTAAATAGTAATTATATTCATTTTACATCTAAAATTTTTATAAAAATTATGTAAAAATTTTATTACAAAATTAACATATAAATATATTTATACTGTATATATACAACGTATAAACATACCTAGACTGCACATGTACATTTTAGATACACAAACGTTAAAAATGGTAAATATTACAATCCGATCATGTGTTTTGAGCTCTTAATGTGACATTTGATTTGAGTGAATGGGTGGGAAAAGTAATTAATGTAAGGGTACTGTAAAAAGTGTAAGGTGCAAATATCATGGTCTCTTTTGTGAATATTGTCTCTAGGTGTTACGGTAGAAGTAGAAACCTAAACCTACCTACCTACCTACCCACCTAGTAATCCTCGTTATTTTCCTGAGTCGGTCCATCGTCAAGCGTCTAGCAGTGGTACCTCTTCGCATCGCCAACCCAAATGAGAGTACGGTTTAATTACCAGTTACCACTGCAAGTCAAAAGCTCTAGCAGTGGTCCAACAACGGGATAATTAAGGCTTCCTTTCATGTAGGCAAATTGACTTCATTTGCCGGAAAGAGCGGAAAATGAGTACTGTTGTTTGTTGTCCTAGCTACCCCAGTAAGATGGGATCCAACCCAAGAATAGCTAAACAGTACAGTTAGTTGGTTATCAATGTGTTGTCTCCTTGCTTGTAGAAATAGTCTTAAAATATCAATAAGATGTTAATTTAGTAAAAGTTTATTTTTAAAAAGACTTAGTATTAATATATACATAAATTTAAATATTAAAAAAAATTTTATTTGAAAAAAAAATCATCTACAACTCTTTCTTTAAATAAAAATTAATTTTATATTTAATTATAATATAGTATTATCTCATAAAAAAATAAAAATAAATATTTTTATAAATAAAATTTTATTAAATTTTTATTAAAATAATTTATATTATTAAATTTATTAACTTTTATATATTAATTGTGAGACTAAATAAATTTAACTAAAACAAATTATTCTCATTAAATTCTAAAAACAAAATTCTAAGATAGTAGAAAAAATCATCTAATTGCCAGCTCACAAATAATCCTACATTTAATGAAACTACTTTTATTCTTTTTCAAAGTAGTCTAATATTATAGAATTTGCAAGGTTACTGGAGGATGATCGTCATGGTTTGTTTTTTATTTTCTGCCGTGGGACCAAAAAAAAAAATAGCCTTGTATTTTAAGGCCCCATTTCTTTCACCAAAATTCTGTAATAATAATTATAGTTTTACAAATAAAATATAACTAAAAATATACTTTTAAAGAAAAAAGTAAAAATATAAAATTATATACAATTTATACTATCTCAATTTATATAAATATCAATATTTTTATATACTTAGCCAAATCACAAAGGACGACTAAGTGCGGTATGTCGCTTAGGGATGGACGAAATCTGTATCAGAGATGAAATAAAGGCACTGCAATCGTCTTGAGATGTTTTCCAGAATGGCTTCTCAGTCGCTATTCTCCTTTCTGCTTTGTTTCAAGAAAACGACAAGAAAGACCAAGAAGAAAAGCAGCTACAGATTATGACAAAACTGGCTGATAGTACGTAGTATTAGCGCGCAATTTACTCGTAGGATTTAGACATAATTTTGAAAACTTGTTGACTTTAATGATTTTTGAGGGAGACAGGGAGAATAAGAGGCGGCAAGTTTTTTGTTTTTTTCACTAAAAATTATTTTTTTTAAATTTATTTTCTCTAATTTTTAATCTCAAAATCAGGAATCTCTATCCAACATGTCAATATTAGCTCATCTTCATAATTTTTTCTTTAATAATTTAATATATAATTTTTTAATTACTCATTTTTTTTAATTTTATTTTTATTTATCTCTTATTACACTACTGAACTTCCTCTCTAGAAGTCACTCGATCTTTATCCACACTCAATGCATGCAACTGAGCACTTCAGCTCGAGGTTGTATCTCTCGAAGAAAATTTACTATACAATAAATGTACTTAAGAACTTTTTTAATTTAAAATTTTAATTAATAATATTTTTAAATTTAAAAGTATAAATAAATATTAATATAGGTAATATAATTTTATTGAAAATTTTTTCCTTAGCTTGAAGTCCATAGACTAATAACTGAAGAAACCTACCAAGTTGTCTTAGGTGCAAGGCTACATCCATTCAGGACTTTTTTTTAAAATTTTTAATATTAAAAAATAAAACTAAATTTAACTACTTAAATTAAGTTTAAATTCTTATCCGAAACTTTAATTATATATGATAATTACCAAAATTAAATGAAGCTTAATTATGCATAATTAAATTCCTTTATAGGACAGCTACATGTTGTCACATGTATGAGGTCGACCTAAAGCAGGGGGAAGGGACCACTTACCCAAATGTAATTTCAAACCCTAATTAATGAGTTCAATTATTGTCATGTGCACTCAATAAAAGATTTAAAAAAAAAAAAGCATTGTAATTACGCACTTGCCCATCAGTTTTAGCTCATTTACTTCAAACTTTGTCCTGCATATTTACATGCATAAAAATAGCTAATCATGTTAAATTCAAAATTTTAATAAATTATTTTTTGCTAACAATGATTTATGTTATATTTTATTAATTAATTTGTAAAATATATCGAGAATCCCAATTGACTAGTTGCTTTAGGACATGCAAATTGAAGTCCTTGAATGCAAGAACTGGGAAGTTTCAGTTCCTTCTGCTTAATTTGGAACATAAGCTCTATGTATGTTAGATCCCTCAAAACGTGTTTTCAGGATTTAGATACCTATTTTTTTTTTTTTTTGGACTTTTATAAATTTTTCTGTATTTTATAATAAGATTTATACTATAAGTAAAAGAAAAATATTACAAAGAAATAAAGAAAAAATCATAAAATCAAGAAAAGAAAATTTAATAATCCCTATATGTGCTTGGGAATAATTGTTGCAATGTTTTCTATCAATACCTATGGTATACTAATTTTGTATTTAATTTTATATTTATATTTTTATTAATAACAAGTAATAAATTTATTATATTTAATATTTAGCTCATTTATGAGTACTAAGAGGCACAAGTCACGTCATTTCGCTGTGGGGAAAGCAACCATGAACCACCCGAGACGTGTTCTGTTTTCGTGAAGAGGGTGTAAAGAGAAAAGTATTCTAGAAGAAAAAAAAACATAAAAATATATATAATTAATAAAAATTTAATATATGCATATATTATTATTTTTAACCATTCTTAAGGATTTTTTTAAATTTTAAAAAATTTATAATATAAAAATTAAATTTAAAAAAAAATAATACCAAATTTAATTACTTAAATCAAATTCAAGTTTCTTATAAACTTGTTTCTAAATTTTAATAAATGATATCAATTTTAATTTTCTTTTTCTCTCCACATTATTCCAGTATTTCACTGTAGCTTTTGTAATGAAGCTATGATCAGTATACTTGAGGTTGATTTGACTTCAATTAAGCTAGACTCAAATAAAAATATTGGTCTTTTTATTAATTTAAGCAAACTTAACCTATTTTTATTAAACTTGACTTATGAATCTAATTGGGTAACATATATAATTAATTATATATAAATATACTATTCATATACACAATATAAAATTTATTTTGAGAAATTTAATTATTTAAGTTTAATATACCAACAAACTAGGATATATAATCCTAATTTTTTTAATTCATGGTAAATCAAACTCATGTTAATAGTCTTTATAAAAAAATTTCTTTCAGTCGGGCATAAGAAAATGAAATACTTATTAATTATAGTAAATTATTAGATTTATTAAGTTTTAGAATTGATATATACAATTTAATATATTTAATTATTTAAATAAAATTTTTATAAATTTTAATTTATAAAAAGTGGAATTGTAATCTTTATAGAGGTTTAAAGTCTTGGGCATCCTCAACAGGTTGGATTAGTGTTCAGGCCCAATGTTGGGCTGAACTGCAAGTAGCTCCTCAGCAGAATAAAGGGCTGGGCCTGAGCCTTCATGCCATCCTCTTTCTCCACAAATCAACATTCTATTTTCTCAAAAGAAAGACTCGCACCATTTTTTATTCGACGAATGAATAATTAGACTCTTTTAAAAAACAAGTATTTTACATGGCCCTCCTAGAGGTCTTCGCAGATTGCTTCAAGCTGAGGTCATGGGGTTGGGGAGTTCTAGAATGATCTGTAATGGTCAATTTCCTGGTTGCGTTGGGTTTTTGTCTCCTTCTTGGGTTTAGGGCTCTTTAGCCCCGTACTCTATCTAAAAAAAAAAATTATTATTAACCAAAAAATTAGAATTTTGATATTTTTACACCTATTTATTTATAACTTG
This sequence comes from Dicorynia guianensis, assembly GCA_037013595.1. NCBI lineage: Eukaryota > Viridiplantae > Streptophyta > Magnoliopsida > Fabales > Fabaceae > Dicorynia > Dicorynia guianensis. Next base: position 27,358,511 of record JASUAB010000015.1, read on the forward strand.
CATATATAAATATATTTTATTGAGTGAATAATTAGAGCTTATATTATAAATAAATTTATAGATAATTGATTATGAAGATATTATTTTCAAAAAAATGTATGCTTTGGATCTTTGGAGAAAGTTTCTAAAACCATTATTAGTGCAAGACTATCTTCATTTGTTCACTACTCGCCAATGAAATTTATTTAAAAATAAAAAATACTGCCAAAAGCACTCACAGCCATTTTTCTCCTTTAATGATAAGGGAATTGAATTAGTTAATTTTAAAATTTTTAATTATATTTTTTTAATGTTGTCCATATTTAAATTTATATATATTTTAATGTTTTTACTAATTTTTTCCTCTTTTTTTGTCTCTATCTTACTATATATATTGTAACATTTAGATAAAAAATTACCTAATCTTTCATTCAATAACAAGATACTCCTATCATATTTTACTAGAAAATAAAATTACATTAATGATCTATTTTAAATAAGAAATAAAAACTATAATTATCCACACATGTGCTCATTAAATTGATAGTTGATGGATATTGAGTTTTTAAGTGTGTTACTTTAAATTTAATCTAAATTATATATATGAAAAAAAATTTATTAAAAATTATAAATCTTGTTTTAATGATTTTTATATTTTAAAATAAATTAATTTTTAACTTTTAACTAAAAGATATATTAAATTCAAAAAATAAAATTATAGATTTACTCAACCAAAAAAAAAAAATATAGATTCGTATGGGACTAACTCCAATAAAAAAAAAATGCTTAAGCACACAATAAAAATATCAATAAATTATTTCAAAGATATATGCAGCCACATAAAAAAGATATTACTCTCATAATTTATTATAAAATTATAAAAATAATAATTTATGAGTTTTTGAAAAACCTACAATTTAAATCAATTTAATAAATTTATTTACTCAAATAATTATAAAATAAAAATACATCTATTTAAAATTAAATGATACTTAATTGTTTCAATTAAAAACTATATCATACTTAGTTCACTTTTTCTTTATCAAATTCTTCGAAAGAAACGGATTAAACGGTGTCTTCGTATTCAACCTTCCTGAGGAGAAAGACCAGGAAAATGGAAACTCTCATCTCAACGAAATCAACGGATCCCATAATCTCTCTTTTTTTTTTTTTTTTTCATGCTTTGTGCTTTGTTTGTGTCAAATTATATGTAGAAATTTGAGAAAGCTGAAACTTAAGCGCACCTAGAATAAATTTGACGGCGCCGTATGTATACCTCTTCTTCAAACTCACCCAACCATCCTCCATGAAAGTCTAAGCTTCCAAGCTTCCCCAATCTTCAACTTCTCTGTATCACCATTTCACATGGATGGATAACCAGTTCAAGTTCCCAGTTTCTCACATATTTTACGCAGTTTAGCTTCAATTAATATGATTTGGGCTACTTCCATCTCTTCAATTTTCTTCATCACGGCTATCGTCTTTCTTATCATTTGTTTTCTCTGCAAGACTGCAGTTTTATACATTCTTCAAAAATGGAGTCTTTCCATTGAAAACCGCCTCCATGTTTACCTATCCTTCAAAATCTCACTTTACGATGAGCACCTTTCCGGAAAATCAACTTTACCAGAAAATCCTCATCTACATCAACTCACGAATCTCTACTCCGGTTGTAAACCCAGTGAGATTTTCCTTATTTGAAGAAGACGTGAATTCGGCACTAGTTCTAAGAATCAAGAAGAAAGACAAAAGACGAAGGCAGAATTTTCCGCCGGTATTTCCAGCATTGGAGTGGTTTGTTATCGGTAAAATCGAGAATTGAAAGACAGAAGACAAAGTCTAATTATCAAGGTTTGTCAAGGTCACTGTACCCATAATTTTCATTTTTTTATTTTAAAATTTAATAAATTTAATAATTTAAAATTTATATTATAAAAATTAAATAAAAATAAAATTATAAAATAATAATTTTTACAAAATTAATAATTTAATATCAGAAAAAATGTTGCAATAGTATTTACAATATTTATCTAATTGTACTTCAACATAAAAATAAAAAATCAATCAAGTAAATTTAGTAATAATCAAACTTTGTGATATAAAAATTATTTATTATTAACTATCTCTTATTTTTATATAATCTTATTAAGAAAATAAAAAATATTTTACTAAATAAAATATATTTTTAAATATATATATATATATATACACACACAAATGATTATAAAGTTTTTCGTTTTCATCGTCATTAAGACGGAGCATATGAGATAGTAAATTTTTATACGAAAAAAGTTGCCCAGTGGCGGATGGAGGGGGCGAGCGGCTCAACTTTAAAAAACTTTATACATATTATAGAAAAATCTAAAAATGTTTCGTTTAATATTTTTGATTTTAAAAATTTTTATTCATACAAAATGTTAGGTTTACTTTATAAGTTTTGTGTTTGAATTTTTATTTGAAAGTAAAATTTATTTTAAAGTATCTAATGATATTATGAGAAAATTATTTTTTTAATTCAAAAAGTTAAAAAAGATCTAGATTTAACTAAAAAAATTATATATAATTTATAATAATTCTAAAAATTGTAAGTCATTCTATATATATTTTATTTTAAATTTAGAATGATATTTAAATATTTAAAAATTAAAAAAAAAACTGTCTTTTTTATTATGCATCAATCAACAAACAACGTATAATTATGCATACACCAGTCAATTATACAAAAAAATCCTGGACAGGCCTGAAGTTGACCCACCCCAACGGGAATAAAGGAAGCAATAGGAGAATATGCTAAATTGCTAATGGTATTTTCTTTTTCTTTTTAGACATAAAAGGAATATGCCAAAGCGATATGCTTTTTTATGCATGGGCGGGCGTGTGTAGAGGGAAGACATTAGAGATATGCCTATTTGATATGCTGTCACCATCTCATCATGCCCATCCAATTGCAGCACTCTTCTTTTATTTTTGTTCCGTTGTCATTGTATTGTATAGGGAAAACTCCCTTTTATTGGAAACAGTTAAGGATATTTAAGAAAATTGTTATATAAATTAATCTTAACCATGAATTGATATAAGACTTTCACAATTTAATGACTACAATTTATTTATATGATAATTATATATATTAAAAATGTGTGTGAGACATATTTCTCCAACTGAAGCACCGTTCAAAATTATTCTTTACGTTTATTATTGACTAAAATTTTATTTTATACTTTCAAAGATTAATTAATTTTTATTTTAATTTAAAAAAAAATTTAATTAAATATTTTAAAAATTAAAATTAATATCAATTAAATTTTTTAATTAATTAACTTTTAACGCTATTAAGATAATTATTGACGTAGTATAATTTGATGATGAGTCATATTGATATAGCAAAATTTGATGATGTGCTATATTAGTATGATGCAGGTGATGTGGTAAACATTATTCTTCATCAGCATGGTATATTATTAAATTCTGTCATATGAACAATCATCTTAATGATATTAAAAATTAATTAATTAAGAAATTTAATTAATATTAATTTTAATATTTAAAAATTTTAATTAAAAAATTTTAATAATAAAAAATTAAAATAAAAATTAATTAATTTTTGAGAGATTAAAATAATATTTTACTCTTTACTATTCAGTCTTTACATTTGTTCTCATCATTCTACTAACTAAAATTTGTGTTGTATTTTTGGGCCATTGATAGGATATATAGAAACACAAAAAGATAAATGCAATGACTATTCAGCTCATCTTTCATGCAAAATTTTTTATAAATGCAACTAGCATACTTTACATAAAAAATTGTTGTATTTTCTGGTATAATAAAAATAAATAACAATAATAATAAAAGACTGATTATATTTTCATAAATTTAATAATTATAACAAAAATATCTAAAATTTTTTAATAATATTTATTATTTTAAAAATAATCTAATATATACTTTTTATTCAAAACTTGACAAGCTTATATTCTATATTAATAATAAATATTGTAAGTAGAAATGAAAGGAGATAGAATCCAATTCATCCCGAGAATATCTCTGGTTAGATCCGAGAGGACGAACTATGGAATTGCAAATTTCCGTGTTTACCCTTCGTGTTGTTCGTCACATTCTTTGGATATTCCATGTGCCTCGGAATTATACCATGCGTCATAAATGAGCAAACGTCCACTCCGCTTGGCTTCTCACTCTAACAACCCTCGGCAACCTTCTGCTACGGCAACTGCAGGTATTCAGCTGCCACGTGGTACGCTGGGACACAACAAGGTAAAATACAAAATGAATTTAATAAATTTTAAAATCCACACTCCACGTCTACTCCATTTGTTGTTCTGTCGGAGGGAGGGAATAAAGCCCCGAATATAGCCTGCTTTGGATATTCCATCAATCGCCACGCGAATATTCCCTTCCCTTCCCCAGCCGTTATATCGCCTTCCTTCCCTCCCTCTCCTCTCCGTCCTTTTCTTTCCATCCCTCACTTCACTGCCTCACTTTTTGGCCTATATTCTTCTTACAAATTTTTAGGTTTTGTTTCTTGACGCAAAACGACGACGAAGCATGAAGTTCGGAAAGAGCCTCAGTAACCAGATCGAGAAGACCCTGCCGGAATGGCGGGACAAGTTCCTCTCTTACAAGGAGCTCAAGAAGAAGTTGAAGCAGTTGGAGCCTGTCAAGGGTGGTGCTGCCGGAGATGTTGCTGACGACGGGCCCAGCAAGCGGCCTAGAGTCGATGCCGGCGCTGGCGATTGTGCCGAAGCTGGCGACAAGGATAGCATGTCGAAAGAGGAGAGCGAATTCAGGAACTTGTTGGAAAATGAACTCGAGAAATTCAATACCTTCTTCGTTGAGAAGGAGGAAGAGTACATTATCAAATTAAAGGTGCGATAATCCGTAAATTTCCTTCCTAGTTTAATTTGGCCATAACCATAACAAAGTAAACTTGCTTATGATCTGTTTGGATAGCTAGAAAATAAATGTAAAATACTGTCCCCTGTTCCACTATCCACCTTGCATTCATTCACATTCCCAGTAATGACTACATAGAAGTTGAGATAGTTAAAAATCAGGATAGCACAGCAAGACTTAGCAGGCACAGGAAATTTTGATTAAAATAAACGTCAAATTACGAATTTAATCGTACTTTAGAATTTGAAGTATTAATATGAAAATATTGTTTGGGAATGCTAGAAAATTGAGGTATAACGTAGGATAATTAACTGTAAGGAAAGATTTGGCTCCAGTGGACTGAAACATACGCAGTATCCCACTGCACCATGTTGGCTATATGGCGCCGTTCGCGCCCCGCTGGTTCAGGAGACTGATAAAGACGTAAAGTAGTCAAACTTGTTGTCAGCCACTTGTTTGCGTGCCAACTGGTTCGCAACATGGTTTATGCCGTTCTATCGTTGCTCGCCTGTGCCATATTTCGGGCTGTTTATTCGTTTTTACGTTTTCTAAACCAGTCATTTTGTCTGTCTTGGATTGAAATTAGACTACAGATGCTATGTAATGTAGTTGTTGTTCTCCAAATGATCAATGTTCTTAGCTATTTATGTATGATAATGATTTAAGCGAATTAGTTATGTATAATATAGGTTTGGCACTGGAAATATGTTTTTTGACCATTTTCTGTTATGGGTAAAATGCAGGAGTTACAAGATAGAGTGGCCAATGTAAAAGATTTTAACGAAGAGATGATGAAAATAAGGAAAGAAATTGTGGATTTCCACGGAGAGATGGTGTTACTGGAAAACTATAGTGCCCTCAACTATACAGGTATTTTTTCAATGCATGATACTTGAACTGCGTCAGGACAAGTTCTACGTAGTTGGGATTAAACATTCAACCCTTTGATACCTCGATGATGGCCCCTTATTCTATCTACTTTAGTTGCCCATAAAAACTAGTATGTCCTGTCACCTATGTCTTAATTTAATCTGATGAAGCTCTCTACATTTATTTTTGTTGCAAAACATACGAGGGTCACATCATCTAAAAGGTGTTGACAACGCCTGGACAGAGTAGTTTGACTCTTATCCCTTGAAATAGATTCTGCACTAATTCTTTTGAAAGTGCTCTTAAAAACACATGAAATACAAATTCAAAGTGGTTTTCCAACGGAATCGTGGTGATTATTGTAGCTGTATTATCTCTACTCTGTGGTACTGGTAACTTTAAGTGGGAAGCAGTACCTTGTCAATTCGGCTATTAGCTGATTTCAGCCAGTGTTATCTTACATTGGCTGATATTGATGTAGTGGGTAGCAGATACTCACTTGCCTTTTCACCATGCGTATCATATTTTTAACGCTAAAAACAGCATTTTTAAATATTGAGGGCTTTGTAGCGAAACGCCTCTGTGATCAGACAAAGTTGGTGTTTTTGAGCATAAATTGAAAAATGCGTTAGATAATATTCAATTTTATCAACAGCTGCAGATTTTTAATTATCACCTTTACTTGCTCTCTACAGGATTAGTAAAAATACTGAAGAAGTATGACAAGAGAACTGGTGCTCTGATTCGCTTACCTTTCATTCAGAAGGTCTTGCAACAGCCTTTCTTTACTACTGACCTGCTCAACAAGCTTGTGAAGGAGTGTGAAACAATGCTGGACCGCCTCTTCCCTGTGAATGATCCTCCAGCCTCTGGTGAGGCAACTCCACAAGCTGAAGGGTGTGATCCTTCAACTTCAACCGTTACCAAGAGTGATGGACTACTGATACCTAAGGAACTAGCAGAGATTGAGTACATGGAGAGCCTCTATATGAAGAGTACCATAGCAGCATTGCATGTTTTGCAGGAAATTAGAAGTGGAAGCTCTACAGTTAGCATGTTTTCGTTGCCACCACTTCAAATAAGTGGATTGGAAGAAACATGGAAGAAAGTCCCGGTTCTGGAACAAGCAGCCAAGTAACCCTCTGGATTACGTAGAAGACAGAATATTGGACGGTTATTTTCCTTTTCTTTTTTCTCTTAAATATGTTGCCTCTGTACGCCTTAGATACACTAACACAGATGTAAGATGCTATATAGATGGAAATGAATGGATACAGTTATAGGTTCCATATAATAAAGCCTCTGCAATACATAGCAGTAGTCATGTTTGGACATTTTGCTGACGCTTATACATTCAATATGTAATGTAATTATATATTCAGATATTCTGTGTCTGCTTCATTTTAAAGTTTTATTAAGCTTTTTGGGGGATTATGTTCTTAGTTACTTTTGTTCTACTTTATTAGTTGGCAATCTTTAGTTTTAATAGTATAAGGACCTGGGAGTTTTTGTTCCTTCAGTTTCACGACTCTGTTTTGGATAGGAACTTTTAATTCGACTCTGTTATGGCATCACAAATTTTCTTGACACGTACATAGCATGGTAATAATCCAATCTGGATGTACTTATAATCATCATTTTTAAAGTATGTAATCCCTACAATGAGGTTAATTTTGGTCGAATCCTTATTTTCACTCATATTAACTCGCTTGTTCTAGCTGCTCTTGAATGCTACAAATATGTGAAAGGACTCTGATTTCCAAGTCAACACGGCATGTGCACAGCTTTTATTTAGTTAGGCCTTGATCTGGCTGCTAAATAGCTGTTCTTCAACCCAGTGTCTTTCGTGGAAATTCAAGTGAATACCATGGCAACTATTGTTCCCTTTGCTTTCGTCATTTTCTTTGCCTCAACAACTACATCTGAGTGCCGTCTTTGTCAAATGACCGCGTAGCAATGCATGAGAGCAAGTCAAGTGTTCAAAGTCAAGGGAAGAAATTTTTGAGTTATTTTTCCCATTATGGCGTCGTTTGATTTGGTTATGGATAAAAGTTTATGACGTCGTTTGATCCATATAGCCGATCCTACCTAATGGGAAAAGGCTCGATTTGTTTGTTGTATTTTTCCCATTATAATTTTGGTTGGTTTGTGAATTGGACAGTAAGAATTATTTTCCTGAGACACTGCCAGTTCTCTCGGAGCAAAAGTTAGTCTATTTTGCCTGGATGATTTTCTTCCCCTTCTTTACCTTCTCTCATCCCATGGATTCCATACTTGTTTTGTTTGTACTGTCTGTATTGCTATTTGCAAATGAAGTTAAAGCTCAAAAAAATCATTCCAACATCATAAGATTGGGTTCTTCAATCTCCCCGAAAGGTAACCGAACTTCACGGGTCTCACCTTCTGGCCTTTTTGCCGTTGTGGCTTTTACCAAGAAGGTAGTGGCTATGCCGTTGGCATATGGCTAGTGGGTGAAACTGAAACTGAAAATACCATCTTCTGGACTGCGAACAGTGATAATCCACCAGTCTCGCCCGCTACCACCTTGGAAGTAACCGTACATGGTAAGCTGCTTCCTCGAACTGAGCAAGGCAAAGAAGAACCAATTGCTTATACAGTCCCTGCAGCTTCAGCTTCTATGCTTGATTCTGGTAATTTTGTGCTTTACAATGATAATTTTGTTGTCATCTGGCAAAGCTCTGATTCCCCAACAGACACCATATTAGGACGTCAGAGTTTATCTGACCAAAATGCTTAGTCTCTAGCAAGTCCAAATCAGACGACTCGCGTGGACATTTCATTCTGAGCATGCAGGAAGATGGAAACCTTGTTGCCTACCTAGTGAATACCCAGCGTGACCTGGAAGATGCTTACTGGAGTACAGGAACCTTTGAAACACAATTCTACGAACTCAGTCTTGACCTTGAAGGCTTCCTTTAACTTCGAAATTCTAACCATTCCAGGTTTCATCTGGTAGTAGCACCCAACTTGGCAAGAACACAACTGCAGTCTACCGGGCAACACTTGAAGCAGATGGGATGTTCAGATTATATGCGCACCAATTTAATGGAACTACCATACCTGTGTGGTCAGCGCCTAATTCATGTCATGTTAAAAGCTACTGTGGCTTAAACAGTTATTGTTCCACCCAGGGTTCCGACGCCGTTTGTCATTCTTACCCTGGATTCTTCCCGTCTAACCCTGGCAAAATGTTCCTGGATTGCAAACAGAACCACACTAAAGATGATTGTGAAGGCAGCAGCACAAACCAAATGATGCTCTACAATGTAACAATCTTGGACAAAATGTGGTGGGGTGATTATCCTTATTCTGTTATATCAATGAAGATGGAAGCTTGTGGGAAGTATTGCCAGGAAGATTGTAATTGTGGCGCAGTATTATATATAAACGGTTCGTGCAATATTTATAAGCTTCCACTCAGGTACAGTAAGTTTTGAGAATGCATCAGCCGTTGCAGTATTCAATGTGCCTTTTGGGACGGTAACTAGACCAAAAAACATCTTCCCATCACCAACGGGGCCGAAGGTTCTTACTGACAATCTGGTTGTGATTCTTGTCGCGATTTTGGGTTCCATTTCCTGTTTTTGTTTGGCCTTTGCAGTCTCTATTTTCTTAAGCTATAGGCGTCAAGTAATTAAGTACAGGAAGCCGTCCGAAAATACTGCAAATCTTGGACTTACTGAGGCATGTACTCTACAACCATTTTCCTTTGATGAACTAGTGAAATCAACGAGTAGCTTCACAGAAGAGGTTAGCAGGGGATCGTTTGGAGCAGTGTATAAAGAAACAATAAGCGGAAGTGACAGAATGATTACTGTTAAGAGACGAGAGAGTTGTTGAAGAAGGGGAAAGGGAGTTTCGAGCTGAAATTACAGCGATCGCTCGAACCCACCATAGGAATTTAGTTTGGCTGATTGGTTTTTGTGTTGAGGGCTCTAGAAAGCTTCTTGTTTATGAATATATGAGCAACGGCTCTCTTGCTGATCTTCTCTTTAAGGCTGAAAGGAGCCTGTTTTGGAATGACAGAGTGAGAATTGCCTTGGACGTGGCTAGGGGAGTCTTGTATCTACATGAAGAGTGCGAAGTCTGTATGATCCATAGCAACATAAAGCCCAGAAATATACTCATGGATGAAGCATGGACTGCAAAGATCTCTGATTTTGGATTGGCTAGGCTGTTAATGCCAAAACGATCATAAACAACAGCAGGGTTCGAGGGGACAAGTGAGTACTTAGCACCTGCATGGCAGAAGGACGCACCAGTATCAGTGAAGGCAGACATTTACAGTTATGGTGTGATTTTACTGGAAATAATCTGCCGCAGAAGCAGCATAGATGTGAATGCTTCTTCAGAGGACGAGATAATTCTTTCCAGCTGGGTTTACGCTTGCTTTGTGGCAGGAAAGCTGCATAAGCTTGAAGCAGACGAAGATGTAAATTGGAGGACACCTGAAAGAATGGTGAAGGTGGGGTTATGGTGTGTCCAGGAAGACCCAACTCTGCGTCCTTCAATAAAGAATGTGATCTTGATGTTGGAAGGGTTAAAAGATGTTCCAGTTCCTCCATCCCCAACCCCTGTTATTTGATAATTTTGTGTTAGTATGTATGCAACTGTTTTTCTACTGCTCTTCCATTTTATCTAGTTATATGTAATATTGATTTTCTGTTTTGGGAAGAGAGAGGGCGCGAGTTTTGGGTAGTGGCAATTCTGTGTGTATCCACAAAGCTAGCTCATACAGAAAAAAAAAGGGGGGGCAAAATGGTGTAGTTGAAACTTGAGCAAAGCTGTTAGTAATTATTTTATCATCGTTCAGTTGTGTGTCATTTTAATCACTTCAAAGAAATTATATTTAAATTAGCAGTGTGTAATTTAGCAAGATAGTTAACAACAATAGCAAAGAAAAGATTAATAATACAACGTCAATAATAACAATAATATCAAAGAAATGAAAAAAGACGAGAAAGAAAAACTCAAGGGAAGACCTGGACGAGTGAAGTCTTGTGTTGTCAGTACCTTGCATTAACACAGACAAATACTTGACCGATCAAAGTCGACAAAAGAAGAAATGAAGTGTATTTCCAGTAGTCAATTGACGTGAATGGATTTAATGGTGATAAAATAATAAAAATAATAAAATAGTTGATAAAAAAATTCATGTAATTTTTAATTTTTAATTTACATTTAAGAATAACGACGAATATTACAGACTTAAGTGTTACTCTGAATACTTTAATTTTTTTTATTTTTTTATTGGTATATATCTTTTAACAATTACAAATAAACTTATTAAAAATTTTACATAAATATACAAACTTGAGTGGTGCTCTATTTGATTGTATTCGCTTTTTCTACTTCTACTATTTTTTTAATGACTAAGTATGTTAATATTTATAAACAATTCATCTTCTTGAATGGCACGCAAAAGTAAGTTAAAAAGCAAATTCACATGCGCAAAATTCAACATAAGAATTTTGACCAAAAGTAATTTGTCACTAGCAGATAAAACAAAGAAGAGGTATAACAGTCAGTGAGTTGTAGTTTACATGGTATAAATGATGTAATCTCATGAATTCAACTTTAAGTTCAAATTTTTTATCTGTCACAAAGACTTAGAGTTCTTACTGTCACTAAAAAAAAAAAAAAGAAGAGGTATAAGTGTAAAACACCATTTTCCTTGTTGAAAATTTCACCTTGGCCAAGCATGCTTCATATTAAATAGCATGGGTTCAAAAACTTCATTCCACACTAACAGTTCCATCTTTCTCCTTTGGCCCAAAATGCAAAGCTACAACTAACCGTGAGTGGCAAGCTTCTGAAAACAGAGCAAGGACAGAGATGCTTATTTCTAAGACAAGTCATGTTTGTCTATCAATTTATGTTGACTTGATGCTCAAAGGGCACAAAGTCTTTGAGCATCAAAGTTGACTCAAAAGTCAAAACTGCGGGCCCTGGTGGGACAGACTTCGATCCACTCATTAAATAGTAAAAAGTAAATACAAAGAGAAAACTTCTGCTTTGCTTCTTTCTAAACCAGAAGGACCTTCACAGAAGATATCAACAACGTTGTGAATTAAGTGGCTACTACCCTTTTCTTTTAGTCCAGACCAGAGGCTATGGGGAGAAGCTGCAACGCAGAGTGTGGTGCTGATATATGCTGGGAACACAATCATTGGGGTTGAGATTGAATTAAGTATTTCCAGAGGCCATGATCAAAATCAGTAGTAAAACGGGAAAAACTGGTACACAAGGAGAGATTAGCAAAGTTTGATTCATCATTATGAGTCTTGGTAGGACTGGGGATAAATGGTGTGGTACCATTGAAAACAAAATGAAGGAATTTTCAACGTCGCCTGAGAGATTCGAACTCTCGCGGGGAAACCCCATGTACTTAGCAGGCACACGCCTTAACCGCTCGGCCAAAGCGACAGATTTAACAAGCGGAAAAAAATAATATTACAAATTTGATCAATTTTGACGAAGTGGGAATCCTCCTATGATGCTATCGTGGAGGTAACGGTGTCGTTTAATCTGCTTTCTCGTCCAACTTGGCACAGCGTCTTCCCTTGGCGACCGGTTAACCTTCTTCAGTTTCCCTCGCCTCACGAAACTATCTCTTCCTCTATTTATATCCGCTGTGAAGCTAAGAAAACACCAGAAATCTACAAAAGCAGTTTGTTTAGCAAAGAAACAATGGTTGCTGGTTGTTGTTTAACCACAAAAACCCGACACGGGCACAGACTCCTACTCATTCCCATACTGCGTTTGACAGAGACGGCCAACAACTTGGTACATTCCCCCATTATTTTAATATTATCAACTCTCATATTTTACTAATTGTCTGTCGCTTTTGCTTCAAGATTACTTGAACCTCTCCAGTTAATTTCACTGCCTATCTGTGCCTCTCACACTCTCGAGATTCGACTCCTGATTTACTTCAAACGTTTCGTGCAGTCTTTCTTTTTGTGAGTTCTCCGCCAGCTTGTAGTTCTATACCATCATGGCTTCCTCGACCCCAGTTTCTCATTGTCAATCCCCTTTTAGTGAACCCCATATCAGAGTACCTCGTCAAAATCCTTCTTTTCTACTCACTTTCATTACCAATTCGAAATTTGGCTCCTTTTTCTTGCCCAGAAGGTTATCTGTGCAATTAAAGAATACTCGTGGGATTTCACAGATGCCCATGAAGGCTGTTGTTGTGTCGGCTACCACTGCCGAGAAACCTAAGAAGCGTTACCCCGGTGAGTCCAAGGGGTTTGTGGAGGAGATGAGGTTCGTGGCAATGAAGTTGCATACCAGGGAGCAGGCTAAGGATGGGGAGAAAGAAGTCAAGGAACTAGAGGAGAGACCAGTAGCAAAGTGGGAACCGATTATTGATGGGTATCTTAGGTTTCTTGTAGATAGCAAACTGGTTTATGATACCCTGGAAAAGATCATCGAAGACCGTGCTTATCCCTCTTGTGAGTTACTGTTGGAGTTAACTTTAATCGTCTTGGGATGAATGATGATATATTGTGTTAACCTGATTGGTACTTGATTAAGTTGATGTTCAGTTTCTGATAGTGACATAGAACGTTAGCTGAAGGTTTATTGTTCCTGGTTCTGGTTGGCGTATAGTTGTCTATATGCCTGTTACTTTTCATTTACATTTTAACAGCTTAGTGTGGTAGTGGGATTTCAACATAGCAATGATGGGTGCTGATTTTAATCAATTTTTGGATCATTTGGAAAGATATAGTGCAGTTATCCTTACAAATGTCTATCTAAGCTAAAAAGCTAGTCCGCAAGCATCTTGTTTTATATTTCTCAAAATGATCCAAATAATGTTATAACTGGATGAGTAAGGCTTAGTTCGAAGCTCATTCACATAGAGTATTCTGACATCCTAGAGAACTTATGAGCCTTGCCTCACTTTTCTTCCCCTTAACATGGAACATATCTGTCAATTGGAAAGTAAATTTCAGTAGCTTGCTTTATGTACTCTTTTCCCCCCTTCTTGGAGTTTACTTACAATTTATCTTCATGGTTAACACAATAAACTTTATCGACTCATTAATTGATAACAATATAAGGTGTTCTGCCTGTGACTCTATCTTTAAATACACCTGCTAGACATTAGGCAGCATTGAAGCCTAATTTAGTTTGCTATATAGATATGGTTCAACTTTGGTGGTCCTTCTTCTTGCATTATGATTTGTGTTCCAGTGTTTATTGGTTTTTTTTTTGGCTGCATAGCTTCTCTTTAAGGTTCCTTCAGGGCTTAGAATGTTTCATTCACTCATCCCCTTTGGAGGATTTGTTTCTGTTATCCATATTTGTTGTTTTTTGTTCTTTAGCATGTACATAACTTATGAGATGGTGTTGCATGGTGTATATATGTTGTGTTTTATGTTCTTTATATTTGTTAATTATTCTGGTGGCTAACTTCTAAGTTAATCTTCCTTCTGTAGATGCTGAATTCAGAAATACAGGATTGGAAAGGTGTTCAAGTTTGGCGAAAGATTTGGAGTGGTTCAGGGAGCAAGGTTATACCATTCCTGAACCTTCCTCCCCTGGTCTAAACTATGTGCAGTATCTTAAGGAGTTGTCGCAGAAGGATCCCCAGGCCTTTATTTGCCACTTCTACAACATCTACTTTGCCCATACAGCTGGTGGTCGAATGATTGGGAAAAAGGTAACCAATCATAGGCATGAAAAGATAAACCAAAATTTGTTAATCATTCATAGTCTGTGTTACATTAATTGAGCAGCACAGATATGGTATTAAGTGTCATCTTTGGGCAGCATAGTATTTTCAGCGTTGTAACTGTAAATGTCCAAGTGGGATACATGTCTATGAAATGAAAGAACTAAGAGGAGATTTTATGACATTGCTCTTTTTTTTTTTTTGTGAAATGGAAGAATGCATCTGAGGCCTTTAAACAAGCCTCATCTGATACATCACATGTTGGGTCATCCCATACCATGTTTATGTACAATCCCCTGCAGTGTGTTGTCACACAATATGCTATATGTTTTGTTCCTCTCTTCATATTTTTGTTGCATCAAATGTTGTCATATATTATGAGCATGTTGATGGCATCTAATGAATATTACCAATGTAATGCCGCTTTAATTAGCATCAAGTTTCAAATAGTAACATTTCAAACTGGTCGCAAGGAGTCATAGAGAAGGAAAGGACTAACTATCATTTTGCATTTGGGTGGTTTTCCACCTCTTTTGGGTGATCTTCTTGTGGTTTCCGGTGGTAAATGTTTCCCACAACAGTGTAGATCCTTCTTATAAGAGTAAGAAGAAAGCTTTCTCGTGTTTTAGATTTTTCTCAGTTATGCTCTCCAGCGGGGGTAGAACCTAATAGTGAATCCGCTTGACCTATTAATCCTCTTGATCTTACCGTATCTTAATCTTAACGCTCACAGGTAGCCGAAGAGATACTTGACAACAAGGATTTGGAGTTCTATAAGTGGGATGGTGACCTTTCCCAGTTGTTACAGAATGTGAGGGACAAGTTAAATAAAGTTGCTGAAGTAAGTTTCTGGCGCTCCTACCTGGTTTGCCTTTCAATCTTTTATGAGGAATGAGCAATAGATTGTCTTTTACGTGGCAGCTATATTTCAAACTCCCCCATGCTTATGTGAGTTTGACCTGCCTTTGGCTCTGCTTGCTTCTGACCCCCTATGAGCCGTGTTACGGCCGTTATTGGGGGGTCGGCGGGACATGAGAACCCCAGCTTATGCATCGGTTTACCGAAATCACCTCCGCCATCCCACTTCCATCTAATATGAAGCATAGTTTTCTGTTGTGTGTTGGGGTGATAAATGCTCCTTTCGGTTAATGTTTTAGCTTACCTAGCATGCTAAAAACGATAAGGAAATTTGCTTGTTCCTGGTTTTTCTCAGGGATGGACTCGAGAAGAAAAGAATCATTGTCTGGAGGAAACAGAAAAATCATTCAAATTCTCAGGAGAGATTCTCCGTCTAATATTAGGGAAAGTATAGAGCCACAGAAATTGGCCCCCATTTGGTACGGGCACCACATGCTGTGGCGAACACTAAATTCTTACGGAATTCCTTATCCATCCAAATTTTCTGTATCAGTAGCAATGCTCCCAATCTTATCTTGAAATTAGGTTTTGCCTGATATTAATGTAATAATTTGGAAAAAATGGCGCAAGCCAAGAACATTGTGTGAAATTTATACTATATAATTTGCAATTTATGGAAGGCATATAATATTTTACTGATGTTTCCTAAGAGCAACTCTTTGTTGAATTATATATATATATATATATATATATATTTTACCTTGAAATGGTGGTGGGTGAAGAGAAGAGGTGCAGATGCTGGGTTTTATTGAAAGAGTAAGGTGCGAATAAGTTTAATTTAAACATTAGAGAACAAGTAAATTAATATTGATGAAAATAAAAAGGGTAAGCACTGATGAATTTATGTAATATTACTTAATTATTTGTATTTTATAATAATTTCTAATAATTATTTATTTCTAATTTAATTTTCAAAGTGCAGTTTTGTTGTGAGATTTTGCTATAATAAAACTACTGTTGAATGAATCAGGATACAAAATTTAATAATTGATATAATAAGGAGTCCAAAAATTAAATGAATATTGAGATTTTAGTTTTTAACTTGGGAGTTGGAATACTAAATTTATGGTCATTTTTGAACGGTGTCTTAAGATCGAATTCTCTACTTTTAAGATAGAAAAATATAAAAAAACAAATATTAAATTAAAAAAAGTAAAAAATAAAATTTATATATTAACTTATAAAAATACATAAAAAAATTAAAAGATTCAAATTCAATGTCTCATAGATTCGTTTCAAATTATGGAATCTGGTCTTAGTAGCAACTAGATGGAGACATCTATAATTCTTATGAAAAAAATACTTTTACAAAATTTTTTCCACTAAATATTTATTAGAAATTTTGTAATATATTAATATGATAAATTTTATAGTTTAATTTATAAAATTAGATAAATTTTATAATATAAATTCTTTTAAATAAATATTTAACAAAATTTAAATTATAAAAATACTAAAACTGAATTTTTATTACATATTGCTATCTAACAGCGTATTACTATCATGGGGGAGTGAATTTAAGTAGATTCAGAAGTGGGTTTAGCTTGTTATCTAATCGTTCGTAGAGAAATTGTATATGCCTATGGACAGCTTGCAAGGATTTTGGTTGTTGAAAGATAGTGTAATTTACACATATTATTTACCATTTAGTGCGTATGAAATGGTTTATGCATTCTATTTTTTAAAATTTAAATTATAAATAATTATATTTTAAATATTACATTCTAAAATTCCAAAACAAAAAAATTAATGATTCACAAATTGGTCACGAGGAAGGTGGTGCTACCAAGCAACATTTCCTGCAAAGCTAATCTAAGTCCAAAAAATGGAGAGATATTGGCATTACTCTTCCTCAACTTAATACTTACGTTTTTTTTTTTTGGATGGGTCTTATGACTTTTATGTTGTTATTTTTTTGAATATTATAATATAATTTTTGGGATTAAATAAAATTAATAATTAAAATATTTTATTATAAAAATTAAGTAAAAATAAAATTATGAATATAATTTAATAAGAGGATCAAGTTTATTTAAAGAATAAATTTAATAAGTATTGACGTGGACGCACTTCAAAGTTGCGCCTGTAGCTCAGTGGATAGAGCGTCTGTTTCCTAAGCAGAAAGTCGTAGGTTCGACCCCTACCTGGCGCGTGTTTTTGACATTTTTGTTATCGGTTAATGCAGGTTTACCGATGTGTACCCTCGTTTTACTGGTCTACGAAAATCCCGTAGGGACCTGCGTAGTTTTTTATAAGCTTTCTTCACTTTGCCCTGTTATCAACTGCTCTGTTCTGTCAGAAATTATAAACCTTGTTAATCCAATTGCAGTTCTCTCTCTACCTCTCTCTTTTCCCTTATTAGTAGGTTGTGTTAGTAATTCGTTATCTTCTCTAAAATTTTGTCAAGTTTCTGTCACATTTCTTAATTCAAAGAAATTCAATCTGGCAAGGTATACTTTAAACCGAATGACAAACAAGAATTCAGACAAGTGCTACTAGACTGGCCCTCTTCCAAGGTAATCTAGTCGAAACCCTGTAGTCCAAACTGTATCTTGATTACACCATTGCTAAGTACAACATCAATTACAGGACGCATAAGACCAACCCAGGAACATGTTGATCCACCTTCCTTTTCACTTTCTTTGGCTGTAACAATTCTTGAAGACCCAATGCCTCCTCCTACTAATCATCAAATGAGCTCATGAACCCACCAACAAAGCCAGCTCCATTACAATTTCCACACAGAATGTCCTTTTTACCTCTGCAAGAAACGTGTGTTTGGGATTGGATAGACTTAGAGATTGTGGCCAAATGAAGAAAAAATTGCAAATATATTCAGCCAATAGGAAAATGCTTTTCTGTGATGGGTAGCCTACAAATGAATTTGCTTTGTTTATCTTTTCATGTTTTGAGATTTGAACTAAATAGTTTGAAATTTTGGCATGTAACTGTTCATCAATAGTACACACCCACATGCAACAGGGTTTTGTTAGGAGGTTCATGTCCTCGTCGTCAACTTCTCCACATCACAAAAAAATGTGGTATACATTAACAAACTGAACCAATTCAAGCAAACCAATAGATAGTGCATCAACAAGATCGCCAAAGCTGCATGATGTATAAATTGAGGAGGAGATTAAGTGGAAACTCGGCAGAAAATACAATATAAAACCCCATCTTTCATTTTTCTTTTCTTCTTCTTTGTGCAACAGGCAGTAGCACTGTAGCAGGGCCATGACGGCATGCATGGTGCTGGTAACAGCACTGGTGTTGATGCATATACCTACACACTAATATACTACCAACACATAGCATAGCACAGACATGCAAATACACACACACAACAAGATTAAGGGAAACAGACAGGACTATGGTGTTAGATGCAGCTACCTGCAAAGCCAACATAATCCACCAGCCTTAAACTGTCCATTGAAGTGATCTACAGAATTAACTCCAGTACCTTTGCATTGAGAACATAATACCGCACCTAGCAGTTGAGCAAAAAAAATAATAATAATAACCCAGTAAGTTGAATGTGGAGGTTTCTATAGGAAGGGAAGAACTCAAAATATCTTCAAGATCTCAAAAGAATTGGCAGGGTCCGCAGTGCACAAGACTAATGCAGCAAAAACAGCAGGCCTCTCAAATAGGCATATGACTGATGTTGATCAGCATCAAGAACTTTCAATATTCAAGATGTAATTGCAAAGTAGAGAAATATCATCAGCAATGGCTAGCTGATTACGTGTGAATATATGTCCTGCCAAATCAAATTGGCTTGTGACAGGGAGAATGAGACTCTGTCAGAGCTATAATTACCTCATATTTCACCACCTATGTCAGGTTCTAGTGATAATAGAATATTAACCAGAGCTAATTTGCAAATTACCTGTGCAAAGGATGGGCAACTAAAAAATATACTAAGTTTCAACTCAAAGCAGCATCACTTGGTGACTATATTCTATGGAGATATTGGTACTTGGTAGAAAACCTTCCGAACTCAAGTGGGAAGCAATAAGGACACTGCCTTGACAATTGTCATTAATAATTTTAGAGGAAAAGTACAAATAGTTTCAACAAGGCAAGACATCTATGGTTTCATCATTTACTATTTATAACAAACTGGCACTTAATATACAATACTGCAAAGGAATTCATCCTATCTATCAGGGGTAAAAGGTTAAAAGGATCATAACGTGGAAGTAATTAATAAACCACATTTTCACTTACCATTTCCATCGCAATCAGAACAAACAATGCTCTTTTGTTTGGTGCTTTGGTTGTTATTATCTGTGGCCTGCATTAAAGGAAGATCAGAAAGTGTCTTACGATATGAACAACTGACATAACAATATTAACTTTCTACTTTTATTGCATTTCCAAGTTACATATTAAATATACCTCATTCCACAGTGTTTTTTTTTTTTAAAAAAAAAAATTGGCAATGACCTAATCAAATCTTTAAGCATTAGTTTAGCACCTGAGCCACCAAATCATTTCATGAAACCTCAACCCATGCTTACTAGCTAGTTCTTCCGAAGTAAACTCCAGACAAATCCTTAATTGATGTAATGATATAAAATGTCTCCTTTCCTGTCTCTAAGCTACGTATCAAACTATCAATGTATCATACACCAAAAATCACTTCACTGCTACTCCATACCAGCATAAATTCAGGTAGCACCGCTACCCCAATAGCATAGCTTGCCTTCCGTTATTGCTTCCTCGTTTGCAATGATAATATACATACCATGAAGGTTAACTATGCTAGCACTTTATCGCCTGTAGTTTACCAAGAACTAAGGAAATTCATCGCTCATGGATCTTCTCAACATAAAAGTCCAACACTAACAAGTTTCTGGCCCTAGTTAGTTAAATCAATGTTTCACGAGTCATGGCCTTCATTGATTGTCCAAGGTTAACGTACACGTTTTCAATGACGGAGTTCAAAGCAGTTCGTTGATAAGTAGAAATGGTCTAAGCAATGCCCTGCCCCATTTTTCGTTGACTAATTCACCTGCGATGTTTTGTATAATACAGAATAAAAAAGCATTTTATTTGTGAATGATATTCAGATTCTAACTCACCTTAGCTTCCAAAGATTGTAAGTTTCGAGCTTTAGAATTCTGACATGCTTCGTTTATCTGAAAAGCCCTTCGAGCAAACGAGTTGCTGCTAACTATCCCTACTCAATTTGATAAAAATTTGTCTTTCAATCACATAAGAATTGTAATTCAGAAAGCACGAGAACGTACATAAAGAGAATCAAAATACCTGGTCCGTCTGAGGATTTCAAGGAACACAATGGAGTAAAACATAGAGAGTTTGCCATTCACAGGAACTCAAATTACCTCTTTTCTGCTTGCTTTCTCCGAAGAAGAATTTCAAACAGAGTAGCTTTGCTTAGACTGAAGAGTGATGAGTGAGTTATTAACTGGGTGGCAACGAATAGAAGTTGGAACAGATAAGGCTTCTTCTCAGTGGGTAAACTTTACGCCTTGTTACCTAAGTGCCCTTGGACATATCCCGTTTATCAGGAATACGACATTTTTTGACGGCCGGAAACTGAGGCATTACAGTAAAATCACACTTGACCTCTCATACTCTCCCTCCCCTTTCCGCCCAGTGATTGTGAAACGCATAAATGCAAGCAGTCTGCTGTCAGTACATCGCTTTCTTCCCTCACAAAGTATGCTTAATTTTAATATTTTAATTTATCTCTCTTCATTAATTTAGTGAATTTTGCCAATCCCCTTTGGTAAGTCTTAGGATTTTTTTGCTCATTGGGAATAATTGATTGAGGTGTGAGTCGGTCTGCCCTGATTACAGCAATTTGTGTTTGTTTGAGAAAGGAAAACGATGGGCTACATGACTAATTTCAAGACCTCACTGGGTGTGCAAGTAGTATGTCATCCAAGTTTCTTGAGTAGACAGACAGCTGGTTGCCATGGAAACCGTCTTGTTGTCACCTCACAGGTTATTCCTTCACCCCACTACAACCATTTTATCTTTTTTAGGTAAATACAACTTTTTCATGTTATTCTTTTTAAGTTGCCTTCAATCATGATTCATGGTTTTCAGAGATATATTGTCATTTTGTAATAGTAAGGATCTGGGCAAAGGGGTACTTAGCACCATTGCCTAAACAGCTTGGATGGAGGATCAAAGGCAGAGAGACGGTGATTCCCGACACAGAATACAGGGATTCCAGCTGTGCTACTATTTATGTGACTCTATCTTTTATATGTGAGAAGAAAATAATGGATTTCTGTTTGTCAAATTGTCTTTCTATTTCAGGCAGTCCTGTTTGTTTTGCAAGTTGCCTGCCAGTTGATAGTTGAAGCTAAATTAAACAATCAATATTATTTTGGAGTCTGCTAATCAAATATTTACATTTCTGGGATTTACACCATACTGCTGAAGCCAACTGAAATCTTTCACGTTTGAATAATTTGGGAGATGTATATAATATGGTTGAGAGGACGTCATTCTCTTCATTTTTTTTTTTTTTAGCTTCTATACTGAAAATGTTTGTTTTATTCTGCAAGTGTGTCTTTATTTGCATTTATTCGCCAATGTAAACATTCATTTCAATAAAAAAGGTTAGGGCAGGCTATGAGCTGTTAGTTCACAAGGTATCAGTGTTTTTTTCCTAAGAACTAGTTTCTTGATTCGAATTTCTTTCTTATTCCTTACTCTTAAGTTTTAAATATGACCTTCTCTAATTAAGAAAAAAAAAAAGATTAGGGGAGCATAAACGAATTTCTTAAAGTGAACTTCCTTAAAAATGGTAACAATATGCCACCAGTATCTACTTGTCAGTGCTCGTTACGGCAGGAAAAAAAGGAGAGGCTTTTAGGCTAAGAACTTCTGGGTCATATTCCTTTTCCTTTCATAACTGTAGCTAAATGTCTGACACAGTTTGCAGCAAAAATAACAACAAAAAATTTTGATCCCAGAATTATGAAAGAAGTACCTAATATAGAACCTTTTGAGATTAGAACATTCAAACAATTTGATATATTAGATGTATTTGCTACCATACTAGTTTGAATCAGTCACCAATTTTGCCCAATTCCGGCCAAGGTGCTCGGAAGGTCACAAGACTAATTTGTTTGCTACCAAAATTTCCATTATAATAAAGTAACCAGATTGACTGTGGTTGATAAATGATCTATGACTTTCCAATTATTCTTAATTCTTCATCTACTGAGTTAGAAGACAGACGATAAACAGCCTTTGATCAACTTTTAGTTGAGGGCAGACATTATATCTTTAAATAAGGTTGTGACCAACAGCTTATCGTGGCAAAAAGTGCTGCATTTAGTAAGGAGGACTTTGTTAGTCATCCTCATTGTATACATCAAGTTCAACTAGAATGATGACAAAGACTGAAAATTACAACTAAAAAGTGTACAAGAAACCTCGAGAAAACCCAGACAAAAGCAGGGGTATGCATCCCAGGGAGCAGATTCATGAGGTTCTTAAGCAGCTTGCTGTTATCCATGCAGTTGTCACCATAACTTTTACTATCAGTATCTGTATTCAAATTATCAGATTGTTCACCATTCAGGAATTAGCCGATGCACTCTGTTAGCCGCTTAGAAAAAGTGTACACAGAAACTAGGAATTACACAGCAAATATTTGGTTTTCCTTTCCATCTTGGGGCAGCAAAATTGGAGAAAAGAATTATGTTCAGTCCTTCTTGGTGCAGTGTGCATCTGTGCCATGCTGCGTGCAATCATGGTAACCTACACTATGGAGGAAGTCTCGAATCTCTTTAGCACTGCTATTACTGGCCTGTAACAAACGCTCATCTTCCTCGTAGATGAGATATGGGGCCTTGCTTCCCTTTCTTGAGAGTAACTTCGATGCTCCTTTAAGTACATGGTGTTCCCAACCCTGAACATCTATTTTGAGCAGAAGCACCGGCTCTGATTCTGGAATCACTTGATCAAGGGGAATGGTCCTTACTTGAAGAGCTATCTCTTCATTGGACTTAAATGCCATCTTTGCACCAGTGGCAGAAACAGCACTGTTGTCCAGCCGACCAACCAACTGGCATGTCAAGTAAAAAAAATTGAAATAATCAGCACACAGAAGACAATCACTAGCTGGGTTATGAAATATTGGACTTTTTTTTCCCTCCCATCTCCAAACCACTAATGAGACCTTGTTCTAGTGGCCGTATCAATTCTCAGTTTTAAGGTGTGGACCGTGTGGTGATCTCAAGTTCTAATGATCCTCTCAAAATTCAAACAACAAAAACTTGCAAATGGCACCATGTCAATATAGCACAATCATAACTTACAGCTAGTAACGAAGACTACAAATTAAATCACTTTGTTATTGCAACCTTCTTAAGGAATTAACCACTTCATCAGCCATGAAGCATGCTCCGTACATAATTGGAAACATCCAAAATTTTAAGGCATGTCCTGAATAAATTACTTACAAGTCAAGGCCAGGTACCAAGACAAACCTATCCAGTCCTAACAAACTTCTTTACCAGGTCTTTCATGATTTTATAGTCACCTAAATTTCTCTCAAACTGGTACACCATGTCTAAGGTGAAGTTTAATAAATATGCTTCAACTGAAATAAATTTTTACCTTATTCACACCGGATCGGTTCCAATAAAATCTAGAGAGATTAGAATTGAAAGATCAACAATTGCTTCCTATATATTGAGAAGAAGAAACTCTAAGAGCATCTCCTTGTAATCATGATTTAATTCCCCCATATATGACATCCCCATTATAGTTTAATTAATGAAATCACCATAAACTATAGGATATAAACAAATAATTCAACATTCTACTATAATCATATATCAAAATAAGCTTGAAAAGATAGAAACTTCGCCACCTTGTGAAAGGTAATATTGCCAAGCCGATCCGATGCTGCAGCCTCAAACACAGTGACCAATTCCGCCACCCTATTAAAATAGATTCCTTCACAAATCTTTTGCAAATTCTCGAAAACAGGCTCGAATGCCAGAACCCGAAATCCCATTGCCGCTGCAGCGAAGCTCGCCATACCCACATTGGCGCCCACATCCACGACAAACCCATCTCTTCCTTCGCTTTTCTTCTTATCCAAAACCTCCTGAATGGTGTCCGATATATCGGGCTTCCGAAAAGGTTTTCCTTTGAGCATTCTCACAATGTTCTTATGAGGCTTGTCAGGTAAAGTTCCGAAATCTGAAAGCGAGTAGATGAAAGGATATCGAACGCCTTCAACAATGCTAGCAATTACAGGGTGAGCTTGAGGAGATTTGATACAATCAAAAGGAGAAATTGCATGAAAGGAGAGATGGGTATTGACGCTGAGAAGGCCAGGACTTAGATTTGAAGGGGAAGAAGTGAGGAAGAGGAAGAAGAAGATCAAGAGTATAGTGACAGAGAAAAGTAAAAAGAGGAATCTTGGTGAGAGTAGTAGTGTGGGTTTATCTCTTTTCCAGGCATTTGCCATGGAAAAGGAAAGAGAAGAAGGTGAGTTTTTGTTATTGAAAGGGTTACTCTTTCAGGAAAGTTTTTCCGGGAAAACTCGGAATCAATTTATGGGATTTGGATCTGTGAAGGTGATGTGTGTTATTAACAGCCTTCTGAATCCTGTTCTTCCGGAACACGGATACGCTCTTATGTTTATGTCTAAAATATAATTAAAAAAATATTAATTTAAATATTTAATTCTTTTACTTCTCTTTTAAGTTATATAAAATATATAAATTTAAAAACATAAATTTAACTTTTTCCATAATTAACTCTGCTACTGAAGTGAGGACTAATGAGTGAGCAAAGAGAAAAGCTAATGTGACGGCTATGTGATGTATACAGCTATCTAAAATTCGCCACGTGGATTGTCGTCTCTCTTCCATTTTGACCCAAAAAAAAAGCATTTATAATAAAAGGAAAAATTTTTCGCAGGAAATTAGGAAAAACAAAGAAAGAAATAAGTGTAAATTAATTATACATTCATTCTATTTTGTTTCTGTTATAAATTTTTCTATGTATTTTAAAAATGTAGACAAATCTTTATTAAGAAATATTAAAAACTTAATACAAATCTTGTTTTGACTTTTTACAAAATTTTCATAAACCTCTGGCACAAATTAACTCTTTATTGTTATAAAATAAATATATTTTCTTACTCTAATTTGCAAATTTATGTCTTTTAAGTTGAGTAAAACATGTTTGATGCACAAATAGATAAATAATATATACTTAAACTTTTGTTGGTACTTTGGTATCATAAATTTTAATTGTTTTAATTGTCTAAATAAAATTCACATGTACCTTCATATAACATTAATAACTTAATATTATGATTCAAACTAAAAAAAATTATTTACATTTTTTTAAAGGAAGTTTGTATAAGTATTTAAAATATAATAAAGATTTATGTAATAACAGCAAAAGATAAAGTCGTGAAGGTAATTTATTCAATACAATTTTTAGATAATTGTTAGACTATGAAAATAATTTTCAATTGAGCATATGCTCTACTTCGGAGGTCTTGACGCTTAAAACTTGTTAGCTTGTTGTGAGATGGTGATTGAATGTTTCTAACCCAAGTATCAACTCAATATGTAGAAAAATTACGAAAAAGATACATGATACTTATCTTAATTCAGTTATAATGAACTGTTCATAATTTCTCCATGAGTATGATTCCCTTCCTGAAAAAGTAAAAACAATAAAAACTTTTCATATGAGCTTCACTTGTAGGTGTGAGAAAGAAGCAAAAAAGTCGCATTTTCTGTAGACGGCAAGAAAAGAATCTAATTTTGAATGTGCATACATGGCCTTAACTCATTAAGTCACATGCCAAGTTGTATGTCATTACCCATTGTTCGTGAGTTACTATATTTAGACCCAAAATATTAATATAACGGTTTGCTATATCACTGAATGATGAGTTATCGAAACCTCAAAAGCCTACGGAATGTATGCCTGAGACTCATTTTCCTGGATAATTAAGTAGCCAATAAGGGTGTTTCTGTTGTGTTGGGCTTTTAGGCCCTTCATTGTACCCAAAAAAAAAAAAACCCCGAAGCCAATAAGGTAAGTAAAAGGGACGCTCGCCAGTTGCAACAATGTCAATGCAGCATAGAACTCAGCACAATGTCCGAGTCCCACAATACTAGTTATTAGACTTCATAACCAGAAAGAATAAGAGGACAACTAATATTAAGCCGGTACTCTAACTTATGTCTAGGCTATAAAATTCATGATCAATTAATCTTACTACATTGATTAATTTCAGTGGCCGAGTATTATTTTATTATCTTGTACAGGTTATTATGCTTGGATTGGCTGAACCACACGGCAACTACTTTCTTCGAAATTGTACATTTATGTGAATAAAAGAAAGGATGAGAACAAATGTCTATCATACAATGCTTTAGAGACATTTTCAATGGTGAAAGCAGCCAGTGAACATTTTGTCTCACAATGGGAGCTGTATTCAAGGTGTGCGCATCATTAGAAGCTCTCAAAGTCATACTCGGGTTAAAAGAATTTGTGGTAGTTATAAGAAACTACAACAAAATTAAAAAGATGTGAGGGCAAGAATACTAGAAAGCTCTGCCGCATTTCGTTTGACAGAACCACGCCTCCTGCTCTTAAAATCTATTTTCTAATTTTCACTAACATTACACAAGAACCTCACTAGCTCATACAAAGAACATCGCGGGAGGAGGCGGGTATCTTGCTGATCAAACAGAATGGCTTGAGATTAAGATTACTTACACTCAGACATTTTACAAAAACATAAAAGCATTGCTTATCAATAAATTGATCATGACAAGCAATTAATTCAAGTCAAATAATTTAGATTTCTAAGAATACTTAAGTATACCTACAAAACCAACTTTCGAACTGCAATCTCTTTAGCAGAAGTAGCTAATCTGCGGAACACCTTGAGATTATGCCCAATTTTCTCCTGAGAAAGCAAGCAATGATCACATAAGAGCATGAAGAATACATAGCCTTCAAATAATATTCACAAGTACAACACCGTTAGTAATGCCGTCCATAATCCCCGGCATTAGTAGCCGTAGTTGCAACTTCCAAATCAAAGTGGGTTACTCATTTTTCAGTTGCTAACAGAGTACTAAAACCTATACACCAACTCCTCTGGGGCAGGTCAGCTGTCAGGACAAAGATCCCCCAACCCCCCTTTTTTGGTGTTAACAAAATAGCTCCCCTTTAGAACAAGCTGTAGATGAACCAAACTGGAATCCTACTGATTACTACATGACATTAGCAACTAGAATCCATTTATCCAGTGGCATGGAGCAGAATAGACATAAAATCATTGAAATGTTAGTAAGAATCGCACAAGCAACGATAAGATATATAGCTCACATAAGTAATGATGAGACACATACCTCACTCAGTAACTCAAGTCGTTCTAGGGTTGGAACCAATTGTCCACATAATGATGCAATGTCCTGCTCTTGATCATACTTTGTACCATACGTAATTGTTTTTGAGGTCATGGTGGTATCAGTTACAGCAGAGCTGCCAAAAAAACACAAAAATTAACCCCAGGAAAGTATCATTAAACATCAATAATGTAATCAAGTAGGTAAAAAAAAATAAAGTGCATGAGTACTATTGGTTTACTGTTTAAATCAAGCTAAAAGGATAGCCCTGAGGACCACTTAGAAAGTTAGAATGTATTTGGGTTGTACTTCTATCATAATATCATATTCTCATGACTAGAATCATAAGATTTAAATGTCTCACCTTTCCTGAAGGTGGATGAGGATGATATTCAGAACATGTTCAGAAAGCGGGAGTAACAAACTTATAAGTTGGTCCCTACTACCAACAACTCGACACATTTCTACCATTGCAATGTATCTCCTGAAAAACAAACATTTTCAAAACCATAGGAGCAAGTTACACTTAAAAGAAAAAGATACAAGAATTTAGTGGAAAAGGGGCACACGTGTGTATATATGAACAATTAAAATAGTAACAGTCATAAAATTCTAATGTTAGAAATGGCAATAATATATGGGCCCCTGAACTAATGAGATTAACATCCGCCGATAATCAGCTGAGCTCCAAGAACTAAATTCATGATACCCAATTACTGCTTTTATTATTTAAATCAATACTAGTGGGTCATCGAGAAATTCATAAAACAGCAGAAGCATCCAGTATCAAGTAGCAGCAGGTTACTAGAACGGACATTCTACAGGTGATGGAGCAATTGGACCACAATCTTTACTCATGCATTATTGAGATGCAGTTGCTGGTTGAAACAAATGCAAGCAAAGGTCAATTTCAATCTCAGCATTCATTTGGCAAGTCAGAGAAGCCAAGCCTTGTCAGAATGATGATCATAAGATGCTGGGTCAATCGTAATTTACTGTTCAACAGTAAATATTCTTTTCTATTTAGCTCTTAGTTTCAGGGATATTTTTATTTTTCTTAAAATTTTGAAACATAAAGCTTAAAGATCAAACCTTTTCTGTATATTGTCGGAAGATGAAACACAGTCTTGCCGAACACACATATTGATGATTTCATCTACCTCCTGCCTTGACAATTCATTTATGTCTCGAATCTGCAAAACCATGTGCATGATGTTACTTGCATATCAGAATAATATATAATTAAAAAAAAATCAGAATGCAAGACTAGTTTCTTTTCAATTTTCACCTTATTCAGTAGTAATGACTTCTCCTCAGCAGCCCTTTCAAGAGCCGTTGTAACAGAAGTAAGAAGAGATTTAAGCAGGCTCAATGTCGGCTGTTGAAGTTCAATGGAAGTAGGGTAACTCGAGGAGGCATCTGAAGACTGTAACAGAACATATTACAAGAAAAGATTATATCAACTTATCTAAATGTTGAAACAAAAGATGATGGACAAAGATACATTCAAACTCATTAAGCACTTCCTTTCTTAGGATTACC
Organism: Dicorynia guianensis; assembly: GCA_037013595.1. NCBI lineage: Eukaryota > Viridiplantae > Streptophyta > Magnoliopsida > Fabales > Fabaceae > Dicorynia > Dicorynia guianensis. Next base: position 27,387,827 of record JASUAB010000015.1, read on the forward strand.
TGCAACCTCAAGGATTTCTTTGTTACTAGAAAATATAAGTAAGAGCTCAGGCTGAAGCACAAGCGAAACATTTGTAGTTCTGAATTCCTCTGATTCTGATGATTCATCAAGTGATATGATCAAACAGAAAATTGGAGCATGAGATGATTACACATGACACAAGAATATTCTTTATAAAACTCCAAAACTAAGAAAAAGGGCAAACACACCTCAGGTGATACTATTGTTCGAGCAAAACTAGGTATCTCCAAATCACGTGAGAAAAGAGCATGCATCATACCAAAAAGCGCTTGAACAAAACCAAATTCACCACTCTCTTCATATGGCCAAACCTAAAAAACAAAAAGCAGGTGTCAAACTTCAAACTTGAAATTACCAAATCAATATCAAATTGTAAAACAAAAGTACGGGATCCCAATCAGTTCATAACTTTGGTTGAAAATTTTATGTGGGTCCCAATATTTTACCTCATATTCTAAACTCACCTAAAGTTCAGTCTTTCTCTCTCCAATATCACGGCCTGCAATTGCTAAGCAACTACAGGCACTCCTCATCCAATTAACACATATGGGTTTCTTGGACCAGGATCCTCTGCCTTTCTTTTGGGAAAGGCAGAGGGCCTTTCTCTCTGTGAGAGGAAGGCTAAATTAAGGGCAAATATTTTTTTTTTTATGATACTCCCCCAGTATTTTTTTCTAGCCTTCCTCTCTTTGTGAGAGGAAGGCTAAATTCCGAGCAAATATATTTTTTTTTATGATACTCCCCCAGTATTTTTTCTAGCCTTCGTGAGAGAAAGGCCCTCTACCTTTCCCAAAGGAAAGGCAGAGGATCCTGATCCGGGTTTCTTATAATAATAAGAAGTTTAACAAGCCAATTGGATTAGCAGTGCCAACACAAGCAGGAAAAGTCATTCTAATCCATAAAAGCCATGGTTCTCAAACCATTTGGCAACACAATAGTTTATCAATAGCACTTCCCATACTTGAAGCATAGAGCTAGCAGAAATACATTCAGTGTGAAATTATTTAAATCAAGGGAAAGGACTTAAATGAACCTTTACCTTGCTAAGTATACCAACAACAAGATTGATCTGCTCCATTCTTAACTCATCTGCTTCAATAATATCGACATGGATAACTTGATCAAAGAGTGATTGATGACCTTTAACAAAATCAATTACTTCACGCACAATTTTATTTTTCACCTACAAACACATAATGGATAGAAAGATATTAGTTTTTCTTCTATGCAACCAAAATTGGATTTTCCATAATATAAGAAAAAACCACAGCCACACAAAAAAAAAAAAAAAAAGAGGCAAAAAACAGAAAGGAGATTCTAACAAAGAAAATGGACATCTATTTCTCCTTCAAAAGGCAAAGCATGCAAGAGCTGCATAGCCACAATAAGTTCTAAAACACAGTCAAAAGGGCCACAATTATTCCACGAGTGTCCTATAATTCGAAACTAAACATAATTGAAAAGACACACATAAGTACCAATAAAGTAAGGAATTCAGGAAGATGATTCACTCCAAATTCAGGCAGAAAACACCTAAAAATCAGAAGAAACACTATATGAAAATTTGGAAAAGCAACACAAAGGCAAACCTCTAAAAAATCTGCTATATCCACCAAGGATGTCAATGAGAAGACTAATCTCAAAACTGGAGTTAATATCATTCGTTGTCTGTCAACATCTACTGATATGTCTCTTCGAAGTCTTGCATCAATCTGCCTAAAACCTCCCTGTAGATGGTTTAGCCCCAGTAGTAGTTCAGTAGTTGACTGATAAATGACGTGGAAATGTGGTGTGAACAAGGAAAATGTTCCCTCACCTGTACATTGATAACCCTGCCTGAAGCAAGTTGCTCCAAAATGCCCATGGAAAAAAGTACCTGTGCTCCAGATTTGCCATATTTGTAACTGACTCTTAGTAGCAAAGCGAGTTCAGCCTCAAATGTACAGGCTCGTTGCAATGAGTTCAGTGAATGGCCACCATCCTTGAACAAAAATGCAAGTAAAATTAATATCATCACAGGAAAGAGATAAGTAATGAACATAAACAACTAGACTACTTCAAATCATATTATTGACAAGTTTATGTTGCCTGCAAGAAAAAATGAGATTGTCAATCTTGACTATGAAAAAAATGAGCAATCCTAATATTTCTAAAGAGGAATACTGTGTGATGACTTGTAGTGATATATAGCGTTTGGTTCCTTTCCATCAGCCTAAGCTCAGGGAGAACTGATAATCCAACATTCTATTGAAGGCTAGTTGCTTATGGATTTATTCCTTCAAAGCCAATCCAACAACACCCATTGTCTTATTGAAAATATATCAAGTGTCTCATCTATCATCTGGTTTTCATTCATCCTCGAAAGCTCAATAGCTGCCACTGGGATTACTTCCTATCAACTCAAGTTATTTGTATGTTGGTAATCAAACACAACTAAGATATTTAAAACAAGAATCACTCACAGCCGCAAAGTTTCAGATATAACCACATCCTAATTGGTCTCCAATGATGAGAGAAACAAGACTAACAATGAAGGGAAAAAAATATGAATGTGATCAATACAAGTAGGCATTCAAAGTCCAAACCAAATCGACTCATTATAATAGAGAATCTTCAAAACAAAAATCATACAAAAGAGTGATAGATTGCCAATACACATCATTCATGCTACAGCTACAGAAAATCAGCCCTGGTGAGAGTGCAGCTTATAGAAAAATTAGGAAAACAGGTCATTTATCATCATAGAGCAGCTGCAAATGGTTAGGCTCCTATGATCCTACTAATAAGATAGATAAACATTATCAAAAGCATAGATATATAAATTCAGTAAAGTATCTAGAGAGATGAACGTATCATCTAAATTGTGAAAACCGAAAATAATGTCAGGCTTGTTTGGAATCACCAGACAGGTGAAATAACAGTCCATTTAAGGGCATGAACTATCCACAACTGTCAAACCAAAAAGGATAGGATGGTTTCAGAATAGAATGAACTCTTTATGGTGGTCCGAACAAACACCTGATTGGAAACATTGCTTATGCTTGTAAAGCAAGACCTTAAAAATCCCCTGCTTTGGAGTTGGCTTAAGAAATATCTCTCATGATCTATACAAATCAATCCATCGAGAACATAAAGTGATATTGTCTTCCCAGGTTCACCGCCTTGAGTTGCATCTTTTATTACCTAAATTTCAAATAATAAGAAGCAGTAAGTACTAAACTTCATGTGGGACCCTGCACAGGACGTGTTTCCTCAATTCAAACAGTCAATAGAAATAGAAAATTGAGAGGATCAAGATCCCCAAAAGCTCACCAAATCCAAGATGCTTTGAGCCTCTTTTCTCAATGTTAAAAAATTTGCACGAGCCAGTTCTGCCTGTTCTTTGTCAATCTGTGAAAGAAAAACAAATATAATGATCGTAAGTTAACTAGTCACCAGATTATAAAATTGCCAGTTGTTAGCATGAAAATCCAAAAAAATGCACCTTGGGGAGATCGACATATTCATTATCTTGATCATTAAGCAGCAAGAACTGCAAAACTGTGGTTGGAACATCTGGATCAACCACATTGTGACAATACTGGAAATAGCTAAGAAGCAAGGCATATTGACTGTATGAAGACAAGCCAAGGTAAGTTTACCAACAAAACAGTAAACAATCATGCAACTAATATCAGTTTCTAAACTAGTAGCATACCGTCTCCTTAAAGATTCAGATGATTCATGTCTAAGAATAGCCATGATCAGTTTGAATAATATGGTCAGGCAAGCACCATTCGATAATTGCTTCACCATGATAAGATCAAGGCATGTGATGTTATCAGAATTCATACTGCCAGGGAACATAAACCTTTCATCTCGCAGTTTAGCCATGCAAGTCAATGCCACCTGGGGGAAATTTCACATAAGTGACTATAAACCAGAATAATTGGAAAGAATGCAGACTCTGTCATTAATTCTTGAAGATAGAATGGCAACTATTGGTATCTACCTGAGATAATATGAATGCCATCTTCAATGAACAGTCTGGAGAAGCAGAAGCACCAAGTGATGCATCAAGAACCCTATCAATGAAATGTAACAATTACAAAGAGCGCAACAATAATGTGAAGAACCACAATGACAACAAATAACCTTTCTTTTTTTTATTTTTTTGGGGGGGGGGGGGGGGGTTGTGATAATTAGGAAGTAGAGACACTTCATATAGATTGTCATACAAGTGTCTAATACATATCTAAATCCAATAACCCAATAACACTTCTAGATACTTCTGACTTTTCATTATTTTCCACTTAAAAAAATTAAATCAAAATAAAGAGATGTTTTTCTTTCATTTGTTCACTTTTTTGAAGATTTTCCCAATAGAGTCTCAGAGAACTTCTTAGCAACATTTAAGGAGTTTTTATTGTATATACAGTTGTTCAAGTTAGCAAGGAGATTGACTTCGTGTGATTCAGCTTTGTTATACATACATACATGCAACATTCAAGGGGTTTTATTGTATATAAAGTTGTTTGAGCTAGCAAGGAGATTGATTTCATGTGATTCAACTTAGTTACACGTACATACAACAATAACAACAAACCGAGTCATTTATATATGTACATATATAAATATATATGTAGGTATATGTGTGCATGTGTGTGGGTCATATTGGTACTATTGTTCTTGATATTTTGCCATATCATTGTATCAATATCGTATTGTATTAGTATCATATCTCATATTTGTGCTTTCTAGCCAATAAGTGACTCACTGAAATAGAATTTCAGATCGATCTTCAAGCATTGCTAATCTTCTAGAAGCAGAGACCTGAAAAATCAGTTAAAAGTGATAGGTAGCACAAAGTTAGAAATTTTAGCTGATATAACATAATTATATAGATTGCAGAAGAAAAGAAGTGCACCTCAACGATCTGAGACCAGGCAGTCAACATATGGAGTTGTGCAGCTTGTTCCTCAAGATTTTTATTGTATTTCCAACCCCATCTCAGCAGCTGTTGAATAGTCTCCCGTATATCATTTAGCTCAACATCAGTGCCAAGGTGACTCAGTTGAGGATAAGCAGAATTTAATTTCTGAAACAAGACACTGGATTAGAATCCCAAAAGTGCAATCAGATACTATTTTTTTTTTTTTTTGGAACTACATATAAAAACCCCTTCAACACTAAACAGTATTTAGGAAGTGAACCAACCTGCCAAAGTTTGTCATGAAAGGAAGCCAGGTCAATTAGCCGGTCACCTCGTTCAGAATAATAGTAGACACCACCCTTTCCAGAGCTTGCTGGATTTCCAAGTATGTCTTCTGCCTAAAAATATAAAGGACCAATTGCAGACACTCAAGAGGTAAGAAAAAGACAAATATTAAATGACTAGAACTATATCTGCAAATTGCATTTCAAACTTAGAAAGAGGCATTCTTCAAAAATTAAAAAGAAAAAAGGCAAGTGAAAAAAATACATATATTTGGTGAGGTTAGAGGACTAGTATCTTACCAGCAAGTCATACTTCATACTAGTCACAACATTTGAGAGCTTAGTAGTTGTATCCGGAGATCTAAATTGAATGATATCAAGCAATTGCAATACCTGAATTTGGACAGAAAATTGATCAGTAGGGACAAGTGATAAAGCAGTTGCCACTAAGTAATCAACAAAAAGTAAAATGATAGTAGCAGCTGTGATGGCAAATTTCTAAAAGATAATGATAAGAACACGGTTATAGAGCCATTGTTCATCTAAGGCAAGATAATTGGGCACACAAAGAAAGTCTGACTAATCAAAGGCAAAACGCACAACATACTATCACTGCCAATACTTTCTGTTCACATAAACGTAATATCATTTGGTGTGTCTTTGGTGGTGAATGGAATGGGAGGGTGAATTCATTTCATTAAGTGAATAGAATGCAAGTCCAATGTTTCCAACTTCTTGTAGCAAGTGATTTGTTAGTCCACAGTAGCAAAGGAGCCATGAAGCATTCAGTGATTAATGATACCTTACTCTTACTGACAGTTCTTATAGCAGCCTTTTCAGCAGTATCTTGAAGAGAAAACGGAGATATAATCTGGCCTCCACCAATTTCAGCGATACCTTGTCCAAAAAGATAAGAAAGAATTGTCTGACATACTTCCCGGTGTTTGGAGCTGCTAACCTCACCAGCATGAAGCTCAACAGCTAAAAGCTTCAGCAGCCATGCTCTCTAAGAAAGGTATGGAAGGGTTTATAACATCCATACCAAGTGAAACCATTATATATAGTACAATGCTGATACATTATTTATTTCCAGAAATTGAAATCAACGAGACATAAATATTCAAACACCAATATGAATGCATAATACTGCATGCAGATGTTGGTTACTTCCAAGGATCCAAAAATCTAAGTTATCTAAAAAGGAACTTACATCAAGATCCAAAATGAATGCAAAAATTTTAATAAATGGTGTCCAACTTACTGAGATCCCATTCCACCATCAAAGTATCTGACATGAAGTATCACTGCCCAACGTACCTGACTACAAAACCTCAATTTCACTTCATTCCTAAGATTCTCATTTTTTTTCTTGAAGAACATGAAATAAAATGTCAAGTATCCGAAAATCTTCATAGAACTCCAGCATTCAATATAGCTGAAATGATTGTGTCACTTTCTCTCTTGGAATATAGAATATCTTTAATTATTCTCAGTGTTATGTATGTTGGAAGTTCTTACTAGTTACTAGTACATAGATAAAGCCATGACATGGCTATCTTAGTGACAATATAGGCACTTGATAGTCTAATACAACCCATTATTTACACAGCTCACTAAGTTAAAACACAACATGGAATAAAAGAACATAGGAACTAATGTTTAGCAAAAAAATAAGAAAAACCTGATGAAGAGAACTAATGCGAAGAGCCTGGTTGCTATTGCGCTTTGGAAGTGGGGCAACACCAACCATATCAAGGTGCTGCATTACAGAAGGGAATGGGGTTTCAGAGATACATCTCACAAGGAATATATGAATAAAGAACAACTGGAAGCAAAAGGAGTAAGAACCTCAAATCCAACAAAAACTTATTTACCTTAACAAAGAATTGATATTTTTGATTTGACAATAGATCCATCATAGGAACACAAGTTAGTGGGTCTACACACAATCCGTAAAGGAGCTGCATTATGTAAAAAGTCAATATTCTTACTAGAAACGTATAATAACTGGCATATGATAGAATTAATGAAAAGGATCTGACTCCAGCTCTATAAGTTTCTTCACTCTGTTTCTTATGTTAAACACTAGATCAAGTGCTGCCTGACCTGAAAACCAAATTCATGAAGCAATGCATTCACATCAGGCTTCAAAAGCTTCTCCAGGATATCAAGGATAACCTTCATGCAACTGTAGATAACAGTTAGGGTATAGTTGTATTTACCAAAATCAAGATAATTCATAATTAAGTGCAAAAAAAATTTTAAAAAAATACTATAGCAACCAATAGAAAAAAACCTGTAATGAAATTTAGGCTGAATAACAGTCCGCTCAACAGGGGTGTCTAGATCAAACTTCAGTAGTAAATGAGTGATATTTGGAGCAGGCCTGTTGATGTTGTCAATTAGAAGCTGCAAACGTGTAGAAGTAGATGTGAATAGCAACTTGGTAGGATTAAATAAATAAAGAAAAGAAATTAAAATAGAAGGTTGAGGCAAAAAAACACTAACTTGCATGATAAGGATGCCTAAATCATCAACACTGTTTTCGATAATCTGAGACTCTTCTGATCGCAACTCAAGGCAGGCTGCATAATCTTCTATCAGATTGTTTGCAGCATTAGACTTTAACAATAATTGAACAAGACCAACCATGCGCGAGCTGTCAAACCAAAAGAAAATAAAGTCAATTATATGTGATTACGTATGACGGCCAACTCATAGCAAATCACAAATCAAAAAAAAGAAAATGGGAAGCAATTAGAGTGCCTTAAAACGCTCATGATCTTGATAGAGGCTTGTTGAATTTTTGGCTGAAAGTCATATCTGACATACTCCAAAAGGGCTACTATCTGATTATGATCTTGGGAGAGTATAACATCCAATGGCTGCAAGCAGATTATAAACCACAGAAGGAACACGTCAGTAGCTATTAAGTGGCTACAAAATATGATTTCAAATCAACTGTTGCTAAAAAAATTATCACATAAAGAAAGCTTTTAAGGGAAAAAAATGAACTCAGAGTGCATAAAACAAACAAAATAAATATTTGAGGAGTTTGAAATGTAGACCGAATTTCTTGTGAAAATTGGAAAAGTTACCTGGTATAGAGGTCGCCAATAATCAGAAAGAAATAAATCTTTCTCAAGTACAAGTAGTATTATTTCCAAAGAAAACTGCATAGCATTTTCTAAAAGATGCCCGTATATTTGACTGCTCCTTTCAGTAATCATTGAATTCACCCCTGGCAGAAGAATACCCATGATGTTGCGGAAAGCAGTCTTACCACTCATGAAATCCTGATACAAATTTAATTAACACACAACTCAGTAACTTAAAACAACAATTAAAAACTATAACACCCAAAAAAAACCAATGCAACTACATTTAAAAGCACTCTGGATTCTGGAAGCTACACAAGGCATAACAGGATATTAAACTTTAACTGCTAAGTTTTGCTAATTAAGCATAAGCATGGAATACTGGTCCATAAAGCTTACAAAGCTATAATATCTATTACCACATAGAGTTTGAAAACTATAATTCAATGATAAAAGATATTATAAATTTATAATTATCGTTTAAAAAGTAACATCAGTTTAACATGTGACCCAAGCCCACATGTTGAATCCAAATTTTGACAGTATGACTGAACAAGAATAATGTTTTGGCAGGACATTAGGGCGAAAAATATATCATTTTTAGAGGCACTTTCTTGCTCCTATCATCTCTGCTCTTCCCATAATTCACCCCTAAACAATTTTAAATTGTAATTGCTTTAGAGAAACTAGTGAATGAGAGACACTTCAGCTTTTACTTTATTCTGCTGGACTTCAAATTCTTCTGAAGGATATTTTTCCTTTTTATTTTACAGCTTCTCACCCATTCTCCTAATCATTAAAGGTTCCTTTTCGATAAACCCATTTGGAAATCCAAAGCACTTTCTAAGATCAAGTATTTTGAACATGTTACGTAAAGGACACATTGATTTTGGACAGATGTTCCTCCTGATACATGTTATGTCTAGTTCTTGGACACAAACTGTACCCCACTTATTTCTGCATTGTAAGGCAGCTACTATAGAAACAATATGTTTGGAGTCCTTCATGAACTGTGGGTGTGTCATTTCTCTTTGGAGAAGTTTCACATGGTTCATATCAAAGGTTTTGGCCTGAACAAGGAAGCCCAGTATATGCAATTATCTGGTGTATTTAGCTGGAATAAAACGATTGCATCTTGAAGGGCGTCTCTTTGCCCCAAAATTTGACAGGGATAGGGTTCTCTATGGCTCCTTACTGGTGCTCTGCTCATGCTACTTTCAAGGGAGTTTCCATCTCTGTCATGCAGAGAGACTGTACAGCTTTGCTAGTTTCTTTAATATTTCCTGTTTCTTGTTGTTTATTATATTTGTCTTGGAGAATATCTTATCCTCACCAATTTGTACTTTACACTTCTCCCTCTAGTTAAAATTTTTCAATCAAAAAGAAAAAACAAATTACTGGACAAGAATAATGGAGAGCACATACTTTCAGCAACTCTAAAACAGGGAGCTGCATCTGAAGTGGTGATGATTCCTTAGATGTGAAAAGTCGTGATTGATCAACTGCACCCTCAATGTCCTCATCTTTGATTTCATACATGCTTAGTATCCTGCAACAGTGAGTTACTTGATTTATCATGCTCCACCTCCAATTCAAACAGGCTCATACCAGCACCAGTTCAAAGTTCATACGACAAAGACCAGTCTAAATTAATCTAAAGAAAGAGCAACCTAGTGACCTTTGAATGACAATCAGATAGAACAGATTAAAACAATAAGTAATCCAATCCAATATCAGCCGCAAGCAACATCAAAGACAATTAACAGAGAAGTAACAATTTACAAAAATAGAACCACTCACATGTGGAAATGTTTCAGACAAGCACCAACCAATTGCCATTTTTCACAGGGATCTGCATAGGCTCTTTGGGGAAATGGCCCAAAAACATGATCATAGATGAACCTAAAGATTCCTATAAATCTGAGAAATAATATAATCAAGAAGAGTTTAGAGCAAGAACATTAAAGAAATAATTTTAAAAAAATACTAGGATAGATAAAATAACAAGTACCTTCGCCCTCTGTCACTCAGATCTCTTTCTTCAGCAATAAGAGCATTTATCAAATTAAGAAAAGATATTGTCGACGGATATTGTTCTCGTCTTGCTTCTATTTCATTCAATTCGAATTGCATATCATAAATCTGTCAAATTGATAAGTTTACCCCAATAAGAGAGGAAGACGAAGTAAATGTTTGGAAGGCCACAAATACAACGATTGAGCTTGAGAAATAAGCATAATATCAAAGTGTCCCCTACAAACCCAAATTTCCACTATGAATCATCCTCAGCGGAACAGGAACGGGGAAATATTACTATGAGGGCGACTCATCCGCTGGTGAGAAAGGGTAAGCTGGGAACAAGCTGGTGCTCCCCACTCTAAAGAACACATGAAATATATTAAATATAAGAAAATCCTACCTTAAGTCTCTTTTATATATGATGGCTATCAACTTTCTTTTGCATAAAAATTTTATGTTTACAATATGAAAGTCCTAAGTACATTGCCATAAGAAAATACTAAAATATGAATAATCAAAAATGAAGTTTGCATACTAGAAGGGGATATTCCCGCAGAACGAGATAAGGAGAATCAAGATAAACTTGCATGCCAAAAGATTTCAATTCTTATATTTTTTTTAACCTTTTACTCTTTAAGCATATAGGACTCTATGCAGTGAAAACTACCAAATTCAGTAGTGAGCAAAGAAGTAAAGAACAACATCGTAGTTGCTGCATATCAAAAGACCACTGGGTCTTTCAACCTTTAACCTATGGTATTGCATGTGGCTAAAACTAAACAATAGTAACATGATAATCTGAGAAGATCGATGTAATAAGCAAACAGAAAAAGGTAAAGAATGGATAAGAATAATCCAGATGAAAATAATGTGAGACAGTGAACTAACATAATTCTTGATTAAGACAACTATACATACACCATACCAACCTGAGTACCCATGGGCTGTAGACTCTTCTGTACATGAGGCCCAACAACTACAGGTAGATCATACTGCTCAAGATATGTCCAAACGCTATCCTTCAAGACTGGAGAGACACGAACAAATGTGGCTATGGCATTCCTAAGAGCACCCTACATTCCAACCACGTATGCTCATTCAGAAAAACAGTGCAATATTTCACCCAGAACTCCTAGTGCTCAACAGAAACAAGAATTTCAAATCTTATACAGTTAAGACAGCTACCATACTTTCAGATAGGGAGGCACATTTTCATAGCTTAGAAGCTTGAACAGTGGTTCAATGTCAGGAAACCAGTTTTTCCTTTCTGTAGGGCTCCCATTTTCCACAACCTGTATGAAGGACAAATTCATGAAAAAAACCACTTATTATTTTCAATAATGAAAAAAGAATAAATTATACTCCCCACCCACAAGGTTTGCAGAAATGACACAAAGCTCCAAATTTATCCAAAAATTAAAGTCCAATGCAATTAACTAACCCTGTTACAGTCAACCTAATGACATGTTTTAAGAAAAAAAACCATAAATATATTTCTATCACATCCTAACAAGAGTTAAGCCACTTAATCAGTAACAGAGGATGCAGCAAGTGTAATTTGGGTACAAGGGTATTCCCTTATGAACACTGATATGCTGGCCCACTCATCATAGTCAACTGTGAACAAAGTTCTTTTTGAATAATGGCTTACACAACAGCTTCACAGAGAATATACAACCAATTTCACGAAACTAATAATTCTCTTAATTGAGCATCTTTCCATTCTTCCTACAGTATTTAACTTATTCTCTGTTTCTCCATAAATTTATGGAATTTTGAGCATTTTAAATTCATAAAAGTCAAAGATTAAAAGGTAATTAATGAACCAAATTTAGGCGAGGACAACTTCAAGAAATAGTGTATGATCAAACTCATCTAATTCAAACGGATAGAAAGAGCCTACGTAAAGCTTTACCTTCTTAAGGACATTTAAGTAGGCCACAAGTGCTTTTGCATCGCCCTCCTGAATTTCAGGCAACATTGCTCCAGCAGTTTGAAGGGACTGCTTAAATTTCTCATCATAGATTGTCAAGCATTCAAACAAAGTGCTCCACCCAATAGAGCCAAAGGCTTTACCTTGCAGTAACTCAAAAACCTTTAAAGCACCTTCCTGACCAGAAGCCTGAAAATGAATTTCCAACATAAAAATAAAAAAATAAAAATTTATGGCATATAAGAAAAGTTGAGAGCAACAAATTTAAAACAATCAGAATTACACTTACCAAAGTGCTCAGCATATTCAAGAAAGCCACAAGCGTTTGGAAATTTGTATGGTCCTCTCCAGCAAAATTAACAAATGTCCACAAAACATCGTTGCCAGACAAGAGCTCTGGTTCTTTCTGATAACTTATTAAAATATTAAGGTCACCAACAAAAGCATAAGACTTAAAAGCTATGCACATGAATTCTATGCCATTTTACTTAAATCATTAACAAACCAGATAGCCAAAAGCCACATACATTCAATCATTTAAAAAGCTTTTTACTACCAAGAAGACATCCATATGGGATTAATATTAATTAGCATAAGTTTTCGGAATAAGAATCAAGAGATAGCAGCAGTAACACAATAAGGACGTCAGGTAAGCAACTATTTGGATTCAACGGGAAAATTTTTTCATTAATATTATTTTCACATTGTCAGACTGACCTGATATATTTCACTCACAAAGTCCAAGATAGAAATAAACGGTGAATGGCCACTGTCCGGTACTGAATTTGAGCCACTATCTTGCACAAGATCATGGGATCCAGCAATACGGTATGGACTAAGCACACTCATAGCCCTCTCCTTAGAATCTTTTATCTGCAAAAGGAACAAAACTTTTAAGTATAAAAAGATCTCTCAGACAATATAAATCAGAACAGTAATGTTTATGTTTTACAATAAGTATTAAATCCACATTTTTTGTGACATGCATTTCGATTTTTCAGTAATTTGAAGAATTCATATGACAACTAATGAGTTGAATTTCAGCATACCAAATATATATGAATTAATAATTAATAAAATAATGATTTACAATGCAAAGATCGACCTCCAGAAAGATATTCAGGACTCATTTTACAAATTGAAATCACATTCATATAGCTAGGATTAAAATTATAGAAACAAAAAGAGATGAAATAGGAAAGAGCTCAAAGCGAGAGCTATGGTCCAGAAATGATATGTTGTAGTCAAGAATATAAGATACAATTCTCAACCTAAAAATCCTATTTATAATCAAGACAACAGAAAATTAGACTTGCCATGCAGCAATTGGATACTAGACTCAAAAAAAAAAAAAAAAAACTCGTAGAGTGAGCAATTAGGCATTTCATTGTCCAATTATCTAAACCAAGCACAAAATGAGAAATCACGCAAAGAACAAGGGGAAGGGACTGCTGTTGTAGATGTGACAAGAAGTTTACACTCAGAACTTCTGTTATCCGCAATAGGAATGACACTCAACACCAGCCAAGATGTAGGAAGGTGAAGGGAAAAGGTTCATAAGCTCTCACAGCATTGCATGACTCAGACAAGAATTTGTAGTTACAAGATCTATGCAAGACAAGAAAAAAGAGGCTAAATACAATCATCGAGTTATTAACAAAATCTGACCTTGTCTCTGGCAAGTGGGTTAGACAAGAAGCAGGAAATCAGCTTGTGCATATAAGCATTGTACATAAAGATCATATCTTCATCATCATTCTGTATATAAATGAGCAGGAACCTCAATATTATGCCAATAAAAATAATGATGAAAAAATGGAAAGCTAAAAATGCACATTAACATCTCAAAGCCAAAGGAACATATTGATCCCACTTGTTATAGCATTCCATGCAAGGTATAACAAAATAAACAATATCCCAAAAGCCATTTTCCACAACTAAATCTAGATCACATTATACAATTAATTCTAATAGGCTACCTAAGAAATTATTATAATGCTTACAACCTAAAAAATAAAGAAAAGAACCCGTCCAAGGAATTTGACAAAGTGGGATTTGAATGCACGCCCTCAGGAAGACCAAAACATGAGTTACAGTATAGAAACTAATTTTGCAAATGTGTTTGGTTAGCAGGTAGCTTCAGTAACACTGCAGCAACTACAATTCAATATTCAACAAAGTATTTAGCCATCAATAATGAAAAATCGTACTTCCTATAACACTAAAGCAAAAATATATATGCAATGGTAAACTTAGTTAAAATAACAAAGTCGAACTTTTGCTGAACATTATGTCATCAAGATGAAACAAGCTAGTACAAAGAGATATAAGTATACATAAAAAGTATAAATAAGTACATTGTCTCACAAGGACAAGAAAAAGTCCAGTTTTTCTTTTGTATTTCCGCATTTGACACCAGGGTCTATTACAAAGCATGTATAGTTTCAATTCAAATTAAAAAAAAAAAAAAAACTGAAGGAAACAAAATGACCACAAAGAAGCTATAATGAATCTAGTTGAAATGTGCTATGCACTAACCTGAGTAAATGAGACAGGAGGATCATATGGATTTTTTCCCTCAATTATGCATGTATCAATTTAACATAACCCTAATTGGGAAAACATGCCTCTCATATTCTATTTATCAAATTAAATGAAAAATCCACATTTTGCAATGCAAACAGACATATTGCTTGGTAGACAAACCTGGTAGGCCGCAGTTCTAAGGAGTTTATCCAGTAAAAACTGGAAGACATTATCTGAGAAAATAACTTCCAAGCATTGACTAAGATAAACCATTTCATTTGATGAACCACTTGAAACAGTCTCCCTTGCAGCAATACCATCTTGTACCAACATCAAATGTCCCACCCAAGCGAGCCTTATGCCACCAACGAAGCCCTCAACAATTGGATTATTTCCAGTAGCCATTACCTTAATCATACAAGGCCATCAATAACAGCCCAAAGTCAAATTATTGCAAGCAAGGTAAATAGTCACTAACAATCAATATACAAAACTCCAATAATCTCCCATCTTACAATTTCATGAAATTCCCGTCTGAAGGAAGCATCTAAAGAAAGGACAGATGCTTTATCAGGGACAGTGCCCAAACCATCTGAAACAAAAGCAATCACAAGAGAAAAAAGAAGACCAAAGGTAATCTGCAAAACCAAAAGGTATAGGAAGTGTGAAGACTGATTCGAAGGAAAACATCTCTGTGTAGAATGCAAAAGTGAGAGTTGAGATATTTACACCATGTGGTAACACATACACCTTAAATGGCTCCGGCGTAACATAACTACTTCAGATGTCAACCTTATTAATTTTCTAAGGAAAAAACATAATGACTATAGAAATCCACATATCTAACATGCTGTATTACTTCTAATCTTAGCTTATTCAATTTTTATATTATTTGGCTTGCAAAGGCTTAGTATATTAGATATAAAAACAATGACTTCAACAAGATAATTATTGTTACTTCATTTTGAGTCATGGAGCTGTACAGGAAAAAAATAACGCAAGTTGTCTGATTCAATGACTTTATGTGAGGCTTCAATACTTCCTTAATTACCCAGCAACTCAGAGTTCATTCCTTAATGTCTTCAACATAAAACAATCTTACCCACACACAACATGTCAATAGTCTTTCACTATTTTCTTTTCCTCATTTACAGCTGTCTTTCACTTTTATTAGTTTTCCTCATGTCCTTTCATTTCCATATCCTTCCCTTCCTTCCTTGAAGATTCACAGCTTCAGTCTTTGTAGGCAAGCAGCTAACCCCTCTTCTTCTTCCTTTATTGTTTTTATTGTTGTATCAAATTTCTTTCAAATTTAGAAAAGCAGATAAAAGCATTCTTACGTGAGCTTCATTAAAAAGATTTAGAAAATGAAGACAGCAATCACAGAATCGGCTTACCATCTTTGGTAATCATTAGGAACCATTTGTATTACCAAAAGACAACTCAGAGAAAGACAGAACTGCAAATACTAAGGCCCTTGATCTGCACCTTTCTTCTAGGGGAAATGCTTCTTTTAAGTCACATATACAGTTAACAGCTCAGAACACAATAGGTCCATTATACCACCAAGAAAACCTCACCTTGGAGCACATCCCAAATCATAAGAATTCAAAATAAGCTCAAAGCTTGCATGATTTTTGACACAATGTGTTCGACTCATTTCTTTGTGTGAAATTATGAACCATGATTCTAATGCCCCAGGCACATCCAAAATTCTGCCCAGCTGATAAGTTATAAAGTTGTACCTGATTTTTTATGGTAGAATTGCTCTCATTCACTTCAGCAGCACTATCTTTTAAAGCAGAAAAAATATCTTTTACATTCTTTGGACCTGAAAATAAGATTGTTAGAGCCATTTTACTTTTGAATTTAAAAATCATAAGAACATTTAAAGCCATCAAGAAAAAACATTTTCAATTGGAAATAGTTCTAAGAAAGAAATTTCAATTACAAACATTTTCTCAGAAAACTATACATCGTCCTATAAGTTATAGTCCACAATTTGTGCAGGAAAGTGAACATTCCTCAAAAAAAGGAAAGTCAATTTCCTCTTGAAAATCATTTTCCACTCACCATAAAATATTTTCTGTTGGCTACTAAATGAAACACAAGTAAATACACATTTTCAGTAAAAAATACCATAATATCAAAATTTTTTTACCAGCAAATATGGTTCCTAAAACAAAAAAAATTTGAAAAGATTAAAGAGAGGGTTTACAAATTTATGCAGATATGTATGTGACCCTACAGATGTTGGAATACTAACTGTCATAAGTAGCTCATAATATCACCATTTGCCCCAGATTAATACAGTGGACAAATTATGGCATCATCATTTACATTAAAATGTTAGAAAACAATCAACAACATGAAATGCTACTGTGCTTACTCATCCGAACAATTAGAATAGAGAGGACAAGACAATGCACAAGTGTAAGTCTTTCTCTAGAGACCACAGCTTGCCGCTCCACAAGAGAACCTCTTGAATCAAGAATATAGCGCTCACAGAGAGGACCGCCCAAACCAGAAGGTTCCTCTCTATTTAGTTCCTACATTCAGAGAGCAATTCATTCAAAATTATTAATTTTAAGAAGAGGGGATTAGATCAGTAAGTCATGGACAAAAATAGAAAGGTACTTCCACTTAAGATGCATTATCAAAAAGGGAAAAAGATTCTTTCCAAAGCTTATGATTATCACTAGCAAAACAATTTGGTTTCAATGGGTATGTGTTAATATCATATAGTGTAATAGTCATATTGCTCTGAAAAGTACTCATGAGTATGCATATAATGTAGCAGGGCACAATGCCACCACTGTGAATATGCATGCCTAATGTGTCATTATGTACAAACAGCTAAAAGCAAGGAAAAGGAATTGAGGAATGACATTGTTTATCAACAATAGACAATGTCAAGAAGTTATGCATACACATTAAAAATACAAGTAGGATCATCAAGCCTCTCAAGTGAACACATAAGCTTCTCCTAAAGTTGTAGCAACTCGCCCACCAATATAGAGCCTCTCAATTTAAGTTGCTGATTCAAATGATCGAGATATGGATTTTAAGGCAAATTATAGAATGAATAATATCAACAGAATTAGCTTAACCAATGTAAACCACAAAAACAAGACATTCTATGTTTCAGCGACAAACATTCCACAAGCCCAAAGAACAGCGGTGAATCCTCCTTCCAAGTAGCTATCACAAAACAAATACCACTTCCAAGAGATGTCTTCCTAAATCAGAATCTAACAAAAAAAAATTATCAGACTTGTATAAGACCATCAGGGCACTTGCTTACAAACAACAAGAGAGAAAGTGATTGATTTAAAAAAAAAAAAAAGCAAACCTTGATAATAGAAATCAACCGCTGTCTAAGTCCAGAGTTAATAAGATCTTCCAGATACTTCTGAATGTCAGTCAATAGATCATCTTCAAGTCCCTGATCAAGCACAACAGCCTGTGAAGGAACAACACAAAGTCATTAGAAGCAAGAAAAACTTCATAAATAAATGAACCTGAATAATGGAAGTTACCCTTAAAAGCAAATGAAGGGATGTTATCAGATCTCTTCTCTCAGTATACCAGAGTCCCGCTGCAAGGCGTAAAATTTCTACTGGTTCCCTTCCCATTAAGCCCCACTATGGATGAAGTACAAGATTAAAAATATATATCTTAAGAACACCAACATATGATTTATTTTAAAATGATAAAGAACACCAAACATAATATCTAGCTCTGAGAAAAATGATGAAAATCACAGCCACAAAAAGAACAGTAGAAAGGTACCTCTTGATTAGCCAAAACAAGCAAGCGAACGCAATCGATTTCATTGAGATGGAGATCATCGCTCAATTTTAGAGCCTATGCTTCATCAAAGCAGATATCAGAAACAGAAATATGTCTATGTGTGTCTGTAACATTTTGAAGACACAGCATTGAAATTCCGCTATCATGTAATGTAATCACACGTATCTTTTGTAAAAACAACACCATCAGTAACGTGCATAATATAGCAAAATCACAAGTAACGTGATGGCCAAGACACAAGTCAACAGACCAAACAAAATGCTAGGAAGAAGAGTAGGAAAGTAGGAAAGACCATAATCTTGATTTATAAAACGGTCATCTGCAATGTAGGCATAACAAAAGGCAAAGAGTACAAGTATGAGAACTCACAATCTGGACATCCTGATCATCGAGAGAAATAGGTGGAGAATCTGGAAGCCTAACTGATTTTGACTGGACTTGACTTCGATCAGAGGACTTGGGAGGCTACGAGTACACAAAGCGCTAGATTAAAATAGCAGAAAGATAAAGTAACGCTGAAAAAATTTCATACAAAACTCCATTGACTGCGCATAGTATTAAGTAATACAGGTTCAAGCTTCTCAAGAAACACCGGTGCCCTAAATTAACAGAAGCAGAAGAAATCGACAGTAGAAAGATAATAACCAGAAAATAGATAGAGGAATGGCGTACAGGATAGGAAAGGAGAGACTGAAAGGAGCGGAGAGAATTGCGAATAGCGTGCAAGAGCTCCACCCTCTGCGCCGCCGTTGGAGGCGAAGGGCTGAGAAGTGAGGATTCGAGAGTGGCCAGAAGTTGCTTCGGAGACACCATTGAACGGATGCAATGAACTGGAGATGGGGCGTCAGTTGAAACCCTAGAAGAGAGGAAGAAAAGGGTGCGATGGAGCGTGTTCGTGTGCAGAGCGATTTTGCAGTGAGCTAAGGGCGGGAAACGAGTGGGAGCGGAGAATGAGATTAGGGGAAGATAGGTCGGAACGGTACACTAAAACCCCATAAAAAACCCGTTTTCCCAACCCCTCACCGCCGAGAAAGATATCAACGGAGTCGGTGGACGTTTATTGCGATGCTTAGCAACGGCTAAATATTTATATAAATTTAAAATTTCATAACAATACTGTTTTCACACCTAAAATTTCGTATGAGGAAAATAAATTATTTTGAGCACATCTCTCTTTACATACTATTAAATTACCATTATATCCGATCACCACAAAATTACTAATATATCCTATATGTGTTTTTTTGTTAGAAATTATTTTGGTCTTTTTCTAAGAAATGAGAAAGAAAATATTTGAATCTAAATCATTATACATTATTACCCAAGCCCCTTATTATTACACCACATCTAAAGACTTGACCCTTTTTCTTTTTTGTTCTTGTTCCGTGTGAATACAAGTCATCCATAACTTGCCGAGCAACAGGCCAACTTCCACAAACCTACAACCACGTTTTTGCCTTGAAGAATCTAAGATATATGTATTCACTTAGAGTAAATTATTCTTGTATTCTTTTGTTTTGTTGTTATTATATAATTTTTTTTCTTTTATTTTCAAAACATACACAAATCTTCTTTACAAATAGATATTTGTAATTACTATTGTTTTCGGTAATTACCTTTTGTATAAATTATAATATCAAATTAATAATTTAGTGATCTTAATATATAAAGATATATGTGAATTTTATTCAAATAATTAAAATTTTGTATGCTAATATACCAACAAAAAGTTTATGTAAATATATTAGTGATCTAAATACAAATGAAACATATTTTTTTGTGATAAGAATAGTGGTAAATCATTTAACACATACAATGTGTTAGGTTTGAAACCAAGATACTAGAAAGGTCAAGAAAGAAAACCCTAATGACAACATTTGATGCAACTACACTATTAAGGTGCCAACAAATGAAACATGTTTTATTCAACTTAAGAGACTTAATTTTATTAATTTAGATCAAGAAAAATATAATTTAAGAACAACTGGGAACTAATATGCATGATTTACGGAAGTTTTTTATAAAAAAAAAAAAAATTAAGGAAGGTTTGTGTAAGTTTGTAGTATCTTTTAAGAAAAGTTTGTGTAAGTTTTTAAAATAGAGGAACATCTGTGTAATAGAAACAAATTAAAAGAGAATTGAAATAATTTACTTATTTATTTATATGACAAGACTTAATTAGAATACCAACTATTTTTTACTTTAATTTAATTAATATGTTATAAATTATATAAACGAGTATTATATGCGTTGTGCAATAAGGTATTTTGAATGAAAAATGGTTTTAGCATCATATATTATATTTTTAATGAATATATAATTAATAAATGCAGTTAAGATTTGGGTGAACAATATCACATTCTTAATCCTTTATTTTCACAAGTTCCCATCTGATTTTTTTAAAAACTGATATTTTATTACGTAAGATAAAAAATAGGAACGAGTATTTAATTCTTAGAAGAGAACAAATGTTAATTAATTAAAACCATCTAATTAACTAACTATTCATTTAAATGGTGTATGCAATGGTTGCTAGTATCGATATAATTGTATTTGTGCTGAATCAGTCATAACAAGAGATAAGCTTCATAACAAGTTTTACTATTAGATGTGTTTAATTTACTGTTGTACCATTGCTTACTTATTCGTTAATAATTTTATAAATAAGAGTTAACGTTCCAATCCATTCTGAGAAGCTCTTTGCTTTCTCTCCAAAACTTCTAACTATTTGTCTAATAGAATATATATATATATATATATATATATATATATATATATTTTTTTTTACATATGTTCGGTGAGAACTATTTTATCCTATAGGTCAAAAATGGCAGACGGATAGATTCCCATACAGATGAAAGATACCTCCATGCGGTGTAA
The DNA here is from genome assembly GCA_037013595.1 of Dicorynia guianensis. Taxonomy (NCBI): domain Eukaryota; kingdom Viridiplantae; phylum Streptophyta; class Magnoliopsida; order Fabales; family Fabaceae; genus Dicorynia; species Dicorynia guianensis. The sequence continues at coordinate 27,409,313 of JASUAB010000015.1, forward strand.
TTGGACTGATAAGTTTGTGAGGTTGAGAGAGGATGGCTTGTCTCCATCGTCTATGCGGGCCGCTAGCTAGCCAGCCAGAGGGGACATTTACATCAACAACTGGCTAAAATATTTTTACTTGTACTTCACCAAAACACAGATAATGTTTGGATAATCAAAGTGTTGTCCTATACGTCGCATAATATTCCTAAGAACGAATCTATAATGCCCATGAAGATATCTAGTACGTGATTCCGGTTTTGTCATAGTGCGTTCTTGACGTTGTTCGAGTGTCGTTTCTTGCTGGCCAGGTTTTCCATCAGGTGGCACTACCGTTTTTTACTGAAGGTGAGTTTGTGTTGTCACTTATACATCCGAGTCGTCAGTTTCATCCAGCAGAACAAGTGAACTAGATAGCTCGGCTGGTGAGAATGGAAGCGACCAACAAGTACATTGTGATAAAGCATCACATAGATGATGCACCCAAGGAGTCTTATTTTGAGCTCAAAAATGGTGCTTTTGCTCTATCAATTGTGCCTGGTTCTGATGATATTATCGTGAAGAATCTCTATATTTCTATTGACCCGTACCAGATAAACCGCATGAAGAGCCACAGCTCCTCTCACGCAGCTAGTAGCTTTGCAGAACCAATAACCCCAGGCGAGGTAATTAATCAGATTTATTATACACTGTTACTGATATTGCTACATGTGGAAGACGAGTCCTGTTCTGAATTCCGTTCTTGTGGTGTTCTATGTGGGCAGGCTATTGATGCGCTTGCTATTGGAAAAGTGGTAGTTTCTGGGAATGCTAAATTTGAGAAAAATGATTTGGTTATGGGAGTGTTCGCTTGGGCAGAGTACAGTTTGGTTCAAGGAGAGAAAATAATTAGCAAATTGGAGCCCTCTGGATTTCCACTCACCTACCATATTGGAGTTCTGGGTAAATGCATTTTTCTACGCTTACTTCGGATCACTGTTATTTATCGCCATAACTCAAAGAAAAGAAAATCTGTAATCAAATAATTCGTTTGTGCTACTGCTAAGGCAGGTGGTAACATAGAGATTGCCATTTCCACACTCGATTCTTGTTATATATGAACGCTGCTTGTTTAAAGAATAAGTTGTTTAAACGTTCTTAAATTATAATAGTTTTTCTATTTCTATACTTTTATTTCCATACAATCTTCATTGAACAAAAATAAGATCACTAAATTTATTGAATCTTACATATTAACTGTCAGACTGAGTTGAAGTGTGAGTCTTTTATTGAAATAAAAATGTGGGAATATCTTTTCTGAAATTATAATGCATATCGCTTTTTGTTGCTCTTCCTCACAGGATTTAGTGGACTGTCAGCCTATGCTGGATTTTTTGAAGTGTGCAAACCCCGAAAGGGAGAAAAGGTGTTTGTATCAGCTGCCTCTGGATCAATTGGAAGTTTGGTAGGACAATATGCAAAACTCTTGGGTTGCTATGTCGTTGGCTGTGCTGGGAGCCAAAAAAAGGTTACTTCCAGAAATTACCTTTTTCTTGATCCTAACTTGAGTTTTCAGCTCAGAAGCCTGATGAATGACTCATTTATAATAGGTGGCACTGCTCAAAGAAAAGCTAGGATTTGATGATGCATTCAACTACAAGGAAGAAACAGATCTAAACTCCACTCTCAAAAGGTTAGCGCTGAACTGATTATGGGTCCAAAACTAATACTATTAGATTCCTTGCGTTTGATGTATTTGATTTTTCAGGTACTTTCCGGATGGAATTGATGTATATTTTGACAATGTTGGGGGTGAGATTCTGGAGGCAGCAATTGCAAACATGAATGTGTTTGGTAGAGTGGCTGTTTGTGGGGTGATAGCTGAATATACTGATGCCGGAAAGCGAGCTGCACCAAACATGCTGGACATTGTGTACAAGAGAATCAACATTAGAGGATATTTAACTGCTGACTATATGAATGTTTATGCAGACTTTTTGTCAATAACTTCGGATCACCTTCGTACTGGCAAGTTTCAGGCACTAGAAGACATCTCCTCTGGCGTGGAGAGCATCCCCTCCGCTTTCATTGGACTCTTCAACGGAGATAACATTGGAAAGAAAATTGTGAAAATCGCAGAAGAGTAATCAGCAAGGAATTAACAGGGAGAACGCGTGAGAGAACATATAATGAGAGTATTTTCACCTTTACCTTATATTGTGTTATTGTTTTGTTGTTCTTGATCAAGCGAGAAAGCGAGCAACTTTGCTTAGCAGACAAGGCTGTGTTACATATTTTTTTACCTTATAAGATGAATTTTAAATTAGAACTGAAAGTTTGTTTCTAGAAAAAGACTTTTCCCAAAACCTAACAAAAAAAAAAGTATAACCATGTATGATAATAAAATCAAATAAATTTAGTGATTAAGTAAAATTTTAATAAAATTTAATTTGTAAAAATAGAGCAACAAAAACTTATCTAAGAATAAAACTATTGTTAACTGAGGTTGAAAAATGGGATGGCAGAGACGAATTGGTAACTGGACTTCGCGTATGTTATCCGGTTCCAAGCTTTTGGCCATTTTAGAAGTTGAAATTGGACTTGACACAATTTGCCGATTAGGTGAGCAATATACGTAGTCTGGTTGCAATTCCAGGCATCCTGCTTGCTAATTATATAATTGGACTTTCGTATTTGCTATTATGGCATTCTCAGAGTGCAACAATTGCATTGATGATTTGTCATCCATTAAACTTCAAGAATTCGTGTGCACCAATCGATACAAAAGGGTTAGAATATATCGGTTGTGTTAAAAATCTTGTGTGTAAAATATAGGTCAAAGAAAAGTGTATTCAGGGAGAGGCAGTCGTTTCTGTTTCATGTTCTATCTTCCTTTGTGTTTGATCCCATATCAACCTCTGGTCTCAATTGAACAAAGGCGTTAGTTGCCTGTTCGCTGCTGGGCGAGGGAAAGGCACCAATGAGCAAGGTCGATTCACTGATCCCAGGTGTCAAGAACACTGCTTTGCCTGAAAATCTTCTGCTGATAATAAACCATTGATAAGGCTTTTAAGCCTTTTAGCCCCAGGACCGGGCCTGAGTACGGTAGTATTTTTAATGACATGATACGGTTCGGTGATGCTTGAATTTGCTTGTCGGAACCACCCACCGGGCACATATCCATCTGCGTTTCGGCCCAACAGCTCAGTATCAATCTTATCCAGGACTGTTTCATTCTTGCCAAATTTCCTTGCAAAAGGAGCATTGCTGTCCACCATTCTCTGGTAGTCATTAACAGTGAGGAAATGTGGATGTTGTTTTGGAGGGTTGTCCCATGATATGAAGTGGAGGTCATGGTTCACAGTAGTGTTGCGAAACTCCTCAGCATTGCAGATGACTGTGTGAAAATACCCTTCAGGCGAAGATAGGAAATTGGCATAATACATCAAGACTATCCTGGGCAAGTTATCCCAACCCCATAAACAGTATTCAACAAAGGGGCGAGAAAGCATCATCCAGGCGGAACCTGAGCAAAATCCAGAAGCAAAATCTAGACTCAGATAGCATAGAGCCAGGTATATTCATAATGTATATCTTCCACTTATTATAAGTTACAAGATCATATGCAATTAAAACCAGTGAAAAGTTTCAGCATCTCACAGATTCCCAGGAACTGCTAATGTTATGCGACTGACTTGTTGCAGACTGATTTCATGTCTAGGAAAACGTAAAAGTAAAGTGGAATCATCAGAATGAACATATGGAATTAGAACTAGGGTGTAACTGATGGATTAATTGGAATCGATTACAAATCTTATGACGGAATGCTTCCCAAAGACTGTAGTAACCAGCCAGTACTGGAGGCACATAAATATGAATTTCAGAACATTTGTATAAAATGTTGTAATTCTAAGTGATTATAATCTAAACCGCTAGCTAGTAAAGTCCTGACTCCTTAGATTTATATATTGAATTTACAGCACTATCATTATAAGGAATACAATGGAATAAAGTTTTCTTAATAATGCTGTTTGGGTGTTTCTTTTTTCAATTTAATACTACCTGGACATTCTTCGAACTTGAAAGAGCAAAATAAATTAAGCAGGTATGACTAGAAGAACAAAATGGAGATAAGTGTCAAAATGAGAGGAAACAATAACAAGATTTCTCACCTGTAAACAGCTTATATGCAGTGGGCACATTTCTTTTCTCTGACACCCAAAACACATCAGATTTATTCACGCTATAAAGACCTGGATCAATTATAACAGGCTTGGCCCTCTGATACCTATTCAAAATAGTGAAGTTCCACTCATAAAGATATATTTCATCCTTCACACTATTGTATGTTACTACAGAACGAAATCCAGGAAAACATGCAACCAACAAATAGAGAAAAGGATTAGCAACATACTCTTTCCACCCAATGTCACTGGTGTGCTCAATGAAGTTAAGGTGTCTCGGAATAGATGAAAGTGTATGCAGCATATCTGTGTTATAAAAGAGATAATACAAATTGAAAGAATCAGATGATCAATACATCTAGATAACATAGTTTGCAATCCTCATTATCTACTAAGCTCCATTAAATTGGCAGATTTAGTTTGCAATCCTCATTATCTACTAAGCTCCATTAAATTGGCAGATTCAAACAAGGACTAGCAGCAAGCAAAACCGAGAGAGCAATTTAAGCTTAGATGGAACCTTTTGAAACTAAAAAAGACTGCGATCAGTGCGTCTCTACAGGAGCAAAATTAGCAAAAACAGTGCCGGGAATAACCTTAATTAGGAAACAAAAATAGTTCAGGTTATCACAAATGCATTCCAAAATAGGACAGTGCTTAATCCAGTAACACCAAAATGGGTAAAAGCCGAGCCAATAATTGCCCAACTCCGACCTCAATTCGAATATAACGAATCCCGTAAATCAAATTCCACAAAAAGCACAACGAACTACCAAACAAAACACTTCATCGCTTTACTCATCAAGACAAAAACAAAAATAATAGCAAGTTCGTACCATCCTGGGTGACTAACGGATAATCCGACGCACTCAAATTGATGAACCAATCCCAGTCTCCACCGTCCATGAACAAAATCGCCGCCGCGTGAAGCGTATTGGTGACCATGGTGGGCCCTCTGTAAGTGACCAAGTTGGCCTTGACCAACATTTTCACATTGCCCAATTTCGCAAACAGAGGCTCGTTTCTGACAAAATTGGCCAATTCCAATCTCTCTTCTGCCGAGGCCTCGAGGTCCAAATGCACAGCGTACTGGTTCCTGGGATGGTAGAGTGCCTTGAGCGTTCTCTTCAAGCTCTCCCCATCCCCCATTGATCCCGAGATCAAGTAGGCGATTCTGGGAACAGAGTTGGTGGATGTTGCAGACACCCGGAGCTTGGATTCGACGAATTGCGGGGCATCGTTAATGGGACGGGGGCGATAGAATTGGGAGGAATAGTTGGAGGAAACGAAGATGGATAGGAATAAGAGCAAGGTGGATAGAAGTAAAGAAAAAACTAATGGCAGGAACCACTTCTTCTTCTTTGGCAGCTTGTTGGTTTCCATTTGCTAAGAAGAAGAAGTAGGAGCTAGCAGGTAGAGTGAGGAGAGTCAGCAGAGAGCTCCGAGTAACGAAGTAGATGTTGGAAGCGGAAGGGAGCTTGAAGAGGAAAGAAGGGGTGACATGGCGTAGGATGCGCCGGATGATCTCTGTTGGGGGTGAGATGCGCACCAGAGACCAAGTAAAATGGAGAACCCACCAGCCTTGCAATTATGGTTGTTATTGGGTGTGACTGTGAGAGAGAGAGACAGAGAAACAGGTGTCATAAAAGAGAATCTTTTATTTCTTTTTAATTTATTCAGAGCATGAAAGACTTGGGATTGACTTTGTGTTAGAGGAGTACAATCAATGTCCGGCTCGTCTCCTCCATTAGAGAACTGTTACACGCGCCTTCTAATCTTTTGAATTGAATGCAATTACTTACGAAAAAGAAGGAAAAAAGGCACAAGAGTGATAAAAGAGGATCAGAGCACTTAAAAAGTTAAGGGAGCAAACAAGGATTGATTAGGCACTGCATTTTTTTTTTTTAGTTTTTGATAAATTATTTTTAATTTTTTAGTGAAATTAAAAATATGATAGTGAATGGCATGTATTTTTTTATAAGAATAATTTTAAAATTAAATTTTTAGATATAATTTACTTTATAAAAATTTAAGATGCATTAATTATTATTGCGTTAATAACTTTTTTTGTCATTCCAAAATACAAAAAAAAAAATACTTTTTAATTCATTTTAATCAAAAAGATAATTGAGTTTATCATTAACTTACAAAATTTATTATAGTATAAATTTATGAAAAATTTATAAAATTTAATTTATGGAAACAAAAAATCATGAGTAATGAAAGTTTGATAGCCATTTATGGTATAATTAGTTTCCCATCTTCTTTCTTCTAGAATGAAAATACTTGATCGCTTTCATAGCTGGCTGTGTGAATTATGCGGCTCGTGGTTGCAGTTGAACGTTGCATAAATGCACCAAGAAGATTAATGCGGCGCCGTGCCCATGCGGCTTGGCTGTTACTGCACAAGTGCCGGTGCACTGGGAAGTTGTGACTCAACCTTCTGTTCTCAAATATGGTTTGCCCACTTACTGTTATTTGTTAGGTAAGGGGCACGGCCACCACTGTGTATCTTGTCCCCTTTTTTTTCTGAAATTATTTTTATGAGTTAATAATCTTAATTTTATAATTAAATATGTAATACTTAATTTAAAATTTATTTGCATAATTCTTTTGTTGTTAGGTCATTAATTACATAGAATTTTCCTCCGCACTAATTAGTTCTTTTCTTTCGTATAGATTTCAGCCTTTTTCTACGTTCCAAGTCAAATGAGCACTTTCTTCAATCCTCTCAGTACTAATTTGATAATGTTTACATTGAAAAAGATGCAAAGCTACAATAACTTTGGGTCCAATTGATTGCATCCTTAGCAAATTTATAGGTATTGTATTTCCTCTATCTCTCTTCTCATTTGAGTCCTTGCCAACGCCTACTTGCCGTCAATGAATCGCTTTTCAGCGGGGGGAAGCAAAAATAAAGGTTGAAGCTTTAGGAGAAAAGATATAGATATGAATTGGCTCATGCTGAGAATTTCTATCAGCTTTGATTTCAATAGTCTCCTCAACCAATGCTGGTAAGAGCTTTTTCGTTTGGTCAAAGTATGTTTTAAGACTTCCACCTTGTTTTTAGCCAATGAAGATTGGGCTTACCATGGACTTGGGCAGCTTAGAGGCCCATAGGCCTTGAGCCACCCCACTTAGACAAGTTAATGACTGATTTTTCACCTGAATATGGGCCTGGGCCCAACCTTTTAAAGGCTGCTAGCTGCGCCAAGTATTGATGATAGAGAATAAGAACAGAAAAAAAAGAGAGAAACGCTGAAAGATGCAATCATCGCCTACAACTTGGGGGACGTTTGATAAAATTGGAACGATGACATCACAACTATCATTCGCAAAGAGCGAGGGAAGGTTCTTTTCTTTTCCTTTCTAAATTTGTTGATGGTAAAAGTTTATAACCAAATAGTTGTGCTCAAGCATATTTGTCCAACTTGAATTTTAATGAACCGTGATTAAATGAAGTGGTCTAGGTTAAAAAATATTAATTTAACTTATTTTTTAAATAAGAAAGAATAATTAAATTTAATAAAATTAATATATTTTTATATATTAATTTATTTTAGTTTACTATAATTCATATATTAAATAAAAATAAATAGATTGACTCAGTAAATTAAATTTATTTTATCACTTTTAAACAAATCTTTTTAAATTACAATTTAATCAAAGAGCATACCATGCCTTGCATACACTAAGTATATAGTCATGATATTTTTATAAATTATTAAATTTATTATATATTATATATTATATTATAAAATTTAATAAATTACATCTTCAATATAAATTAAGTATTTCGTTTCTCACCATTGCGTACTAGACAAAATACTCTTGGTCAAGTGTCCTGTCAGTCAGCAGTCGCATGTGAATTTGCCCATCAAAGGCGCAAAAGTTAGGATCATTCATCCCCAGTTGCAAACTAGATCTCATAGTGACATGGCACATCTTTAGTGCCAATACTTTCTTACACAAATTGGATATTTTAATATAGTCTAGCACACTCCTCGTGACCCCTAATTTGGTTCCCATAGAATTATTGGCCTATGGAAATGCAAAAGCACGCAGAACTAAGATTGGTGCCTCCATTAATTAAATGTTATCAATTTAGTGGTTCAGTGACATATCGTTTACCAAGTGAATGATAACATGGAAGGCAAGAAATTTTCAACCCACTAAAGGAGCACCTCGCGTCGTTCTTTCTCAGTTGATTTGGATCTTGTCAAAGTTGAACAGACCAAGCCATTTAATATTATTTTTTGGTACAAACCAAGCCATTTCCACTTAATCATAAAAGTAAAGTATGAAATTTTTATGAATTTGATTTGTGTCAAATTAGCCTTCAAGATGTATTTTATAAAATAAAATATAAAAAATTATTAATAATATACAATTAATAAATTGAATTATTATAAAATATAAATTATAAATTTAAAATAATCATTCAAATTTTTATTAATAATTAATTAATATTTTAATATCCAAAATACTCGTTACACTTTAAAAAAATAAAATTAATCTAAATCACTAAAAAAAATTCTAATAAAGTTTTTAAAATTGGATTAGTTTAACTCAATGAAAGAAAAAATAATTTTCACTCGATAAATAATATTAGATAGTTATAAAAATATGAACTTTTAGATACTTGAATCTTACATTTAATTTGTAATTAATAAATTTAATAATTTAAATATTTTATATGAAAATTTTATCAATATACTTTACTAAGAATAACTTGAGTCTTGAATGACAATAAACCATTTTACAAGAAAATTATTGACTTAAGTCAACGGTTATATTCTCTGTATTTCACTTAGTGAAAAAAAAAAAAAATTCGAGAAAAAAGTTAGAAGTCCTACGTTGTTGGATACCGAATGCCAAGAATGGCCCATCAAGGTTAAATATCCCAACTCCGAAGTGCCATGCTACCAAATGGCACATGCTGGCCGCGAGCTTTGTAGCTCAAGCGGCATGCACGCTTGTCTCCTAACTTGAGGGAGGCGGTTCGAATCTGAGAGATGTATCTCTCATTCCCCTACCCCTACATAAGGCCATAGCCTCTTTGTATCACCAAAAAAAAAAAAATAAATGGCACATGCTGTATTAACTTCTTTTAATCTTCTAAGTCGAATTAAAAAGATCATAATATTTATACATAATTTTAATTATATTATTTACACATTTAAAATTTTTAAATAATATAAATTTTATATCATATAACGTGCGATTTGCGTTATCTAAAAATTTGTATATAATTATATAAAATAATATATTCAAAATTGCGTAAAAATAGTTTCATTCAATTAAAACTCCCAAATTCATCTTGTGATTCCTATTTAAGTTCGTCGTCTTCCGCTTCTAGACTTCCTCACTTGGTGAGGAGCCCCATTGAACGTTCTGCGCCTAGAGGTTTGACCTTTAAGCCGATCCCTCTATCCCTCTTTTCCTTGCTCTCTTCCAAAGTCCCAACTATCTCATCAGGGCTAGGTGTAGGGTTTGGGTCTCCGATCGAAAGCAGAAATGGCAGTCTCCGATGGGGTTGTGAAGAACGTGATCCTCTCATACGCCTACGTCGCGATATGGATCTTCCTCAGCTTCACTGTCATCGTCTACAACAAGTACATCCTCGACCGCAAGATGTACAATTGGCCCTACCCGATCTCCCTCACCATGATCCACATGGCTTTCTGCTCCTCCCTCGCCTATCTCCTCGTTCGCGTCTTCAAGGTCGTCGAGCCTGTTTCCATGTCGCGCGAGCTCTATCTCAAGTCTGTTGTTCCCATCGGTGCACTCTATTCCCTTTCGCTTTGGTTCTCTAATTCCGCCTACATATACCTCTCTGTTTCCTTTATTCAAATGCTTAAAGCTCTTATGCCTGTTGCTGTTTATTCCATTGGGGTGTTGTTCAAGAAGGACAGTTTCAAGAGTAAAACCATGGCTAACATGGTCTCGATTTCTGTCGGGGTTGCGATCGCCGCTTACGGAGAAGCGAAATTTGATACCTGGGGTGTGACTCTACAGCTTATGGCTGTTGCATTTGAGGCCACCCGGCTTGTTTTGATCCAAATTTTACTGAATTCCAAAGGGATTTCACTTAACCCAATCACTTCACTTTACTATATCGCCCCCTGTTGTCTCGTGTTCTTGTCCATCCCCTGGGTCATTACGGAGTATCCGTCTTTGAGGGACAATTCAAGCTTCCATCTGGACTTTGCAATTTTTGGGACCAATTCGTTGTGTGCTTTTGCTTTGAACCTGGCTGTGTTTTTACTCGTTGGAAAGACATCAGCTTTGACCATGAATGTTGCTGGAGTGGTGAAGGATTGGTTGCTGATCGCGTTCTCCTGGTCTGTGATCAAGGACACTGTGACTCCCGTCAATTTGATTGGTTATGGACTAGCATTTTTGGGGGTTGCATACTATAACCATTCCAAGTTGCAAGCGCTCAAGGCTTCAGAGGCTCAGAAGAAAGCTCAGCAAGCTGATGAGGAGTCTGGAAGATTGTTAGAAGAGAGAGAAGGGCAAGCAACTGGAAGGAAGAACGAGAACCAGAATTGATTTGACATCTAATATCATTTTTGGATACAAAGGAGGGAGATTTAATATTTTATCGATATCGATTAATGTTGGATGAGGGCAGGTTTTGTTTCTGAATATGTGGTGTAATTTGTATTAGGTATTTATGTTACTTCTTCCCATTTAATTTTGTTTCCTTTTGTTGTTCATTTTAGCTGGGATGGTTGGGCTGAGATTGATGTTTGTCCTATATATTACCAATTCATGTTTATGACTAGAGAATGAATTAAACATTATGGATGTTCCTGAACACTTCCTTTTGGAAAGAAGCTTATGGTTGATTGACAAAGTTGATGTTGATATATCTAAGGGCTACATTATTTTTCTTCGTTGGGGTGGAACTGCCTCTTAGCAGCTGATATGACTTAGCAGCTGATATGATATTGTCTTTGTCCATCTTTTTCCTGGAAAAAGGAAAGATATTTATGTTACGGTAAGTTTGCTAAATGGAAGAAGTCTTACGTTTGAACAACCCCTGCTCTGGCTATCCATTTCTTTTCGGATCAGAATCCCATTTTTACGAAGAAACTTATGTGGTCCCTTGAGCTGTGTCTTACGTTATGAGGTCTGATGTGGATGATGATTTGAAACCACGATTTGCGTAGCTTCCTGTTAATTGCTCGTTCTTCGAGCTTTGATCTGTGCTAAAAAGAGAGAAGTGTGGGGGTAGGACTACGAAAGAAAAGGATGTGCTTGCAATTGGGTTACTGTTGCACTTGTAATACATGTATCTGTCCTTCCATCCTTTTTACGAACCTGAAGCATAGTCGCTACTCGTTCCATCATGTTTTGTATTCTCTCTGTTTCTACTTTGCTTCAGTTCTCAGTTCTCTACTTTGTTTGGTTTATCAAAACTTAGTGGAATGCGAATGAAGATTTAATGTTTTGGCATTTTGTGTATGATTCACAGATGGCTAGTAACCACACATGATGTTAAAATACTCTAACTCATTTGCTCACGCATCTTTAACATCTATACATGATATGTTGCTTTTGAATGTATGAATTGAATACGATGTTCTGCATTTGGCATGGAGGAGTATTATTTATCTCTCTTTCTAACCCCCATTTTTGTGGGGTCTATTATCCTAGTTTTGTTTGATATGATATTATTTGTGGCTTCCTTGTGTGAATTTTTAATCTTTTGATGAGGAAAGCGCTCGGTAACGACATTCAGTTTTATTTAATTCTTTCTTAATTCTAACTTTCAGTTTGTATAAAGATCATCAAATTTCATTTTCCGGCATGGTATGTTGAATAATCGGTTGAAAGACATTTTTTATAAGTTGTTTTAGGTTAATGCTCTGAGTCATACGATGCATTTGCTCCCATGGATTCAATGAAACAATACAGTGGAACAGAATCCAATATTTTCATCGTCTTACCACTCACTTTATAGTTAAAAGCTTTAGATTTAGAGATAATCTCTGTGATACCTCTTTATGCGTTCAAGTTTTTTGTTTGCCTTGTGACAAGTAGTACTTCGAGCTTTTCCCTTTTGGGCCATATGTTAGAGGAGCTGAGGATCATTTCATGTAAAATTAGGATTCTTAATCTTGATCATGGTCATCAAATATTAGTATTAGCAAGAGGGAAAAAGGCCATTGATTATAAACTGGCTCTTTTTATTGTTAAGAATAAAAGTTTAGAGAGAGAGAGAAGACATCTCTAAACAGCTTTGCCACCAGGAATAACCCAATCACAAAAACTTAAAAAAAAAAGAAAACTGAGCCTCAAACCCATTTCTTCTTGCATAAAATGAAGAGAGAAATAGAAAAAGGAAAGAAAACTAATTCGTCCCTGAATCTACAATTCGCGGGGAATTACCATAATGAAAAAAGAAAAACTAACATACAATAATAAAGGTTAAAAGTATTCCTTTTGAGTTACGAAAACTCCTGATGAGCACAATTTGAGCAAAAATACTTGAGCACAATTTCTTGTTACCAACCAGAAGATATGAAGCATTAGTTTAAGCTTTCTAATCTCAGGCACTCTTTTCCTTTACATACCTCACATATGCCAAAGGCAATCTCCATTTTAGTATAAATACTTGAAAGCAACTAATTGAGTCTGAAAGAGATGTGCAAACATTAAAAATAGGACGTATCAAATGGCTGCTTATGAAGATTCATTAAAGAATAGGACATATTAAATGGCTGTTTATGAAATTAGGTGACAAAACATATCCCTGGTTATGTCATTAATCATGAAAATGCATCTGCCATGAGGTGCTGGGAGTAAATCACTATAATCAATTGAGGTTAAGGGAGGTTTCTTCTGGGTACAAAGTCCAGACTAAACTGAAATGATGGTGGAGCCGTTTAAGATCTTCCTTCTTTTTGTTTTGTCTTGTAAAAAGAAACAATTTTCTATGTTAGGATTAATTTCAACCCCAAACAATAAGGTATGGGGACAACATCTTAGCAGTTGAAAGATTTAGGACTCTTTCATTATTGTGAATCAACTAATTTTTGAAAAATGGTATTCCCACCAAAGTAAATTTATAAAAGGCTCACAAATGAATATGAGCAATAAAATTTAGCAGAATTCATAATTGAATTCATAAGATTTAATGATTTATATTTTTTTAAAATTAAGATTTTGTGAATTTCAATTGATGAAAATGACAAGACCACAATTTTTTTTTTTTTTTTAAATTTGCCTACCTTTGTGTGTGTTTGACGAAACATTCTGCTACAAAAATCAAACTACACCAAATTCAAACCCCATCTCTACTTCGATCCTGACTACACCCATTAATCAGTAGTAGCAAGTAGCAACACAAAAAGTAGAGATTAGAAAAGAAAGGGGGAAAAAGAGGGTACAATCACACATTGACACTTGTGTGGAAAGTGTTTTAGGCCAATGGCAAAGGCATGCTGATAAAAGAAGCAATACTACTTCTGTTTTCAAACAAGCAGAGTCATGGATGCAAAATTGGGTTCAATTGTACGTTTGCATGTTCCTGGAATTTAATGCTTTTTAGATTCATGTGGTGGGGACTGGCTAGTTATATTTGACCTTGGAGCTGAATGGGTATTTCCCCAAACTTATGAGATGCCAAAGCAAAGGTTCAGAATCAATCTACCCCCAATTATGGAAATCTGGTTCTCATCAATGGCGTTTCACATTCCTTCAACTTAGATATTGCTAAGAGAGCAAAAAGAAGAAGATCCAAAAATGTGGCTCTTATGAACAATGTTTCATATCCCTTCAGCGCCTGAAAAAACAAACCAAAGAAACTAAAAAGAAGAACATGAAGAAGAAGATACTTTGTTTTTTTGGGGCTCCAGTGTATCAAACTACGAAATGGGACTTGGCAAACTACAGTGGAAGAAGATCTCATGGGATCCTTATTTTTCCTTTTCAGGTCTTGATACCTCCGCGTTTCGAGTCAATTGGAGTTTAGGGACAGGAAAACGTCCCACCTGCCTGCCCTTTGATAACGGAGTAAGGTAAGGTCATCTGTTTATGTTTATTTTTTCGTTATAATGTATCATTTAAGATCGTTGTTAAATAGATTATATAATTTTATATAATTAAAATTAATTCTAAATTATGTATTATAAAATAAATATAAATATGTAATTCTATTATTATTATTAAAACTGACACTAATAAAATTCTCTCCACATCTTTATTTTAAAAATAGCAAACAAAAAAAGTTTTATCTATGTAAATTTTACTGTATGGATAAGATTGATTGAGTATAAAAAAAGACGTAGAAAAAGTAAAATTTTATATTAAATTAACGTTTTTATTGGTGAATTTTATATTAAATTAACATTTTATTCCAGAATTTTGAAATGTAATAATACTATCCGTTTTGTATGATTCAGTTTATTCCCCGTAAGTTCCTATGAGGAGGCTTCTGTGTTCCTCTTTGCAGTTGACGTACAAAGTTTTGGTCACTGGTTGACGTACAAAGTTGTTTGACTAATAAGATAGTCTCTTCATTTTTGTTATATGAAAGATTAAAAATAGTTTAATATAATGATATTTATTATTATTTTAAATTTTTAAAAATTTTAAATTTTAAAATATTAAGTGTATATATTAAATAATTTATTATTAAATATATATTAAAAGATACCATAAAAGTAAGTTTGAAGAAGTGATTTGTCACTTAAATGCTTACAGAGATCATAAGATTGATTAGATTATTTTAGGGTATTTTTAATTAAAAATTAGAGATTAATTTTTTTAAGTATAAAAATTATTAAAATAAATTTTATTTTTTTAATAATTTTTTTTATACATAATTTAAATCAAAATAATATATTTAAAAATTTTAATTATTTATTAATTATGTCAAACTTTATTAGTTAAAATTTATTAGATCAGTTAAAATTGACATATTTAAATTTAACTCTTATCATTTAGCATTGATAATAATGCATTTGTACTATTTCATTGTGCCATTAAATAGTTTTGAGTTAAACTAAATGCATGCACATGGAAATCGCAACTTGTGCACGTTTTGTATAGAGCGTTAAATGAAGCGGTGAGTTTTAGGAAATCATACATGTACACCTAGTTTTACTCAACCATTTGTCTTCTTTTTAAATACCTTACACTTCACAACAAATGATTAGTATCGTTGTTTTAATGATTTGATGTATAGAATTTTATAAAATTATTACTTGAATAATTTGAATTATTAAATATGTTAATTTTAAAGACTAAAAATCTCACAATTTACTTTAATTAAGTGATAACTTTTACTAAGAAAAACAAAACTCTTTTTGATTGCTGCAATGTCTTTCACCATTTTTAATTCTCACTTTTTCCTCATATATTTGAAGAATGAGAATGAATGGCCTACATAACAATTTTCTTCTCATTTTACTGTTGAAAATAATCAGATTACAAAGATAAAGATAATATAGATCATGAAAAAATGATTTAATTTAAAATTTTAATTAAAATTGATCAAATTGTGTTATTAATTACCAAAATTAGTAGTTTTTATTATTTTATTTCATAAATGATGTTTATCACTTGATACTAGTATTGTATAATACTTAATAAAATTTGAGAGCTCTTTGACTGGATTGTATAATTTTCTTTTTTTCCTTCTAGTTCTCTCATTTTACCCTCAACCAAACAGCAGCTTAAGAGCGGTGGCTGGTTCAGACCGTTTAAGTGATTTATGAATTCGCTTCGTCCCGTCAAACGGACAAACTATCGCGTGTCGAAAAGCACATGTTATAGCTAAAATCGATTATGTTCCTACGCTTAGGGGTTCGACCCAAAAAAAATAGCTTGCTCATGGTTTACCGCCAACCAGGTTTCAAAACCCTCCGTGAAATACCGGCACAACGGTTATCTGCCTCCAAAATATTCAAACATGAACTCCATCTGTTCGATAAAATTCCTAAACCAAGCGTTGCCTCAGTCAATGGTTCCATGCTTAATTATATGCACAACAATCTTCCATTTCAGGCTCTTGGCATTTTCAAGCAGCAGCTTCAGCTGGGTTTTCTGGACAATATCAACGAAGTTACAATTGCCCTGTCTCTTAAGGCTTGTCAAGGGGAGTTACATCTCGGGTCCCAAATCCATGCACTTGCCATATCTAGTGGCTTTGTTTCCTATGTTACAGTTTGCAATTCGCTGATGAACATGTACTGCAAGTCTGGACAATTTGGAAGCACTTTAAAAATCTTTGAGAGTTTGAGAAATCCTGATATAGTTTCCTGGAATACCGTACTTTCGGGGTTTGAGAAGTGTGAGCATGCATTGAATTTTGCTCGTGCTATGAATTTGACTGGGATTATTTTTGACCCGGTTACATACACTACTATTCTTGCCTTTTGTTCAGATGATAATGAATTTTTCTTTGGATGGCAGCTGCATTCTCTTATACTCAAATGTGGATTCAGTTATGAGGTTTTTATAGGGAATGCACTCATAACCATGTATTCGAGGTGGGGACGATTAGTGGAAGCTAGGAGAGTGTTTGATGAAATGCCTAAGAGGGATTTGGTTTCCTGGAATGCTATACTTTCTGGATACACACAAGAGGGAGTTTATGGGTTGGAGGCTGTTTTGGTGTTCATCAACATGGTAAGACAAGGTATGATGCTTGACCATGTCACATTTACCAGTGCAGTTTCAGCTTGTGGCCATGAAAAGAACTTAGAGATAGGGAAACAGATACATGGTTTGACCATAAAAATGGGATATGGGGCACATGTTTCGGTTTGTAACGTTTTGATGTCGACTTACTCAAAGTGTGAGATCATCGGAGATGCAAAACTGGTTTTTCATCTCATGGGTGATAGAAATGTAGTCTCATGGACTACCATGATTTCTATAGACAAAGAAGACGCAGTTTCTTTGTTTAATAAGATGAGATTGGATGGTCTATATCCAAATAACGTTACATTCGTTGGATTACTCCATGCTATAACAATCAGGAATCTGGTGAAAGAAGGTCAAATGGTTCACGGGTTATGTATAAAAAGCCACTTTTTGTCAGAACCAACTGTCTGCAATAGCCTCATTACCATGTATTCCAAGTTTAAGTCTGTTCAAGAATCAAATAAGATTTTTGAGGAGATTAAATATAGAGAAACAGTTTCATGGAATGCTTTAATTTCAGGGTATGCTCAAAATGGCTTGTGTAAGGAAGCTTTTCTTATATTTTTGTCAGCAATACAGGAGGTAAAACCAAATCAATACACGTTTGGTAGTGTCTTAAATGCAATTGGTGCTGCCGAGGATGTATCTTTGAAACATGGCCAACGTTGCCATTCTAACTTGCTTAAACTAGGTTTAAATACTGACCCAATTGTTTCAGGGGCTGTCTTAGACATGTATGCCAAGCGTGGGAGCATAATCGAATCTCAAAGGGTTTTCAACGAGACACCTATAAAAACCCAGTTTGCTTGGACATCAATTATATCTGCCTATGCTCAATATGGAGACTATGAATCAGTGATGAGTTTGTTCAAGGAAATGGAGAAGGAAAAAACCAGTCCAGATTCAATCACTTTCCTTTCTGTTCTAACTGCCTGTTGTAGAAAGGGCATGGTTGATGTTGGCCGTAAAGTCTTTGACTCTATGGTTAAGGAGCATTCCATTGAGCCAAATCCTGAACATTATTCGATAATGGTGGACATGCTGGGCCGTGCAGGGCAACTGGATGAGGCAGAAGGGTTGATGAGCCAGATTCCTGGAGGACCTGGATTGTCTGTGCTGCAAAGCTTGCTTGGGTCTTGTAGGTTATATGGGAAAATGGAGATGGCTGAGAAGGTGGCTGATCGTTTGATAGAAATGGAGCCAACTGGTTCGGGTTCATATGTGTTGATGTCAAATTTGTATGCTGAGAAAGGGGAGTGGGAGAAAGTGGCCAAATTGAGGAAAGAAATGAGAGAGAAGGGAGTAAGGAAGGAAGTGGGATTTAGTTGGGTGGATGTTGGTGATGTTGATTCCTTGAATTTGCATGGTTTCTCCTCTGGGGATAAGTCTCACCCAGAGTCTGAGAAGATATGTTGGATGGCAAACTTTCTGGGATTAGAAATGAAATTTTTGAAAGAAAAGAGCGAGAAGTGGGTAGACGACTCAAAGGAGTATCAGGATCATAACTTACACTTAAATTAGGAAAACTGGAAGTTTTCGTGTCACATAGTATGAATGCCATTGCACTTTGCGATAAAAGAAAAGAGAAAAAGAATATTGATTTTTTGCAGATATAGTTGCCTGTTCTAAGTTGCATCAGTAAGACACCTCTCATCGTCCAGTGTATCAAACGAGAAAACGTGAGCGGCAGGATTCGAACCTGCGCGGGCAGAGCCCACATGATTTCTAGTCATGCCCGATAACCACTCCGGCACGCCCACTCGATGCTCAGGTCTTTGTACAATAGTTATGATAAACTATAAACCATTGTACCCATGCTTTCGCAGGTGGATAAAACTTAATATCTTATGTCAAATTTTGCATATGGATAAAAATAAGTGTTTTAATTTGCAAATTCTCTTTCATGCAGTAGACTAACATGTAGTATATATAACAAGATGATAATTTCAGACTTCTTTTTGCAATTCAAATAAGGTTGATTTATGATAAAAATAAATTTAATTGGAAAATTAAATGATCAATTAGAAATTCAGAAGCCCAAAATTTGGTTAACATTGTCAAAATATGATAGCTTCCCCAACATCTTCTCAACCATGCTATCCTAATGTCAATTAGATTATAAAAATAAAAAACAATTACAAAATGAAGGATGAATAAATTACAAAATTTAAGATGAAATGTATGACCAATAACAAAATATAGATTTTTTTTTTTTATCTAACTTCGTAGTTGTGTACTTGAAACTAATTTAAAACATTAGCTTGGTTTCTATAGATACCACCACAGACCATTCACTTCCTATTATTAAGTAGTTACGTTTCCATATTGAAGATACAACGTACATTATACAATGGGGGAAAATAAAAACTACAAACCATAATAACATCTGACATTGCATCTTCTTTAATGTTAGTAAAGTACATACCAAATTAAGTTCAATTTTAGATATCTTTTTGATTTTGAAAATACACAAATAATATATTTAGGATTTGATTTTAAAATTATTTTTGTTAAAACATTTATTATTAAGTTATTATTTTAAATAAAAATTAATTTTATTTAAATGAATATATTATTAAAATTTTTTAAAAAATACATAAATTAATAAAGTAGAGGTTAAAAAATCAATAAAATAAAATTACAAGCAAAAATAATATATTTATATTTTTATTATTATGCTTTTATTTACGCTTTCATTTCAGTTTGATTATTTTTTTAACTTAATTAAAAAAAATTTTAAATTTTAATCACATTATCAGACATAATCATACGTTACTCATAGCAATGTAGCTCTAGGACTCAAGTGCAAGCATCCATGAATGCGTCCTTGCAACATCTAGTAGATTAATGAATCAGCTCCACGCTTCTTGGAAGTTGTAAAATGTAGTAGCCCAATAGACCAGTCATGAGTCAGTCCCATCACCTTAAGCAGTGCAACAAAATTGCGTTCCTATATTTTCGTTTCTGTCTTGGCATTGTCAGGCCAAGCATGCGTTAGAAAACATAGCCAAAAGAGTAACATCCCATATGTTGTATTGTACTACAGATACCAGAATCTGGCATCCGATACTTCTAATAGCCATGCCCTGCATAAAACTTGTTATATCCAAGCCTTTCATTTCTCCGAAGCTCAGCCACGCCCAGACTATTTCCACTTTGAACTTCGTTCCAGCCATCCCATTGGCCATGTGACAATTGCAACACATCTAGCAGCTACCCAATTCTTTTCCTCCTGGTAGCGAAGAAGTCTACCACACTAAAGAACTTACCATTAAATTGAGAACTGCTACAAGGTAAGGACTACAGCTCAGGAAGTAATTCAAAATTATAATATCAAAAGTCAAATTCATCTGAAACGGTCGAGATCTAAAATACTGTGCATTTCCATTCCATTTCAGGACATCAGCTAACATCACACTTCCAATCTCACCTAGCAGTTAATGCCAATCTCACTGCGTTGGCTACTTTTTTTTTTTTAATTTTTTTTCAGAGGAACTATAAGCAGAAGTCCCCATATAGATTGATCACCGAGAAATAACCACACTATGTATAATGCAACTCAAGATTATAAACGAAAATTAAGACATCTAAAGATTGGTCATCTCCAAAATCACACCATTACTTGAGCGGAAACTCCCGAGTATTATAGCATTTAATTCAGTCCAAATCTAGTGTATGTTAGCTGAAGATGAAATCAGACGGTTACTTTTGAAAACATTTTCAATCAGTGTTATTTTCATTTAATTTAGACAAATTAATTCTTTTAAAAGTTCTTCAACTTTTTTTAAAAATATTATTTATATTATTTTCTCTTTTGTAGTTTAATTTGAATAAATTTATTTTACTAAAAGTTTAATTGCCTAATAACACTTCTAATTTATCAAAGTTTTTTTTTTCATTCAATAAAAAATTGACATAACCCAATAGTATTATATGCTAATTTTTTTTCTTATTTATAACGTAATAGACATGGAAGTTTATTTTTTTATATAAAAAAAACTCATACTTATTACATGATACATAAAAATTAAAAAAATTCTTTTCACATAAAAATCTTTGGCCACATAAATATTCAATTAAATAAAAAATTGTTGAAAAATGCTAAATTTGCATAAATTAAAATATGAGAGGCAAAATTATGTTTTTAAAAAATTGAATAATCTAAAAGGTTACTCCCTCCAATCCTTTGCAATGAGTTAGTTGCAATCTTTATTTTGAAGAATGAGGAATCCAACCATCTACTTGTCAAATGCGTGCTTTTACTTGCAGAGAATAGCTATTCCCGTACTAATTGTGAGAATTGCTAAATCAATTAAATTCAATTTATAAAAGCTAATGTATTTAATATTTTGAATTTTCAACTTATAAAATCTAATATATTTAATATTTTAAATTTTATGAAATAAAAATTATGTAAAAATAAAAATATATAAACAGAGAGACCATTTTGTTTGTAAATTCTTTTGCAAGTGCGTCTGAGTGTCATAGGGACATTAACTTCCCACAAATGATTTTATCATAGACACTTCGATGTTTTATGACTTGAATGAACAGAAGAGGCAAGTTCTAACTAAATACCTGGAAAAAAAAAACTAAAATAAAACTAATCGACTACATGACTAGACTGATAGAACAGTACATAAATTATAGCTAAAAATTTATCTTCGAACTCCACAGAAGCCATGGGTATCTAGAGTTACTATCCAATTTGTGATACAGTATCACAGATATATCAGTTCAGACCGAGGAAACTTTGCTTGATGTTGGCAACAAATGGCACCCCAGTTACAGAAAGATACTAACACTCACCCATAAAAAACTTAAATATGGGCAAAAAATTACAGTCTCTTTAATTTCTTAACAGCAAACAATAAGATAAATCACATTTAGAAACTTACAATACCAGTTTAAAGCATCACTCGAACTAACTTTTGACAAACAATAACACTCTCAAATAATCTTTCACGGTGATAAATATTAATGTAGGTTACCATATAAAAATCTCTCCCCAGTTACACAACAATTCGTCCAGTCAAAGCCTCTAAAGGGGCATTCAACACAACCCAAGAAGCCCATCATACCGAATATGCATTTCTCAGATTAAAAGCTTCTCAATAGCATCCTGCATTTCCATCAAACACTCAAATTGTGTATTTACTTAATAAAAAGAAATTTCAATGTACCGTAAATTTTTTGGTAAACTAACTGTAAATCATGAAGGAAAGCAATGCGCATGCCTTTAGTTGTTGTATTTGGGATTTCAGCTGACTTCCCTCATTAGTTGTCACAGAACATGCAATCACTGGCCGGGTGACCCCGCATGCTCGCCCAAGTGCTTGCTTTGATGGGACAAATACATAGGGCACATTCTAAAAAATTCAAGTAGATAATTTACATGGTTAGACACTGCTGATATATACGTCAGGAAAACATGGTTAAAAAAACTCAAACAATGCAATAGATATAATGTTAAAGAAAAAGTGAACTTAAATGATAGCAGCTGGAATAGTTAAATAAAAACAAGAAGTTCTTCAATGCTGAGACACAGGCAAGACTTCATGCTGACGTTAACTGTTAAAGCCACAGAGCAAAAGGCCTCATTGCATAACCTAATCCATTGTATTGGCGGAAGATAATTATTAAGCTTTCCTTTCTCCTACAAACGTCCGACATACCCCATTCTTCATCTTCTAGAATTCTAAACTTGATTTGCGGGTTGTTAGTTATTAACAGCCTCCTCCATAGAAAGAAATTCATTGAACAAAATATCAAGAGACTGAGACACCAGACAGGCAACATCCAATTGGGATATTGTAGAGCTTCAGGCTCCACAGCCTTAGACACGAATAAGAGTTTTGGTGAAATATATGTTCGAAATGCAAGCCACTTCCAAGAAAAGAGTCTTAACAGCATCCAAAAGTATATCAACTTCGTTTCCTCCATCATATCAACACCCCAAAATGATTATATGTGCCAATGGTATGAATTTGATTTACAAAACACATTTACATTTTGGTAACACTGAGTAGCTTTGCAGGCAAAGACAATAATAAGTGGCAATCCTCAGGAACTAAGCAAGCAGTGTGAAGTCCTTTGTCATTGTAAATGGTACTAACCACTACATCCATGAACAGTACATGATGAAAAATAAGAGGGAGATGGGAGACAAAAAGTTCAGTAACATTAGCACCGAAGTTACCTTATCCTCAGCAAGCAGAGGAAGATGTAGAAGAATCTCAAGTGGCTCAGTGTCAGCTGCCATCACTATGAACTCAGAAATCCCCCTGTTCAGCGTCTTAGTTGCTGAAACAAGTATAGCGTATTAATGCTAATAAAGCGGTACTAACAAAATAATGTAACTCATAAAAACATAATACCCCATTTTATTGCTTCTTCAAGCTATCCAAATGCATATTGCAAAGTTTAGAACTCCCTTCAAGAAAGAAAAAAAAAAAACTGGAAATACGGTAACTAATTAAAAGGAGGGAGGAGCAGGCTTCAGAAAAGCCATACCTTCATTAGCACCCTTTTTGAGCTGCTTGTAGTTGGCAGCTTGTTGAACAAGATCTAGTATTGTTATTGTGAGTTGGGCATCGGCCAAAGGGTAAGCTTTTGGATTCACAGCCTCTCCTGTCTACAAATACACAATGAATAAACCATTAAGCATACAATTGATGAAGTAAAAGGTTCTTACGGTTAACCAACAAAACACAAACGATGAAAGCAAAGACAGGTACCATTTTTGAGCCGTGGATTGGAAGGAGAAAAGAGGCTAGGGTTTTTCGTTGAGAAGAAGGTGGAAGATCAGCGGTGTGGGGTTTTACAGAAGCTATGGCTATGTCTAAAAACATCGATATATAGCTAATGCCGTTAGTCTTAGAACTAGCGTTGCTGGATTTCCAAGCCCACTCTCATCGGCCTGCAAATTTGTGCATGATTTAATTTTTCTATCTGGGCTGGGCTGAAGCCTTGTGTCATTTTAAAAATATTTTTTATAAATGATTATAATTATTTTAAATTTATTGAATTAATATTAAATTAAAAATAAATAATATTTTAAAAATTATATTATTTAAAAATCAAGGATATCATAAATTTTTTATTAATATATATTTTATAACATTTTTATGAGGTGTTAAATTTAATAATTAAATTTTAGTATTTAATAAATATAATAATTTAAATTTATTAAATAAAATTTTAATGATTTTTGTAAGGTAGAAGTAACACAATAGAGCATACAATTTCTACAATAATTTTTTATAATTCATTTTTTATAATAAGGTTCAACAGTTAATTTGTATATATTTTAAAAAATATATAAAAATTTAATAATTTAAATTAATAAATTTAATAATTTTTATATATTTTCCGGACGAGAGTCAGATAAAGCAGTTCCATTTTATTTTCCATGTGATATATTATTGTAAGTTTATGATCTGGGCGCTTGCATTTCATCCTAGAACAAGGCCTATTCTTCCAAAAACTATTAACTATCAGCCATGACTCCCTACACTGCTCGTCGTTTTTCATTGAATTTGAATTTTGAAGGGATTTTTAATGGGCAATTGGTGGCACATACTCAGTTAGTTGGACTACAGTTCTTCCGTTTGCATCTCAATGAACAAACCCAGACAACAAATGAGACTTAATAATCTTCGGAGAACTCCTTCCCAGAGGTAACTTAAGAGGAGTAACGCTTAAACATTTTATTATTTTATAAAGCTTCTGGTAAGTATTATAGTTTGGAACCTTTTGGGCGGCAAGCTTAATTTGCAAGTCTGCAACTCTATTCTTCCGATAGGATTTACAGAATAGAGAAACTTCAATCAGCGTCTTAGCAAGAGAATGCATGAAGAGTAATAGATGATTTTATATTTCTTCTTCTCCCAAAAAGTTATGAAAAAACAAAAACCATATTTTTGTGGTGAGAAGTATGTCACATTATTCTGCATGTTACTCTGTTTTAAAATTGTTTGTCACAAACAAATCCAAGAAATTGTAATGTGAATTGTCTCATCTGCCAAAGCAATCACAACTCATACTGCCGAACTAGGTTGCCGTCTCCTGCAACTGCAAAATCTGGTGCTATAAAGGTCCAATCTCAGCCACCGCAGCCATTGAAGAAGGACAGGGAGCAAAGTCGGATGCCCCATGCCAAGGTTGTCCCCGATAGTAACGACCAGTGGTTCCAGGACATACTCAAACAGGACATGATGTTTTTGTGAGCAGTGAAATGATAGGCATCGATTGTTAAAAAAGGGTGGTAGCTCTGCGTCTTGCCTCTCTCAAAAGCCTAAAATTGTTCTTGATGCACTCATCTTGTGCTCGGTGCGGCTTCTATGAGGAGGCTTTGAGTTTGTTCTCTGAGATGCAACCAAAAGGATTGAAGTCCAACCAATTTGTGATTCCTAATTATTAAGGAAAATTACTTTAATTTTTTTGAATTGAAACAATTTAAACAAATGATATGTCAGTTTTAATTAAATGACATAGATTAATCTTAGCTTTTAATTGAATGAAGAGACAAAAAAGCGTATTTTACACTATAAAATGCAAAATGCACTTAAAAGGATCCTAGCGGGATGCAGAGAATGAATTTAAGTCATACATCCATGCTTAACTATGATGAAATCAGTTTAATAGACTATGGCTGTGACTATCAACAACACACATCAAACACAACCCAAAGAACATTTATAATTACAATCAGCTGATTCTTTTGAAAACATAAACCGCTCATCACGTGCCTAGTAGAGTTTGATTTGGTATATTTGGATACTGATATACATCACCAGCAGGAAAGGCCTACTAATTTTTAACCCAAAAGTGAGACGATAAAGCTTAAGGTGCATGTTCTCTAGCCTGATGAATTAAATGAAATACTGTCACCCAAGAAAACAAAATGATATCGCAGTTAGATGTGCCACATTCTGTTTCTGCTCGATCGCCATCAAGTCACACATCTCCCAAAGAAGACATGAAGCGGATACATCTAATATCACAGTTAGCAACGGCAGTGCAGCTAGAAGCACAGATCAACATAGCACTCAAATAATGAATTCAAAGCTGCGCACATACTAAATGTAACACTGCACAGCCATAATGGTAAACACAAAGATACGGTAACACTAGATGGGTGGCCATTGATCATTGATCCTTGGTCCTTGGTTTTAAGAGGTCCAGCTTATCCGGAGGGCAAGCCATCTTTTCTAAGTGATGCAATTCCCTCACGTGCAAAACATCAACAAGTCAACTACTCCACTCATACGTGAAGATTTTTTTGCTATGGAATTCATGGAAGAACTAAATGGACTTCTAAATTTCTCCACTCCTTCCTGTTATTTAGACGTGCCTTTTCCCAAATTTCATGCAACACTACAGCTGAATGCCTGATATTTTCATTCAACTATAGACACATCATCACCAAGTTACAGCACTGGAACCACCTGACATTAGATTAATAATGACTGATTTAGTCTTTTACATAGAGACCGGCTCACCAAAGCATCAAGTAGCAAAATGAGAGATGCTGATGGTTATTACTTATCAGAAAATCAATAAGGTTATACAGTCGCATCACTGGTAAGAAAAAAATTCCAATATGGAAAGGGAAAATCTATTAGACTTATGAGGGCTAACAATCTGCACCAAGTAACTAATAATGAAGTGCTTTAATGATATCCGCGCAAAAACTAAATTTACATTCTCTGCAATCATCACAAGCTCGTAAGAAAAGACAAGAATATAAAAATTGGACCTTGATGCAACTTCTCACTTCAACAACTCAAACTTCCGAAGCATGTCACAGTGTGGTGTTTCCTTGATATATCCCCATTGTTGGCGCTGCAGCTCAAGCCGACAGTTCTGCGCAAGAATGCTGAAATATTCCCTCTCAACCTTTTCTTCGATTGTTGTGCGTTCAGGGCTATTTGGGGGATAATCCTGAGCAAATTTGGTAGACTTAACATAATAATTGACCCCCTTTGGCGTAGTAAATCTGTATTCATATGGATAGGACCGAGAAAGTATATAGATAGGCTCCGACGACGGTAAAAAGTTCACAAGCAGAATAATCAAAATTGGAAGTATCTGAATAAGAAAGCGAGCATTAAAGCCACCAGACCCCCGTTCACCCGGCCTGGGACCCGTCCCTGGTCCGAAACTGAAGCCACCAAAGGGAGTTGCAGGAGCCATACCACCAAAAAAGAAGTTCCTAAATATTTCCTCAGCATCGATATCAGCTTCATAATATCCATGATACGCTCTGGCCCCCTGCCTCGTAGCCGCACGTCTCTCGTAGATGGCTTCATCTTCTCCGACAAGATCATACTTTTTCCGACTCTCCTCATTACTAAGACACTGAAATGCCTTGGACACAGCCTTAAACGCTTCCTCAGCACCGGGAGCTTTGTTCTTATCAGGATGAACCTTCAAAGACAATTTCCTATACGCTTTTCGTACATCCTCAACTGAGCAACTCTTCTCTAATCCCAAAATCTCATAAAAATTCTTCTTCCTCCTAATCTCTCTGACAATTGTAATCTGCTCCTCCGTATAAGTAGCTGACAATGGAGACGATGAAGACCCAGTTGACGAAACCCTTTGTCGGAGAGAAGGTTGATCGGAGGGCTTTGTTGAAGAAGCCATAGATGGTCCATTTGTGGTAGGGGCATCCGGTTGATCAGCTGTATCCTTCTCTATTGCCGACAATAGATCGTCTACCGGCAACGTCGGGTCAAGACGGCGAGCTTTAGTCACGAACTTCAAAGCACGGCCTCGATCTCCAGCTTCTAATGCTTCTTTCCCAATTTTCAAGGATTTCAACGCATCGTCCTTGTTCCCATCCATGTCCGATCACTACCCCTAACAGATATTCCTACAGATCAATTTAGACCTAACGAAAAACAAAAAGGCACTCATCAAATCACAAGTTAAAACATCACAATAGAGAATATTTGAATCAGAAATCAAAACCCTATCGAAAATTAGAAAATTTAAGGCAGGATTGAAGAGCACGATGAGTTTGATTGATTCATCAGATTGACAAAATGGTAAGAGGGATTTGGGGAATTGACCTCGTAGATGGACCCACAAGACGAGCGGAGAAGAATTGCTTCTCCAAGATAAACAAGTGATTGAAATTTACTGAATTAGGGTTTCATGGGACAGTAAATTACAGATCGTTCTTCATGCTACAGACACCGTTGGGATTGGGAATGTGGAACAACTCTCTAGTTCTTGCTCTCGATTATATCGGAAATGTTCTGCATACACTCTTCAAGCCAGCGCGGTTTAGTAAAAAAAAATTTTAAAAAAAATATAAAAATTATAAATAAAAATTATAAATATAAATATATAAAAATAACAGTATTTTAATTATATATATACTATTCAGCACGCGCGTAAGCGCATGTAACATAGCCATTCTGAATTTAAAAAAAATTTACTATAACTTTTAATATAATATTCTTATTTTTTATCGTTTAAGTTATTAATTTTTATATTTTTATCATTTAAATTATTAACTTTTATATCTTATAATTAAATTTATAAAATTTAATAATAATAATATTTACTCATATTGGAGTATGAGATGGGCTATATCACAAACGGCAAGTCAAAAACAAAAGACCAGCCGGTCAGTCTGGTGTTGAATATGGGCTACATTGGCCCAATAAAACAAAAAGCTTCACCCTTCCGTATCAATAAGCACAGTTTTCGCCCGTGAGCCTCAACTGACATACGTGCCTCCTTTTTCACATTTATCTTTAAGTTCGATTTTTTTTTTTTTAAAGTCATAATATGACTCCTATATAAAATTAAAACAAAAGCACAGTTTTGACAGCATTTGCTTTTCGAATACCCCAAAATGAGCAGCAAGAGCTTTTCTAACCTTCGTCTAACCTCCCTGTCTCCTCTCCTCCAACTTCCATAGTAGTTGAACTCTGCTGCAGATTGCGCAGAGATATTTCGCCTCCGTTCACATCAAGTTTTACTTCGATTTATGAGAGCTGCACAGCACTGACGAGAAAAGTTTTGCTCTTCTTCTTCATCTGTTTTTGTTATCAAATATAGAAATATATCTTTTTGAACCTTTGCCCCTTTAAGATGGCCCTGCCCGTGGAGATGGAGACCCCAAAACAGTGTCAACTCGACCTCGGTAACCTCAGGGCCTTTAACCCTCATCACAGCTTCCCTTCTCAACCTTCTTCCAGGTTCGTTGATCTTGTATTATGGTTTTTGTTTTTGGCCAAAACGTGTTACATGCACGCGCTTTTTTTTGGGGTTGCAGTTTAATTTGGTTTCTTTAATTTTTACTCTTACATTTGTTAGTTCATTTTATTCTTTGATTACTTTGTTGTTTTCATATTGCTAAGCTTGTTGACTTTTCTGTATTTGTTTGAAAATGTAAATTTTAATCAGGCATAGCTTCGGCATTGACCATGATGGAATATGGTTATCAGATTGAAAATTTTCATTATTGGGTTAGCAGTTGGTACAATTATGTTTAGGAAGACAAGTATTTAATAACTTTTAAGGTTCTGTTCTACTTATTTATTTATCTGCTCTCGAACGCTAGCAGTTGCAATGCATCATTGGGATTCATTGCATCGGCAGAATGCTTATTAGTTTGCAATTTGTCTTCAGGATTCCTTGGTTTGAAGTGTGACCAATGATTTATTTTTATATAGTAATAGATATCAACTTTAACAGCCTCATTTTGGGTTCTTAAGACAAAGGGTGAATTTTCTTGGACATTTTAGCATCCTCCCCATCACACATATGTTTTTCAGGACACCATATGTTACTTGCTTCCATTGATAATTTTAATATATGCAAACCAAATAACTTAGGGAGGAGCTGGTCATGGATTGTTTACAGAAGGGTACTGAACTAGTTCAAGCTATTGCTGATGGTCTCTTTAATTTACCTTCAATGGAAGATGTGGATGGACCCCTTGTGAAGCTACCTCTGCCAGTGACAAAATTGCCCAGAGAGAAGCATCTAAGCTCTTAGTAACGAGGCACTCTGGAATCAAATGCTTAGGATGTATTGTTGTGCCTTTTATACTGAAACCCACCCACACCATTCTAGTTTCATATTGTCTGGTTGCAATTTTCCCACACTAAAGGAAAAGTAATTGGTTGATCCTATTAATATTTGAAGTATATTTTGATTTGTAGTTTCTGTTCCCGAAACATTCTACCTTGCAGTTTGCTTAACATCTGTAACCTTGGACAATAACTTATTTATTTACCAGAGCATGCCGGATAGATGGGATTGTTTTTGTTTACTAATAAACTTAAATCAGAGCCTTGCTTGGCATTTGCTTCTGTGGGGTCTAGGAATGTTGAGAAGCAACAGGAAGCCACCTTCTAACTTCCGTTTTCATCATAGTTGTATTATGTCAATTGCTTCAGAACTTTTTGCAAAGTAAAACATGTGAAAGTAAACTGAATTAGGAAAATGAAGTGAAAGAAGCTTCAGTGAAGGAAACAAATTTTTCAGTAGTATAGTCTTGTTGTACTTAGACATAAATCCTCCTTTGTATTGGTTATTTTCACTTTAAATTCCATGGTTTTGGTGATTCTATTTTTAAACAGCAAAAATACTTGCTCATGAAGTTATTTAATTCTTTCAGCTGCCGAAACCAAAACCTCCAACTAAATGGAAAAAATTTGCCAAAAGGAAAGGTTAATCATATGGAATTTGTGGCAATTGGATCATTTTAAATCACGAAGCACTTTTATACAATGTTCCTAGAATCCAGCTTTTTTGACTTTCAAGATGCTCGTATAGTAAAATTTGGGCTCTGCGTTGTTTCCTAATCTTTCCTGTCAAATCTATTGTTGTTTAACTTTGCAGGCATAAAGAAACGCAAGAAAGACAAGCTTGTATATGATGAACAATCTGGGGCCTGGAAACGCAGATATGGATATGATTGTGCAAATGATGAAGAGACTATACCTATTATTGAGGCAAAAATGACTGATGGTAAACCTTATTTTCTAATGAAGGAGCTACTACTAAAACTATTGCTACTATATATTCTTGATGGCCAAGTATGAGCAGACGTAAAAAAAAAAAAAAAAAAAAAAGGAATAGATGGCCTAGTATGAGCCATGAAGATCCTTGTTTGCTGTGTCACTGTGGGGCACCAACACACCTACTACATGTCTCAGCGAGAACATATTCTGTAAAATCTGGAATTGGAGCACAATGGGTGATTTTGAAGATCCAGATTATTAGTGGGACCATTGAAAAATATCAAGACATGTTAATTGCTATATTATGATCTGTCATCAACTTTCATTGCCTTTCATGTGTGAGCTAATCATATTAAATGGTTAGATACTCTAATTCAATATGGATCTATCCCTAATCATTTATGAACGTAAGTGCAACTTCATTATTGATGCTTTTAGTATCTTCATTTTGCTGACATATATCAAGATGTCTATTTTTACATGCATGCACACCTGTGCATTTGTGTGCGCATCATGTTTGTACTCCAATTTGCACTAATGAAAGCTACAAAGATGTTAAATGAATAATGCTGTGACATTTTTCAGATCCAGAAGAGGATCCTTTTGCCAAAAGAAAAGAAAATAAGAAGAAAAGAATTGAAAAACAGGAGAAAAATCGTCTTCAGAATTTGAAACAAGCTGCTAAAGTTGATACTTTGCCGAGGTTTTTCTCTGACCTTTCGACTAGTCTTTTGTGGATTTTGGGGCATAGGATTTCTTTTATTACAATTTACTATTTACTTACTAGAAAATACATCATAGTTGTAGTCTTGTAGATACCTCCTTTTTTGTGGATCATTTGCAACTTTATTGAATTCATAGATCAGCCAGCACATCATCAACATTGTATGTTGCCTTTTCCTTGATTGTTCTCTCCCAACACTCTTTCTGCCTTTCTCAACTATTGGTTTCTTTTTCAAGATATATAGTACAGTTCAGTTTCCTGTCATAGGCATACCTTATCCTTTCTTTTGAGCCATACTTCACCTTTCTTTTGTGTTAGATGCTGACTGCTTTCCTTGTTCGATGAGTTATTGAGCTCTCCACAGCTTAGTTTACAAAACTGAGCTCTACACATCCTTTTTATGGTATTATCTTGGGTCACCTGGTACTGCTGTTTTTGCTTTATGTTATACAGGCCCCAAAGCCCTAACTGTTTTTGCTTACTGGTAACTTGGTATTTTCAAGTTTAAACTTATAATTTGGCCTGTCTGCTTTTGCTGGCACTTTTAACTTTCATTGGACGTAATAATTTCTAATCTAATTTTCTTGTCCTTGTCCTTCTTTTTACCTGGTTCTGCCTCCAATTTTGAGGATCACTCCTTGGTTTTATAAGATTTTCACGAATTTCTTGGTGGCTTTGTACTAGTGCTTTTTGTCCACCTAATATTATCTTCATTCTGTTGATCTTCCATTCATGCACATATTGGTGCTTTTAGTGTCTTCTCGTGTGTTATGAAAACCTAGTAACTTCCTACGCAGCCATATTCGGTTGGCTGCTACAGCTTTGCCTATTACAGGAACTCAGGCAGCACCCAAGAAAGTTACCAAGGATGAACTCTGTAATGCAGCTGGGATAGCAGCATCTGCAACAGCCAGTGGTGGGAAATTTGACAAGAAGTTGCCGGGTGAAAAGCCTGCACCACATAAAGGAAATCATCGGAAGTTAGTGCACTTATTCTCTTGCTGTAACCAATTTGTCTGATACGTGTAATAATTTTTATACAGGATCTTTTATGTTTCATTAAAATGATTGATTAATTTGTGTTCTGTTTTCTTCCAGTTCTTGCCAGTCGTGGAAGGCACAGGGATTGGATCACAGGAAAAGGAGCAAAATGATAAAGTATTGAACAAGATTATCTCCAAGAATTCCCATGACATACTCAACGTTGAAAAGTTACGCTTAAGTCATTGTATGATCTTTGTTTCAATGCTTAACAAATGCAGGCTAAATTTTTTTCAACTTGTATCATCTGGATACTAGACTGTGACAAAGTACAATGTGAAGAAAGAGAAAAAAAGAAAGAGTGTGAATGTGAAGGCTTCCGCAACAGGCAGCAGATTGAAAACTTAAAGAAAATCTCTGAAGAAGTCTCTGAAAAAGGTGAGTTCCAAGAAAGGCAAGGCAAAAGGAAAATAGTTTTGTTTGTGGTCAGGCCTGTAGAGTTTTTGGAGATAGAAATATCAACTTTGCTTACTACTTTGAAGTTCTCCAGAAGATAATCACTTGTATTAATTAATTATTACTCGTTCTCTTTTATATCTCTCTGACTCACTACCTGCACTTTATTATGTTGAGTACAAAATTTATGCATGGTAAAATTTAAAAAGTTTTATATTTACACATTTATATTTACATATTCTATGCAACATTTAATTTGAAATTAAGCATAAAATTTTATACAAATTATATTTTGTAACAGAAACATAAATATAAAGATATAGAAATAATATTATTTAATAAAATTTATAAGTAGAAGAAATACCTGCATTCATTAAAAGTATGCTTTACGAGGGCATCTAAGAACCTGAGTAATGTTAAGGATATGTCGTTTGCCAATTTTTTTTTTAATTGTTTTACTGAAGTATGAACAGCGTATATGTAATGTTTACATTTTAAATTTTTTTTTAAAAAAATGAGAAACGTTATGTATCCCTAGCATTACTCTAAGAAGCCCCCCTTCCCGCCAATACAAACTTCGTTTTTTTTTGTTTTGGTGATAAAAACAAA
This sequence comes from Dicorynia guianensis, assembly GCA_037013595.1. Lineage (NCBI taxonomy): Eukaryota > Viridiplantae > Streptophyta > Magnoliopsida > Fabales > Fabaceae > Dicorynia > Dicorynia guianensis. The sequence continues at coordinate 27,442,879 of JASUAB010000015.1, forward strand.
CTTCGTTTGATTCCATGTTTCGCGTGCCACCAAAAAAAATTCTGCAGGTTGCTCATGTGCAAAACTTGCATCACTGTCTTGACCTTACGTGTAACTGTGTTTCTGACTCTGTTTTATCTCAAAACTATCATTTTTCTCCAAATCCTAAGGACAAAATGCCCTTAACCGACCTTGGCATTGGACTTTGTCATGGACAACAAGTAGGAACCAATGGATAATTTATATGTTGTAAAATTACATAAACGGTCATTTTATTTGAATAAATTATGTGTTATTAAATATTTATTTAAAAAATTTAATTAATAAATTTGTAAAATTTTATGAATTAAATAATAAAATTTAACAGATTAATAAGTTATTTTAAAATTTATAAACATTTAATATAAAATATTTAATTCATCATGCCAAATTCCTTACAAGGAAGTGGAATTTGCCAATATTTGAATTATATTAAATGAGATGCTGGAAATTTTAATTGCAGTAAGTATAGGGAAAAAACAAAAGCACGAACACTTTTCGTGTTGGGGAGAAGGGAAGAGTGTCTTTACGTGGACTGAATTTAGCTGTGACTTGGTAAACCCTTAATAGATTAATATATTATATTATTTAATTATAAAAAATGTGCGTAAAAAAATTAAAAGTAATATTTTTCATAGTAAAATAAGAAAAAATTATATGAAAATAAATTATTATCTATATAATGAATATAATATAAAATATAAATAGTTTATAAAATTTAAAATAAATCCCTTTCTAAAATTTCGGATGATTATTAGAATTTGAATACGCCGTTTAGGTCGAAATGCCATCTGAATCATATTCGGAGAGTGATTTCTCCCTCACAATCAGCGCCAACTTTATATAGCCAAGCATACTCCGAGTCAAGGCTACATAGCATTGAAGACTGCAACATCTCTTCCTCTCTTCTCTGCCTTTTTTGCCGAGGCAGAGAGAGAGAGAGAGAGAGAGAGAGTTTTCTGTTTGTGATCTTCGTCAAAATTCCCTGATAATCGAATATCTGAAATTTCTCTCTATTCCTGCCCAATTCTTTTTGGTTTTTCGTTATCTTGTATTTCAAGAAATATTGGTTTCCAGCCAAATTCATGTACTACTTCCACCTTAATTTGCATATTCTTCTGTGCCCATTTGCTTGAAACCATCCTTACTGTTCTTGAAACCTCAAAATTTGCAATCTTTCTTTAGCGAAGCAGTTCCCCATAGTGATAACTTGAAGGAAATAGCTTAGCTTGGAATTAAGAGTCGATGGGTAGAGGAAGGCTTCAGGATGTTGCATTTGGTAACAAAGATGTTGTAATCTGTAGTTCTGGAATTAAGCTTGAATGGAGTTCTCAGGAGGGTAGTTTTCACCCTTCTGGCATATTTGCAAGCGTTGGTCAGGCGGGTTTTGGATTTGGGATTTCACCTAATCCTTCAAATGCTATAGATAGTATAACAAAGTTTTCATTAACTGATTCATCCATGAAATACTTTTCAATGCCTGAACCTGGTTTTACAACTGGGGAGTATCAAGAATTGTTGCCCGGTGAGGCAATTGATATTGAGGATGGTGCCTTGATAATGACGAAGAAGAAAAAGAAGGACGGATTTAAATTGAAATTTAAGATTCGAAATCCTTCATTGAGGAGGTTGATCAGTGGGGCAATTGCTGGCGCTGTGTCACGGACAGCAGTAGCACCATTGGAGACCATAAGGACCCATTTGATGGTGGGAAGCTGTGGACATTCTGCAAAGGAAGTGCTTCTGTCTATCATGGAAGCTGATGGATGGAAGGGCTTGTTCAGGGGTAATGTTGCAAACGTCATTCGAGTTGTCCCAAGCAAGGCTATTGAGGTCTGTAATTGTGATTACTGACATGATGATTTTGGTTAAATATTGTGGTAGACATGAAATTTTATATATTTGACATTCATTTAATATGCTGCTTTTGAAATTTTTTATAGCTTTCATCCTTTAAACATTCTTGCCTGGCCTTTCTATTGTTTAGCATGACTTGGTCTATCAATTAAGAATCAAATATGGCTTAGTTGTTAGCTATAAGCGGAGATGTTCTGCCTGGAAGTTACCAATTTACTTAGCTACGAGCTCAGAATTTTTTTGATGAACTTGGATTCTAATGGTTTAACTCTCATAACTACATGGTCTACATTACTTATTTACATTTACCGTTTAAATTAATCAGCTATTTTTAGACAGTTTGCTTCAGGTGATCAGTCTCTAATTTGTTCTGTTCTTTCTCTCAATATCCGATAGAGAGACTTATTTGGCAAGTAGGTGTACTATGTCAATTTTTGGTGTGGATCAAGTATTCATTATATGAAATTTGAGTGGTAAATGCAGTGGCACCGATTATATATGCCAGAAATGAGCTTTTTCTTTATTGAAAATTTTAATATCTTCTACTTACAGGAGGTTAAATGTTTATCATGACTAACCTTCTAAAGTTCAACTCATTTAGGAGTCCAATGAGTTCATCGTTCTGTAGCCTAAATTGCGGTGACTTCTTTTACATATACTTTTATGCAATCTGATGGAATTGGAACCATTTGTGCAGTTATTTGCATACGATACCGTTAAGAAGCATTTATCACCTAAATCTGGGGAACAGCCAAAGCTCCGAATTCCCGTATCAGCAATTGCAGGAGCCGTTGCTGGATTTAGCTCTACCTTGTGTACGTACCCTCTAGAGTTAGTCAAAACTCGTCTCACTATTCAGGTAATTACTCACAAGAGACACTCAACGAATTTCCTGTCATGTTTATGCTTTCTATCTGTAAGTTTACTTTATATTGTTACTTTGTTGCAGAGAGGGGTATACAAGAACTTACTAGATGCATTTGTGAGAATTGTTCGGGAGGAAGGTCCTGCAGAACTCTACAGAGGCCTCACCGCTAGTCTGATTGGTGTAATCCCTTTTGCTGCCACAAGTTATCTTGCTTATGACACCTTACAAAAAGCATGCAAGAAAGCTTTCAAGAAGGAGGAAATTGGGAATGTCATGATTCTTCTGATTGGATCAGCTGCTGGTACAATTTCAAGTAGTGCAACATTTCCACTGGAGGTGGCTCGTAAGCACATGCAGGCCGGGGCTCTAAATGGAAGACAATACAGCAACATGCATTACGCTCTCATTAGGATACTTGAAAAGGAAGGTCCTGCAGGTCTGTATAGAGGGTTGGGCCCAAGCTGCTTAAATATAGTTCCGCTGCCGGTGTTTCTTTCATGTGTTATGAAGCATGCAAGAAGATACTGATCGAGAAAGAAGACAATTGATTACCTAGTGGATACTTTGCATTCTTTTCACAGAGATTATTCATATTTTTGTAGTTAGGAAGAGGGCCACTAAGTTTTCAGTCCAATGATTTCACAGAGGATTAGTTTTGCAAAATTTTGTTTTCATACGTGATTGAAAAATCACTTGAGTGAGTCTGTTTAAATTAGTATTGACAGGTTGTAGCGCTTTACTTATTCAATTTCTTAGATATTTTGTCTTTGTTGAGTTAATTGTAAAGGATGCTCCTTGCTCTAGTATATCACATGTCATGAATTATTTGGTATATTCGGTTATTAATAAATTGTCATTTGCAGTTTTTACTAACCATGATAATCATTTATAAGATTATATTAATAAAAGAATACAAATAATGATTTATTATAAGGTTAATTACTATATCAACTATGTTATGTGGTATATGGAAACTACTGAATAATTTCTCTAGGAATCTTTGAATTTGTATTACTAGTTATTATCCAAGCCAGGTGAAAGTTAAATGCAATCACTTGTAATTTCTCTAGGAAATTTCATTCACAGCCTTTGAATTTGTATTACAAGTTAATATTGAAGCCAGGTGGCAGTAAAATGTGATCACTTGTAATTGAAATCATTTTTGCCATTTTAATAACGTGGAAGTTAGCGAAGTGGTTCTGTATATTGGAAACCTGAAGAAAATAGGTTGGTTTGAGTTCGAAGATGAAGCTCTGATGCTGTGTCACGGACTGCAATCAAGTTTACAAATCTTACCAGCTCAATTGTCAGCCTTAACAGATGTTACATACAAATCACTCCGATCATATTTTGTCAGAATTTACATCAATGATGAATCCTCATGTAATGTACTCATCTCAAAACAAGCAATCACATTCAGCATAACTAACATGATGGAAACCAAAAACCAGATAACAAAAAATTGAATTTCTTGTCTATTGTGTTTCTCACTCGATCTGGATTATCTAAGCTAGCAAACTCATAAAGATTACAATGCTTAACATGCGTCAGAATATTACAACTCAAAAAAACCAAAACTAGATACTTAGAACAGGACCCTTATTAACTCTGCTGTTCCTCTCCAGTATCTCTTTCCTCTGCATCAGCTGCCATTAACTCATCAAAATTTTCAGTCTTTCCCAGCAGTATCTCAATCTGATATTAAAAATGATCATCATCAATTGACTATCAAACCTTGAAGGCATTAGTCAAATGGCATTCAGAATTACAAGATTTGAAAAAATGAGCGAAGAGATTAGCGCACACAGAATCTGGGGAAGAAAATAATACACAATGATTTTCAGCACATAAGAGAACAAACTGGCAGCAAATGCCAATACAATATGCCTACATTAGTATGGAACAGGAAAGCCAATCTAAAGGGAAGGAGATGTCCTCTGAAGCTGTATCCCCTTTAATAAATCACATGTCAAGCAAGGTATACAATGTTAAACTAATTGGAAAAGATCACAGATGGAGATAATAAATAGCATTTATTGTTTTATAGTTCATACGGCTCTCATTCAAGTCACACTGCTTAAAAAGCACATTGCGTGTGAATATCAACTCATAATCCATTTGCTTACCTTGGCTTTTTGGACAGGCCGTCCTCTTGAATCATCTTTGATGTCAACCGTCGAGGTCATGATCTCTGCACATGTTGAAAAATTAGCTCATATATAATCACAACAGTTGATGGCTTGTTCAAAATAATAAGTGAATTTTGATATTCTTACTCTTCTCAACAGTCAAGCCATTATTTTTCAGAATTTCTGCAACAGTCACCACCTTGGCAATAGCTATAGACAAGAAAACATATCAAAATTACGATGGGAGACCCCAAAGCAAAGAAAAAATATTTGCTGTGCTCTGATCAAAGTGCAAAGTGCAGCAAGGTCTAACCCAGCCCAACACTGAAATTGCAGTGCACAATATATACATGGGAGAACATTAGCCAATCAATCAATTATAATAAGCATAGCTGAGCTTGCTCTACTGACTTTGCCATTAATTTGAAGGAGCACATGTATGGAAAAAATAAACTACAATGCTTAAAGTCGAAGTTTCAATTATAAACTAAGCAATCATTAGACAACAACTTGGAGGATACCTTGTAATTGCAGAGTCTGTGGATGCAAAAAGGAACTAAGGGAACTACGAGAAAAGCAAAAGTTCAGACCTCAGAGAACCAAAGAAAACCAATCTCTTAAAACCTTCTTCTACCCTACCCTAAGACAATCCTTAAAACAATAGCATCCCTCTGTAACCATTTCATTACCACAAAAAAGGAACGAAGTGTTATTTTTTTTAAAGAAAGCTAAAATACCAAAATTTGTCGTCATCCATTATCTGCATATATAGCCATCATAAATTTATTTAGATAAATACAGCCTAAGATTAAGATTACTAATCACCAACAATATATAGACAATGAAAGTAGACTCCAGTACACCTCAGAATGTCAGACTAAATAACTCAAATTTTTTAAGTGAAAAAGTTTAAGAAAACCAAAGACAATATTTTGAGGAATGCTTATTCATCCCAAGGGCAGAGAGCTCCACCTCATGGTACTGTTGCATGTATCTCCGCAGACACGTGTACGAAAACCCAGTATTAATCAATTGCACATGAACTTACCCGAATCGAAGAAGGACAAAGGAGAGAGTCAAGGGTCAAATCTTGGCTAGACTTACGTAGAAGAATAAAGGTTTCTTGGTATTGGACACTTGAATCCGATTCTTCTTTTGAGAATATCAGTCCAAGTTCAAGGCGTTCACTCCCTCAGCAATTTCTTCCATTAAAGGGGCTAATTCCGAAAAAAAGCCCTATTGAATTTATCTGTTCTCTTTCTCTTTCTCACACACCCTTTCTCAGATAGAGAACTATGTGGGAGTTGATCAGCAGAGAGAGACGAAGAACCAAACTGAGAAAGAAGCTAGCGCTCATTGAGGTTCGAGCTATAAACCGACTATTCCACTTTGGATTGTTAGCAAAACAAAACTAGCCTCCGACAATTATAATTATAGTTACATTAAATTATTCTAAGGAATATTTGCCTATTATGGTTTAAGTTAGTTTTTTTGTGATATAATACAGAGATCGCCTGAAATAATTTTTTTAACTTTGTCCGTTCCTTTATAAATTGCACTCAAATCTGAGAAATATAAATTGGATAAATAAAAAATAAATTATTTAAGACCCAAAACAACAAAGTCTAAATCACAATAAGCAGAATCTTTAAGCCGTCTAATCCAAAACATACGACACTGTTCTATTTGAAAGGAAGGGGACGGCATCAGCTCCCTCTGCATCTCCCTTCCCTTTCTCTTCTCTTGAATTCCATCTTGAAGTTCCCTCTCCCTGTCGAAAATTCTTCTTCCCTCTCTCTTGATTTGGAGTGGAATACCTATGGGTGCAGCGAAGATCTGGAATGCCAAGGAACTAGCAGAGGAAGCTCGCAAACGCTATGACCCCGATATTCTTTCTTCCACTCTCGCTGTTGAATCCTCCCTATCTCTTCCTGATATGAAGCCTCGCATCGTGTTCGTAATTATCACTTTATGCTTTTTAATATATTTTTCTTTATGCATTCTAATAGCTTGGTTCAATCATTTCGCCTTTTTTTTACTGCTCAGATGATTTTTGTTTCCTTTGTGCAACAGTTTTTGCGTTTGGTTACTGCGAAACGACGAGAAAATGTGACAGATTTAGATGAATGGATGTCATTGGCCAAGTCGAAGTCTTTTTTTGCCGATTCGAACCTTGTATCTTTCCGCCATCAGATAGATTCAATCCGTGAAACCTTTCTATGTAACGTTACTGTGTATCACGCTTTTATTCGAAGCCAAAATTAGTTTCTTGAGACATTCACTTATGTGTGCGATTCTCACATAGCTTTTATGATAAACAACCAGAATTAACTTTTTTTCTTTTTTTGGCAATTTTATCAGTCATATTGTGACAGAAATTCACTGGTCATCTCAATTCTCCTGTGGTTTTTGCTCACAATGACTTGCTTTCTGCAAACACAATGATTAATGATGAAGAAGGTGGTTACAAACCTTGATTGCTAGCATATGCTTCCACCCTGTGACTGTATAAGGGTAGATGTAAAAGAATTTCTCTGATAGGACCAATGGAGATTTTTATTATTAACTTTCTTATATTTATGCAACCTTGTATATTTTGAGCACTCATATCTTAGTTACTATCTTTGTCACTTTAAAGTGCAGGTTTTCTAAAAAAATTTTTAAACGTGTGCATGTCATTTCAAAATCACCACCAAACTGGAACTGCAATGTCCTTATCACTGATTAGGTGGCAAGTTTTAATGCAATAATATTACTTGTCAAAGAAAATTAGTTATTTCTATCCTACGTCATAGTAAGGATCATGACTCATGAGCTTGGGATGTTACCCATTTTCAGTCTTATGGAGTTAAAGCAGAACAATAGGATAATACGAGGCTAATCATGACATAAAGGTTACCGAGTAAGTTTGATATAAAGAATTTATGCTTAGCATTATTTCTGTCTGTTTATAACAAACTAGTTAGGAGATGGCTTGACTAGCCTGAAATTGGCCTTTAGCATCTGAAATAGTGTTATATTTACTTTTGAAGAGAGACTGCTGAGATTTTCAATTTACTCATGAGTTTTTTACCTTCAAATTTCATCGACTTGTCATTCTGAAAAATCTCCAGATAAACTTTACTTCATTGATTATGAGTAGGCATCATACCGCTACAGAGGCTACGATATAGGAAACCACTTTGCGGAATATGCAGGCTTTGAATGTGTCTACAGCTTGGAAGGTTTTTCAGGCTTTATTTTCGTTCTGCTTGCATCTCTCTCCCTTTGCTTAATCATGATTTGTTGGTTGGTTGTTGGGTGTTTGGTTTGTGCAGGCATCCAAGTAAGAGTGAACAATATCATTTTTTCAGGCATTACATACGACCAGACAAACCACATGGGGTACGTAATCATGGTAAAGGTGATTAAGTCTTAAATATTATATTTATTTTTTTAATTTTTTTACTCATAAAGTGTATGGATTTAGCCCATAATCTTATTATTCAGAGTTGTGGGTTTTTGACATAATAGCAGAGTTTGTATGATTAGGATTGAAATTGCATCTAAATGGGGTCTAGCATTTGTAAGGATATCTTCATGGTAGTCTTGACTCCACGCATTATTGGTTCATTTGGATTTTCTGTATATGGTTTTCGTGATACCTGATTGAAGTTATAGTAGTGAACGCATTTTTTTGGGGAAGGGGCAAGGTTTAAAATTGGCTGATTCTTCTTTTCTTGGGATCATGGACCTATCTATGATTAATCTCTTTGATGCATTGTGGATGGAAACGAATGCTCACTAGTGCCTCCTATTAAATTGATTTGGCGTGTGTTAGAGATTGCATATCACCTCAACCTCTATTCTGAGTTTTCCCGTTGTGTTTATTTGTTGTTTCGTCTCCTTGGGCCTTTGGTGCAAGTGCAACAACTGCATTAAGTTGCTTCATGTTTTGATCTTAGATTGCTTTAGGCTGTTGCCGAACGAGACGATTGATATTATAACCAGCCTAAATATCTTTTGGAGATCTCTATGCTTTTCCCGTCAGATGCTACAAGTTTGACTTGACCTGATTTACCCTTGGCTCAGGCATGCATTTGCATATTGCATATTGCAAAATCAGAACACTCGTCCTCTCAAGTGATAAGCTATGAGTTTGCCTGATTTCAAAATACAATTGGGGGTCATATGGTAATGATGCGACTTTGAAATTTTACTGCATTTCTATTGTATTATTTAATTTTTTATTGGTATTAATTATGTTAAAATAAGCAACTTAGTAATTATATTAACCACTTATTAATTGATCTAATCACTTACGAATTATATAAACCACTTGTTAGCGGTTAACATGGACTTGAATGTGTTTAGTAAAACACAAATGAGGTAGAAGTCAGCAATTCAACCAATACTGCCCAAAATGTGAGTTCCTCCCTTCCATTTAAATCTTTGTTCGTATATTTACTTACTTATAATGCAGGTGGCTGAGAAATATCTTGAAACTTTATGTTGAGGCAAATACTTATGCAATGGCCCGCACCAATTTTTGGGCTATGTGGGCGTTAACACATGTATAATTTCTCTTAAAAAAATGAGAGTGATTTTTCCATTTCTATGCTAATTAAACTTCCTAATCACTCACATCAATGACTGTCCCTATTGCTGTTCATGCTCAATAGGCAAAGATGTCTCCAATTGACTTCGATTATCTTGGTTACTTTTTCCTGCGATAAACAGAGTACAAAAGGCGGAATGCTAGCACGATCCTAGCTTTCAGAAGGACCGCGGAGTGAGTAGATTTGCTACTCCAAACGCTAGTAGGGTTTTGCAAGTCACATGTGTAGCTTGGGGTCCCTAATCTGTCTAGATAAATATTTGTGTAAATTATCTTTTCTAGCCACATGGGGCAATAATCACGATTTTGAGCAAATAATTGATCCTCTCGGTAGGGGCCCTAATGCCTTTTTGTTTGAAATACTAAGGCCCAGGTTGTCTGATTAATTTGTTATTCTTTCCCCCCATTGTGACTTTAATAGTCTCTACTCAATTTAGAAGCATAAACATATAATTTTTTATAATACAATATGGAGATTTAAAATTGTAATATAATTTTGTCTTTGAAACTAAAAATGTCACCACCAAACGTATTTAGAAATTAAATTTAACTTACTAGATTCAAAATTTATGCTACATATAACAATTTTATAGGTCAAGGGCAATGTACTCGGTGAATCAATGAATCTCAAATCAGTAAATGCGCTGAGTTACACCAGTCTGACTTGAAAAAGAAACAACGCATCGTAATGAATGTAAACTATAATTTTAACTTGAATCTCAGCTGTTGAGAATGATTAAATTTTCAAAATCCAATTTAACATGTAAATTCAACTGTTGTCTGTTGATTATGTGTAAGTTATTTGCACCTAACATCGAACTTAAATCCCCATATCAGTTCCATCTCGAGCCAGATTCGGGGTAGTGGTTTCAATGCAACCCTTAAATCAGAATCCATTTTCTTTTTTCAACTTCATTATAAATCGTCTTAGCATTACTACTTTTTCAGTATTTATCATCAGCGCATCGCTATCGTTCAGGGTCACTTCTTTACATCACATTGGTTGAGTTTTAATCCATCCAGCCCACCCAATCACGAATTCATGATTGAAGTAATAGTTTCCCCCTGATCCATCTCTCCAGTTAATTTTACTAAGACATTGCTTGCAGCAACGCAACAACAAAGCTATCGAGAAGCCATGTGACCTGGGAAATGGACTACTCAATTTTCAATGTTTAAAAACTATATATCAATATCTATAGCACTATATGATTAGTAGAACATCTCATCTACGCATCACCTCACGTGATGACCATGATGCCTTGGGCTTGAGAAGAAGTGCAAAACTAGACTGTGCACCCTGCCACTGTGATCTGCTGAGCTTTGACCAAACTTTCAAGCAAATACCATTGAGATGAGATGCTGAAAGTCATGACCAAAGCTCATGATCAATTCTCCAGCACTACACATCATACAAGCTCTAAGCTTGAAGGACTTGGCAGTGAACTATGTGACTTTTGAGTCGGTTTCGCCCAGCAAGGCTTGACCATAGATTTGTAACCAGAGTTTTAAATTGTCCTCTACCTGCAATAGTTTCCCATAACTGTTCAGCTGAAGATCCTCTCAAATCTTCAAATTTGGATACATCAACCAGGGAGATGCTCATATTGTTCCGAATGATACAGAGTTTCCCATTGAGGGGGACAAGAGCAGCTGCCTCCATGGCCCGTGAATTACCTAAATGCATTTTGCTGTCGATATGCTTGCTCCATGAATCAGTCACCTCATCATAAATCCGGAGTTTGCAGCCATCCTTGCAGTCTAAGGCATATAGCTGTCCATTAAGCGTAGTGCTAGGGTTCCTCCAGCCAGCAACCATTCCATCATAAACAGGGTACCAACTATCAGTCTCGGGCTGGTATACCTCACTCAGAACCTGCCGATGAGAACCAAGTCCCTTCAGGTACCACTTCCCCTCATAAACAACTCCTATAAAAGGCACCATTGCAGTGCTCATATCTGAAATAAATGACCATCGATTCTTGCTGGGATCATACACTTCAGCTGATCTCAAGGACCGATGCACACCCTCATTCTCCCCACCAGCTACATACAAACAGTTGTTTATGACACAGGAGCCAAAGAAGTGTCGCCTACGAAGCATATCTGGGGCACGGTGCCATTTGTTAGTCCTAGCACTATAAAAAATGACACGTCTCATGGATCCCTTTAGTGGGTCCTTGCCACCAAACAAGTAGAGGTGACAGCCACTAAGAACTGCACAACCAAAACCAAGGGCTACTGAATATTCCTTGGGAACAGGAGGTAGGGGCTGCCAAAGTTGGTAGACAGGATCAAAAGCATGCCATGAGACTTTTCCATCTCTGTCTCTTTTAATGATGTATATCCATTCTTCTGCAATTCCAAGACTCTTCCGAAGTGAGTAAAAGAAGTTACCAGCCAAGAGACGATACCATCTTTTGCAGACTAGCCGGAGTTTTCGGTGTTCAACCCTTGGGACTCGAATTAGGCAAGCAATAGCAAGATCATCAGGGAGTCCTGGAAGTAGAGGGGATTGATTGCGGTTTCTGTCACCACGTGCTGGCTTGCTTCTGGTTGGGTGAATAGATGGTTTAATGGCAGGTTGAAGACAGAGCTTCATCCCAGGAACATACTTCTTTGCTCCAGCAACAGTTTTTAGGCCTGTATCTACTCTGCATAAACATGCTGTTGTATCAACCTGCTCAAACAGATTTGAAGAACATCCCCTCAGCTACTGTCTTGCTTAAATGAAAGCAATTCAAAATCTTTTTCTTTATTCAGGTAATAGATATGACCTCAACATGAGATATTATCTACAATGATGCATCTAATAAAAACAGGCACTGAGAAGCAGCGGATACAGCACCTTGTTTACCAATACTTTGAACATCAACATACTGAAAGCAATCTCTCAGGTTCAGATAAGGGTGTTTATAGATTTTTTGCTTATCACTGACATAAATTATGAATAAGTTCCATGATCAACATAATGACATTTAGGTAAATTTCGACCAATATGAGTTGGTATAAAATAACGCAATCAAAGCATAATGAGACCTGCATCAAGTCCGTAATGTAGAACACATCGTAGTACACAGACTTCAAGCCTCCAAAATGACAGGTCCACAGTAGTAGACCACTCGTCCATGGATGCACTTCTAATTTAAAGATAAAGGTCTACTAGTCCCAAGAATCCAGGGGGAAAAAAAATCAGGCGTAACCTTTTAGGCTAAGCCAAGAGAGACTTCAAATTACAGAGAATTTAGCCGAGGGGATGTGCAAATGATCATCTGTCTTGACAAACCCATTTTGACGTGATTTTCATTCTACACATTCCCATGATTCAAACTTCAAAGAAAGAGGAAATTGAAAAAAATTATGGTAGGCCCTTCCGTTTGGAACCGTTCAATCATTTAATTAAAGGCAACAGATACAAAAGAGTAACAGAAGAACTGCTCAATGAAGCATTCAATAAAAAGTCATCTCAACTACTGAACACAACCAGTATCTACAAGCAATGATTTCTGAAATCTTCTCTTCATCCCCACAACCCCCTCAAAAAGTAAATATCATAATCAATTAAAAAAAAAAGCCACTTTCTGAATCTTATGAGAAACAGCTAACTAGGGCAAAATTCGACTATAGTAATCAGTAAAATGGAGACATCAAGACGTCTAAACTCAGCTAAAATTGATGTTCCAAAGATCAAATGTTCCAATTCGTTCCAGAAAAAATTGACCAAGTGAAGGAAAGCCCAACCAACTAAGCATTGGTTTAGCTACAAAACTACGAAGGAAATACAGGATAAGAAGAGCGCATAAGCAAATTACCAGAGGAGGTTGAATAACTCTGTCCATCTTTCTGCGCTTCAATGCTTCCCACTTGAAGATTATTACAATGCCTCCACCTCCAAAATCAAATATTTATCACTCAAACGCCATGCCCAACATGAAATTCCAATGAACTAAGTCCCATTTTCAGCTCACATAGTAGAAAAAACAAAGAAAGAAAATTTGAAAAGGTACTAGAATTTATCCCAGAAAAAATGGACTTCTGATCTTCCAAATTGCGCCAGCAAAGCCAGATAACCTAAAAAGGGAACTTTTTAAGCCGACAAAACAGCTGAACCGACACTAACTCAACAAGCCATAGAGAAGTGCCGGACAATAATCACAGCCCAACCAACATGATAGAACCTAATGAACGAAACCCAAGTCGAATAGCAGAAAGTCAACACTGGAAAATTTCAGGATGGCCGAGAAATCAAGTAACCTAAATCAAATCTTCTCAGTAAAAGGCCCCAACGAAACTAAATGCGAGACAGCACGAAATTGGGGGCAAAGGGAAGCACTGAAAGAGGTAAAGAGACCCCTCGCACCATTAAACTTCAGTGGAGATTAGGGCCCATCGCCTCAACGGCACAACCTACCAAGCGCAAGAGTGTGTTCAAGAAGAAAGGGTGAGAGAGAGGGAAAAAAGCAAACCTAAACCATTAAAGAGGAGAGAAGGAACGATGACACCTTGGTGGCTGCTCATTGGAGAAAATTGGAACTTTTCACCATTCGGGTTGGAAGATTGCCGTTGTTTGGAGACTTGGGGCTTTGGGGGAAGTCAAAACTCTAAAATATGCACTGAATGCTGTTTTTGTTGCTTCTTTTAAAAACAGAGTATGGACAAAGATTCAAAAATAAAATAATAAGGGCCCAACTAGGCAGGAAACTCCCCAACAAATTGTTTTAAATTAAATACATATATAAGATATTGTAGGATGTGTTGACCCACGGCATGATCTTCCATATTCCTACTCCACAAAGGGTAATTCGGTCATTGTGATTGCTTGTGTTCTATCATCCTTTGCAGAGATGATTAGATTGGGCCAGGGAGGGGTGAGCTGGTTTCCTCCGTGGTGTTGGACTAAAAATGACTGATTGGGTTATGATAACTAATCCACCACCCATGCTTTTGCACCCTTCTGCATGTGATTGAAGGTCAGAAGTTGTTATTAAAATGATTGATCTTATGCAGTGGTGTTTGTGGATGAAGATTAAGCATTTGATCTGCATCGTCTTTAAGTTGCTATAAGGTGACCATGCATGCACCAAGTTTGTTCACTTCCATAACAAGAGGTCCTGTCATAAAATAATATACAGTCACATCTACTTATTTTAAAATCACCCTTCGATATTCCCTATGATGAAAGAAATGCCCTTCAGTACAAATAATGTGAATGTGAAGTTATGGGTGAGATTGAGAGTGAGAGATCACCTTCCACACTCTACTGTTCAAACATATGAAGTTGTGGGTGCACTTTCAGATCCAATTGCCCTTTAAATCAGGGCAAAGCTGAAGTATTCTCCCAGATGTACTTTTTTTTTTTTTCTTTTTCAGAAATCGGCTGCTACTTTAATGGGGTCTCAACTAATGGCATGAGTCCAGTCCACTATCTTATTTACAAAGATGCATTTTGTGGTGTGCCACAACCTTTTGCACATCAATGGGATATCATTCTTCACGTAAGATTCTTGACATGAAATGCCTTTCCAGCTGGATACTCCTAGTAACCTGCTTGAGCTCTTGTAGGCTTTAGCTAGTTAGGATATAAAATCTTTCAAACTTCATGACCATTAAGCAGACAGTCCCCTTTTTATATTCCCATTTACGACAACAATAGCAATTACATGACGTAACCAAAAAAATGGGCCCACCAGAGCGTATTTTTTTCTGCTAAAAACTTTACTAACGGCTGTCACAAAAGTAATAGACAGATCGGCTGCTGGAAATATGGAATTTGATTAAACCCCACTTTCAATGGCTACAGTACATCATGCTGTTATGGAAGAATGCTAGCTGTTGTTTCATTTATAATTGATCTTTACCCGAAATCCTTGACCACTACTTCTTGGCTCTGTAACAAAATGATAAAGAAAAAGATCACGTCCGACATCAGGAAACAAACAATCAGTGACTCCAAATTTCTAACCTTAGCATAAATTCAAACATTGCATCCAATGAAGAAGAAATTTAACCACCCTCTAATTGATTGATCTGAAACATTTGAGAGTTGAGACCTAGTTTGTCCATTTTACTTGAACTTATTCGTGGGATTAGAAATTCAAGAACTGAGCCAACGCAAGACCATGTGCACCTTGAAACAGATGCCTAATCCAATCTTATCTATGTCGAGAAAGTTACCATTCATTGAGTACTTTCTTCGCCGATTTAGTGGAGATTGCAGCTTAAGCAGTCATAATCATAATCTGCTGCTGCCATACCATTCCACAAGAGCTAGCAGAGTCCTTTTCGGTGCCCCAATATCATCACAAACAGTTCCGTTAATTTCCCCTTTTTGGCTCGAGAATTCAATGTATCCACCAATAATGACATGCACAAATCAGAGCACTAAGCATGAGAATGATCAATCAAAGTCACTTTTTCTTTTTGATGAAGGGGATGTTGATGCTGAAAGATGTCTTTCTCAACTTAGGGGAAAAGGAAAGGTTCAGTTCTTTTCTTTGTGGAACTCAAGAATCAGAGTTAAACTTCTCTTTTTTTCAGTTGGGTCTGACAGCTAATTAAATTTCTCATGCACACACATTAGCGGTTTCTCCATTCTAAGAAATTTAGTACACAAGCGCACACAAGACATTGATGAGACTATTTGATGGGCTAACCCAATTCAAAAGGCTCAAATCAATAGTCATTCCAAAGGAAAACAATCGATACTTTTCCAATTTCAAATTCAATCGCACTGATGTGAGAGCATCACAATCATGACTAAGGTTGGCTTGAAACTTGGATCTTTGTAAAAGAATTGATAACAACGCTCAATCTTGCATTGCATGGATAATGATGTATAGACAAGTGCAGTTCACATTCTTCCTTTTTTGTTGGTGTCCCACTATTCTCACCGAGGTTAATCCATGAAACACTCATGAAGAGGCATTAAGTGATGTTTCAAGTATAGAAATGAAAGATTTAATTACCTGACTAAAAGATTAAAACTTTATTATAAAATTCAAGAAATTGAAGTAAAAGAAACAATAAAATAGACAACGGTAAAGTTATTAGTCTATTGAGGTTTAGAAATGTTTAAGAGAGAAGGGCTTTTTTTGGCTCACTAAATTATTTGATAAGATATTAGCTCTAAGATAATGCCAGATAAATGAATGAAAGAGGAACACCTTGATACCTATCTATAAGAATAACAGAGATATTTATAGTTGTAAAAATTATTGAAAATTAAACTTATAAATCATATTATGAAATTATGAGAAAAAGTGATTGTACACAGATTAAAAGAAGAAATTAATATATCAAAGAACCATTTTAGCTTTATGTTAAGAAAATTAATTACAGATGCGATATATCTTTTGCAAGGTTTGAGAAAAAGATACCAAAATAAAGAAAAATACTTGCACATAATTTTTATTGACTTAAAAAAAGTTTACAAAAAAGTATCATGAAAAGTTTTATGAAAGACATTGGAAACAAAATGTGTTCATATCACTTATATATAAGCTATAAAGAATATGTATGAAAAGAGGATTTGGAATCAAAGCATTTTCATTTAAATACGAATAAGACAGAATATATAGAATATAAATTTAACAAGAGATAAGCTAATAATGATATAGAGGTAAAAACTGAGGAGTATATTATACTATCAAAGTTTTAGTACCTTGATCGGTATTACAAAGTAATAAAAAGATTGATGTAAATGTCATACACAATATACAAGTTGGGTGATTAAAATAAAGAAACATTGTATAAGTCATTTATGATTGTAAAGTATCAAGCAAGTTTAATAGAAAAATTTTACCAAATTATTATAAGACCAATTATACTTTATGAAAGTAAATGTTAGGTAATAAAAGGTTAACAAGAACATAAAATAAAAGTAGTAGATATAAGAATATTGGAATAGATGAATGGACATATAAGAAAATATTATATTTGGAATAATTGTATTAGGGAGAAGATTAATGCCATGAAAAAAAGATGATAAGAACTTAATTACAATGATTTGAGCATATACAAAAAAGAAATTGTTAAAGATTTCAATAATATTTAACTTAATAAAAGAAGAGAGAAGAAAATAAAAAAATTAAAAAATTATTAAAAAAATCTTATAATAAATAATATTTTTAAACATTTAATTTTTAATAAAATTTAATAATATTACTTAATCTATAAAATCAATTTTGTCAATAAAAAAATTTATGGGGTTTTTGCTAGTTATGAAAGGACATTGGCGACCTCTCTCCAATGCCCCTTTAAAAGCGTTTTGTTAAGGTATATTTGAGCAGCGTTAAATTTATGTTGGACCGTCTACACTTCACTTATGCAGGAGAGAGATGAGAAAGGAAAATGATTGGCTTACGCCGTTGCATTTATGTGCAACGGCTACGCTCGTGATTTTTTGATTTAATGAAACGGTCCGTTTCATATTTATGTGAGAGAGTGTAGAAAAAGCGTAGCTCCAGCGGTGTAGAAATTTCACTGCTAGATAAGAAATAGAGCATAGTAAAGTATATGGGAAATAAGAGTAAAGTACAGTGAAAGTTTTATTTAAAAATTTAAGTTGTAGGCTAAACATAGAAATAATATTTGTGGGAGCAGAATTTTCATTTTGCTTTTGCTAATCCAATGCACAAGGCTTAAAGGAACAATAAAAGCCAACCCAAAGGGAAAATTTATTGGTCCCTCCAAGCGGTACGCACAGCGTTACCGCCCCGAGCGGTACGCCCTGCGTTTGATCTTTTGGACTTAAATGGCAGCTGGAAAGCATCGTGATCAAGATCCAGATTGTAGTACTAAATACTTTGGTCCTAGAAGAGATATAATGTGACACGGCTCGATCTTGCCATGACATCAGAGTACAGTACCAAAGTACTCAACTAATGAATTCTAAACCAATAATATGAGGAAGATAAGAGAAGAGTCCAAATCCAATGGTGAGCTAGAAAAATTGAAGTCTAGACCAGACGAGTTCCACTTCCATGGAAGGTTGAAAACAAGTAATTATCCGCCTCGTGAGACAAGATTAGGTGCTCCGCTCAAACAAATTATTTTTTGACATGATCACTAAACAATTAGAGTAAACAGATTTGAATATTTTCATGGCGTATAAACAAATAGACCAGACCTGCAGCGACTAAATTTAATGTCATCCTGCGGCAATTATGGGTTTACCTTTCTATGTCATATTTCGTTGTCAAGTTCCATGCTTTTTTTTTTCCTAGTCTTCAGCAATTAGGCTCAGAAGTCCAAACTTCAAAGCATGCAGAGTTTGGTTATATGAAGTGAAAATTACACTGACCAAAAAATTTTAGAACATTGCTATCTTGTGAACAAAATGAAAATCAAAAGGAAGCGTACTGAGATTTATATGAAGTAATACAAGATTCTCTTAACGAACAGTTCCTCTCCATTCAAAGAGGCAGCCATTCAGAAAAGAAACCCCAGGGTAATCAGCTACTGAGACATGCAAAACCAATAATGCAAATTGCTGTCATAATATCATCAATTGAAGGCATTCAATCTATAGAAGCTATGTATTTTTCCCATCAGTTCCATATCTCTGTAGCAACTGATCAGTCTGTAGATCATCATTCTATGGTAATGCGACAGCAAGATAAAAGCACTTTTACTCTTACTGTTGGCACCAATTTAGGAACACATGGCATGTAATAAATCACGCTAGTCAAAGACAAAATTTCAATCTACATATCCCAAACTACAAATCATCGACATGTGTGTTAGAAACTCTCCAACTAAGTCAGTAGTATTCCTCTCTCGAATCACCCGAGGCTCAATCTGTACGAAGCTCATCATATTGAGGCCGGAACGTCCCAAAAATGAGGTAGGGGATTATTACCGTGCAAGCCATGAATAAAGTAAACTGCATGATACAGCAATGTTTCAGATATCTCAACTTTACCTATTGCAAGCAAACAAAAGAAGTAGATAGCTAAGTACAAGTAAAACATAGCAACAAATGTAATATAAAACCGATAATATACCAGAAGAGGAAGCGTCAAGAAACTCCATATTGGCCACAAAGCAAAGGAGAATCTGGAAGGATGAAGGATAGAGT
The DNA here is from genome assembly GCA_037013595.1 of Dicorynia guianensis. Classification (NCBI taxonomy): domain Eukaryota; kingdom Viridiplantae; phylum Streptophyta; class Magnoliopsida; order Fabales; family Fabaceae; genus Dicorynia; species Dicorynia guianensis. Next base: position 27,462,426 of record JASUAB010000015.1, read on the forward strand.
CAGCAAACAGGGGCATATATAAACATGCCATGCCATGAAAATAAAAAGATAAGACATGATGATTCCTTACAAGCCAAAAGAGATGAGTCCAAATATGGTAACAAATGGCAAAGCAGTGATACTTGTTACTTCCCATTTTTTTAGTCCCCATTTTTCGTCAAACCTCCTGACGCTCCATGCCAAGATACTTGTATAAATGAAAATTAGTGCATTCAATCCAATACCTATCATCCCAAGATATAAAGGCAGCCTGCATGAAAATTAAAGCCATCATTTAGAATCTCAGAACCCACAGCAACTATAAACTTTGCAGATACCCTCATTATATTGAATTCAGACAGGTAAAACCGTGCTCATTTTATATAAGCAAACCAGGACGTTCTCTCATTTGGGGAAAAAGGGGGGGGGGGGGGATGATCCAGAAGAATAGCATACCATGCTTCTGACAAACTAAAACATTCATAAAGACATTTCATTCTGTCAGTATAGCAGTTTCAAGGAATTTAGATTTTTACTTCAATTTTCATGATGAAATTTAGGTTCAAACAAAACGTTGATGCCTCAACTGGTGGCAAGCACATTAGCACACGTTGCAACTTGCAAGTCATAAGACTGAGGCATTGAGACAAGACATATATGCAAACATTATTTATAACTAATAATGATCCTGTAACTGTAATGGGATTCTCCGCAAAATCTTATCAACTCCCAATTACTAACTTGTTTATATCTACCATGAATATAAATAAACTAAGCATTACCCTAACCATTCTATTTCAAAATGGAACAGTCCATATTGTTAAGAACAGAGATTTAAGCAAATAAATCATTAGATAACAAAATTGATAACCAGAAACAAGCTCAAAATGAAGTATGTTTGAAAGTCAAAAAATTTTGTGTGGAAGTACCCGGGTGTTGCTCAGTCTTCCATTCCAAAACGTGATTTATTTGATTGTACTTGCCTTCTATTGCAATTAAATGGGGAATTCGAGAACTACAGATTGACATTATCACACTAAATGAACTTACAGAGAGCAGAGGTGCAGAGTCAAAGAAAAGAAAAGGGGATACTTAGGGAAGTTGTCACCTTCTAATTCGGTCGTCATGTAACAGGAGATATATCAAATTGGAATGCCGATCACCAAAGTATATGATGAAAGCCGCTGAAGCAAGCCACAGAAAATTTTCAAGAATTTCTATCCAAGTCCTATCTCTAGAACTTGGAGATGAAAATGGACGTACCCTCGAGCATGCATCGTCGTCGAGATCATCGCCACTGCTGGCATATCCCTGGCTGTGTCTCTGCCTCATAAATCCACCTCCTCCAACTGGTGTTCCACCAGACATTGTAATTGATATCTGTGATCACACAAACAGCATGCAGTAGAATAACCTCTCCCACAGTATCACCAAAACCTCTCTAGTTCATCACTCGTCTGATTCTTTCAGTTCCGAAGCCAACCAAACTATTATGCAAAGGAAGAAAAAAAAAAAAGAAAACAGTTTGCCGCAGAATTTAAAAAAACAACTCAATCTCCAAAACCAACGAATGAAATTGAGTTCCTCCAAGAATCTTGCAGTGATCTATACTTCCTAGCTTGCTACTGCGAACTTATCCCAAATCAATTCCTTGTAAATAAGATTCAGAAACCTAAAGTTGGTGAGAAACTAAGAATTGAATCCACAACAACGGTAGATTAGGAATGACCATAAAGACGAAAGAAAAGCTCATATCGTCCACCTTCAAAACCCAGGTAAGAAATGAAATACCTTTCAAAAAGTCTACTACGAATTCATCAGTCTAGCAAAACTGAAGACCCGCTATAAGAAGATTGAAAGAAAACCATTTGGAGCCCTCCCAGTTCTGGGAGCTAGAAAGTAGAAACCCTGATCTTCAAAAACTCAAGCTCATTCGAGTATCAAGGGGACTCCAACGCAGCAATTCCTTTGCTTTATCTGATTCCAGCAATCAACTGAAGCCTGCGGCAACTAACGAAACCCACAAAGGGTACCGCCGTCCTCTGGTTGACTGTTTGCATGCGCAAGCATTTCTCCAGCAAGCGAAGCAAGATAGCAAGGTACCTGAATCACTGGATTTCTGCGACCATACAAATGATTTGATGGGGGGAAGCGTGGGTGAGGAGATGCGTATCGTGCACCTTTCAGGAACACAAGCTTTGAAGTTCGAACCTTCCTCAATTTGTCGTGATTTTTTTTCCCAATTGGTTAATTATATAGAGATTCACCCTTCCAGAGCTTGAGATTACTTTTAGATTCCCTTAAATTTCTTAATGAGTGTCTTCCTATTTCAATGACTTTGAGAACTTTTGTTACCTGAGTCTGAATTTTTTTATTATTATTAATTTTAATTTTAATTTTATTTCTTTATTACCTTCTAATTTAAAATAAAAAGTCTCACTCGTATTTCATGACATCTTTTCTTGATATAATTCCTTTTATTAAGTTTTATAATTTACAAAACATAAATAATCCATTATGCTTATTAAAAAAATGACGTTTTCTTTCTTTCTTTTTTCTTATTAAAAGCAATGTTTTCTTTGTGGTTGCTGAATGTTACTTGGCTTTGGCAAATCACAGGCATTTTTTTGGATAAGCATGGTTTAGATAACAGGATATGTTGGATAAGAATGATGAGCAATTCTTGCTTGGCACTCAAGTGCCTGATCATGTTCCAGCTCATTCTTTGTCCAAGAGAATGCTGCTATATCCACATGTGGGGTGGATCTAAATTTTCTTTTTCTGGTGCTCGTCATGTGGGGAAGTAGCGTGCTACAATTGAACAGTGCAGCCTTAATCCCACAAAGCCGTGAATTGTAGGGAAACGATGACATACTGATATTCTTCAAATTGGCTGGACATAAAACAAATATTGCAATATGGCATAGCAGGAACGATTGACCCTTACTGAAATCAGTTTTCTGTTTTGATTTTCTGTTTGTTACGCTTCAAAACTACCATCCAGAAGAGGCAACGGAGCAGATCACGCCGGCAGTTAAGATGGCAATGATCCCAACAGAAACCACATTTGAAATCAATGGGGCAGGTCAGGAAGGATAGATTGTCTAGCATATTATATATTATTATAGAAAAAATGTAATCTCATTGACTATTAACATGCCACGAACAGCATGATTGATTATTGTAAGCAATTCGTAGGCATTATATATTGAAAAATGTAGTTTCTTTTTCACTGGGAAGGAAACAATGCCCCCAGATGCTAAGGTGTTGCAAAATGCTATGTGAAGAAACCGAATCAAAGGCAACAATAATAGTATGATCATAATTAGTGAACTTAGTTTTCAAAGAAGCGGAAGTCATGTGAAAACGTGATCATGTTCAGGTCTCCAACCACAATTTTAGGCACAAGTCACGAGTTGGCTTAAACTTAAAACGGATGCTATTCAATATTAATTTATTAGTTTGCCTGATGCACGTGCATCATACAGGTTGAATTGAGACTAGTTCCCCGCTACCATGGTTCAATGTTAACATTTGCCTAAATTGACAAAGTTTAACAAGGCAACCAAGTCTATCACTCACCCAAGGAAAAAAACAGGATCAGAATTACTGCATTCATAGCATGATGACGAAGTTTAACAATGCATGTGGCTGCGAGCAACTGGGCTGAGTCCTCAAACTCCATCATCATTAAGCCTCAAGGGGGCAGAAGTTAAGTCACTCTTTCTGTGCAACTGATGACTATAACGACCTTATCATCATAACATAAAAGAATTAACAGGAGAGAAGCTGCAGAATTAAAAATATATATTATATCACATATATCTTTGGGGGTAATTGCTAAAGACACCTTGAAGCTCTTACTGGCAAACCTACAAGAAACATACAAACAAAATTCATTGTCCACCCCCACCGCTACACAAGCCAACCAAGTCCATCAGCGTTGCATATAACAAATCAAGAGACAAGTGACCTAGGAATTTTTTATATTCAGAGTCACCATAAGTGGTGTCCACATGAAGCTTTCGGTCCTCTGCAAAACTATCCTCCATGACCAACCACCAGGATATACAGCCACCACTATCTTCTGGATCAACATGAGCAACCAGGCTGAGTGTTTCACCTTGCTCTAGTCCAAACGATAAGCATAAGAAGTCACGGTTTGCTTTTATCCCAACCATCAGAGCTTCCTGGTAGAGCCAATTAATAATTTGGCTCGCAACCTGCATAATTTCATTTACAGGTGATCAGTTGCACACACTATTACATGTAAGCAATTTTTTTCTTTTTTTGGTAAGTACATGTAAGCAATTTTTATGTGTCTTTATAATAAAAATTTTACTGCAATGACCACACACACACATATATAGATTATTTTATTTTTACCTGCTGCAAAATTATCACAGGAAGATCAGCCAAGTTGCAGTCATATTTGTTCATTGAGTGGGTATCCTCAGACTTCCCCCTGAACAGGCCTAGGACATTGGGAGCACCTTCTCCTTCAACATTGATGCAATCATCACTTACAACGACCTTAGTCCAAAACCGAGACTTTCTAGCGTTTTTCTCAACATAAAAATCTGATGTTTTGGTTTGGCAACCTGTGTGAAGAATAGACTGAGGAATCTTCATGGAGAGTGTCCATGATGATGTGCGAGAATGCCATGTGGGATTAGAATTCAATTGGAGATATGGGACCCTGCAAACCTGCAGATATCAAATGCTTCACTAAACTAAATTCAATTTCACAAGCAGCATAAGTCAAATTCAAAAGAGCAATACCACATTTTCCAGCTCAGCAAGAACTTTACTTGAAAAGATCCTATGAGCCAAAGACATACAAAAATGAGCAAGGCGAGCAGATCCATCCTTTGCCAGTACAACAGATGATCGACTACTAGTGGAAACTGGTTTTTCATAACCTCTTCCAAATATATGTTCATGAAAGAGTTGTTTAAGGTAAATTTCATAGCAGACAGAATTAGGAAACTGCCATTTTTTCTTCTTAGGGTTGCTCTGCATTGCATCATGCAACTTTGTGCCATCAAATGAATCCAAAGTTATAATTGTCTTTTCTACAATATCAGTGACTGAACCTTCAACTGCTTGATCATCTTGATCAGATGATGCTAGTGATAAGAACACAGAGGTTCCTTGACCTAAGCTTAACTGTAAATAATTTTCATGTAATCCAGTCACACTGACTCCCACAGATGTGTTAAACGCTACACGATTAACCAGATCAAACACCTGAAAGCAGAAGTACAAAAGCAGTAAAGCAAAAGAGCAATATTCAGAGTATAATAATGGAACAAGCTTGACACAGGAAAACAAGATTAAATGAATAGATATACCTGCTCATCAAAAATTGCTTGATGTACTTCACGGAGGAGTGAATGTGTTTTTTTAACACAATCTTCATCACTTAAAGAGTCATTACCACTTTCTCCCAACTGATGCTCACCTGAAAAGTGGAATTTATTTTTAATGGATTTCCTCTGGGTATCATCTGATTGTGCACCAAGAAAACCAAATTGGAGAGAGTGACTTGAATTTGGAGATACATTTATCGCAAGCATGCCAGCTGCATCATGGTCAACTCGAATAGTAGACAGAGAAGATGACCGAATTACAGATGCTGGATCATACGAGTTATCAAAAAGATCAAAGGTGAAGCCTTCATTTCCTGGAGCTATAGTAGCTGGACGCTGCCGTTTAACTTTCCAATTTTGCTGCAATCTATCCGCTTATCAGAACATATGATGAATTGAGTATGATTAGAGCTATTATGATAAGATTCTTATTTGAATGAGCTTTCACGAGCTTTCTTTGACTCAATGATAAAATAATACTAGTATTCAGTGAGTTATTTTAGAGCCAGCTTTTATGAAAGTAAATTATAATTAAGATCCAAAACATGGTTTTGGAATTGCTTGCCAGTATTTACCAAAATAAGTATATCAAAAGTCAAAGGTCAACACAAGAAAAGTCACCTGATTAGAGCCCCATAAAACCTTGCCTCCCTAGCAACCTGCTGTTCAAAAGCTTTGGCAGATTGCTTGAAATATTTACCAACATGCTGCAAAGAGTAAAATAAATGATGAGAGATTAAAGATTTCATTACATATTCTAATAAACACTATATCTATTGTTGGAAAGGACGAATAAAAATATTTGCTATTTGCTTCAAGCATTCAGCTCCATTTTATTAATTTGGGAAAATCAAATTACCTCTTAAGTTATAATTCAGATAAGATATCAACCTGGTAAAAAAACAATAGCATTCAAAGAAAAATAGAAAAGAGAAAAATATATACACGGTAGCATTGAAGTTTGGTGGCTGCAGATATGGTCAGGTCCGACAAAACTTCATTTGGTAATGATTTTGGCCTTGTCATGCCAGCCACAGTTACTGCATCATTTGCTTCCACCTAAGCAACGTAAATTTGATCAAAGCAACATAGTTATACTGTCAGTCTACATGCAACTTTCATTATGAACACCAGCATTGAAAGAGGAAAAAAAAAAAAAAATCCTTAAATGATATTTGAAACATTTTTGCTACCCAGAGTTTGAATAACTTTATTATACATGAAAGATTCGTTTTGTGATGAACAAATTATTGGTAGTTCCGCTGGCAATGTAAGTTCACATTCATAAGAACTCACTCGCTTGCCTCAAAACTTTATTTTAATCTAAAAAAAAAAAAAAACTGTTGTATAATCTTTGTAGCAACAGATAACCAAAAGATTTTTATTTTGAGCATTACCCTAATGGAATCTTCATTTAACATGTCTTTCAGAAACAAAATAGCTTCTGAAACGCTCCCAGAATTCTTTTTGACTATTGCAAATAACTTTCTCAAGAAAATTGAATTGTTCATGAAAAGTCCTGAAAATCTCAGATACCACCAGGAAGGCAAAAAACAGCAAATCAATGCAGAAGTAGTATGCACAACTTACAGTGTTGATGAGATCTATAATAACAGAGAGCTCCTGATGAGCCAACTGCAAATTCTCCACCATGCTCTGCCATTGCCATGGTGTTGAGATCTCCTTGGAGCTCTTCTTGAGCTTCTTGTTCTCCTCGTCCTTCTCAACAGCCCAAGCAAAGTCAATACGCCTAATTAGTGAGAGCCGCTTTTCATCATAATCCACATCTCTGCACAAATACACATGCACAAATGAAGAAAGGAGATACCAGCAAAAAAGTATGAATAATAATTAAGGATACACATTCTTGTAATTTTCCATATTACGACTAAGAAAACCAACGACAATTACATTTAACAAAACTCAATTACGATTAAAAACTAAAAAAGAATCAACACCTTCCCCCTGAGGACTGTAGCACAGAACAAAAGAAGCAAAGAAATCGACAATTTGATAAGAGTTAACCATATCCTAAACAGGCAGTAGGAATTGATCTGAAAGCAGCTCAAATTGTTGTTTGGAAGACGAGAAAGTACAGGTTAACTTAGTGTTACTCTCGTGTTTGACTTATTAAGGGGCAGTTCAACCCATACTGAGAGAACCAATCATAGTGCGAAACAGGAGAAAAGGAAGAACCATACGAACAGAATCGTTCGAATCCATTTTCTTCAATGGCATCCAAGCGCTTGATCGGAAGCTTGTCGAGGGAAACTTCCAGTTCCTCGTCCATTTTCCTGAAATATTTTCCCAGAAAAATTCCACAAACCCTAACAGTAACACCTAGCAAAAAGTTTCGACAAGGCGGTTGCGGACCTTTTTATTTTTTTAATTAATATTTTTATATTTTAATATATATAATTTAATAATTAAAATTATATATTATAAACATAAAAAACTCTTCCATTCAAGCGTTAGCCCATCTGGGCCCAGACCAGCCTAAGCCCAGCTAAGCGTAATTTCTGCTTGGACTAGCCTTGGCGGGTGGGTCATCGTGCTTGATTCGAAGCCGTTTTAAAAATTTTTCTTTTTTAATTAGTAAATGGGACAAATGAGCAATTGTTGCTAATGAGAGACTAGAACTCTTGATATGCCGCGTAGTATCGAATTGGTGATATATTTAGTCTTTATTAATTTGTTATTTACGCAATTTTTATTAAATATGATTGTCATTTATAAAATTATATAAATAAAATAATATAAATACTAATTTATTATTTAATTAATATATTATATCAATTATACTATGTAATATATTATACATAAAACGTTGGTAGTTATACAAGTACATACAATACTTTCTCCACACAATTCAAATGTAGAGATTGCTCTTTAGATATACTTGTTACATTACACTAACATGAATCAATTTCTATACGGTACATATCAAGCATTTTCCATGGGAGTATTACATCAAATTGGACTCGGCTTTATTCAAGAAACCACAGCACAGCAACAAACTAGTAAATGATAACAACTCCAAATAGAAGCGAATTTGGGCTTTGCTTCTGAATTGTGACTTCTGTGTCGGAAAATCACTGTCGTAACAAAAAACAAATCCTAAGTTAAAACTAGAGATGTCAAAATGGGCTTGGCCCGCTGGGCCAGCCCGCCCCGCGCCTTATGCGGGGCGAGTTGGGTTACTATATAGGTGGCCCATTTATTCGCGGGTAAATTAGCCCGCACCCGCATAACCCGCGGGTCAATACGGGTTGGGGCGGGTTGAACCCGCGGGTTTGAACCCGCATAATTTTAATTTTTTTTTAAAATGACATATCATTTAAAATAATTTCAACTTTTAGAAAATTACTATAAGTTATACTATTATGACAATAAGAACAATAGATATGAATTGGAAGAGGAGGGCAATTCAAATGAATGTCATTTGGTTCTAATTTGGATTATGCAATTTAGGCAGGATTCTCATGCAGTTTAGATATAATTTTCTTATGTTTTGAATATATTATGTATAATGTGTGATTTTATAGGTGATCATAAAGACAAAAGAATTTTTAAAAGGTTTTGAGTTAAAAGGCAAGTAAAAATTGATGAGTTTAAAGAGAAGACAAATTATTATACTGTGCAACAACTCATTCTGAATCATTTAGATGATAGTATAAAACTTGTGTTGTTATATAACTATCATTAATATCACATTTATATATTATTTTTTGAAGCAGAAAATATTATCTTTATATTTGTATTGAGTTGTTCAGCTTTTATATTATCATAATTTAAGGTACAAAACTCAAGCATTGCATATATAAAAATAATGGTATAAATGTATAATAGCATAACTCTATTTTCAATTAGCATGTAGTTTATTTTGAACAACATCAGTGTTAGACTTTGTCACATATAAGAACATAACCTTTATGTCTTTGTAGGCACATGTTTTATTGTGCATGTGTGTTAGTAATATTATTGAAGCCTTGCCTAGAAAATGATGTTGTATATTAGCAATTTTATGAGTAGAATCATAATTTTTATAATTCATTACGAGTTAAATTTAGGTTATATTTTTAGGTGTATTATTAAAAGGCAAATTTGATTGTATTCATTTGTAAATGTTTTAAAATTAATGTATTAAATTTAGTTACTCATTTACTATCATTCATAAATTTGAATTTTTAATAAATTTTTTATTTTTTTAATTATCAGCGGGCTGGCCCGCGTAACCCACAACCCGCTGCGGGGTGGGTTGGGCTGGGATTTTCCCAGCCCACCAGTTATGCGGGCCGGCCTGTCCCGCCCCGCTTAATTGCCGGCTTGTGCGGGGCGGGGCGGGCCGGCCCGTTTGACATCCCTAGTTAAAACTTTTAAATATCCAAATCATACAGAGGATTTGACAGTTTTCTTCCTCCATGCCAACTCCGTTTTGTGTAATTATAAAAAAAAGCAGGCCAAATCTTTTGACAACTCGACCTCTTCCTCCTCCGTTGCTCTCTATCCATAGTTTTTCTCTTCTGTAATATCGTTCAGAGCCTGCTTCTCGTACCCTTTTTTCCCTCTTTCAGAGCTCTGTTTGAATTTACAGAACAAAAAGGGTAAGACGGCATGGCTAATGCCCTCCAACTGAAGTCACTGAACCACATCTCATTGATTTGCAGATCGGTGGAGACTCCATTGATTTTTGCCAAAACGTTCTTGGGTTTATTCCTGTCAAGAGCCCCAGGTCATTCGACTTCGACGGTGCATGGTATATTTAGTCATTCTTATATTCATCAGAAAATCAATGAAGGATAGCATAGAAGTCACGCTATCGAAAACACAACATGAGCCCTTACAATGTCATCACTTCAAAGGGTGTCAAAGCAGGATTGCTTTGCATTGGTCCACTCTTTAGAGGGATGGGGCTGGCCAACCCATAATTTAGGCTGATTAATAAAATATAAATCAATTCCCTCTTTTAAGCAGAAAGAACAAATAAACCTAATATGTTAACACAATTTTATACTGAAAAATGTTTACTCATCTCGTATTGATTAGCATTTAGGTTGATAAGCTAACGTGCAATTTAGAGAAAACCGGGTAAGTCAAATTGATAAACTCAACTATTTTTGATACTTCTACTTTTAAATTTGTATATTAATTTTTTTGTATTTGACCATGACCCTTTATAGGCTATTCAATTATGGCATTGGCATACACCTACTCCAATCTGAAAACCCAGAAGGCATGCCCATGATTGGCCGCATTAATCCAAAGGACAACCACATTTCTTTCCAAGTATCTCACTCTGTTTTGCACTTTCTCTGACTCTGTTCATTTTAACGAGTCTATACACTTAAAATGTCTATACTTATTGTGCATAGTTGTAGCTAGTGTGAAAGATAGCAGCGGTGGAGAGCATGCTGCAGGAAATGAAGATAGCGTACTAGAAGAGAATGGTAGCGGAGGGTAAAATCTTCGTTGATCAGCTATTCTTCCATGACCGGATGTCTCCATGACTGAAATTTGCAACTGTGACAACATCCCTGTGGTGCCCTTATCAGAGGACGCTGTCTGGTCTTGCTCAAGCTTCAATTGTCTAATCCAAAACCAGCAGCATCAGATTCAACATGTAATACAATGAAGCAACAAGAGCCATTGACACGCCTGCCCTCAGTTCCCTTGTTTATGATTTGAGGACTAGGCACATCTAGTAAAAGTGCTGCAACTTAAGGCTTCAAAATAAGAGTTGGATTCAAGAAGGGGAACGGGTTATTTATCATCAAATATGAAATAAATTCAAAGAACGATCGGTGAGTCTGGAGAGGAGGGTGAGTGCATGATAAAATATTTTGATTTTGCCTTTGCAAAGATTTGGAGAGAAAACTTACTGATAGCATCAACGTCTGCTTCAAACTTCAAGGCACCAATTGCCTATTTGCTAATATATGTCAAGCAAGGCATTTGAGCTGAAAGAGAAGAAGACTAAACATGGGGAAAGTGAAGAACTAGGAGCTCCCTTCAGTCCAAAACAGCAAGAAGTTCTCGCTGATTGTTTTGGGCTGCAAGGAACTCCTATTTCTGCAACTTTCACAACTTCAAAAGCTGGGATGAAAGAGAGTGCAGCTTAGGAGGAGGGTGAATGGGGTCATATATATGAACTCCATTTAGCTATTTAATTCAATTAATTGCCAAAACCCAAAACGTAGAGCTTGATTCAATTTCTTGCACCTACTGAAACAAAAGAATTAAAGGTTCATTTATAACTGAAGTTACCGTTACAAACTGACTAAGAACAAGTTTCTCCTTTTCGACAATGTGTGGGTGCTTTGCTTGTCCCTCAAGGGAGATTTTAGCCATGTAAGGAGCACCTAGCTAGCTAGGATAGGCATACCTTGAAAAAGGTTTATGAGTCATGGCTGGGTTTGAGGCTTCCAACTACCAAAGTAGAATATAAATGCTTGAGAGCAACACTCTCATTAGAGATGATAGTAGTAATATGGCTGTAAATACAAAATGCCAAAGACATTACAGTGTGTATCACCTAACAAGAATTAACTACATTCTCTGAGAGGAATATAAATTACAACAAATTTTAAGTGTCATTTTACTTTGAGAGGAGGGGTATTAAGTGGTTATGTTTTGTCAACTGTTGCTTGGTTGGGGTCTCACTCATAGTTATCAAGTTAGTTATGTATCATGATTATAGAAAACTAATTAGCGGTTTATCATCTAATTACAAAAAAATTAATATAAAATAATTTAGTATATCAATTCGAACGTTAAACTCGATTCATGATATGAGAAGAATGAAAAAACTTAATAAGTATGGTCCCACCTTATTCTATAAGAATAGTGTTGCAGCTTGCATCTACTGGTCTATACAAAGATTCTCAAAATCTCTTTAATTTTATGAAAGTAATGTTTTTCCTTTGTCTCCTATCAAGGAATGGAGAGGAGATTGCATTCCTACCATGTTTCCTTTTCTTAACCACATGATAGGAACTGCATTTTCTCTCCAACAAACATGTACTGTTCCCTTTCTCTTTCTATTTCAATGACTTTGATTCCTCTCTTCTCTCTTAAAATTTTGCAAGTGGATCTAGCTGCTTACAGAACTGTGTAAGCAGACTTTTGAAAGGACCGTTCTCCTTCTTGGCCTTTCTACCCAGGTGGGACATATAAAAAAAAAAAAAAATTGCTCAGTGGGAATCCCTTGAAAAGTATTTACCCGAGAGAGTTGAATCTTGCTACCTGGGCGCTAACTCAATTTATTTTTTCTTTTAACAAAGCAGTCTCAATTTTGACAATAAAAAACTCATAACTTCAAGTCATTTTAACATTGTATTAAAGTTGTGACTTGAGTAATACTCTCCCATGTCTTCTTCTCGTTTCCCCACTCCTCTCTCTCTCTCTCTTATCTTGAACCGTTATTCAAAGTTTACTTCTTTTCGCAGAAAAAAAAAAAAATCCTAAAGCATAAATTTTAAATATTTTCCTGAAAAATTCTGAGGTACAGTTCGATTATTTGACTCCCCAAGTTCTCATGCAGGCTTTTAGGTTTTGAAGCTCTCTACGACTCCCCCTCTCGCTTCCATCACATTGTATCATGTAGTCAAAAAACAAACAAACGAAAAATTCTGTTTCCACATATATAATGACAAGAAGATAGAAGAGAAAATGAACACGTCTTTTATATACAGTTAACATTTGCTTTTCCAGAAAGTGTGCTTGCTGGAACTGTAACATACCCAGCAAGACCCAATAATAAATAGTCCCTTTTCTTAATGAAAAAGAGTGTCTTAATATTAAGGGAGAAGTTAACCCTGCAAACATTTTATAAATTGATGGTGAGAAGTTAAATTTATAAATTTTATAATTCATTATTCAAATTGAAAATTCTGTAAATTTAATAGTATAAATTTTTAAATAGATTTTTATTAATTTTAATTTGTAAAATATAAAGTAACTGTAATTTTAATATACTTTTTTAAAGCAAAAAGAATAAAAAAAGTAAAATGTGAAATGTGAAAAATGATAATTATTTAAGCACAATATTAATTTAAATATATTTTATAATATTATTTCTTTTATTTTTTATATTCCCATCTCTACTCTTATCATATAAAAATTGAATGGAAATGGAAATGGAAATGCATGAAGTGAACACTCAGTCCTGTTGCTTAAGGTTCATGGAAGGAGAGGTTGTCAAACTGTAGGGGCCTCTTGCTTCCTTCATCAGCAGTGACAATGTGAGTTGGTATATAAGGAGCTATTGTAGTGATAAGGAACTAGAATCCAAAACCCAACCATCAATGTCGTCTCTAACCAACATGTCTTCCCCACATTTTATGTCACATTTAATATAGGAAAATAAAGTTGTAATGTTCATGTTTCATCTCAATGCTTTTCATATATATTTTTTAAATTTAGTCTTTAAACAAAATCACATGTCGGGTAGATCTCCATTGGAGAGATTGTAATTAACCTTTAGATTGATATTCAATTAATTTAAGGAAAACGAATAATAAATTTAATTTAAGTATATAAAAATTACATAAACATATACTTTATACTTTTGTCAAGAGAGATTTATTGTTCAATTTTTACCTTAAACAAGAATTAATCTCATAAAAAAAAAGTAAATACTTCATAAAAATTAAAAAAAAAAAAGACCAATTCTTAATAAGTTTGTATAATTCTTCACATGTAAATAGAAATATTGTTCTGTATCAATTTCATAAGTTGCCTTATACCCTAACTACTTGCATTTTATAACCTTAAAATTGTACATTCAAGATTTCTATCTATCCCCATCAGCAGATTTTTCTAACCTCCAAGTTGACTTAGGGGATCCTCAAATAGTGACTGTGAGAATGGTTTTTCTACAAGAACTACAAGAATTGAAATTCTTTTCCTTTTCACAAGTCTGACTTAGAATCTTGATTAAACAACGTTGTTCCTCTTTCCAACCATGCATTTGATCACTTGATTATTCTTTTTGATCATAAATTTATCTCTTGGAGCACTTGAATAAACTATTATTGCACAGTTGTGTTATGACATAAAACCAATCCAAACATCTTCAATATTTTGTTGTCATCGAAAACTATCATACAAAAGTTTGCTTCAAGTGCATAGATCATTGATAACTGGGACCAGTACGTAGGAAGAAAAACAGTTCCTTTATTTCCCCACTCATGATTTATCCACCTAACAAATTAGAAGCTCCACACACTAACGAATTCTATATCATTCATTGGGAAGTGTGTTAACAGTTGCTATACCACTCCTCCCAAAAGAGATATTAATTTGTGAGTTTTAAAAAAATTAATGAAAAAAAATTGACTCCATTATAAATAGTAAATAAAATTATTATTTTTTAAAAATGATTTAAAGCTACCAAAATTGCGAAATATGGACCGCAAGTAATCAAAATGTCACTCCTCCTCCTTTCTTTCTTAATAAAATTTAGCTGAAGAGGTAACATAGTTTTCCATATGGATAATAATGTTGTTACATAAAACTTTTTACTAAAACTTTTTAAAGAGGTTTATGATATGTTAATTTGCAAGGTTTTACAATCTAAGTATGGACTAAAACTTTACAAAAAGGTGTATGACATATGGATTTGTTGGTTCTTATAATATAAATATAAAATTTAATAAATTTAATAATTTTTACTTTTTTATATAAAATTTTTGTAAGTTTTAGTTATTAGTAAAAATACAGAAATTGCTATAATCAAAGCCAAGCTATCTATATTTTTTTGAATACAAACGTGACATAGAAAATTTTAACTTAATTTTTTTTAATACTATCAAAATCCATCACCACTAAATCACACTTAGTAGCTCACTCAGCCATCCATATTAAAATAAGAAAGGGTCCCTATTTGCATCATATGAAACTAAGTTGCATAGGTCTGCAGGTTGAAAGGTCACACTATATGTAAAATTCCACGAAGAGAACAAATTCAAACGTGCAAAGCTGCCAATTAATTCAATTGTAAGTAGCATTCCTTTTCTGCACAAAGTACATTTGACAACTTGGCGATCTCTTATTAAAAACAAGGACTAATAGCACAAGGGAATCGGAAAAGAAGACAGAGAGAGTTCCAATAATGAAAACCCCATTTAATAAGTTACCTCAGTAGACCCATAATTTTGTTGGCCTGTAACCAACACTTTCTTCTCTCTCTCTCTCTCTCCCAATTTATATATTTCTTTCTCTTCTGTCTGTTTTTTCATTCTTCTTTTTGTTTAGAAAGCTTGTAACTGATAACTTGCTGGAAAATTATTCTCTTGTTTAACTTTCACTGGGAGCTTAGCTGTATCTGTGCACTCATTTATTTAGTTGATAGGAATGGGTGAAGCTACCTCAGCCATGCCGGACGAGAGGAAAAGCCAAAAAAAAAACGACAACATCGATCTATGCTACTGAAAACCTTGCTCACACAAGTTGCCAAACCAATTAACCTTGTTCTCTCATGAATGTTCAACTACTTTAGTTTCTGATCCTTAATGAACTGAAACTGAGAGTGTACTGTCCAGGAACTTCTTTCCATTCAAGTTCCTGTTGATAGGGAGATAGAGAGAAATTTCAGAAGCTACAAAGTAGATGGTGATCTTCATTTTGGGGTACTCAACAAAATAAGAGAAATTGTTCTGTATTCTCTCTATATTATGTGGCATAATTAACGTCATATATCAACTTAATAATAAATTATTATTTATATTATTTTATTGATATAATCTTATAAATGATAATTATTATCAGCAAAAATCATATAAATGACCGTGACTTAAGCATACCTAAAATGCATGGTAGGTGATGTACCACAATCACTGATCAATAATCTCTCACAAAGTAGTTGGTAGCGCAGGTAGGGGTCCTGGTATGCTGGGTGTATAGAGGCAGGCCATCGGGAGACAAATATGCCCCAGAAACTAATGATTAGTCCCACTCCACATTGGCCATCATTTCAAGCAAAACCAAAATATATCAAATCTTAGGTAAAATCAACACAACCATTCGTTGCATATAATTTGATTTCCAAAGGCTACAACACATGGTCACCCTTTTAATTTCTTAGTAAAACATTATTATAATGGGTCTTCCTTGCGCTCGTGATTCCAAACACTTGCCCTTTCAAACAGTTATATATGTATTTGATTTCGCTGTGTGCATTTGCTCTATTGAGACTCTCTGATGAGAGCTAGCCTCCGAAATGGCTAACCCAGATAAGCAACTCAAGAGAGGGTTCATGTACATTTACAAAGGTGGCATTGGAAATCAAAGGAAGAAGGAATTTGAGCCTGCTGTGGAGGTGGAAAAGAGATCCAACTCACGCAGTTGGTTGCCCAGGATACCAAAAATTCGAACTTTGAATGCCGGAAATGGTGGCCGGAGAGGCTTCGAGGGAGGAGCGCTAATAACAGCAGTAACAGGATTTGTTGAGGGAAGAAAATCAACATCTTGTTTAGAAATGGGATCGGCGGGTGCAGGATTTGTTGAGGGAAGAAAGTCAGTGTCCTACATCAATGAGGCAGCATCAGCAGAGGAAGGAGGAGGAGGGATTATAGTTGAGGGAAGAAAGTCAGTATCCCACATCGAAGCAAAATTGGCAACTGCAGCAAAAGGAATGGTTGACGCAAGACAGTCAGTGTCCCAGATTGAAACATTGTCCTCTGTGACTGCATTGCTTCAAGTTAAGGTTTTGGTCTCAGACATGCCAGGCATGATGCAAGTGCATGCCTTCCGCTGTGCAAGGAGAACATACGATAGCTTGGAGAAGTTTAGCTCCAAACACATCGCTCATAACATAAAGAAGGTATGCTTCATTTCAAATCACATCCCCATTGAAATTTAGTAGCCAAAATCTCTGTTTCTTGGTTCCTGGAATAGTTCATTATTGGTACTTAATGATGAGCCATTGAAGAGATGAACTCATCGGTCATTATTGTGTTTCGGGATCCGGATCCGTGAAGTTAGAAGATAAACTACAGTAATAGAATAGATAAGAGAGACGTATTTTTTATGAAACTGAAAAGTAAATAAGAGAAGATAATGAGTCGCGCCATTAAGAACTGCTCCTTAATATGTGAGATTTAGCTAGTGTTAGAAAAGTCTAAGGTTGTTGCAACATCTCAATCCCTGTGTTTTCATTGTCACAGTTGTCCATACATTTGGCATATTTGGTATAGTAATAGGCACTGTTTGTATATTCTTATTGTAGAGGTTTTTTGCTGGCTGCTTTAGCTAGTATATCAGATTTTCTGATGCAATAACCAGAGAAAGTGTATGATACTGATACAATTATTTCTTGGCGTGTCTTTTTGGAGTTTTGCTTCTTGGGTGATTGAGATTGGTTCATTGAATTTGAACCCCACAGGGAGAATGGGAAGAAGAGAGACTGGACGAACCACGAATTGGCATTATCTTTCTCTTTCTTCCTTTCTGGACAGAATAATTCAATTCAATTCAAACTGGTTCGGGTGACTGGATCTTTCAATCTTGACCCTTCATGTAGTTCCCCAAAAAAATCAGATCATCAATCACAAAATTCCCCAACAGCCCATGTGTTAAAATAATGTCAAACCCCATAATGGCCCTAATCTTATTGCTAATTAATCATGCACTCGATGTATCTGAAAAAAGGTTCATCTAATAAATTCTTACACAGAGCCTCACCCCATGTGCAGAACAGAGGCATGATTAATTAATATATATTTTTGGTCAGCGACCTTTTGTAAATTATATTATTTGCAACAATATTTTTTGTCATAAAGAATAGCATTTCTTGTGTGTTCATGTGCAGGAGTTTGACAAAGCGTATGGTCCTGCCTGGCATTGCATTGTGGGATCAAATTTTGGCTCTTTCGTAACACATTCTACAGGGTGTTTCCTTTACTTTTCCATCGAAGATTTATATATTTTGCTTTTTAAGACAAAAGTTAAAAAGGCTTCGGATTGAGTACATGAAAATTGGAATTATATATACGATTTAACTACGACTTTCAATGCTGGCAGAGCCTGTATTCAAGTGTCTGTACATGAAAATTGGAATGTAATGAAGTTCCGTCCGTACCATTATATATTATTATATCTCTTCTTTTGGACTATGCATTTTTTTAAGTGTCTCAATTGGTTTATCTATCTATGTGTTTCTTAGTTGATATAATTAGGAATTTTTTTTAAAGATTGTAATCCTTGCAATGCAGTGGTATTCCAGCTTTAATAAAATAAGATTTTTATTATTTTTATTTAATTCTTGTAACTTATGATTTAAATTATTAAATTTATTACTCTTGAATATTTAATTGTTTACATTATTAGGTGTAAATTTGTGTGACTAAAATTATGTAAATTTAATATTTTCTATAAAGTAATAACAAGATCTCATTCTTGCATTCTTACCCTTAGGAGGTAATATTAATCTAGTGACATGGATAATGGTCCTTGGGTCAAGGCCCAATTCCGATGATCCATCCAATATTTTCATCTTTTTTTTTTTTTTATTTGGTGCTATAATATTTTCGTCTTCTTACAATCTTTCAAGGTATGCCTATCTATCAAGCCTTCTTTTGTGTCTTTTTTTCCCTTGCCAAATCAATAGCGAGTTAAGAGGACCTAACCTTTTTGGTGAATTAGGTTATTTGCTACTTACTTCAGGTAGTAGGCCACTTGATTTGAATTTCAGGAAGTTTTGACAAAAGCAAGCAGATATTGCATCATCGTCCTCTCGCTTTCTTGACCTTGTGCTTCTTTTTTATGGGGAAGGGGATACATTTCTTGTTACTGGGTCATTTCTTTACCTTGAGCTTGGGATTTAAGTTTGTAAGGTGTGTAACGGATTGGATTGAATTTGGGATAAAATTAAGTTTAAAAATTGTTTTAAACTCAATTAATTATATGCTTAAGTTGAGTTTAGATCCATTATGCTAGCGAGTTATACATGTATTTTTACATGTTTTGGATTGTTAGAGTTGAGTCTGAGTTTTGTTTGGCCAAAAAATATAATTCATCATTCACGCGCTGTATCTGTAATCGGATCGTGTGTCAGATCGATATATGCATGGATCTTCTGGGTTTGCGTTGGCTGCAGGCTTTTTACATACCCTGTAAGCTTGACTCTCGCTTGTAATTATAGAGGCTAGCAACTGGCTGCTGGTTGTTTGCCAACTGGGTATTCAATTTGATATAAAATTCAATGATCAGGCAAGCCTAAGATTATTGTTCTGCATACTTTTGAGTTTTCCCTGGAAATTTGGACATCACCAGCAGCAAAACCAAACTCCTAATCTGACACAAACGATAATTACCACGACAACTACGTGTTACGCAAAGATACACGTACCTGTATAAAATCAAAAAAACAAGACATGCCTCTCCGACAGACATCGTTAGAAAAAAAAAAAGAAAACAATAAAATATGACTTTAAAGTATAAAATTATACTGTCAGTATAATATTATTTTTATATTAAAATTAAATTATTTTAAAATATAACAAAATTTTTAATTTTTTTTAAATAAATATGTATTTTAAAATTAATTTAAAATTTTTAATATATAAATATGAAAAAAATTTATAAATAATTATATTTATTAAATTTTAATACATATATATCTGGTCATAATAGATATAATTGTTAATTTTTAATAAATAATTATATATTTTAATTATTAATTTTTATAAGATATAATTATTTATTGTAACAATTATTTATTTAAATTATATTAATAAAATTAAAAATTAATTTTATTTATTTTTTTAAATCAAGATTCTAAATATTTATCAAAAATTTTTAATTTAATAGTTTAATTTAAATTATATTATAAATTATAAATTATATATTATAATTTAATTTTAACCATTTATATAACTTTCAATATTTATAATTCTTTCTTTTTTTTCTTATATTTTCAAACTATTTAGCAGACATTGCCTCAATAATTAATTATCATGTATTTTATAGAATCTGGAAAGTGGCCTTTGATGGCTGGCAGCTTATCTTCTTGTATGTGTTAGGCGATGACATATGCCTTCTATTTTCTAAACGGTGATGACCCTAAAAAAAAAGGAAAAAAAAAAAAGGACTGTCAACTACCAGGTTTGTTCCAGATGGTTCAAAATCCAGATTTGTTACTCGGAACCACAAGTTGAGTTAATTTAGCTTCTGAAGTTCTGTTACCGTGACAGAGAGAACTTAGAATCAAATTCTATCCAGGCCTAGTTTTAGTCAAGAAAAAGGTTGTCTCTTGTTATGTAATCTGTGAGATAGAAGAAATAGAAAAGAGGGAAAATGAGGCACCTGGGTTTATGAAGTCAATAGCAAACCCAATCTGTTGCTGTATTCGTGAAGTTTTTAAGTTTTGGTTCAGGAAAAGAAAAGGGCAAAGGACGAAGAGCATCGACAAAAATATACCATTCAGATTGTGTTCTATGTATGGCTCTTCTGATACAGCTTCGTTCAGGTAAATTTGACAGCCAGTTTATGAAACAAAACATTGACGTGTGCAAAGAATTTACAATAATCCTAAAAGAAAAACACAGAAGTCGAAAGCTAAGACACTAAGGATGAAGAATCATGATTGCTGCTTTACATGCTCAAGAGTTCGAGACTGATCACCTACGTTTTCTGGACTTAGAAGTTGATTGATGGGTGGTGGCGGCAGTTGGTCTCCCAAAGATACCACACAGTCCACAGGCAGCTACCTTAGGAGAAGGTGGGTCCTTGGATGGTAGAGCAACCGTGACTGTCCGATAGGGGCGTGCTCCTTCCGATCGGCTTCGCTCCAATTTTTGATTCTCTTCTTGGTTATGGTTAGGTTTTGCTTGATTCAGGTCATTGTGCACAGAAAGAAACTTGTCATCCCAGACCAAGCCTGAGGATCCTTGTCTCCTGAACGATGTTACTGACCTCTGCAGCTCAGCCATTTGTGTCTGTCTCTCTCGCTTGCCCTGTCTCTGTGATATGGTTGAAGGGCTAGCTATATGACATTAGGCTTACGATCGTGTGATTAGTTCTAGATAGAGAGAGAAACGGATTTGAGAAAGTTAGAAGTAAAAGAATATAAATAAAAGGATCAAAAAGAGAATGTAAATATAAAGTAAGATTTGGAATCTATGACTTTCTAAGAAATTGCGAAGTGTATCTTTTCTTTATCTTCTTGTCATTTAGTATATAGGCCTACCTAATAATTGAGAGATGGAGAGAATAATATAATTTGCGGTTGCTTAGAAAATTAGGCAACCAAATTCGTACGGGGTAAAACTATAGTTCTATAATTGTACAGCTGCTAAAAAATATAAGTTCAGATTAAATTGTATTCTAGATCGTTCCTATTACGGTATAATTATGTTAATTAGTCGATTGCTACTTGAGCTAACCTCAAGTGGTTCGGTGAGAACAGTCTAGGATTGTTACAGCAGATATAAAAGGTAAAATATTTTCTGTCAACCAATAGTTTTGAAGTTTTGCTAATAATGATGAAAATCTATGTCTTACTGGGATTTCCTAACATGATTTGAGACGTTAAATGATGCCATATGGAGGCCGAAGTTGGCCAAACCTAACCTCAGAACCCAAGTTTGATAAGGCATAGAAACCATCAAAGGCAACCTGACGTTAGATTGTTCCTTTTACAGTATTGATGAAAGGCAATTTGGTGAGCACCAATCTCAAACCAGAAACCAAATTGGTTGAAAGATAACGAAGCACGAAGGCTGAGATTACATCACCATCCTCGTGAATGGAGACAACCCATTATTTATTTTTTCTTTCTTTGTTAAAATATGCCAATTATTTGGCTTTTATGAACCTAATCATCACATATTGAAATGAGGTACTACTTAACATGAAAAAATTAATAAGGTAGAAAGCTATCCAGACTCGAAGTATATAAACTTAAGGTAATGTAACATAGATCAATGCTTTGTAAAAGGAAAACACCAGAATGAACTGCAAGACGATTTTTCTTCGGTCAAAAGTGTAATGCATTTTCTGATGACTGATGAACAAGCTACAATACTAAAATACACTCAGATGTTTTATGAACTAGGTAAACCGAAATATATCCGCCAAAAAATGCAGCCTAGTGGACCATTAAAAAATGCTGCAAAAATGGGAAACTAAGATACAAAATCCTTGATCAAGTAGGGAGAATTTTTTTAGCAGCTCTGTACAAGAAATACAAATGGGCTGAAGCCACACTAGGTCAACGCTTCTTAGTCCAAATCAACATATTCAACTAGCTACCAAAGAGATATTTTCTAGTCAAGCTCTGGTAATCTTCACCTCAGGGTCACCATTACCTTGTACTTACTATAATGAAATGTATGGTCAATAATCTATCGGATGGCAATAAGAGGGTGAATGCATGTAGCATAGTAAGCGTTGCTTAAAAGTACCTTCTCAGGTAAATTCTATTCTTTTTATCTTCTGTAAAGTATTAGTCTCAAGAAATGACAAATAAATCTCCTTAATCAATCATTGCAGCTATTGCCATCTGTCACACAATCTAACCTCCTTTTGTTCTTGAGGATTTCACTCAGAGGTTTGGGATCCTGGAAGTCAGGTGATGAGGTTTTAAAATTTCCATTTTCTTGTGCCTTCTTTTCTTCTTTAATTTCTGCTAGAGTCTTAGGTCCCATAAATGTAGCTGAAACATCAAAAAATCTCCTCTGCATTGCATCTGGTTTCCTGGAGACTTCAGACGAAAGAAATTGCCTTCTATCCAGTTTTTCTCTATAATGCTTTCTTGATCTATGTTGCTGAGAATGCCTAGATAAGTTGGGGTTGTTAGCAATTAAAAGAGTTTCCCCCTCTCCAATTGAAGCTATAGTGCTCAATCCCACTTCGGGTAACAATCTTCCACTTATTCGTGAATCAATTCCATGCCTTCGATGCCTTTCCTGACTTTGAACTGTCAAACAAGATGACTCACATCTTCTTAAGAATCCCGATACAGGCTGACCATTAATTTCTTTACGTCTCCTCAGATATTCCCGTAGATCCACATTCCTGTCACAAGCAGCCAATTCAGCTGGCATCCGAATCCTCTTCCTGGACAATATAGAATCAAGGATTATCTCTCTGGAATAAGCAGGAACTTTTCTGTCATTAGCAAGAGCAAAATCACTGTCTAAGTGTCTGTATCTATCATACATTCCTCCTTCATACATGTCAGCTTCTGGGATCATGGGATCATGCTCGACTGCATCTTTCGATTCATACCCCACATATCGCCCATTTAGTTCCCTGTGTTCCCTGTCAAGCATGAGTAAATATTCAGGGTCATCCTCATAACGTAAATTCTCCAAATCATCATGAACAAGGACATCAAATCCAGGGGATGAAGGCTCTATTTGACCATTGACTTGCTCCTCTGAACTCTGCTCAGTGCATAAATGAGATATATTATGAAAAAAACCTTCTGCAGTATTTTGGGAGGAAGACTTAGTCACAGTTGCTTCTTTATGCTCATCATCAAAGTTGTTCAAGGAAATACTTCGCTGTTTAGCATTTTTGGGTACTGGTTGCTGAAGATCTTTCTTAGCCTGAAATTTAAAATCAAGGAGACCCTTTGAGGCAGTTTCATATGGAGTAGGATGAGTTTCACTTGGTGTTAATGCTACACCTGTTGTATTTCCTGCTGATGTTTTGCTTTCAAAAATAAGTGCATCAGTGCTTCCAGAGTCATTCTTCACAGGTTTGACAGCAAATGTGCCATCATCAGGCCCATGCAAAAACGAACATCTGTCACCCTTATTGCAATACCCATTGAAGAAAAAATAACAGGGAACCATTTTCTTATTTACAGGCAAGGAAGGATGTGTAGGTTCCGATGGCGCTCCAGTATGCCCAGTATGCCCATCCAATGGCTGTGAAAATTACAGAATTTAGTTGAAAATAACAAGAGCATATAGCAGACTGATTATTATCAGACAAATGCACATGCCTCATTTTATATACAATAAAAAGATAGGGAGGCGAATTACAATAACAATAGAACTTCATAGCATATAGATAATGTATGAATTGATATTGTATGTCTATTTATAAATTGGGATATTTTTAATCTTAAAATCTATTCAGCCAAATAAAATTCCTAACATAAGAATAGCACTTAACCCAAAAAACCAAGTCAAATACAAGGTAAAACCTATTGCAAACAAATAAAAATTAAAAAAAAAAAATTTATAAACAGAGAAAGAGATAGGGAAACAGAGACAGATTATAAAGGAGGACGATTGTTCCTTTAACCAAAGCTCAGGTCGATTATCACAATCCAAGATTTTTAACAATTACATTTAGAATATACAACCTATCCCACTAACCAAGGAAATAATTATTAAGGGCAGTCTTTCAACATAATATTATAATTACACCATCAAAGTGAAATCAAGAGCCAAAAAATATATACAACAACAACAACAATGTTGTTGGGTGATTTAATAAAGCATTTGAATATTGATGTCCTCAACACTCAATTTTGGTATAGCCAGAGCATAGAAAGACTTGTTCTTCCCTTTACTTCAGCAACTCCATGATCTATGTGTTCAAGTTGCTATGCACAATTGAAGATGCATTCCACAATTGTATATCTTATGTATTTAAAGAAAAAAAAAGACAATGATTACCAGTAAACACAAACACATATAGCAAAGTGCAATTTCAAAATTCTCAACTAGCCATCCAGCCAATTTAGACCACAGGCCTTATATATCCATTAACTCCTTTGTGGCACAATGATAATTGATATTCCAGATTAACAGTGAAGTAATCAAAAATAATTCTGAAACATTCCCTATAAATAGGAGTTCAGGCTTGCATCCTTGAGTATATAACTTCTAGTCTGAAGATTATTCAATACATGGTTCTTCTAAATGGATATATGGAAAGGATACAACAAAATTCATCCTATAGAGGGATATTTTAAATTTTTAAAAGAGCTGCCTCCAGATAATCAAAACAAAGTCTAAGAAGGTGGTAAGCAACTGATCTAATCAAAATTTTTCTGCCAACAATCACGTACATATAAGACAACACTGCACCTTTGATCTGCAATCTTGCACAATAAGGCTCCTAAAGATAAAGTGTATCACAGAAGCCGCAATATTTGAACTAGTAGAGATTGCATTGGCCATGTTCATATTTATTACAATTCAACACCAGATATAGTGGAGATATATTTATTGACTTCCCCGCAATCCTATCCGAAAATTAGTTTAACATGAAATACCAATTCAATTTCAACCACACAAGGCTTATCTAATTGAAACAAAACCCAATATTGCAAAACCAGTAAAAAAGAATATCACGCTTTAGGCATTACATATGCATGAAAAACTAAAAAAATACGCAAGGTTGCAAATAAAAGCAGGCATATTATGAAATCATAAAGCAGGAAAATATGAACTTACAGGATGTCTAAAAGCACATGTTGGATTAAAGCAGTTCCCAGATAACCAGTACCAGCAATCCCTTGGGTTAAGCCTTGCCATCTCACTATGCCGATACTCACAATCAACCCCCTGAAAATTGAAAAAACAAGATTGGTGATGCCTTGGAATGAAAAGGAAAAAGATACTCATACAGTATATAAAGTTTCTAAATTCACCAATTAAACCCTAGGAGTTGATTCTCTAAACAAAACCACCAAGTTAGCTAATCAACAATTACCGAAGAAAATAAGGGGAAAAAACTATAAGCTCCAGAACACCAAGCATTGTTCTAGCACAGAAATCAAGGATACTGCAACTAATTCGACCAAGAAACAGGAACTATATAAGATGCAGCATAGGAACAAACACATGCAACTGAAGATTCTTCAACCGTAGATTTAGGTAAAATACATTCTAAAACGGCTACCGAAGAAGCATTCGTAACCAACCAACATCGTATGCACCATAACCAAAAAACGCAACCAAATATGGAACTTTAAAACTAGATTACGGAAAAGAGAAAGAAAATAGGAAGAGCATTGCTTCGGACAAACCTTCTTGCAAGTGTGGGGAGAGGCCAAGAAATAAACGCAATCAGTGTTGCGCTTCAGCAAATCTTCGTCCATCGTCGGAAAGTGAAGCCCTTTCGAAAGTGATTATCAGAAGGGACCGAGAATTACCGGTGAAAGGTTCCAATTTGGCTCTTACCTGCTGATGAGATCGCCCGAGAAGGGAGAGAAAAAGAGAGCCATTCTGTTTGTCAGGGAGGGTTTTGTCGTTGTTTTCGTTGGGTGGAGTTGGTTGGGCTTTGTTTTGGGGCATTTAAGTTGTTGGGCTACAAACCTAAGTGGACAACGAAAGCGAATTTTCGGTCTCCTGTGGGCCGTGATTTGAGGTTTTAGAAAAGGGCAAGCACTTTCTTATTTTTTTATTAGATTAAAAAAAATGCATAGGAAGAGCGTGTATACTGGAACACCATGGCCGAATTTGGCGCAACTTTAGCGTAGGCATCGCTCCCTTTGGGATCTGATTTTGTATCTTTAAGGATTTAAAGCTAGAAAATATAATGAGGGGAAAATAAATATTAAATTAAGAAAAAGTTGATAAAAAAATTGAGATTATAAAATATATTCAAATATTAATTAAAAATAAATTAAAATTTTAATAAGGTCAATGAATAAAAAAATTAAAAGATGTAAATGAGTGTTGTTATACGTAAGTACAAAAGCAGAATAAATCCATGAGTGAAAGGCACTGTTTTATTTGTAATCTTTTTCTTTCCATGGATACCTTATAATCTTTTTCTTTCCATGTGTACCTATAATGTAAACTGCAAGTGTGTACTAATAGCTTTATGCGGTCAAAAACCCCATCCTTCATAAGATTATTTTTTGGTACTTTTATTTATTTGATCTTTCTATTCTTATAAATTAAATTTATAAAAATTTTGTTTAAATATTTAAATAATAAAACTTATTAAATCTTACATAATAATAAAACCTTAATGCATATAATAATTATGTACTTTTTTATGCTTTTAGGGGCTAATTTTAGTGGAAATAGACTGTCCCTTGCTCGTTTAGATATTTTAATGGGTGAATTGATTCGAATGGAGTCTTATTATCCTATCTATTTTTTACTATTCCCTATATCTACTATCCCACATTCCTTTTTTATAAAACAATATATATTTGAATATACATTTTATATTTTATTAAAAAAATATAATTAAATATAAAGAGAGGTAATTAAATAGAATTTAAGGTTAGAATAGGCTCTTGCATTCTACCCCATTTTTCGTTATCTTACTTTATATTTAATCACATACATACCTACTACATTATCCCTTCAAAAAATGTAACTTAATATAAAACGAAATAGGTAAAAAAAGTGACATGGCAGCTTCTGTTAGAATATCAATGTCAAACCATACAAATAAGGTGATGTTAGTGTTAATTTGCAAAAGAAAGTTACATTTCAGGAGGGACTAGAAAGGTTTCCGAGTTACAGTTGTTTTTCCTTATGTACGTGTGTGTGTATATATATATACACAGAATTCTTGCATACACATAATGCATCATAGATTGATCATTTGTTTAATAACCTTAAAAGAACTCAGAATTAATTTGACATTTTTATGTTGGATTTCACTGGAAAAGAAGCAGATAGAGCAAACTCATGCATAGATTTAGTTATTACCTACATTATATGTACATATTTGATTCCGTTAAAAAGAGCGAAATTTGAGGTAAACCAAAAATAGGATCTATGCCCAGCAAAAATGTGATGCATTCTGTTACTCATGAAAGACCTACAATGACAACTGTTGCAGTAAGGAAAATCTAAAACACAAAGGCATTGACCAAGTGGTGAGTATTTAAATGCAGCTCCACACAAGAAAAGCAAATAGGCACACTTCTCAAGTTCATGTAAATGAGCAACCCCCTGTATGTTAAAAGTTTGTCCAAATCAACATATTCAGCTAGGCTACAGAAGAGATCTTCTCTAGTCAAGCGCTGGCAATCTTTAACTCAGATTCCCCGTCATTTTCTTCTACTTACTGGAATGAAAGGGTATTCTTTTTATCAATGCCATAGACACGGTCAATGCATCTAGCACAATAAAGTCTGCTAAAAAGTACCTTCTCCGGCAAAACTTATGCTTCTTTTCTTCTAAGAAAAATTTCATTATCAAGAAATCAGTAATCATTCCGATCTAATAATTCAATCAGTGCAAGCATTACCATCTCTCATGCAATCCGGCCTCCTTTTGTCTTTAAGAATTTCACTAAGAGGTTTCGGGTCCTGGAAGTCTGCTGATGTGCTATTAAAAAGTCCACTTTCTTGAGCCTTCTTTTTCTCTTCTTTAATTTCTGCTAGAGTCTTAGGTCCTGTAAATGTAGCCAACTCATCCAAAAGTCTTCTTTGCTTTGAGACAGGCTTCTCAGAGACATCAGATGAAAGAAACTGCCGTTCATCCAGTTTTTCTCTATAATGCTTCCTTGATCTATTTTGCTGAGAATGCCTAAATAAGCTGTGGTTGTTAGAGTTAAAAAGAGTTTCACCCTCTCCAATTGAGGCTATAGAGTTCAATCCAACTGTTGAAGTCAACCTTCTACTAAGCCGTGAATTAATACCATGTCTTTGTTGCGTTTCCTGGTGTTGAACCATCGGACCTGATGGTTCATCTCTTCTAAAAAAGCCTGTGATAGGCTGACCATTAATTTCTCTTTGTCTCCTCAGATGGTCTCGTAGATCTATATTCCTGTCAGAAGCAGCTATTTCAGCAGGCATCTGAATTCTCTTCCTGGACAAGAAAGAATCCAACACAATCTCTCTGGAATATGCAAGAATTTTTCTGTCATTAGCAAGAGCATGCTCGTTATCTAAACATTTGTATCTATCATACATTTCTTGTTCATACAAATTGTCAGCTTCTGAGCACATGTTATTGCACTCAACTGTTTCTCTAAATTCATACCCCAAGTATTGGCCATTCAATTCGCCATGTTCCTTTTCAAGGGCCAGTAAATATTTAGGATCATCCTCATAACCTAAGTTCTCTGATCCATCATCCACAAGAACATCAAATCCAGGAGATGATTCCCACCGCTCCTCAGGTTCTATGTGACTATTTATTTGCTCCTCTGAACTCTGCTCAGTGCATAAATGAGATTTATCATGAACAAATCCTTCTGCTGGACATTGGGAGGAAGACCTAGTCAGAGTAGCTTCTTTGTGACCA
This sequence comes from Dicorynia guianensis, assembly GCA_037013595.1. Lineage (NCBI taxonomy): Eukaryota > Viridiplantae > Streptophyta > Magnoliopsida > Fabales > Fabaceae > Dicorynia > Dicorynia guianensis. The sequence continues at coordinate 27,491,959 of JASUAB010000015.1, forward strand.
TAAGCAGAGATCTTAGGGGAGGATTGCTGTCTAGTATTTTTGGGTACTGGTTGCTGAAGGTTTTCCTTAGGCTGAAATTTAGAATCAAGTAGAGCCTTTGGAGCAGTGTTAGATGGATTACAATGTGTTTCCATCGGTGTTGAAGCTGCACCTGCTTTTTTCCCAGTGGATGTTTTGTTTTCTGAGATTAGTGTGTCAGCACTTCCACAGTCGTTCTTCACAGGTTTAACAGTAATTTTGCTATCATCAGAGCCATGCAAAAATGAGCATCTGTCACCTTTGTTGCAATATCCATTGAAGAAAAAATAACAGGGAACCACTGTCTTGCTTGCAGGTAAAGAAGGGGTGCTAGAATCAGAAGGCACTCCGTTTTGCCCATCCAATGGCTGTGAAATTGACATAAATGATTTGAAAATGATGAGAATACACAGCTGACATTTATTATTAGACATCACCATGGGAATCAATTGACATGCAATTAAGAGCAGAAATAACAAGAATGGCAAAAATTCAAGGCATCTAGCATATGCAGGAATTTGGCATTACAGGCCTATTCATAAATATTTGTAATCTTCAAATCTACCCATATACAACAATCAATTTCCCTGACAAAGGAATAGTAATAAACCCAACTTATCAAGCCAATTACAAGGTAATTACTGCATCAAAGAGTGTAACAAAAAAAAAAAGAAATTAGACTGGACATTCCTTATCCGAAGCACAGATGAAATATGGATGCCTCAGTTTCCAAAAATTCCATATACAAAAACAACCCATCCCACCAAACATAGAATTAGTTACACGAGATCATGTCTTTCAATTCAAAAGTATAACAAACACAAGGTGAAAATGTATTCAAAAGGGCCAAAAGATATTTGCAAGAATAAAAGATCTCTTATTGGAAAGTATTCTGAATTAGACTCGATATTAAGATGTTTAAATAAATCATTCATGTCATCGGGACTCAAATTGATGTCACCAAGTGGTCTTAATTCTTTTTGTACATCTTTGCCAAATAAGAGGATACGGTCATTAGTACTGTCAGATTCTTCATTTAGTAAATCTTTCTTCCAATTTTAGGGTCATAATCTAACCATTCACAGATCTTCAGTTATGAAGTCTTTTTGAAAGTTTAAAGCCTAGAGGCAAAGACTTTTGTTAGGACAGCAGTACTGAAAAGAACCAATACAAACATCTGTTGCAGACTTGAAGGCCTCACAAAGCTATTTCAGTATTTATCATGATGTTTGTGTTTGTGTTTTCAGAGTTCAGTGATAAAAAGTAGCTTTTTAATTGGCTTTTAGGTCATTTTAAGGATCATCAGTTGTGCCCAGAGGCATAGTTGTCAATTGTGTAAAATTGCAATCGCAATTGTCCATTGTGCATTGCAATAGGGCATTGCGCAATAATTTGGGCATTGCACAGCGATGTTGACATTGAGACAATTTGTGATCGCAATGATGTGCAATTGCCCAAAATTGTGATCATATTGTGCATGCAATTTGTGAAATTACACAAAATTGTTATGTTTTTATAGAGGAGCCTATTTTATCATATTCTAGTTTTTGACAGCATTAATTTCGTGTATGTTGTGATTCTATTATCATTTTCTATGAAGTTTTAAGATTACCCCTGCATGAGTCTCACAGCATTAATTTTTAAGGCTACTTTTTTTATGTATATTGTTATTTGAGGTTATATTAAACATATAAAAATATATGTAATATAATGTATGCAATAAGTCCAATAGCAGTGCAGAATGCAATTTGCAATGCGCAAAGGTAAGCAATTTGCAATTGACAACTATGCCCAGGGCCCCAAGCTCCTTGAATCAATTCCCATCTATTCATCTCAGATGCTTTTGTAGGAGGAAGGTGGGTAAAACTTTATGGCAACGTACTTGTTTTGCAGGGTTATGGTGATACAACAGAGTTTTTAATCACTAGTTTCTTTCCTTCCATACTCTATAGGACAGAGACACGGTTGTTTTCGTAGCTTTCATGTGGATGTCAGCAGGTCTTTCTAGAGGGGTTTCTCTTTTCCATTTACGAAACGGTTAAAGAACTCTATTAAGCTAATGTTGCCCTTTTATTGTTTATTCCTTCCTTTTTAGAAGGATTTATTCCTCCTTTGACATGTCCACACTCTCATAGAAACAATAACCAACGATCGCAAAATGAGAAAAGGATTCAGCCACTGTATATGCTTTAAAAACTAAGAAAATATGCAAGGTTGCAAATCAAAACAAACAAATTAGGATATTTAGCAACAGGAGAAATGAACTTACAGGGTGTCTAAAGGCACATGTTGGATTAAGGCAGTTCCCAGATAGCCAGTACCAGCAATCCCTTGGGTTAAGCCTTGCCATCTCATTATGCCGATACTCACAATCAGCACCCTAAAAAGCAGTAAAAGATTTATTTGGGAAGAACAAACACCGTAAAATGCGATGAAATGCATAAAATGAGTCATCTTCAACTTCGAGTGAACAAATATTATACTGCATTTCACGTTCCTTACTTTCAGATGAAACCCCATGAATGAGCTCTATAAAACTATCCAGAGAACTATGGGAAAGCACATTCCTGCATGAGAAAGAGAGAGGAAAAAAAAAAAAAAAACGAGGAGCATAGCCATTTGTTTCGGAACGAACCTTCTTGCAAGTAAGAGGGGAGGCCAAGAAATAAACGCAATCGGTGTTACGCTTCAACAGCTCTTCGTCCATCGCAGTAAAGGCAGGCCGTTTCGAGAGTGAATATCAAAAGGGGATCAAGAATGGTCCATCAAATGTTCAAATTTGGCTCTTAAATAGAAATAAATAGATCTGAAGCAAACTGAGGATAGAAGAAGACTTAAAAACTAGCTCAAGACGAGGCCGTCAGCTACTTGGAGTGGATTCTTCTTCAAACAGATTGGCAGTAAAATCCTTCAGATCTGCATACAAAAACATGCAGATTCAAGGACCATCCCAACAGATCTGTTAAAGAAGCTTGCAGATCTAAAGCTCATACCGAACATAGAACACACTAGCCATAAGCTGGCGATGTGCTGAAGCACTGAAGAAGTTGCAAGTAGCAACCCTGATTTTGAGCAGTGTTGCTTCGTTGCGGTTCAGTTCTATTTGAAGCGATGCAAACTTTGAGTTGATCGGTTAAATATTTGTTGTCTTCTGGCCAAGCCTCCGGCATGATGGCATTGGCAAACCACAATTTGTATCTGCCATAATAAAACAAGAAAAAAAGAAAAAAGAAAAGGGCAAGGAGAGTACGATTTTGGATTGGGGTTTTCTTTCTGGGCTCATATTGGGCCGACGAAAAGCCCATTATTTAAGATAACGTAGATTGTCAAAGATGGAGATTAATTTTTTTATTTTCATAAAATATTATAAAAATTTTAGTAAAAATAATTTAAATTATTAAATATATAAAACATTATAGTTTGAAACTTTGAAATTAAATAGACATATAGTTATATATACATTTAGTAAGATTTTTATACTACTTATAATAAGAGTATCATTTTTTCATGGAGAAATATAAGACCACAAAAGAAAAAAAATGGAGAATGACAGACTTGTACTTAAAAATAAAAAAGACACTTGTACCAATAAATATAAAAATAAAAAAGACACTGATATTTTATATATTTTCGAAATGAAACACACAGGAAGAAGGATGTAGGCCAGCACAGCACGATAAACTTCGGGTTAAAGGCGTTAAGGCTGAGTTGACCCACTGATTAACCAACCCCCTTAAGTAAAAGTTGGAAGAAACAAATTCTCTCATTTAACCCTTCCTTGAAGAATACTTCTAAAACTTTACTTTTGAAGGGTTACATAAGTCAGTCCATTTAATCCGCTAATCTTAAATATTACCTTTTATTTTTTTAATTTTGATAACTATTTTTATTTTTTAATTTTCATTTTTTTTCATTTTTTGATTTTATATCTATTTTTCCCTACTGTACTATTAAAAATTAAAAAAATAATCAGGCAATCCATTTCCACTAATCCTCCGGTTAAAATCAAGCTCTCAAGTAGACAAAGGATTTTCAAAAACGATAAACTAGAAATAAGTTTAGTTCTGCAGTAATCTTTTTAGAAAAACGATACAGTAGTCATATATATGTATATTCCAATAATTCAGTGGTTTAGTTAATGAGTACTTGCTTTTATAAAGGGAAGCAATGGTTGGACTATGTTTCTAAGTTTTCCTATTTTATAAAACGAATTTATAAGAGTGGGCAGGGCAAACAATTGTTTTAGCAGTTGTTCAGCTCATATGACGTTACCCCAGCCAAGACAACTGCTTTGCCAAGCATCTACAAAAATAAAATTTTCAATTTTCAAAAGCCAAACAAATCTCCGTCAAGTGCCATGCCAGATTTATTCCATGTTAGAATTTTTATCCGCAGCCAGCTGTTTTCCTTGAGAAAAACTATTTCATTATACAAATATCGCAGGGATAAGTAATTGCTTCCGATGCTAGAATCGTACTTTTCTCAAAATTTGTATACCATTTGCTCAGTGTATCCAACCTCTTTGAGTATGCCAGTAAGCAGCAGTAAATCCAACATGAAATGTACTTGTTATGGAGGTCCAGGAACTCAGGTCAAAAACATACACACACGCCAATTTTATACAGTAATGATACACCCACAGCCATTTATTCACAATCTAAATACACTCTTACCCAAATAAGTATATTTTACTGAGGTAACTATCCTCACTTGTTCCCTCTACTTCTTTCTCTCTCTCATATTGGGTAACATTATTTACAAGTTGTGGATAAATAGTTCGTGAAAATATCATATTTATCTTATACCTCTCCTTGTGCCCAGTCTTTAGCCTTGTCACCAGATATATGTTTCATCATCCCAGGGGGACCACACACCTGAACAGGCAGGAGAAAGTGACGTTAAAGGTTGTGTGTTAGCCGCATCATTTTAAAGACTAAATGAACTTGAACTAATATGAAAAGCACAGATTATTCTGAACTAAAGATTGCATGCATCCTAAATGTCTAGATACTTGATTCTACAATTACACTTTTAATGTTCGATGAAATAAGCAGGACTGTAGGGAAAGAGAAAGTTTCATACTTTGATTATTTAGAAGCTATATGAGTTAAATTTGCAGAAGCAAAACTCACAAGGTTAAGAGTATCATCACTAGGGCTAGGTAAGCCTTTCACAACCATATCCTTTGATATATAACCTGCACCTCCTCTCCAATTCTTAGTGGGATTATCTACAGTGTAGAATATCTGTAAGATTTGTCAAAAAAGAGTTTTCATTAATTAACTAAATGAAAAAGATTGACTTTAGACTACCAATATAATTTTGATAAAAACAAATCTTACCTTTAAGTTTGGATGGCTAGCTGCCAGAATGTCAAGTTTCTTTTTAAGCAGAATGTCATCTGGAGAGACATTAGCATAAAGCAAAGATATCTGTATTGGTAAAAGTTCACCATAGACAAGGCAGGTTAGCATAATTTCTGAAACAAGAGGAGAGGTCAATGTAATCAAGGCAAGCCTCAGGATAGGTTTTAATGTAATTTATTACATGATTAAGAAAAAATGGGGAAAGTCAGGCTACACATGATTGTGGCATGGTTTGAAAAGAATATAAAAAGAGGCTCACCAACACCTGAGTTTTATCAGCAGGATATAGCCTCAATCACCTGAAGCATTGGTGTGATTCCTGTGCCACCGGCAATCTGAGTAATGCAATGAAAAAAATTTTGGTTAAATTATTCCATCAATTCTTATAGTTTTGCTCAATTTTGAAATAAATTCTTATAGTTTAAAATCATCTCTATGAGTCCCTAAAGTTTTACCGTTTATTTCTTATGTCCCTGTTATCACAAAATGTTATAATACCGTTATTTATATGCATATGTGGCACGTTAAATATCACCTAAACTGCCACACAAGCAACAAAGTCAAAAACTTTTGCTGACATGGCTGGGAACCCTTTGCCTCCTTCTTCCCTTCTCCCTCTCCCAGCTGCCTCTCCCTTCTATGTTCACTTTCGACTCCAACCACCGCTAGTTGCATTTGCAGCCTCCTTTCTCATCCCTCATGACTGTTACTGACTTTGATCCATCTATTTTAATGGGCAAAGGGCAACTATAGTGGTGTACCCTCCAAATCCGACCAAGCCTAGCTCAACTCCCCTCTTCCAATGGCATTTCAGTCTTCCCACCCATTGTGAAATTAAAATCCGTGCTTCAATTTAAAACATTCCAAAATACATTACCTCATTTGATAACAATGCTCAACCAACCAAGATTTACCTTCAAAGCAGTACCACTTCACAATCTTTCCTCATCAATTCCAGTTTCCTAGGTACCACAAGCTTTCTTTTTTTAATTTTTGTTTTTTCTGGCTAATTGAAAGAATACAATTTCTCAGCACCCAAACACTTGCTTGCACCACCAATTCAGTTCTAGACCAATCATTCCATTCTTGGCATCGAGAAACAAAGAAAACCCAATCAAAAGAACCATTATGCTCCTACACTCAGACCCCCTCTATATCTCTGCATGTGCTTCTTTTAGCAGAGCACGCTAGCTTTCTTTGCAATCTTCAAAGCTCTCTAATTTATCATCAACAGAGCAGGAGGAACTTATCTGTATTTGCCATGTCTGCAGAAGGTCTTTATTTTCTCCCTCTGGCAAGTGAACATAGAGCTGGAGGGGGAGGGAGAGGCAGCTGGGAGAGGAGAGGGAGAAGGAAAGAAGGAAAAGAAGGGTTCCAAGCTACGTCAACAAAATTTTTTGACTCTATTGCTTGTGTGGCAGCTTAGGTAGCATTTAACGTACTACATATGTACATGATAATGGTGTTATAACAATTTATGATATTAAGAATCTAAGGCATAAATAGCAGAAACTATAGGGACTCATTAAGACAATTTCAAACTATAAAGACCAATTTGAAAATCAGGTAAAATTCTAAAAACTAACAGAATAATTTAACCAAAAATTTATTAAAGCTCAAGTAGCATGGATAGAAGTAAAATGCTAAGTTATGTATCATGTATGCATAGCATTATTATTGAAATGAAATGAAAGACTATATAAAAAAAGGAAAGGGAAATAAAAGACAACTGAACAAGAAAGTGAGTAGCAACAACAAAGTGCACATTTTGGGGACCAGCAAAGGTCCCCCAAAGGTACATTTTGGAAAAAGGTGAAGTAGACTAATTGAAATGGTGATAATCAACATTGAACCACCAAGTCACTGCCAATGTCTGCCACATTCACAGCTTACCATGCCAATATGCTTCTTCATATTGGGAGTGTATCTGAGCTTTTCAATGGGCCTGAAAGAAACAATGCCATTCACAAAGAAAGTTCTTTGTATGGAAAGATTCTGCCAATTTCTTTTATGTAATTGCAAACGATGTACCCTTTCACTTCAACCAAATTGCCTGGTTTTAAGCTAGTAAAATGCTGACTCATTTTTCCATTAGGATACACCTGCAACAATTTGAAAAGAAATCAACCATCCGGCTATTTTGGATTCTGTGCCAGATGGATAACAAACAAGTAATACTCCCAGAACCCCATTAATAGTGACATACATTGATTAACAAATCAAAGTATCCCTTAACAACTGGATCTGATACAGGAGTATACCTGAAGATTGAGACATAAGTAACTTTCTAAATTAACCTCTACAACAGGTCAGTAATAAGCAAAACGCTATTAATATCTAATACATGAAATCCACACTGAGCACAAATACGTTCCCAAAACCCAACCCTCCCCCTCAGACCGTCCCCAAAATGGAATTAGTGATTTTTATTAAAATTTATATAAATTCCTTGGTTGTTTACATGGTTAAAAGCCAAAAGCAGATTATTATCTATCAATTAACCTTCATCACATATCTAGGCCTTCCATTATATGGGAACAAACACATGCATCCATCCTCACAAAAAAAAAAAAGGTTATAAGACAAGAAAACGAAAGGAGGAAAAAGTTATTCATTGATAAAAAGTTTAATTCTTGTCAATTGTACTGGGGTTAGTTTTCATCACCAGTAGTGCCAGGGCTAAACAGGTCACCAAGCAATTTGAATAAGGAAATAGTTGACCTTAAAATGTTAGAATACTAAATTTAAAAAATAGTTGTGATTCTTGTGAAGATTTTAAACTGAAGACAACCTCATAGATACAGACTCATGTGTCAAAAAGCTGAGAATAAAGAAAGAACTGAAGAAAAAGTTCTCATTGTCCAAACAAGAAAACTTACAGACAGATGACGTATTTTGCTTTTCCTTCAGCTTCTTGTCCCAATCGAGCCCTAGAGTTACATCAGATGCTCTGAGACCACATTGTATAGAAACCAAATTTAAATTTTACACTATTAATAGCAAAACCACATGAATCATGCATAGTATCTAACCTTGCAATAATGCAAGAAGCAACATCCAAACCCAACTTGTTAGTGGGGTCAAATGAAAACCTGACACACACAGGAGAGAGATAGTTACAGAAAAACTAGGTTTCACTAACTGTGGCATTTATACACAGGATTTAATATTATAATGGGGCTTTTTTATTTCATTCCTCAATTTATAGCATGCAACTGATGATGATTTTTAAACACATAATGTTTATGAATTCACATATACTGCGATATGGCCTCCACATCAGCAACTTATGCCTTAGTTGCAGTACATAATACGATGAAAATTTCAGTTCTCCTGACATGTATTTACAGAATAATGGAGGAAGAACTAATGTGAAAAAAATTTATAGAATGGATATATGAACCTCATTCTTAAAAGAGCATGGAAGATAGAAAGCAACAAAAATGTGATAAACTGATAACCCAAAAAAAATTTTCCCCTTAAAATCATGGGGTTTATAATGATTTTGTATAATTGCTTCTCTCATGAAAATACATAGCCCTGGCCTCTCCCAGAAAGCCAGAACAGTGATTTAAGATGTACATAAAGGATATAAGATGGTGAATACACAAAAAACCTGCCAAGTAGTCATTAGAGCACCACCACAGCTAACAGGCACTAATCATCTTGTATTATTTAAGAATCAATCTTCTGGGTTGTGGTCTAGGTAAAGGGACAGGGTGCGTCACTTAGCTAGACTTGTAAGTGGGAGATTGGTTCACTATTTTGGGTCATGGTTGCTTCAAGGGATTAACTGAGCTTCAAAATTTTGGAAAATGCCTTCAATATATAAAGAAATTCATTGCTGACCAATTAGGGTTTGATTATAGAGGGTGGGGTCATAACATGCTACAGACTTTTAGTTTGATATTCTGAATCTAAAAATAATATCATATTAGATACAAGAAGGAACACTTCACTCTATAAGGAACATGATGTGACCTTTTGTTGCAGGATGAGTCAACAAAGTCATCAGACATAGAGAAGAAAGCAAAAAAAAAAGTATCAAATTTGCTGAGAAGCACATTATAACATTTAACATTATATGTCAAGCTAATTAAAACATATGCAAACACATTATTTGTCCTATAAGACATACCTGAATAACTGGGTATTGTGGCTAACCCTAGCAGTGTCTTGTAACTTAAATCCGATCCATTTATCTGGATTTAGGGCTGAAAAGACAACAAAAACATCCCAAGTCTTCTTATCAGGAAATCGAAGTAGAAGGAACTAAAATATTAGGCAAGCTATGATATAAGAACAATTTCATTGGAACAGCAATGTTATAATTCAAAAGCTTCACTGCAGTTTTCTTAATTAGATCTCTAATTGTATCTTGAGTTAAGCAGTTTAACTCTATTCGTTACATCTCATAAGAATAAGTAGTATTCATATTATATCCATTTAGGATAGTGACAACTGCCAAGTGCTGCTATACATATTCATACGCATAGGTGCATGTATGTTTTCCTGCAAACCAGGGGAGGATACTCACCTATATTTTGACTCTCTTCTTCCTTTAATTGTTCTAAACGAACCTGTAAACAGGCATCACGACAACTTGAGTACTCAGTTCATGACAAGTACTAATCAGTATAAAGGACAAGCATAACCAAGTCAAATAAAATACTGTATGTACAAGTACTTTGAACTAAGCGCAATTTAAAGCAAAAGAAAAAAGTAAGAAAGCTCTATATGTTAGAAAAAAAGTGAGAAAGCTTTCCTGGACACAAATTCATTAAATAACCACTTAAACCAAATATTGACTATTACAGAACGCATCAGAGTCAGAGAACCTTACCCCAAATAGTTAAATGCATCCCATTACCAGCACAGCCTAACGCCTTAAAACAATAGCCATATGGTCCACATCTAGAATGTATAAAAATTCGTCTACGTATCACATTCGACTCAGCAGGCTAGATCGCTTAATTAACAAGTAAATCAATTGACAAATGCAGCACATTGCCGATTTAACGATCAATGTGAACAAAATAACAGACGAAAGCAAAGACGGAAAGACCGTAAGAAAATTACCAGGTTGGGAGAGGAAGAGTAGTATAAGTAGGAAACTCCACCGGAAATTGCCGAAAGTGCAGTGAATGGTAGGCGGAAATTACTGTAGGTGGACTTGGATTGGCCACAAAGGCATTGGTGAATGCGATCGGAGTGGCTCTTGCGAGCTTCTTGAAAAGAGTAGCCATATTCAGTGTGGCAGAGGGAGGCCACAGGTTCCAGAAGGCGTATCGCCTCGCACTGAACGGTTTGAGCTCTAGAGTCAAGACTCCTCTCTTGGAAGGGTAATGGTGGGGTCTGAAGCCACGTGTAAAATTTATTAAAAATAAAATAATAAATAAATAAATAAAAATTATAAATTATAAATTACAAATATAAAACTGTGATATATCAGTACTGTTCTAAAAATCACTGACTCACTGTCTAGTAAAGTATGAATATTATAGATAAAAAATTAATAATATAAATTTGTATAAAATATAAATGAATAATAGTAAATTCAAATTAAAAATTTATTTTTATCAATTATTAGCTAAATGAATGAAGTGATTAGTCACAATTAATCACTTTACATTTTTAGAAAAGTTGCATTTTTTAAAAAATTTTCTAACCTTCAGATGCTTTTGTTTATTTAATTCTATAACTATTTTACAGATTTGGACTGACCTTCCCACCTAGAGAAAATTGAAATAATAAAATTTAAAAATAATTATTCATGTAAAACTTTATTTTTCGTAAAAGTAAATTATTTGTGTTTTTTTACGCAAGAAAACAATTTATTTTTCTGGTAAACAAGAAAACAATTTATTTATTTAGCCATTTTGCAGAAACATGAAAACAGTTTAATTAAAAGAGCCAAGCCCAATCAGGTTGCTTCAGAGGCTTGCAAATTAGTTGGGCTGCAAGTCGAAGCAGGCCGTCCAGAGAGCCCAGTTTCGAAAAACAGAAGATGCTTTAGCTAGTGAAAAATGTTACACAACTTGGTATTTTTAGAAGTCAACTTAAAATCATGGCCATTTTTGACAAAAACAAAATTATTGACACACAATCAAGCGCCAATCATTCTAATTGGATGTAATTTAGTGAAAAAGCATTGTTCATAAATGAAAACCAAAAAATGCAGTTGCACTTAATTTGGAATAGTTTTCAAATATAAGATTGCTTGCTAGAGTTTGCCAATTACTGCTTCAACATTGCCATACATGCCGTGATATTTGGGCCATGAAATGCAGACCTTTTCATTTAGACAAAGGAGCAAACACATTAAAGTACTCAAGTATACGTCAATTTGACTGCAATCGGAACTAAACAGTGTCAGATTAATGACACAGCACTCACAAAATAATTGGTGTTTAGTCTATTCTTTAAGAGAGATAGCTTCATCTTCAATTCTTGCTAAAAGTAAATGAATCATTTCATTCTCTAAATATCTTTGATTTTATCTATAAAACAAAAAAAAAAAGAGTATCAGATCTGATTGCAATGGGTTTATTATCTTCCAAACGATACCTAGTCAAATTGACATCATTGTCATTTGAAGTTGTTTTGCTGGGATATCATGTAATGACCCATTAGACAGAGTAGTCTAGGATTTTATCAGTTAGATATTTTTTTTTCTTCTCTTGAAAATCCTAAGACACATCATTTTCATGAAGGAAGATGGTGGAACTTGGATTCGTCAAGTAGACTTATTCACAACAACAATCAAATTAGCAAGCTCATGCTCATATATATAATTGGCCAGGCAATTTAATCTATTTCTCTCTTTCTTTCATTAAGATCACAGATTATAATAGTGACTTTAGATAGAAAAAGAGAAAGTTTAAATAATAATGAGATCATTATTCTTTAAAAATTATAAAAAATAACAAAAATCAGAAATTTAAAATTAAAGGTGATCCATTTCTTTCTCTCACACTCATAGACAATATGTGCTCATGAACAGTCACCCAGAAACATACAGTGATACGAAACAATGATGGAGTTATGGAGCTGAAAGGTCTTCACTCGTATAATTGCATGACACATAATTAATAAGAACATAATATGCTGAGTGATGGGAGTTTAGACAAGCAGTTATCACAAGACAAATAGTTCTTTGCTGTTGTATATTGGAAGAAACAAAAAGCCCATTCAGAGGCCTGTGCAGCACTGAATCTGATGAAGCTTACACATGAACTTGAAGAAGACAGACATGACGCGTCTCTCATTTCATCGAACACAAAAGACAGTGCATTTGTCCAAGTGTAATTTCTCTGTCACATCTAAAAGAAACAAGCATCCAATAATGCAAAACAGCACCAAACACATAATGACATATAGCAGAAGATTATAAGCTCCAAGTGCCTCATGTGGATGAGGTATGGATCGACCAAACAAGTTGTTTGGTTGTTTCAAGGAAAACTTGACCTAAATCTAATATCAGTCCTCGTTCGCAGAAAAATGATACAATAATAATAAATAAAATCTTATTCTATTAAATGAAATAAGTCTTACATATATCAAAATTTGATGGGAAACCAAAGCTGCTGCAAAGAATGATAAAGCACAAAATTTTATGACATCTTTTGCTCGTTTAGGTAAGTAAATGAATGCCAATTTCTCACCATGCAGCCGTGATTCTCTCTGAATAGTCATCAAGAACCAATTAGCTACAACCTGGTTCTTATTTAATTAGCCATTTTGTGTTCTCTAATTTGTTCATATAATAAATTCTACTAAGAATCATTACCAACGTGTTATCCTGATCATGTCAGATTTGAATAAATACAAATATGATGTAGACGGCATTGGTTAGAATTCTGTCTGTTTCTGACTTTCTTTTTATATCCCATTACTCATGAATGGTCCGAACGGTTGATAATGATGAAAATCAGATACACACAGAAAAGTAATGGCAATAGGGCAAACAAAAAAAATGCAGACAATGATGCAGCTGCTAAATACCATAGGATAATAATTATGTTAATTCCCTAACAAAATTACCTTTGCTGTCCCTTAAAGTTCAGATGGGCTATTACCTACCTTGTTGCATTCTGCATAATATATAATATATGAAATCTGATTTTGATGCTGGGATCCTGTTTGTAGCTGAGATCCTTTGGGATTAATTAAACTATTGGGCATCATATCACAAGGTTCTGAGTCAGATATACTGGTTCTGAACATCTGGGAATCTGGTATAGAAAAGGATGTCGGCTTGTACTCTGGTGGTGAGTCTGGTTTCTAAAATCTGTTTGGGGTTTCCTGGGATCTAAACACTGATACCCATGAAAGTCCTGAAATAAAATGGTCTGCTAAAATTTCATGGGCAGGGCACTCGACAACTTTTCACAGGTGGGGATGATCAAATTGATGGAAGGGAGAAGTTTAAAGCGTAACCGTTGTTAAGAGATGTATCACAGTGGCCTATTGATGTCGTTACAGGCACTAAACTACCATCCATTGCACAATGGAAATGCCTATAGAAGGACGGCTCAATTTAAAGCAAAACCAAATTCTAAAGCTCTACAGTTATCTTCAGTTCTCCTAACTGACGAGAATGAAGATTCCCCAGAATCCAATAAGATTTGGGTATCAGGAAATTCCCTCAAGAGTGGTCAGAGCTCTGGTACCCTGCTTAGCCAACCAAGCACTGTTGGTGTTATAGGAGGTGCATCTGTTCTATCAACTCTGATTTTCTTGGAAAAGCTTGCTTGTTGGAGCTCAAGAGATGGTAAAGAATGCCTTCCATTTGTTGTCTGCAGCGATCCGGCGTTAAGTAAAGAGCTCTCATGTCATGGTCCCCTTCGTTCTGCCAGTGCCAGCAGCAGAGATGCTCAAACCCAATTGAAACATGCTTCAGTGATTGAGAATTTGCGACATAAGAGGAACTTCCTTCAGCAGTGTGGGGTTCGGTGTTTGGTCATGCCCTGCCATCTGTCTCACGCTTGGCATAGTGAGGTTTCTGGGGACTGTTCACTGCCTTTTCTTCATGTTGGTGAGTGTGTGGCCATGGAGCTCAAGAAAGCAAAGCTGAAGCCAATTGAGACTGCAAGCACTGTGCGAATTGGAGTTCTCACCATGGATACAATTTTGGTAGCTAATTATTATGAGGACAAGCTTCGAAGTCAGGTATTGTTGATCAGTATTCCATCCTTCTGCAAATTCAGTATTAGTTGCGGTAACAAGCATGAATTATACTTCGTTTTCGTTGTGTGTTTGTTTGGGTAGTAACACTAAATTAATCTGCAGGGATTTGAGGTGGTGTTGCTAGACAAAGCAACCAAGGAGCACACTCTGATTCCTGCTGTGGAGGCATTGAAAAGAAGAGACATGGAAGGCGCGCGGAATCTGCTGAGAATAGCAATTTATGTTCTTTTGGTCAGGGCAGTGAACGTGGTCATTCTTGCATCCGATGAGTTACTGGGTCTTCTCCCTCACAATGATCCTCTCCTCAAGAAATGCATAGACCCCATGGATGCTTTGGCCAGGTCGACAATACATTGGGCAGAATCTACACAAACTGTCAACGAGAAAATTTAGCATTTCCTGTGTTCAAAGGCTTGCTATAATAATGGGAGAATGTGTCTGTGAATATGCAGCTCCATCTTTGTTACACTGTCATACAAGTAAAAAGATATACACAGAATTCCTCCTTTTTCAGCAGCATGAATTTCTTCGAGAATAACATCGTTGCTTGAGAGCTGTTGCGTGTAGCAAGCAGAAGGACATCATGGTACAGCTATTACAGATTTTAGCGCCTAGGATGAGAGGGGGTCTCTTCAAAACTTGCGTCTCGTCACTTACTGGTCCAGTCTTGAGGTTTGGAAAGCCATATTTGTTTCTTAAATAGCGCGCACACAAATTCTCAAACAATGCAACATTTGCCAACCACAAAAAAGTTGAAAGGAGAGGTAAGGTAAGGTGTGAGGACAATGCTAAAACTTACAAAACAATGTCTTCTTCTACGTGTAAAGCTATTAAATTATAGATAAATCTGTAAAGACAAGTATTATTTCTACTGGTATAGTCGCAAGAGGCGTGGATTTCTTCCTATTCTGTGGTGTGTGCGGGCGTGTCGAAGTGAGAGGGAGACTGTGTTTTGTTTAAAGAAGAGTAACGCCACTTGCAGGTTAGATACCGCACACAGTGTACAAAGTTCATAAAAAACCAATTCCTATTCATTTTGTTCTGATATTATGCCCTTTTTATGTATAATATTTTATTTTTATATTTTTATATTTATATTTTCACTTATATTTATTATCTCTTTAATTTATTTTTTTTAATTTTTTATATTTTTAATAAAAATATATTAAATCACGTACGTAACCGTAAGACTACTATTTTCTTTTTATGCAAGATGTAACATGTACACAGCACCACTCGTAAAAGAAGAAACAGCCAAAACTGTCCTTGCTAGACATCCTAAAGAACATTACATAAAGGTATCCAACAGAACACGCAAGAGATCACACAGTATGAATCAGGCTTTAGACATTAGGTAATAGAAGCAGAGTGCAAGATTACCACAAAAGCTTCCTTATGACATGACAATAAATCAGTCGTAAGGTAACCATGAAACAGAAAGCAATCACTTAAATATAGTACGTTCATTGGTAATATAAAATATGCGTTCTAAAGTAGAAAATAATGAAGCAGAATTCAAAATGGAAATAGAGCTCTTCAAATTGAGAGCGCAGGATCTTTAAACAATTTGTTGAGAAAATATAAAACGGAGCTGAATAAATCTATCACCCGTACTGTCCACTCTACCTTCTTGCGAAACAAAACACTGAAAAGATTAGCTTTGGATCTAAAGCTGCCACGAAAATAAATTTCAGGCATTCCTACAAATTTGACATAGAACCACTTGGTTGTTTTGAATGGCTTTCGACCCCATTTACTGCATCTGGGAAGGCCCACGTGGAAATAAGGTGATGGGCTATTGCAAAGGGTCCTGGAACAAACATTGGAGCAAGTTCACCACTTTCCACGTTGAAATCTGCGGCCAAATTCTGACTTTTCTCCACTCCCTTACACATTTGTTCTACCTTTACTGCCGCGGTTCTTTGGGCCTTCTTGTATTCCGCAAATGTCAAAGCTTTTTTCACATCTTCTCTACTGTGCCACTGAGCATCTAGACAAGCAAGGTGCATGATTATTATTCACAGATCTGACAAATAAAAGCAACGGAATGGGCGGAAGGTGGGGAAGGCGAGGTGGAGGAAGCAAAAGCTACACAGATCTCAAACCATTGCATAATTGTAATTCGCATGAAATATGAAGTCAAAATTACAGACAAACGCTTCCTAGATAAGGATGCAAACGAGGAGAGTGAGAGTGTTCAAAGTTGACGCCCAACAATCTTTATCTTCCAAAAGATTCACCCACTATTCTCTATCCTCCCTGCTCTCTCTGTTATTATCTCCACAAAAAGAAACAGTAACTGACATCATGCAAGAGTTTTAGGACTTGGGAATAGCAATTTGTCACAGAAATAATTAATTTCTCATGATTTTGAGAACAACTTGATACATATAATTTACATATTATTGAAGCTACGACAATGTACAACAAATCACCAGCATAATAATTCATGAGATAGATTCTTCTAACTTTACAAAAAATTCTCAGTCACTAATCTAAGTCACCAGTTGAAATCATGCATATATAAACAAAGGAAAAAGGGGGACGGGGAACAACCCTTCTCTCGTTAAAATAAAATCATGGAATTACCAAAAATCTGAATAAGAAAGTGTATTTATCAATCACAACACTCTCACCCAACGAAACATTGATATACAAAGCAAAATTACAAAGTATAACAAGAACAGAAGTCACAGAACTAAAATATCAAGATAGATAAGCCACACACATGTACATAAGGTAAGAAAAGGGGGGGGGGTGGGGGGCAGGGGAGATAGATTAATTGAATTAAATGCTGGAGATGAATATACCTTCCAGCTCGTTCTTGTCGACGTTTATTTCAAGGGACTTTGCATATGCATAGAACCCAACCATCAGCTGGCACGGCATACTATTTGGTCCAACTAAAAACAAAGCAAATAAAAAATAGGCTATTAACAGACAAAATCGAGAAATATAAATTTCTAAAAAATTGATTTTAAGAAAATACAGACAAGAATACTACATTATCACATTATATCATGTTAATCTCTATGTAACTGCTTTGGAAGACTGCCTACATATCAAATAAAATTACAGTTTTCACTTAGATCTTTAACGTATTCATAGACATGAGCTCTAATTTAGGTCATTATGAATGCGATCAAACCACGGGAACTAGTGATTGGACTTGCGTTGTATATCATAGAAGGAAAAAAACAGTAACCCATAACAGAACCTGAACCAACTAAAAATTAATAAGAATTAATACACATCTTAGGCAAGGAAAACAAATTGATGGAATCAAATTTTACTGTTTCAAATGAGATGAACTATAAGAATATACAAACATCAATAAAGACATGCTCTGTATGATGTAAAGAACCTTGGAACAACACAGATTACACTATAAGATATTTTATCAGATGGTTATAAATCCAGAAACCACACAAGTTTATCATATGAAGATAATGGAGGAATAAATTTAATAAATTATAAGAGCATAGAGTTAAATTAACATTAATACATGCAGCTTAAGTTATACCAGGCCATGGCTGAGAACTGTGATATACAACCTCTCCCACTTCAACACCAGTCTCCTCCCACGTTTCTCTTCTCACAGCCTCCTCTAAGCTTTCTCCTGGCTGATAGCAACAAGAAATACAACCACTTAAAATTTTCAAATATGAAGGAAAAAATTAAAACTAAAGCAAAAAAGGAAATTCATCCACGCATGAAATGGATCCTCAAGCCAATGAAACCTGGCTTTAGTGGCATCTCTTTTTCTTCTTAGGAGAAGGTTGAACTTTCCTCAGTTCAAAACCTACTAAGTGTTAGAGTCCCTCTCCACCCACAGTGCTTACTAATTAAAAGAATGAAAAACAATTACGACTTTCAGACTATAGACCAGAACTTTTTAGAATCCCAATTAGGAAAATGTCACTTAAGAAAAGATATGCTTTAATCATTAAGGCTTCATTGGCTTTCAAATGATTTTTCCCTCTATTTAGTCAATTAATGATTTGCTAAAGGTGCCGTGTTATAACATCAGCGTTTTTGAGTCCCCACCAGTAAATAAGAAAGTCTTAAAGTTGGTGTAGACATTCACCTCTATGAAACCTGCTAAGCAGCTCCACATTCTTGGTACAAATCTTGATTGTTTACTCAAAAGAGCACGATCATTCTCTCGATCAATGACTAGCATAATTACCACCTGCATAAGATTACATGGCCAGAGAAATCAACAAAACGCTTTAGACCACCCATTGATCAGTCACCAATTAGAATAGAAGACACCAAACCGGGTCAACTCGTGGATATATCCTCTTTCCGCATGATTCGTTTGAACATTGCTTTCGCCTCCCAGCTTCCATGGAGACTGTTTTCTCTCCACAGTGTCCACAGAAACGTGATATATTATGCCATTCTAGCAATGCCCTGGCCTGCTCAAACACAATAACCAGAAATTATACTTCACAATCAGTATCATTGAAAAAAATACTCAGAAAATTATATAATTTCAGGCAGCTTCTATGTACGTTAACATGAAACTCCACGAAATCTGACAGAACCAAAAACATTACAAGCTTTAACGAAGACTATTTGGACTCATAATCAGATTCAATCGCCGTTAATTTACTAAAATTCTGCCCAAAAAAAAAATGTAGAACAGGAAAGGGCAACCTACAGGAAGGCAAATTTGAAAGTCTCGTAAGTTTCTAAAAAGGCCAAGGGAAGCGCGCATGGTAAACACGAAAAGAAACACTTATCATTCACAGAATTATTATGAAAAATTGTTATCTTTAATGAGTGATAGTCAGTAGCTATAGAATCTGGATAATTCATGCGTTGGCCTGAGAACAGAGAAAGACGCGGGAGCAATAGGGAAGAAGAGGGGGAAACAAAACACAGCAACTTTTACCAAAAAGACAGGTTATCGAATTCTCTTTGGGCAACTTACAACCCTGACCACAATGAAAAACAACTATAACTTACATGACCGGCAATAGCCAAGTTCCCCATCGCTTCCACGTCTGCCCAATCGGTAGCGACCATGAGCGTTCGCAGCTCCACAAAACAGAACTGCTTGCTACCCAATTCAGGCACCAAGCTACGCTCAGCGGAAACATCAATTGCCCAATAAACGACGCCGTCCTCTGTTCGCGAACCCAGGTACACCAACGAGTCCCCGCTCAATTGAACACCAGAGTTGTCCAAGAGTCCCTTGAGATCATCCAAAACGATCCAACCCAGATGCCAAATCGGCGGCGATTCGCTGGAGCCAGACGTCGAAGAGGCTAAAGGCCTCCCATTTCTGAAAGGCAATACCTTGAAAATTGGGGAAGATGATGAAGTATGAGAGCTATCTAAGAGTCGGGTTTTGAGGGTTTCAAGAGCACCTGTGGGTGAAAATGGGTCACCCGAATTGGGGGATTTGGATCTCAAAGGATTGCAAGCGAAGGCGTGAGACTGTAAGATTATGGACATGGTGGTAGGGGAGGCCTTGAATTGGGAGAAAGCTCTTGTTAGAGATAGGTTTTGCAGCGAAAGTAACTTAGAGGCAGAAGTAATGGAAGAGATGACAGAGGAAGAAGGAAGGTGTAGAAGTTTGACCATCTTCTTCCATCGGGTGCAGGTAAGTTTTGTTCGATGAACAGCAAAGGGCAGAGCTAAGGTCGTTGGTGGTGAGGGGTCACCGAGAGTCTGAGAGAACCTGTAGTAAAGACAACTGTCCCCAAAATTGGGAGCACGTCCCGCACTTTTTTTTGTAGTAATGTTATACTCGCGATATTAAACTTACGTTTTATGTACATATTTTATTATTTTTATTTTTTATTTAATTTTTATTTTTTAATGCTGTATTTAATATTTATTTATGCCATCTAACATAAGTGAAGCTTGACTGAATAGTTGTAGGCAAATCATTTTTTTTCCTCATATTTGTGACATATGCAAAGCATGTACACTTATTTTTAATAGCATGTGATTATTTAAAACAAAACTAGTATAATTAGTATAATTTTATAAAAATAAAATTTGATCAATCAAGAAAATAAAGTAATAAAAAGGATTAATTAATTTATCATTTATTTTTTTATTAGTGTAATATATAAAAAGAATTAATTAATTTTTGATTCATTTTTTCTTATTAGGGTATTATATAATTTTTATGTAACGAAATAACAAATAAATAGTATTATTTCTCAATTAATAAAATGCTATTGCAGTATAAAATTTAAGTTAAATATTCAATTCAAATATTGAAAGTCGTAAAAAGAAAATTATTTAATTTTAAATCACAACAAAATTTAAATCTCATGCTATTTAAAAAGAAATAATATTATTCCTCGAACAATATGTACATGAAGAGCCCTTGCAAGAGCACCATATCATAGGCAAGTCGGCAATTTATCCGCGACTAGTAGGAGCAATACTGCGAGAAACCCAACGATGCAGTGCTCCTGTTTGATCACTTACCTTCCTCATTCTTATGGTGAGGAATTCCCTCCTCCCTGCCTTTCTTCCATGTATATCATATTTGAGCTAGAAACACACGTTATATATGCAATCATCTGAGCTCCAGTTCATCAGTTACATTGGTTATTATTGAAGGTATCCACTCTATAAGCCCCTATGGCTAAAGGTTGCTTCCTCAGTTGAGCAACTTGAACACCAGGCATGGTTTCTTCCGCCAGTTACGACGTTGAGTGTACATGTCGTTGTTATATTCGCTAAAATGCAAGCGAGAAGGTGATCAGGGATTTGTATTGCACTTGTATGCAATAGAGGCCGCAAAAGATGGACCACAGAAGCAGCTTATCAGATTGTTGGGTCAATCCTGGATGGCAGATTGAGGCGCTTTCAATTGCCGCAGGTGAGTTCTCGTTACGTTTTCTGCTAAAATACGGCGTTTTATTAGCATTTTTGGGCTGATAATTGACTGAACTGAAGGGACAATTTTTGGGATGCGTTCAAACTTAAAGAGCAAGAAAAACTGGCCTGCATATTTACATAATTAAACATTGACTATTTACGTGCATTTTAGCTTCAGTAATAATACGAATAGCAACTGGCCTTGGCCTGGCCCATTGGCGACCCTTGTTATCCGGGGCTACTAAATACTTGCTCTTTTCCTTCATTAGTCACTATGAAGCCTCATATAAGCCTCTAAGGATCATAATGGAGTAGTTGATAGCTTGATTGATAAATGAAAAACCATATTCATGGACCCAAAAAGAAAGGTCATTGATGCTACTGAATAAAGAAAAAGTAAGAGGAAAAAAAGAATGGGAGCTCACTGCCATGGGATTCAACAACGTAAATCTGGGCAATGCGTTGAGAAGTTAAATTGATTTGAAATGTTCAAGACACTGAAAACAAGCATGAACTACAGAGCAAGAGAAATTGCTGAGAAAGATGTACAAATAGCAAACTTTTAAATCAGTAATTAGTACACTGTCCCAGAAAAACCTGAGCACTCAGGGCAGCGTGTTATTGGATATGCTTAGTTTGCCCTCACCACAGAGCCAATCAAGTCAAGTCATGAAGAAAACAAAATGGATTAATTGAGTCTGTGCAGGATGTTTCTAATTTTGTCCGTTGAGATCATAAACTAATGAACCAACAGTTACACTGTTCTTGTCTCTCGTCCTCTCTCTTTATCATTTTGGTATGAACGTAAAATATTTGAACTTAATATGTTTAGTAATCAACTTGTCACTTGTTTCCTTTGTTAAATTCCTTGTTTAATGTTCTTTATTCCTTTATTTTTATCCCATTCTGTTGTCTTTTCTCCCAAAGGACAAGACATAGTTAATATCTAATTAGCGGTGTAGGAATATCAATTTGCAGGTTTTAGATGCCTCTTGGAGTGTTTCTTTTCTTTCTTTATAGAACTAAAATAAAAGACATTTGTTTTAATCTACCATCTGATGTGCTCTGAACATGATAGCGGCAACTAGACAAAGCAATTGTGTCTGAATCTTGTACTACAGTTACCTATTCTAAGCTTACCCTTAATCTGGCGTATCTTTCTCCTAGATGAGGATGCCCAGAAAGGAACGATATACAATCAGAGGAAAAGGAAAGCATCCGACATATGCCCCTAGCTGGTCCTGCACTTTGGATCCCTGCAATGTGCTGGGGGAACTAGTTCACGAAAAGTGGGGTCGTTGCTTAACATCTTCAAAGCATATAAACAGAAAGCTAGTTTAAAGAAGCCCAGAATATTTTAAAAGCTAAGTTATAGGGATAGGAAGAAAGAACATATATATGCTTTTTTGACACATGACACCATAAAGCAAAGTTGTTATTAAGTCATTGAAGGAAAATAAATAAATAATAATAAATTTCTATGCTAGTAAATACTTAGAATTCTTTTCCAATTTTGGATAGAGAAACGAATCAAGACAGTAGACATGCCCCAGCAACAAATTAGTTACTGAAAAAAATAGTATTTGACTTGCTTGGAAGTTAATTGTAGCATCTCTGCTTTTGAACAGTGCATCAGGTTCTTATCTGCATAATTATTTCCTTGCTTGAAAATTTATTGTGAAAAGGGATCCAGAATTATTGGTCTAAAAAGGGGCCTTACATATATTCCTTGAATCTGAACTCAATTTAATTTTCCTTGTAGGGTTTTTTAGTGTTGTTGAATCTATAGCTCATTGTGTCCTGAGATTTGGTTGAGTTCTCTGCTGATTTAAGAACCATGCAAAACATTCTTTGGACTACTCCAACGGAGTTAGCTCAATAATGTAGATGTTCCCCACCAGCACACAGTCTCTCTCTCTCTCTCTCTCTCAGACACGCACACATGGCATGTATTCATGCGCACTTGCCATTGGTTCTAAAGCTTCATTATCTCAGTAATGAAGAAGGCGATAATATATTTGGATTTCATAAGCTTCTTGTCAGAAATCCTAGCGGGAAACAATAAAGGCTGAAATGCTTCCACTAGTGAAAAAACACGGCTATGCTTTTAACAGAGGACTTTCATCCCTGACTAGTCTGGAGCTGGACGCATGGAAAACGATAAATGGCGTTGCTTGGAGAGTTAATGATGTATGAAGGGAAATCAGTCATATCATCATTCTTCTGAAATTCCTTTACTCAGTCTGCACCACCTGAAACAGAATTAATATATGAGGAAACTGAGGTTGAATAGTATTTCCTAAGAACATCTTGCCAGGATTTTTCAAAGCTAGACAGAGAAAAACGTCCTGAAGACTAAACTTTTCTCACCAAAATCCCTAGGTGTTTTGCACTTGAAGCATTCTGTCCTGCTAGCATAATTATGTACTCCACAACCGATTCTGTTGTACAGCAAAAAATGACAGACAAACAAATGTATGTTAAAATTATAAAGATTTTGAATTTAAGTATCTGCATCATATTTCTTGTTGTATGATAGACAGAAGAAGACACGTGAGATTTTCAAATACCTCAGAAGAAAGGGAGAGAGCATTTGGTACCATTTTCTTAGGCTTTCTTTCGGCTATTTGATTGCTTATCCAATGTGTGCATTCAAATTGACTGAATTCTTTTATGCTGACAACCAGTTTTATTATTATTATTTTTTTAAATTACTATCATGTTCCTTACTCTCAGTACTCTTAACCTTTTTCTTGCTTTTGCTTCAAAAAAAACCTGCTCCTTTTATTCTCATTTTCCCTATATGTCAATGTGCAAGGGTTAAATCTAATTTTCACTCTCTGGTTGGAGAAGAAAAAAAGTGTATGAAGATTAATACATGAAAATGCAGCTGTTGTGGTTAACTCGGTTGCATGTAAATTAATTGCATTGTTCTGCTACTTCCTTACTTGGAAATCTAGATGATATGTGGTCACTAGTCAGTCAGGTAAGTTGTAACAGCATTCATGCTCTTGATTGGCCATCCAAGATTGGGTTATCATTTCATGCAGTTATTGAGTTAATGCAGCTGTGAAGATTACACTAGCAGCTCAGATAAAATTTATAATGCTCGAAGTATAAAATGAAATGTTAACTGACCTTGTACAAATCCAATCGCCAGTCTTCCAACCCGGAGGGAAACTACAATCAGATCCATATCCTCCGGAGCCCATGTTTCCCCCATATCCATAAGCATAATCATCTTTCACTGCACCACATATAAAGCAGCTTGTTCGACTGGCATAGTTATGAGCTCCGCAGTTCATGGCGGGGCAAAACCAGTCCCCTGCCAAAGCTTCAGTTCTATTGTATCCATAAGTTGATGGATCAGGGCCTCCAAATTTGGGGTATCCACAACGTTGGCATGCATCTCTCTTCTTGAAATTTATGTGCTGGCAAGCACCACACATCCAGTCTCCTCCAGCCCAACTCATTTTTCCTGTTTAACATTTACATGTCAAGTCGGGAATTGGAAGAATGTTAGGCTTCAATTTCATCAATTCTCAGTGTTGCCAGATAAGAATTATATTGCTTAATTCCCTATGGCATGTATCCTAGAACTCATATGACAATGGGAACTATTAAGAAGCCTCCTCCTATGACCCTAATTTTTATTGAAATACATGCAAAGTGGTCTGGAAAAGTGGTTGGCGTTAAGGAACTGTATTAGTGGGTGACAACAAACTCCTTCATGTAAGCAGTATCAATTTTGCTAGTCTACACCAATAGGACTACAGGGACTTCATGTACCCTAGTTTTTTTTAAGATTGAACTATGAGGTTCCACTCGTACTGCATTCGCAAACGAGGATTGCATACAAAATCCATCTACAAGAAACGATGTGCAGTGTGAATGATAAACACAGAAGTGAGAAGTTCACCTTAAGGAAGAATGATGAATAACACAAGTTGCACCCGAGCAATGGCTTTTTGTATTTAGAACAGTAGCTTATGAATTGCTTCTAATTTCAGAGTGAGTCTAGTGCTTGGGTCGGGAGGCTTTATATACTTGTTATAAGACCTTTTGTGTGGTGAGCATGGTCATGGATGTCTCTTTTCGTTCCTTGGTAATATAAGATGGTTGTCTTCAGACGGGATTCCAAAAGTAGGAATTTCTTCAGATGGTTTTCTTACTGCAGCTTCTCTCATTATTCTCGAAAGGATGGGTAAATGGGCTTCTAAATGTGGACAATAATAGTGCATGTGTGCACACGTTTTTTTTCCATCTAAAACCCCCATTTGCCCTTCTTTACACGATTCCTATGCATTATTGGGGAAGAACATATCCAGGGGAAGTGAGGCAGCATGAGGGGAAGTTGTTATGTGGATCACTGAAATAGAATCTAATATTTTCTTATGCGTCTTGCTATGTTATCCCTTTATTTCACTATCAGTGTGACTAAATACGTAGCGAAGTTGTTAAAAAGAGAGAAATAAGAAGCTATCATACAAATTTCATTTTCTTAAACCCACATAAGGCTTGATAATATGAAACAATACGACCCGATATTTGTCAGATCCATGTGTTGAGTCATCACATCACACTATGTACGTCAGACTCCCCCAACTTGCAAACACATTCATACAGCTTCCAAATAAACCTTCACTAAGTGAGCTTATGCAGTCATGGTACAAGTGCTGTTAAAGGGAAGGCACCAAGAGTGTAAAAACTATGGGGAATCGGCTCCCACCTTATGCACAACCATTTCCATGTCTTTTTTCATTGCTTCGATTACTTTACGGCAATAATTGAAATGCCATTCGAAGATTCATATCTATAAGCAATCCTTTGTTTCCCTTCATTGCTCATCTGTATATGCATGTCTAAATTCTATTATTCTAGGTAATGTGAACTGAATTTACATGCACTCTCAACACTTTGACACGTGTGCATAAATCAGATCACACAGCATTTGATGCTCTTTAGGTTTCTTCACTTGCGTTGGCCCGCCACATCTTAATATGTTAGTTTTTAAATGAAAACAAGCAGGTATGGCTAGCAAATTTTCTCTTATCGCTTTACTAACCTTTTTTTCTTCCTTATTTTTCAGCGGAGGCTAGTGCTAAGACATTTGATGAGAATAACTGAATTAGAAAAGTGGCGGACCGACGCTGAGCAGAATGGACAGGAGAATCTGGTCTTCTAGTTTTTCAAAAAAGTGGTACTCTGGAATCAAACCGATATTGGAATTCGTATGCCAGAGCAGTGGGAACGAGTCTAGCAACTTAACCCTGAAATTAAAACTAAGCTGCTCTTGCGGACATCTCTCTGGTGCGTTCCTCATATCTTCATTCTTCAGAGTTCAGAGTTTAGAGATATCTAGTAAAACTGTATAGAACAAAGATGATGAGATAAAAGACGATTTGATGAACACAACGCATGGCTTACTAACTTCATTTTTCCTTAAATATGAATACGGAAGAGAGAAGATGAAATAAACCCGTTATCTATTATTGGACTATAGTGAAGTGTCTCTCTCTATATATATTGATGGATAAATTCTCAATTTTGATTAAGTGGGCTGCCCTTCATGCATTATTACTAAAAGCAGAAACCAACACAAATTAAACTGGTATATAGTATAGATTTTACTTCCTACATACGGATTTTAGGCTTGAGTAGAAATGATAGTCAAATTCTTTATGTTTGTGGGTATTAATTGGGAATTACAGGGGAGAAAATATCTATCTCTGAATTCTCTTTTACTGTCAATAGGATCTTAAATTCAGCAATTCCATGTTTAGCTGCAACTGAGACATACTTATCTTAAGGTGATTATATCTAGCCGCTAGGCTGAGCAGATGTCCGTCACCCTATGCATTTGCTGACAAGATGCCTCTCTGTATGAGCTCAGTTGAAAAAGTTAAAATAGCATATTTTGCAGATCAAATATCCCACCTAGAAAGGCTACAATGAATCCGGATTCTCCGTCGTTCTCGAAATAGTATTGTAATGTTAGAAAGAAAAAAAAAAAAATTAGAGTGATTAAAAAATAAGTGAAAAAAATAAATTTTATCTACCTAAAAATGGTATTCGATTAAAAAATATTCACTATAAACTTATAAATTCTTAATAATAAAGAATCCATTCCGATTATAATACACTCCATTATTAGTGGGATTCATGAAATACCTTAAAAAATTATTGTTAGTACAACAGGCGGATAATATCTCCTACTCAAACATAGATGAATTCTTTTTATTAGTTTTTATTTATATTTTTCAATTAGAAAACTATTCTTAATTAAGATTTTCGACTGACTCTTTTTAAAGTTTTTATCCTTCTCTCCAATTTTTTTTCTTTAAAGTTTTTGTATTAAATTTTTGTCTTTTTTTTCATTAAGTATTTAATCTGCCCGTCAAATGAAAATTTCTTTTCTAGAATCCTTTAAATAGCTACTTGAGATTGGCACAAGTGATTAAACATATCTTTCACCCTCTCACTCTAAGGTTTGAACCCTCTTAATATAATAAAAATAAAAAAAAACATGACATGCAGGACCCGCCATCTGCTGATGTAGCTAAAATAATAAAATCCACATGGGCATTGATGCTTGCGAGTTGACCATGGATTTGATAAGAAGGAATCCTAATCAACATATTTCACTAGACAGGGTGAATATCCACATATAATAATCGTCAAATAGAGATAAAATAAAACCTTAGACAGTGCCGCCACTCTTTATTCTCAATTTGTAACTATATTCAAAACAGGCCATCACTATTCTTGGGGAATCCACATCCCAACGACGTTACCTCCAAATTGTAGCCTTCGCTTTTGGATTTTGAATGTTCCATTTTCAATGGGCCTTGTCTCCAGCTGCCGTCAAAACTTGAACATAACCAAGATGTTTACAAAAATCTAGACCCCTTAATGCAGATATCTCCGTGTAACCATGTTTATGGAACTTCTCAATGCTGTGTCTCAGTTTCCTCTCTACAAAAGAATTGTGACGTTTATATAAAATACAGCTCATTTATTACTGTGCATAATTTTAAGACAAAAATTGTATATGCATAAATATTTATTTTAAAAACAACCATATCCCCTTGCTCATTTGCAAGTATCAAACTAATTGATCAAAGTAGAATTTTCCTTTCAAAATCTTAATCTGAATTCATGAAAAGGTGTGTGAAGTTTGTGCCACGGCTAATCAAGGATGGTGTGTAGTTGAAACCATGGCGTTGCCGTGAAGACCTCATCCTGACCCCAAAAGTAAGAGAATGTGAAAATGCCACTTCTTCTTTTTCTGGCTGTCAACTATCAAATGAAGAGCCAAGAGGTGCGGCTCTTGAAGATTCGATGAGCATCAGTGACCTTTAGCAGTGATTTTATACCGCTGTACTCTTGTCTTGAGAGAAGAGAGAAGATAGTAACACTGAAGCCAATGAAATTTGATTCAGATTGTAAAGCTTGAAGTATTTTATTTATAAAATTTAAATTTAAATTTTTGTTAATAGTTTTTTAATAGATAATCTGTGATACCACTGTAAGTTTTTATTAAGATTTATGATATATTTTGGTCTTGAAATAGAATAAGTTCTCCTCATTTTAAACATCTTTAAATCAAAAGATAATAATAATAATAATAATAATAAGGTGGAAGGAATATATTATATATGTGATGTATAAAATGCTTCTTATTAATATGAATAGCTTACATATTTAAAAGTCAATGAAAACATGAATCAATGTTTGCAGCTCTTTGTCAACATAACAAAATGATACCCATTTTATACTGAAAAGATTGATATTATGGCCTGAACTTCAAGAGAGAGAGATTAATGGTGGCATAATGCCTGGAATATCTGTAACAGTTGAGAGTTTGCTAGGTGTATAACAGAGGTTCCACTGGCCTATTGTGGAGATGCAAACACTGATTCTTATCAGCAATGTTAAAGTTTCATGTCTTCAGTTCTGGCTTCTGACTAAAGCTACCTTCTACCAAACTAACGTTCTTATCTTCTCGTGGTCTCTCCCTTCCTTCCTTTGTTTCTATCGCTGTACTAATCCTCTGGGATACCTCTAACCTTTTCATTTTCACTGTCTCATAACACCTAATTTACTTGATATTGTTATTTTCAAATGAGAAAAGATTAATGGCATGCTTGTTTTTCCTACTCGTTGATTACAAAAAAACACAGTAATTGATTAAAACACAAATATTTTAGGTTTCATTTATATGTTGCGTGTCATTGTACACGAGAATAAGCATAACAGTAACAATACTCTTCCAAATGTTGGTTGCTGTTCAACCTTTTTCCCATTATTTCATTAAAGCTTTTTAGTCAAATTGGAACCTTAATGACAAGAAGAAGAAATAATTCAAGATCTTGTTTGAACCTCAGACACTATTTTAATTTTTTTTATTTTAATAAATTTATTGATAAACTCAATTTTATGAATTTTTTTTTTTTATGAATGAATAAGCATAATTTCACAAATTATGTACTTATATATAGAGTTGTAAAAAATAAGAAGGTTTAATTTAATATTCAATAATTTATAAAATAAAAATGTGTAAAATTTAAAGAAATATTTTATGTGTAAAAAAATATTGACTGTGTTTTTTTGTTTAAATAAAAGATTTCTCTTTTTGGCGGGTAACTAGCCAGGACCGACCATAGTTCGATTTGTGTATTTAATCCTCACTTGCGTGTCAAAGATTGCGAATGCAGTGGGCACAAACACCACGAGGCTATGGCTTTCTCGTCACCTTCACAGGTTACTTCACCCTCCATTCTTCATCTTCTTCCGAGTCCGTTCCTCCATAGAAGCTCCACCAAGAATATCCTTCTCTCAATCTTCTCTCTAAATGCGGAAATGTGCAAAGTCTCAACCAAATTCACTCTCTCGTTATCAAGACTGGCCTCCACAATGCCCTGTTCGCACAGAGCAAACTCATAGAATTCTGCGCCATTTCTCCCTTTGGCGATCTTCCTTGCACTCTCTCGGTGTTTGAATCCATCGAAGAACCTAACCTGTTTATTTGGAACACCATAATTCGAGGGCCCTCGTTGAGCTCATCACCAGTTTTAGCTATGGACTCAAGCGCGTTTAGTGAAATAAAGGTGTGAAGCCAAATTCTTACACTTTCCCTTCCTTTTGAACTCTTGCGCTAAAGTCAGGGCTACCCTTAGAGGGAAACAGGTCCACGTCCAATGTCTGAAGCTTGGGCTCGAGTCTGATGCCCATATACATACTTCCCTTATTAATATGCATCCTCAGATAGGTGAATTAAATTATGCAAGATTGGTGTTTCATAATAGTACTATGAGAGATGTAGTGTCTGTCACAACATTGATCACTTGCTATGTCTCAGCGGATATGCCTTTTCGATGAAATTCCCATGAAAGATGTAGTGTCATGGAATGCCATGATTGCAGGGCATGTCCAAACTATTCGCTTTAAAGAAGCTGCGTCTGCTCATCCAAAATCACTTGAATAGGGAAAATAAATACGTTTGTCTTATGTCAAGTCTTCAGCTTATTAATGGGCTAAATGATATGCATCAGAGTGTATGGAAATTGATGCAGCTCGAGAATTGGTTGCTGTCCTCATGATTTTCTAAAGAGAAGCCTTGACACTCTTTCAACACATGCTTAGATTAAACATAAAGCCCGAGGACGTCACATTTTTGGGCATTCTTTCAGTTGGCGCTTACCTTGGTGATCTTGACCATGGATTCATCGTGCCTACATAGATATGAACTAAAGCAATATTTCTCTCTGGACAAGTCTCATTGACATGTATGCAAAACGTGATAGCATTGAGGTTGCAGAACAAGTGTTTAGAGATATGAACCATAGAAGCTTGGCTACCTGGAATGCAATGCTATCCGGTTTAAGCATGCTTGACATGCAGAGAGGGCAGCGGGGCTGTTCTCAGAAATGACCAACGAAGGGCTCCAACCCGATGACATTACCTTGTTGGAACATTGTCTGCTTGTACCGAAGCTGGTTTGGTGGATCGATTTTAGAGTACCAAATTTCACCAAAACTGCAACACTACGAATGTATGATAGATAGATCTCCTAGCTAGATCTGGGAACTTCTAAGAAGCGAAAAATCTGATGTAAAATATGGAAATGGAACCAGATGGAGCTATCTGGGGTTCTCTGCTTAATGCTTGTAGGGTTCATGGAAATATGGACTTGGGTGGTTATGCCGCGGAGCGCCTCTTTGAATTACAGCCCGAAAATCCTAAGGCATATGTGCTTTTATCAAATTTATATTCAGGAGGTAGCAGATGGGATGATGTAGCAAGAATAAGAACCAGGTTGAATGGCATAGGAATGAAGCAAGTTCCCAGCTGTACCTCTATGAGATTGATAGTGTTGTTCATGATTTCATGGTGGTGATAAATTCCATGCCCATAGAAAACATGTTTATAATATTAAGTCTGAGATACTCTTATGACATGGATGAGGAGTTTATGAAAGGGGCTTTGAATCAATATAATGAGGAGCTGGCTATTGCTTTTGGTTTGATAAGCACAAAGCCAGGGACAACGACGGGATCGTGATAAATCTCTGTTTGTGAAAATTGTCATTCAGCTACCAAGCTAATATCCAAGATCTTCAGTAGGGAAATAATTGCAAAAGATAGAAACTGTTTTCACCATTTTAAAGATGGTGTTTGTTCATGTAATGACTAATGGTGAAACTTAATTTGTCCTCTAGTGGGATAACATGTGCAGAAAGAAAAATCAATGATTTGCATTCATATAAGCTGATAATTGGTACATGATGGTTCTCATTATACTCTTGCTATAAAAGTGCAAACCCATCTTTATTGATCAATACATAGGTAATATGGTAGATGGGTTCACATTTTGGACTCCTATAATAGTTCAATGTAGTCCAATTGAATTTAAAATCCAAGGTCTCCATTTGAATTCATACTTAAGTATTGGAGGATTGATTGAAGGAGTTCTTTCTTGCAGTTGCCAAAACGGTCTTGTCAGCTACTATGAAATATGCTGCTCCCGCCACTGCAATCAAATCATAAGTTAAATGACAAAAGCTAACATGGATTGAAACAATCATCAAGGAGAACACAGTGGCAAGAGAGATGAGTATGCTAACCAGTGGAAATCAAGAGCGCTTGAGCGGTGTGATTGAGATGGGCTCTTGCCCATGGCAGCATCCGTACACTAGCAAGCTGCACATCAAGCATAATTTGATTTAGAAATTTACCAAAAGGGAATTTTAAATGCAAACTGATTTTTTCAAAATTTTTTGAGGCAGCAAAAGAATTTTAAATAGGTGGAAAGAATGCTTACAGTTGGGATTGCAGTGGCAATACTAGCAACCGCAGCTGCCTTGGCTCCCGCTATCACTCCTTCTGTTTACACGAGATGAAAGGCAGAATCAGAAAATTTTCGGATAGTGGGGAATTTTCTGAGTTTTCAGCAATGATCATAATATATTACACCAAAGATATGGTCCAAAACTTACTATAATTACTGTCACAAGGTGAGAAAAAAAAAGCCGGGGATGGGGGTGAGAAATGATTTACGATGGCTTCTAACTTAGAAGAATGGTGGAAAAAAGATGTAAAGTAAAGAAAATTTTTGGATAATTAGTTTGGTCCCCTACCTTCAAAGGGCTTTCTCCTTTATCCGTTTATATCAGATAAAGGTCAGTGCGGTTCTACCTATTACTTATGTGGGAACTGTCAAATTCCAAATCCTGGTCACATGATTAAGGTCACTACTGAGCTTTTTCTCGATTCAAAGTATATTGTGCTTTAACATTATGACATTTCCCACACAACAATTATATATTTCAAGACCAAAATATTTGCAGGACTTCAATGTTATATTGGAAAATTCTGGGAAGTTCGTGTTCATTGGCAGATAAAGGTGGCCAAGTTGGAACCGTGACAGAAGGAACGAAAAGATAATGAAAAAGCAATCAAAGGGAAAGGTTTACAGATGAGAAAAGTGAACATTACCATGAGAACAGCGCTTGGCCATGGCCAACTTTTGGTCAAGTGAAGCCAAGCTAGTCCTCTCGAGAGCAGAATTAGTAACAACGTTTCCCTTGGCCATCTTCAGAGACTTGACTGAACAAGAGCTAATTAAAGAAGAAGATTTAATGAAAACTGGAAAATGTGATTATGCGAGTAGCTGTGTGTGAAGATGGGGTAGAACTTGCCAGGATATTTATAGTAGGAGTTGGTCAGAAATCACGTCACTGAAGCTCAAGAAAGGATTTCTGTTTTCCCAATATTTTTCCTTCTGTCCCCTTGAAAGGAGACGCTGATGGTTTCATCCGAATCCCACTGCCTGAGGCCTTTGTTTTCCCCTTGGTAGTTATGGTCGGTTGATTCTTTTGTTGTATTCCCAAAGTACCCTTACTTTTGCAAGCCTTGTACTTAATGTTAACATGGGCATGGGAGTAATTTCGACTTCTGTGCGGCGAAGCCATGCCAGAAAACCATGGGCATAGAGTGCATTGCCATCACTTTATCCACATGGGCCTTTAAACTGACACGAAAAGCCATAAAATTGGATTATCTTATTTTAATCATTCTCTTTTCCTGCACTCCTGCTTCCTATTACTTTGAAAAGAAAGCTCACCCAATATTTCTTTTTCTTTTGCACAGGGATGACTGTAGAAGCCAGCGGTTTAGTCCAAAGACGAGTAAAAACCATGGGTAGTGCCATTACTGGCTCTCTTCTCTGTATTTGCCCATTCATAAATTGCAATGGATGTGTATTTGAGCAGTTGCGACACGTGTCGAAAGTGTACACGTGCAATGCCGCATATATTCCATCTCGCAGTCAGAGTCACAGATTATGATGTTGTTTGATGGATTTAACGTTGGAGGTGGTGGTTTTCGGCCAAAGGATGGAAGTGGTTGGGGCTGGCCAGAGAGGCCAACCCCAAGGTTGAAAGTTGAAAACCTTTGACGTCTTCGTCTAACCTCTTCTGCTCTGTCTTCCTGCTTACACCATAAGCTGTCAAGCAAACGCTAACACCATGATTCTGTGTACTTAAACCGCCAAGTTTTCAAGTGGTTCTGTTGCTTACTTTTGGTTTTTTTTTTTTTTATATATAGAAGGCTAACACAGAAGATTTTAATTTCAAATTTAAAATTTTTATGAAAAAAGTTTTAAAAGAATAAATAAATATTATTATATCATTAAAATTGTGGATCATATAAGGATTTAAATTTTTGATTTTTTTTATTTTAGCAACTTTTAATATTTTTTAAAAATTTAATATATAAAAAAAAATTTATTATTTTTTTTCTCTTTCTCTTTCTCACTCTCCCTTACTTTTACAACAAGAAATCCAAATACTCATTAAGGATATTTATGTTAGTTGTTATTATTTTTCATTTCTTAAATGTTCAAATGTCAAACTAATACACAAGGCAAATTGCAGGACTCAATCATAATCATAATTTAGAAACTAGAACTCATGTTCCACAATTAGGTTTGAGAATTATTATATCTTCATACAATACACTCAGTGTACTCACAACTAAGTAGTAATCTTGTAATTTTATTTATTATTAAGATAAATTTTATTTTTTTATGTGAGGGACAGACACTGAGTATACTATCCTGAGTGTACCATCCCTCACAAAGATATAACAATTCTGTTAGGTTTGAACTCATAAATTTTTTAGACACAACTATTCACCTACAAAGTATACACAATCTTAATATTGCTGACATTAAAAAATATTTATTTAAAAATATTATAGACAATAAATTATAAATAAATAATTATGTGGATGTAATTGCTCAAACTTAACATCCATTTAACAAACCTATAATTGATTTAGCTAACATTTGTAATTGTGTAATGATATTTGTTATTATTTTGAAGTTTTTTTAAAAAAAATTTTAAGTTTGAATCTAAAATTTTAAGTGATTTATCACTCATTTTATAAAAAAAAAAAAAATCAACCCATTAATTTGTAAATAATTTATGAAAAATTTAAAAGAAAATTCTAATACTCTTCAGGAAATTTTTGGTAGTTATAATTGTTTGCCATGTGGTTTTCTTTTAAATACAGGGCAAGTGGAATTACTAAATGCTTAAAAAATTATTTTGAGCCTTTAATATATTGAGTTTTATAATTTAATTTATAAAATTTAATAAAATTAATAATATAACTTTTAAATAGAATTTAATAAAATTCTGCTGGTACAAAGTGTTCCTTTTTATAAAATATTCTGTTGGGCCGATGTTTGGGCCTCAGTGTTCCTTTGGAACAAATCTCAAAGCCAACGGCGCATCCAAAGAAGCCCATACATGGGATTTTCAACTTTGGGGAATTGGACTTTTCTCCCGAAAAATGACTCTCTCTTCAAAACTTTATAGCGCGTGGTTTCTGCCCTCCGGGTTTTACCTCCTTTGCAGCACAACTAGTCGCCAGTTTGGTAACTGTCAACTCTTTCCTAGGATTCTTTTACCAAGTTGCTTAATACACTCAAATTGCATAACACAAGGAATTTTCACCCTAAGAAAATGTCCCTACGTGGAATGCTGCAGTTGTCAATTTGTCATAATAATCAGCCTCCACTAAAATATAGAATGCCTTTCTTTTTGTTAGATTAATACTGAGTTACTTTTGGAATGGCCGCTTGAATTTTGCCTGCTAGACAAGGGAATAACAATGGAATGGTAAGCTGGAATGGTGGTTCAAGAAAGTAAAGGCGATACCCACCATGGAACGACAGAGCTCAACTAACAACGAGGGAGAGGCAACAAAGAAAAAGAACTATCAAATCATATATACTCTATGGTTGAGTTGATCGAGCTGCAATGATGGCTCTAATCGATTACCCTTTTTCTCCAAAACGCTCCAACATATCTAACAGACATATTATAGGCATAATTTCATTTGCTTTTGCTAATTTGGCGAAAGCTATGACTTTCTGCTCCTTCCATCCTTCATTTAGAATATGGAAGGGTGTGTGTATCCCTGCACAGCCCGTCCTTTTCGTGTTGCTGGAGTTGGATATTCCAAAACTGAGGAACAACCCCGCGTGCCTCTGCACACTGATCCCTGAAGGTCATCTCAGTCCAAAATTCCATCAATGACATAGCCAACATGCAGCAGTTCTCTTGAACCCAATTCGTCACTCTCTCACCTTTATGCCACCGTTGACTCTAATCCTCACGCATATGAACACTTAATGTTGGATTGAAGTTTTTTTTCTGGGAATCTTGATTTTCAACCCAAGATTTTATTTGTGTGTAAAGTGGTTTATCACTCATTTATAAGTAAAAAAAGAAAAAAAAAAAAAAAAGCTAAGCCATATAAGTACTTGCACTATTTGACAGTGCATTTTACAGTTCATATCATGTTTAAAGAACTGTATGAAAGACATGTTAAAAGCTGATGCTCACCCATTAATGAATAATGTTCTACATTATGAGAATGAAAATCTGGATGGTTTCTTCTGCTATACCCTCCTTTATTGTCCTTTTTGGTAATATATGACAAAAGTTACAACCTAAAGGACAGGGGAGGAGGTTTAAATTAGGACCCTTTCCTTTATACAGAGTGAGGTCTAATAAAGGGGGGTGTCTCCTTTTCTATGGCTCTTGTTTGTATTAAGGACCAAGATTACACTTAGTGCTCTGTATATATGGATGGATGATCACACTTGTTTATTATGCTCTGTTGTCATCATGTATATATGGAAACAATGATTCTTGAAAAGAGGAAAATAGCCATTGTTTTTGTCCTCTCTGAGGAGAAAGAGAGGGTGGGAATGGGATTCAACACGTAGGGAACATCCCAAATACCTTATGACGTACTGTTCATTGTTATGTGGGCTGGCATGGAAGGTAGTACCAGAAGTTTTGGTTGTCAACCATATGCACAGTAGACGTATGATAAATGGATACTTTAGGTAAGAAAATGATTATTCCTCTTTCAATTTGATTGGCTTCCTTGGTTTTGATGTTAAGCATTAAATTATTGCTATCTGGAAGTATTTTATTGCGTTCAAAACAGTCCACACAGCCTGTACTCTTTTCTTTTTCCCTCCCTTACCTAATCATTACTGTTGGCAAAGCAACACAGTTCCCAAATCTCTCTACATTTGATAATTAATATTCAAGATTTTAAGTAATAAATTCTAAGATTTTGTAAAAATGATTGATTTAGTTAATAAGATTTAAAATATTTTATTTATAAATATTAAATTTAAATTTTTTTATTAGATAATTTATAAGTATTATCATAAATTTTTATTGAAATTGGTTATTTATTTTACCTTAAAATAAGAAAAGGCTGTTTAATTTATACATATCTCGTACCACAAAATGAATCAGTATGAGTGAATCACTAAGTTGAAATGAGCTTGAACAATCGTCCCTATAAAGCAGTACCATAATTCACAGTTTACATTTTTCTAAAAACTTAGAATGAGAAAAAGGAAACCCAGAAAACATGTCTTTTGATACTTTAATTTGTTCGGTGAAAAGGACATGTGAATGCGCAGATAAGAAAAGAGCCACCTACGCGAAAAAGTATACAATCTTATAAAGTAGTACTTAAGTAAAGCTTCTTTGCCCCTTATTCTGCAAATTTTCTCATCAGTGAGAAGTGTAATTATTGTCATCACATGACTTCATAAGCTCTCATGAGAATCACAATGGGACAATTATGGAATCCATCTTCTTTACACCTACAAATGCTCAACTACTAATAAATTATGGGTGGAGACATAACAATTGATTATAATGAGCAAATAAACGTTGTAAATTCAATGCATAGTGCCTTAGTCATACATATATTTCTGATCCTTTCTCTCATGAGTACAGTAAAGGAAAAGGAAGAAAAAAAAAATGAAGGGAAAGAACTCTTAATTTTTTTCTGACAAAGTACATATTTGCAAACCTGTTTTTCCTAATGTATATTTACATTTTACAGTTAGAAGTAGTCAAAGTGATGGGTTATCTGATATGGTTGATTCCTTTCTTTCTTGCTCAGTTTTGGTAACAAAACTCTACTTCTGATCTTGTTCAAATCAGCAGGGACCTCAGGTGGCCTGACTGATCTAATTAAAGCCCAATTCACACCCTTGAAGAACTCATGCCTCTTGATTTCAGCAGAGCCCATGCAGCTCCCAATTCTCTTCTTGGGATTCTTCACTAAAAGCTTGCTTATAAGGTCTTGAGCCCTCACCATCTCTTCAAACTCCTTGCTGCTGCTAACCGCAATTCTTGGAAAGGCCAAAGGTTGCTTCAAAATGCTAATGAGGGTTTTCTCGTTGTTTTCACCTTTGAAGGGTGTTCTCCCATATAACATCTCATACAAGAACACCCCCAAAGTCCACCAATCCACTGCACTCCCATGGCCTTGCCCTGAGATCACCTCTGGGGCCAAGTACTCATGGGTTCCCACAAATGACTTAGACTTTGCATTGATGGGCTCAGCCACTAGCTCTTGCACTTCACTATCATCAACGTTTTCTCTTATAATTGTTGTCACAGTTGCTTTCTTCCTCTTGCTTGATGCCAAGAAACAAGATAACACAGGCTTCATGGGGGCGGCACATGAAGTTGTTGATGAACTCTTTGTAGTAGTACTCTTGAAACTGCTCTCCAATCTGGTAGTTTTACTTCTCAAGAGCTTTGGAACAACGTCGCATTTTAAAGAAAGATCAAAATCTGAAAGCATAATGTGCCCGTCCTCTCTTACCAACACATTCTCCGGCTTCAAATCCCTGTACACTATTCCCATCATGTGCAGATACTCTAGGGCCAACAGTGTCTCAGCTGCATAAAACCTGTGCGTTTTTCCAATTCACATCTTAATTAGTATCCATATTAAGATTCTCAAAACCAAAAAAACGTATATAGGAATTAAATACTTGTCGGAAATTAATTACACAACTTGAGAAAAGCTTCTAATATAAGTGCTTAATATAAGGACTTACTTAGCTGATGAAATGCTGAAGCGCTTCCCCGGCTGGCGCTGGCGGGCAGCGTATAAATCACCCCCAGGGCAGAACTCCATGACCAAGCAGGAATAGTGAGAAGTGTCAAACTGAGCGTATAAAGTCGGCAAAAAAGGGTGATCAAGCATAGTTAGAATCTCCTTCTCCATCTCAGCCCTTTGCAGCTTCTTCCTTATGGCAAGTGCTTCTCTGTCCACCACTTTCATGGCGTAGGAGCACTGCGGCAACCCCACCACAGGGTTCCTTATCTGGCATAGGTAAACATTCCCGATGTCGCCGCTGCCGAGCCGCCGCAGGAGGCGGAAGTGTTCGAGCCCCACTCCTCCCTTGTCGCTCGTGAGCCGCCGCATGGCCTCCCATGCAGCTTGGTTGGCCTTGTGGGGCTTGGCGTGGGAACTGTGGAACAGAGAGGTCTCTGTGGTGTAGGAGCAAGCCGAGACCGAGCTGCTGCGGCGACGGCTGGTGCTGAAGCTGAGGTTACTCATCCAGCTCCGACTCGAATCCGGCACGGTCACCGAGGAGCAGCTGCTGTCATAATCGGATTCGTCTCTGGGTGTTAGGGTGGCAGTGTTGGCAGTGGTGGTGGCGGCCATGGTGGCTAACTGCAGGATAACATGTATGTGTGAGAGAGTTTTGGGAGAGTGTGTGGGCTTCACATTGGGACCTCATATACATATTTATATACTGCAAGCTTTGTGCTAGTATTTATGGTTGGAAAAAATACTTTTAATTTGTATGTTAAAGATAAGAGAGGTTAGATGAAAATTATTTTATAATTTTAGATATAAAAAATTATGTTTTTAAAATATAAAAAAAAATTTATATAAAAAATTATATACATTAGACAAGAGTAATTATATTTGTTAATTTGAATTGAACTTATTATTATTTTAAATTAAATAATTATATCTATTAGAGTAAATAATTATATTTACAGGTTAAATGCTTAGTTATCTCTATAAATACAAAATACAAAAATCAACATAGTTTACATCTTTTTTTATATTTAGTCTCTCAAATTAAATTATTTTTTTAAAATTTTATAAGAAAAAATTTTTATTTTGTTAGTTATAATTTTTTAAATATTTTATTGTATCGAAAAAATATATTACATAAAATTTAATAATAACTTAGTGAGAATAATATTCACTTTAAATATAATATATATTTATACCTTTCAAAGCACAAATACTTTTTTCTAAATTACTCTATCTTCACTTTTTACTCTTTTCTATAACATTTATGTCCGTGTGAGTGTGGGAATTGGTATTGTTAGCTGCTAGCACATGAGCAAATGAAAACCTGACATGGAACAAAAATTTAACAAAGTTACAAAGGGCTACTTTTTTGCTAAACTAGAATGGGAGATTTTATTTTTAATCACTAACCAACCAAGTGCCTATATTCTTATGTTCATTAACAAATCAAAGCCACACCTCTAAATTTCATGCCCACAAATGATAACTTGCCACTAATCATTTTCTCTTTTTTTTTTTTCTTTTATGTATGATTTTTATAATTAAATCTCTAAATTTAATTTTTTTTTAAATTTTAATGACTTTAAGTAAAACATACATAAGAACTAAAGAATGATCTTTATCTGTGAATATTTTTTTAATAAAATTTAATTCTTTATGGACTACTTTTATTTTATCCTTAATTTTAAATGTCAAAATAAAAAATTTAATTTATGATTTTGTGTATAGAAAAAATTGAACAAAACGTATTGTCATTATGGGTTAAGTGGAAATTTGAAAAGCAGTTAGCGCAAACAAAAGGAATCAATTAGTGAATGAGAGGCTAGGCTATAATGCAATGAGGTACGTAGGTTGAAGAATGTTGATCCAAGAAAAAGTGCAAAGAAATTGTCAAAAAGCAAAACAGTGAAGATTCCATAGGGATTCTAATTTTGGGTGGCAGCCAAAGCTTAGATGTGAATGGATCTTTTGTTTGCATGCGAACCATGAAAATATTTTCAGCATTCTTTTGAAAACTAACATGGTTTTACTTTGATCTTTCTGATGATCTCAAGAGGTTTTGGAAGGAATGGTGGGAGGAGGGGAATCAGGGCATTTTGGATTGTATTGTGGTCACGTTAATTCTGATGCCAAAAGGAGTGAAGGGTCTGAAAAAAAGAGCCCAGCAAAAGCGTACAGTAACTAAAAAGCTTTTGTTGGTGTTGTTTTGAGGCATGCTCAGTCGTCAGACCGGTTGCTGACGAAGCCACTAACCCTTGTTCTTTCAAAAGTGACTTCCAAAGGGAGTGTCCATCAACTTCTTTTATATATAATAAACCTTGTAACTTGTACTTCATTATATATATATATATATATATATATATATATATATATGCCTTATCCTTCTCTATTTCATGGACTTGCTCATTTTTTTTAATATGAATTATTGAATTATAAATAATTTAACCCACATAAATTTTGAAATTAAAATTTAAAATATTTTAAATATCTTTAAAACTTTCAACCAACCCTTGTGTTATTTATGGGTATAAAAAATGCTGGATTATCAAGAGTACAAATCCCAACTCAAAAGGGAGAAGAAATGTTAACAGATGTTGTTGATAAGTTAATAAAATATTAGTGTAATTAAAGTTAATTATATTTTAAAAAATTAAAATGTTTTATTAATATAAATTTAAATTTAAAATTATTTTTATTAAAAAATGTATTACTCATAATCTTTATTTCAGATAGAATTAATTTTTTATTTAAATAATAAGAAACACTTTCATATAAATTAAAAAAAAAAGAAGTCATTGGTGGTGTGGTGATATTTAATCTTAATTATTTATTTAGAATAAAATTATATATAAGTTATGAAAGTATTAATCTTTTTTATTTAAAATATGACGACCCAAGCAAATTTGTTCTAAGAAACAAAAAGGAGGGTCAAAGATTGGAGATTCAGCTGGAAATACACAAGGCTTAAGTGCATGCACATTACGATCCAAGTTGAAATTAAAAAAAAAAATGTTTTAAGAGCTTATAATTATTCACATGTATAAAATAATAAAATGATAGTAAAAGGTTAGCGAAAATTTTTACTAATTAATATATTAACAAAAGTCCTTTTTTATTAAATTATTAAATATGCAAAAAACAAATGCGCCTTTAAAAAGTCGACGGTCAAAAGCCATCGCTCTTTCGCATTAAAGCTTGGGCACCGCATTTCAAGAATTTGTTCTTACGAATCGCAAAGCAGCAGCATGCAAACGGCATCGTCAACTATGCAATGAATGTATCACTTCCTATACGAGGACAATGCGTGACTATGCTGCTAAGCTGAATTCAAATATCTTCTCCTTTTTTAAATTACTTTTTTACCCTCACAATCTACCACACGCCAAACCCACAAAGAAAGAAAGAAATAAAAATTGTTCATCCACCCTATTCATATATTTTTATTTTTATACAATTTTTATTTTATAAAATTCAAATTATTAAATTTATTTTAAAATTTTAATATGATAATATATTTTTTAAAGAATCTTATTTTTTTTTACAAACTCAATTTTGTTAAAATACTTATTTAAATAAATTTATATAATTTTATAAACGAGATTATAAAATCTAGACATTTTATAACTCTTTCACGAATTTTTTCAAAATTTCAAATCTCTAAATTGTTAGCCATTAATTCGTGGGAAGAAACTGCGAGGATGCACGAAGAACCCGTGCCCTATATTGATTTCACCTACTCAATTTCAAATTGAAATAGCTGAGTTGTCTCTGTATATAGAGAGTACTCATCTTTATGACATCGTATCTTTATGACATCGTTGTAATGCATGTGAATCCAAGTAGGGGACCTGGGTTCGGTGACTTGGGTCCATACCCGCGTGCCCACTCCACTGTCACTCCCTCACCAACCTACACAAAGTTGATATTCATATTATTAGTACTACAACACTCGTCTATAATGATGCTTTCAAAGACTCTCTAGAGCTTTACCTGTTTCAAGAAATGCCCATGATTATATCATGAACTCAAGTTTTGGTTTTTAAAATTGTTGCAGCAATGAGTTTTTCCATGAGAGGAAATCCCTTCTTTGGATCTGTCCAATTATGTTTTTCACGCTGGGTGAAGAATTGCCTTCCAAAAACAGTGATCTACCCATCATGTTATGCACTGCATAAGTTCTTGGTAAAGAATTTCACTGGATAGAAGGCAATGATATTCCCCAGTTTTCGGTCTTTATGCATCAGACAAGGAGGATTACCATATTCATCTGTTTCTAGAGAGTAGACTAGCTGTCACATAATCCATTCCATGATGCTGATCTTGTGGGCCCATAAAT
The DNA here is from genome assembly GCA_037013595.1 of Dicorynia guianensis. Lineage (NCBI taxonomy): Eukaryota > Viridiplantae > Streptophyta > Magnoliopsida > Fabales > Fabaceae > Dicorynia > Dicorynia guianensis. Next base: position 27,535,677 of record JASUAB010000015.1, read on the forward strand.
GAAAGTCTGCTTTTTCTTCTCAATTACCATTCATCATACAAATAGATTATTTCTGAGAGGAATTCAAGCACAAATTATTCATGCTTGAAATGAAAATATGGCTTAATTTGAACTGGATATATTTGTATGCTGGGATATATAATATCAGATCTGGTTTCCCATTTGATGGGATGTGTTTCTACAGAAACTCTCCCAATTCTTGTTTCCAGCATTTGATGTGAGTCAATAAGTCTAATCATTCTTGCATGTATGTATACGGATTTGTATATATAAACACTTTCTTATTCTTGTTTTCCAATTCTCGACTTTTATCTGCATATCTTATCTTCTACACTTCTGGTTGCAATTTCCGGCAGCAGACCCAGCATATATTGCTGTGTTGCAGAGTGGCAAATATATAGGAATCCTCAACCCTCCATCACTTGCCCCATAACATTCTTCTCCCCCAACCTTCAAAAGAGCCATCAACTACCCACCAACCATTATGATGTCTATTTGTTTGTATTCTAAAAGGAAAAGAACCCACCAAGAAATTGAAACAAACACAACAAAAACAGGGAAAAAAGGGGGGAAACTTCATAATTATGTCATTCACATAAAAGAAAATAATGGAACAATCTCATTCATGCCATAGAAAAACAGTTTAGAATGTCTAGATGACCTGATTTCTTCTCATATTAGTCATATTATAGACCGCCACAACTATTCTAGAATTGAACTTTGAAACATGCATGCCTGTACTGAGCAGTACACTGAAACCTGCCACTGAGTCTCAGTGCAATATTGATGGGTGAAAATGCAAAGAGCAAATGAAGAAGACACTGGACAACTAAGCTCAACATCAGAGTTCCACTCCGTCAATAATTTGCAGTATGCACTGAACAAAGCGTGGCCAATCTGACAACATGTAAGACAATGTATCAATAACCAAAAGTTATGGACAAAAAAAAAAGTGATGGTTTTGTAAATTAATTGAATTTATAAGGAAAAGCTGTATAATCATATAAAATTGGGAAGCATAAGTTTCGGTGAGAAGTGGACCAAATGCAGAAGGACACGCACGGGTGCATATTCCGGGAAAACTGCAGTTGGACTGCTATGCGATCTTGATATGTTATGGTCTGGGACATGTTAGTATGGGCATCTGCTATTCATGGGGTCCAAAAGCATATATTATGTTTTCTTGTTCTATGTTTGTGTTTGAGTTCAATGGTTTTAAATTGCTTATATCCAAACCCTGCATGCTGGTTTCCGACAGATCAACATCATCAAACAAATATCTGTTTGTGATTAAAATTTGACTACAAATTCCCCATGACTTCTTAGTCTGTTTGGCACCAGCTTCCTTTTAAAAAATATCAATTTGGTGTTAGAAGTTCACATGCAGTTAAAAATCTTAAAGAATGCTCAACTTCAATACCATTGTAGAAATAAGACTTGCTGTCTAAACTTTTTTTTTTCCTCATATATAAGTGAGAAAAAATAACTTAAACTAGAGATTCTTAGGTGCTCCAAAGAAATTACTCTAAAGGTACCAAGATACAATTGAGGTTATTTTTGCATACTTGCATGTTCTTGATGTATGAATGGAAGAAAATTACGGCCGCCTGAAGTATCTAAGACTTTCTCCACTTACATTCACTTTCTATTTTTAAGAAACTATCAATTTTTTGACAAATTAAAAATGTTATTTTTCATGCAATTTTTTAAAATAAAAATACAATTAATTATTATGTCATTAAGAGTTTTAGTCAAATTTGTATTTCCTCTTTATAGTTATGGCAGATGCCCGCCTAGTTTTTCCTTAATTGCAATAAAAATCTTAAATCGGTTAACGGGTGATTGGGTTCCAAAGTAGACTCAGAAAACCCCTGAAGTGAGAAGGACCAGCTAGCCCATGATATGGGACTTGGCCAATACAATTGAGTTGATTGGATTCAGTTTGTGAGAGAAAGGACTCAAGCCCAAGAGTTGGGCAAAGATATAATACAGTGTTGATTTAGTCCCCACGCTGCATGTTTGCAGATGATTCCAGGAATCCCAAGATTGGACTTTTGCATGCATGCACCCCACCATTCTGTTACAGAACCATAAGGTCTTCACATCTATATCTTTAAGGTCCAAGTTCAGAAAGCGGTAGAAAAATTGAAATGAATGCAATATATTAACTTAGGAAAATGCCAGTTTTATAAAATGAGACTCATTAAAACCTCACAAAAATAAGTTGGAAGTGTTAAATCTGTTAAGTTACATAATAAATTTAATAGTTTGAGCTTTTAAAGTTTTTGTAAGATTCAGTTTGTGAAAATAGAGGAACTAATTAACTTAAGTTGTTATTAACTTCCCATCTTTGCCTCTTTGAATAAGGTGATTCAATTTGAATAAATACAGACGCTTGCAATATGTATCAATTCAGTTGTTATTGAGCCATGTTATCGCTACATAGCAGCAGGATTTTCTCCTTTAAGGAAGAACCACAGATGCTACATTCATATGCATAGAGGTACGCAGCATACGTTACTTCTAAAAAACGACAAAGACGTACATGCTCTTAAATGCATAATTACCCGATTTAAGATACGCTTAGCAGCAAGTCACTTACATGATCATGTTCTAAAAGAACACAAGAAATGCAGTATTCATCTCTAAACAAGCTAGTCATAGCCTTTTCCCAGACAGTTCAGACAGCGTTGCACCCTGCAAACAGTGAGAAACCATGAGAAAATAAAGAGAACCTACCAAAAGGAAGGATGGGGCAAGAAAGTAGCACTGCCCTAGCACTTCATTATGATTATATTGGACATAAGCACTTCATGGGAAAACTATCCTTGCTTTTAATCGTGAATTGTTTTCCAGTATTAAATATGGTTGTTTAAAGAGACGAGACATTGGTAGCTACATTATTTGTTCATTTCTTCTTGTTCTCATCATATCTCGGACTCAATAGAATCATCCCAAATCATAACACATGAAGTCAACTATAAACTATGAGTATTTTCCTTAGGATTCATAGTAATTCCAATAATCAGATGATCTTTTTCTTTTCTAATAGCGTTTTCTCACCTAGTGTAGGAACACTTGAAGCAAATTCTTTCCCCCAGAATTAAAAATTGCATAACAAATGTCAAACTATGTATAGCATAAAGAAGAGCAAATGAGAAAAGAAGAAGAAAGATCACCAGCCCAACCTGTTTCCCTCGCAAGTTGGACAAAGACAAGGGTTAATGGCAATAGGGTCATACAAAGGCGACCATTCTATGGTGGCATTCCCTTTGCACAATTTGCATATATAAAATCCCTTCCCTCTACAAGCCCTACACGGCAACGCAAATTCTTTCTGCATACAAACAATATACACAAAATAGGAACAATATCAGATCGCGAATGACCACATGTCCAAAAATCCATTTGCTTTAGCTATTCTTTACCCGTTTGTTTTCAGAGGCAAGACGAAGCGCTTTGAGAGTAACAGAAGAAGCAAGGTTCAGAGTGGCTATTCCACCCAAGATGACTAAAGCTCCTGGAACCAATGTTCGCAATGGCCTAGGATTCATATTTTCGATTCGGAATGTTTCTTAGAGGCAATTTCTCAAACAAGTATACCGCATCAGAATGAGTCACCCAAATCCCAAAACATTGGCTTGTCGCCGAGTGACCTCAGGGTTGAGGATCCTCTATACTCGTTTCTGGATAAACTGCATGCCTCTAACCTGCACAACCAGCCCTTTCAGGTGGGGATGATACAGTAACTAGAGTCAACCCTTGTTGCACAAAAAGGAAGAACTATGGGATAGTTACAGGCCGGTCATAGAATAGTATCGGGGATTTGATTAAACGACATCATTACTTTGCCCAGTGGTATAAACGACTCATCGTTTGCTGTGGCATTTGTAACGGGTCTCACTACATATCCCCGCGCACGAACTCACCAGCCTCCTTCGCCGCTCATACTCACTAAGCGGTTAAACTCTACTACGAACTGTTGGTTCTTGTCATCATCGTTCCGGTATTGAAGTAGAGAGTCCAAGACCGCATGCACAACCGAAAAACCAATCTTTAGCTCTAAAAAATTTCCGATGAAAATCGTAATCCCCCAAAGCCCCATTAATCTTTCGAACTTTTTATTATCATCTTCACTTGTTCTTTTCCGGGTCTATTCATTTCTCGGAAAAACTGCAACTTTCTTCTGATTTCCAGCAGAAAATGGAGTCTTCAAATCCCATAAGAGCTACATGTGCTCCTAGCTTAACTATTTATGGCGGGTGGGACGATGTGGGAATTGTTGGTGACTCTGAAGGGCCTGGTGAGTCAGATGTGTTTAGCAATTTTATCGTCTCTTCAGGAATTGATGACAGGAAGAACATTTTCGTGTTTCTTCTAGGCTCTCTCTGTATGCGCAATGGCAATTTCTAGGGTCAAGGTTTCTTCCATCATTTTGCTTCCAGCTTCAGTGTTCGTTTTTTCATTGGTTTTACGGTGGAGTTTTTTCGCAACGGAACTATCAATGATGGGAGGGTAAATGGAAGTAAGAGAAGGTTAAAGGGGAAAAACTTAAGGTTGTCTGCTGAGAAACTGAGGAACGTAGTGGAATTTTTTGATGAACTTGATCTTAAGGTGAATAAATTGAAAACTAAGAGCCTCGAAGGCTAAGAATAATGTCAAAACTTCAATTGATAATGAGGAAAACTCTAGTGGTGTTTTGGTTAAGAACCATACGACTGGTAGAAGAAAGAAACATGTTAGAGAAACTGGGCACCAGATGCTACAATCTATTGGCAGTTTGTTTGGAGAAATTTTGGCTAGCTCCAATTCCTCAAAAGTGAGGGAAAATGTTAAGCAAGATATAATTGAGAAGGCATCTGATCAAGCTCGAGAAAATTATATTAGTCCTCCATTTTGAAGGTAAGGGCCTTAAGTTCAGTTAATGGTTATAAAACAGATTTGGGTTCTTCTCAAGATTCATTGAGTAGCTGTGTTGGATGTCGGTGGACACGGGATAGTAAAATCTACTTCTGAGAAAGAAATATTTGGTTTAGGGGACTTGGGCAGAAGCACTCAGGTTTCCTGGAACATTATTGTGGAGGTGGATTCTATTGGAGTTCTGCAGATGATCAAAGGTCAGGAAAGCCATACTAGAGGTTTCAGATTGGTGAAACGTATTAGAGCCATGCTGTCTTCGGATTGGATAATACAGCTGTCCCATGTGTTGCGTGAAGGGAATAGCTGCGCTGATTTTCTGGCTAAGAGGGCTATAGCAGAAAGGGAAGGCTTTCATCTGCTCAACCAGATTCCGGTGGGATTTTACCAGCTGTATTTGGCAGACATGACGGGGGTGGTTGGACCCCGTGGTTTAAGATAGTTTGCTGTGTTTCCTTCCTCGGGGCCTAACTGCCCCGTACATGTAATGAAAAAATAAATAAATAAATAAATACGCCTTGTCGCCATGTATGTCTGAGTTTAATTGTAGGCAATTCTAGTCAATTTATAGTAAAAGAGTCGTCTCTGGAGGATGTTTCATGCCGACCTTGCAATATGTCACTGTTTTGGGTCGCTTTCTCCACTACAAATTCTATGTCAAACCATTATGTCTTGGGATCCAGCACCGGCTGCGTTGCTTAGCTTCTAATAATGGAATAAATCAGATTTTTCAAGTTTACCATATTTTCTTCTTTTCACAAATAAAGGATTCATGATTTTTTTTATTTTCATTAACTAAATTATATAAAAGGTTTATTTTCAATATTTAGATCATTAATTTTTTTGTAAGATTACATTGTTGACATTATATTTTAAAAAAAATATTTTTTATACATAAAAGCAAAGTTATCAATTTTAATCCAAATTAATGATTTATCTAAAATTGTTTTAAAAAATTAAGAATTAAATTAAAAACAATTAAATCCACAAAATGCAAGCTTTTTTGAGCCCATGATCAGATTGGGCTAACTTATTCTCGGCCTATCAATTATTTTTATTTTTTATTTAATCTCTTTTTTTTTTTTTTAAGTTTACAATCTTATCTTACATTCGTATCAAATAATAAATATGTATAGAATTAAAAATAAAAAGTGATATAAAAATAAATATTGAAAACTTAAATACTAATTTTTAATTTTTGTTTCAATATCTAAAAAATATAAAAATATAAAATTATGTAAATATAAGAATTTAAAATATTAAAAGTTATAAAATTATGATTATTTTATTAATTTAAAATTTTAAAATATAAAAATTCATATTAATTTAAATTTAAGTTTAAATTTAAAATTAAATTTAAGATTGATTTATTTAATCGTTAATTTTATAAAATTAAGATTAAGTATGCATTTTTTAGCCTAAAAAATGTAAATATTTTTAGCTCAAACCCAATAAGTTGAAGCCTAAAGCGAAACAAACCAACTCATTTTACAGATTGAGATATAAGATTTTTGAAAAAAAAAAAAAACATGTAGGGCTTACATATATAATATAAAATAAAGATATTTTAGAGTGGCAAATATAGATTTTATAGGCCAATTTAATTTGAGTCATATTATTCTTATATGTGTTGAGTCACGCTTCATCGATAATCTTTATTTTTTATACAATAAATTCAATGACAACAGTAAAAAAGGACAAAGGAAACGGAGACATACTTTTTTAAATTTGAAAAATTTGGTCCTAACGTAGAGACATAATTCTTCAAATGTAAAAAATATGATCCTAACATAGTTTTAAGGACGTGAACAGATTTAATTTTGCTCGTCCTCGTTCTTCCCATACATTCATTTTGCGTTTGCTGAGGTTGTCTGAATCTACTCGCGAGGCCAAGCTTTCCAGTTGTATAGAAATGAAGCCAGATACTTTTAGTTTTTTTTTGGTCTGACACCTTTAGTCTATTTATTTTTTTAAAAAATAATTTTATTTGTAAGTTAAATAATTTAATTTATTTGATAATTAAAATAATTTGATAAATTTTTATCAAATATTATTTTTTTAAAATAATATAATTTATTGATAATAATTTTAATTTTTTATTATAATATAATATAAATTTATTTCTCAATTAAATAAATTAATAAAATATATAAAATTAAACTTGATAAAAAAATAATTTTACACTAAAAAAGCATGTTAAAATTTGATAACAAAAATAAAATTTAAATTATTATTAATAAATTATATTATATTAAAACTTTTGATAGATAAATAATTAAGTTAGTTTAATTACATTTATAAAAATTAATTTATTTAAATTATACTTATAAAAAATTAAATTATTTTAATTATGCTTATAAAAAAATAAATTATTCAACATAAAAATTTTAAAATAGAATTATTGTTTTAAAAAGACAAAAACACTCATTCTCCATATAAAAACTACAATGTAGATGGCTCCTAACATAGATGAGCCAATGACAAATGATAATTATAAAAAAAATAATTATTTATACTCTTTTCATATATTTTTATATTTTTAATTTTGTATTAAATTTAAATTACTTTATTAAACTTTTTTTTTTTGAACTTGGTCTTATTTTAAAAATTTTTTCGTTATATTAATACACATTTCTTTTTATAGCCATTATTACTCGTGCGGCGATTACTTCATTCTGTAACTCGGTTTGGCCCACTCTCGGAGAGAAAAAAACGCAAGGTTTTTGGAAGCAACACGGGATTTATTCGCTCGATCATGGGCATTTACATGTACGAGCGCCAGCGTGAAGCGGGAGTTACGCGGAGGAGGAGAGCGTGTGTGTACGCTCCAGCGAGGCCACCTCGTGGGTGAAACTCGCTTCAATTAGAACAAACGGCCTTCACAAAAAAAAAAAAAAAAACAAAACGGCGCCGACTGAGAACGAAATAATTCAATTTTTGGAAATTACGAAACGGCACAAGCGAACCCGAGTTTTCCACGTCAGCTCACACCCAACATGCTGATTCCCCTATTTACTCCTCCATTCTTCTGTTTCCTCCTTTCTCTCTCTTTCTCTAACTGGAGGAGCAGCAGCTTCATCTCGTTCTCCTCTCTTCCAGCTGATGTCTTTCTTTCGAACCGAATCGCATCCACAACTGTAATCTTCTGGAATTCTAAAGATTTCGTTTTTCAATCGGTTTCTGGTAACTATTCGAATCCCTAATTTTTACCAATTTCCCCTATGCTGTTATCCCGATCCGCGACTGCTATTCTTTTCGAAAATTATCGTTTGGGTTTCTCTTGTCTATCGATCGGCTTTTGCTCGACTTCGGGTGCAGTATGTATTGGATGGCGAACTGGGTTCTGAGGATTTTCATAGTTAATTTGTATATCTGAACTGGTGTGACGCGGATTTGGGGCTTTGTTCTACTCGGGAGATGTTATTGAAATTTTGAAGGTGCTTTTTTTTTTTTTTTTTTGGTCTATGTTTCGTTGTGTACTTCTATGTGAGCTCAGTTGTGGATATATATTGGATGGCCACAGTGATTGTGCTTCTTCTGTGCTTAAAATGTTCCAAAGAGTTGCCTAGTTTTGGATTCAAACGTTAACTTCTAGTTGAACATGGAGTGTTGTTTCTATTGTTTTTATATCAGAGTTCTCTATTGTAAATGCTTCCCAGAGAGACGTACTGATATCTTATCTTTTTTGCTTAACTTATCTGGAGAGTAACCTAGAAAAGCAACATATAATATGGAGATACTGCCCATCAATCATTTGAAACTCTCTATAAGTACATGACCAATTAGTTAACTGGTGCTTTTGCTGAAATTCGGCATAAATTATGGAAGAGAAATTTGTTATTCTTTTTAAATTAAGTGAAAACTGAAAATTGTATCCTGATGTAGTTTCAGTATTATTATATGCTTGTTTCCAACCCATTCAAGAATACAATTTCATTGAACATTTTAATAGAGTGATATGGTTCGCCGGTAGTGTGATTGGTGTATATTGTCAAGCACTGGTGTCGTCCAGAATATGGTATGTACACTAACATGATTATTTCTAGAGTGTTTTCATTTAATATGATCATTTAAGTGTTAGCTATCTGATCTCCTCATCCTCTTTCCTCTTCTTTAAAATGGAAAACACGAAAAGTGAAAACAAAAAAAACCACAACAGATATATAAGCACAGGATCTAGTTTTGCACATCTTCCATTATTTAATGACATCATTGAAAGGTTGTACAGGTTTGGGTAGAGTAAATATCTGAAAAAATGTAGATGGTACTGCTGATGTATTTTAAGATTGTAGCAAAATATTCCAATCATTGAGATTGCATTTGTAATGGAAAATTATGAGGGAAAGAGAAGTAAATAAAGAGATAATGTGTGACTGAGATTAAGATGTTATTATGTGCAGAGGTGGCTGAGTCATTGAGTTTTATCCTGTTAGAATATGTTGATTCTTAATACTCGCTTCTACAATCAGCCCTTCGACTGTTCTACATGGAAAGCTCCTTGAAATAATTGAATGGAATGTCCCTTACATTCATGTTTGGTGCAATACTGCAATGCCATTTTCTGTTTTTTAATACAAGAGATTAGAAAAAATTATATAAATACATCTGATGCTAACTTTGTAGCATGGATTTTGGAGATGTAGCATGCTTACTGATTACCTTTATTTCTAGACCGAGGCTTATCTATAGTCTGTTAATGATAAGTTCTTCTATTTATTAGATTTGCTTCGAGAGTTGGAGTTTTGAAACTTTATGAATTTTGTTGGATCCTGTCTAATCATTACGCATGGTATGCCAAATGCCTTTGTTAATGTCTTTGTTGCACTTGGAAATGTTATTACCTGTATCTTCTGTGGTAAACCATCTTATAATCATATGTAATGTGTTTTACATGAGTTTTACCTGAATTTTATTGGATAGAGCTCTCATGTTGATGCTATCTGTATGTAGCTTTAAACCATTTGATTGTTCTCTTGGGGTGCGGAGACTTTAGTGTATTTTTATAAATATTGACAATTCAAAATGCCAAAGGAGAGAAGAGATAGATCATTGTCACATGATAGTAGCAGAACATCACCTTATTCAAGCAGCTCTAGTCGTGTCAGGAGGTCTACTCCTAAAACTCCCTTAGAGCCTGAAGAAAATGTTAGAGAATGGGAAGAAGCTAGGTGTCCAGTCTGCATGGAGCACCCTCACAATGCAGTTCTCCTCATATGTTCATCTCATGAGAAGGGATGCCGCCCTTACATGTGCAACACTAGCTATCGCCACTCAAACTGTCTTGATCAGTTCCGCAAGTCATTTTCAGAAACCCCACCAACTATTCCTCAAGTAGAAAATCAGATCCCAAACACTAGCTCATCTCACACCCAGACTACTGAAGCAAATGCCATCGATATGCAGGAAGAAAGAAGTGAGGGATCTGTCACAATAAGTCCCCTACCCTGTGAGGATCATGCAAAACAAAAGCTTGTATGTCCTTTGTGTCGAGGGGAAATAAAAGAGTGGAAAGTTGTGGAGGCTGCTCGTCATTTCATGAATGAGAAGCCAAGAAGCTGTTCCTGTGAGACTTGCAATTTTAGTGGCACATATACAGATCTCAGGAAGCATGCAAGGCTTGAACATCCTCTTGTGCGCCCATCAGAGGTAGACCCAGAGCGGCAGCGTAACTGGAGGAGGTTAGAGCGACAGAGAGATCTTGGAGACCTTCTTAGCACACTTCAATCTTCCTTTGGGGAAAACAGGGTTGATGATGGCATTCTACCTATAGATGATGGTGGTTTGCTAGCTGTATTTTTCCTCATTCTTCAACCTGCATCTGTGTCAAGGGGTAGCTCAGGAGCCAGACTGCAAATGCGAATAAGAAGGAGATCAACTAGGCTCTGGGGGGAACCATTAGAAGAGGAATCTGGAACTTCTTCCAGGGACGATGAAAATGAGTCTTCTGATGGCGGGTCTGGTCCTTGGAGACGCCGTCTTCGGAGACGGATGACACCTGACAATCAGCCATGACTTGGAAGTTGGGAATTTTGTTGGTGTATTTTTCTAGTTCAAATTTTCCCAAGTGGTTCCGTTGATCCCTCCACTCTACTGATATTTCAGATGATGGATGAATGTGTTGGTCATTAAGTTGCTTCTGTTTCTCTCAGGTGGAACTAAAGGAAAGAAGGGAGTTTTCGAGAAAGGTAGTTTTCAACTTGTATCTTCAAATCTGCTCCATTGAGTATGGAACAGTTTTGAATTGGAATTGCTGATCGTGAAAGAATGAGAAAATTGTAATTCGTTCAGGATCCCTTAATCTGTATATTTAATTTCTCTTCCTTCCCCCATCTTTGCATCAATTTCTCGAGGATTTGAACAATTGAGCTTGAAATAAATTTTATTCATCGCCTTGATACTGGTTATTTAATTTACAACTTCATTGGCATCCTAGACTCCCAGTTATGGTGTTCATTGGTAATGAAGCTAGAAGGCTGCACCAGGCTGAACTACTAATTGAAGTGTAAGAATTCGTTGGCTTATATACTGGTATATAAACCCCACAGAACCCTTATGTAAAAGGATGCATAATCTTTCTTTGCAATCAGTCAATTGTAACATAAATCTGCTTAGTAGATCGAATTAAGGAAAAACAAGTCTTCTCTAGAACTAAGAAAAGAAACGGTGAACTAATTATGGGTACTGTATTTTTCATTACAAATGATAATCAAAACCAAGGAACAAAGTAAACTTTGAGAACTTGGATTGAAGCTAATATTGTTTATCTATGTTCCCAACAGTGAGAGAAATACACTGAATAAATGATTTCAGCCAATTTTATGTTTTAACTCATGGTCGTCCAATAAACGACAGGACTTCGTCAGGCAAGGCGTCGTTTTTAGGTTGTCATCACGGTCGGGAAGCCACCTTTGTAATTAGAACGTTGTCCCAAAAATTTCAAGGAGCGAGCGAACGATGGATAGCCACCTTTGTCCTGTCTTTCCCATTTTGACCTCATTCTGTTTCATCCACGCCACTAAACAGCCCAAAGGCCTTTTCTTTCTCAGTTTCTCTCAGGCACGAGATTGATCTCTGAGGCAGGCTCATAAGAATCCTCATTTCTGGATTTGTGAGTTTGCCCCGGAATTTCATATAACATCTGTGGAAATGGAGAAAAGCACCTCCAGTTTGACCTCTGGATGTGATGGGAACAGCAACTGTATGACCCATGTTATGTTAAATGTCTACGATCTCACCCCTGTCAACAATTACATGTATTGGTTTGGATTTGGAATCTTTCACTCGGGCATTGAAGGTTAGAGCCATTTCTTTTTGTTTTTGCAGTCGTCAGTGGATACTTTTAATTGTTTCTCTTTTTGGGTTGCTTGAATGTTTTAAACTGCTTTCTACCTGCTTTTGTGATCTGGGTTGGGGTTTATTTGTTTGTTATTTCTCATATGCTACATTTTTTTCCGGGTTGCGTGTGGGTTGTTTGGGGGGGGGGGGGGGGGGGGAGACGTTGCAGGATACTCGAACTTCATTTGTAGCCTGGAAATTTGAGGATATGGTATGCCTAACTTGGTTAAATCTATTGTGAATAAGTATTTAGTGTGGACTTCATATTTGATTCTGGAGCGAATTTGACTGCCTAATTTGATCTTTGGTTCATGATGGATTTTGTTAGCTGGTTGAATGTAGCTTTCAGCAGAATCGACTTGTTTCTCATTCAACTTTTATGGGTGGGTTTCCTGCATTCAGAGAACATAATAGTGATTTAACTTTATAACTGCAAATTGAATGCCACATATTATAATGTATGCGGGCGTTAAGCACTGTAGTTTTTTTTTTTTTTTCTTGGTGTGTGGAAACTAATGAGCAACTAGATTAAATGCATAAGAGCATTTCAAATTGGTGTATTGAGACTGATATAAACCTGAGATCTTTGGCTTCAATTGTGTAGTAAGCAATCAATTATACAAATGATTGACATTCTGAAGTAGTTCTTACTCAAGTTGTTTTGTTCAAGGGTCCGCCACACGTCTCTGGGAATACACTCATTCATTTTTATATCTATGTCAGGTAACCATGGGTACAAATGCCATAAGCCGACATTATTCAATGGCCAACCTTAGAAATAAATATATTTATATTGCTTCAAAAAGGACCCTGACTTGAAATTTGTCCTCTACTGCATGATTAAATATAAGTTTTCTCCTAGAATCATGACATTCTGATCTGTGTCGTTAGAACCTTGAGTGTGTTCCTGAGGTATGGTGCTGGTTGAGTGCAATTCTTCTCTGTAGCAGGGGAGCGTTCAGTATCACCCCACGGACCAGAAAGATATGCTTGGTTCCCGACAAGCATTTGATGTCAAAAACCAACTCTTAGGAGTGCTCTGTGTGTGTATGTGAGAGAGAGAGAGAGAGAGGGGGGGGAAGAGAGAGAGAGGTGGGGAGGAGGTGAATTCAATTTGTCTAATTGTGGTTTTTGTGGTTGATTGAGAACTTGTTATTGATTAAAAGAAAATTAAGTTCTTTAAACTTACTAAGTTCTATGTGTTTGATGTACTATTTTGCAAGGTTTAGGGGTACCTTTCACTTATCATTCCATTCTATATTCTTGTTTGAGAAGTCAGTTAATTCTTCATCAGGATTATTCTGAAAATATTGGGAATCCTTTTTTTTGTTAGTCATGTTGGTATTTACTATGTTGTTACTACACTTGTTTATTTGAGGAAGTGAAGTTTTTTTGCTTTATCTCTTTTTAAACAGTACATGGTAAGGAGTATGGGTTTGGGGCCCATGACTTCCCAGCTAGTGGAGTTTTTGAAGTGGAGCCAAGGAAATGCCCTGGATTTGAATTTAGATGTTCCATCAATTTGGGCCAAATAAATATGCATCCTTCTGAAGTTCGGACATGTATTGAGAATATGGCTTCGGAGTACCATGGGGATACCTATCACCTTATCTCTAAGAATTGCAACCATTTCACAGATGATGTCTCATATAGATTGATTGGAAAACGGATCCCAGGTTGGGTGAATCGGCTTGCTAGACTAGGTAAACCATAAAATAAGCTTCTGTAATAAGTTTAAATTCCATAACTTTGTGCATTCTTTTGCCCTGTTTTTATACCCTGAATTTTATTGATGAACTAGAAAGTAGTTTTGAGTCAGCATCTTTTTGTCTTTTAGCAAGTCAGAGACACACAATACACTTATCTTCTGTTTATCCAACATTGTTACTTTAGGAAGTTTAGGGTTGTTGTGGGACATTCACTTCCTTGAAAAGTTTCATGAAATAGAAAGGGAAGGAGAAATCTTTCTTTATGAATGTCAATTTTTAGTCATTATTATGAAATTTCAGAAATAATCTGTCATTTGCAATTGCATGTGTAAATTGAGTTTTGAGTCTGTTGTGGGAAACAATATGACATTGATACTATATTGGGGTGATGACTTCAATCCAGTCCATTTACTCTCTGCAAGTTTATTTCAGGGAACAGTAATACTTTTTTTTTGGGTGGAAAGTAATACTTTAAATACAGCATGAAAATATATTTTTCATCATGTTCTATGATAATAATTAATCAATGCAGTCAGTTCCAATGGCATGATGCTTGAATTTATTCAATCATCATTATCATTATTTTTATAATATGATAATGCCGTCATCTTTGGATGATAGATCCAATTAAACCTTTCTTCTGCTCTCTTATGGTTCTGTTCTATACTTTTATGTCATTTTCTCCCCATTTCTGAGGACTACACAGGCATAATCGTTATAGAAACACAATAATTGAACCCTAAGCGCAGCCTTTTGGTCAAAATTTCAGGTGCTTTATGCAGCTGTCTACTTCCTGAATGCCTTCAAGTAACTACTGTTAAACATACGCCTGAGTTCCACGAGTGTTCTGGTATGTATATTTTATTTTCCTTTTTTTTTTCCCTCAAGAAGTATTCTAATGTATTACACAGCCGTATTATTAATGTCCGCAACCTCTGCCTTTCTTGCAGAAGATGAAGTTGCTGACTCTCTTTCAACTGCCACACCTCGTGAGTCAACAGAAATAGATGATGACCAAGAGACGCGCCTTCTGTCACCATGGGCTGGAGTTGAGGATTTTGCTTTTGTTAAAGAGGCCAAGTAAAATAAGAAAGGTGTGTTTGAGGTGAGAAATCGCCTAGATGATAGAAGCTGCTTTTGCTTAAATACAATCATCCATTTGATTTGCAGTGATTCTTTTCCAGGACTTTTCAAATTCTCTTTGGTTCATTCATTGTACCTAGTGGTGTATTGATTTTTGTGCATCAAGCTTTTTGTATGGAACTCTTACTTGTCTATCCACCAGATTCTCTTCTTTTTTTTTAAAAAAAAAAAAGAAATTACAGGGCTCTTAGCCATGTAAATGATGTTCACAGATTTTTCAAGTGTAGATGAGACTAGTTTCTTTGGGGCATTTATGTAAAAATCTTCAATTTCTAGTTTGAGTGCTTCAAATTGTTCTTGCTTAAGCTGCTTTTTATCTGCATAATATTGCAAGAAAGAACTGATACTCCCTGGTACACCAGGATCCAGAACACCCAATAGTCATATTCTTTTTTGGAAACTTTAATAAAGGTGGTGATGAATAGCAACAGCTTTTCATGACCTCTTTATCGAGCACACTGGGGAAAGAAGACAGGAGGAACGTTGATTTTGTATCTTATGTTTATTCTGCTCAAATGTATACAAAAGTATTGCTCCTAGATATTGCAAGGAAACTTATATATAGGAAATTAGAATTGTGATATAAGTAGTTGCATATCTTGTAACGTGTTTAATTCCAAATAATTAACATTCGTTTATTTGTAGCTCTTTTGGCGAGGGAAGTTATGTATTGATGGTGTTTGAGTCTTACTAAATAGTAATGCCCCATTTAGAAAGGCTATTAGACCCCCTTCTGCTGACAAGCAGTGTCTGCGTACAAACAACACGATAGACAAGCTAACTGAATCCAATAATTGAACCCTTTACAGGCAAGATGCTCACACGTATGAAGAAAAAATTTCGGAATTACATTGTGGCTTGTGGGAATGGTGAAAGACAGACAGGAAAGGAACATAACAGAAATATACAGTCTCGATATTCCCACAAATCTTCACTTCCTAATTTTCACAAGATTTTCATTCTTATAAAATTCAACCTATAAAAGCTCACACAGTAAAAACCCCTTCATGGCTAAAAACAATGGTTTTTTTTTTTTTTTTCCTTTTTGCCCGTAAAGAGGATTTTCTTTCAACAGGTTACTGAGAAAATTATAAAGAGATCTTTGTTGTTTCCTTCAAAACAAATCATAACGTTATGGTCTCTCTATGACATGAAACTTCTGACATTGAACCATTCACAGATTGCTTGGATGCACTATGCATGGCATAAAACTATAGTCCTTGGCAGCAGTTGTAACAAACTGACAACGCCAGTTACATGCAAATTCCAGGGAAAATACATGGTACTTTCCCCTGCAGAATTTATTAGCTGTATCCCTTCACCAATCACCATGCTCAAGACCTGATAGTTGTAAAATTGTTCCAATAGTACGACCTCAGTCAAGCTACACCAGGCCAAATTGATTACGAATTGGTATGCATGTGCCAATTTAAGATCCAACACATATTTTAAACCGAAGCATATCCGAGCAAATCGGACACAACCGAAATTTTGATTAAAAAATCAGATTTTTTTGTTTTCATTGCTAATTCAATTGATAATGAAGCCAGCTATGCAGAATTTCCATCAAGGCCCAATTTTGAAGTTAGCCAAGCACAGACCTCATCCATCTCTTCCGGAATTGTGTAATGTCCAAGCCTGTTATCAATAAACATTAAAAAAGAAGCCAAAGTTATAAAATTAAAATGCATCATGGCACTTCATAAAAACTAGAACATAATTGTTAGGGATTTCTTGTTTAGTACCCATTATAGGCTTTAAATGTTACATGCTGAAATCCGGATGAAGCTAAGCTCTTCGATGATTTCTCACCAAATTTATAGGGAACCACATCATCACCTAAAAGAATATACATGTCAATAACTGTCCACAGTTCCACCAGAAATCAACCACAACTGTAATGCCAAAGCAGAGATGAAGAATATTCTCCGGCAATGTAAGAGTTCATGCTATTAATTTGTAGAGCTTCTGTGCCAACTAATACTTAAATGTTTCCCCACAACCTGACTTGAACACATGGAATTGGTAAGGGGTAAATCCCAATCAGTCAGGTGCTTCTTCAGTGGACATAGGCCTCTGGTTTTCTTCCTTCCTTTTTTCTTAATCAATAAATCATCGTCTTTTAATATATCTTTGTCAAAAGATTTTGCTTATGCAAGAATTCAGAACAATTTGTGTTCCTAATGCAGAAGTTGAATGGTAAAGCACCTATAGTTGACCACCACTGTGGTGACGAAAGAACAATTCAAGTCACTCGGGTCAACCACTAGTGGTGCATCTACTTCCTGGGTTAGGTGATTACACCTTTGTACCTGCAGCTTCTTGAGAAGTGAAGGATGGTAAATGCCTCTAACAATGATAGAAGCCAGAAACACATTTATCATGTAGTCCTCGTAAACTATATCTTAATAGTAATGTTTAGTAAATACAACTTGGATTATTTCCTGATTTCAGCAGTTGCCATAATCCCAGTTCAGCAGTGCTAGTAGAAGATGCTATAGCAAACTATAACAGGATTTAATAAGATCATTCGCACATTAATTTCTTACAAGGGATATTTATAGTCACCTTTTCCATGACACAGCAAAACAGGCAAGGATTGAACACGTCTTTTGGCTTCATCTACCCCTTGTAACTTGACACTCAAGGTCCTGAACAAGAAGAGAATTTCACCAAATATTATCTAAGAGGGTAAGGTGTACCAAACAAGAATGAGTTGGAGAAGAATAAAAATGCCAGACTTTGCACATGGAAGCCAGCCACTTAAACCAACAACTGCACTTAAGTTGGCTGGATATGAATTGCCGTTCCCATATTTTCCAACGGTAAAGCAGGTTGCAGAGTGAAGAGCAATAGCCGCTCCCATGCTGAAGCCTCCAACACCAAGTTTAACTGTCACAGATGCACCAGATTTAAGATAACATCAGCGCATAACAAAACTTTTTTTTCTCCTTTTGTTGACAAGATATATTATGCAACCAAGACAGCTAAAATAGATAAAAATAATTCGGACTGTATTTAAAAATAATAGTAACCCCTCATCTGAAATTGAGAATTTACACTTGCTACCCAAGCATGAATATAGTAAGGATATGAGAATGTTAACCATATGTATTGATATTTCTCATTCCATGTACACAAAAATTTACTAATTACGCATGATACTAAAAGAAAATGTAATAAGCATGTAATAAACAATCAAAAAGAAGTTAAGCACATTTTATTTGAACCAGGTTTCCATAGAGCTACTTTTCTGCAATTCAGAAACTGAGTTCTACGATGTACCCAACAAAAAAAAAGAAACTGAGTTCTACCAAAATCGCAACAATGTCCTGCTTTTTCATGTCAACATGGGTGGCAGAAGGTTTAAAAGTGGTTAAGTATTCAAAAATAATTTGGAACTGCTCCTCCATTTCCTTTACTGCTTTTTTAAACTTTTTTCCTTTTTCACTAATTTATTATATTTGGCAGATTTTGGGACTTAAACCACAGACTTAAACCAAAGAACTAAGCAAATCAAACCTCGGTTCAGAATGATTTATGTTTTCAAGGAATCAAGGAGTTCAAGATAAGAAAAATGGGCTACTATACAATTAGAAGTTCAAACAGTTTTGACAAAGCAATTTCTTACAACAAAACGCAGTGGACAGGGAAATGTATGAATATAAGAAAATTAAAATGAACCAAAAATTTGCAAGAGAAACCTACTGTCTGCAGGTTCAGTTGACAACAAATTTGCAACATGTGCAGCTGAAGCATCCAAACCCTCTACATCATCAGGAGCATCTTCTGAGAAGTCTCCCACATCAAACCCTAAAGATATCAAAGTAGAAGTTCAGAAATAACCAAGACCATATCTTAATTTGATATTAGATTTAAATTCCAACGCTTCACCTCTATGTCCTGTAATGTACTTCTAGTTTATTAATACTTCATAATTTACTAAGAAGGCTAAATTTGT
Organism: Dicorynia guianensis; assembly: GCA_037013595.1. Taxonomy (NCBI): domain Eukaryota; kingdom Viridiplantae; phylum Streptophyta; class Magnoliopsida; order Fabales; family Fabaceae; genus Dicorynia; species Dicorynia guianensis. The sequence continues at coordinate 27,554,742 of JASUAB010000015.1, forward strand.
TTTTATATCTATAAGATGTGATTGTTGTGCACCTTCCACATGCAAGCAAATATTTCTGTTTATACTATTTAAACTTCAAAACCAAAAGGGTGGTGAGTATAAGCGCAGCCTACAAGGCAATAAAACTTACATGCGGTAGATGGAAAGCCACCAAATACAGTTATTGGTTGAGTAGTAGCAGTTGGACATATCCATTTAATCTGCATCATATTGTTTGACAACGTGAGCTTATTAAATACAGAAATTATTTAGAATTTCAAAATTATGCAAACATGTGGCAATGCAGGTACTCCTCAACAATTCAAAGGTCCATATCCTTACATTTGGAAGAGGAAGGGTCTCTAATAGCTGGGACCAACTGCCAGAAGGAAAGAAGAAAAGGAAGATTTACGTCACAACCTCATTAAGCCATGTTAAAATTCCAAATTTATTTGGATCTAAGTAGTATGCCTGTTGTTTTATCATTTGTTTGATGTATGTTTTTCTCTTATGGGCATTGGAGTAACATTCTATTAGCCTTGAGTAGCAAACACAAGTCATGTGAATTGTACAATATGAAGAACAATGCATGTAAAAAAGAATCTCTTCACTTCTTGTTCCAGGCTCTTGGGTTGAATGCTTGTACTCAATAAAGAGGGATGTGAAGGGTGCTAAAGTTAATTTGAATTGCTGCTGCCAAAGTTGGATAGAGTTAATAGGACCAGAAAGCTCTATACAGTCAAAGATACCTATTACCACAACCAGTTTACAGAGAACAATGTATGTAAACTCAAATGCTACTAAAGCTCAAAAGCAATTAAAAAGAAAGCATAGAAGTAAAACAAAACCTAGAGCAGGTCTTTCAGCCAAACGTCAATACATTTGATTGATACAAAGTTGGGAAAAGCAATAGGAAATGCCATATCACCTGGAGCCATTATCACCGAGGCCATGTAGCCAAACTATAGTGGCTTGATGTTTACCTTTAGGCCTGACCACATATGTTCTTCCAAATTCAAATGCTCTTCTAACAGATCTACCACCTGACATGGAGCCACATCAAAGTCAGAGAAGAGAGATGATCAACAACAAGCAGAATGGAGTATCAGTTTCCCTCCCGATAACCCCATAATAAATAACACCACTCAACCATGAAAAGGAATCCCAGAACTGATCAGAAAACTCTGCAGCGGATAAAAGACACCCTGAAGGGGTAGGTATAATCCAGATAGAGCTGCAGAGAAAAACTTACCAGAACCCAATGATGGTCCACTGAAGCTCATTTTAGCTTCAAAACAAACACCTATTGAGCAGTCTTAGAGCTGCAATAAACAAAGTTCAAATTTAAAAGTCCACACCTAATTCCAAGCCAGCAGACCACAACATAAATATTAGACTGATAAGATGCATAGAGTTAATGCAGATCCAAGCAAACTGCCAGGACCACACGGTCAAATTTGAAACTCCCAAAGTTACAATTAGAGGTTGTCAGGACATGTGAACCTCTTTCCTTTTCCCAAATTTTAAAATCACAAAAGCGTTTCGGCTCTCCATACTTCTTGTTTTAATGTAAATAGAAGCACAGGTTGCATCGATGCACTTCAGTAAAGAAAGGAATATCCCGTATACTTATCTAACATGTCAAACTAATTAAATAACAAATTCAAGGCTACCCATTTTATCCAGTTTTCCAGAACTTTAAAAAATTAAATAAAAATAACAATGATGATATTAGTAATAATTTAAAAATTAACCTTAAGGGGAGTAAAGGAAAGAACTTTGTATCCGAAAGTGTTTAAATAGAACCCAAGTGACTCAATAAATGATCTTATGGTGTATGGAAAACAGGGGCCACCAGTGCCATTGGGTAGGTTGACTACCTCGGGTACTAGCATTGTTAGATTTTAAGCACGACCCAAAAAAGAAAAAGAAAAATTCGGTCGCGATTGAATTCGATGAGAATCTCGACCAAAACTGGCACCCATATACCCATGATACCTCAATTATCACCCAAGACTCACAAGCTGAAAGAAAAATCCACAAACTAATAATATGAAAAAAAGAAAGTATTAGATCGCAAATATGCTGATTCAACCCAGAGCTAGACAAGGCTTAAAGGAAAGTTAGAAGTGATTAATTGTTCCACCAACCTCAGTTGCTGAGCGGAAGCTCCGACGACAAAATCCGAGCCTTGATTTCCTCTTTTTTTTTTTTTAATGCTAATCCTTGTTCTTCGTTCACTAAACATCCTCTGCTTTATTTACCAAAAAAAAATTCCTCTGGTTTTTTTTATTGGTTAGCTCTCCTTTTTTTTTTTCCATTGACGTCAGTAGACTCGGTCTATTCGGATGAGCAACCTGAGGTCTTTGATTAATCGTGACCGTTGATCTAATCCCACTTATGTTGTATCGAGTTTTGCGCGCCACGTATCGCTGACGAGTATTTGCGACAACATTTTGCCGGGTTGTCTCTGGACTCTGAACACGATGGACGATTCGTTTGCAAGGACTAGGAGATCCGAGGGTGGTCCATGCTCCTGTCTCAACAACCTTTTGCTTGTCTGCCACCCTTCGTCTGCTGGACAAACTTACCCCCTACAATCCATTGTAAAATCTCGAAACTGCCCTTTAACTTTTCTTTTCTGACCAAACAATACTTTTTCTAAAAATATTATTTAAACATAAATATATAAATTTAAATTAATATATTTTTTTAATACTAATCAATTCAAGTAATAAAATTTTTAATATTATAAATAATTTATTTTAAAATAATTTTATTTATTTTAATATTTAAAAAAATTAATTTTTATTAGATAAAAAATATTTTAAAAAAATAATTCATTTTTATTTTTATTTATGTAATTTTTTAAATATTTAAGTTTGGGGATTATGATAGAAGTGAATAAAGTTTTTTTTAATATAAATAAGTTGATTTATGGAATATATGAATTTATTATTTTATCTTTATTTATTATTATAAAATATTATTTTATCACAAAAAATAATTATTTTCATTTCATCGAAACATAATTAATTTTTATAAATTTAATTATAAAATAATATGTCTAAATATAAGTTAATATTAAAATAATTATTTAATGATGATTATAATTATATGAAAATTAATTTTACTTACAATTATATTTAGAGATGGGTTAAAAATTAATTAAATTAGTTTAACTTAACTCAAACTATACAAATGAGTCTTGGTTCGAGTTGAATTGAATAAAATAAGTAAAATATATAATTTTGTTCTAATTGAGTTAAATAAGCTAAAGTTAAGTTTAGATTTCTGTCCCTTCGGGGACATCGGATAAAATAAGTTTAGATTTCTCAAACTCTAGGTTGCATAACCCAAATATATATATATATATATATATATTATACATAAAATAAGAAAATTGATCAATTTCTTATTAGGATCTAAGTAATTTTTTATTTATATAATTGAAATTAATTCACACCTCTATCATCATGTTAATTGAATAATTTTATTTAAAAATTTGTACATACTTGTTATAAGATATATTAAAAATAATTATTTTTTTATTCTATTAAGTAAATATATTAATTTATATTTTAATTATAATTATTATATTTTAAAATAATTTTTATATTATATTAAAATTATTATTATAAATTATTTAATTTATTTTTAAATATTTTAATATAATAAATAATAAAATCTTAATTATAATTAATTAAAAAATTTAAATTAAGCCTTCTCCCCAACTTCCAATTACAAATTCTAACCTTTGAACTAACTTATTAAATTAAATTAAATTATTTAAACCTAAAAATTTCAATTTAAAAAGATTACTTCGGTCAAAGTTAAACCTAACCAATATAAAACCAGTTTCAAACAATTTGAAACATTATTTCCCAAGTCACCCCACCTCATACAACGCCCATCCCGATCGAAGCCCCAAATTAGCCCTTTCAAACCTATACATAAATTCATTCCCTCGATTAATTTTAACATTCATAGAGAAACCACAAAATATCTCGGGAAAGTCAGAGGAAGGCAATAAGGACATGGGCCGATTCCAACCGTAGGGTGGGGGGAGCAGCGCAACCGTACCGCCGAACTGTGCTGTGCAGAGCTGAGTGTGACATGGGGAGCTCCGGAAACGGCGTCATTGGCGACCGCGCCGCCGCCGCCGCCGTTGACAAGGATGTGGATTATGCGCAGTACTTCTGCACCTATGCTTTTCTGTATCACCAGAAGGAGATGCTCTCTGACCGGGTTCGCATGGACGCTTACTTCAATGCCATTTTTGAGAACAAACACCACTTCAATGGCAAGGTAGCTCTTTTCATACTTATGAACACCTCTGTTTGATTACTGATGCTTTAGCTACCTTTCCCGTTTGGTGGGTTGCGAAGAAATGTTAAATCTTTGCTTGTCCCCTTCTGGCGTTATGATAGAAAAAAATTTGGGATTCATTTTGTGATTTGGAGGAAGAAAAAGAAAGATAACTAACACTGTCAACGAGTGAAATTAACTAGCTGAGTTGTATCATGTCTGAGTTTCTATGCTGTTGATTTGGTGCACTCGAATTTCTGGAAAAATTACAAGAAAAAGAAAAGAAGTAGTGATTGTAACTTTTTGTGGACCTTTTGGATGAAGCAATTTGTTTAAATTTACACGATTAATAGAAATGGACTAAGGAGCTTGGACTTGCGAGAGTTTCAAAAGTAACGGAACAGTAGAGATATAGACTATCTGTAGGATAATAACTTATCAACTACATCCCCCCTCTCAGCAAACTAAACTTGTGCTTTCTGCTCATATCTGGGAGTGATTTTGGACTGACTTAGTAAATTCAATGTGGAGAAGACTGTTTTGGATGTGGGAACTGGGAGTGGTATTCTTGCTATATGGTCAGCACAAGCTGGTGCAAGGAAAGTCTATGCAGTGGAAGCAACTAAGATGTCAGAACATGCCCGTGTGCTTGTCAAGGCAAATAATCTCCAAGATGTGGTTGAAGTCATTGAGGGCTCAATGGAGGACATTACTTTACCGGAGAAAGGTTAGCATTAATTGTTTACTGTATTTGCCAAGTAAGTTCAAGATGTCTTTATGTTATCTCTGTAGTCTGTTGAAAGTCTGTTTTGGTGTATCTCGTTGTGATTGCTAATATTGAATGTTATATAACTTGCAGTTGATGTGATCATTTCTGAATGGATGGGATATTTTCTTCTGCGAGAATCTATGTTTGATTCAGTTATATGTGCTCGCGATCGCTGGTTAAAACCAACAGGAGTCATGTAAGCATTATCACTTTTGGCTGGTTAGAAGGAAAACATGTATTTTGATATAAATACATGAATCAGTATTCAGTGGCTTGTTCTTAGTATGCTTTTCCATGTGTCTTAATTGCTATCAAAAATGTTAATACTGCTAGCACTAAAAATGCATTATATATTATATTATATTATATTATATATCATGGTTTGGTGGTGTCAAATATAATATATGAAATTGGAGATTTGACTGATTTTAGTTTTGCAGGTATCCTAGTCATGCTCGTATGTGGATTGCACCTGTCAGGACTGGTATAGGAGATCACAAAATGGGTGATTACCAGTCAGCTATGGATGATTGGTACAACTTTGTTGATGAAACAAAAACCTATTATGGTGTTGATATGAATATTCTAACAAAGCCTTTTTCTGAGGAGCAGAAGAAATACTACTTACAGGTATGTTGCATTCTTGTTGCCCCCATAGAAATTTGATGAATATTGCTTATTCACTGTAGAAGGATAACTTTCTGTTGTATTGGTTACAATACAATTCATGCTTCTCCGTCTTGTGTTCTAAAAGTATTCTCTATGATTTCTGTAGACTTCACTGTGGAACAACCTTCACCCACATCAAGTCATAGGAACAGCTGCTATAATAAAGGAGATTGATTGTTTAACTGCCACAGTGAGTGAGATTGAGAAAGTGAGGTCAAACTTTTCTGTGTCAATAACCATGGAAAGCACAAAACTGTGTGGGTTTGGAGGATGGTTTGATGTGCATTTTCGGGTAAGCTATGTGGTGATGTTTCTAATAAAGGCATTGGAGGTCTCAATTGTCATAAAATTTAATTGTTCTGTTTTCATTCATCAGGGAAGAAGTGAGGATCCAGCAAATCATGAGATCGAGTTAACTACAGCTCCAAGCATAGATTACAGCACACACTGGGGTCAACAGGTTTGTCCCACATCAGTATTGGTGGTTAGTTTGTCCATGACATCAAATTTATTGTCATCCTGCTTAATTTAGGTTCATCTAGAGAGCAGTTGCAACCTCAATCAAAAAAGTACATTCACTAAAGTTCATTGAAAGAATTGGCTTACTGTTAAAATGTCACCCAGCATTTTTCGCGGAAGCGAGAGAGACAGACTTAAATTAACACTCACTGTGATGAATGAGCTCAACTTTTGTTTCTATGTGCTGCAATTAATTGGGCATGTGCAAGTTTATAGCAGTTTCATTGTGTCTTTCTAATCCAAGATCTCTTTTGCAGTCAGCCTCTAGGACATATGGCAATGGTAGTGTCATCTTATCTTTATCTTATCTGATTATCTTAATTGCTGGACAGGTATTCCTCTTGCATCCTCCAACTCATGTGAGTGAAGGTGATAATTTAAGCTGTTCTTTCTTAATGAGTCGCTCAAAGGAAAACCATCGTCTGATGGAGGTTGAGCTTGGGTGTGAGATTCAACAGCATTCTGGCAAGCTTCTTGCACCTTTCAAAAATAAGTATTACATTGAATGACATTGATGATTCCTTATTCTGGGGACTTCAAGGGTTGTTTAAGGTAGGTTCTGTAGCTTAGGATGTCTGTGATGTAATATAGCCTCTCTTTTTTATTTTTATATTTTTGGTAGAAAATGACATAATATAGTTACAATATAGAGGCCAGGCTTGATACTATTGTTCTAGTTTCATCCAATATGCACCTTAAACTTCTTTCAATTTATAAATGTATGAAAACTCACAAACACAGACACTCTGAGAGTTTATATACATTAATTCAGTGACACACACCTGGTATGAAATTGATTTTCTTGGCAACAATTACTGGAATGGGAATCCATGTGAGAGACATCACAAGGAGATCTGTTAATATGGAGCCATTACGAAGTGGATCAATTATATAGCCTACCCTCAAATGTCAAATTATAATTTAGAGGTTGCATACTCTAGCATTTATATATTTATCATTATTATTATTATTTTTTTGGCCTTCTGTTTTCAATGTCGGTGATGTTGTTATGATGTGTTTAACAGATGGTACTGTATACCCATCTCTCTGGTGTTGAATGAAATTATTCTGACAAACGAAACAGAAGAAAAGTGGTTGTGGCTTATACATAACAACAATTTTGCTCCTCCCAAGCATCTGGTCATGACTCTCAAGAACATGTTCAGTAACTGTTTCAATGTTGATTAAATTCCCACATGCTGGTTAACTTTGGCCGAGTTTCAGCGAACTGTTGTGCCGGTTTTGCTTTATAAAATTTCATGTTTCACTGTTGTTTGTATTGGTAACTTAAATATGGGTTTAGAAGAACTTCTACTATGGAGATGTTTTGGATGGCAAATTTTCTTTGGCCTTTATATGGAAAGGAAATATAAATGTTGCAATCTTCTCGATATGCTCAGACTGGGGTGCTCCTAATTCTTTCATGCCTCAATTGTAACAGTCATTGATATTATTTTGATACTTTTATTCTATCATTGTAATGTTTCAATTGTTACACTGCCATTTTATAATATTATTAGCGGATTAGACAATGTCTTAGTTTGATGTATCGTATGAATTTTAACTTGTCTGATAGACGGCTTGCCTCCCATCTGGATCTCTTCTGTTTGAGGTGCTCTTTCCCAGTGAATGCTAACATGCGCTGCCTTTAATTTCATGATATGACTCTCTGCTATTCCTTCTTCTCCTTCCACTGGAAAAAAAAAAGAAAAAAAAAAAAAAGCAGAGGTCTTTCAGAATCTGCAGAGCGGCCGATGAGTTATTTGTCAACTTGTCATCCACAGATCAGGATCAGCTTCCTCGTCTTCGAAAATAGCAGTTTCAACTGACTTTGCCCAGATATGGTTCTATATCTGACATTGACACGAAGGAAATCATCCTTCTTCATCTTGAGTCACCTGGGGAGAGTCTCATTCTCCTCATACCTGTTGTGCTCATTCTTTCTTTGGATTTTCTTTTACTGCCAATTGTGATATCGCAGGGAAAATGAAAATGAAATTTGAGCCTATTCAAATGCAGCTCAAGTTAATATAATCCCCGAGTCCCTTTTGCTTTCTTAACACAAATTTTTTAGATATTACCTAAATGATAAGTGATACAAATATAATGCTACCAAAATATTTTTTTACTACAAAGAGACAAACGCTTAATACATATATAAAGTTTTAAATTAAAACTCAATTTTCAAGGTAAAAGTTTTAAGACTACAAATCTGTCTCGTTATACTATTAACGGTGCTACCAATTGGGTATGTATTTTAAAAATAGTAATAAAAATTGCGAATGCCAAAGGTACACTTCCTTCAATGAGAAGATCAATTATGTACATTATATTATAAGAAGACAGAAAGTGACAAAATTGTCGTTAGAATTATGCCAGCTTGCAATGTGTTCCATGCCTACTTTTTGTGAAAATCAGGTCTTTTGCTTCAAAGCAACAGTGGCACAAATCACATTATACAACAAAAAAAGAAAAAAAAGAAAGGCAGCAACAGCGATATGTAAACCTTAATACATGTATATAAAATAATACTAGCTTTGAAAGAAACCTACACCAAACGTTGATGACCCAACCAACCCACGCCTCTTCTGCTTTTTTGGTTTGATTGCACACAAATCCAACTTAGCATTCAAATTAAGTCACTTGCTTTTGCCTAAATTGAGGTATGAAAGTGGTTTCTTTCTTCTTCTTTTTTTTTTTTTTTCTGTGTCTTCGTTTATTCTTTGCTTATCTTGTGGGTGAAGAAATGTGAAGTATTTGGAAACTGAACAAGACTCAACCCACAGGTCTGGTTATCTTAGTTTGCAAGTTGGGTGCTCAACTGTCACATGGGCCAAACATGGAATGGAAGATGGTGCAAGTAACCACTTTGTTTTGTTTGAGTTGGCAATGAGTTAGGCTTTGATGGTCATTAAAAGGTGTTAATATTTGTACAAACTGAAATTGTATAAACTTTATACAATGTTTAACGTTCTTTCCCCTCTGACAATATTTTACATTACACCTTATTTGTACACTAATTTTATGCACTACTAGCATTATCCTTAAGCAAATGTGTGTATTCTTTTTTGATAGTCAACACCTTTTTAAAAGAATTAGGGAGAATTAATGGCTGAGATTTAATGTAACTAAAAATCATATTATATTTTTAAAATATTACTCATTCTTTTTCTTGAATAATTATCGCTTAGGAAAATACATAAAAATTAAAAAATCCTACTTTTTAATTATATAATCTTCTAATATAACAGTTTTTTCATTAATCTCTCTCTCCAACTTTAATTGGGAATGAGTCAAATAAAGACAGTTAAAAAATTAATGAATGTTAGTTTTAAGAAAGTAATAATTAAGAATAAATCATGGAATATTTATTACAAAAGATCAATTAAATAATTATTTTATTGATTAAATAGTTAAATTCATAAAATTTGACATCTTATAATTTGAAATCCTTTATTTTAAATTTTAAGAAATAAGATTATAATTTTCTAAGATATAGAACTTATGTTTGATCAATTTGGGATGGGAGGATTGGGTTTTGAAGTTACTTAGCTCAATGTTTGGAGAGAAATGAATGAATGGGAAATGTATGGCAAAGAATTGTTTTTGGCACGTGAACGGTGGGGACTGGGAATATATACCACAAATGTATGGGTTTTAATGTACCAATAGAGTACATCAAAGTTTTTTTTTTTTATTTTTTATAAATGGTTGAACCTAAACTTTTTTTAATTATTTATTTTTAATTTTTTGACTTTAATAATTTCTCATCTCTTTTTATTTTGTATCGTGTAAATTTTTTTATTAATTTTTTCTTAATTCAGAATTTATCTTTTTTTTAATATATATTTTATTAAAAAAAGATAAAAGATCTTAATATATCCTTTTGTATACATCAAAAAATAAAAATTTTTTAAGAGTAAATAAAGTAAAAAAAAGAATACAAAAATATATATTATAATATACAAAAAATATATATATACATACTTTTAGAATATTATTTAAATTTCCCATTCTAATGGCTTTGAGGATATCAAAGTTGATTCAACGAGAACCTTTTCAATGAAAAAGACCGGTTTTTCATATTCCCCGAAAAATAGACCGGTTCCTGTAACAATTATATTTTTGGGAATATTCCGGAAAACTTCTCTTTCTAAATTGAAATGCTAATAATTGCAATTTTCTTTTTCTGTGTTTTTCCTGGAAAAGTCAATTGAGAAGGAATTGCTACAACGCTTTAAATAATGCGAAACAGCGAACCATCCTGGCTTTCTGGTTGCAACTACTACAACTGGGCGTTGACACATTCTCAAGTCCGCAAGTAATGGCCCAATGGCTACTCTTCAAAATTCAAACTCTCCAAGTCGTGGCTGCTTGTGATTTCTTATTATCCTTTTTGCCCTTTTCAACTACAAGGCCTTCTAAATTGACCACGTTTTTCCTCAAAGCCAAAAACACATCTATTCAATTTACTTTATAGAAAAAAAGTAATGTATTAGAATTGTTTATTTTTTGTGAAGAACCACTCGTTTTGTTTTGTTTAAACTAAAGATATTTAATGAAAGCAAATTAAATTGAATTAATATAAATCATGAGGTTAGTCTTAAGTCTCATAATTAATAATATAGTATAGTTAACAATTGCATAGTATAATTATTTTTTTAATTTTAATTTTATTTATTTTATAATATAAAATTTATTTTATAAAATTTATTAAATTTTATAAAATAAACAACTGCAATGTATTAATAATATTTTCTCTTTTAATATTTTATAAAAAAATAAAAAATTGGGAGTAAAAATTTAGAAAATTATGAAAAATATAAAAAAAATGAGTAAAAGTGTGATGGGTTATGAGTATAAACAATGCATAAATATAAGAATTTAATACAAACATAAAGGAAATTTTTTTATAGTATTAAATAAAAGTCTATTTTTATTTATCTATATTTATTTATCTTACATATATATTACTGTTCACAATAAGGTATAATAATAAATTCTTAAAATTAAATATTTAATTTTTTATTTTTATTTTAATGATTTTATTTTAATTTTTATTTTATACAAATATTTAAATTATAAATTTTATTTTTTCACATAATTATTTTTTATCTTAATTTTTTTTATCACTTATTTAAATCATTTTTAATTTTTTAAAGTTAGGAAGAGTGAATTCCCACCTCAACATGCTATTCTTGGGCAGGTGGCAACTTTGCAAAGGAATTTCAGCTGACCATATTCCTTGTTTTATAAAAGTTTTTATTTTTCAAAAACAAATTGTATTGCAAACACACAATTAATGTGATAATTAGATGAGCAAATAAAAACAAAAATATTGCAACAGACAGCCACATTAACCATACCAAACAGGACTCAAATTTCCAGAGACGCAAAACCATTGTTCTCTGAATCGGAACAAGGTCAGTCAATTTTCTTTCCCTTTTTCTTTTTTCCTCATTCTTCTTCCGCCCTTGCAATTCGATCTTCTTTGGTTTCTCTCCCTCAATTCAGTTTCTGTTTCATCTTTCTTCTGCTTTATTTTTGCATTTTTTCAGCTTTCAATTTCGAGTTTTGACTAGTTTTGTTGTTGCACACAAGTTGTTATTGTCAATGCTCAAGTCTTTTTTTTTTTTTTTTTTTAAGTTTCTGTTTGGTTGCTGAGAAAACGCAGGAACAGAATCAGAATTTTTTTCCTGTCTGTTTCTGTTTTCCTGATTTAGTAATAAGTTATTCCCTGGTTTTTATCTGTTTTCTTTATTCTACTATCTCAAAATGTTATAGGGAGAAGAAAAAATAAATTCTAAACTCAGCCAATTACTGGCGTAAAGCATAGTCGATCCGATTTTCCGCCTCAAATTGATAACTTTAGTGTTCAATGTAATGAAATTGGTTTAATGGCGTCCAGTCTTATGATCGGTTTCACTTTTGTTATGCCTGATTGGTACGTCTCCGTTTCTGTAATTTTTAAATTACAGTTTCTTTGTTATCTACTTCGAAGATGAAGAAAACATAGAATGAGCTGTTTCTTTGGCTGTGTTTGGTGCTCTGCTTTTTTGCTCGTCAGAATTTTAACTTTGTAAGTTAATACCCTATGATTGCCTCAAACTAGTAATTTTCCTGGTCTGGCGTGAATTTGGTACTTTTTTTTTAACTTCTATCCTCTCTGCGCTCCTCCACCTTATGCTTTCAACATCTCTTCAAATTCAAGATAAAATTAAGTCGCTTAAAATTTCTCAGAATAATGCTCTTGTTTATTATAACTAATCCATCAACTGAAACCCATTACTGCCTTGGGACGATAATATCTAGGTTATCTGGCTTCTATTTGGTTTATCTGTCTATTTATTTTTTATTATGATCTATCTAATTGATTCTTCATTTTGGCAATTGGTTACTGTTAATCTTTTCCTTATTCTTTTTTCTGACTAGTTGATTTAGTATTTAAATTTAGGGATTCTAAATTTTGCCTAGTCTCTTATTTTGCTTGTGTTCTTGAACAACAGGTTTTCAGATTGAAATTTTTCTACAATTTGTTAGCAATAATGAGATTCAAGAAAGGAACCAAGGTGGAAGTACTAAGCAAAACAGAGGTGCCGTCTGGCTCCTGGCGATGTGCGGAGATTATCTGTGGTAATGGCCACCACTATACCATAAGATATGATGGATATCAGGGTATTTCTGCTGAGGCAATTGTTGAGAGGGTATCTAGGAAAGCAGTAAGGCCATGTCCTCCTGCCCTTGATGTCACAGAGAACTGGAATCCAGGTGCTGTTGTAGAGGTCTTTCAGAATTTCTCATGGAGAATGGCTACAGTTGTTAGGGTTTTGGGGGAAAAGGACATTTTGGTCAGGCTACTTGGATCTTCTTTGGCATTTAAAGTGAAGAAGTTTGACATTCGGGTGAGACAGTCTTGGCAAGATGACAAGTGGATTGTGATCGGACAGGTACCTTTTTTCCATCGTGATTTTCCCTTCCGAATCTTTCTTCTTTTTCATTTTCTCCCTTAGCTATTGCCTAGTTTCTTATATAGATGAATATCTGCTTTCATGTCTTGTGTTGAGTTGGTTTTAATTGAGCTCTTGAAGTTCTATTTATTAAAATATTATGTTTACTAAAAGTAAATGGTCATATGGAAGCTGGACAATTTGCTGGTATGTGTTGTCATCAAGTCTTGTTACGCTTCCAATACCAGTTTCTAAAATCCTCTTGTCTTCTTATTCTCTTGAAATGATACAGAACAGAAGATAGCTTTCATGAGATGTTCTGTGTTATTGTTTATGTATCCTCCATGCTGTTTTATGTTTTAATATTTATTGATTCTTCTCCCGTATGCAGGGTTCTGCCAGCTATGAGAATGGTAAAAATGATGACACACTTATTCCAAGGCATAATTTAAATTCTAGTGCTCAAGTTCCAAATACAACCACAAGGACAAAACTGTCCTTAATCAAGGACTATCATCCTGAGAAGAAAGAATCGAATTTTCTGGAATCACATCTTGTTTCTAAAACGTTGAAGCGAAGACGCCAGTTGCAAGTTGAGGCATATGCTGAACCTCCCCAGAAGTATAGAGCATTTCAGAATGAAGGCAGGTGTCACAAAGCAAAAATTGCAAATATATCCACTCAATTTAGACAGGTAGATGGTGTTGTTTTCCCAAGAGAAGTGCTGGCTGAAGTACGCATACCTGCTTCTGTATACAACAGAAAAGCTGAGGTTTCTGAAATGGACAGAGAGAGGAGCAAACAAACTGGAGCTGTTGGTTATTCATTTGCAGTAAACATAGAATCAAATGATGCCGATAGTGTTACTTGCTCAGTTGGTAGTTGTAGTATCACTAGCAGCAATTCCTTTAAATTGCATTATCCTGTATCTGCAGGTCCTTTTGAAGATGTAGATGGTCCACTTAGTGATGCTGAATCTGTCTGCCCGAGGGTATTTGAGGAAGGGAATTGTTCTCTTTCTACACAAGAAGAATTGGCGGCAGAAATCCATAGGTTAGAGTTGCATGCCTATCGTTGTACAATAGAGGCATTGCATGCATCGGGACCCCTAAGTTGGGAACAAGAAGCATTAATGACAAATCTTCGTCTTTCGCTCCACATATCAAATGATGAACATTTAATGGAGCTAAGAAACTTGATTTCATCTGAAAACAGTATTCCAATCAGATGACAGGAAGTTTAATATCAAAATAAATACTTTTGCCTCAGTTATAGAGTTTCATAATAGTTTGTTCTTCTTAGGCTCATTCAACTGTAAGAAGCAAGATAGAATATTTCTTTTGTTTATGTAAATGCTAAACTTAGTGAAGGAGTGAACATTTCTGATCTTATACTCGTGCATCTATTGTTTTATTCTATCAATTCCTGTCGGGCTTTTTACAGATAAGCAGCAGACATGATCTGACTACTAATATGTATTGTCATGCTAAGTGGGGTCTTTACATTGTTAGTTTATCATTAAGGCTCTAGAACTAATATGCTTATGTGACTCCCACTTATGGTGATAGAATTCATCTTTCTCTCTGGTTTAATTTTGAGTTGAATTTAAATATTGTTTTGCACTCTTTCTTGAACTCTCCAGTTATGAAGAAGCTATTGCTTGATCTTAAAATTTGATCAAACATATTAAGAGATGTACCTTGTATAGTACCGGATTATCTGTTATATTCCTCAAATTTGCATCATAAGCAATGTCATTTACCATACTAGTGATGCTTCCCCTGCATTTTCCAGGGCTGAATAGGAGGCATTTAGTTGTTGCTTCCAGATGTCTGCTGATGATGTTGGCGCTAGCCACCTTTCTCTTGATCTAAACCAGGACTGACTTTTCTAGAATGGCTAGTGATGAGCCAACAATTCCATAAACTTGTGTAGTTCTTGCATTCTTCCATTTCAGGCCACCTGTGAGCCTCAGATATCTGTTTTGCCAAAGGATGCAAGCTCAGAATCTTGTGGCTGCCAGGGCTCTGACCTGATATGTGAATGTCTAATAGGTTTTCCTCAAACTGTAACCTTAGCTTATCCAATTATAATATCTTTTACATGCTTATGCATGTGTCATTGTCAATGTGTTGCACACGAAAATGACTACATCTATCTTCTATACAAGTGCATGTGTGCACACACATGCACACAAGCACTCATTGAAGATTGTCTATGGTAGTGCACAGCTTTGAAACACTGATTTGATGGTAACTGTGGTAAAAGAACCATATAAGAAACTAAATTATAATGGATTCTCTGCGTTTAATAGTCAATAATCATATCTAGGAACTAATTTTTACATAAATTACATAAATAAGTTGTCTCAAGAGGTAAAGAAGTAGCACTCCAGAAAATAAGGTACCTCGGTCCCATTAAGCAGCAGCTGCAAAGAAATTGCCAGCTGAAAAGGGAAGCGTTGTCTAGATCCTGATCTTAGTGACTAATTTTGGCAATTTTCCTCCTTTCAAATTATATTGACATTTCTGGCTTGTGCTACCCGTGATATTTTTGAGTCAATCTAGTTGTCCAATCAATTCTTGTTCTTGCTATTGCTGTTTTAGAGCAATACTGTTCAGTACTTGTAGTATATGTAGTACTTCACAAATAACATGAGCAAATTCTTTTTTCTTGCGGTCGGAAGCAAACACATGAAATTTGTACCTGATTTCTGACTGGTGCATCACTGTTCAGTTATGGTTAATTAGCTCAAGGTCCCAATGGCTCTTGGACGAATTCAATTGTCAGAATATGGCTAGCCACATTAAAGCCAGAATGGTGCAAAGGTATGGTCATACGTGTATACCCTGTAAGCCTTGAGGGAATATACATTTTAAGTGAATATGCTACAGTACTGAGCTATGCTAGCTACATACATAACAATGATTTATTCATTATGAAAGCAGAATACTTGCATATTCATATTCTAATTGGAATTTCATGTTCTATTCTTATTTATTTCAACTGGCTACAAAGATCCTCTACATTCATATCTCTTCAGATATGTATGTCCCAGCTTTTCCATGAAACCTTATATTTTTGTCAGGCCTAATGTATTTTAGCTGGGTGTGGATATCTGCATATTCTTTAAGTGAAATTGTTGGTTCACTTGAAGACCAATGTATAACCTGGTGCTCATTTGAAATCTGTAGATGGTTTTTTCCTGATTTCTCAAAGTCCTGGTTTTGAGAGGTTGAATAGTTTTCTTATATATGAATATGATGCATGTTTCTTTTTTTTCTTGCTCTTACATGCTGAGGTTGACATCTAAGATGCGCTAATCTGTTGAATTTTTGTTGAATTGTACTCTACCTTAATTTCTGATTGTTTTTTAGTACTCTGGTCTGGTGCAATATCGAAAGGGATAATAAACAGTCTAGACCTGCTTAGCAAAGATTTAATTTCCGATTGTTTGTCTTTCAGTACTCTGATCTGGTGCAATATGTAAAGGGATAATAACAGTTTAGACCCGCATAACAGAGATTTGGACAATAAAGGCCATCACCACATACAATGGAGAAATCATATGAGTATCCTTTAGTTTTTGCATTTTTTGTTCAACATCTTCGATTGTCTTCACCTCAAGTTTAGAGTATCAGTGTTTTCTACTGCAAATATGAAGGTACCATATGAATGGATTCGAAATATGTTATGGATGTGGATTTTGCCAATGCATTTTGAGGGATTCGGATCCCCTAGCTTCCTCACTCAAAGTTACACAGTATAAGAAAGACATGAATAAAATTAAGAGAGTTAAAATTAAATCCGAGAAAAAAATGGGATCCACAAGTTAGATTTTAATATAAAATAAAAAAGGATAAAGGGAATGTCACCAAAGCCAGAGAAAAGAAGTATGGCAAGATGAATGTATATGCTATTAAGCTTGAACTACATATAGTCATGAATTTGGGTTGTTTGTCAGCTTCAATTTGTCAATATGCTATGATGCTTTAACTTAATATGGTCATGAATTTATATTGTATGCTGCATAAAATAGAAGTGTGCCAAGATGAAATCTTGCATGTAAATGCCCAGCATTGTTCATAACTAATAATCTGATGTTCCAAAAATACTGATACGTCATTAAATGTGAAAGGCA
This sequence comes from Dicorynia guianensis, assembly GCA_037013595.1. Lineage (NCBI taxonomy): Eukaryota > Viridiplantae > Streptophyta > Magnoliopsida > Fabales > Fabaceae > Dicorynia > Dicorynia guianensis. Next base: position 27,572,074 of record JASUAB010000015.1, read on the forward strand.
GAGTGAGTTACTTTGCTGCTGCATGTATTTCAACTATCTCACGAAAATCATGTTATCTTGCATGTCTAATTTTCTACCCCAGATAGTTTGTCTCCTGAGGCTATTTTGGACAGAAACAAGCCAATCAAACCTGGGTTACAGCGCAAGGACACTATTAGTCGACGATTCAGCACTCACGCCGTACCATTGGAAGTGCAAGTTTGCCGTCTCGTGTCCTTTTTAGGCCTAAGTCACAGCCTGTCCCAGACTCACTTCTGGCCCAAACGTCTTGGAACTGACGTTGGTGCGAACTGTTGTCTTAATAGAATAATCCAAAAAGAAAAAAGAGAGATGTTTTCGATCCCAAAATAGAGAAGTGTCTGTATGTTTTGAATATAAAGTTTACATGCCGATTTTGCATTGGGTAAATGGTTCGTTTCTTTTACTTATCCTTTTTTTTTCTTGTATCATTAGTTTTTTTCCCCTATTATGTCTTATTCTGTTAAACTTACAGAATAAATAAATCGATTCTTGAGATGAAAAATAATGCTAGAAATTGCTGTAATGCTTTTAGTTTCGTAATTGTCTCCGTGATTTATATAATACAGTGTATTTTTATAAATTAAATTTTAAAAAATTTAATTTAAAATAATTAAATCATTAAATTTATTAAAAATTTTATAACTAAATTATAAGATTTAATAAATTTAGAGGTTAATAATTTATTCACTAAGATTTTTGTAAAAAAAAAAACTTAGTAAAAGTATCATTACTCTATATCATAACTATTCCGTGGGAAAATTCACTTAAATACCACATCATTAATCACAGCCCAAATGACATTGTTGGCATTGACTTGGTTGGGGGAATTCCAAGATGACAATCACATTAAAATATGACTGGAAATAAAGAAAGACAAAAATCAAAATAGAACTACAGTCTTAGAATATATCTCTATAATAATAGGATTCTTGTGGCTCAAGTGGGCTTGTCACAAGAATTAGCAGCAAAGTTCCAAGCTGTCCTCCCTCAGGCAGTATCATATTAACACTGAAAGTAACAAGGTATTCAAATGCTCCGTTCATTGAATGTTGATTTATTACCAAATATTGATATTAGGGGGAAAAAATATGAGATTGAATTCCACATTTCTTTGGAGAAAGCTAATAAAAAAAGTTGATGGATAGGAAACCTACAAATGAGTACAGCATTAATGTGGCTCCACCAAATCCTCTTTCATTGTCTCATTTGCATCCCTTCAGGTTTGGTACTCCCATGTGAAGCTGCTTCTCTCACTCGGAGAAACAGAATGGAAAAGTCTTTGTGAACTACTAATTTGTCCTCAACCCCACTGGATTTATAGGATTCTAACTATTCCTAATTTCCCCTTGAGGGTCACTCTCAAGCTCTTCATGGCATGAAAAAACATTTAATGTGGTGACCAGTTACAAAAGGTAAATTAGGACAGGTCCTATCAAATATTGGTCCTATATCCAACTATTTACACCCCCAATATGTGCTTGAGGTTGAGCATACTTTGAGAATACCAACTTGCTTCTTGTTTCGGTATCCTACTAAGTGTGGGGATTCCTCTCTTCTGTCTAAGATTATTGCATGTGGATTGAAAAATTTTTTACCAAGTTTGTATTGGTAAAGCAAAAGGTGAGAAGAGAGACATGTGGAACAGAAATTGGCGAATGAAAACTTACAAAAAAAATTCTGATGAAACTAAATTCAAATGTTCTATTGTAAATATCAAGAAGATAACTATACCACTTTCTCAAGTTATGTTATTCTTTTCAATTTAAAATTTGTCTTCTTGCACAAGGGATTATGAAAACCTGTGCCTAACCTATTCTATAGAAACAATAAAATTGATCACAAAAAATTTTCATGCAATTTTTCATCTAAGTTTGAGTTTTTTTTATTTTTTTAAAATTACAATAACAATTACAGCTGTCCTCCTTCATAGAATACGGACACAAATGTGTTACATAACTTTTTTCTCATTTACTTTATAACTTTCATATTCACTCTAAAAAAATAAATTTTACCCCTTTTTCAGTTTGTTTCTTTAATTTTATTCTCACCTATTTCTTTCAAACATAGCATGTATAGATATTAAACTCCCATAGTTAGCTAACATTGTGTCAAAATTAAATGCAATTTCTGCCAACAAAAACAAATACACACACACACACACATAAAATGGTAGGTTTCTGATTCCGAAGCAAAAAATAATATTTTTATTTTTACACTCTTATATATATAATTTCACCTATATTTATTATTTTTATTATTTATTTATTTTCTTTTAATTTTTATATTTTAATTTTAATGATTTTAACTGCACCCACATTATCAAACGTAAAACATAAAGACAGCGTATCACAAGCATGTAGATATACAATTTCCGTTCTATTATAGTATCCACAAAACGCCCATTAATATCTCTTTCTCACACTCTCTCCACATTGAAAGGAACCTGCAAATGGTAATTGCCAAGTAGTCATGTGGCACATAGACCTCTCTGCAGAACTGACACTGAGATTTGGATTCTAAGGCTGAATAGAGATAGGTAGCTGGCTAGAGAAGGTGGCATGCTCATGAGGCATGAATTTTGGGCAATCATGCCGAAGAAAGACATTACCATTTGGTACATGACAAACCGACAAGCTCTCATTAATCAAGGGGCAGACATTAGCCAGCTCAATTGCTTTGGCATGAGTGCCTAATTAGGAGACATCCACCATTAATCTAATGCAGTTTTTCTTAATTTTGCAAAACACTTGCTGCCATGCCCTTAGATCTTAAGCATTTACTCGGGATTTTAAAAATCTTCTCTAATTGTGGGCTACAGAGGAGAAAAACTAGAAAGTGAAAAACAAAAACAAAACAAAATATGAAATAGTAGGTTAAATTAACTAAGATAATACCATGAGCTGGCTGTCCATCATACTCATAAACAATTCTATTATTTGAGAGTTTTCTTTTAATTTATTTGTAGCTCTTGACTTATTTGATTGAACATCTATCTAACACAAGCAGCCAAAAGAAAAATTATATAAAAAAACTAGATGATATATTACGATATTTAATAATTTGTACAGTGATATTTATTGTTATTTTAATTTTTTTAAATTTTTAGATGAAAAGTTTGATTTCTTTCATTATCTGTTCTTCTTCCAATCCTTTGTTGAATTATTTAGATGAATAGAAATATTAATTGATATATAGTACTCATTTTCTTTCCAAAAAACTTAGGTGAATGATTTGGGTGTGTAGGAAAATCATCAATTAAATTTGATTAGATAATAAATGAAATTTATTTTAAAGTATCATCTTACAGTTTAACGTATAAGACAATTTCAAATTCAAACCATCATCTCCAAAAGAAAAAAATTATTTTAGGGGAAAAAATGGTAGCAATTCGAGGCATGCATGCATATATTAAAATGATAATTTTGATGCAATAGAAAGTGAGAGTTTATGGCAGAAATTTGAAGGTGTGCAGAGCTACAATCTTATTGGAATGTAGATTTTGTCATCTAGCTAGGGTTAGGGGGACACTGCTTTGATGTTAACGCGGAAGCATGCTCAAGACAAAGCACAAACCAACAGAAGCCTCTAATATTATAAAACCAAGAAGCTCTCAAATCAGGACATGGATTACTGTTTGATCAGAGAGAGATCAATTTAAAATAATAATAGTAACAACAAATTAAATATTGTAATATAATTAAAAAAAAATAGGAGTACGTGAAACATTATGCTGTTGTTTTGTGTGATTGGTATCCTCAAGGCATAATCTGCGATTCCCATGATTCACAGCCAAAGCAGACTTCTACAATCATCTGCCATAACACACAAGGAATGCCAAATCATATAGAAAATCAATAACTACAATGACATTAAGAGCAATAAAATAATAAAGTTATTATAATTTTATAAATTAAATTTTATAAAAATTTTATTTAAAAAATTTAAATTATTAAATTTATTAAGTTATACAATCTAAATTATAAAACTTAATAATCTAATAATTGATAATTAATTTTCTGAAATAATTATAAATAAAATTTGATGAGACTAACTTCTTCTTAATGAAATATGCTGGAAATGATAGTAATACATATGAAGAGCTTACGCTTCTTGTATTTTTACAAACAAAAATTTGAGGAAGAAAAAGAAAGAATGATAAGAATATAAATATGTGTAAATATTATATATAAAATTTATATGTACGTATATTATTACTCTAAAAAATATAATAGTGCTATTCTTTACACATATTTCAAGATTAACATTGTGGTAAGGAGAATAAATGACTCATAATTATGACTAGCAGTGTAGGTGTACAAATTTACAATTGAAAGTGAAGAACATAAGTTAATTATGGAAGAGGTCACATGCTGCATGGCATGCTTTGGTTGCTTTAATTAAAGCTAAAAAGGAAAATCAAATTACAAGGACAAGGAGATCTCTCCTAACCACATGCATTTTGGGGGACCAGCAAATACAAAATAAAAGTTGGAGCTCTCTTCCCCAGCCCCTGCAATCCCATGAGAAGATCCCAAAAGGCACTACAGAGGGTGTTTCTCTAAAGACTTGATTCTCACTATATTACAACTCAAATTCCCCAATGTCCCATGAAAGAGAATCCATAAAAAAGTATACCCCCTTACTTAAAAATGACCATTTTATTTATGTCTTGAAAGGACCATTCTCAATTTGTAGTTTTCTAATAACAATAAACTCACTCATCAAAGGCATTATTGAAGGAAGGTGTCAGATAATGTCGATATAATTTTTTAATTATGTTATTTTTATTGATTAAATTTTATTAGATATTTATTTAAAAAAATTAGACTATTAAATTTATTGATCTCATTGATTGTAAATCTTATAATAAAATTACTATTTATAATAATTTAACAATCATTCATCAATGAAATTATATTTTTCTTAATTTTTAAAAGAAGTAGGGCTTTAAATCACATAAAATAATGCTTTTGCCCATTTATTATATTATATTTCTTTTGGTAATGCATTATGCTACATGCTAGTTGTTATCCAAAAAAAAAACTATGTTGCTTTGGCAACAATTTAGAAAGAACAAGTACAACATTGTGGTGAATTACATAATGGTTAGGTTAGAGGATCCCAGTGCTGGGAAACAGAGTGGTGCACAGATCACAAGTCTAAACGGAATAAACAATGTGAGAGGAAGGAACTTAGAAACCCAACAACTATGGGGTTTCACAATCTTACCTGTATACCAATTGCTCTCTCAATTCAAGAAAACTTCAAAAATTGCTATCATGCAATAAGCAATGGGGTATTATGACTTGTCTTTCTTGGAAATTAAAGTGAAGTACGACAGAGAGTTCAGTCTGTTACTACTATCACTCTACTCATGAGTTTTGTTCTAAACTTGGTAACTGCATCATGGAGATTGCCTAAGTGCAGAGGGATTCAGAAGTTATTAATAAATTCTTATCATGAAGGGGTGAGCTTGTGAAATAAGATTTCGTGGGTCTTGGATGTATATGGCACATAGCCCTTCAAACTTGTGTTTCCAATCATGTTTCTTCTTTTATTTCTTTCCACACAAATATTGCAACAACGCCATCAAGTTCACCCGTCTTATTAAATGTACATTTTTAAATATATAAATTATATATATTTTCTTACATTTTTATTTTTTTAATATGTATTTACATATATATTTATAGTGTGCAAAATTGTATGCACATAATATTTTTTCAAATTCATTAATAAATACATATTTGATATAAAAGTAGGTATATTAATATATTATTTCGTAACAAAATTATTATATAATTCTCATACAATATCTATATTTAATATAAATGTAGATATGTTGTCTAAAATAAATTTTCACAGGTACATTTGATATAGGAATATATACGTTGATATATTAACTTTCATATGAATTTTATACCCAATTTACATCTAATATGAAGATGAAATAGATTTTAAGTGATGAAACTTAGAGAGAGAAGAGGGGGAGGGGGGCAAAGATGGTGAAGACGTACAGAGAATTAAGGATACACAATCAAGGGCCAAAAATGCATTACAAAATTACAAATCTCTCCAGAAAGAAACCAATGAAAATATACACAAAGTCAAGCAGCTATCTAGCTAGTTGGTAGCTGTTAACTCTTATAACTCACAATACTAATAGCTACATTGCAATTGGCAGCAGGACACTTGGCCAACAGCCAAACAAACCTCCATTGCCAGGGTCAGTTTTGTTTTTTCTTTTTCTTCTTTTCTGGGGTGGATAAATAAAACTTGGGTTGGGATGACAAGTCAGTGGAGAAAGGAAAACTTTTCAAGGGAAAGCCACAAGGGGTATTTTGGTCCCTAAACTCAAGCTCCATTTATATACTCTACACAAACTTGCACCAGTGGATTGGTACCCAATATCCAATCAGGACCTTTGATCGGGATCATCTGTTCTAGATAGGCGTTTGAAGATGATCGGTGCGCCATACTGAGGATAGAGTAGCATCAGCACCGTTGGTGCATGCCGATAACTTGGGGCCAACTTAAAACTAAAACGCTGTAGTATGATAGCTAGCGCCAGTCTGGTCTGTAGAACCGCGAGATTTTGTCCGATGCATGTACGTACACCAAGACCAAATGGTATGAATGCCACGGGATGCTTCGCCGCACGGGCCACACCCTCTGAGAAACGGCCAGGATTAAATTCATTGGCATCGTTGCCCCACAAGGCCTGATCATGATGAACGGCCAGGATTGGAATCAAGAGCTCGGTCCCCCGTGGGATCTTGTAACCCCCTAAATCCGCATCAGTTTTTGCCCGTCTGATTGTCGCGATTGTCGGTGGGTAGAGTCTTAAGGATTCGTTCACAATCATGCTTAGCTGCACCACATCACAACCCACAACATTAGAGAATAAACCAGAAAAAAAAAGTTAGAATAAATGAAAACCTCTTTCATTATTGAAACACATTAAATATTTAGTAAAATTTTATAAATAAAAAGACCGATTTGCCACTTCGGGAGATACATCCTATGTTGATTAAAATGACAAAAATGCCACTAGATGTTCCCGTCGGGACAGGTAATAGAAAGCAAAAGGTGGCAGTTCGGTTTTTCTCAGCGAACGAACGGAAAGAGAAAGAAGCTAAGAGACAAAACATGATTTTCGTCCAAACTCTAATGAGGAGGGGAGGAAGGGGTGGCTAGGCTGCATACATAGATATGGACAAAGATAAAAAGGTGGGGAGGGCGCTTAGTGCCAGTGGCATACCGTCTTGAGCTTTGCAACATCATCCTTGTTGGGAAGGTCACGTGATCCACACATCCTGAGGACCTCGTCACGTGCCTGGACCTGCCACTGTGGGTGCATTGCTAGCAGAATGGTGGTCCACGTGAGCAGGTTGGATGTGGTCTGTTTGCCTGCAAAGAAGAAGCTCTTGCACTCTTCCACGATGTCATCCACTGTGACATTAGAGCCATTGGAATTGGATTTGGAGGCCTGGATCATCAGACCCAACAAATCCTTAGCCACTTTCTGATTCTCGTTCCCACACCAGCAGCAGCTCTGTTTCCGGCGGTCGATGAGCTTCACCAGGGATTTCTTGATCTCCTTGTCCAATTTCCAAGAATTTATATTCCTCCTTGTGGGAAAGAATCTGTAAAGAAATTCCAACATTAATATTATATTATATTATATATAATAATGGAATGGAGTTTAGAGCAGCAGTACAATAAAATAGTGAATAAATTACCTACCTGTAACCTGGGATGAACACTTTCTGGAAGGCATCTGCAGCTAAGAGCATTTGTTGGGCTTGTAATCGGAAGATGGCTTTGCCATCTTCGTAGCTGCTTCCGAATGCCGTCCTTGTGATAACATCTTCTGTTAGGGTTTGAAACCACTCAGAAACTTCGATTTCCACCTCACCATTCTCCGACATTGCCCACCACTTGTCCAACATCTCAACCACGCTTGTTGCCATCACCGGAATCATCAACTAAACAAAATGTTCAGATTCAACATCAGATTTACCATTAATGTAAGTTTTTATTATTACCATGAAATGCCACAGGAGGTCTTTTGACTTTGATTTGTACGAGAACAAAATGGGGAAGTACCAGATATTAATGTTACCTATAAAAATAATGTTGGACGTTGTTTACCTTGAGATTTTCCATGTGAAAAGTGGGGAAGATGATTTTTCTGTGGTGAACCCATTTTTCTCCTTTGAGGCTAAGGAGCCCATCACCTTCTAGCTGTTTCACGAGTGGGGGAGCTTCATTTTTCTCATAGAGTTCTGACTTGGAGGTGAAGATTTCCCGGATGAGGTCAGGATCAGAGACGGTGAGACGAACGGTAGGGCCAAACCAAACAAGGAAGGTTGCACCTGTGTCAACATAATTGACAGATTTTTAAGCAATTTATCAGAACAAGTTTAACCAGATTTGCTAATTAATGATGGCTACAAGTACCAAAGATTAATGAAAAAAACACATTAAGTTACAGATAATCTCAAGGGAAGAAGAACTGAGGGGTTTTATTTACACAAAGTTGGAACTACCAAAGAGGCTCAAGTTGTAAGTGTGAAGTATACAAAAAGAGGAAGGAGCAGGAACGTGACAGCCATTAGTGTTCAGAGGGGGAGCATGGATAGTGTAGACCCTACATCACAGAGACACAGAGAAAGAGAGATAGAGATGGCAAAAACAGGAGGAGGTGGGAAGAAGACAGGTCAATTTTAAAACGGTTACCAAACATATACAACTACATTGTCAAAATTCAATTCCCCTCCCATCGAAACAAAAGAAAGAGGACATGGAAAAGAGAGCAAAAGCAGATGACAACTCCACAATGCCAACAAAGTGCAGTGTGTGTGTGTGTGTGTGTATGCATGTATCATAAACATTATGACTATATATGATGGGGTGTTTCAATATATATACATATAAACTGGAAAATATATTTTTCATTTTCATAGGGAGGGAAGAAATAGAAAGAAAGAATATGGACAAGATTTGCATAACTGACAAGTTTACAGAAGGGATAGTAGGAAACAAATGTTTGATTACATACGAAGCTATACCCTTATTGGATTTTCAGCCCCAGAAGAAGGAAAAGAAGGGGGTGGGGGGAAGAAAAACAAAAATGGGAACAGATGGTGGGGGAAGAGAGAAACCGGGGGTGTGCGGAGGAAGGGTCCAAACTCTGAACTTGAACATCATGCATCAAACAGCTAGCTCTGGAAAAGAAAAGCCTGAAAAAGTTGCAAAAAAGAAGCACCCTAACTTCGGAGTGAGTCCTTGAAAAGTCTCAAAATTCTCAAGGAAGAATCATAAAACTTGGAAAAGGAACATCATCATCATCACTGAAGAACACCAGCTTTAATGATTATGAGGAGAACTGTTGCTTTCGAGCTAGAGATCACCACAAGGGCTTAGGAACTTCATTCCTTGGTATAGGCTATGGCTAGCTTAAAGGGGGAGCTTGAAATCAGTTACTCCAAAAATGAAATGCATTCTTTCATTGTGGAATTCTTGTAAAAGGAAGTTATAGGGAAGCTAAGAGAGGAAATAAACAGATATCGAAACAGAATCAGACCCAGTTCTTTGAAAACTTACTTGAGATTAAAAGGGTGTAAGAATAATGTATCTAAAAGGAGAGGAAAAGACAAAAGGACAGAACTTTAATTAAAACAGTGAAGAGGAAGAAGAAGAAGAAGGAGTGGTTGATAGATTTATGAACAAATTGTAAGTACCGTAAATTTTCTTCCAATGATGGTAGAAGGAAAGGACTCTGGGAAGAATGTTGTGAGAGAAAGGCATGGGTTGAGAGGAAGCCTTCAACATCATGCCCCCGAGTTCTTTGACATTGCCAATGAAGAAACGATAAGGGGGTCCTCTGATTCCTTGCTTGGAGAAATGGCCTTCAATTTTTCGAGGTCGCCACCAAAGCAGCACTGCAACCTTGAGCACAAATAGTAGAGCCACGAATGAGAAAAAAAGGAGCTTAATCCAAGACAAGAGCTCCTCCATATGTTAATTTTCGAGCCTCAATTCAATTTAGAATTTTTGGGTATAATGATCACAGAAAAATCTCTCTTCTCTCCTCCGCTTGGTAGTGTATTGTGGGACTCTGGTGCCAAGCAGCCTTTGTCTTTGGCTTTGCTTGTCATCTGCTTTGCTTATGTTGGTTGTTAGTGCCTTGGCTTTTTAATACTACAAGGACAGAGAGAGAGAAGAAGAAGAAAAGAGCTGGCTTTGGCTGGGCAGAGAGAGGGAGAGAGGGTAACTTGGCCAACGGCGTAGGGGCCGCCATTGGAATTCTAAGGGTCAACGAGAGCCTTTTTAATTTTTAATCCTTTCAAGACGCCGTTACCCTTGTCTTTCCTTTTTAGTATTTCTATATCCTTCCAATATTTATCTATTTATTATTATATTTAATATCAATTTCGTAAAATAATCAAATTATTTTATTATTTAGATGATTGGTATTTAATAAACAATATAAACTTTTAGCATTTAACTAATTAATTTTAATTTAGAAAACATTTTATCAGAGAGATGAAAATATGAGTTGAAATAGAATTTCTTAATAAAAATCGAGATTCGATTTAAAGGAACACAACGCGCATAATATAATTAGCGTTTGATTAATTTTTTTTTGGTGAAAAATGGTTTCATACTTATTTCTTAGAAAATAATTGAATTATTTTATTCTTTAATTATTTTTCAATTTATTTGTAATTACTTTATATACTATATATGATGCTTGAGGCATGCATGCATGCATTGAAGAACTAGTTTATATCCATTAAATTTTTCAATAAATTTGAAGTAAAAAACATTCCATTGCACTGTTGAATTGGGTAGCACCTCTCTTAATGCCAAAAACAGCAACCCATTTCATGGTACCTAGGTACGATGAAATGGGTATAACGAGATTAATTCTTGTCACTTGGATGCATGTTTCCAAATTATACCACCCTATAGTGTTGTACATATATAATTTTGGCATTGACTTGCTACAACTTACATAAATATGTATGCTTTGCTGCTGTTGTCTTGTTACTTAATCTGCAATATAACTTGTAACAATATCTTATGTTAGTAATTGAAATCGAATGCTTTCTCCACTATTAAAAATATAGAGCTTGTGATAATTAGTTTTAATTCAAACTATTTATCCATTATAAATTCAGGGGAAAACTTAGATGCTGCTTGGACATCTCAATTATTGCAAAAGAAAGACAAACGAAAGAGTTTATATGCTAATTAATCAATTTCAATATTTTTATGAAGTCTCTTTTATGTGAATTTTATGTATGCATTGGTGTCAGCTTAAGCAAGGAAAGACATCATTTTGTATTAAAAAATATTTTGCACCGTGGAGAGACACGTTTCAACTTTGTGAGATTTATGTAAATTGAATTGCGCAAAAGTAGTATTTTACTATTTTAATCAAGCAATGCATGTATATTAAAATAATGGTATATGCACATTTTTTATATATAAATTGTCACATTACCACATTTAAATTTAATTAGCCCTGCTTAAAATAAATTTTGATAAAGTTGGTTAAATTCAAATACTTTCATATGAGTGGTGAAAAGAATTGTGTACATACTGTAATTTTGTGTAATATTAAATTTTAATAAATTTTCTAAAGAGAAATTTGTATGAAATGGTTATTTTATATAAATATTTTATTTAAATTTCATTAATTCTACACTTAATATTGATTCTTTTAAAGAAAATCTTAACTATGCCACTCTAGAGCCTGCACAATTCATACGTATATATAATTTATTAAGTTAATACAAATAAGAAAGAATTTAGTTACAGATATGTCACACCATTTAAAAATTACTTAAAATTTGTGTACAAAACTTGTATGTATATGCAAATTGACTTATAATAATTAAAAGAAAGCATTAGTTTGTATATCAATTCTTTATATATTTATTTTTACAAAAGTCTTACAAAGTCACGCTAATAGGCATATGTGCAGACTCCTATTTTTTATGCCCATTTTTCTTCCACGACAAAGTTCTATCATATAATCTTACATGAGCTTTGCGTGAGAGTATCTTCTATGAGTCTATCTTTTTTTCTTACTTTTTCTTTGCATATATAGGTTTACCTTATGCATGACATTGGTCATAAGTTCAAATGAAAGTCAAAAGATAATTATATATATTTCCCCCCATATGTCCTATCGAAACGAGCAGGTCTTTAATTAGAAACTTATAATGAATTAGGTACAAAAATGTAAATATGAAAGAAGGATAATGGGATGAGATAATATATAGTATTATCTGTACCAAAAAAAAAATATATATAGTATTATACAAAGATTGAGGGTTCCATGAAAAGGGAAGGATAGGATGTGGAAGAGGCTTGTATTGTTCCTACCTTGTTCCTTGTTCCCAGAAAGATGATCTTAGGAGGGGGAGAGAAAGGGAGGGGGGAGCACAAAGGAGGTTGTCGTTTTGGAATGTTGCTATTCAATTTGTGCACATGGGAACAACGCTGTCTAGCTTATGGTTTCTTTCTGTGCATTAGGTAGGGAAATATGCTCTGGTTGACCCAACAGTGGGGTGCCCACGCAAAGGCACCCTCCCCTAATCTTGTCCTAATACACCCAAGACATATTGGGGCCATGTGCCCCTCATGGGTCCTACAAATTTATAACAGAACTCAGCGGTTCAGAGTTTAGCTTATGGACAAACGCTGCCCCACTTCCCCACATAATCTCAAATTTTTAGGCTTCAAAGCCACCCAGATTGAGATTGGACAAACCATGAAACCATTTAATTTTGCTTCCAAATTAATCTTCAATAGGCATAGGTTCCATCACAAAAGTGCTTCTACTGACAGTACAAGTGCTTCTTGTTTAAGCTGTTTTTCTTAAGATCCCAATTCATTGGGCATTCTATTAAAACACTCGACATCAAATGGGGAACAATGCCCATTTAGTTTCGTTGAATTAGTGGTTTTGCAAACAATTGGTAGGAGCCAGAAGGGATCATCATGTGGAATCAACATTGATAAAAAAAGGGATTCATATTTAAAGAACAGAAAATATAGTATGGGACTTATCTGAAACTCACGAAGTAGAAATCAGCCCCACTTTTTCCTCCATTTATGTGGTAGCTTTATATGTCACATACACATTTAGTGCTTGCTCGGTGTAACACAGCTCGTGAGAGAGGGAAAAATTGTTTCAAGAAATAGCTGTAATTATTATAGTTATGTTATTTTTATATATTTAAATTTATTAAATATTTTTTTAAAATATTTAAATAATTAAATTTATTATATTTTATAATTTAAATTATAAAATTTATTAATTTAACAATTTATGTAATTATTTATAAAGATTTAATTGATTTCAATTAATAAAAAGAATTTAATTTTTTCTAATTATTGTGAAATTCTAAATGAGTCATTCAGTTGAATTTATAAAAATTAATAATTTTAATTTTTTAAATGAGAGAATAAATAAAATCTCTCTGTGGCAATTGCGAGACCGTTTGTATAATGGCGCAGAAGAGTTTGTCAGGTCATGAGACAGACAGAGCGAGCATCAGTTGAAGAGTTCAAAGAAGATATGGATTAGTCCTTGCAGTCTTATCCACTGCTAACTTTAGTTACAAAGCCTTGTATAAATAATTCCAAAAAACAGAAGAAAAAAAGAGATAGAGAGAATCATGATCATCAGGCTGACTTGCCCCAGCAACCCTAACGATTTTTTTCTCTGCAAAATCTAAAAGAGAAAAGGACAAAGTAGAACATGCAATATCTCTTAAAAAGCTATGGAGTTTTCGAAAATGATCAAAACTATCCACCCAAGAAAGCCTGCAGCTGGTAAGGTACCTTTGCTTGCAATTTTAATGTTACACTGAATGCTTTCTTCCCGTATCTGATTTTGTATTTCAGATTTGGCTTTCTCCTTTGCCCCTTTGGATTGCACTGCTGAAGTACATTTTAAGACATTCAAACAATCAGCAAACATGTTCGAGATTAATTACTTTAGTGCAATATGTGATTATTTGATGGGTGACAAACTTTGCTTAGACAACAAAGTGATCAAGAAGACAAATTTTCAAATTTGTGACAGCTCATGACTTGAACATGCACAGGCGACACATCTCAAATCCCATAGGGACTCACTTGTCACATGTCATTAAAGTCAATGGAAAGATTACTTGTAAAATCACATACATCTATCACACAACACAAAAGAGGGAGAAGAGGGGCCTGCAATTTCATGTCATACCCTGTTTCCCATGCAATGGGAATGTTAGAAAACTGAGGATGCCATCACTGAACCATCAAATCATTGATAATACCCTTTTTCCCCCTTTTTGATTTTCTTAAATTATTTTGTTATCTTCAATTAAAAGCTTATTTAAAAAAATTATGTAATTTATTCTGAAGCCTGAATATTAAATGAAATATATAATTTCTCTCAATTGTCACCTAAAATGTGAAAGTTTATCATTACTAATTTATTCTGAAGCCTGAATATTAAAGTAGCTAAGCTAGATAGAGTTTTGGTAAGCATCTATACAATAAAATGATGTCACTTCTACAGTGAATTACATAATGCTTATACAATATATAAATAAAAATTAATTATTAATAAAATTTATTATAATACAAGAATAAAACTAATCTTTATTTTTATATTATATAATTATTATGTAATGTACAAACATATAAACAATACTTAAAAAGCATATAAGCGCACTGAGGGATATATCTGATCTGATATTATAGACTACTATGAAGCATGCATCAATCTTAATTAGATTAAAGGGAAAAAAAACCGAGAGCATGTTGAAAAGAAGTTTTGGAATTATTAGGGGAGGCAAATAATTGCTTTCAGTGATAGATTAGAGCCAAATAATTGGTAATAATTGTCCCCAAATACGACATAATCTTTCCTAGCTATGTCTGCAAATCAAATAGACGAAACTTCAAAAGTTGTAAAAAGATATAGTTGTTAGAGATTAGAGATATAATGAGCAATCAAAGGGATATGCACATATCATTTGCTAGCAAATCTCTCCCCCCACCATATTTCATATCTCCTATTTGTGATTACCTCTTATACTTTAAACAATCACTTCCATCAATCCCGCATGACTTTTTCTTTTTTATTTTGTTCTTTGTATTTGTTAATGAACATATTAAGAATAAAAATAATAAAATTACATACAAACAGCGTGTACAAAAATAAATTTTTAAAGATGAGAGAAAAAAATGTAAGAATATCATATAGTATATAGAGGATGTAAAAATTTCATTTATATAAATATCATTGCTTGCTAAGAATATACACCCACTTATCTTTCTATATATGGCATGTTCACCATACTCCATTACCCCTGCTATATGGGATTGCCTTTTTGACCTTCAAAAAATAGAACAATGAAGGATTCAAATCCAATTGCTAATCAATACCAAATCCATATGGAAAAATAGTTGGCCTTTTGTATGGTTGTGGTCAACCAAATGATGAGAATCGTAGAATAATGGTCAAGTAATGCGCACTTAATAGAGAGGGTCAATAGAAAAAAAAAAAAAGAAGAAGCAAATAATGCTCAATTTCACTATCAAAGAGCATGCGGTTGCGCATGCCTCAGCAATATTCAAAGTTTACAATGGTGATTACCTTCATTATTTTATACCCAAATTAGAAAAAATATATTTATATTAATTTATGGTTTTGTCCCATTGATATCATAATCCTCAATTGAAAAATAATATTCTTTTCATATAAAAGACTTACAAAACATTCATAAAATAGTATCATATTCTAAAAAAAATGAATTTTTTGTAAAAAATTTCGTGTTTACTTTGATAAGAATTTTCTTTGAAAAAATATTTTTTAATAAAAAATCATATGATTAAATATTATTAAATTTACATTAATAAACTTATAATTATCTTACATTTTAAAAAAAATAAAGTATAATACATTTCAAATTCTGTTTCAAAGTATAAAAAAATTAAAAGTAAGAGATACTTAGCAATACTCAATCCATGCCGTGGAATCATCCTGAGTAAGAGATTTCTTCCGGCAATAAGCTGAAGCTTGTCAAATCAATAATACCACGTGTCTTCCAATCCAGTTTGTCCTCATAGAGTCATAAGCTTCGGCCCTTCGATCGGTTACGTCACGTTATGGAGCTTGCCCCAGGCTCCGGCTCGAGAACTTGTTTGTTTCTTGGTCCCCGCCAGTTTGCCACATTCACCTTCTCTCTTGCATATTCATAGTTATACAGGGATTTACACACTTCTTATGTTAGTGTCACGTTTTAAAATGAAGAAAATGATGCAACGTTTCGTTTTATTTTATTTTTAAGTTTGATAGATATTTTATGGTTGTAAATAATTTTAAAATATCTTTTATTTTATTCATCTAATTTAAATTTTATATATGATATTTTCATAAATTTTCTGTCACTTTATGAAATGAATTTAATATATTAAATTTTAAAAAATTTAAAAATAAAAAAAATAAAAAAAGAGAAAATATGTATAAAGTGTACAAATATTTTATGTACATCTATCACCACTCCTTGAATAAGGATTTTTTACATTTGGATCCCATAGAATTCAAATATTTAATTAAAATTTTTAAGTGGTTCTCAATAATTCCCTTTACCTCCTTTTTAAATTCCCTCAAAATTCTCTCTTACTCTCTCCAAAGTTACGGTCTACGGTTGCTAGGCAGCCTCATTCCCACATCCTAACTTACATCCACCTTGTCTCTCTCCCATTATTTTTCCACATCAAACTTCTCTGCAAATGAAACCTCTTTCATTTTATTTTTACTCAAGTTTATAAAACACGCTCATCACCATTTAATCTAATGTAATAGAATTTATGCCAGTACAAAATGAAAAATCTATACTCAATTCAAATTCAATTGATCAGTGCATATCTCAACCCAACTTGAGACCTACCCCACACATTTATCCATTGAATGATAGATTATATTTTTTTGTCAAGCCTAACACGATCATATAAAATAAATTAAAACATGTGTAATTTAACAATTCAACCAACACATACATGTAGTTGGTTAAATTTAGGTTAAAAATTAAATATTTTATTTTATTTAACTTGATCGACATTTTATTCTAAACCTAACGCACTGTTACACCCCTCTAGTTCCAACTTATATAAATTCGATTTCAAATGGACATAATGTGGGTATGAAAAGCATAATCTACTGTACATGCATGGCATTGATGGGAGTATGTGCAATTTGCTGTTCAATTTGATTATGACCTGGGAACTGTTTCGGTAAAAATGAAAGAGGGGTAAGGTTGGCAAAAGAGAAATGAAGGAAAGATCACATGGTTCCAAACAGTGATTTGAGTGAGAGAGAGAGAGAAAGAAAAGGCAGCAGCGTCAGGTTTGTTTTGGAGTACACGAAGATAACAACCTCTGGCAGTAGAAATGATATGTGGGAATCACACGCATTGGCAAAATCCGTACTTTCAATGCAACCAAATGCATATTTTATGACAAAGGGGCTTGCGAGCCACCATAAAGGTCATGAATGGAGGGCCTGTGTTTTCACCTTTTCAGTTAAAAAACAGCACTCTATGATGTCCAAGTTTACTTTTGTTTTTCTTCTCTGCCTTCTCAAGAATTCCTCTCAACATCACGGTAACTTATAATAATATTGTATATATATATATATATATACACACACACACACATATATCTGATTATATTGTATAAAAATTATACAATATTTCTATGAAACATAAATAAAGAGTTGTCCTTAACTAATTTTGTATAATATATACAATATAATTACGTGCAAATAGTATTATTTGTAATTTATTAACGTTGTTGATGTGCACGTCTACTTTGCTACACAGATGAAGGTAAACACAAGGTACTGCATTTCATGCTGTGTGTTTTGTCCCTTTAAAACCAACCTTCTACAATTATGTCTCTTTCCAAAGGCACTGTCTTATTATATATAATCAAGTTTTTACTTTCACCTTACCATGTTTCCTTTTGTAAAGAAATTAAAGCTTTACTCTCTCTCCCTGTCTGTGATTCCTTTATTTAATTAATTTTCATTCTTTGCTTTCGACCTAAAAGCTAATAGCTAACAACTTTAAAGAGAATAGAGGATAAGCTTACCATGTTGCCAGTATCAATATTCACTTTTCAGCATATAAAATGTTTAACTGTTTTATCTTCAAGATGTCAGCTGTCTAGCGGTTGCACATTTATATTAATGGATTGGAATCTTCTGTTTGTAAAGGTAAAAAATAAAATAAAATAGAGATAGATATAAAATTAAGAAAAAAAAATAATAAAAGAATATAATGAAATTTATATATTAAATTATAAAGAAAAATAAAAAGAAGTCATTAAAATTAATAAAAAAATTTAAAAAATTTAAATTTTCATATAATATAATTGACAATTTGCTGAATTTCTAGCAAATGTGTAAAGATTATTTTAGGAAAGAATAATGATAAGGAAATAAAAAATTAAAATGTGTTTGACTCCATTTGAACCTAATTATATTTGTTAATGCATGATAAAAATTAGCAGTCTATGCTAGTGATCACTAAATGGATGGTCTGACAAATTAAGGAAGGCCAGCCCATATAGTTTTCATTCTAAATGAGGGGAGTGGGAAGGTGTTGAGTCTTCAAGTGAAATGAGATTGAGAAATGGTAAAGAAACAGAATCCAAATCATCATAACCTGGCTGCCACGAGAGAGAGAGAGAGAAGAGATATGAAATAAAAGTAGCATAGACTGAACCTACCGGTCCTCATTGCCTAGAAATTCAGATTTCCCTATTCTCTAACTCCCATTACCACCAATAGATGCATATAGCATAGACAATGACAGTTGCTTGCTATCCTCCTATCAATGCTCCTCCCGTTTATGTGTAGGCACATGTTTCCTTTGCAGAACATGTCCTGTTTCAAATTTACATGAAGACAAGCTACAACTAGTTTTATTTTTCTCACCTTACCATCATCCTCTGTCCTACCATGAGGGGCTCCCCATATACATTTTTGTAAATATGTATCCTCAGGCTCACATGATGGGCCATCTTATCATAAGTCACATTCTTCCATTGCTATTCTATTCTTCCCCACTCTAATTCTTCCCTTTGATGTTGTTGGGTTTGTTTGCATATGGGGCTGGCTTTATATCATATTCTCTGTATTTCTGTATTTTTATTTCCTCATAATTATTATTTAATAAAATTTAAATAATTAAATTTATTAGATTGTATAAACTATACTGTGAGACTCAATTAATCAAAAGCTCACACTTAATCATGTGAGATTATGAGAACAACTTTTGTTATCTATATATCATTGAGGGTAATACTATAGTAACACAATAATGTATATGCTGAAAGTAGCACAAATTCCAAAAGCAGACATTCAATAGTTGAAAGATCCCAACATTTATGTTGCTATGACATCCTCAATATTTCCAAGAAGTTAGTTAGGTTCTTAATTATGTCTTTCCTTAAGAAGATAAAAAAAACTCTTAACGACTTTACATGGCCATGCAATTACATGAGTCAATTTTTTTAGTACATCATAAATGCTTCAATTATCGTTATTTTGCAATACTTTGATATCAAAATACATAGAAAAAATAACACTAACAAATACATGTAAAAAGTGTATAAAAGACATATCATCCAGCACCTTAAACCAGTTGTTGTTTCCAAGCTTTCCTCTTCAAAATCTTAGATTCGAATTTAAATCCTTACATGTGTGTGACACTTTTCTTCAAAAAAAAAAAAAAAATCATGCACTATCCATATTTTTTAAAGGGTCTTGGTTAAATGAATTGCGTTATGTTCCAACTGGGAGATAGGCTACCGAAAACTCTATCCACTTAAATTGCTTGGGTTCCACTTTTTAATTCATAAAAAGTTGATTACATTATTAGAATACATTGAATAATCACATACACAAAACACATGGCTTAAAAAGATATGAAAGGACTTGGAGATACATGATCCCCCAATGCATGTCCCTAATTTTTCGGGTTTTAGGTTACATTGATTGCTTTGACGATATGAGATATCCATACCCATGTTGATGACAGCGTCGTTTGAAGACTAGATTGACTAATAGTAATAATAGAGGAAAACGAAAGATAAGTTTGTCCAATAGGAAACTAGCTGTGATTAGTATGTGTTGGAAGATGCTAATCAATTTGCTACCAAAATGCATGATGTAACAGAACAAAATGAGGAGACAAACAGAACAGACGCATATGGAGGCCATTGACAAGAGGAACATGTGAGCTGAAAAGGAAAAGGAAAGAATAGCCACTTGAGAGAAAGGATGCAGGACAGCGTGGGCCACAAAGCAAAGGGTGCCCCGCTAGGGAATGGCAGTAGAAGGTGACTTTTTCAGGTTCGAAAACCAAAAGGGCTTTGGAGGGTTGAATAGATAACTAGGGCCTGCCATACAGCTAGCCCAAAGGGAAACACCAACCACATTCAACCGACACCGAAAGGCACCCTTCTGAAGCTGCCCTTTTAAAGCTTGTGCGCTCCGAATACGAGATCTTTGCTAAGAGGTAATGAATGAGCTCCTGAAGAATTGGACGTGTGCTAGTCATGAGCCCACTCCCCCCACAATGGTCGAGACCAGCTTTCAGGTGGCCCACAAAAGTAGTGCTTGGTGGCCACTGTGAGACACAACAGTATGCAGAGCAATGGGAAATGGGTCAAATGGGTGTGGGTTAGACGCGACAGCGATAGGGACAAGTCTTAAGGCATATGGAGGTGAATGGGCGGAGCGCTTGACGGGTGGAGCGGTCGCTGGTCCATCAGGGCACGCCTACTTCGCAGGTAACCAGTTCTGGGGACATGGCAAGTGAGTGTGTGCATATTTGCATAACTACTCTAGTTCTTGTAGTGGCGTCGTGGGGTATTCAATATTCAATATTCACATGTTGATGATAAAAGGCACAATTTCATGAGTTCGTAAATGGCTAAAAACTATAGCCAATAGCTGTACCAAAAAACAAAAAAGCTATAGCCAATAGTATACTGAATGACATTAGGTGGGTTTTCATACTTCGGTTCTGCGGTTCATCATTTCTGGTCAGGAGATCACGAGGGTAATTTTACTCATCCGTGGGCCACACAGCTTAGGCTAAACTTTCAAGTTTCAAGTTGGAACTTTGAACATGGTTTCTCAGGGGGAGACGATGGGGATCCAAGTATTTGTGGGCCTTGTTTTTACTTTTTTATTTCTTGGGCTTAGGGCGTTGTAGTGAATGTGCTCAGCACTGAGCATTCAAATCCGGAGAAGACCAATAGGCCCAAGACTCAAGCCATACTTTGAATGAAAGCATATAGCAAACCTTAGAACTTCGTGATCTAAATGATGGGCTTGGTTATTGGTACAATAGTTCAACAAGGGAGGGATGACTGTTTAACTTTAAATTACCACTTGGATAGCTTCTACGGGCCTATGGCAGATCATAATAAATCAGAAATTAAAAATATATATCAAATTTTTACTCTAGAATATTTAAAAGTTGACTAGGAAACAGAATGAATGGTCATACCATGTCTGCAGGCTCACCTGCAAACTCAAATTTGAGGTTGATCCGGCGGATGCAAGCTTCCAGTACAGAAAAATTTGCTTCTCTTTCCTTCCACATTTTAACTAAGTGATGGGTCTTATCAAGTGTGATGTTCTAATGCATAGATCCTCTCAAGATAATCTTCATCTACTACGTGAAAAGTGTGGTTTAAGTACTTTTTTATTTCTTGGGCTTAGGGCTTTGTAGTGAATGTGCTCAGCACTGAGCATTCAAATCCGGAGAAGACCAATAGGCCCAAGACTCAAGCCATACTTTGAATGAAAGCATATAGCAAACCTTAGAACTTCGTGATCTAAATGATGGGCTTGGTTATTTGTACAATAGTTCAACAAGGGAGGGATGACTGTTTAACTTTAAATTACCGTTTGGATAGCTTCTACGGGCCTATGGCAGATCATAATAAATCAGAAATTAAAAATATATATCAAATTTTTACTCTAGAATATTTAAAAGTTGACTAGGAAACAGAATGAATGGTCATACCATGTCTGCAGGCTCACCTGCAAACTCAAATTTGAGGTTGATCCGGCGGATGCAAGCTTCCAGTACAGAAAAATTTGCTTCTCTTTCCTTCCACATTTTAACTAAGTGATGGGTCTTATCAAGTGTGATGTTCTAATGCATAGATCCTCTCAAGATACTCTTCATCTACTACGTGAAAAGTGTGGTTTAAGTACTTCCATCCTTACTATTCTAATACTTCATGGTTGTCTTGTCTTGTCTATTTGTCTCGCACCAGTTGTCATAAAACACTCAACTAAATTCAAATAATAAGCTAAAATCAGTTTCTTACTTTACAACATTAATTCTTTTCCGATCAATTCTTACAAAATTAATACTTAATCATTACACCACATTAAATTCTCACAAGATTCCAGTATTCTACACGTCAAGAGAAAAGCAGCTTGAATATACATCATACTGAACTCACGCAGCCCATCAGCAATGAACGTTTTGATTAGGGAGAAATGGTGTATTACCATCAGCAAAGGCAATATGATTATATAGATCGAACCAATTCACACGTACTATGAGAAAATAATCAGCGAGAGTTATCTTCTCAATGAACTAGAATTTCCATTGCAAGTCTAGCAAACATCTAAAATTACAGACAGTACAACTATAGAAACAAAACTCAGAAATACTAAACTACAACACCTATCCTAGTAATTTCAAATCCAGCTATGTATTTGTTGAAAAGATGTCAAAGCATCTAAAACAGGGGGCGAAGGCACATAGTAGTAGAAAACTCTGGAATGCCGACAGTCCTACTCAATCACATCATCGTCGTCATCAGGAAGAGGCTGAGCAGCTGCCTTAAGTAGCTCTTGTTCATGCCTGTAAGAAACAACACAAATAAAGTGAACTAGAACACAATACAGCCATAAAAAAAAAATGCAATAAATGGAAGAGTCCTTACTGTTGCTGTTGAACCACATCAAGATGTACTTCTGGGGGAGCAAGGGCAGGCATCTCCACAAAGTGAAGGCCAGCATCCCTGGAATCGCAGGACCAACAAATTTCATCAAGTAGAACCCATGACATTGGCATATCAACAATAACATAAACAAAAATTAATCATTCTATTACCCAGCAAGTTTTCTGGCAAGATACAAGAAAGGTTTCTCAAAATTATAGTTACTCTTTGCAGATATCTCATAGTACTGCAGATTCTTCTTCCTGTGAAATGTAACCTGCTTCGCTTTAACTTGTCTATTCTTCACGTCAACCTTGTTTCCACATAGAACAATGGGTATGTTCTCACACACACTTTTTTTCACAGGGGAAGAGTTAGTTACACAGCAGGAAAATGCATAGAAGAAAACACCTAAAAAACACTGATAGACTTCACTCACCGACAGAGATCACGATGCCATGTAGGAACGTTCTTGTATGTTAACCTAGCGGTGACATCAAACATAATGATTGCACATTGCCCATGAATGCTGCATACAATTCAAAAATTTTAAATTTCTAAAAATAGTATGAAAATCTAGCAATAACAAGATAATTGGTTGGAAACACAAGATGCCATGTATTCTACCAAAACTATGGACTCAACATTTAAAGAGCTAAAAAGGGTTGGAATATGTGGAAGGTTACATGCCAGAAAACTAGATATGCAGAAAGAAGGAAACAGATATCACCCCCTTTCAAGGGGAAACAAGAGTGAGGTTAAATCAGAAGATATATTTAAGCTCGCATATGAAACTATTTCCAATTTATTTCAAGGCTTTATAATCAACGCTTTCTTTATATTAATAAGAGATGTGTCATTTTATCTTACCAGATAAATCAAATGTTTGCTCAGAATTTTCATATGCAACACCGTGTCTATAAGAATTAAGCTATCTGGAAGTAATTTCAGGCCAAATGATGACACAATTAACATGATATACCGATACAATTGACAGACAATGATCGATTTCATATAAAATTGAATAATGAAAGCTATGTACTACATAATTGTATTTATAGCACGAAAACGACAATATCAATAACAGCAATGGTCAAATATGCAGAAAAAGTACAAGGAGATTTACAATATAATTACAAAGATAACCGAAACAACTATCCCAGCCAAAAATCCAAGCATCCACAGAAATATAAGAAACCAAATAAATTATCTTACTAGTAACCATCTCGGAGACCCCCAAATTTTTCTTGGCCAGCAGTGTCCCAACAGTAAAAGCGAATCTTTCCACAATTTGTATGGAAGTCCAGGGGATGAACTTCCACGCCAATAGTCGCTGTTGCAGCATATAGGGAAAAAAAGGTGTGAAAACAGGATTAAGGATATTAAAGGGGCACATGGACCCTAAGAAGTAAAAATAGTAAAGCATTATTAAAGACATACGTTCATATTTCTTCTCAAACTCCCCAGTCAGATGTCTCTTCACAAAAGTGGTTTTTCCTGTTCGAATCTTGGTAGTTAGTAATTAATCTCAACAATCCAATACAGAATAAAGCTTTCTACTTCAATCGTCGTATTATAAAAACCAATCACCGAGTTGTTTATCCATACGGACAATTATAGACTAACAAAAAAATGGTTAACCCTAGTTCCAATCGCTAAATTCTAGAAGAACTGGCAGCAAACAACCGAATCAGGAACCGTATACTGAATATTTGGGGAGGATTACCAGTTCCTCCATCGCCGACGATGACGAGCTTGAAGCTGGGGTAATCGACCGTCTGTTGGTTCAGCAGAGCCTAGGATAGAAGAGGACGTTAATTAAAGATGGATAACGAGTGCTAAATCCCTATAGAGAACCCAAAATCGATGAACGAAGGAATAAAAGGAGATTGGGAAAAAGATAAAGAATGCGAAGAGAGAGAGAGAGAGAGAGAGAGAGAGAGAGAGAGAGAGAGAGAGAGAGAGAGACACTCACCATTGATATGGAAGGTCCGGAGCAGGCTAGAGAGTAGGCATTAGGAGAAGGAGAGAAAGCGGGTGAACTGTTAAGGGATGGGGCTTATGGGAGGAGGAAGAAGGGGAGGGAGGGGTTTATAAAGCTTGGCGTGGGCTTAAATCCGACGCTACTAGGACCAACCAAACCGACCCACGACGGCTTGAAATTGACGCGCTCTTTCCGGTTTTTCAAAACATAAATATATCTTGATTAATATAATTAATATAATATAATTAAAATACAAAATAAAGTCATAAATGGTGAGTAGGATACTGTAGCTTCTCCAATTTTCCTCGGTAAAAAGGGACGTGTGGCGGTCGAAGATCCAAGACGTTCCTCCACTGTGCCACCGACCCCCCCCGATCCCAATCCCCGCGAACCCGCATGGCTCCGTCGTCTGATCCCTCCAATCAGTAAGTTTTCAGACATAATCTTATGCTGGAACACGTAATTTCAATCTTGTTAAGTTCATGTCCTTATTTTTTGTTTGCAATCTCCTTTTTCTGTTTTCTGGAATTGCGTTAACCTTGGCGGTAAAGAGAAGCTGTTATAAGGAAGCAAAACAAGGGACCCCCATTTAAGTTCTTGGTCCCTCTAGTGTACGCCCCAGTACTTCCTTTAAGTAAGTTCATTCCTTCGATTTTTTTTTTTTAAATAATGCAATATTTGATCAACTTTCCTCTCTGGGTTTTTTTAACAATTCGCTGTCCTTGCTTTTGGGGTTTTCAGTTCGACTATCGCTGCGGCATAGACCTGTTTTGAGAGACCGCTTGTTTACTGCTGTATTGGCAGGGGCTTTTGCTCATGGTTTCTATCTGGTGTATCCTTCCACACTGCTTGTTTTCCTATAATCATATCATTGCTATGTATACATAATTGAATAATTATGAAATGTTGTCTATGCTTTTTGGCTTATGACTCATGAGGATTAAATGTCTCGTTACTCTTATTGCAGTATAATCCTTCCTTACCTCCCATGTATTTTTACATAATATGTCTCCGTTTGGTCCTGAAACTAGTTCATCAATAAGTTTGGGTAGCTTAATTTTGGTCATTGCAAACTTGAAAACCTCAATACATATTGGGATAAGCAAATGATACTGGGGGTGGGGGTGAGGCTGACGGGTGGACTTGAACGAGGAATTTATTTTGGAGTTCTATGTGGAGCTGCATGGTTGGTTTTAAGATCTGAATACAGTATTAGAATGGAAAAATCATCTTTTTAGATACTTTCAGATGATATCGTCTTTGATAGTCAAATTGTTGTTAACCACACTATTTATTCTGCACTTTGGGATTGTAATGTGGCTCCGTTTTGTTTAGAGTATTACTGAAGTTGTAAATCCTTGTCTAATGTAACCCAAGGCAGAACTCCTTGTTAGCTAATACTAATAGTTCCTACTTCTAATGGTTCAGTATCCGGCAGCATTATTTATGTACAATGGTTCGCTAGTTTATACAAGAAGGCAAAGAGAAGGAGAAAATATCCTGTTAAGAATTAACTTCCCTTTATTGGTCTTTTTTCTTTTTTTATTGGTTAACTCTTCATTGGTCTTTGATTCAACGTGTGAAAGAAAATGACCCTTTCCATGAAGTTTTTAAGACAGTTCACTTATGGCGCATGTGGAGTTTTTCTGGTGGTGAAGAGGATGTCACACTATTGGTTGAAAGACAATCTTAACTCTGATTTTGATTAGTAAGGAAGGCCACAATTGGATTTTGTATCTTTCCTTCAGATTGTTTCATATGTTTAAGTATGTCATATGGGTGTTTACTTTCTAGTGAGGGGTGGTTTTCAGTTGATTTTGAGGATAATAGTTTTCTGCATTAATTGTTGTTCATTTGACCAGACTTGTCATAGAGATAGGGTAACAGTGAAGTTTGGGGGAATTTGGAGTATTGGTGAATTTGATGATATTTTTGTGAACAGATATGATACTCACATTGCATTTTATATGAGAAGGTAGTTTGCTTTTTAGAAAGCTTATTTATTTTGTGTAAAAGAGATTGTTGTGGTCTGTGGAAGTAGTCGAAGACCAAGATCAGTTTGTGCGTGTAGAATTTCAATTATTTGGGTCACAAACTAGCCATTGTAACAATTAAAGTAGTATGCTGAAGTGGAAAATTAGATAAAATGCTAGTTCTGAATGAAATTGAGATTTCCATGTATTAATATATTACAGTCATTATATGCTTGAAGTCATTATATTGTCATTGCTCGTTGTATGTTTAAAAAATTGGTTGAAGTTTAGAATCCGTTTGTGCATGTATAATTTTGGTTATTAGAGACATGAACTAACACTCACGACAGTTAAAAGGGCATGCTCAACTCAAATGAGAGATTCATAATATGCTAGTTTTGCTTGGCATTTAGATTATATATAGCATGCCATTTCAATTTGTTAGAGACTTACAGTCACTATTTACGTGAGGTGATTGTATTATAACTAATAAATGACATATTTGAGTGTATGGCATTTTCTCTCCACGTTTACACTATCTTCACTAATTCCTATGCTATATTTGCTTAACAAATAACCTGAAAAAGTAAAGGAAAAAACTATTGTAGTTAGATTCAAGTTTTTTAGCTATGCATTAGTTATAATTGAATGCTCATGCAAACTTAAACAACAACACTTAAAGTCTTATTTCACTAGGTGGAATTGGTTGCATAGATTAAATAATGTCATGAGGTTTTATCAAAAATCAAATTTTTAGAAATATCATTTATCGAAAGTTTTCTTTTAACAATCTTTTCAGGTATCCCTTTTTGCTCTTATTTGGTCAAAATTTAAGAATCCTCACACCCCTTTATTTCTTTGTTGTACCATGTTTCTCCCTAATGGCTATACCCAGAACAGATCTTTATGATATTGAAAGCAAGTGATAATGTGGAGGCATGGAGTATGGTTCAGGATCACAGCCTCAACAAGTTTTGAACCATCTTGCTGTTCAGCATCCGGGTAATACCTTTAATAGCATAGGTCAATTTTGATCTTGTATCAATATTTTTCCAATTGTTTTGGAAGATGACTGTTGTATCAATTTTTTTTTCAATTGTTTTGGAAGATGACTGTGCAATGTATTGTTTGAGAGATGCATTTTGTGTTGCAGTTTTAGATTTAAGAGAAATAACTAAGAAACAAGAAGCTATTTTTTGTATTTCCAAGTGCTTCAAAACCAGCAGAGTTAAACTGATTTAACTACAGTTGCTTATGTGAGTGTACCAGCTTTTCCTCCTGGAGAGTTTTTGTATAGTTATGCTAAAAAGCAAGGAACCAATTGCAGGACACCACACAAACACAGACATTATAAAGAGAGAAATCTAAAGTGTGCTGATGTTTTTTGTGGTGCCGTGTCATGTCTACCATGTGTTTGACATGGATTAGATTCCTTTTTTCAAATGTTTGTGCTCAATGTGTTAATTAATTGGTGAACCGGATACACAACATTGAGATGCAGTTCCTGCAATATCGCTGCATATCATCCATTACCCTTGTTTTTTGGTGAATTGCATATCACACATTATTCATGGATGGAGATGGAAAAAAAGGAGAGAAAAATATTTGAAGGTAGACCTGATTCATAATGTCCAATTAGTTGCAGTAGAGAGTGAACTGTTTTGATTACTGAAGTGTGATGCTATTTTGCAAGTCATCTGTTTTCTTAGAATTGGAAAAGGATCAGTGA
This sequence comes from Dicorynia guianensis, assembly GCA_037013595.1. NCBI lineage: Eukaryota > Viridiplantae > Streptophyta > Magnoliopsida > Fabales > Fabaceae > Dicorynia > Dicorynia guianensis. Next base: position 27,600,836 of record JASUAB010000015.1, read on the forward strand.
TGAGTTTAGTGTACGAGGTATTTGCTGGATCTTAAAAGAATTGTTCTCTCAAAATAGTTGTGATCTAAGGAACTCTTTAATATATGTACAGGTTGATCAGGTTAAGTTTGGATCAAAATTATTCAAAGCAAATTATAGCTCAACACCCACTATATATATATATATATATATAGATGGTCACGGGTAGGATGAAATTTCTGGGGGGTTTGGGTCCGATTTCTCATTTTGCATACCCACTCTTTGTTGAAGATTATTGTCGAATATTCCCTCCAACCTTGGTCGGCAGGAGCAGTGTTTGTCCCAAAGATTTTCGTACACATCCTGAACATAGCTTTCATTCTCTGATTCCGCACATTTTTTTTACGTTGTTTTTTTTTCATCATTTAATTTTGAATCGTGACATATATTGTCTCCACATGCACTCATAGTTTTCATCATTCGTTTGTCCCCCCATTTTGTAGTTTACAGACTTACTATAAATAAAACAAATGACATAGTCAGAAACACATGACAACTACTTGTTGGAACGATTCTCTGTGTTGGTATCCTAGCAAGGTGGTAACAAAAACGGCACCCTTTTTTCAGTAAGCACCAGAGTCCATAGCACAAATTGCCGCTACGTTTCAAGATTTGGGACACATGCGACACATCCTTGTAAGTTACAACCCAGAGCATTAGCATATACTCCCACTGGATGCCTATACGTGGGGACTGAATTTTTAATTCCAGGATCTGATTCAAGATTGTAATATACCCAATTCTGAATTTCTCATAGATACTGATCCAGTACGTGCGCCTCCACCTTAAAACTACCTTTTCATATCAAATCATTGTATCTAAAATAGGATTCAAGGAGATGGTGCAGATGACAATTAGGACCTCTCACAGGCAATGGCCATCCAACGGTGATCATCAAGAGCTTGGTTAATTACTTGATGTCATAATTAATGTAACTCTAACTGTAACTGGTGCAGTGGGTTTGCGTCAAGATCTACAAGGTTTAAAAATAATTGGCATCGCTATCAATAATTCAAATTGAAACGTCACAGACAAATTTTCTCGGAAAATTATGTATCCGATTCTCATTCCTTCCAATTCATCACAAGATTCACAACAAAGTTGATATTATTTACATGGATTTAAACATACAATCAACTCTATTATACATCAACTCCTTCTAAGTTTGGGGATCAAAAAAGAAAAAGATGGTTTGGCGTGGGAAAACTGTAAGTGAACTGTTTGTGATAAGAAGTCGCCGGCGCCGCGAAATTTACAGATCGGAGCGGGTCTTGAAGTCGGAGGCGAGTCGAGACGCGATAGCTGAGTGATACATGGTGTCGTGAAACGACTCACTCCCCTTGGTCATCATCCGGAGCTGCTTCGCCTTCTCCTCGGTGAAGCAACCTGCAAACCGCGGTCTCGATGGTTTTGACGCGGGAAGTGAGTCGGATCCGTTGCCGGATTTCTGCTGGAGATGTGGTCTGTTGTTTGAGTCAATGTAGTCGGGTTCGTTAGACCAACCGAACAGCGGGACCCACCAATTAGCGAACGAACTTTTCCGGCCATCGAGATCGGGCTCACGGTGGCCGGGGCTGACACTGGCACGGATTCCGGTGGTGTTCAGGGATATGATACTGGTCGCCATTTTCAGGGAGCGTTGAAAGTTTTCGGATTAAAAAGTAGAGGGGTAATGCTTAAAGAATTGGGTTCCTTTAGCGGGGGCACAATCGTATTTATAGCATGTCAACTTAGGAAAAGGATAAGATCGGACAGCTGGCGTTGTAATATAGGAAGGGTGGTGGGTTGTTCAGGCTTTTTAAATGAGTTATTTACCGGCTATTCCGGTCGTCGTTTTTGTCTTCTGATGAGTTCAAAGTAACAAGAAAACAGAGCCAGCTGGCCAAGCTTAATCTTTGTTTTATTTGTTTTTATAATTTGTATTATCTCATTTTTTTAATTAAAAAATTAGATTAATTTTTTAATAATTTTATCATTTTTATAAATTAAATTTTATAAAAATTTAATAAATTTCATCATCTAATCATTAAAATTTAAAAAAAAAAAGTGAACTAAATGAGTTTGGAAACTGCTTTAATTCCAAGTTTGGCCCAATTTTATGGCCCCAAAGTATTTATTTTGTGAATGGTATATAGACCTGAGCGGCCCATGTACTGTGTCCAGCAGGACCGTTAAATACTTTTGGGCTGGGCCAACACCGGTAGTCCACTTTAAAGTTTCAATTTAGTATTAATTAATGCCTTCATTCTACTAATTTATAAAGTACTCCTTGCAAATTCAAATACTTGCAATTTTAGAGGGCTTGGAACATTAATTTATGAAACAACCCAAAACTATAACATTTGGGTTTGAATGAGATGGCCAGAGTTGAGGTGAGATTGTGGTAGAGTTCCATTTAGAATTTGTGACCACCACCCACATGCAAAAACAGACAAAGCTGATCCCTATGATATAAGAAAAGACAATTTCTTTATAACTTTTGTCTAATTGTTGGTCTTGTACAGTTGATTGGTGAGCCAGGAATGAATCTTTTATTGAATAAATAAATTCAGTTAATGAAACAGGGATAGTTCTTCATACAGTGATCATTAAGATCCAGCATTACAAGTGGTCCTTTTTTAATACCTCTATCTCTATGCATTTACATCAACTTCTCTATTCCAAGCATGGTCCTTCTTCACTTTGGCTATGGTCCCAATGGGATTGGATCATGTTCACTAGTATTGTACCTCCACTTGTTTCTTTCATTGCAAATATATTTGCTTTATAAAAAATGTTAGTCTCATAAAATTGGTCCATTAAAATTTCATAAAGATAAATATTATATATTAAATTAATTAAATCTCATAAATTTAATTTATTAATTTTTTAAATAAAATTTTTGTGAAAATAAAAGGGTTTTCTTCTTATCAATACTGCTTTTGTTTTGACATTGGTCAAGCTCTCAAAGATTTAGGATGTTATGGTTTTGTGGGTAGCATCAGCAGGTGAGGAAGAAGCTGAACCGATGGAACTGATAATTAGGCATTTAGGCATGCCTTTCTGTGATGTTATAGTCCCTATAAACAATTGGGAATCTGTAACAATCCCTTCACATCATTTTGTTGGTTAAGAGTCAGTGTTCACTTGGGCATATAGGTGCCACCTAATCCCTCCACTCACTTCTCATACAAGGCTAATTTTTTTTTTTTTAATTTTTTCATGTGTTATTTCTGTATTATTACTAAATACAAGATTAATTTACATATGAAGTTAGTCATTTATAATTCTTCCTAATAAATACAACTCAAAGATTTTAATTTAAGTTTTTAACTTTAAATTTTTTAACTTAAAATACAAATTCTCTTAAAATTTCACAAATTCATAAAAAAATTGCAAAAATTAGAGAATAAATAAAAATAAAAAATACAAATATATGCCGCATAGCTTAGGTGCATTTATACCATAGACTGCCAAATCAATTGGTATTTAATGGGCAATATTCAATGAGTTCGTTTCCTTACCAACCAAATCACTGGGAATTCACCAGAAATTAGAATCATCCAAAACTGGTTCCACGACCACAGCCCACAAGCTGAAATCACACAATTTGGACCCTTCAACCAAAACACAGGCTCTCTTCATATATTTTCAAAGTGCTGGACCCATAGAATCAAGTTGGGACCAACATCTTCTGCAACTTTCCATTAACAGCCAAGGGGAAAAATATATATATTCTGCAACTTGCTTTCCTCTTCATCCTCTCCCCCTTTTTGCTCTTTATCCATATTCTCTTGTTTTGTGACCCCAGAATGGACTAAGTTGACAGGGTTCTAAACTTGCCACCTTAAAGTTTTAATCCTTTCTTGCCCCAAATAATTTCTTAATTAGACTTTGGCAACTTTGTGTATGTGTGTTGTCATGAATGATGTATAAATGAGCATTTATTAATTTTTTTTTTATAAATAACCAATATAAGCCCATTATGCCATTATGCTATGTGCACGGGTCAAAACCGTTTTAACACCACTAAATTCACCAACCTCACAATTTTTAATAAATATATACCATACATCCAACCTAATCTTAGTAATTTATATTGACAAGTCATCAATTGGTGATATAGTAATAATTAATTACATTTAAAGTAATTTTGATATATTTAAATTTTGATTTTAAAATTATTTTTTATAAGAGAAGTATTATTTTTACAGTTTAAATTTTGGTAAAAATTAGTCCTATCCAAAGCATAAGAATATCTAATAAATATCAAAATAATATTAACATTTAATTTTAAAACCTCACCCAAACAAAAAGGGTAATGTTTTTTTCACAATAACTTATAAGAGCATGCATATAATTTTACTTAAATAAGTTTATTTTATTGTCACACCCAATCCCACTTTCTTATTTTATTTAGTTTTTGTATATAAATTATGGATAAGTAACTGCAAAAGTATGAATAAAAGAACAACTTACTAACTTTAGGAAAGGAATATATCGTTTGAGCTTTTCCTTGGAATTGAAGGAAACCATTGAGTTGATATCTCACCATGAATATCTTTTCGGATAAACATTCCCCACTTTTTAAAGGCAAGATAAATATCTCGTATGCTTTTCACTGTCCAAATCTAGTCTTCATATAAAATTTTAGAAGGGTTCAACTTTTTGGTGGAAGGTAGGAGAAATTAATCAATAAATGGCTTATATGGGTATAATAATAATTAGTTGTGTTACAAGTTATTTTGAAATAGGTTATATATTTATTATATAATTTTGGAATTATAGTAGCATATGAATTTAATAATAAATTATTATTTATATTATTTTATAAACAATAAAAATTGTATAAATAAAAATATAATATTACATTAATATATTATATGATTCATATTACATAATATAATTAGCTCATTAAATAATATGATTAAAAAGGTAATGGGTAGGGATTGGAAGCATTGCACAAATCCATCGGGGGCCGCAAAATGATGTTTGAGTGGACCTTAAGTTGGATTGTTTATTGTCAAAAGATGAGCATTTTCTTAAAACTGCGAATCACAGGCATTCCTGCTTTCACATTTGACGTTGTGAGTCTGCCACTAATTGCTAACAACGTGTTGCATGTGGTGATTGGCCCTTGCTTTTTACATTCCAATTGCTTTTCTTCATGCTTTTGACTGTTGCTCTTTTTACCTCAACCGCGTTCCTGCTCTCTTTTGACCCTGGGCCTCATGGCATGGACCAAAACAAGGATCCTTGAGAATCTTGATTCTAGGCAAAAAGAAAGGGTTCGAACAAAAGCAGAATCTTTCGCCATTGAGAAGTGTCGCAGTCCAAAAACTTTGATTTCGTGGTTGAATTTAAATAAATGTTGCCCACGATTTTAAAGAGGGGTTATGGGAATGCCAATTGCTAATGTGGATTAGGATATCAAAGTGGATTCGACTCCAAAGCAACTCAAATTTGACTCATCACTCATATATTTATATTTTAATTAATAATAAATTATTTTTTATATCAAATTCAATTTAAATATAACTCATGTTAATTGATTAAAATATGCATAAAATTTAATAACTTAATTAATTTATATATATATTTATTGAATTTAAGTAAAAAATTTGAAACCTAATTTTTGTAACTTATCCCCTGTACACTCCTACTTCTCCAGTGATGGGCATTTCCGCAAAGGCCAAAGCCTAGTTCCTCCAGACACTGCTCTCTTTCTTTTCTTGTTTTTGTTTTTTAAGGTCTTTCGAAGATCAAAGAGGGAAGCAATAAACTAAGTCAAACAACAAAATAACATAGTCCAAATTGTTTTGGTTGGGAAGTCAACTTGTGTGGTAGTTGGTATTTGGCAATTGAAGCCTCCACTTTGCCTTTGGGAATCAGTATGTGCCCATATAAAATAATCATATTTTTATATAAAAAAATTTGGTTTCTTATGAAATTTCGAATGTTCTGTAATATTTGTTCATTTTAACAATTAAAATGCTAGTTTGCTTGTTTTCAATGCCATAAAGTTATGAGTATTTTTAATAATGTAATCATATTGATTATTTATTTTAAAATTTAAAATTTAAAATTAAAATTATGTGTATATTAAGTATCTCCAAACCATATACCTCAACAAGAGCATTGATCACATCAATTTCTTCAGGATGTGAGGGGTCTCACAAGTGGAGCAGATTATATTTTAGAGTGAGAAAGAGATAATTGGAGCACATATTATATTATATAATATCTTGTATTTATTATTTATGTGGCCCTATATTTAAGTAACTGTAGTTTTTTTTGCACACATATATCAAGATTAAAAAAATGTTATGTACAGATAATTTTTATGTACCACATATATATAAGTATATTAAAAAATATAAAAAATACAAAATTTATATATTTAAAATGTACGTATAATAATACTCAATTAAGATTTTATAGAGTTTGAGTTATAATTGGTCCATACCCATCACATTTACAATCACTTTTTTTTTTTTATTACTTTTTATGTGTGAAAAAGGTAAGTAGTGTGCTTGGGAATGTACCTGAACTTATGCCCATTTAGTGCAAAATCTTCCCCCCAAAATCACATATACTTTTTCCGGCCTTGTCAATATAATGGACGGGGCTGGAGCTTTTAATATGATCAGACTTTGTAGCCAGCTACGAAGTGCATCATCTACCTATAACAAGTTATTTGCATTTATTTTCAAAGTCAGTTGCATCACAATAATACTATCCTCATTACATCATTTTATTAATATAACAAAAATTTTATATTATTATTAAATATAATAAATATAATATATTTATAAATAAATTAGATAATAAATATATTTCATAAAGTTTTAAAAAAAGATATTTAGTGGATCTAAAAATTTTCATTGCATATTAACAACAAACAAACTGGCTTGAATTCATCATAATCAAGCCCCAAACACACACACACGCACGCACTATATGACAAATGATATCTCTATAGCGTTGATGGCATTCCCACTTTGACACAATGATAATGCGGGAATTCACTTGCAAATTGTTGGTGTGCCTACAAATGATACGATGATAATGCTATTGTTATTAATAAAAATTTTACTTAAAAATTTAAAATATTAAATTTATTTAATTGCATGAATTAAATTATAAAATTAAATAAATTTAACAATTTATGAATATTTTGTACAGTCTTTACAAAATATAAAAAAATAAATAAATGATCAAGAAAATATCATTACTATAAATATATGATACACAAGTGTAAGCGGAACATTTTCTAAATCTGACGTATCACCATTACAAGAAAGTTTAATGGTAAAGGTTTGTTTTTTATGTTTCGTGTCCTTATTATTACTTCATAAATTGGAGTGTTATTATATAAGAAAATGATGTTCGTTCATAAAACAGAAGATTGTTCTACGTTCATTTAAAATATATAAAATATAATTTATATACAAAATTTGTGCGTACTCTGTTACATATTACAGATAACTTTACTATTAAAACCACTCTTCTTTTTTTTTTTTTGATTTTTTGGTTAATAACTCTTAATTCCTTTGATTAAAATGCATAAAATCCTCTTAAACTTTAGGTCGATTTTAAAAAATTCTCTTAAACTTTAAAAATTTTTAAATAACCCTCTTTAATTATGAAAAATATGTAAAAAATTTCTTTCATCAAATTTTTTGTCAAATTTTGAATATTCTGTCAGTTTGACCAAATAAAAAGACTAAAATACCCTTAAAATATACTTAAATTTTTATAATTTATCATAATTTGTCAAAAGATAAAATTTTTAAAATAAATAGTTTATAAATTAAATTGGTGAACCCATGATCAAGCCCATGTTGAATTTTTTGCATCAAACTGAGTCTACCTCGTGATAAGGTGTGTTACTTATAAATTTTATTTTTTGATAAATTATGATAAATTATAAAAATTTAAGTATATTTTAAAGATATTTTAATCTTTTTATTTGATCAAATTGACAAAATATTTAAAATTTAATAAAAATTTGACAGAAAATTTTTTTTATATATTTTTTATAATTAAAAAAAATTATTTAAAAATTTTTAAAATTTAAAATTTTTAAAAATTAATCTAAAATTTAAAAAAATTCTGTATATTTTAATCATAATTTTAATCCGACGGGAATGAGCTTTAGTTTTCTCAGTTTACCACGTGACAACGTGCATTAAGGTTGCAGGCGAACTTTTTATATGATTTTAATCGAATTTGGCTAAAAAATAAAATAAAAGAGTATTGACCATTGAGAAAGGACAGGGCTAGTGCAAGGGGGTGAGGTCAAAACATTTAATGCTGTTTAATTGAAAAGGATTATAAATATTTTATAAAACTAAATTTAAAGTATTAAATTTAATAATTTAAATTATTTTAATTAAAATTTTTGTAAAATTTATCTCCTCAGCTGAGAGAAAATAAAAAAAAGAAAAAAGCAAAGGAGGAAGCAACCGTGTCGTTGCAGTTCGTGTAGTATATAAGGGAGTTCAGCATTCGGCACCTCGTGCAACTCCAAGCAGAAAGAGAAGATAGATAAGGAGAGTCCGATCCGAATCAACATGCCGACTGCAACTATGTTCTGTTTCTAATTTATAGGAGACAAACAGAGAGAGGACAGCGACAGAGACAGAGGTAGCCGCTTCTCTTGCTGAAAGAGTGTGGAGCACAGAATGGTGGGAACCAGAAACAGAGGGGTGTTTAAGGTGTCCATGTGCGGCCAAGAAGAGGTTGATTTGTCAAGAGATGGCAGCCACTACAGTCTCTCTACTGGTATATTACCTTCTCTTGGAGCCAGAAGTAACCGAAGAGTCAAGCTCAGAAGCTTCATCATATCCCCCTATGACCGCCGTTATAGGTTATTGGCTTTGACAACTGTTCAATATCTTCTATATTCTGGGTCGCACATGTTTAAATTCAGCTTTTAGTTTTGTACTGATTTTTGTCTTAAAAATATGAACTTTTTTCTTCCTTGTGTGAGGGGTTACATTCACCCCATTCATATTTTCATCTTCTGTTCTGGGGTTTTAGCTTCCTTTCTCTTTTTCTTACTTTTCTGGAAATAAGAACAGAATTGTAAACGTGGAGATGGGTTGCTATAGTTTTGTTTCTAAATGACACTTGTCACAACTTTTCTTTCTTTGATTTGTCACAAATATGGAACTCATTTTTGCATCCCACTTTTTGACAGTATTCCTAGCATTGTTTATTTGGTGTATTAATAATCAAACCCCTCCCCCCCCCCCCCCCCCCCCCCCCCCCCACACACACACACACACAAACAAAAACCACCGCCGCCGCCTATCGCTAAATGGCTGCGATTAGTTTCGTTGTTTATTCTTGCATGTCCTCTTTCACGCCTGTCATCTCTTATTAATTGAGATTACGTTGTCATTAATTTTTAATTTACACAGTTGTCGTTTGTCTTTTCTGAAAATATTCTTGTTGGGATCGACTTAACCCATCTACAGACCGTAGCTTTTCATATTGTTGTTCCTTAGAACTGAGAAATCTCCATTAGTCACGAGTCATCCTGATCAAGTGCTTTTATATGGAGGACTAGAGATTAACTTGCTTTCTTTATAATTGAAAGAGTCGGAAGTTGGTGGTAGCTGTATGTGCTTTGTCTTCTTTTCTGCCTCAAAGACTTGAATTTTATATAACTTATACCAGTTTAGGTGAAAAAGAATGATTTGGTTTATTGGATACCACCACGTAGTGTCAAGTGCGAATTCCAAATTTCAGTTTTAGTTTCCTTTTCTTTTTAGTGTAACGATTTTTTTTCTTTTGTTCCCGTCTCCCCTGCCCCCCCTTTTTTCCCCGCGGAACAGATAACAGTAAATATCTAAAGTCAGTGCGTTCTGAATCAGATGGGCATTCTGTTCATTTGCTTGAGCTAACATACGGCTTCTGCAGGGCATGGGAGACATTTCTTATTATTCTGGTTGTCTACACTGCTTGGGTATCGCCGTTTGAATTTGGGTTCCTAGAGAAACCAGATGCTCCACTCTCCACAACTGATAATGTTGTTAATGGATTTTTTGCTGTGGATATAATTCTCACCTTTTTAGTAGCTTATCTTGACAAAACTACCTATTTATTGGTTGATGAACCGAAAAAGATTGCTTGGAAATATGCAAGTTCCTGGTTGGCTTTTGATGTCATCTCCACAATTCCTACGGAGCTTGCTCGGAAGATCTCCCCTTCACCTCTCAAATCATACGGACTATTTAACATGCTTCGACTATGGCGCCTTCGAAGAGTTAGTGCTCTGTTTTCTAGGTAGGAGAGGTTTCTACTCAAATGCTAAAGAGGAATTTTTTTTTTCTTAAATATAACTTATGACATCAAATGATTATGCTCTTGAGCAGACTGGAGAAAGACAGAAACTATAACTATTTCTGGGTTCGGTGTGCTAAGCTTATTTGTGTAAGTTTCTCAACTTGGATTTTGGAACAGTCTGAGAAGGAAGATGAATTTGGCACAAGTTCTATCTGCTAATAATTTTTAGATGCTTTCTGTAGGTAACCCTTTTTGCTGTTCATTGTGCCGGATGCTTTTATTATCTTATTGCAGCACGTTATTATGATCCCAAAAGGACATGGATTGGGGCAACAATGGACAACTTCCTCCAAAAAAGCTTGTGGACAAGATATGTGACATCTATCTACTGGTCTATCACTACTTTAACAACTGTTGGCTATGGTGATTTGCATCCAGTGAATTCAAGGGAGATGATCTTTGACATCTTTTACATGCTCTTCAACCTGGGTTTAACAGCATACTTGATTGGTAATATGACCAACTTGGTTGTCCATGGCACAAGTCGAACCAGAATATTTGTAAGTACATTTTTGCTTGCTATCTTCTTATAACTAAACTCACTATTGTGAATAACTGAGAATTTCTGAGTCAGTTCTTTAAGTCAAAAAAATTCTTAAATTTTTCTGTGGTATTCTTATTAATACTCAGAGGGATACCATACAAGCTGCCTCGAGCTTTGCCCAAAGGAACCAATTGCCTGCTCGTCTGCAAGACCAAATGCTTGCACATTTGTGTTTAAAGTTCAGAACAGACTCAGAGGGGTTGCAGCAGCAAGAGACCCTTGATTCTCTACCTAAAGCCATCAGATCAAGCATTTCACATTACCTTTTTTACTCTTTGGTGGATAATGTGTACTTGTTTCGTGGGGTATCAAATGACTTACTTTTTCAGTTGGTAATATAAAATTTCTATCTCAGCTAGCAAGATTCCCAACTTCTTTCCCCTAGTTTTCATTTTGAATTACGTGCGTCTGTTTTGTTTAACTTGATTTTCAAAGGTCTCAGAGATGAAAGCTGAGTATTTCCCTCCCAAAGAAGATGTTATCTTGCAGAATGAAGCGCCCACAGATTTCTATATACTTGTCACTGGTGCTGTGGTAATTGTTCTATTCATTCAAAGACTGAAAGCCTAATTTCAAATATTGGTTGGATTTAGTTTATAAAATATTCCTATTAGAAGTGGACATTTCATTCCTCTGTGAATCTTACAATTTGTGGTTTCTAATGTTTGAATTATTTGACAGGAGCTATTAGTTCTCAAAAATGGAGTTGAACAGGCAAGCCAATTACTTGTTAAATTGGCTCGAACCTTAAATCTATTGTACGAAGCTCGATGATGCTAATTGATTGCAGGTTGTTGGAGAGGCAAAAACTGGGGATCTGTGTGGTGAGATTGGGGTGCTTTGTTATAGGCCACAGCTCTTCACAGTGAGAACCAAGCGATTGAGCCAGCTACTGAGGCTGAACCGTGCTACCTTCCTGACTATTGTTCAGGCCAACGTGGGAGATGGGACCATAATCATGAACAACCTCCTTCAGGTCTGCATAAGATCATAATCATTCATTCATATGAAAACCCAGGCGTGTGTTTTTCTTGTAACATTCAAATAGTATAGGTGTCATAAAATGGTACGTATATGACTTATAATGGTCTGTATGGGTCAGCATTTAAAAGAGCTGAAGGACCCAATTATGGAGGGAGTTTTGGTGGAGACAGAGAACATGCTAGCTCGTGGAAGAATGGACCTACCTCTGAGTCTGTGTTTTGCAGCACTTAGGGGAGATGACTTGTTGTTACATCGATTGCTGAAACGTGGCCTGGACCCAAATGAATCTGACAACAATGGAAGGACAGCTTTGGTATGTTTATTATTCTCCTTTTGATTTTTTTCTTTTTCCCTTTCCATTTTGGATGAATGTCTCAGTTTTGGTGATCTCTAATCTCCCTGCATAATCAGCATGTAGCAGCATCTAAAGGAAGTGAGAACTGTGTGCTGCTGCTGTTGGATTATGGGGCGGATCCCAACATTAGAGGTAAAAATGTTTAGCCCCTTAAGCTGCATAGAATTAACTCAATTATATCATCAAATCCCAACATCATTAGACCTTGTTGACTTAATACACCGCAGTTTCATTTATTTTATATTTAAACAAGTCTTGAAGAACATCAAATTCAGCTCCTCATGCCATTAATTAGGTTAGTGCGCGTGCAGATTCTGATGGTAATGTACCACTATGGGAGGCTATGCGGGGTGGACATGAATCGGTGAGCAAGATGTTGGTCGAAAATGGAGCTAACTTACAATGTGGAGATGTGGGCCAATTCGCGTGCACTGCGGCTGAACAGAACAACCTGAACTTACTCAAGGATATGGTTCAATGTGGAGGAGATATCACACTTCCTATGGGCAATGGCAACACAGCTCTACATGTTGCAGTCAGTGAAGACAAAGCTGAGATAGTCAAGTTCCTTTTGGATCATGGGTCTGACATTGACAAACCAGACAGGCATGGTTGGACCCCTAGAGATCTAGCAGACCAACAAGGGCATGAGGAAATTAAATCCATGTTTCTGTCTATAGGGGAGCCTAAGGCTCAATCTGTTATAGCAATCCCAGAGAGGCAGAGTAGGATCAAGTACCTTGGGAGATTTAAAAGTGAGCCAACAATGCCTTTGTCCCAGGAAGGTTCATTTCCTGGAGCAGACGAAACTTGGAACCAAAGCCGTCCAAGGCGGAGGAGCAATAACTTTCATAACTCACTATTTGGGATGATGTCGTCGGCCCACAAAGGGGAGAAAGACTTTCTGTTCTCTGCTGACATTAACCATAGAAGCAATGGCATGAATCCTGGAGGTTGCCCGGCAAGAGTGATAGTTAGTTGCCCAGAAAAGGGTGAAGTGGCTGGGAAGCTTGTGTTGGTACCCGGGAGCTATAAGGAGCTGCTTGAGATTGCAGCTAAGAAATTTGGTGTCTTTCCTGCTAAGGTTCTAACCAGAGATGGAGCTGAAATTGATGATATAGAGGTGATTAGAGATGGCGATCATCTTATTTTTGTCAGTACTGGTGGAACTCCGGAAGCCAATTGCCCATCGTCTGAAAATGGTGTGGTTTGTGGCATGCATTAATGCAAGTAAAATCCTTACACTTTTAGCATTGTTATTTTTATTAACAAAATTTTGTCAAATGTTTATTTAAAAAAATTTATTTAAGTTATTAAATGTACTAAATTTTACCATTTAAAAAATCACAACAAATTTAATGTATCACATTATTTTAGCGAGGGGGATTTCTTTGTCCCTTTAACCTTTCCCTGAACTTAAAAAACGAAAAGGAACTCGTACGCTCTAAACTCAATTGTAAATCATCCAATGTCTTTTTTGTGAAAATACAAAAAATCCAATTGTTCATATCTTCTGCACAGTTGTGTTTGATTCAAATGGGCTTACCCGCTGACATCTTCCCTTGTTGAGGGACGATGATATGGTTAAATTTAACGTAGTAGTTCTCATCTTGGGTGAAGGGGATTCCCTCCGTTTGCGCTCGCACCCCTCTTCTCAGACTCTTTTTTGTCATGTTCAACTTATACCCAGACCAAGTATAAGATCGATTTGCTCCTCCCTGTTGACTTTCAGTTCATCTGAATCGTATATACGATGACTTAACATCAGAAATTCGAATCTCCCACAATACCCCCTACAAAATTTGTTATGGGATTATCACAATCTTGAAGAACTATCAAAGGAGGAATTTTACTGCATCTCTCTCTCTGGATTTTCTTCCTCCCCTCCCCTCTCTCTTTCTCTCTCGTCACCAGGCCAAGTCAGTTGGGTTCGTGATAGTGATGGCTGGGATTGGTGTAAGATGTCAACTTCGAGAAATACTGAGGCAAAACTCAGATTCGGGCACAGAAAGTTGGAGGGTACCCATTAAATTTTCTCCCAGGACCCTGCTGGATGGCAGAGTGAAGATGGGATGCCAACAACTATAAGTCATGGAAGAGGAGTCAGGTCGCTATTTTATTGGGTGCTCCAATCCTATCCTAACGGCTGTGACGAAACCCTCTCCCATCCTAGATAGGTTCTTTCGATACATGTTATGGGTATTCGAATTTCGTGACAAACATACTTAGGAGTAAGGTCATTTTAGTTCTATATTATTTTAAAGAAAAATTTTGTTTTAAATATTTTAATTTAAACAAATTTACCCATATAAAATTTAATTGATAGATAATTATTCTTGTTTCATTAAAGTTTTCATTTTCAATTCAATACATGATCAAATAATATTACACAGAAATTTTTTCTCGTTTATTCTCCATCCTTAAACTTGTGTCTGTGTTTCTTTCTTCATTAATTCTGTTTTTTTTTTCCAGAACATTACAATATCAAACTGTACCTATTATGTGATGAATAATTATGAAAAACTTTCCTTCATGTAACACTATTTGTTCACCTAGTAGTATTTCATCAGTTCAACTTTTAATTAAATAAAAATAATATTACAATTATTAGGAGAATGAATTTGTTTAAATCACAAGAGATGAAATTATATTTTCCAAAAAGAACTAATACAACATATTTATTATTTATGGTGGGGCGCTTAACGGCTTAAGAAATTTAAAAAATTATATGTATGCGTAATTTTATATATTGTATATATATATATATAAATAAAATAAAAATATATAAAATTTATAAAATTTATATTTCTTAAAATATATAATTAAAAAGTGTGACGAGCACCATCTGAAATTTGTATTCAAGCATAGGAAGCTCAAACTCCCAGAGTGATTATTTCCAATTTTCAGGTGATGAAGGATGCATGAATAGACGAAGAGAAATGATAAACATACAATGAAAAAATATACAATTTTTCTTAAAAGATAATTAAAATTTTATCTTAAAATTTATATAAAATTACAAAAATATTATTTTTCACAAAAGATTGTATTTAAATTATATATTTTTTTATTATACAATTATCACATTGTCCTCATTTTTTTCAGGGGCCAGATTTGCAGAGGTATTGAATATAGCAAAAATCTTGACGAAGAAAAATCATATAATCCATTTTCATGCTCAGTCATGCAAGGTAGCTGAGCATCGAAATATTGTATATGTAACATAAAGCAACAACTAAACCTTGTACATCCCAACACATTTTACAAATTTGCGTCCCATTAGTCACAAAAGCTTAAGCATTTTCAACCGTTCTTCATGTTCTGGATCCAACTTTGGTGGGGTATAGCAGCCCTTGAGATCCTCCACTATGTATTCCTGGAAATATTATAACCAATCAAATAACATGAATATGAAGCAAACACGATATATGGAGTTCAAAATACAAAGAGTTACGACGAGCACTTCAAATGATGAACATCTATTTGGTAAATATAGGATACTCGAGAACGTTTTAAGAGCACTCTAAGATTACCTTTGTTAGCTCTCTCTTGGTGAGGATGTGGTAGTGTCTCTGCCAGATTCTTTGAATGGCCATGGTCGCCGCAAGAAAACCATAAGCTATACCAAGAATTGCAAAGATAACAACAAAAACAACTACAAGGGCAAAGCATGCCTCCATCGATACAGGAAAGCAATCCAAGATGCCCCATCCATAACAACAGTTCTGACAACCAGCCATTCTAGGGTCGTTGGTATTGAGGGAGGAGCAATGTAGTATGAGACCAAAAAAGCCAAGCAACACAAAGAAGGCCAGAACTCCTGGTAATGGTAGGGATATATGTCATCAGAGCAGACATGAGTGTAACAGTGAGACAAAGAGAAATGAACAAAAGTCATAAGTTAGAGAGTTCACTCTACTTCCAACAAAGATAATATTTGATTTAATGGGGTTTGTACAGTATTGACAGCGTTCAGATATTACAAGGTTTACTTTTTCTCAACCACTTGAAGCACAACCAGAGGAATAACCAACTGATGTTAAACAGGTAGTTTTCACAGAAAGCAGTACTCTCTTCAATAATTTATTTATTTATTTTTTTTTTTAATTCTCCCCTAAAACAAAAACACTTGGACACTCATCTTGGACAAAAATATTTTTGCAACTTCTTAAGCATTTACATAGGACACCATGAAAATGGAATATATCAAAGCACAGTAAAAACACCTTTGCCGCTATAAGGAGATAAAACTTTATAAAATGAGGAAATTCAGCCATTGAATGAAAAAATTAAAAAAAAAAAACCTACCATAGCCGGGATCACTTACCAATACAATAATAAAATGGTATAGGATGTTTTGACAATATCCGATCCCAATCATCACTGAAAGAGTTCCTGAAGGATCCATCTTTGTCCATTATGTATGCAAAGCCACCAATAGCTGCAATCACCTGGAAGAAAAATAGACACTCCAACATAAGAGACTTCCTGACCATTTTCCACTTGCTTTTACCCAAAAGGGAAGCTTAAAATTAACTAAAAAATATGATATGAAGAATAGATGCCCAAAAAAATACAAAAAAAACAGTTACCTCATTCCAGAATCCATGTATATGGTAATTTTAATCAAAACATTTTGACGAACATAAAACATTTTTCATGAGGCTTAAGTACATGGAGAACTAAATTATCAATATATTACAAGAATGAAACACACTGAACTTTGCCCTTTGTGACAGAGTGTATGATAAAAATGGTCCCAATGTTAGTTAAAGATTCCTGATCAGTCAAAACCCAACTGAAACTGAGAATTCTTTTTTACCATTATCAACTGATGTCTCTCTGCCATACAGATAACCAGCAATATTATATTTCTATATTCAATTGTCTCCAGGCCTATGAAAGCTTAATATAACACCATTCAAAATGAACATTTTTCCAATACTTTTCAAATACAAACTCATCATGACAAAGCACGAACATCAATTTCACTATTGAAAAATAACCCATGCCAAACACTATCAGATTTCTGCAAGCAGAGCTTCTGTAACAGATACCATTTCAGAATAATATAAAACAACAAATAGAATCTTATTTACTAGGTGGAGTTGGTTACATAGATCAAATGGCACCAATGGGTTCTATCAAAAACTAAGTTTTTAGGATAATAAACAGATGTCTAAATTTTTCAGACAACAACCCTTTTTTTTTTGGTTGAGGCCAGATCACGAATACTCACAGTCTGTACAGCCAAGAAAACAAGGAAAACATCCCTTGCCACAAAAAGTCTGAACTTTATCTTACGCCAAGAATTATCCTCATACAATTCAACTCGAAGATGAAATTGGGCTTTGCAAGTGGAGCAGTGAGAGAAGGCAAATCCTTCCTAGAAAGCACAAAGAAACAATTCAGCAAATTATCAATTTGATCTCAACCACTTAAAACAAGATTTAAAGTTACAAATCAAGATTCAGGATCATAATCCATAAATATACACCTTGACTGAGCGCCAGTGATCAAGACATGAACGATGGACAAACTGTTGGGTCCCTTTGCACATGCATGGAGATATCAATTCATCAACTATAAAATTGAACAAGAAGTATTAGTTCAAGGGAAAACTATTGTTCACCCAAATATTGACTACCATATCTTTGTTCAATTACATCTCGATGCAGGAACAACCTCAACAATTGAACAAACGATGTACCATAATAAAGGATATGGTAGGCCAGGCAAGAGGAAACAAAATCATCATTTTTATACCATTTCTTGCTTAATGCAAAAATACTCTTCCTTCAGCTTACTAAATCATTGATGCGAGGAAGTAAGATCTCATTAACCAGATTCAGAACCAGGCCACTGAAAGAGCTATATCTTCCTTTACCAGCCTCCATTATTAACTCGGGAGTTGAAGTGTTGAACATATACAATCAAAATTCAAATATCTATTTCAGAGGTCAAGCAAAAGAAAAGAATGAAGAGGTTTAAGTTCTAAGAGAAAATGTTCTACACTGCTGAGCACTCAGGGCCATGCTATGTTGGCATTAATAAATAAAAAACATAACTTGCACCAAGTGCAGCCACTACCAATATGATTCACGAAGGAAACTGGACATTAAGTAAGATTGTTCAAGTCCCATTCTGCCTAATTAATCATTGATTAAGTCACTGAGTGCAATAAAGCAAAGACTAGGAAATTTTCTAGATATACAGGGGTTCATATCTTTGAACACCGAAAGACATAATACGTGAGAAACTCTTTGCATAAATGAAATAAGTCAATCGCATATAATCCAATTTAACAAAAATTTAAAAACTTGGGCACGATTTTTCACCTGGATCAGAATCGCTTTCGAGGCAAATTCGACAACAAGGAACTGAGCCAGCCTCGACGTCCTCATTCTTTATCTCACTCGAGCTTCCCGGGGACTCCTCCTGCTCCTGCTTATCGAGTAACGGGTCGGAATCACTAAGGTTTTGCGGAACCGGTGGCTCCAGCTGTACTTCTCCTTTCATTGATGAATTCTTGTCGATAAATAAGAGAGCTTTCAAAAGCCTACCAATTCCTCACTGAACACAAAGCAGACGTCAACTTTTCAAGCTTAATCGATTCAAAAGCTCCGTTTAGATAGCATACACCTTCAAGTTCGTCAGTATTTTTAGATGAATTTAGTTGACAGTGATCAAATAGAACCATGGATTATTCGTAGAGACCACTCAACATTGATGGAGATTTGGAGCATTAAAATCAGGGGGAAATGGGATTAAATACCTGAAATAGCTGCCAAATTCAGAGGCGTTGACGAATGAAGATCAACTTGAGAATAGCCACAGTAAGGGATCACGATGGCAACTACCGATTGGAAAAGCTGATATATTATTGACCCCGAGTAATGCCGTTCCAGCAGATCCTGTTAACACATCCCATAAAAAATTAAAAAGAAATAGTAAGGACGGAGTTAAGTTTTTTTTTCTATTCTTTTTCATATAATGCACAATTTGAGATTAATTTTTTATTGTAAAATATTTTATAATTTATTTAAGATAAATTTTAAATTATGAAGTATACACATAAATACTTAATTCTATAAGTTATTCTGTATCAAAATGTTCACAAAATAAATATTAAATGTTGTACGTAATTATTTAAATTATCAAATTAAATATATTTTAACATTTTTTTTTTGGGTGAGAATAGTGGGTTCGAAATTGACGCTTGGCACTTTGCTATTCAAAGTCAAAATAAGAACTTGACCTTTGATGAAACTTTTTGTTTCTCCTAAATACATTGATTTCAAGTTATAAAATACGTTGAATTTCAAGTTACAAATTATACACCTTGAGGGGAACTTTTGGGGAAAAAAATTGCAATATTTGTGTGATGTTGGAATCTTTAGTTCATATTGTATCCACACACGATGTTTACTCATTCTATATATCAAATAGAGGTGATTCGATATACAATTACTAATAAAAATAATTATATCATTTATTCTCTTAAGTATCTTAAAATTTATCTTTAAAATAAAAATATCTCAGACTCATCACTTCTTTTAGCGAACTGCATGAAACTTTTTGGTATGTGTAACCAATTTTGCGAACTGCCCAACAGCAAGTATTTAATTTAAAATTGCACTTCATAAAAGAGCATGGACGGCAGTACCATCTTTGCCTATTCCAGATGTATTAGAATGTAGTGGGATTTGTTTTTCTTCTGTGCTGCTTGTATTATCTTCCCTTAATTCCCAAAAAAAATAAAAAAGATTTACACAACAAAAACTGCAGAACTCTACCAAAACACAAAAGGAGAACTGAAACTTGAAAGAAAGAACCATGATTTAGCACACATCTTTGTCAATAACATAAACATGAAAGTCATTGTGACTATGTAACCTGGGAACAAGCCTTAAGGTGTGTTTTTTGTCCATCTTGCCGAGACAATATGCATCACAGACACAACAAAATACAAATCACTTCCACAACTTTCGCAATGACATATTCTTTTCAGTTTCCTTTTTCATCACTTTGGCGACAGCCATCTCAAAATCTTCCTGTGTCACATGGACCCTCCTTTCCCTCAGAGCAAACATTCCAGCTTCTGTGCACACAGCCTGCAAACAGAGACACGATTAAGTAGAGAAATTGTCAGAAATTATAATACGATAAACTTCAGAAAGATACACCACACCATGATATCCACCTACAAACTAAATCCTATACATTCATAAAACAACTAGATGAATCCATAAACTTAATTAAAACTCACTCAATTTTTACTTGCAATTACTATCTAATGCAATGACTTCGCATGTCTTCTGCAAGACACGCTCAATACATCAAACTAGTCCCTTCTCAAATTTTCTTCATATTTTGAGCTATCCTTAGCTTTAAATGAGTACCATTATTTTTTACTCTCACTCCTTGGGCTACTAAACCCAATTGAACACCATTCTCTTGATAGCTCAAGATTCTGCAGTTCACACAGCAACAGGACATATAAGATACCTGTGGCATGCAACTCCTAGATTTAAAAGTTTCCTTTACTACAAAACTGTTAAGTGCAGTATTCATTCAATCACAAAAATTTTGAGGTTGACCATAAAGCTTATTCCAATGTATCTCCTGCCTTTCAATCTTTATCCCCGTCCTTTCTCTTGCTCTCACTGAAAACATATAATTCAGTCTAATTTAAACAAATAAAAAATTTCCCAGCTTTTGAGCTTGTATTCTTGCTAACTACAAATCAACCACTTATTTGTCCCAGAAGTATTAGTAGCTGCAAGTCCCACATCAATGCTAGTTACTATTTATATATCGTTAGTCATACATTTCCTTCTGACCTTTTCCACCCATAAATGCAATGCAAACATCACCAGCCAAATTTCATAGTTTCAACAGTAACACTTTCCACAATGATAGACTGGAAAATGTCAAACCGAACAATACATGTAGTGCATATTAAGAGGAAAATACCTTCAGCTCTGCACCAGATGCTCCATTCATCTTCTCTGCAATCTTCTTTAAATCAATGCCACGCATTAAATTCATTCTTCTTGAATGGATCTTCAAAATATCCAGACGAGACTGCAAAGAATTAAATAATTGAACATTGTTGGCAAATGTTTACACATACATAGCCTGCACAAGCATTCTTGCTACAATTATGTCAAAAGGACATTATGAGGCATGCATACCTCTTCATTTGGGTTTGGAAATTCAATCTTCCTATCAATCCGTCCAGGTCTAAGGAGGGCTTGATCCAGAATATCAATCCGATTTGTGGCCATCAAAACCTATAAATCAAAGATGCCTCTTAAAACTTCTTTAGAAAACCATGTGCTTAATAAAAGAATAGATAGGAAGATCAATATGTGGCATGTGCAATATTGCAAACTGTTGCAGAATCCTCATTAAACAGTACAGGAAATATGCTAACAACAAAATTCCCCAGGACCCTCTAGCATCATTCTGTGGAAAATATAATACCTTGATCTTATTTGAAGCTTCAAATCCATCCAACTGGTTGAGAAGCTCTAGCATAGTACGTTGCACCTCACTATCACCATTGCCACTACCAGATTCCATCCGAGCAGATCCAATACTATCAATTTCATCCATGAAGATAATTGAAGGAGCATGTTCCCTGTGAAAAAGGGTAGTAATCTATGATAAGAAATCGGGTAAGGACAAAGCCAGTCTTTAGATAGTATATTCCATTCTTTTGAACTATTTCACCAGATAAAATCAAATCACATAATGTGTCAAGAATCTATGCAAGTGCATTTTTTCAGCAAAGGAAAAAGGATAATTATGGGCTCTTCTCAAGTGCTACTTAAGGAGGGGTGGAGCCAGGATTTTTCTTCACCTAGAGGGGGGAGACTACACATTACTATATGCTGCTTGCTAGATGCGGGGTTATTTTTGTAATTTTGAAATATTCAAAGGTCATTTTAAACAACAACATCAAACAAAACCTTATCTTATTATTAGGTGAGGTAAATTATATGGATAACACAACGCCATTAGATAAGACATATAAGGAGTTATTTAAAAACTTATAAAATTATTACAAGTTATAAATTTTTTAAAAACTTTTAAAAACATTTTACCAAATTCAGGGGCCAAATTAAAAATTTTTTAAATTTTTTATGGTAAAAATGAAAATTTTCAAAGCTCAAAGGGGCCACCTTTGCCCCAGCACTTACAGATAGGATTGATATTCATGCCACATTCAAGTCTTATTTGCGTAAACCTAATTTTAAGATCCAAACAACCAAAAAATCAGAAACAAAATGAATGAACATGTCCAACTGCCCAAAGTTGGCATATTGCTCTCTCTTAACTATTAAATACAAAGTCATGAAGCCAAGAATGCATCATTTTTTCTCTCTCTTTTTCCTTTTTAGTTATTCAGGAAGGGGTGGAGATCTGATATATAAAAATTTATGAAGCTGAATAAAAGGACAAACCTGGCCATAACAAAGAGCTCTCTAACCATTCGTGAGCCTTCTCCAATGTATTTCTGAACCAATTCAGAGCCAGAAACCCTGATAAAGGTACAATCAGTATGATGCGCCACTGCCCTAGCCAACAATGTTTTACCTGTACCAGGTGGTCCATACAGCAGGACACCCTTTAATATGTGAACCGTCAGTGCAAGAAACTAACACGGGATCTTGTTCAATGTAAAAAGGACAAATAGAATTATAAGTAATAAATCTACAGCAAGATACTACCTTTGGTTGAGCAATTCCAAGACTCTCAAACAATTCAGGATGTTTGATTGGTAGCTCAATGACCTGTCAATATCATCAAATGGTGCATTTAAGGCAAGCAAAAACAAGGATTGCTCTTAAAGTACACCATAGCATTTGTGCATACATAACAAATGTAAACATGCTCACACATAGAGAAAGAGAAAAGGAATCTATAAACAAGCAGATGAACAATATTATTGATGATAAGAAAACCGATGAAGCAATGGACTTTATAGGCTCAGAACAAAATTATGGCTGAGACATACCTCCTTTATCTCTTTGATTTGCTGGTCTAATCCACCAATCATGTCATATGTAGAATCAGGAACTTTTTCAACTTTCATCAGGTTGACCAAAGGATCCACTTTGCTTGGCAAAATCAAATGAAGAACATAGCTGTCATTTCTGAGAGCAACTCTAGTTGATGGAGTAATCTTTGTAATATCAATGTTTTTGTCAATATCAACAACATATTTTCCTTCAGGATGAACCTATACAAAGAAAGGAAAAATTAGAACTTCTGCTAGGTTTTAATCCTGCTCCATCATTTTCATGTACAGACGAACATTACCAGCTTACACTAAATAGTCATGATTACTACTAAAGAATCCATGATCAGACATAATCCTATGCCTCATAAAATTGTTGCATCTCAATTGTATAAAATATGACAAAAGTTATACATAAAACACAGAATAGTTAGGTAGGCAAGCAGATTAGGAATGCAAAAATCCAAGCACATAAATTCTATTGACTAGGTGATGACAAATATTGCTCCACAATAAAAACTAATTATTGAAAGCATGAATGGTGAAAACAATTCCTTTGCATCTGATTATGATTGATATGCAAGGATAATTATAACAGAATTACTGTGGAGAGGGTAATATTGTTTACCAAATACCACATTCTAACTTTCACCGCCCCCAAAAGGGAAATGGAAATTTTTCGCAAAAAAGAAAACATTAATGAATGTTTCCAGACTCAAAGCTCAGCCGATACTTGAATGTAGACAAAAAAGAAAAAGGAGATATTCAAATTTATGACAGCCTTGAAAACCCAACAAAAAAGAGTGAATTAAATTAAAAAAAAAATCAAGCAACTGACACTTGTAATACCAACAGCACTGAAGCTTCAATTCATCATTCATTATTATATACCACATAATACATTTGATAGAATAATAACGATTACTTGACTGAATAAGACATAAAAAGAAAACATCCATAAGGATAAATCTATCCTTGCCTAATCACATAAGCCAGAATGAAAAATGCATCATCAGCTCACCTTCACTAAAACCTTGTTCTTTCCCATTACTTTCACAACTTCACCAACATATGATCCAGGCTCCTGAAGTAGCTGCAGTTCCTCGCGAAGCATCCTCACTGTAGAAAATTTCATACTTAATAATGTCATCGGGTAAGTCGTATATTGGCGTATTTCAGCTAGGACCTAACGCAGATGGCAAGCAAACAGACTCAATAGTCCCTGACAAATTATCCGATATAATACTTTTAGTGGACTATCAAGGGCTCCCTCCAAACAACCAAAATAAGCTGGGACCATTTACAAAAAAAAAAAAAAAAAGAGAACAAAACAAGGAAATTTACCAAGTGGAACCAAAAACGAAATTGAAACGACAATAAGGAGCTTAACTTAAAAAATAGAACCAAGGGTATTGCAATAAGCCCCAAAAACATCAGCAAGCAAACCAAATCTCATAAAACCAGTAATTCTCAACATCAGGCTCGAGTTTAGGGTTAGGGTTCTGGAGTAAAACTTACCCCTGGAATTAAACTCGTTTCGCTGAGCCTCGAGACGGTTGAGGTTATGGGTCTTCTGGCGGACATGAAGCAGAAGCTCGTGGATGTGCTGAAGATAGTACTGACGAAGACCCTCGCCCTGCTTGGTCGGCTTGGCGGAGCAGGTCTCCTCCGGTGCCGCCTCAGGCTGCTTGAATTCGACTCCTACCGTCGCCATTGTAATTCTCCAGTTGGAGATATTCTCAGATTATAGATCGGTTGAATTGCAAATCCTTCGATGAAGGTCGGTGCGGCGAGAGCTTTATATAGATTAAAACAAGACGAGCTGGTTTGGCTTTGGGGACAAGAAAGCAAATTACCATAACCCAGAATTATCCCAATTTTTCAATTACTAATTTTACTATTTCTTGATATACGTCGGACTCGGGAAGAATCAGTTCTCTCTGTTATCCTTTAAAATTTTTTCATAGGATATTTTTTAATATCAAGAAAATAATTAGTTTTTGAATTTGTTGAAATGTAATGCGATATCGGTGAAAACTCTTTAAAAGTAGAGAGATTATTAATAATAAATTAAATTTAAAATATTTTAAAAATAAATCAAACATTAATTATATTATGTAATTGAAAATTGATAAATTTATTTAGAGAAAACGATTTTTAATAATGATGACCATTTCTATTTTCTTTTTCTACCTCTTGTGTAAGTATTTTGAGAAATGTTACCTAAGAGGTTTTAACAAAAATTTCACAAATTGATATATAATTATTAGATTTGTTGAGTTATAAAATTTAAATTATAAAATATAATAAATTTAAAAAGATTTATATAATACTCAAATCAATTTTTAAATATATTAAATAAAAAAATGATCATGACATAAATTTAAAATTTATATTTTTATATAAATAACGTTAAAATGTATAAAATTTTTATATAATTAAGATTCTTTATATATAATTTTTATATATTTTTAATTTTTATATAGAATCTTCTTAAATTCATAGAATCTTATAATATACTCTATTTATTTATTTTTTGTTTAAAAAGTTATAAAAATGTTAAAAAAGTTACAAAACTCTAAATTAATAAGTGTGAATAATCCGATTATATTTTATTATTAATTTTATTGACCCCTTCTTAACTCTTGCATAAATTGTAATTAATGCTTCTTAACTTTTTTATAGATTGCAAATAATTCTTTCTCAAATTTTAATTTTTTGAGGGATGCTTTAGAAAGTTTTCATGAGTGAACATGGGTTTCACCACATTTTTTAAAATTTTTTTAAAAAAAAAATAAATAAAAAGGATACATTATAATATTTTTTTAGTTTATAAAAATTTTGTATAAAAATTAAAAGTATAAAAAAATTATTTACAGACAACACAGAAAATTTTGTACACTAAAACCTATAAATAATATTATAAATTACTCATATGATAAAATAAAACTATTCACACAAAAGAATAACATAATTATAAAAATATTAAAAGTCAAAGTTTCAAATTCCAAAAATTGAAAGCAAGTCACAAACTCTTTTTTATTATTTTATCTTTTTGTTAAAATTATTTTGTATACATTCTACCAACAAACATTATAATGTATACATATTTTATAAAAAATTATTACAACCAATAAATCATTATATTTTATATTAAATTAAGTTTTTAAGTATAAATTATATTTATAATATCCAATAATTATATATATATATATCAACTTGGGCTAAAGCAAAGTTGTCGATATGTTGTTGGGCCTAGGCCCATCTACAAATTCGGTATTTATGCTGAGGAATCTGGTTTTTCCACATTCTATATATACAGGCTTGTACGACCGCGTACGGAGATTAATACCCATTCCTTATTTGGGGTCCCGCAAGTCGCAGCCCCGAGAGGCAGAAGTCACCCTATAAAAGAGCAGATCCGAAGAACTTCTCCTCGCGCCTAGCCCTTGCTTCCCCAGCTCTGTTCATCTTCCGCCCTTTACCAATGTATTTATTTATATTTTTTTGAGGTTTTACAATTTGGTTTCTTCTTCCTCTTTATCTATCTTTAAGATCTCAAATTGTCAGAGCTTTCTCAGAGGGTTGGGAGGTGTGGATTCAAGCTTATCAAGCTCTAAGTTTTGACTGGATTAGCGTTTCCCACCTGTGTTTATACCGCCATTTACTGACTTATTCTCTGTTTTTAGGAATACCCATTAGCGTTTAATCACTCACCAGCAACTGTATTTCTCAGCGTCAGTCGTGATCGTTTGCCCAGAATTTTGTTTCGGTTTTAATCTTGTGCAGGTTGCATAGATTTAGGGTTTCTCAAATTCTATACTTATATCAAAATAGAAGAAAGAATAACATAAATAACAATAGAAGTTTGTTGGGTTATATTAATTTTCAATTAGGCTAGAGTTGTTAGATTGTCATCTTAAGGGATGGATAAGAAAAGGGTGGCTATTCCGCTTGTGTGCCATGGCCATTCTCGCCCGGTAGTCGATCTGTTCTATAGTCCTATTACGCCAGATGGATTTTTCCTCATCAGTGCAAGCAAGGGTATGCTCTCTTTCTCAATGGCTTTATATTCTTCCTTATCTTTGTGGCTTTAAAATTGTTGCATTCCATTTGTTATGCTGCACTTGTCTTGTCTGAATTGGGAATGCAAAATAAAAATATGGGTTTGTATCTTAGTTTTCTGGCTGTTCATACTTGATGGATCAGACTCATTTTCTCATTGTTTTGGTGGCTGAGGCTGACTTTATTTGGTTGATCCTCTGTTGCTTGCTTGCATATTTTATATGTTCATATCAGTGGATAAGTTGTTGTTTTTCTCTTAAGAAATTTTAGTATCCGGAATCACTGTAAGAATTTCATTACAATGAAGAGATACACCTGTTGCTCTAGAATACCAAATTTCCACGGTTCGCTGCATTGACTTTTAGATGTATTTAGTGGATTATAGTGATGTGTGAGTTTTGGTTCAGATTCTAGTCCTATGCTCAGAAATGGAGAAACTGGAGATTGGATTGGAACATTTGAAGGACACAAAGGTGCAGTATGGAGTTGCTGCTTGGATACTAATGCTTTACGTGCTGCCACTGCTTCCGCCGATTTTACAGCGTATGTGATTATTTTCAATTCTTTCATAGAGTTATGTGATCTACTGGCAATGCTGGTTGTCTTCTGTTCGCTATGGCTCATAGTGACCTGCCTTGACAAGAGTAGACTGTTTGCTAAAGTTTCTTTGTTTACTTGTTGAATGCCCTATCTAGTTGAGTTCTATGTACTCTGCTTTCTCCCTTGAATTTACTTGTGGTTCGTTGATTAGTAGTTGACATATCACGTTCATCATGTGCAGGAAAGTTTGGGATGCATTAACGGGAGATGAATTACACTCCTTTGAACATAAGCACATTGCGCGAGCATGTGCTTTCTCTGAGGTAAATTTGGTGCCTTATTATTATACTGTTATAGTTATCCTGATTACTGTGATTATTGGTTGTTGATATTCTTTTTTTGTAGAATAAAAAAAGTGATGCCAAACTCCGAATACATATGCCTGCAAAGAACTTATGTGAGAATAAAAAACATAAAAGCATTATGGCAGACACACGTGCCTTGAAATGATCTCTTTCTTTTTATCAAAGAATCTGCCTTTTATATGTTTTTGAAATTTTAATCATCTATCATATGTTTTCTGAACATTATTTGGACATTTAGGTTTGTAATTTTTCTATCAAGTTACTTTGATCAAGACTTGTAATGTGACTTTAATATAGCAATTGTCAGCACTAGAAACACTATCTATATGGTGTGTTTTTCTATGCATTTTTTTTAAAATAATTGGTCTAAAAGTTGGGGGATGAAATCAATTCTTTTTTTTTTTATCTGGGCCCTGCCTACAAATGCTTCTGTTCAAATGTATTGATATCTATATACCTGGGAGCAGGATACGCACCTTTTGCTCACTGGGGGAGTAGAGAAAATTCTACGAATATATGATTTAAATCGTCCTGATTTGCCACCCAGAGAAGTGGATAAATCCCCGGGATCAGTCAGAACTGTTGCATGGCTTCATAGTGACCAGACAATATTGAGTTCTTGTACTGATATGGGAGGCGTAAGGTATATGTGATTGAACCATGTGATACTGAAGCTCCTCTAGGGTTGTATTTTAGCATATTAACTTTCTGATTTTAATTTAAAAAATCTGAAATGAAGACAGGATGCTATATTTGGCTGAATTGAACTAAATCCAGTTGACAATTTACAGGCTATGGGATGTTAGAAGTGGTAAAATAGTCCAGACACTTGAGACTAAGTCATCTGTGACCAGTGCTGAAGTGAGTCAGGATGGTCGTTATATTACAACCGCTGATGGCCCTACTGTTAAGTTTTGGGATGCAAATTAGTAAGTTTAAAGCCTAATTTGTTTACTGCTTTTCTGTTTATCTGCTTATATGGTTCATAATATTACATTTGTGAATTGCAGCTATGGATTGGTCAAGAGCTATGATATGCCCTGCACTGTGGAATCGGCTTCATTGGAACCAAAGTATGGGAATAAGTTCATTGCTGGGGGAGAAGACATGTGGGTTCATGTTTTTGACTTCCATACTGGCGACGAAATTGGTAAGTTATAGAACATTAGTTACATCTAAAAATAAATACATAAAAAATAACCAAAAAAATAAATAATTACATCAACACATATACCTGCCTCTGAAGCTTTTGTAGGATAAGTGTTTTCAAGGTTCTTAATTGCACGGATTGGCTTCCCAATTACCATATGCCCTGTCACATTAGTTTGTTCTTTCATAGTCTTGTATTGTATGTGTACCGATTTGATGATCTATTTGGATGACAGGGTGCAACAAGGGCCACCATGGTCCTGTACACTGTATACGTTTCTCTCCTGGAGGAGAATCATATGCCTCGGGATCAGAGGATGGAACCATAAGAATATGGCAGACAGGCCCTTTGACCCATGATGAATCAGAGGCTATATCCACAAATGGATCAATTGCAAAGGTTAAGGTAACAGCTGAAGAGGTTTCACACAAGATTGAGGGATTTCATATTGCAGATGAGGGGAAATCCAAAGAAAAGGAAGAGGCAGGGGAGGAATAATGATGCTAATAATTGCTCTTATTTTGGAGTGTTAGCGTATCCTAGACACGTGCCTATTTATATGCATGATTAGTAAACTAAATTTTGTAAAATTTTAGTTTCTATTTGACAATGGCTGCCTACTGAGTTGAACGGGCGTGTTCCAACTAGTTTGAATTATATATTTGATGTTTTTCTGCTGAAGAATTTTAACTTTCTTCTGGTTGTCTATGGGATATAAGAAATGGTTTGTTAAAGAAACGTACCATTTAAGTTGCCTGAATCAATTGATGGCTGGCTAATGCCAATTGTTGGCTAGGAAATGCCGAGATGCTGTCCCGGCTAATGTATTGGGTAAATACTAAATAAGTTACCGAGGAAGTAATCATGTATACTTTTCTAAGAAAATTTGTGCTCACCTAAATGTGGGCATGAAAATGGTATAAAGTGCCCCGTTTATTGACAAAAAGAAGAAAGCGTAAAACAGTAAAGAAAAAATAGATTTATTAAGTTTTATAGATTATTTTATTAAATTTAATAATATAAAATTATTTATAAAAATAATAAGATGGCCTTTTTAAAAATAATGATATATATATACATAAATTTTATATATAAATTATATTTATTATTATGTTTTTATTTTTTTTTCTTCTCTCATTTTTTTATGTCTGAAGAGCATACACTTTTCTCATATACTACTAACATTTTCATTTTATAATACTTGTATACATATTAGCAAAAAAATAATTTTTGAAATCAATAGACATTCATGATGTTCAGTTTCATGAGTATCATTATTATATGACATTAATAGATATCAATGATGTTTGGTGTTATCTCATTATTATTTGACATTGATATCATATTAAGAATAATCGAAATGCCAATGTCATCAAATTCGAGATACACTATTGTTACACAATTTTGTAATATCTATTAATTATATAGGTCTCACAAGTGAGGTTTATATGATTAACAGTTGTCATAAATTTTTGTAATAATAATGTGTTATGAAATCCATAATTACAACAGGATTCTTAAAACAATGCTATTTGTATATAAATAAAAATGCACAAGACATGCATAATAATAGAGAATTGTTCCTTTTACGTTTCATAAGGCACACTTTTATTTAAGTTAATTACATGGCATCATTTAAAAAATAAATTATTATTTTTTATTATCATATTTTTATCTTTTTTTTGTCATGTAATAAATATAAGTATGAAACATAACTCTAAGACGTAAAAATAATATTTTTTTAACAATAATAGACATCATTTTTAGACATACATAAGTATACACAAAATACATGTAACAATAATAGACACTGTTTTAAATATCATTATTGTTACATTAATGAAGTATTAATGAAAGAGTTATGAGATAGATATGTGTGAATGTTTTGAGTAAAGGACCCATGAGATGGATGTAGAGCGAAAAAACAGATTACTTTGCATACGTATCCATTGAAAATATATTTATATCATAACTCTCAATAAAAATATATTCATGTTAAGGATCAAAGATGCATAATTTTATAGGTTTGATGAAAAATAAAATAGTAAAATGAAAAAGAAATATTTAGAAGACAAGGCAAAGTACCCTCCAAAAGGGAGAAGAAGGAACTAAAACAGAAAAGCAGGAGGCAGAAAAAGATAGAACAGTTAACTGGGAGTGGGGGGGAGTAGGAGGGGGTTAACTACAACATATTTCAAAAAGGATGGGCAGTATGTAATTTGAGAAAAGTAGGAGGGTCGGTGAAAGGGGCTAAATAAATACGCTTCGCAAGATTGACATTTGATAAGCCGCTCTCAAATCTCTTTGTGTGCGCCTCAGCCTGAGACCGGCCTTCTTCTTCTCTCTCCGAACTCAGGTTCTATCTCACTCTCACTCTCCCCCACTCTGCAACTTTATTTTGGAGGGAAAAGATGTCGGGGAAGGGCGCGAAGGGTTTGATCACCGGCAAAACTTCGGCCAACAACAAAGACAAGGACAAGAAGAAGCCCATTTCGCGCTCTTCTCGTGCCGGTCTTCAGGTCATCTCTCTCTTCCTCTAGATCTCTGCCTTTTTGCAATTCCTTTCTCGATTTTGACTTCTGTAGTGTCAATCTCGTTCAGTTCAGTGTTCGCACATTTCGTGTCTCGAAGGCTAGCATTCGAAAATGCAGATATTTATTCTGAGGATATGTGGGTTTTGCTTCTTTGTTAGCTTATGACAATCTCCGTTAAGCCAAGCCTTGGTTGGCAGCTAAATGTGGACATGATTGAAAAAGTTAGTTTGTATACAGTCTATGGACCTTCTGTTCAGTTGTCTTGTACCGCATTTTAACTTACTGGGCAAAATTTCGACTGGTGAACTCTTAAGTTCGAATTGTGATTTGCATAGATAGTTGTTATTAATAGTTAGAATAAACAAATATACATATGTGATATATTCATTGTAGCAGAATTGTTTTGTACCATTTTAGTCCACACATATGAAGTGTTCAATTTGGGGATTTAGTTAGATCATTCTAATATTACAAAAGAAAATGTAATTCATATGTGAAAGTAAGAAGGGTCATCATCTAATTGGTGCATACATGACTTAAAATTGTTTATTCTGATTCCCAACATTACAACAGCTACTGGCTTGACTAGGATCGGAAGGTCTTCCAATTTAGCATGGAAGTGTTCTTCGTCAGTTCTGCTGATGTTTGTTTCAGTTTGGCAGCCACAGAAGTTGAGTAAATTCATCAAGTGTTGTGTAATTTATATGCAAATACAATTTTAACATTTTTCTTACTTTCTCCTTTCCTTTATAATGTTTGTATACATATTCTTAGAATGAAAAATTAGCAGACCATTTGGCTTTTTGCTGATGATTTGGATCTTGTGCGTCTTCTACAACTGAGGGCATTGTTTATTGGTGGGCCCATTGGGTTTGAAATCAATCCTTCCTTGCTAGTTACGGCAGCTAGTGAAATTTGCATTCTGTATGCCAGCATGTAAACCCAGACTTAATACTTTTTTTTCAAACTTATTAGCTAGATAAATGAGCTCCACATTTCTTTTTATATAGACAGTATATTGAAAACTAATGACTCCACAA
This sequence comes from Dicorynia guianensis, assembly GCA_037013595.1. Classification (NCBI taxonomy): domain Eukaryota; kingdom Viridiplantae; phylum Streptophyta; class Magnoliopsida; order Fabales; family Fabaceae; genus Dicorynia; species Dicorynia guianensis. The sequence continues at coordinate 27,633,795 of JASUAB010000015.1, forward strand.
CCCTTTTTGACTGGTTTGCTTGAGATTTTCCTTTTGCTTTTCTTTTGGGGGGGGGGGGGGGGGGGAGGGAGAGGGAGGCTGGTTACTGCTGCTTGTTTTCAGTTTAAGATGATGGTGTTAGGAATGTGAAATACTCTACTGAATAGGGTTGATTTTCTCTTGACGCTGCATTTTGTATCAATACTTGAGGGAAGTGACTTGCAAGCTGCTTGTTGTCTTATTTGAACTTCTGTTATGTATAATTGCAGTTCCCAGTTGGCCGTATCCACAGGCTATTGAAGTCAAGGACCACAGCTAATGGTAGAGTGGGTGCCACAGCTGCTGTCTACTCTGCTGCTATCTTGGAGTATCTGACTGCTGAAGTATTGGAGCTGGCCGGGAATGCTAGCAAGGATCTTAAGGTCAAACGTATTACTCCCAGGCATTTACAGCTTGCGATTCGAGGTGATGAAGAACTTGATACGCTGATTAAAGGAACAATTGCTGGAGGAGGTGTAATTCCTCATATTCACAAGTCTCTTATCAACAAGTCTTCCAAGGAGTAGGTTTCTAATTGTTAGCAGCTGCTTGATCATGATGAAAAAAATTATCTGTACTAACTGTGGAAATATTGTATGCACAGAGCAGCACTGTGCAATTTATGGTTAAGTTGTTGATCATGGATATTTGATTTTCAGTCTCTGAACTAGGTATGTGACTAAAGATATTAATTGTCAGTAATGTAATGTAATTTACCTTCAACTTAAAATCTTGATTTTCACCATTTGTTTAACGTGTCTAGCTTGGAAACTTTTTATTCTTTTTTTAATTTATAAATAGAAAGACATCATTTGGCTTTCCGACTCTTTCCTATTTCGTTCAAGAAATGCAAAGTTTTTTGAACCCTGGAACTTTTGTTCATACTGTAGTGTTGTCGGTGGACCCATATTAACATGATGATTATGACAATGTTTGTGTTGGTGGCGTTATTACTTTAGTTGTGTTGGTGTTGTCTATGATTGTGATGATCAAGTTGACAGGATTATGAAGCATTGAAGCCACTAGGTTTTGATATCACGTTGATGTGCAACAACCAAGGAAACTTTATTATGGAAGTGCTAGGGTAGTAAAATTGATGGTTGTAGACTTGCAGTAGCAGTAGTAGTTGTATATTTGAGAAAAAAAGTGGCATGATGGCTAAATTTCAAGACTAGCTGTTAGCGGTAGCACTGCTGCGGTAGTAAATATTCATCTGACGGTGAAATTTGAGTCTGAATATCATTTACGCACTCGATCCCTATTTACTTTAAGGATACCTCCGCTAATTTCGAAGCTAAGGCTTTGGTTTCGTTGATAAGATATAATTTAACAAGTTAATTTATTCATTGTTCGCTTCAAAATCTGTTAAGATTTTATTACAAAATGAAGGTCCCCCACCGGCTATAAACTATAAATAAACGAAACGCAGAAAAGGCCGATAAAGAAAGAAGAAACAAACATTTGCTGTTACACCGCTGTCATGATGTTGAAACGCACCTTCAATAGCTCATTGATTGTGTAAACTGTAAAGTGATGTACAGTGCCAACCCTAACCTAAACAAATTTAGATTGTTTAAAATATAAAATATATTTTATAAAATAAAATATAAAAAAATAATTATTAATAAAAAAATTATTATTATAAATTATTATCATATATACATAAATAAATAATAAATTAAAAACTTAAAATAATCAATACCATTAATCTATTTATCATATATACTTATACTTTACTTAATAAAATATATTATATATTTTAAAGAATCTTAATTTAACTTAAAGCACATCAACTTCAGAATTTGGGTTCCAGTACCAATACACAAATAACTAGAAATGTAAAAGCACAGCCTCCAAAATTTTGCGGGTCAGAATTTGAGATGGCTGAATTGAAGCATTTGAATGTAAGACCAATAGATATACCCCTGAATAAGATACATCCTCAAAATAATCAAAGTTCAAGCATTAGCATGAAAAGTGCAGCCACAATGGTAGTCTGCAACTAAATTGAATTAATGAAATATACCCGAGCCAACTACCACCCTTCGTCCGCAAGCAGAATAAAATTCCTAAAAGTTGACACTGAAATGCAGTAAAGACTTACAACACCCCATTAAGAATTTGATCAGTCAAATAGCTACCACCTAATGCTGATATACTTAAAACTTGGGAGAATTCTAACACAGGAACTCTTGATAAAACTATTGACCATGAAGGAAAAAGTTTTCCATTCAGAGAAGTTATTATATGGTAACTATAATCACTCTGATTGGTCACTCTCCTTCATAATAGATATTTTCATCAGGAGTTACTTCTTACAATCCTCTCTTCAAAATTTGGTAGTTTAAATGGCTGACACCCTCGGAACATCGACTGGGAACTGGTGGATCTCATTCATCCAAGGGTTCTTCTCCATAGCAGGGTTGATGGTCCTGAGAGCCTTCCACACTGCACTGTTACACTTGAATCCCGATCCAAATGCTATTTGCCAAGTCCTATCTCCCTTCCTCATCCTCCCTTTGGCTTCTGAGTAAGCCAATTCATACCAAAGTGAACTGCTAGAGGTGTTGCCAAACCGATAAAGTGTCATCCTTGATGGCTCCATATGCCAAGGAGATAGCTGCAAGTTTTTCTCCAATTCATCCAAAACAGCTCTGCCTCCAGCATGGATGCAAAAATGTTCGAAAGCTAACCTGAAATCTGGAATATAAGGTTTGATCTTCATCTTTAAAAATTTCTTACCAACTAATGTAGCGAAGAATAGCAGCTGTTCAGACATTGGCAGCACAAGAGGACCCAGTGTAGTGATATTGGTTTTTAAAGCATCACCAGCAACTGCCATCAGGTCCTTGGACAAAGTAACACCAACCTTGCCATTGGAATCTTCTTCTTGGGTGACACAGCTGAAGCACTTGTCATCGGCAGCCTTATTAGTGCGAACAGTATGTACCAATCGGTATTTGGATTTTCTTCTGTCAGAACTTTTGTTCGAAAGCAAAACTGCAGCTCCACCCATACGAAATAAGCAATTTGAAACAAGCTTTGATCGGTCATTTCCAAAATACCAATTCAATGTGATATTCTCCATGCTAACGATCAATGCATACGAGTTGGGATGAACCTGGAGAAGATCTTTAGCAAGATCAATAGAGATAAGCCCTGCACTGCAACCCATCCCGCCTAGGTTGTAGCTCCTAATGTTCCCTCGAAGTTTGTAGTGGTTGACAATCATTGCAGAAAGCGATGGAGTTGGGTTGAACAGGCTACAATTAACTACCAAAATTCCAATGTCTTTAGGCTTTACAGAGGTCTTAGCAAATAACTCATCGATGGCACCGAACATCACAGCCTCAGCTTCTTTTCTAGCTTCTTTCATTGAAGGGTTGGGAGGAATGTTGAGGACAGCCTCCGGAAGGTAAGTGTTGTCCCCAAGGCCAGATCTCTCCAGGATCTTACGCTGAAATTCAAGATTCTCCACTGTAAAAGAACCAGTCATCCGGGATTGATCCATGAAAATCCTTTTCGTGCATTTCCGAGATTCATCGGGCTTGTAACAGGCGAAGTTGACAAGGTACACCGGTCGAGGACGAGTTAGGAAGTAGAGGGTAAATAGAAAAACAAGAAGAGTTGAGCAAAAAATAACAGATATCAAATTGTACTGGAGATGCTCCCAAAGATCATAAAGGTCTCGGAGGGAGAAAGTAGAGAGCTGTGCAGCAATTATCACCACGAGGGGTGAAAGAAATAGGTACATCCCATGGGTGATGAGATAATGATAACCAAGCTTGACGTACTTCAATTTAATAGACTTCTTGAAATCTGGAAGGCTCCGCGATGATGGTGGCATTAAGGGAGTATCCGGTTTGGGGTCTGTCATTTCCTGTTCAAAAGTCGAATCCATTTGGTTAGAATTAGAAAACCTGCTTAAATGAACGATGATAACCATGAGAATTTTAACTTAGAAAAGTAACAGCTTATAATATAATGTGAAATCATACAACGAATCCCTCCAGTCAGATTTCTACATATATTTTCAATCAAGAAGCTTGCTTTCTCTAATTCGGGGGCACAGATCACTCAGAACGTAAAATCGGGTGGAGTTGGAACTAGGCTTCAAGGCGACCAAGGTCACCGAAATTCAGAAAACCAGAAACACACATTGTGAAATGAAGCCAAAGCCTATTCTATGAACATCCTTATTTATACAAAACATAACGGCATACATCATCAGACCCAGACAATCCCAGATCGAAATTTCATATCAATGGGCATTCATCCCATTTGTGCAAATCATACGCAAATGGGGTGATGCTAAAAAGAACAAAAGGGCCTTCGCATCTTGAATTAGATCTCTCCAAAGTCGCATTAAACTAATTGCAGTTGAATACAAAGTATCACTAACTGAACAGAGTTTTCAAGCGCAGAAACAGATCATTCGTGAAACGAAACAAAAACTCAGTTCCAAAATTGTACCTTTAAAGCCAATCCCGCCAGAGATCGCCGGAATCTCGTCTGGGAGGACACAGAGAGAGAGAGAGCACGACGCAAGAGAAATAGAGGCAGAGAGAGATAAAACGGTAATTACATTTGAAAAAGTGGTTCAAAATGAAAAATACTGGGGCTCAATGTAGGCCTAAATGGGAAATTTGAAAGGAATGGCGAGCCACATATATTTATAGGCGTTAACAGAGAAGAAGGAGGGAACGTAGTTCGAAACCAGAGACGTAAACGGCGATGCGTACGCGCAACGAAAATTATCAAGGCGGCGCAGTCATGTTTTGACTATTTGTGTCGCTGCCGGTCGCCGTCGCCTAATCAAACGGTTGGGATTGCTTGTGTTGTGCCACTAGCCACCGTCGATTTCGGCCCCTATTTATTCGGATTCTCGTGTGTCGTGTCCTCCCCGCCACCAACTGTCTTCTTATTCTTCTTCTAGAGGTTACCTTTTTGATAATAGTTGGAAATTTAAATTTTATACTTCTACTTTTTTATTAATTATCTTATTGAGGGAAAGCATTTTAAGTATTGACTTATATGAAACACTGATGATCTGATATTTTACGGAGAACATGAGATTAATTTTCTCTCTATTCTATGAAATAATTTGTTTAAAAAAAATTCTTACACAAATTATCTGATTATAAAAAAATAAAATTAATTTTATAAATAATTCATATACACATCTATCAGTACTCAATCCAAATTAAAGTCTTGCATCCCAAAAATATTAGTTGGTCTTGAGAAGTAGATTTGGGAGTCCCTTGGAATAGGGGATCCCTTATCCAATAAAAAATAGTTTATTAGTTATTTGGTACACAAACATGGGATGGAATGCAGCTTTAAATCTTCTGACTTGAACATGTGCCATTTGGGAGGGGAACATTTGCCAAATCAAGTGGTGCATTTGTTAGGTGTATATTTAATGGGGCAATGGATTTTATATTTGCAATTAAGGCTGTGATGCAGCTGTAATGCAGCTTCAATAATTAGAGCAAGCTTGCAATATTTTATGCGAACATTTAACATGGAGAGCAACTGGGGGCCAGCCAAGATATTCACAGAACTGCCTTTAATTGCTTCCTTTACTTGCGCATTTTCAATACAATTTTATTATAAGAAATTTCAGTTTTATAGAATTTTTTTAATAAACTTTTTATAAAAAACTTTTTTCAATAAATTTATAATTTTTACATAAAATTATATTTTTTAATAATATCAAAATTTTTATAATATTTCCTGTGCAGAAACTTACCAAAATTGAAACTTAAAGAAAGTATGGAAGGTGGGACACCCAATAAACCAAGGTAAAGATAAACTAGCAACTTTTTTGGACTAAGACAAAAAAGCCACAACCACAAGTAATGCTGCTGTAGCACGATGAATGGAGTAATGGAATCCAGAGGGATGCTCCACATAGCGGCATGTTCCCTGTGTTATTGCCAAAGTCATGATCACGAACATATATTCTATTCTTTAGTTACCCATCTAATGAAAAGTAATTGGTAAGAAGTTTGTTGAGCACAATAATTGATACTTATTTGAATAGAAAGCCATGATAAAGCCAAAAGTGTACAAAAAAGTACCATCATCCAAAATAGCTGTGAATTTACCCAGAACAATTAATTCTTAGCAACGAAGAATTCAAGAAAAAAACAATTTGAGCTAATAATATATACTTAACATGGAAGAAAAGAAGAAAAAAATAGCCAACAGTATGCTTATTAGTGCCCAGAATGAGTAAAAGCTGTGTCCCATATGTGAAATACTAGAAAATTTGAGAGAACCATTATTACTTGGAAGATAATGTCATAAATGCTCAGCCTTTTCTTGGGGAAAAAAAATCAAAAGTGAAAGAACATAGAAAAAACATAAAGAGACTAAACGTAGTTGTACCATTGGTCCATGCCCTGAGAAAACCAGAAGAAAGAGCTGTGGAATATAAAAATAATTTTGTATCTATTATTACTTACTTTATCTAAAAAGGTGTAGTAAATGGGGTAATGAATGCTAATTAATTAGGAGTAATAATGTTATTTGTACATAGAAATATAATATTTTAGGTGTATTAAAAGGCACAAAAAAGGTAAAATAATATAATTAAGAGAATACTGTCGCTCTATATATTAATTGCATTTTTTTTAATTACTTAATAAAAATATAAAAATATAACAGTAATTTCCACTAAACACGCGCAGAAAAAAATTATAAGTGACCATAGATTTCATTCCTACCAAAATTCATTGAATAATCTATTTCCTGTAAATATCCCCAATTTATCTCTAAATTGTTTTTCTTAATAAGTTAAATAATGAACATCTCCGAACCACTATGCGTGCCTATAATTGTTTTTCCTTAACCCTTTTGACTTGAAGGCATGTCTAACAAAAAATTTGATAAACTCATCCAAACACAAATTCGGAATAGAACCTAAGAAGGGAAATTTTGTTTAATGGGCAGTGATTTACGATCAAGAAGGGTCCCTGCTGGTTTTGCAATATCATTAGTGCCAATCCAGTGAGAAACCTCGATCCATATAAGCACTTTATTACTCTTCCATGCCATTAGCCACCCCCCCCCCCCCCCAAAAAAAAAAAAAAGACTATCAGCAATTTACAAAAATAAGATGAGGTAACACCTCACATAAGGTAAGCAATTAGGGCCCTGATGAGGAGAATATGACATTTATATTACTGTCAAAACTCAAAAGAATAATATCGGGAACATTATACTGTGCAAGCAACACTTCCTTTTCAAGAACTATCTCCTCAGCGGGCTGTCTTTACAACTGCAGCAATACCTCCTTCTACCTTTCTCAAGATGAGTATTAGGCTCGAACTTTTAAATTGCATCACAAAACTGCATTCTTCACTTAGCTAAGACATTCATCTCTCCGGATGAAGTTGTTCATATTTTGAACCCCATGAGATCAGGATAGGTACCTATTTACATCTTTCTCTGATGGAAGAACTATTTGGATTGACACTTTGGATAACTCAGCATCTATGGCTTGAGTGAATGGGGGAGTGGTCATAGGTATCATAACATATGTCTACTTACCATGAAAATATTGCAGTCCATCGTCTAGTAATATAATATTCTTCTATCTTTAGTACTTCATTCTGTTGTTTGGTGGTTAGGTGGTGATTTATGAGTTCCCAAAAATCCCTCCTTTTTCATGACAGTCCAATGTATAGAGTGATGCATATGTACAAAGCATGCAGCAATAAAAGGTAGAGCATTTCTTATTGATGGGAGATCCATGTAATCCTTTAATATCTAGGGCATGTCGTTTGATCAATCATGATGCAGATTAACACAGAAGAAATGGAAGAAATGGAGACATAAACATTATCTGCATGAATGACTAGATAGACATAATAATTTGTCGTCCTTTTCAATATTTGATATTCGGTGATTTGAAGTCTTGAGTCTTACAAATTCGCAACTGCAGAACATTAAAGTTGCAATGTAATAATAGTTTATGAGAAGTTCTGACACAATGAGTGTTTAAAACACAGAGAGTGACACTGATGGTACCTGCTTGATTACATCCCGCAACCTTTTGCAGATAAATAGTAATTTTTCTCCATTGAATCCCAGAAGTCCAAGGATATTGAAAGTACAAGAATTACTGGCATGACTCTAGTCGTATCTCCAGTGTTCACTCCTTGAATCTTTCGCATTTTGAAACCTACCACATGGCTACCGAACTTGCCATTTTCTGGGTTAATGCCCGTAACAGATGTCCCTGTAAGTACCAATTCTGGTTTCCACGGAAGGAGCTTAAACTTCATAGCCATTGTCCACAATGTAGTTATCTCGTATGGCCCTGTGGCTCCTGTGGATAGCAAATCAGTCCAAGATGGACAGCATAGATATGTATTAGTCAAACAGACATAGAGATAAAACCGCGCAGTTTAAACAGAAGATTAATGCAAGAGGTTCAAAAATTGTAATTGGAGTTACTTAAAATGCAGTTCTTGTATTGCGATTTAAAATCTCAAAATTATGTTATATTTCTAGACATCATATACTCCCCTTTCGCCAAACAACACCATTATTATTTATTACCAATTTCCAATATACTTGTAGACTAACATGAAACGTTATATCCATGTTAAAACCTTCACATTTAAAGAACATGAAAATAGCGATTAAGATTTATAAACGGGAGTAACAGAAAAGTGCCAAACAAGAGAAGAAGCAGAAGCAGACCTGTTTGACCCAATGCAACTAAAATTCAAGTGCCTTTAAAAGGGCAATGCTAAACAAGTACCACTTCAATTATCGTGCCTTGTGATTGGGCCCCAAAGATTACACATTCGTTGTAGGCCGTCTGATCAGTCCCTTGATCATCGAAGAGATTCGGAAGATCATCATACAGAAAGCACACAAAACCGCTCAACATCCACTGTTGATTTTGGCGGGATGTGCTGCTACACCCGATTAAGATATAAAATTATTTTTAATCTTTTATTTAATAATTTAAAATTTTAAAATAAATAATTTTTTGACATATTATTAAAATCTCTTTAACTACAAAGTTTAATATATTAAATTTTTCTTAAGCCTTGGACACAACCAAACTCAAACTAATGGCCTACTTGTGTAGGCTGTTAGTTTGGGAAATGCTCTTTGTACATGGGAAGTGTACTCTCCCTCATGTACAGAAAGAGACAATTTTGATGAGAGAGAAAAATTAGAGAGATTATGAAAAATTGTGTAGTCAGAGAGTATAGAGTCTATTTGTGCTATTAACATTACTGGTCAATTTTGAGAGCCAAGTTTTTTGTTTTTGATGTTTTGACAGAGGGAGGTAGAGGGTGTGGCTGGAAGGCACACTGGACTACCAATGGGCTTGGATCCCACACTTAGTAACACATGCAGGGAAGTTGGTATATGGGAAATTGAGATTGGTACATGGGAAATTTTAGTGAGAGATAAAAATAAAATTAAAAAAAATAATAATAAAAATAGATATGACTCATGCATTAAATTATTAAAAAAGGAAAGTCATCAAATTAAATTAAAAAAAAGTTAAACGATACAATCCAAAAAATTGTCACATGGTAATTTTTTAGACTAGTTTTTTGCATATAGAAAATTTAAAAGCTAATTACAAATTATTTTTTTGCATATAGAAGATTTGAACCTAAGTTATTTCCTTCAATATTACTCAAATTCTTTACTACTAGACTATACCTAATGATTTAAAAACCAACTTTTATATACATAGAAATATAGAATAGATCGATGATAGTTACTTCCCACTCGCCTCCAGAGTTTCATGAGAACTACAGTGAATTGCATGTTCACATAGATTCGATATGTTTGCTTCGTGAGATTTTCTTTGCACTCCAGTGTTTCATAAGCTGCCAAGTAAGCATCCAACTAGGATTTGCTCCCACGTGTCTGGCACACTCATCAAACGTTAGGGCACAATTCTCCTTGTGTCTATCTCTTGCATCCAAAGCCACTAACCTTGTATCTTGCAATCCCTCTATATATAACTTCAATCTTGCCCTTTGAGTCGCTCAAGCAGTTCAGCTCATTTCATAGTTACCACTCGTAGTCTAAATCATCCATTTGCTTCCACCGTTTTCCACTAAGAAAATAAGCGAAAAATGACGCTGGTTCAGGCTAATTTGCACGACGATGTTGTTCGTTGTCATAATCAATACTGCTGCTCTTACCAACCCAAAACATTTCAGGAAGGAGATGGCGACGACGATGACGATGATGGAGATGATGGTGGATATGACTATGCTCCAGCAGCGTAGTGGAGCTGAGACATCGTGACCATCCCATGTGGTGATTTACAATTTTATAGACGGCACTGTTGCAGTACGAGTCATATATCAAAACCCTAGTCTTTTCATCTTTTAGTGGGCTTATGGTGAAGAACCCCTAGCCTAGCAAGTTAGTTATGTAAAAGTCATGTATCGAAACCCTAGCCTAATTAGCTTAAATTATTGATCACTGTTGACTGTTTTATATCTTTAATATAAATATACAAGTATATGGTACTTAGAACTTATTAATTATGGAATTATATCTATTAAGAAGAATTATTAGTGACTAATCCAAATGTTAATTAGTTTTGCATTCAATAAAAATAGAAATACTGTTCAAGGAAATAAAAAAAAGAACTTAACGTTCTTACTTGTTAGTAGCAATTTATTATTGTAGTATAGTGTGGCTATATAATTAATTCTATAAGTTATATATAATTTCTGTTTGATGAATGTTTACGTTATTGGTAGTCAAATTTGACAGCTCACGCTTTCGTTAAAAGTACTACTGATTGTTTAAGAATTAGTTAATGGTGGTCTTAGTTCTTCTATATATATTTGTTATAAATTAAATACAGTAATCTCCCAATTACAGGGAATTTTGCGTGGGTGCTTGCGTAAGCTTAATTAATACCTCAAAAAAGAAAAGGGTTTCATGTGCTCCTACGTAGTTTCGTCTTTACATGATATCTGTTGAACACTTAAGACGAGGTTTTTGTGTATACGTACGTATCTATATTGTATTTGTTGGAAATTTGTTCAGGTGTTTGACTAAGCTAGCTTTGTGTAAGTTCCACTTCCCTTTAATACATTATTCCGACATACAGTTTGTAAAGTTTCTGTAGAGTCTCTCAAAGCTACTCTGAATAGGGTCCGTCTTGTTTCATGGTAATATCTATGGAAAGTTCTTGCGGGCAATTCTCAGTTGCTGCAACTGAGGATTTTCGCAATTCATTAAACGCACTTTGGCTTTCAGCTTCGTCCACCCTCAGCAACTCTACTTTGTATATTGCGCTTAGTATTTTGGAGTCTTTTACCAGTTTTATTATATATATATATATATATATATATATATATATATATATATATCGATGAACCTCTTATCATGTGAGACTGCTGCTGCATATACATATATATATATATATATATATATTCACAGCACAGAGCACTAAAACAAAACTTTCAACATGCACGATGTCAATTCAGAAAAACAGAATCTCTTCTCATTCCAATATCAAGAGCTATACTCTTTTTTTCCCTTAAAAACGTATTGGATAAGGGATTAGAGGTATGCTATAAATTTCATTGAAGATTTAGGGTGATACTTACATATCAATTATTAAAAGAATACATTAAAAAAAATTTAAACTTTAAACTTAACAAATGAAGTTATTTAAACCTTTTAATGAAACCAATACTCCTGGGTTAAGAGCCTTACTCTTAAATCAGAAGCAGTTGTCACTTGTGACTTGATAACAGAGACCAAACATCCTCTGGCGCTATAGCTGCAGCCTATTGGCTGCCAAGGCATTATTGAAAATTGAAAGGCTACTAACCTAAAGAAAGATTAAAATTTTCCCATACTAACTGACTTGCTAGCTAGGCTAAACCTTACTTATTAAAGGCCAACCCCACTTGCTTCTAAAACATCCATATATCCTTATTAGACCTTAATCTTATACTTTAAATGACCCAACCTCGCACTCAAAAGATGCTGTCGTTAATAGAAGTCCCCTACAACACCAGGATGTTGTCACCCTCGGCAAGTGCTGGGCATGTCCAAGTCCGACGTGTTTGCTGAATTGTCAACTGGGTTTCCTATTCGAGTGGACCAGATAGCACCATACATCGTGGGAGAATTGGGTCTTCCTTACACCCCCAAGCATCAATCCACGTTCCCCACGTGCCTGTCTCGCGTTCCCCACACTTCTGTTTCCCTTTATAAGCTAGCACCAAGTCTGTTCTCCACCTCAACTCAAACTCAGCTCACCCACCACTGCCTAGTATTGATCCTTGCTTCCATAAATTCCCTTCTGCTATTCCCATTTCCCACTCGAGAAAAAATGTCACTCATTGGCAAGGTGATAGCGCCTGGTGCAGACAGCAATAATGACTATGACTATGCTGCTGCAGCATCTAGCATTGAAGGGAAAGGAGATTGTGGGTATGCTCCAGCAGCATCCATGGAAGGCAATGATGATGACGATGGTGGTTATGACTATGCTCCAGCAGCATAGTTGAACTCAATGTGATCAACATTGTATATTTGCTGCTCAGTTTTGTAAGCAAGTAGCAAAGTACGTAGATAGATATATGTGGTGGTTAGATGGTGAGGTGGGTAGGCATCCCCCCTGACTTTGCAGCTTTGTGCTATCAATATGCTAATTAATGAAATGGGGTGGATTAATTTATGGCATCTACGGTATCTTTGGTCCTCCATTATATTTATATATGCTGAGATTGGAACAGTGACATCCTAGTGCTGCTTGTCTTCACATATTAATAACAATTCCGTACGTCTTAGGTTTAAGTTTTGACATCGTCAATCTCTATGTTAAGAAATTCAATCCAGAGTTGGGAAGAGAAAGTATTGGGCAAATGCCCACAAAAACGTGCCCATAAAAAGGATTTTTTTATGTGTGATTATTACATCCTAACAATATATTTAAACAAAATAATCGATGCTATACATTATTGTATACGTACGTGGGATGCCATTAAGTAATTCAGCTTAACTATCTATTTATTTAAATTATAATTTCCTTTTCAATGAACAAGTCAGCAGCTAAAATAAACATTTTGTAATTAGGATATATACATACATATTTTCAATATTATATAAATTATAACCCTTATCAATGAGTCATATTGTGGTACCACTTTAATAAACCTGTTAAAAACCTACGTATGAGATGATGAATTAGATTAAATTTAAAATTAAACATTTATTTAGCTCAAATTTTAATATAATTATCTCATTATTTTAAAATTTCAACGTGCTTGCTATTACTACATTATATACATATGTACATATATACAGAAACACACACACACACACACACACATATATATATATATATGTATATATAAGGATTAGAAAAAGAACACGCGACAATGTTAGTGTACTACTAAAGACAATCAAAGTGTCTCTACCAAAACAAAAAATAATTTGAGTCTAGGTCCTAGGATCATGGACCATGGTTCATGTGGTAATATCTTGAAATCATTAATTTTCTTGAAAGATCAATGAATCATGATTCACATGGTAAGAGTTTTATTTTTTTTTATAATTTTATTTTAATTTTATAATATAAAATTTAAATTATTAAATTCTTTAAATTAAATTATAAATTTAATAAATTTAAAATTTTACATCATTAAATATGAATTTTAAATGAAATTGCAAATTTCCCTGAAGGCAAAATAGATTCAACTATGACCACGAGCTAGGTAACCCATCGCACGACGTCGTATGCCGATAGAATCTTGCGCCCCTGTACGGTACAAGTCGACCACTTCTGGTAATTTTGGGGGGTGTCTCCACCTAACCCCGGTCCTGTTCAATAAATTGGCTCCCGCTGCTACGAAAATTCACCCCAATCAACGCGCTTCTTTCTTCAACTCTGTTTCTATGGCTGTTTTCACTCCTCCCCTTAATTACTACCGTGCCTATTTTCCTTTGCTACACGTTTCACCGTTCGCTGACGCTGCCACTAGCACCTTCTGACTCCAAATTCGTCAAGATCTCCTTTCCTGTCTGTGTCGGTGATCTATTCTTCCTCTTCTATTTTCGGATTCCCTTTTTCTATTCCAACTTAGTGCCATTTTTGAATCTATGAGTTTTTCTGTTTCAAATTTGTTCTCTTTATGTTAGATCAACAAATATTTTGAACCCCACAAGTAAAATTTTGCTGCTCTAGAGGTCAAATCGATTGATTTCTGCACCATCGCTCCTTCGGTTCAATCGCGCAATATATTTGTCTAATTTCCGAAGGTACGCTAGAATTGGCGTTGAATTTGCTATAGAAGTGGCACAATGTCGACGATTCGATATGATGCTACCAAGCAGTACTACGCCACAAGCAGTCTCGTGGTTGGGTATGCACTCTGTTCGAGCTTGCTTGCGATCATAAACAAGTATGCAATTACCAAGTTCAATTACCCGGGCCTTTTGACTGCATTGCAGTATCTGACCTCTGCGCTGGGAGTATGGGTTTTAGGGAAACTGGGGTTTTTACTCCACGATCCTTTCACATTGGAAACTGCAAAGAAATTCTTGCCAGCTGCTGTGGTTTTTTATCTGGCAATATTTACCAATACGAATCTTCTTCGTCACGCCAATGTTGACACTTTTATAGTGTTCAGATCCTTGACTCCGCTTCTGGTTGCTATAGCTGACGCTACTTTCAGGAAGCAACCATGCCCGTCAAAGCTTACGTTCTTGTCCCTGGTGATTATTCTAAGCGGAGCTGTTGGGTATGTTGCCACTGATTCTGCATTTACTTTGACTGCATATTCGTGGGCATTTGCTTATTTGGTGACAATTACTACTGAGATGGTTTACATCAAACATATAGTCATGAATCTTGGGTTGAACACATGGGGATTTGTCCTTTACAATAATCTGTTGTCCCTAATGATGGCTCCAATATTTTGGTTTTTGACGGGAGAGAATGTTGAAGTCTTTACTGCCTTGAGATCGAACTCGGGGCATTTGTTTGAACTTGAGGCATTTGCTGCTGTATCTTTGTCATGTGTATTTGGTTTGCTTATCAGTTTCTTTGGGTTTGCAGCTAGAAAAGCTGTTTCTGCGACAGCATTTACTGTGACTGGTGTGGTTAATAAGTTTCTTACAGTGGCCATAAATGTGGTTATTTGGGATAAGCATGCTAGCCCGATTGGCTTGGTTTGTCTGCTACTTACTATTGCAGGGGGAGTCCTATATCAACAGTCAGTTACTGGATCTGGTAACGCCCCAACACAGCGTGACGCACTGGTGTCTAAGCAGTTTGATATTGAAATGGAAGATGATGATTTGGCAGATGAGAGTCAAGGAAAGGGTATGTTGGGTAAAGTTGCTTCTGTATGAGCATTTGTATTTTTTTAGCCGGTACTGCATGTTTAAGCAGTATATTTGCAGTCGTATCCTTAGCAACAACAATTTAAGGAATTTACCATGCAATATTAGGTATCATTTTCTTTAGCCTGTAGGATATGAAAATGATTTAAAAGGTAATGTTGCTTATATCTTCATGAACTTTTTCAGTTACTAATTACTTATATGGTGTTTTTTCCATTTTGTTCTTTGCTCTCTGATTTGCGTAATCATTGACTTAACTAGACCAACAATTTCTAGACTCTGAAGGATCTACTTCTTTACTTCTTTAAATTTCAATTGTCTCTCTGGTTTGGAGGGTTGTCACGTAATGATTTTGTTCCCGAACAAGTATGGGATTTAGATGGGCTTGGTTTTGAGGTTACCATGAAGGTGATTATCTATTTCAAATTTGATTAGAAAGTCTTCCATCATATCTCTTGACTGGTAGCTGTCAGCTTAGTTCTCGCAAGAGCTCCAAGTTACAGATATAAAGTGATGTTCTTTTGCTCAACCTTAACTCTGAACATGATTTTCTATTTTATTTCATTTTCTTGGCAATATCTGAATTTGGACAATCCATCCTGGTTATTACCGACCTTAAAGTGTCTCACATATTTGTTAACGATCTTGTACCTTCTCTGTGGGTTTTGATCAGCCATTTAACATTATATTGCTGTCTGATATGATAAAGTAAAACATATTTAGTTTTTTATTTGACCTGCACTGATCTTTGTTTCAAATCTATTAACTTTGTGGCTTTTAAGTTGCTGTTAGCAGCAGCAATAGAGCAACAAAGAGCACTACTTTAGAGAAACTCTAGTGGCTGCTAATGAGAGAGCAGGTGATCTTGCTTCTTTGGATCTAAAACACTAAGTATGAAACGGATAGTACCATCACACAAGTCGGGGAGAAGGGGGGAGGGGGGGGGGGGGGTGGAAGCCTATCGGATAGAGGTGAGCCAGAAAAATGAGCCTTTCTTTAGGACTATTGGCAAAAGATTTTAAGATGACCATATCATTCAGTGTTTGAGTGCCATTTTGGGGATTATACTGACATATATTCAGTTGAATGTATCCGCTCCATTTCCGAGGTTAAGTCTAACAAAAGGTCATGAAAAAAAAAGTACTGCAACGTTTGCGAGTGCTTTGCAATCGAGCATCTCTTTCCAGTTTTAGGATTCAGGGGCTTTGGGAAACCAAAAGCTGCTATTTGTCAGTAATTGCATATACAGTGAGCATGTTTAAGTGAACAATCTTCAAATGCTCTTTACAAGTGGTGCTAACCCGATTGTATTCTTCGTAAGCTTGCAGACAAAAGCGATGTAGCTCTAGCTCTTAATGAGTGTTGATGCATCATGTATGAGTCGTCTCTATAATATTCTCCAAGTACATAGAGCTCAGGATAATTGGACACCAGAGCTGATTTGTACTATTGAATTATACCTGCAAGTTTAGACTTCTACCACTTAAGAATTAATTCTTAATGCAATCTTTCCAAGCATATTCTTATGATCAGCAGTAAAATGGCTTGCCTGGAAGCAGAGCGACTACACAGTATCTGACAGGCACTTCTACATTATTTCTATCTTGGGCGTTCTTATAGTCCTGAAAATCCTGCTTTTCAGGACTTTAAACAGTTGTCCTAATCTGCTTGAGTAGCCTTCACATTTAAGTGTGGCTATCAAAGTCTACAAGCGATTACAGGTTCTTACCCCTTAAAAGTGCTTCTTCTTCCTGGAATGTGTAAAAATTTATAACAAGTTCTACGACCTTCAGTAGTAAGTTTGCCATATATTTTTTCCTCTATCAAAAAGTTGTTAGAAGTCATTTGAAAGTTTCGTTACCTCCTTTTTTATTATGGTCATGGACTAGATACCTCTTCAAATCTCTACTGAATGAGGATTCTGTAGTTGAGAATAGACTCTTGGACTGAAGTGGCTTTCATCCTTTCCAAAATAGCTTGACTTGAAATGCCCTTCAAATGGTCAAATTATATGATCAGTTTGATGAAATAGAAATTTCTAAATACCCGTCTTACATCGAGGTGGCATTGTTCAAGCTCATTCTCTTCCTGTGTTGCTCCACTAATTTGGAAATAGGACGATGAGATTCTTCATTTCGAACCTTGTCTGCTACGTTTCCATATCTCAAGCGGGACAGGATTAATATTGTCTAATGTCTTGTCGTCCTTCATAAAGATTACCGATTCAAGGCTTTATCCATTGATATTAGGCTTGCTTATTATCATAAGCGTCCCTACTCATGGCCTGAAGTATCCACTCTAATAGACGCTTAATAATCATTAGTCCGGGCCTGGTGCATTTGTAGGTCATCTGCAACTTATGGACCTGGCAAGGAAAAAACATGAAGATCTGAAAGTTGTGGAGCCTTGAGATCTTAGATTGTCTTTGGTTACCTCATACCCACCACTAGGATGAACAGAACTTAAGTGGAAGTAATCCTAAAAAAGGATATATAAATAAAGGGTTCCATTTGAAACGGTTCTTTCACTTGTAGCTGTAGATGCAAAATTTGCCTCTCTTTTAAATGATCTCAAATCATTCTTAGAGGAAACAAGTATTTAGCAGTACATAATGTATACGAAGGAAGAGAGATAGAGACGGAAGTAAGAATTTAAAAAATTAGTAATAGAAAAAATGAGATAAATAAGTAGAGATTATTCTCTATTTCTTATGTTCTGCCTAATGACATTAAAGTGAGGAGATTCAAATCCATAATGTATATGGTTTCAAACCTATGCAGCAAGAACGTGCAGAAATTGAATGCCCAAAGAAGTGTGGTTGCCCGTGTGGGCTACTAACTACAAGTCAGAACATGACCTGCAGTTCTTTCAGAATAACAAGCATCCTTTCTATTAAGCACAATGAGCACCACATAAACATTAGTAATATACCAAGAAACAAATCCGTGCACGCTATAGTATCACTCTCCCATGATAGATTGTGCCAACACCATTACGCTCAAATTAATAATCAAATCCAGTGCACCCTTCAGTCCTTTATAGTGTAATGAAAACCAGTATCGAGTTGTTGAGGCCACAGCCAGCTTATTTCAATGGGCCTGCAATATCACATGATCATGAGTTTTGAGGTTTGGAGATTTAATGACTCCAATTCACGAGCCAAACACTGGGTTAACGTCAGCCGAATTACGTTTCTTGTGGCTTATTTGTATTCTTCATGATTTCTAGACCAACTAATTTTTTCCGTCTTCTTTAAGGTGAGGGGTTGCTGCGGTTCTAGCTCTAAATCATGGATTTTTCTGCCCCTTTCAGGAAAGTGCCATTAACATGTGCAGTGTGTAACTGGGATCGGCTTATTCGACCGCTGGTCCTTGCCATACGACCATGGGAACCGCAATTGATATGGTCCATCAATCACAATGGCTTTTTGTGCATTCTTTATATATCACACGCGTGGGTGATTCCTTTTCTTGGCTAATTGTTTTGGTCTTGACTATTTGGTTCATTTATTCATATCCTAATCATTTGTTTTATTTGTTTATTTCTTTTTACTTTAGCAGAAAATATGGGTAGTCTTGACCAACAATTGTTGAGGAACTGAGCCATTAACAACGTAAATGGAAGTTATATAATGTACCCACTAGAACCAGAAATGTTACGGATCATTAATCAGTAATCAAGTTTCAAGAGAATAGGAGAAAGAAAAAAGATTTGCTTCAGGCTGCTCTCCCTTTTTGTGTCTCATCCCACTCCCATGACTGAAACACTAGAGAGTGCACGCGTGCTCTGCTTTGCTGCCCTACAGCCACTGCCACTTGTTCCTAATTGCAAAATTACAAGTACTTGCCAATCATTTTCTATGCATATTGTGTGTGTTCCCTTCTTCGAAAGATGACACCTTTTTATAGGCCAACCTTATCTTTAGAACTATACTAAACTGTGTTTTTTTTAAGTCAAATTTGTGAGCCCCTGACGCCGTCCATGACGATCAAATCACTCTGCTTTGGAGACTTTGTGGCTCATTTGTCCTTTGTGGATATTATTTAGCTGCTTATAATCAAATCAGCAAATTATAAATCCCCATTAATCCTACATCCTTTTCAAAAGCCAACCACACTATGACTGTGACTCTGTCTATAAAGTATTAACCACCCCACCTAACCTCTTTCTTACATAGTGAAATCCTAGGACAGCTCTGCCCCTGCCCCTGTCCCAGTTCCTTACATGGCGGATCGTCAAAGTTCGACCCCAAATGCCATTGGCCTCTGTCTGCTCCCATCTGAGCTCGTCCAGAACATATTTCTCTCTCTAGTTTTACCCGAAATCGTTCGGTTAAAATTGGTCAGCAAGTCTTTCTCTTTTATCATCTCTGACCAAAACTTCATTCGTGAATGCAATTCGAGGTCAAGTTCCACCACTTGGCTCTTTGTCTACAAGAAACGCTGGCTCCGGGATGCCGTACTCCACAGCTTCACCGACCGTTCCGATCGCTGGTTCCGGATTCCGATCACCGAGCTCTTGAAGCCCGTCAACTTTCACGCTGACGATCTCTATTTTCTGATGGCCTCCGGTAACGTTTTCCTGTTCGCGTCTAACACCGTTCAGGAAGTTATTGCGGTTAATTTGGTTACCACGACCGTTAAGAAAATCCCTCCAAGCCCGTTGGGTCCACGTGGCACGTCTTCTTGGAGGAGATCCGGGATGAAACTCGTGACCGCTCCGACCGGATCGGACCACTTCCGTTTCATGTTTGCAGAGTTCGTGGAGAACCGTCCCGTTCTGTTTGTTTACAACTCCGAGACGAACCAGTGGGAGTCCACGGAGGCAGAAGAGAACAATCCGTTTTTGCCACGTGGAAGCCAAAGTGGGGGCGAATATATTTTCCTCAATGTGATCAATGGGCCCAGAGAAAGTGTTCTAATTGCCTCCCCACCCGAGGGCGATGCGCCGGTGGTTGTACGGCCAAGATTTTATGGCAGAGGCGGTGATGATGGGCAGTTGACCGTTGGATTAAGTTGGGGGAATGTGATTGATCGGCTACACGTGTACGGTGATGGGTACATGATGATCGTCAACTCAGATAGGGCTAGTCAAGCCAACAGAAATCTAAGGGTGTTGAAGGGCATAGATATGTGGGGCCTGAGCTTAGATGGCCGGAGCTGGGTGTATGTATCAACGGTTCCAAGAGAATTGATGAAGCAGATTGAGAAGCCTTATGGGGTAATGATGGGATGCTTAGAGGAGAGAAATGGGGTAATAAGGGCTGCTCTAGTCTCCAATTGTGAGGGTTTCTGGGACATACTTTGGCTGTCCTTGGACAAGAGGAGTAGCCAATGGACATGGATTCCATTGCCAGATTGCAAAATGAAGGGTTGGAACATGGCTGGTATAGGCTTCTCCACTGGACTTACCTTACCATGATCCTACACACTGAAACCATGAGAAAAATGAAAAAAGAAATAGAGAGATAAATAGTTTCTTTTTCTTTTTTTTTTTTGGGTTTTGGCAATATTTACATAATCAATCATCTAAGGCCTGTAACCTGGGGACAAGCAACACTATTGAAATGTATGGAAGTCCAAAAATCAAGAGTTAGTCCGTATTTAAAACTTGTGTTGATATAATATATATGGTGTTTGGCACTACGTTCAACCTCGTTGATATCTCCGTCTTTCATGTTAAACAAAGAAAAACTCTAGTTGTCATTGAATATTTAATGGGCAAGTATAAACAAATTTTAAAATATTGCAATAAGAGTGTTACACTGACACTCGGTTATCGTTTTAAATTATTTTTATATGAATTCTAAGTTTAAATTCAAAATTTTATATCTATCTACATTAAAAGACATTTATCACTCATCTGTCATTAAAATGCCGATGTATGAGATTTATGAACAGATTCCTTCTTGGAGTCGTGCAAATCCATCATTTATCAGAACAAGTGAGTTCAAGAGTTGCATTGGTAGTGATTTCTAGTTCAAGTGATAAGCGAGAGATGTGATCAGATAGGAATGTTGAGTTCAGTTTCTTACAAACCGGAACAATCTAAGCTCATTCCTATACCACTCAAAAGATTAATGAGCAACATAAGGTAAACTAAAATCTTGAATGTTGACCCACAGCTGATCTATACACCAGGTCCCCTTTTCCCTGCTTCTGTGAATCTCTGTCTCGCCCACTTGTATTGTGGAACAGGTTGGACATGCAATAACGTGATGTGTCAACGAAAGGAACCGATCGGAGGCAAATTATAGGTCTGTCTGTCCCAAACACAACACGTTCTCACAGGAACTCTTTGGTCCCAGCCCAACACATTTCCAACCTCGACCTCCCCTTTCCCACTCACTCAACACACTCAGACAGTAAAGAACCATTGATTCTTCTAGAAAGTTTAAGGTGTTTAGATGCAAACATGTCAATAAATCATTTATTCCAAAACCTTTGACTGTTATGTAAAAATTTAAAAATAATTTTATAACATGAACACATCCCATCATATAAAAGTTTTAACAAATAAGAATAATAAAAATCAAACTTTTAAGCATTTAATCATAGAGATTTCAATAACATACCAACAAATTTGTGCTTGATTTGAATTAAGTTGGTCGGATTCATACGTCAGCTGAACTCAATAAACACCCTAATATTTAACAAACCTGATAGTAAATTCTAATAGCAACGTTCCCAAAAACTTGAATTATTTGATACCAACTAAAACTGATTTTATATGTCTGACACAAACATTCACCTCTCATCCATCACAGCCACACCACCCCGATAACGAAACTTTAATTCAAAACGTTCTTTGATTCCGACACACTGTAAACTAACGTGGCCTCATTCTGTTTCCCCCAACATACCAATTGGGTCCTCGATGCCTACACTCAAACCCGTGCCTTCTGAGCTTCGTGAATGGTCCCATCCCTAATGAAATCTCCCGTTAGCTCCCTACCCTCTCCCTGGACCACTTTTTAGTTTTTACTGTTCACGTAAGTCTCCTCCTATTTGAGCAACTTCCATTAATTTTAAGCTCAACAATGTAACACCTCCAATGAAAAAAACAAACCCACTTTAATGCAGGGCATTACTTTAATTCTCTACCAGCTAACCCCATAAATATGAGTTCTGTTTTCTTCATTCCCTGTTTAAATTTAAATTTCACTTTAGCCATTCTGGGCTTCTGAAATGGTCCCTAATTTCCCTCTGTGGTCCACGTCAATCCCCTATATCAGGAATGGATTTTACATATTTGAAATGCTAGAGTAGTTTATTCAATTGTTCATGTATCATATTATATTTCCCCTGCACAACCTGTTATGCTATGACCTTTTTGCATCAAACTCCATTGGTGTCTGTCCGATACTCTCTCTCTCTCTCTCACAATTATTGCCCGTATTTTAACCCTAAAACTCTCGAAGATTATCCCCAACTCATAGTATGAAAGAGAATAAACTCTTAAATTAGTCTTAGGCCATTGAGAGTGAGTACATGGAAAATGTCATCTTGAGGCCCTCAAAATATACATAGGAAACATAGGCATTAGAATATGGAACAGAGACCCCAGTTTCAAATTGACTCATTGGGTTAACAAACAGATGTCTCTCTCTCTCTCTCTCTCTCTCTCTCTTACTCTCACTATTCTAATCTGCTGCCTGAATCTCCACGACTTCGTGAGAGGGATACAGAGAGCCAGATATGGGGTTCTTGGGTTTAAATTACAAATAGTCCTTCTCAATCTCACTACACAAATGTTCTTAATATAATGCCAAAGCAGGATGGAGCTGGGTACCCACTTTTATTTAAGTAGGCTAAGTTGTGAATATCGTAAAAAAAGAAATTTAGTAATAAAATCTTTCCTTGTCGTGATTATGATATTGATCACAAACTTTAATCTGTTATTACTTCAAACGATGTTGGATGCACCATTTATTAATGGTTTTAGCAGCAATTATTCCTATAGATGCCTCTGAGACACATGACTTTGGGAGGAATATTCTAATTAGGGTGACATCATGCCCTTTAAAGAAATACTGCACTTTTGGGGGGTGCCTAACAAGGTGCATTAATCAAATATTTTTCCAAAGTATGAGTAACTATCAACTAATCAGGTAGTAAGGGATATACGGCTTGGAAGAGGATGAGAGGCATTTGTAAATGGATCCAGAAATTGGAATAAGTAATTGTCCTTGTCAACAACTAACACTCATAATATCAAAATTTAACTCTACTTTTTTAAAGAATAAAGGCGATCAGCACCGCATTCTTAATCATTTTATCATAAAACTTTTAATATTTTATCATAAATTTTATTGTCACACTCTCCAAAACCCTAAACTGATAATTAGATAATTAGAGAAAGTTTGATCCATCTAAAATCCTTATGCAATGAGGTCTCAGAAAGCATGTAAATTATTAGCTGCGTAGCGAAGGAAAAGACAAGCATAAAAGGAGTGCTTTAATCAAGACTTTCCTTCCAGAGCGATACATAAGTGACTTTACAGAGCAGCATATTTTAACTTTACGAGCTTTTTGGAAGAATCTAACAGGGACAGTAGTAAATGCCTGGATAATGACAATTTAACGTAGAGTTCATTACACTCCTAAAAGGTTTTTGGGCATGGCTAAAGATATCTATGTGCCTCTAAACTTGGACTGCATAATCATTTTGTGGTAATGACAATGACCATGCTTCAAATAGTTAACCAAATTGGATCATCATTCTCCAATTAGTGCACCACAGAGAATGAGCTTCGCAGTTAGATAATGTGGAAACTAAAATGACCCTTCAACCTCTGCTCCTTGGGCCTCTTGATCAAGATTTCAGTACAATTGAAATGTAATATGCCTCAGAGCGATTCCAAATTCAGAAGCTTGTTACCTCAAATGGCGGCTGTACCCGCAGAGCTACAGTTCATCTGCACCCACTCTGCTAAACGAAGAAACCAGTAAATCTAACTCGTGAAACCAAGGGCTGTGTCTCAGGTTCTCACATCTCAGGCACACTTAGCAGTTGGCAGGTGTACTAGTAGTAAAGCAAATTCAAAACAAGAACAAAGGCAACATGAGAAATTACTGTGGCGCTGGATGCGATTACACTGCATAAAAATTATATAAGACTAATTAGACATTACTTTTATTAGTGTTTAACAAAGACATTATGTAATTTTTATGTAATATAATCGAGTACCTTTAATGTTTTTATCAAATAATACTAGATGTATGTAATTATGCTGTATAAAAATTATACAAAACTAGTTAGAGACCACTTTCTACAAATATTTGAGAGAGATATTATATAATTTTTGTGCAATTTAATCATCGCCTCATTAATTGGTTTTACAACCTGAATCAAAGATTGTAAACTAGGGACTTAAAATGGGAGTTGGTGCAAATTGCAATGAGCAATTGAGCAGGAGGGCAGGGGATATTCTATTCAGATTCACTGGTTGGGTCAGGTGAACTACAGTAATTCACTGATTTACAGAGCCTGTGGTACCCTGGCACAGAATCCTCAAAAACAACTGTGGTAGACGCAGTAGCCACTCGTTTGCGTCCATGTTCCTCCCAAATCCCTAGAGGGGCACAGGCAGCATCTAATGTAGGCCTCCTTTGTTGCCTTAGGCTGCTTTATTTTTGAGTCAATTCCACTCGTTTGGAGTAAACATTGAAAGAAACCGGCATTACTATGAGATTAGGTTACCTATCAAAATTAAAAAAATACAAAAAGCAGAATTATATAGCTCTGTTGTCTAACAATTTGATGGATAGCTACACCTCATGGTCTTAGCATTATACATGTCACCCCCTACCTTTCCTCTATCTCTTTCTTTTTTTCTCTCTCACTATCAGAGATTCAGCATCTCCACCCTCCCTTCTTCTTCGCTTTCTCTCTCTCTGTCTCTCTCTCTCTTTTTCATCGGTCCCTTTTCACTCCCAAGACCTCCTCACTCACTCGCCCACTCTCACTCTGGCACTCCCTTCTTTTCTCTCTCTCTCTCTTTATGTCCCCCACTGTGATTCTTTCGGTATGATCAACGAAGCCCCAACACGAAGTTAAGTAGGGAATTTTGTCTAACACATCTTCTACAGCTCCCTCGTATATGGGGTCTTATGATTCCTCCTCCGCTGCCGCCTCCTCCAATGGTAGCTCCTCTAGTTTCGGGAACAAGACAGCGGAGATTGATGGCCTCCTCGCCGGCGCTGGGTACAAGGTCAGGTCTTCGGAGCTCCATCAAGTCGCTTGGCGTCTCGAGCGACTCGAGAACGTCATGGTTAACTCCGCCGCCGACATTTCTCAACTCGCTACCGATACCGTACACTATGACCCCTCCGATATTGGCTCCTGGGTTGACACGCTCCTCTCCGAGTTAAACCAGACCGTTTCTCTGCCTTCTGATCTTTCGGAGCTAACTGATCTCGCGACAGGTCCACCACTTGATCAAACGGCGCTGGATAATCACTGGGCGAATCACCAAATGTGTCAGCAGCAGCATGGCTTGGCTCAACAGCAATTAACGGTGGTAGCTTCGATGGAAGAGGACTCCGGGATTAGGCTGGTGCACATGCTGATGACATGTGCGGATTCTCTGCAACGTGGCGAGCTGGCACTCGCTAGTTCTCTCATCGAGGACATGGAGGGTTTGCTGGCACATGTTAACACCGGTTGCGGCATCGGGAAAGTCGCCGGCTACTTCATCGACGCCCTAAGCCTCCGGATCTTCGCACCGCAGCATCAGGGTATCCGCTCCTGCACCGGCTCGCCTTACGAGAACGAGGTCCTGTACCATCACTATTACGAGGCTTGTCCCTACCTGAAATTCGCTCACTTCACGGCGAACCAGGCCATTCTGGAGGCTTTCAACGGCCACGAATGCGTCCACGTTATCGACTTCAACCTCATGCAGGGCCTGCAATGGCCGGCACTGATACAGGCTCTGGCACTGCGCCCCGGTGGGCCCCCCTTGCTTCGCTTGACCGGCATTGGCCCACCGTCGCCAGACGGGCGCGACACGCTTCGCGAAATCGGGCTGCTACTCGCTGATTTAGCCCGTTCGGTCAATGTCAGATTCACATTTCGTGGAGTGGCAGCTTCAAGACTGGAGGACGTGAAGCCGTGGATGCTGCAGGTGAGCCCCAAAGAAGCGGTGGCAGTGAACTCCATCATGCAGCTTCACCGTCTTCTCGGGTCTGAACCGACAAGGGATTCAGCCATCGAAGTGGTGCTTGGTTGGATCCGGAGCTTGAACCCGAAAATCATGACCGTGGTGGAGCAAGAAGCAAACCACAACCAAGCCGGGTTCGTGGACCGGTTCACAGAGGCTCTCTATTATTACTCAACCATGTTCGATTCGCTGGAGGCTTGTCCACTGCAGCCAGATAAAGCCTTAGCGGAGATATACATTCAGAAGGAGATACGCAACGTGGTGTGCTGTGAAGGACCGGCTCGGGTGGAGAGGCACGAGCCGTTGGCTAAGTGGAGGGCTCGGCTCGGGAAAGCCGGGTTCAGGCCCTTGCATCTGGGGTCGAATGCGTTCAAGCAGGCGAGCATGCTGTTGACTCTGTTCTCGGCTGAGGGGTACTGCGTGGAAGAGAACGAAGGTTGTTTAACGTTGGGTTGGCATAGCCGGCCTCTGATCGCGGCTTCGGCTTGGCAAGCCGTACCAGAGGGAATGGCTGCAGTTCCAGCAGCAGTTGGGTGATCTAATAGTATCAGAGCAGTAACTTATTGTAAATGCTATATTCCGGTTACTATGGACTTTTTCATTTTACTTAATATTCCTTATGCCCTTCCTTTTTTTTACAATTTCATATAACCCCTTCGCTAATTACTTTCACAAATACTTTGGGTTCCTCTTTCTATTTTTTCTTCTTTTTGGCCCAAATTTAATTAAATGAAATTTGTCCGGGGGTTCCTTTTAAATTGCATGCTTTCTATCTAGTGTGTGTGCGTATATATATATATATAGATGGATGGATAAAAAGAAGACCCAAGAGTAAAACATACCGTTTTATTCTTGGGTCTTTTTTTTTTTTTGTTTCTATATTATGTTGCAAGTACGTACTAATAACAGCGCTCTATGTATATTAGGGGACAATGAAATATGCTTGTTGCAGTATCATAAATGAATTAATTGAAGGGCATGAATTTTGTGAGGCTATGTTGAATGATGTGAGTGATGAAGAAGGAAGAGGAGGAGGAGGAGGAGGCATGCATTATGGAAGGTAGCAATGCAAGTGGTAGAAGAAAATTGATGTAGGATGGGAGTGCATGTGGGTTTGCCCAACAATAAATGAAAAGGGTGCCCATGGGAGGGGGACCCTCAACAACTGAATCATGGATCACAGAGATGGTAGACAAGACCCTGCATTTGCATGCATCTTTGTTGCTCCTTTCTTCCTTTGAAACCCCATTTCGACTCCCCATCCCTCGTAATGGAATAGCAACTTTTCTACTCTTTCGCAATGTGTTTCATGAATCGAGTAATGTTATATTACGTAAAAAATATATTTTGCACACATTTATATATTTTTTCACATTCTTACTAACTTTTGTATTTGTACTTATCATGTGCGTGAAGCACACTAACAAGTGGGTATCATTATCGCATGAAACAATCACACAAAATGCAGATGTGACATCCATATCATGAAGCTTTATTCAATCCAGCGAAGAAAAAGATGACATTGACTTTTAATTTGAGTCTTCCGCAAGTCTTGGGGCTATATTTTCTATAAAATAGGTATTTTTATAATTTTATTATTTTTATAAATTAAATTTTATTAAATATTATAAAATTTAAATTATTAAATTTTATAAATTAAGCTGTATAATTTATAAATTTATCTACTTGCACAATTTTTTTAAAAAATTAAGTTAGGGTACAATTTTTTCCTACTTTTTTAACACTAGACTGGATGAAAGAGGAGGTGAAATGCGACTTCAGTGTACGTGTTTTAAGTGTAGCTCACGGCGACGGGTCAACTGCTGCTGCTGTTTGTGCCTTGACTTTCGGTATCGGTATTTTTCATTTGATAGCAACAAATGCAGAGAGAAAAGTTATCAAGTGGTGATTGAAGAGGATGTGGAAAAGAGTGCCGACAAGTGTGGAGCCGCTTAGCCGTTAGCCAGCCACAATGGCAGTTAGCAGACTAGACCAAACTGTCGGGTTCGGATGATCCATCTGGAGAACCCGAATGTTGCGTCCACTGACGACAAATTTCGCCCGCCGTGCCGTTTCTTCCCGTGATCCCGTTGAAGCAGGCCGCGGGACCACCCAAGTTATGTGAGGCGCCTACCACCGGATTCACGAGCCAATGAAACCCAAAATAAATCGGCTTCGTAGTTCCGACAACCATTATCAAAGGCGGGCCCCACCTTCTTTAATTTACCATTAAACACTGGCCATACAGACGCAGCGTCACTTTCAGGCCCCAGTTTACATTTTTTGGGTTCCGTCAACTCTGGTCCACCAACTTTTCTTCTTCTTTTTTTTTTTTTTTTTTAATTTAATTTTCCTTTTAAATATTTAATTCTTTTCATTTCCTTACTCATCCAACCAGTGTACATGCAACTTGCAACTCCTTGTTGCCCCTATGATTTTCATCGATCCCCCAAATGTTTGACCGTTAACTCCTAGGCTAATGCTTAGGCATTTTAGTTTGCTCCAAGTTGTATTAGTTTGAGAGTAAATGCTAATTAAAATATACACAGTGGGTATTTTTAAAGAGTTGGTAAAATAATATTCTAATATTAATATTAATGTATATAGATATAAGTCTTAAAATTATTTTTGTTAAAAAAAGTTTAAAATTATTTGTCTTAGAATGAATATTGATCTTAGTAAAGACATAAAAATACCTATTAAAGATATTTTAAAAAATTACTCCCATGTAAAAAGGATTAGGAAAATCTTAAATTTAAATTTTTTTTTTTGGGTTCTATTGATCTCAAATAAAATTTTAATAAACAAAACTCAATTTAAATGACAATAATATCATTCCTTTTATGAGTGTTCAATACTCCCTTATTAATTAAAAATACTTTTACTCTTTTTTAAAAGCACTTTTGCTTGTAATTTTTATTTTTGTTAACTCACTATGGTTTATTTTGGTTCTTATATATATCTCTTATACTGCCCATCCGTTAATTTTTAAGGTTCTAGAAACAACGGAATCTACAGTCCAACCCTAATTGTATTCTATAAGTATTTAACTTAATATCCCTAATTAAAATTTCAAGAACTAAACCAGAACTTTGAAAGCAAATTATAGCGACCTATGAACTAGGAATGCGATGCATGAACTTTGCCAAGCTTGAATAAGAATGTAAGATACAAATACTTCCAATTTTGACGTAAAAAAATGATTCCAACTTTGATATCTCTAAAGCAACCAACCTCTTACAATGAAATACTACCTACCTTCTACTGAAATCTACATGGAGAGTGATAAGGAATGTAACTAAAAGAGTGTCACTTTTTTGCATGCAGACGTTGTTACAGTAGTATGAACATTGGTTTCCTTCTCATTCAATGCTGTTTCTCTGCTTGGAGTTCTCTTTGCTTTTCCCTCTCTCAAGTCTCAGCAGTAAAACATCACATTCTTCACTTTCTCTTTCAGAGCTGGCAGTGGCCGAACACACCCATCTTTTGTTCTTGCACCTCTGGCTTTGGCGTTTCCATGGACGTCAGGTTCCATGTAGAATCGAGCTCTGTAGGCTGCCAAATGAGCATAGTATGCTGGAGGCACTGCACGTACAAAAAACTTTTAACATTTGACTAGCTGGTAGCTGCTTTGGTATAGAAAATTTTCTATAACCCAGTTAACATTGTAAAAGTATGCCCACGTACTGTGGGAGTCCTCACGAACAGCAAATTCACCGTCAGATTCTGTTCAGTTTGCAGAACCTAATACTTTTAAATAAAAATTTAATAAAATTCTGTTCCTAAGAATAATTGATCAGAGGGAACAAACCAAATGATGTATTACTAAAACCCTGAGTACACCCTATTGATAGGTTGATTGCACAAGCATTATGTTAAGCACGAGCCTGAAAATTACCTACAGAAACAGATCGCGTACATCTTGCATACCTACAATCAGATTGTTAAGCAGGTTATGTCATTATGGGTTTCGAACATTATAAGAATTGAGAGAATATAATGAGGAGAAAACTATATTACGTGTAGCATAAGTTGTTGGTCAGAGATTGAATCTCATCTGCAGTGAACTTGTTCTCATCCCAGAGGACATGATAGTGAGCTGGTCTACTTGTGCCCTGCAAATTGCAGATCACAATGTAAAGACAATACTAATATGCTAGAACTTTTTAATGTGCTCTCTCAAAAATTATTAGAAAAACTATTGGGTCTTGAGCTTCATTGTAGATATTGGATTCAATAGTAGTACAATGTAGCAACATAGATACCATAATCATACCTGAATTCCTGCATGACTGCATAAATAGAAGTCAAATTCAGTAGGATGACAGATCTTAGAATCCACCACGGTACCTACATTGGCCATTCAGACTATTAAGTATCTCAGCTTTCTGACTACTTGTGAGAACAACCCAACTATATTTCAAATCTAAGCAGTTAGCAAACTCCTTGAAGAAGACATCAAGACACAGATTCATGTTTGACCTCTCATGGATATCCTTAAATTGGTCACAAGCACAAATTCCATCAGCCAGCAGAAGCAAAAAACTTTTACCGGGTAAGATATTGCCACTCTTGTCAGTGCTGTTCCTGTCATCATGATTGCTTGAGAAGAGTCTAGTGTGATGCCGCTTTTGAACCACAACAAATGTTACCGGGGGCTGGTAACTAGGTTCCAGAGATGCACAAGCCTGCACATGATGAGAATTTAAGCACTGAGGAATGGCATAGTGCTATAATCAATATAATTAATTCTAACTGTAAGGAGTTACTATGGTGGAGTACCTTTCGGATGGCATCAAGCTCATGCAGCAAAACCTGGTAGAACTGTCCTTCACTTACTCCATCCCTGTAAGTATTTTGTGTAATAATATAAATAACACACAGAGTCATGATTTAATTACAGTAGCCCTTTGCATACCTAAATGCCAATTGCAAGTCAGTTTTAAATTATCAGAACAGATCACTCATACCTGTAAAATATTATCCTCAATGGTTTTTGCCCAGTTGCCTTCTTGAATGAGAGTAAGAGCTCTCTACAATAGCACAAGTTAGTATGATCTAAATAGGTATTCTCCTGTTAAATACAAACAAATAATAAATAAAAAAAACTAGTGATTTTTCAGTGATCAGAACTTTAAAAGCCAATAATTGAATACATGGACAGTCAATACAACATTCAAGTCAATATCTAGAAATCCATATGACTATGAAACAAATTTACAAGACATAAATGTAAGCAGTAAACATGACCTTTCACTTAACACATGTTAATAGAGCTGCTGACTTAAGTACCTGATCATGCCACCATAGACTATACCGCGCTGAGGATCTTTCCAACATTTATATAGGTCTTGAATGAGTTCTTCACGATGAGGCTGAGCACATACTAATCCTGCATACTTTGTTACTTCCGGCCAGTCTTGGGAGGCTACAACCTGAAGAACAGTAGTCAGAAAGGATCAAATATACGGATGGCTGTCAAATACAACACGCTATAGGAATTTGGAGATGCTTACAGCGGCAATGGAAGGACAAGAATCCTCTCCAGATTCTGGATGAGTTACATCAGCTCCAAATATAATTGTTGGAATGTCACTTACCAATGGAATCCTCCAACTTAAAGCATCCAAAAGTACTGTGTTTCTTCCTCCCATCTAAAAGTAAAATGAATTCTTTTTGGTAATTAAAGTATAATGAATTAATTTAAGAAAAAAAAGTTGAAGTAGTAATTAAAATTGAACTAGAATATGATGAATGAGTTAAGAGATAGAAGTGAATAATTGAATAGATTTAGAGCAGCATGTCACCGCCCTGTTGCTTTGGGTTGCAAACTGTGATAGATCATTCAATAAAAACAGACCTTGACATTGATCTTTAGTGCCACATTTGCCAGGTACTGTCTATTAATCTTGAACACGTGTTTTGTGAGGCAGCACTGAGAAATTAACCCAAGATCTGTTTCGCATATTCTTTTGAGATCACCTGAATAAAGAGTCTGTTTTCTTAGTACAATCATGAAAATCGATTTTTTATCCAAAAAAAAAGTGAAAGAAAATATGTATTAAAATATGTTCAGCATCTTTTCTGGTGATTATCTAGATGAAAAAATGGGAGAAGAAAAATCAAAAGAGAATATATGCAAGAGGCATTACCATTTTCATAGGCATGTGTAAAAGGGGAAGGTGAAAATGAAGATGCATTGATATACTAGAACTATAAACTATACACCAGCAACGTCCTAGCTATGATCACCAAGCAATGCAAATGGACATATTGGAGCAATTTCAAATCATACCATACAAAGAGCCATTATTGTCCGGAAGAATGGCAATTAGCAACTCTAGCTCTTTCCCACCAAGTTTGTCAAGGGCAGCACAATGTACATACTTCAAGGCCTTCTTCACCTGATCTGGTCTTGCTGAATACATAGGAATCACGGGGTCCTGACTGAAATCCTGAGTAATGATTAACATTGTTTTTGGTAAGTGTACATGATCATATGAAATAAAGCTGAAGCTGAGTATTGGAAAAATTGAAACTTTACCATGCCTGAAATTTGGCACATCTGAACTAACTGTTGGCAAAATCCACGAACTGTACTTTCTTGGACACTTCGTGAGAAATTGATACATGCCCAATATCTTACAGTGCTTCCATTTATAACTTTCTGCACCGAAATAATTGGAATAACGTTCAACTGTGAACAGGTAATTTAACTTTTTTAAATTTAGTTAACTATAATCTGTTTGCATCCTAGCTAACCTTGTTCATCATATTCCACTGACCAACTTCCGGCAAGTATTCCTTCTCTCTTCCAGTATCATGAAATTTTAACTACATAGAAAAGAGAAGCCAAAATGTCAATCAGAAGTCAGAATTTGACAGGAGAATGCCAAAAAGAAAAGGTAACTAATTTATCTATGGATAATCACCCATGGAGCCGGGAGAACCCGAGCCTCAACTGATGCAAGCCTGTCGTCTATGTTGATGCCAAACTCTTTCGCATAAGGATTATGCTCATAATCATTTTGTTGAATTGTCTGCAAGTAAACAGGAAAAGTTCCAGATTAATACTAAATCCACATACACAACTTTTCTGTTGGAAGGGAAGGAGTTTAAATGCATTATCATAATTGCAATTTATCACAGTTAGCACTCTTTTTCATGACTATTTAATTTCCAATATATTCTGATAAGAGAGAAAAAGGAAAGGAGGACGATGTCTTAAGAATCTATGATAAGGACCTGCAGAATGTCTAGCTCTTGTTCCCGGGGTCTTTGGCATGAAACCTTTAGCAGAGAAGTAATCTGCTTTTCATTAAGCCCTTTTGTATACCTCTGGCCCTCAACTATCTTGCAAGCCTAGAACAAGATTCTCATGAGTTGTCTATTGGATGATGGGGTTAAAAACCAAATAGTTTGAAAAAATTTAGAACAGAACCTACCTCCATGGGCAAATAGTTCACCTTCTTTTGGTTTCCTACTTGAAGACAGGGCAGATGAGAATATTTAATTGTATATCCATACATCTCTTGAAAATAATCAACTACGGATTTCATGTTCATTTGCTCATCAACTGGGAAACTGTTTGAAGGAAAAGAGACGATCATTTTTGCGAGTTCCATGTATGAAAGATAGAAAACCAACTTGGGACGCAATAGACATAAACACATACATAAGCTCCCTTGTAGGCTGCGATGTTAGTCCTGATATCCTGTACTTCCTTCGAACATTTCCCCTATGTGTAACTTCAACTTTCACCCCTCGTAGGGCTTTCTTGACCTGCTTGACATATATCACTGAAATTATTAATTGGATCTTCTATTAGTATTGTTTGTGGAAACAATGATATCTGAGTTGCCACAAACTAAATTTCATACCTTGACACGATCTGCATCTGATAATGGCTTTGAATGCACATCTTTACCCAAAATTTTAGCAACAAAGTCAATGACAGGGAGTGGTTCAATGAACGCCATGGACGACATGTCTAAATGCAGTGAAACAAAATTGACCAGATAAAAATGAAAAAAATACAAAAAACAAAAAAAGCAACATATTAGTATTGATAACACCGATTAGTGATCAGTATGTAAGAATGTAATTAAATGAAAAAATAAAGAAAGAGAAAAGATGATAAAACACCCACCAACATTAAGTGACAATCCCATCTGAGTTGGCCTTATACTCTGGTAGAAGCCCCGCCATGATTCTAAGCCACCACCGAGTTGCTGTGGCTTTTTTATATCAGGAGAAAAAAGAAACCTTCCAATTGATACGTGACTGCACATGCAAATGAAGGGACAACAAAGAAGAAGATTAGTCAGTAGCAGGAGCCCCAATTGACTTGAAAGAAGGTAATACGTATTGTTGAAAGAACAACCGGAAATGCACCTCTCGGCCGCAAGCTCCTTTAAGACAATGTCAATGATGCTAAGGGCTTCTTGTGGGGTTCCCACTTGTTTCCCACTAAGAAGCTCACGCAATTGATGCATACTAACACGAGCGGCAAACTTGATTGTCACTCTAAATTCTCTTTCCCTGGCACAAATAACTAAAACTCAGTTACAACTCACACTTGATTGAGCAAAATCAGAAAATTCAATTAGCAGTTATGAACTTTCTTGGGTGTTGAAGTCATTACCTGGTATTACCAGTACCCTCATTGTCCTCGTTCAATGTTATGGTAAACTCTTTGAATGTAAAAGGAAGGGAGCCAGCAGTGTAGAGATTTCTTCCTCCATCATAAACAGGGAGCCTCATCCCTAAATACGTGTTCCGGTGAAGCCTCACTAACTCGGCTATGATGGATTTGCTTACTTTACGAGAAGTTACTTCAGGTGTTATTTTAATCTTCACAAAACAATGAAAACATACACAATTGAGCAACAATGATTGGCAAAATAAAAAAATATATACAATATTGAGTTAATCTCACAAATTATATCAACTTTAGAATTTCATTAATGTGCGAAGATATTTTTCTATAAACTCACACTGTAATGGCTCAAGTCTGATACTGAAATATTTGCAAGGAAATGGTTAGCTTTGACCAGACACTTTGTCCCAAGCTGGCCATAGCCAGGCCTGTGATGGAAAACAAGGCTCTTGCAAGAAGCAGAGGAACCCTGTTCTAAATCATGTACTGCTCCCCGTGGTTTCTCTGGTTTGCACTGGCTTCTCTTCCTACCCTTTCTTTTACTGTCTGTGGATTTCTGCAAAGGCGGATTCCTAGACTTCACTTGATTCTCTTCTGGGTCCTTCATCTTCACAAGGCTCTATCGATGAGAATAGCAAAGTCTTAGATGATTGTCTCGGTAGCTTATGAAAAGGGGAGAGAAGAAGTCAAATTAAAATTAGGAACACTGAAAAGCTTATGATGGCATAACAAAGTTCCGCGTTTCTACGGAGCAAAGCAACGTTTAGCTTAAAAATGCAGGTGTCTTAAAAGAAAGAGTCAAGGAAGGAAAAAGTACGAAAGACAGAAAGCATTGTAACGGCTGCAAGCTGAAAAGGAGCTTGAAAAAGGAGAAAAGGGATAGCATGGCAGAGTTTTCCCTCTCATCCTAGGCGCAGTTTATTCTCTGAAAAGAAGGGGAAAACACAGACAGGTGACATGAATACGTGCAAATCCAACATATCGCCCATAAAATTCTAATGACCCATTGTTGCCCATTGGAACTCAGCATATATATGATGCAAATCTAACCCGAAATACTATTCTTCATAATTTAAAGCATAAAATTTTCCGCTAAACACCACTTTTGGGTTACTTTTTCATGTCTCAGTATTTTTCATTTTTTAAACTGTTCTAATTGAACCAGTGTGCAAGGAATATTTCCCAATTAAAACAGGGTGAGGCTACTATTCCTAGGGGTCAAATAAATGAACACGGTAATGAGATAAAGGGCCTTATTTTGTATCATTCAATAGACTCGAGAGGAGGTCGTGGTCCCAAAGTGGGACGGTAGAATTAATCCTAGCTACTCCAAGTTCTTGGCAGGACAGTTTGTAACATGGTATATTGAACCCCTTTTCAGCGACTGCAAAGGAGCTTTAACTCCTTCCCAAGTTGAACTACAGTGACAGAACGGGGCCTAAAGCAGTAAGACAACACACGACGAAGCAGAGACACGAGGCATAAACAGGAAATAGCAGCTGCTTGCAAATGACAAGAGAAATGGTGGGGTGGGTGCAGTGATCAGTAAGCCAAACAAAATTTGAAACTTTCTTAAGTGCTCAGGTAGCAATGTGCATGAACTTTTGCCATAATGGCTGCAGATTGTCAGTTGTACCTGCACTAAGGCTAAGGGCAAATGCTGCATTGCAAAATATCCAGGCTGCTCGCTTTTAAAAAAACAAATAGAATAATTACTGGTTACTGGGATTTGGCACTATTCATTTTCTTTTTGGATGGAAGTGGGGGAAACTAAAGGGTAGCCAAGCAAAGGCATACGTGATAGTAACTATCGTCAACTGTGGGATCATTACAATACAAGACATAAGAACAATCAGATGTGCTGTCCATTTCATTGGCTTCACGGACCTTCTGGATTTGGAAGCCCTAAAATGTGTAAAAGAACTGATCAAAACAAAAACAAAATATAACAAAAATATTCATAGTATATATTATGGTTGTATTGTAAAATAATGTCCGTAAAATTTTATACAGTATGAAAACCATAAACCTTTTCAAATGCATTACGTTTCACTATTTTTAATTCATCTAGTGAAAAAGGGAAATGGGCAAGAGCCTTTAATTTGAAGATTGATGTCGCGGCTGATGCCCTGACAAGCCGGCATCTTGGTATATGTGATTTTCACAGTAGCAGTAAAATTGCTTTCTGTGAAACTGAAACATATTCTTCACAAATGGTCTGGTTTTTTGATACAAATATGGTTTAGGGGTTTGTCCGAGTAGGGGGCCCCCTTCCCCCACAAAAGAAAACCCTTGTTCTATCTCTCTTGGGTCTTTCTACCCATAATGAACTAGACTTTCGCTAACAGCTTCTGACAACTTTATTGCAATAACAAAATAATGCAAAGCCCTTCGCACTATGCAGGCTTAACATGTCACCATCCTCTTCTTCGTCACATGGACTAAGATCTTGTTATATATACACACACACACACACACACTACAAATTCTGGTCAAAATGTCTCTTTCTTCTGATAATTGATTACCACATTGTCTGCACATTACCCGATTCAGCTCTCTCTCTTTAACCTAAGGCGACCCTACCAAGATTCATGACCAATAACAAGGAAACCGGGTAAGATTCCTTCAACCAGCCTAACCTGCTGAAGGATAGGTGTGCAACATTTTAATGGAAAACATGTAAACGTTATTAATATATAAAAAAGGAAAAAACTTCAGCAATGACAGTTTAATAGAAACATAAAATGTAAATATATAGATATTCATTTGATTAATTAGTTGCAACATAAATCACTACATTATCATTAATTTTAATATAAAGTATTTATGGGTATATTTTAGATATACTTCTTCTTTTTTTTTTTTGCTACACCGAATACTTAAACCATTTATGTTTCTGAAATCCATTGTGAGTGAAATTCATTGTTTTCTCCACCGTACATGCAATTTTTGCTTAAACGGATACCACCATACCGTTCATATCTACTTGAGTATCATGCATGAATTAGTATTACTAATGAGAAAGAACAACGGAAAAAAGAAAAACCATCATCCTCAATGGTACAGAGAAAATGACTGCTTCAGGGTGGGGGCAAGAATTATGCACTGGGACAATCACACGAGAGCAAAAGAATAAACTTTAGTTATCCCCCTAACCCTTAAACACGTCCTCTCTTCGTGCTGTCCCTACCATACATGAGCCATCCGAACCCAAGCTATCCCTCTGTGTGTCTTGTGATAATTAAAACAAACTATGAAGTACGGAAGCTTCATACGGGCAAACTACTCGTACCAAATATGTAACTGTATTTTCATACTGGGTAAGAAGAAGTTTTTATGAGGATTACATTTTATTACAAAATTGACGTAATGTCGTAGCTATTCCCGTAACCATACCCATGTGCATCTTAGGTAACAAACAAAGAATATGCGTAATTCTCCTTTGCACCAAGATATGTCATGGCTTTGTTTGTTCAATAGTTTATATAGGAGCCCACAAAAGCCAAAACCAAAAGCTCCGCTGACACCCACTGCAATCATGACGATGTGGGACGCATGATACCCACTTCCAGTTACAACAACAACCAAAAGCACCCGCCCCGCCAAGCCACACATTCATAATTTCATTCACCCACAGAGAGATGGATTGTGAAGTATAGAAAGGGAGAGAATGAGCTAAAGAGCCAAAACAAATAATTTGAAAAGAAAAATTAAATTGGTAAAAAGGGTAAGATAGTAGAGGTAGAGTCTGAGAGAAACGGCAGAGCAGTTAATGGGGAGCAAACCTTCTGCTTTACGCTATCAATTATATGGAGCTGGTAGCCGCGGATCGCTGCAAACTGCTGCTGCTGGCCTAACCTAGAGCTTTTAATGCCACTCTCTCTCCGGACTGCGACCTCCAACTATATGGTATGAACTATGAACTTGACCTCCAGTTTATCCCCTTCTAGACCCTCTGCAACAACAAGCAACACCGTACTGTGGTCTGTGAGTATAATAAAAAAGCAGGCTTTAGTTGAATAAGGGGTTAAAAGAAATGAGCGTGTAACTGCAGCTAGCGAGCGAGAGCCACCCCACCCCACAGACTGTAATTAAGGTAGCCCAAATCTTCTTTGACTCTACAGTAGAGTGGCCAATGGCCACCCGCATGCACACGAGCTTTTCCTTTTTGCAGCTATAGTTAATGGTATTCAAAGCTTAAACGGCCTCAAAGCTGTTAAATTTTCCAGCAAATACTTCTGATTGACCCCTTCAAATAGAAACAAACAGTGAGGATAGCGGTTTATGGTGAAACAACGAAAACCAGCAGGAAACAACTTTTAAGGTAGAACAAAATTAGAAGAGCTACAAAATTTATTGAACGAACCTCAAGAAAACCGCATTAAGGAATTGGTTGAGGAAGGAGAAAACAGAGAGACATTGTGATATGGACCGAAATCTTGACTGGTGCAAATTGTAAGAAAGGAATGTTCTTAAGAGAATAAAAACAAATTCAGAGAAGGGAAGTGTGGAAGATGGGAAGACGAATACACCCAGGAAGCAAACAAGTAAATATTGGTAAAACAGAGATTTTGAGGAGCAGGGGGGTGTGTTTATAGGGAATGCTACCCTTATCTGCGATTTTATAAAACATGAACGAAAACCCACTACAGATATAGAGTCTTCACTGCCTTTAAGAAAGGAGCTAGCTTTAAACGAGAAAGAGCTTTTAAGGCATGAAAGCGTGCCTATTTGATTATTAAAAAGGAAAAAAAACAATGAGGCCTTTTATCTTTTGGGAATCAGAGAAAGAAACACCTCCCCACAAAAAGAAGATTAAATGTAGAAAGGAGAATTTGGATGCATAGGCTCAAAATAATATATATCTATATATACGATTACTTATGCATAGATGTGAGATTCCATACATACAGAGAAAGGGAGAAAAGAGAGAGGAGGGTGGCAGCACTATGTGGCGTCTCTCTCTTTCTGCTGCAAAGCTTAATTTCAGTGCGTTTCCCAGCAAGTTCCTCTACTTTTGTTGGGGTTTTATAAAGATCAAATTTAACAAATAATTGAAGGGAAAGAGCGCTGGTGTCAGTTTCTTTGACGGAAAATATGGCCGGAATTTGAGATGCCGGGAGCTTGCGTGTGTGTCAGTGGGTCTGGTGAAGACAGCGAGGAAGAGAAGTGAAGCACGTGTGTCGCGGCGGGTCGAACTTTATATAAAGGACGAACAAAGGCCGACACTGCCTCCGAGGCCCTTGTCATAAATATTTCAGGCCTCCGTGCGTTAGGGATCGAACGGCATTTGTATCTCCTATTTTTATTAATTTTTATAATTTATTTTAATTATATATTATGGGTTTTTCTTTATTTTTTTCACTTTAATTTTATATTTATTTTTTATTTAATGTAACTCTTACTTTGTTATTTTATAATATTTATAACTTTACAAGTTTTTTTTTCTTCAATTTTTTAACTCCTATATGTATATATTTCTATCCTTCAATAATTATATTATTTTATTCATATAATTAATCTTATTTATTAATATAAAATTTTATTTATTATTATTTTATTAATGATATCTCTTGATTTTAAATTTAAAGTCATAGTGTAATCAATTAAAAAAATTTTAAAAATAATTAAAACAGTAAGATACAATTAAATATTATTTTTTATTCTTTTATTTTTATTTGAAATTATCAAAGTTAAAAAAATTTCAAAGTTATTTTATATTATAAATTTTTTTTTCTAGTATAATTTTTTTAAATTGTTATTTATATCACAAAATTTTCACAAACTTATTGTCGGTTTCTTTTGAAGTTATTAAGTAATAAATTAGATCTTAGAACTTTTGAAGTATCACACCATAACATTATATTTTGTTAATCTACTTATGCAAGTAATGTAAATAATGTATAGGTATTGACCCATGTACCAATTATTGATGCCCTTGTTAATACTATAAAAACACTTATAGCAACATTTATTTTACTTTTTTTCCTATGCGTAAACGTTTAATGTTAATTGCCTATTGTATAAATTGTATTCAAGATCTCTACATATATATTTTAAAATTATTTCTGTTTTAGGAACCCCTTTTTAGTTAAAGCACAATCATAATACAGCAAATATTCCTTTGGATTAGACCCAAGTTCCCCTTATTGTCAAATAAAGCTTGTGGAAAGATATTGTGCTGGGGTTTAAAAAACAGATGATAGAACAAAACAGCACCTTTTCTATACAAACTCTACAGCTCCTGTCAATTAATCAAGTTTACCATAAAAGGATGTTTTATAAGATATGAATGAAGTAGGATCTAGATATCCTGCCTTTAGGGTTTTAAAGATAAAAAGTGAAGTAAGAGAGAGATTAATAAAAAATTAAGATAAAAAAAAGTTAGTTAAAAAAAGTGAGATTTATAAAAAAGAAAATTTAAATATAAATTAAAAAAATAAATAAAAAGTTAAGAATTCAAACCTGCTTAAAATAATATATATTTCCTTTAATTTTTTGCCAAGCTAAATGTCAATAGCTAGAGAATTTTCCAAGAGTTAACCAAAGCAAACATGGAACAGAAAGCCATGGTATTGAAGCTATACTTAGAAAATTAGTATGATAGGGTAATATTTTTTATAGCACAGTAACATTTAATTATTGTTTCAAAAATGTTGTCTTTAAAATTTTGAATTTAAACTTTAGATTTTACATATATATTAAGTGATAAAACCATAACTAGAATTCGATAAAACCTGTTAACCTGTATATGAGGAGTAATGGGAGTTTAGGCTGGACTTGGCCCAAAATTATCCCTTACAATCCCTAACTTTGATCCTAATAGCTACTATTTTGAGGACACATCTTAATTAGCAGTTGAAATAAGAAATTATAACATGAAATGTTCTCACCATGTTCATATTGTATGGAAGCATGATAGATAGAATTTCTCAGAAGAATGAGATTTTGCTGGTGCAGCCAAAAAACTCAAATTATAATAGCCGAGATTGGAAGGATTGTCTTAGTCAAATGGAGAAATCATTGTGCTCATACTAAAGGGTTGTGGAATATTAAAGAGTTGCCCCACCAGAACAAATGATTGACCAAAAGGTGATTAATGATAGGATCAAAAGGAAAGGAGTATGTATGTGCGGAAAGGTGAAAATGATTATTGGGACTGGCCTCGCCTACCATAACAGACAAAGCTTTAGATGCTCCTCCAAGGTTTTCAAAATCAAATATCGGTAGCCACTTTGCATGCATGAGATTATCGCAGATATCATGTTCCCCCTAAGCTTTGAATTCTAATTTGTCGTCTTAATTGAAAAGGATCAGACTTGTGAGAGGTAAAAACCATTTACTCGTTGTTAACTACTTTTTAGACTATCATTTGTCTCTGTTCTGTTCAAACTTTTGATTAGTTGAATCATTGGAAATCAATTTTCCAAACCCCTTAATCATCTTCCTTTCCACTGACATTCTTTTTGCTACATCAAAGATAAGGTGGCTATCTGCTGTCAGATGACTGTCAACCAGCAATTGATTATATTTTAAATTTTTATAAAAATAATTAAAAAATTTATTGAAAGATTATATAAGCTTAATTAATAATTATTTTATTATGAGATCGTAATACTTTGCGTTAGTAATATGATGAGTGACATAAGTGTAAGTTAATGTCTATTGAAGTCCTTAATTAGAGGGATCAATACAAATAAGTTTCCTCTTCACTTTAACGATTGTAGTATTATGGGCTTATCTCATTTGAGTTGCCACTATATAGTTAGAGATAAGAAAAAATACATAGTCCATTGCATTGGTGATCTATCAAGATGGTGAATGCATTATTTTGATGTCCTAACATCCATACTAGTGTATTGAATTATTGCTGATTTATCTTACATATCTATCTAATTATTTTGCCATAAGTGTTTAGGCACATATTATATATATATATATATATATATATATATCAATTCCTCTATTATCACATATTTATTTTTACATAATTCTGACTTAATAAAGAATTTAAATTACTAAATTTATTAAATCTTATATATTAAACTGTGAAATTCAATTAATTTAAAAACTCTCACAGTTAGATATGATCATTTTATAAGAATAGTTTAATGCGAACAATTTCTCTGTGTATATATATGTATTTTAAGTACGGCTTTCTCTTTTGGTGCATGTATAGTCCCCATTCAAGTAAATTAAATGGTAATTTTAGATTATGAAGATCTACC
Organism: Dicorynia guianensis; assembly: GCA_037013595.1. Taxonomy (NCBI): domain Eukaryota; kingdom Viridiplantae; phylum Streptophyta; class Magnoliopsida; order Fabales; family Fabaceae; genus Dicorynia; species Dicorynia guianensis. The sequence goes on from JASUAB010000015.1 coordinate 27,677,236, forward strand.
AAATGAAATATCCAAGTGATGTCACTATCATGGATTTAAATTTTTTAAAGTATAAGATGCACTTTTAAAAATAAAGTGTATTTTGTTAATTATTGATAAAAAAATTAATGTTATAAACTATTACAAAATACATGTAAGTAGATTATTATTCATAAATTTGACATAATTTATATTATTAATTTTTTTATTAATAAATAATAAAGTAAACTTTACTTTCTAAATTACACTTTATACTTTAAAAGATCCCACTTCCACTACAATTGACTTGCTAGTTCGATTTCAAATTTCCTCTATGATATGAAATCACTCGGTGAAATGAAAACCTGATATTGCAGAACTGCAGAAATGGCAGAGCCGAGACAAAGCCATAGCTTATGGCATATATTGCCGAAATCCTGGCCGTTCTTGTACTCTCCATCTTCAATATCGCTGCAAGCAAACATATCTAACAGAGCAGTTGTGAAATATGTGCGGGGCCAAAAGTGGAAGGCAGTACGGGCGAGCTGTTCACATAGTTATGACAAAATCCAAAGGCCTCATCAGAAAAGCTCAGCAAAGTTAAGCCATGGTGTTTATAATGGCCCTCTAGGCACGTTGCCTTCTGCAAAGCTGTAATGCTAATTGGAATGACCTTTGTTTCGATGTGCACTTTGGCCAACACCAGCTAGCACATATAAAAGCCAAAGCCAAAGAAATGGGCTCATGCCCCCTTGTATTCACACCAAGAAAAAAAAAAAAAAAAAGCACCGAAGAAATGACCCACCAACAGCACCATGCATGTCTTTCATTACTCACAAGAAAAGGGGCGAGAGGAGCGTGATGTGTACTTACATAGAAGACAAATGTTAAAGGCACTCATCTTTTGAACTTTCTGTCTGGATTCATTTATGATTTGTTTGTATTCTGATTTGCACCAGTTGAATCAGCAAGCCCCCAGAAAAGCAATAACCGATGTGTGATCAGTCTCGGGTTAGTGATCATCCATATCACTTACACAATCATTCCTTGTAGAAGTCATACTTAGTTTGAATTGCATATATACATACCAAATTGAAGAAAGCTTGCTTTTTCTTGACACCCGGATCATGTTCTTTCTTGTCTTTATAAATAATGTTGATTACACATATTTCATTTATACAACTAGAGCACAAGGAACAAACAGTACTTATGGGGCAAAAGGCAGCCAAAACATTGATATAGAACACATTAATTATAATATTTAGTAATAGTATTAGTTCTAATATTTTTATAAATTAAATTTTATTAAATATTTACTTATAAAAATTTAAATTATTAAATTCACGATACTAAAGTATTGGCTTAAAATTTTAATGACCTAAATAAGCTGTTGTAAGAATTTGATAATTTTCATTAAATAAGAGCTACTTCTTTCTAATAATATGGTCGCCTAGTGGAGTTGTTTGTGGGTACAGGAATACACCCATTTTGAGAATATGGGACCATGAAGAATAAAATGTGCTGACTTATACAGGACTTACATATAAGTAACCAAGCAATGCGCACAAACACACCAACCAATGTTGCCCAACTCGCGTTATTTTCCACAGAAAAATGTGTACACAGTAAAGTGTTTATATCTTTATATATAAATTATTGAATTATGATTAAGTTTATAAAATTTAATAATATTAAAAATATAATATTAAATTACAATTAAATAAACTAAAAATATAAAAATAGAGGAATGGTATTTCCAGCACTCATCACCAAACTTGGACTCGAACAAGCAATGTCTATCAATGCATTGTCATTTTGTATACAGGGCAGCATTTCTGGGTCAAAATTTGATGGGCTGAACGTGGTATTCTGTCACACTAGTTGGCTTCCTATTTGAAGTTATAGTGTGGGCTAAGATTACACTTTCTTATGCCTTTTGATTGGGCTTCATTTGAGAACTTGATGTTTTATGTAGTAAGACTTTCGATTCATGTTTTGGAGGAACCAAAAAGGAATTTTTAATTATATAAACAAGTTATTATATAAATTATTGTATTTAAATTTAATTATTCTATCAAAATTAATTTTAAATAATACAAATAATATTTGAGTAAAAAATATAAAATATATTAATATTGCTAAAAAATGATATTCATGTTTTTATATGTATTATATAATAGATATATTTAATTTAATTAATCGAAAGACACTCTTAACACAATTAGTATTTAAGTCAATTTTTTGAAAAAAAATTCCAAATTTAATTTTTATAAAAAATAATTAAGTCATCTTATTTTTTAAATATTCACCAATTTACTTTCATATGTTCAAAAATAAAAATGTCTTAAAATAACTGCCACGTGTACCGTTCAGGTACCCGGAGCGAGGATAGGAGGCGGGCCGCGGCATGGGGAACTAGAGTGACTCGAACCTGAGGCTGAAGCAGAAGCAGAACCCGAAGTAAATTTGATCAGTTTGAAGGTTGATGAAGGAAGAAGAGGATAATTTCAGCGAAAGGGAAAAGGGCGAAGACTGGTAGCGTTAGAAGTTCCGAAAATGACGATTGACGACGAGAGCTCCATATATGTTGGAGGTCTACCCTACGACGCCACCGAAGATACTATTCGCTCTGTCTTTGATTTGTATGGCGCCATCGTTGATGTCAAGGTTTTCGAATCTCTCTGTTTTCCTCTTACACAACATTGACACCCACACCTTCACCCCACCCACCCCCCTGAAACCAGTAAGATTCACTGTTTTTAGGGTTTAAAGCAATTTGGCTTTTCGCTAAGCTGTCATCGGGGAGAACCGTTCGTTTTGAAGAACTTTACTCGCAAGATATAAAAGTTTTGAGCGATTATGTTGTTGCTACTGTTTAGTTTTGAAATCTGGTTTGTTCGATATTGTAATTTTGAAGAAACATTTTGTAGGCAGTCGAGAAAATCTTACTAAAACTACTCTCCGTTATTTAAACACGTCAACTTCTTTATATGAATTTTGAATATGCAAAATCTGGGCCATATTATTTACTTTAAATTTGATATTGGCAGATAGAAGTGAGGTTTGATGGTTTTTGATGATTTAATTTCGGGTTATGTTCAATTTTACAGATTATTAATGATCCGCGAACAAGGGGCAAGTGCTACGGTTTTGTTACTTTCACAAATCCTCGGTCAGCTATTGATGCAATCAATGACATGAATGGCAGAGTATGTAATTGCTGCTTTTTTATCTGTTGATACATTTCTTGAACTTTAAAATTTATTGGGTCTTACAATTTAAATTATAAGATCCAATAAATCTCACAACTGCATTAAATTTTGTTAGGGTTTTGTAAACCTAATTTAGTGGGTTTAATTTTTTTCTTTCTTAAATGAGTAAGTCAAAAACCTGCAATTTTAATGGTTCTATTAGTCTTTGTCATCCTCTTCTCATGTTTTTAAAAGGGAGGACTGAGGAGGTAACATTGAACAAATGGAAGCGACAATTTCTTGTTATGATTGTCAGGTTTAAAGTTTTAAACCTTTGACTCTATATCTGTGAACCAGACCATTGGTGGGCGTTTTGTCAAAGTAAATGGGGTAAGGACTCGAGGTGGAAGATCAGCTTTCGGTAGAGATCGTTTTCATCATAACATTGAGAGGAATGGAGACTGGGATCGTGGTAGAGATAGAGACCGAGACTATGATCGTGATCAGGATGGACACAGGAATCGCAACAGTGATTGGTCTCGAGACCGCGATAGGTCTCGAGACAGTGAGCAGGACAGGGGTAGAAGATATGAACATATGCACGATTATGATCAATCACGAGAGGCTACACTAGATAAAGATCTGAGACACGAGGGAGATAGGGTGGATAGTGAACAAGAACACAGCAGGGTACATGGTCAAGATATGGAAAGAGACCATAACTTAGATTTTGATATGGACAGGAACATGGATGGGAACAGAGATCCTGACAGAAGTTTTGATGAGGAAAGAGATGAACAGTCAAGGAGGAAAAGGTAAGATCTCCCCTGCTCTTCTGCTTCTCCACTTTTTCTGGTTGGGTTTCTTTAGTGTTTGCTCAATGTTGTTAAGGCAAGAGTCTAGAAAAAAAAATAAAGAAATTTCTTAGTGAGCTTGGATAATTGCTCGAGACCGGGATTACTCATGTATTAACTGTGAGAAAAATACTTTTAATGAATTTGTTAATAAAGCATTTTTCAATATGAGCAACAACAACAACAACAACAACAACAAACCTAACCTTTTCCCACTAGGTGGGGTCGGCTACATGGATCAAACGACGCCATAAACTTCTATCCAAAATCAAATTTTCGGATATACCGTTTAACCACAGATCTCTTTTAATCACCTCTCCAAGTGTCCTTTTTGGTCTTCCTCTACATCTCCTCACAGGACTAAACACCATTTGGTCAACCTTTCGCACTGGTGCCTCTCTCGGTCTTCTTTGTACATGTCTAAACCACCGTAATCGGGTTTCTGTTATTTTTTTCTCAATAGGCGCCACCCCAACTCTCTCCCGAATATAATTATTTCGAATTTTGTCTTTTCTTGTATATCCACTCATCCATCTCAACATTCTCATTTCTGCCACCCCCATTTTTTGCTCTTGTTGACCTTTCAACGCCCAGCACTCACTACCATAAAGCATAGCTGGTCTAATAGCAGTTCGATAAAACTTCCCTTTTAGCTTGGTAGGTATTTTGCGATCACAAATAATCCCCGATGCGTTTCTCCATTTCATCCATCCAACTTGGATCCTGTGTGAGACATCCCCATCAATCTCTCCATTACTTTGTAAAATCGACCCAAGGTACCGAAACTTGGACACCTGCGGTATGCTCTGCTCCCCAATTTTTATCTCCAAATCACTGTTATCTCGCCTCTTGCTAAATTTACACTCCATATACTCTGTTTTATTCCGACTTAAACGAAAACCCTTTGATTTCCAAGGCTTCTCTCCACATTTCCACTTTACAATTCACCCCCTCTCTTGTTTCCCCTACTAGGACTATGTCATCAGCAAACAGCATACATTTCGGGACTGCATCTTGGATGTGTATAGTAAGTACATCCATCACTAAAATGAAAAGGTATGGACTTAAGGATGACCCTTGATGCAGACCGATCCTTATGGGAAAATCTTCTGTTACCCCTCCTTGAGTTCGCACATTTGTTGTAACTCCATCATACATATCCTTTATCGCACGAATATAAGCAATACGAACACCCTTCTTTTCCAATGCTTTTCATAGGACTTCCCTTGACACTCTGTCATAAGCTTTTTCCAAATCAATGAAGACCATATGCAAATCTTTTCCTCTACTTTGATACCGTTCCATCAGACTTCGTAGAAGATAAATAGCTTCTGTGGTGGATCTTCCTAACATAAAACCAAATTGGTACTCTGATATATGAGTCTCTTTTCTTAATCTCTGTTCGATCACTCTTTCCCAAAGTTTCATAGTATGGCTCATGAGTTTAATCCCCCTGTAGTTCCCACAATTTTGAATATCTCCTTTATTCTTGTAAATGGGTATCAACGTACTCTTCCTCCATTCATCTGGCATCCTCTTGGACCTTAGTATCTCATTCAATAACTTGGTAAGCCAAGAAATACCTCTCTCTCCCAAACACCTCCAAACCTCAATAGGTATGTTATCAGGACCCAAAGCCTTACCATTACCCATCTTCTTAAGTGCCTCCTTCACCTCCACTTCTCGAATTCTGCGATAAAAACCAAAGTTTTGATCCTCCTCCCGATTTGTTTGAATATGAGTAATGACAAGATTTTTTTGAAAGCATATCTAAATGCAAATCTTACTGGTTGGGTCAGTTAAAAGGCTTTGGTGCTTTGCCCATTACTCACATAGTTAAGTGACTTTGTGCAGAGCAATCATGAAAGATATGTTTTTTAATTTGTAACCAAAGCTGTATCATGAACTGGTACAAACTTAATCACATTTGTATATATGATTGGAATGCATGAATGCATTTGAGGTATCATCAGATATTCTAAATTGTGCCCTGCTATATTAATAACTTCACAGTAGTCTTTTGAGTAGCTCTAGTACAATTAGTAACATTTTGTTTTTTTTTCCATCAGTTGAGTTGCGACTATTTCTCACCAGGTGAAACTGATGAGGGATAGATTAAGTTTTATGTATATATCTACTTTTCACCAGACCTATTGTCATTTGTTGTAGTTTGAATGTTGCAAATCAACTTGAAGTGGATTTTTCATCAGATTCAAATGACAATCACACTGATCAGGTGATGTAAGCATTTGTGAATTTCTTGTTCTGGTGGCTTGTTGTATGGATTAACATAAGTTGATCGTGGTACATTTTTGTTTAATCAGGTAGAAGATGAACTAGAGAGATCAACTCAAAGGATTGATCAACTCAAAAAGGAGGTTTGTTAGAACTTAAATGAATAAATTATTTTATCAATATTTTATGAAATTGTCAAATCTATACAAGTGAGCAGCTTTTTATGTTGTGACCATTATAATTATATTTAACAATTGTGACAAATAAATTTTTGAAGATACATACATATGCATACAATGGCATCTTGAAATTCCATTTCTTGCTAAATGCTTAGTTAGTCTATCACATGCTTGACTGATTAAGAAAGCCTTCCAACTCTTATCCTCTTAACTGTGCTGTGTGTTGACACTTGATAGTGCTGGAAACTGAAATTCATCCTTTTTTCAGGTTTCTCAGATTGAAGAGAAGTTGGAAGAGAAACGAGTTCTTATTATAGATTTACAAAAGCAGTCTAGGGTACTTTCCCTCCTTTTTCCTAGCATCACTTTTCTACTTTTATTTGCATGGCTTTGCTTGAACACAATCCGTTTTATGATCTAACCTATAAAATTGTTTCCTACAGAAACTCGAGGATGCATTGGTGAATGCAAAGAAACACACTTCATATCGTCAGATGCAGTTGACCAAGGTAATTACTTGTCAAGACAGTTTTGAATTATCTACTTGGTATCTCCATTTGAGCATCAGATTCATGAACACTGACATTGGGTTTGGGAAATAATTTTCAGCTGCACAAATGTTTTTTGCAAGTGAAAGATTATACTGAAAGACTTAAAACATGTGAAAAAGAACTTCAGGTCAGTGTCTTAACTCCCTTCACCCCGATTTATATATGATACTCAGCAAATTTTGTCTTGTGATATGCCGTATGTTTACAGTGTGGTCTAGAATACTGCTACTGCAATTTCAGATGATTCTTGTGCCTGTTGATAACTGCATTTTATGCAGCTTTATGTGACTAATTTTCTACCATTTGTGCTCAATACTTGTGCTGTCTTAAATTCTGTCAACACAGAGAACATTAATGCTCAGTTATATGCTAGACTTGCATATTTGCTTTAATTTCTATTCTTTTTCTTTTCCTTTTCTGTTCTCCCCCCCTCCCCCCCCCCCCCCCTCTTTTTGTTTTCCAGTCTAGATATTCAATTGAGGTGAACTTCTCTTTTCTTCCTTGAAAGTTCCTTTCTGTTTTATTGACTATATTTTTTTTCGTGCAATCTTAGTGATTCTGCTCCGTTCCTCTTTTAAGGTGTTGTTCTTTTTCATTTTTATATTGTGTATTTATCACCAGAAACTAATGATATACAATTTTTGATTAAAGAATAAATGTTATTAGAGAAGGATGAGAAATAGAGATGTGCTGAGCATTAGATATTCCTCTAAAAGAGAGCAAAAGCGCAAATAGCAGGGAAAAAAGGAAGATAATTAACCAAGTAATTCTCAACAATCTCTCTGCGTATCCAATATTGACTCTCCATAAAACCATTAGCCGACCACCATAAAGAGGCCGAACAAATTATTTCTTAAAAGATGTAGTCAATAATTGAAAAAACACTTGTGGTGTTGAAGAGAAACCGGTAGTAGGTGATTAAAGATCTTGATGGAAATCATTTTCTATTGAAGATTGAAAGATCTTAGAGGTTTAACTATTGTTATCAATAATTGAATTTGTGAATATGGTAACTATTGTTATCAATAATTGAATTTGTGAATATGGTAAGTCTCGTGTTGGCTTCATCAAAATTTAGTGGGTTCTGTTGATCTAAAAGTCTAGTTGCTATTCATCTTCATCTTGTATTCATCTAATGTCTTAAATGGAGTTGATGTTGAACCTGTGCCGGTGGCATACACTTTTAACAGACTTTTTCCTTGCAGGTTTTGGTTGATACAGCTATGTTAGAGAGTGATGGTGATGGTGTTGGCTTGAAGGATGGACAGCTCACAAATGGAAATGCGTGATCTCTGTTGAAGTTCATTAGTCTTGGGATGCTGAATTCTGATTTATCTATAGTAATTTAGAGTATGGCATGCATAAGTTGGGTTTACGTGAAACACTTTCCCCCTTTTGGTATGCATTTGATAGATTTCTTTTTTATTACTGTAAAAGGTGATGGAAAAACTGGTTATGGGGACTTAAGCTGTATAAAGTTCACCAGATAAAAAATTTTCACCAAATTCTACTTGATGTAGTTTACATCCCTAATTGAATTACGCAATGCGAGGCATGCAAAACATTTGACAGTATGAATGACGCCATCCATTTGTGCTTGGTCAATGGGGTGGGTGCAAAAATAGGCTTGGAAGATCAATAGATTTTGTTGCTGGGTATAATTGTTCCTGTTTCCCATATGAATTATGCTATACACATTCAGTCTCTATCAAAATTGGGTGCGAATCCCAGTGTATACGAAGTTGGTGATGTCAAAACTAGACTGCTACTTATGTTTAGCAAAAGCCAAAGCCAGCAAGAAAGTGCTCCAAATGTGTTCGGAAAAGGGCCCTATGACAGAAATGGGGGACAAAGATAAATACTTTGGGTCCTCTTTTTTTTTTTTTTTTTTTTTTCCCGTACCCAAGTATTTGTTTTAATAAAAGAGACTAGGCCAGCTCGAACCAAATCTGTCTGGCGTTGGAATCTTGGTTTGTGTTGGATATACAATGAGCATGTTATCTTGCACAAAAGACAGATTACAGAACGGAGAGGTATGAATAACTGGCACAAAAGTATTTTTTGCATAAATCCGGAGTAGTTTCCATCTTACCAAACGTTTGAATACAGATAACTTGTGTGGAGTTTTTAGCAACAGTAAGAATTGAGAATGCACCCCGAACAACAAATGTTGATTTCTTTTCCATTTCCATTTCTGATTATAATTTTTGGTCATTGAGAGGGAATTCTCTTTTTTTGGTTGTTTTTACAAATCATTCTCATTCTTTAAGTAAAACTAATTTTCATGGGTTGTAGAGCAAAATAAATTTACCCCAACTTTAAGGAACGACTCTAATGGAATCCTCCGCTTCTTTTATACTAATTCCTGGCAATCTTGCTTGAGAGGAAATTCTAATAGGCCACAAACTGGGATTTCTCTTTTTCTGCTTACAAATGACGAGCTGGAATTTCATCGTCCATAAAATATATAAGGGCAAATCTCTACTACAATAAACGCCAGGAGCCATGGAAATATGGAATCTAATTCTTGGATAAATTTTCCGGGATGAACATGTATACATACAAAGCATAACAAAACAGACGCTCACTTTTGTGCCCTTTTTACCCTCTCAACTGCACAAATATCTTTTATACTGAACATGAAAAGGGCATTTTTCCCTTCGCTAGTTGAATGAATAGTTGATCATCATGGGAGCAAGCAACAGACCCTAAATCTAACCCTAACTCTGAATATTCCGTAAACCCTAGAATTTGAGAGTGATCTCACTCCCGTTACTCTCTTCGCCATCTTCTCTAAGTGCAGCTAACCCTTTCCTCCCCCCTTCGTTCTCTCCACTCTCCCCCTGTTTCCAGCTACTGCTTTCCGATTTTCCATCCTCGATACTCTCCGACCGGATGCCGGTTCCTCCAACGTCCGATTCCGGCGAGCTTTGAGCGTGAGACGCGCTCTTGTATATCTGGAGGTGGTGGAGGGCGTGGTGGTGCGGTTGCGGCGTCGCAGCAGTGTAGAAGTCCTGTGGCACAGGAGTGGCAGTGCAGTAGTGCGGTGGCGGCGCGTGGGACGTAGGGTGCGGGCTATAGAGTGCAGGGGTGGCTGCCGCTGCTGCCGTGGCGTACTCCGGTGGAACCCAGATCCCTCCTAGGACTACGAGCTGGGGTGCGGGTGCCCCGACCGCTTGTGGGCTTGGACTAGGTCGCCTTGTGTGAAGCCTATATTTCTGTGAACAAAAAAGGGGAAAGAATTATTTGAGAAGAGGAAAAGAAACCACCAAAAAAGAAAGCCATTTTGTACAATTCAATTGGAATGCAGAATATGCGTTCTGCAGAGTGGTACGTTGTTGTCAGCGTCAGTGAAGCAATAACAAATTAACAATAGTACAACAATGGGCTCTTTCACGCCTTCATGTGCATGTCCGAGACTTGAGAGAGAGAAAAATACCTGGAGATGGCTTTTAACTTCATCATTGGTCAAACCGTCTACCTTCATCAGCTCCCTAATCTGTTTTGGGGTGGCCACTGCAAATGCAAAGATTTCAAACTTCATGATTAGTAATAGAAGTAATGATCATGACGAATCAAGTTTTGATTACCTTAATGATTACCGAAAGATATATGTGGGTCATCACAAATAATTTCGTAGAGATTAAATATTCATTTTTATGTGTTTTGGTTTTCTTGCTTCTGCTATATTAAGTGAAGGTTAATTATGGTACCTTGAGATCCTCCAAGCATTTGAAGAGCATTAACAAATCGGCGGTGCAAGTCCGGTGACCAACACCTTCTAGCTTTCCTTTGAGTTTGTGTTGTGGTGGTGGTGGTAGTGCTGGTGCTTGTTGTTTGTGCCTCTGATGCAGGTGGAGCCCCTTTTCCTTGATCAATTACCACTCCATTTCCTACTTTACCAGAATTCTCCTTCTTTGGACAAGGCACTCCATCCTCTTGGCACTTCTTATCCTCCCTTTCTTTCTCAGTAGTGGCAAGGGCCAGCTCCGGGAGAGCCCGCAATGTGGAGCCTTGGCACGAGTTTCTCTCTTTCGAGAATGGAAGAAAGGCTCCACCATTCCTGTGTCTGTTGTCTAGAGCTAGCTTCGGGCTCATGTTGAAACCAATATCAGCTTCTTTGGGCGATGTAATTGTAGGTTGTGGCTTGGTTCCTTCACTTGTTTGGCTCCATAGTTGAGCAGATGTCATCCAATTTGCCTTATCAGACATGTTTGATGACTTCTCAGAGTTTTCGGAGGTTGAATGCTTTATGGGTATGAATTCTTCCAGAACAGGCCTTGTTGTACCTTGATTTGCTCTAAAGGTCTGAAATTGCTGCCTTGAAGCCTCTATGGCTGTCCGAACACAAAATAGGAAAAGTAATTAAGATATTTGATACAAAAAAAAAAAAGGGAAGAAATTCAAATTGCATGGTGTATTTCTACCCAGAAGAATATATAGCTGACTACTTCCCATTCGAGTTAGCTATCTCTTTCTTCTATACGAGGAAGGTAATGGTAAAGAAAAGAAAGAAAAGAGAGGTGAAAGAAATTAAAAGAGGTAAAGGATTATAATTATAATAGAAATTGGGAAGACCAGAGAAAATGAATCCTCATTTGATTATTTATACATATAATATTTTTGTATTGAATCTTTTAGGTTCCTGATTCTGTATTTAGATTGGATGGTTTTGAATTATAGCTGGTATGCATGTTTTGATCTGTAACGATTTCAACGTGTGTACCGTTGGTAAGGAGTTGCATGCAGAGAGGAAGCTCACGCTTGAAGGCATCAATCTTGAGACGTTCTTCCTCCAGGCGAGAAAGGAACTCTGCAAGCTTGTAGCTCTGATCAGTCTGATCTCCAATAGATTTTAGTAGCATGGAATAGCTGTGGGGCTTGCAATCCAGGCTTAGCTCTGATGGTGATGCCATTCTTTTTAATTTTCACGTAGAACTACAACAACTTACAAGCACTGTTCAGGAAGATATGTTCATACCAAAATAGGCACAGGGTATGTAGGAACAAACAAGAGCAAAAGAGGGTGTTTGGCCTCTTCCTCCTTTCTATGTTTCAGTTCTGGTGGGGACGAGAGAGAGAAAGAGAGAAAGGGAGGCGATGTTATTTGTGAACACAAGGAGGATCGAGCGAGGATCGTCTTCTTTTTAGAGGTGTGTTCAAGGGGAATAAAGTAGGGTTAAGAGAGAGAGAAGACAAAAGAAAAAGCAGGGGATAAAGCAAAGAGATGTAACTTCCGAAAAAAGAACCAAGGGCTAAAAAAGTTCAAAAAAAAAAAAAAAAAAAAGAGGTGCTGTGATAAAAAGAATCAAAGAGAGTCTGACATTAGAGGGTCATGTGCTTGGAGCCTGGTTTTGGAACCTGAGTAGTCTTTGTACGAATTCAAAATCACCAATGTAAAAGATGATTCTTCTTCTTACTGTTTTCCCCTTCTTTTTTAAACTTTTGCTCCTCTTTCTCTTTTATCCCCTCCTTGTACTCCTTTTCCCCTATCTCTTCACAAGAGTTAGCTAATAGCTATGTGCAAATGAAACTCAGATTCTCCTACAATTTCAAATCAAGCTTCATTAACAGTATTTAATCTTAGCTACTTTTCTTTATTTCCCCCTCTCTGTTTCTGTCTTTTCATTTGAGAATATTGATATTGCTGTATTGGATATCCAATATTTTTGGTTCAAAGTTCTCCTTGTGGATTAAGTACAAGGATATCGATAAGGATGCATAAATGTCATGCATCAAATGGTATAACACCTTCTATAGCTACACTAAAGGCAAACCAATGGATCATAATTATATAAGCCAACACCAATTACAATAATATATCTACCATGATAGCTCTTTAAAGATCAAAAGGAGTATGGTTGTATCTCCTAGCTCATGTTCAAGGAATGGGCAGGATAATCATCAATAGAACCAACGGAAAAAGTTGCTTCCACGCGCACAAATTGCTATGAGTTTTGTACAATTTAATATACATGAGTTTTAATAAATTTAATAATTTAAAATTTTTAAATAAAATTTATATAAATTTCAATTATAAAAATAAATAAACTGATCGAAATTAATAGTATGACATTTGTTGGCCACGTGTAGGGCAAAATAGTATTGAGGGGTGTCCATTCCAATGTGTATAAGCTATTGATGTTAGAGAAGAAATGAATGATTCTATCATTCTAACATGATTAATTAATAATAAAGACTTTGTGGGGAGCATATACCACCAACACAATTTTCACCACTACGTTGAATAAAGAGAAAGGGAGAAAGAAGGAGAGGAAAGCACATATTCAAATAGGTTTTAGTATCAATCGACCTTGCAACTTTCTTTTTGAGTCTAAAAGTTGCATAATTGTCCTGAATTTGAGTGCTCTCAGAGAGAAGGGGAGGAATATCTAATCTGAAAAACCAGACATTCATCATAAAGAATAAAATATTTGCCTCTAAGGAAGGAATATCTTAGTTCCAATTCTGTGACTCTAAATTAAGGGAACACAACCCACCAAGCTTAAAGGGACAAAAACAAAAAATCAGCCCTCCAAAAGAGTGATAAAGGAGGCTAACAGAGGAGAATCTTCTTCTGCTACAAACTTTAGTGAAGTGGGTAGGAAGGTAAGAAGATTCTCTTTTATATTTTAGAGGTTTCTTTCTTTTTTTTAATTATTATGTACTGATAGGGGTGGGCAAAACATTGTGACCCAACTTAGAACTAGATTTATAAAATTAATTTAATTCATGACTTGCTCATATATATATATATATTAAATAAGTGATGGGTCATATTTTTTTTTTGTAAAAATTAACTTGAACCCAATATTGATTGAGTTTGGATAAAAAAATTTTAAACCTGATTTTATTTAAATTATTTTTTCTAAACTGATTCATTGTACACCCTAATTAATTTTGAATAGATAACTGGATCCTGTAGCTCCATATCACAACTTGGGTTCGTTGATGTGGATTTTAGAAAGCTGGATGAGATTTTACTACTGGGGTCACGTCTTAGTATACTCGATACTATTTTTTTTTAAAAGAAAATCATATGTGACTGAAAAACGATATGCACAAGTAGGAGTTTTATGAATAGTTGACAACATATAATTTAAATTATTAAATTTATAAGATTTATAATTTAAATTATAAAATTTAATAATTTAAAATTATGCACATAAGAGTTTAGGAGTTTTAATTTTTAAAAATAAAAAACACCATTTATAATTCGTATTCTCTATCACCTTAATCATCTCTTCTTTTGAAATATCTGTAATTTTCTCATTTGTTCTCCAACCAGAATTTGGCAGTTGCAGCCAGGGAGAAATGAGTTGAGCAATCTTATAAACACCTTACGATTTGTCTTGATAATTAGTATATTGAGGCAAGCTCATGCGCCAAACGATTGATACATGAGTTAGAAAATTTTTTTTTTCTCATTTAATGTGAGCTATGCTTAATTTGATATATGTTTAATTCATTTACCTCATGAACTGATAAGTATATATATTATAATATTACTATAAGTTAATTACAATATATACATAATATTTAAAAATTTTTTGATACAATTAAATGATATATTTTTATTTTAAAATTAAGTTTGCATATAGGACAAACTTTCACAAAAATAAAAAATAAATTTTTTCTATAATTAAAAACTTACAAATAAAAAAATCATCTGAATATGTGACATGACCAATTTGTTATATCAGTTTACTGTTTACTAAGACTTTAAATTTTATACCTGATTAAACAAATATTTTAATTTATTAAATTGATTTTAATATAAATAAATTAAGCTCACATCAATTTATAATTCACCTCATTTAAATTTCATTATTCATGCATTAAGCTTTCGTGTGGAATCAAATTGCTTGTATATAAATCAAACTTCAAATAAAAAGATTGGAAATGTAAGCGGGTCTCAACTCATTTTCACCCTTATCTACGGCAAAAGCAAGAGCAGGCAGCAGCAGGATATACGAACAGTATTCTGCTGCACATGGGCGGTCGCAGTACGGATCAGGCAATCGGCCCGACCCATTTTCCCTTCAAAGAAGAAGAAAAATTTCCCGAGGTAAAAAATTAACAAAGGGACTAAAATAGTAAAAAGATAATAGCTAGGAAATGATGCGTTCTTACCGTAAAAAAAGGAAAGCATTATTGTTTAACTAAAAAACGAGAGAGAGAGAGAGAGAGAGAGAGAAGAAAGAAAAGGTAAGAGAATGGGAAGAGAAAGAGAGAGAGAGGAGTGCATCGAATTCCCTGAGCAGAGATGGAGAATGCAAATAATAGTTAATGAACGGCTGGCCATCAGTCTTGCGCTACAAGCTACGTTCCAACTCACGCCTTTTGCTTCAGATTCTCTCTTCCCCTTTCTTTCTCTCTGCCAGCACAAACAAAAGCAGAGGGAAAACGAAAGCAAAGGAGCGAATACGATATAATCCTGCTGACACGTGTCCCCAATATTCTTCCATATCCTCCCTCTGAATATCCCTTCTGTCAGGCTCCATTTCAAGACCAGAATATTCCTATCCTCTTCCCTTTCCCCTGTCGTCTGTCCCATCAAATTCCCCGCTGCACCCCTTCGTCTCCATCAATTTCACAATTTTAATCAATACCACATTAATAATATCTTTATTTAACCATAACATTATTTGAATTATTAGAATATATTTTTATGTAATCCCAGTAATTGATATTATCTTAAAATTTTAAATATTTAAATATTAATCTAATCTCATATTTTTTTCATATTTTAAAAAATAAATAAAATTGTTTATTTTAATGCGTTCAAAAAAAATGATAAAGATGTATATATAATTACTTTATTATTTGATATTTGCAGTTAATATCTTCAAAAGATATGATTAATATGTTTTAATTTCGAAGAGTGTAAGTTTATGTTTTGGGCTCTTTCAACTCCATCATTTATTCATGGAGTTTTTCACATCATATTTCATGTTTACTCTTAAATTAAGTGGGACTCATACTGTATAATGCCAATCCCATTTAATCCAAGAATAGATATAAATTTGCCCAATGTGGATGAAGATTTACTCTTGTTCATGTCCCTTGCTAAAACTGATTGAAACCAAGAAATAAAAAAAGAAAGAAAAAGATTGGCACTGGAAACTGGCCCACAACCTATTTCTTCCAATGTAGATTTTAGAAACATATTTAATGTCAGGATTTCATACCTTCTAATGTAAACCATGCAATGTTTACCCCTTGTTTTCAAGCTTCGACCACGTAGAATAGGAAAATAAAGATGGATAGTATTTCCAAGTATTCTCATTGATAATACAAAGATTATAAGCACTGCCCAAATAATAAATTCATGGATTTTAGAAAGAAGAAAGAGAGAGAGAGAGAGAAAAAAAAGGAAAAGATAAGACTTTCTCTTTTTGTCAAAAGCTTCAACAAAAGTAAAAGGTATAATCATAAGTAGATGATTGGTTCATAGTGACCATTGAAGCTTCTACAAAACACAGCAAATGGAATATGGTTTCCACCTTTTAACAACAATAATTGCAATTCTATAGCTTAAAAAATTAGGTTACAAAAATACTTTGCTTTTCTATACCCACCATACAGACAAGCAATTGAAAAAGTTTTTTTTAAAGTAAATTAAAAAAGTATTATACAAATCTTAGTATAAGAATAATAAGAATATATATAAATAAATTCTATACATAATTTATGTACTCTTCCACATAAAAACATAGAATTATTTACGCGTAAATAGCATTTTCAATAACATAAATTGATTGGTGGATACCATCCAAATATTTAATTAATATAATTGTCATTTCTAAAGACATATTTGCATAACCTATGTGTTAATATGTGGCACATTCTTCAGTCTGACATGTAATATTCACCATTTATCTATATTATATATGAAAATCATAAATAATGCTTTGTCCATAATTTTTATAAAAATATTTTTTAGTTATATATTTAAATTATTTTAAAATTTAAAATTCAAGTTATTTCTCTGGTTATCAAATGATATGTCCATCAAATATCTTATACTATGGATATGCCTAAATCTAGTTTTTCATAAAAGCAAAAACTAAAGAAAAGGGTATATTATGAAATTAATTTAAATTACTATTTAAATGTGAAAGAAAAATGCATATATTCTTGTTAAAAAGAAAGAAAGAAAAGAATGAACAGCCTAAGATACTTGAAAGCAATAAGCGATAAAGTTGGGAGCAAAAATAATAAATGAGATTATATACTTTAATTGAATCCAATTATTCGTGGAAAACTACAATTCAGCTCATGCAATATAGTTATGAAAATTATCACAAATTCAAATTCAAGTTTGTATTCAACTCGGATCACAGAGAATGGAATTTTTGAGGGGGAAAAGAAGGAATGAATGGATTTAAGTTGCATTACAGAACGAAAGAAATTCTTTGTGGGCTTTGCGGAAAGCAAATGATAGGTACATCTGCGGGTCCAAGGATTTGTATGTGGGATGAGAATCCCCAGGTACCGCACTTGTTCATTAAAAATATTTGGTATCTTTATTTTTATAAGTTAAATTTTATGAAAATATTGTGTAATAAATTTAAATCATTAAATTTATTATATTTTATATTATAAAATTTAAAAAATTTAAAAATTCATAATTAATTTTATAAAAATCTTATAAAATTGTATTGATAAGAAAAATTTTTCTCAAAAAATATAGGATTAAATTAGTTGAATATCATAATTAATGTGAACTAAATCAATTATAGGATAACTATGGAAATAGCAATAGAGTATCACTATTTTCATAAATTTATTTTTATAATACATAATTAATATCATTAAATTTATTATACTTTAAATTTAATATATTTAACAGTTCACATATGACAACTAAAAACATGTTTGAGAGAGATGCTTTGACGCTCTCAATATTTGAAAAGGAGATTAGTTTTTTTCACTTGCAAAAGCGGAAGATATTCTGAAGAAACAAAAAAAAAAAAAAATTCACATGTAATTCTATTCTCAACAAGTGTCTCAAAGCTCACAAAAATCAGTTGGCGCCACTCGACATTGTAAGTTTTACATATTTATAATTGGATTCTCGCCTTATATCCAATGACAATGAGTGAAATTTTTGTATAATTGAAATGAGAATTTTTTTAAATAAAAAAAATTAGCAAATAGGTTTGATTATAAATAAAAATAAAAATGCATGGGGCATGGGAAAGCATAATGGTAGTGGAGAATGGAATAGAATCATTTTGGTCGGCCTCTCTTGAAAAGATGAACTTGTTGAAAAATAAAGGGAGCACACTGATTTGGAGTCTTGGTGAAGACAAGAATTTTGAACATTAACATTTTATAAAGGTTGTTGACTCAACATTTATACGTTAGGTGTCAACAAAAAGCACACTGTATATATCCACATCACATTTCATTGTCAAATTAAAATCCTGCATTCACTTATATATTTGTGAAGTGTGTGTACCTTAGAAAAACATAATCTTACCTTGAAGGTGAAATGTACCTTCAAATTGCTTTGGAAACCAATTAGGTGGGTAAAACATAAGAAAGCAGCATAGGCTACTCCTTTTAGAGGACAAATTACTTAGGGAAAGTCTAGTAATATAAAATTTTATTTCACAATTATTTTATAAAGTTAATAGTAAGGTATTAAATTTATTGCATTTTTTGATCATTTCATAAATTAAATTATGAAATTTAGAAAATTTAGTAATCTAAAATTTTTAATTAAGAATTTGTGAATTTCAATTTATGTACAAAATTCTTAATTGCCTCTGACATTATATATGTGTGATGCTCCCTTGTTCCTAAATACTTCCTTTGGTCTAAAGTAAGTGTCGATTTAGAGTAATTTCTTTGGTCCTTTTTTATTTGTTATTTTTTTAAAATTAAAGTAACGTTAATTAGTTTTTTCAATTTTACTCTCATCAAAAGACTATCTCAATTAATATTCAATTAAATTTACTTCTTTCTCTCCTTTAATTTGGGTTTTTCATAGGAAGATAATTTAGAAAGATAAGAGAGTATTTATAACTATTTAATAAATTTCTTAATTTTTGTGCATTGACCTACAGATAATTTGAACAAGAGGGAATAACTATTTTTTTTTTTTTAAGAAAGATGCACATTAATTAAGAAAATTATTGAATTGTCTTGAGACTGAGAAAATTTTGTTTCTTTTTAACAAAATACCTTTCACATAAAAGAATTCAAATAGTAAAAGTCAACAAAACAAAGTAATTGTATTTTATTTAATAGAAAGGTAAAAGTTAGTTAAGCATTTAGTAAAAAGTGAATTAAACAAGAATAAAGTTGACCAAAAAAAAGAAATTTTAATTTTAGAAAAGTGATAATAAAAAAAATTATAAGAAAATAATTATTTAATAACAAAAAGAGTTTAACAATTTGACTAACTTGTAGAAAGTGATTATGTTGACAAGATAATAGCAATTTTTTTTTAAAGAAAGATGCATATAAATTTAAAAAAGATTAAATTTTTATATTAAAAAATTTTAGTTCTTTTAACAAAATACTTTGTATAGAAAAACTCAAATAATAAAAGTCAATAAAATAAATTGGTTATATTTTACTTAATAGAGAAGTAAAAGCTAGTTAATTAAGCATTTAATAAAAAAGGAGTTGAATAAAATATAAAGCTAATAAAAAATTTAATGAACTTTTTATTTTAAAAAATAATATTAAAAAAAAATTTATAGAAAAATTATTTAAGAAGAGAAAGAGCATAACATTTTGACTAACTCGTAGAAAGCGATTATGTTGATGAGGTAAATGGTGGGCCTCCGGATGATAAAACTGAAATTGAGATGACCCTTAGGAATTCAGAAATAGTAAGTAACGACGTAATCATGCAAAGCATTAAAGCCCAAATTCCCCAAGCCCCTTAACGTGAGTGCCGCGCGAATCTATAATGAATACAAAACAGAAAATAGTTTTGATAAAGATAAAATTTAATAAAAATAATTAATATTATTTTAATATAAAATATAATAATTAAATAATCAATTAAAATCCACGGTTGTTGTGGACTAGAGAAAAATGGTAAGTAATAATGGTATGACACTGTCGAGTTTCTTGCTCAGTCAGCGTCCATGTTCTTCTACTGTCTTAGTATTGTTTTTAGAAAGCCTTAGACCACCGTTCTAACTCAAGAAGAGACAAAAAGAGAGTCAGATTCTGTACCAAAAAAAAAAAGAGAGTCAGATTTGACACGCACTGAACTTTCAGGCCATGAAACCCTAACATAGGATTATCCAAAACCCTGACGTACGTTAGTACAAGAAAACCTGAGACCTGAGAGACAAAGCCGCGGAAAACGATGCAGGAATCAGGGATGAGACTGCGAGAGATAAAACAGCGGACAAAAATGAAGGAATCCGGGAACATGTTGGACTAGCCTGTTCCTATAAATGGCGGCTGCGTTCAACAACGGTGAAGACCATGAAGACAAACTGAGGGAGAAAGAGTTTTGACTGCTACATGATCGTTTCTTAAGGTGTTCCATTAGTTATTGTAACTTACGGTAAACTCATCAATTCATTAAGCCATTGGAAAAACTGAAAATGTATGGACATTTTTAAAGAATTTCCCATAAAGAATTGAGACTTCAAATCTTGACTGGACTATGCTAATTTTAGTTGAATTTTAAGGATTGAGAAGCGTTCCTAATGGTGGATCTCACAAATTTTCTTAGAAACTCTATAATTCTCTAAAAAATATCTCACTATCACCTACTACATCCCAGCCAAAAAAGAAAAAATTTAAGATATAGATATTGAAGTATGAACAAGTTATGCAACTGCGGCAAGTTATGTCATCTTTAACAAAGAAATGTAATTATTTGGCATTAAATTACATGCCTAGCATCTCATTACTGTCAAAGAACTCTAGCATGCCAGAAATGCATGGTTTGCACTAGCACCAAGTGTTGAATTCCAGTGTGAAAACACGTGCTGCCCTCTGGTGAGTTGTAGAATCTGATATGAAATCTCGCAAGCAACAGTTAAATTTCTTCAAAATCTGATTATGGAAAACTAGCATTTTGAGCTTTTGCAAACTTAAACGCATGCAATAACTGCCCCGCTGACCGTGGATGAACTTATGGACGCTTGTCTTGTCTCATCAGACTTACCAACCTCTTTTTTTTTTTTTTCACACCGAACATCAAAATCTGTGTGTGTCTGCGTGTGCGTGTGTATATATAGGTTCTAGTCTCCTGTTTTGTGCCTGCCATTGTGAGGGCTCTGTTTTTGTGTTGATTTGATTCTTGAGAAATTTCTAATGGATATTGAGATCGTGTCAAGGCATTCAAATGCGTCTGGTATCAGCATAAACGCACACAAAGCAGATGATGAGGAAGCTCTGAAATGGGCTGCGCTTGAAAGGCTTCCCACTTATCGAAGAGCCCGTAAAGGTCTTTTGCATGGGGTTACCGGAGATTTCCAGGAAACAGATCTTCAGAAGCTTGGGTTTCGTCAAAAGAAGGATATTTTAGATAGAGTGATTAAGGATATACATCATAATGAAGCCTACTTGAAAAGGCTCAAGAGGAGATTCGATAGGTAAATTAACTTCTTCTTAGCTCTTATATATAGCATATATTTTTTTGGTTCTACTTTTCTCATCACCAAGAGGTATTTGATTTCACTGATTGAATGTCAGCGTTTCTCTAAAAATACCAACAATTGAAGTTCGATTTGAGAATCTACAAGTTGAGGCTGAAGCCTATGTGGGCAAGAGATCTTTGCCCTCAGTCCTGAACTTCTATCTCAATGTGGCAGAGGTATGTTTTTAAACAAAAAGAACTCATAACCAGAGATATCTCCTTAGTTTGGAAATGGGTCTCCTGATATTTCGAGTTCTTTTAATTTTTTTTCTTTAGTCTATTGGGGATTACCTTCATATTCATCCAAGCAACAAGAAGAAGTTCTCAATACTTCGGGATATAAGTGGTATTATCAAACCTGGCAGGTAAAATGTTCAAGACTTGGTGATCATATTCATGCCTTCGTATACAAAAATAAAGATAGCTCATAGAAATTATTTTTTAGAATGACTTTACTTTTAGGACCCCCTGGCTCAGGGAAAAGCACATTATTAAAAGCATTGTCCGGAAAGCTTGATTCAAATCTGAAGGTAGATGCTAACGTTAACCATGTTTTCTTTTGTTTAAATTTATTTCCTTTTACTTTTCATCTACCTACTGAAGACTTGAAACGGCATCATGAATTATAGTTTTCAGGAAAAGTAACATACAATGGTCATGAGATGCAAGAGTTTGTGGTACCAAGGACCTCAGCATATATTAGCCAGTATGATGTGCACCTTCCTCTACTGACAGTTAGAGAAACTTTGGCATTTTCTGCAAGATGCCAAGGTGTAGGCACAGGTTACGGTAAGTTCAAAGTTTGAAACCTTTTTATTCTAAATTGTCCTTGTTCCCATATCTTTATTTGTATATAATGTTCACTTAACAAAAGTCAAATAATTAAATTTATTGGATTTTATATTTTAAAATTTAGATCACCAAATTTATTGAACTTACAGATTAATTCAATAACTCATACCATTAGGTACGAGAATGGTGTGATCTTTTCAGTGTGAGAACATCTTTCTCTTATTCTAAATAGCAAATAATGACATTTGCAAATTTTTTATCAACATTTTCAGATATGCTTATGGAGCTTCTGAGGAGGGAGAAGAATTTGAATATAACTCCAGATCCATATCTTGATGCTTTAATGAAGGTATGGAAAGCATATATCAGAAACCTTCACAGTTTTGATCTCTACATGTGCACGTGGCCTGAATATTGTACACAATTTCTTGATGTAGGCATCAGTTTTGAGCGCACAGAAGGAAGACATAATTACAGCTTACATTCTAAAGGTATTCAGCAGAGAGGTTACCATGTAGTCTTGTCCATGTAGATCAGACTAATTGGTCACTTAGATTTCGATAATACCTACATGCATTTTTTTTGACAGATTTTGGAATTAGAAAATTGCGCTGACACCATTGTTGGAAATGAGATGATAAGAGGTATATCAGGAGGACAAAAGAAGCGACTCACTACAGGTACACTCTCTAATACTAAATCAACTAGGTAATTATAATATGAAAACTAGGAGCTAAGATCTCTGTTGTTCAAGTTAGACATTAATATTTGTCTCCCGTGAATTAAACCAGGAGAGATGCTAGTTGGCCCTGTGAACGCGCTCTTCATGGATAACATATCTACTGGCCTTGATAGTTCAACCACCTTTCAAATAATTAATTCAATCAAGCAATCCATCCACATTTTCAGCAAGTCTGCTCTTATATCTCTTCTCCAACCGCCACCTGAAACTTTTGAGCTGTTCGATGATGTTATTCTTCTTGCAGAAGGACAAATTGTATATCAGGGCCCTCGTGAACATGTTCTTGAGTTTTTTGAATTCATGGGTTTTAAATGTCCTGATACAAAAGGTGTTGCTGACTACTTGCAGGAAGTAGGTGCAAAACATCCAAACTATCTCAACTCAAAAAATCATATCAAGTTTTGAACTGTCAATGCATTCGCATTATTTCCCATTATATTGTTCTGAGCATTCTCAAATTTCTTGAAAAAACTCTCAGCAGGCTACCATTATTTTGCCGATATACTAATTCTGTATGCTAAATCATTTCCCACTCTACGGTTTATCAATATGTTTACCCATTTCCCTATTCTTCAATAATGTTATAGGTCATATCGAAAAAGGATCAGAGACAGTATTGGGTAAAGAAAGACCGACCATATCGTTATGTTTCAGTTAATGAGTTTGCAGAGGCCTTCAAGTCATTCCATGTTGGCATGGCCACCCAACTTGAGCTTGCCACTGCATTTGAAAGGTCCAAGAGCCACCCGGCAGCTTTAGTAAAATCCAAATATGGAACAAGGAAGAAGGACTTGATTTTAGCATGCTTAGACAGAGAGGTTACTCTGATGAAAAGGAGTGCTTCTATGTTTATCTTCAAGGCAGTTCTAGTGAGTAATATGATTAATTTGTACTTTATGAAAAATTGTATATTTTTCATATATAATGACTCCAATTTTTTGTTTTCAGTCTGAAATCACTGCACTGATTGCAGCCGCAATCTTCGCAGAAGCCAGGAAGCACCATAACACAATAGATGATGCGACAGTTTATTTGGGTGCATTCTTTTTTGTGATCAACTCCATGATATCCTTTGGGTTCTATGAACTTGCAAACACAATTGATAAGCTTCCTGTATTTTATAAACAAAGAGACCATCTATTCTACCCCTCTTGGGCATTCTCTTTGCCATTTCCAATCCTTGGAATCCCTGTATCAATTATTTCAGCTGCTCTTTGGGTTGGCACAACTTACTATGCAATAGGATTGGATTCTAGTATCACAAGGCAAATCTGCAACATTAATTTCTAATTTTATCGCTTTTTGTCTCGAATTCTCTATGTTAACCCCTTTTTATTGTCTGTTCAGGATGCTAAAGCACTACCTTCTTCTCACACTGCATGGGCAGATGTCATACTCTCTTATCCGATGCATAGCTGCCGTGACAAGGGATCATATAGTTGCAAACACAGGAGGAATCATGGCAATAGTGTGGCTATTAATATTAAGTGGATTTATCATACCACGGGGTATGAATTCTACTCTATTATCCGTTGATGTTTATGATATTTCTAGCTTGTAATTCAAACACGTTTCTTGATTTACTTAATTTACTGAAGAAACACTATCCTTGTCTCCTTCAGAAAATTTGCCCAAATGGTTGCTTTGGGGCTACTGGACATCTCCTATTATGTATACACTGACTGGACTTTCAATAAATGAATTTCTTGGCAAGAATTGGAACCGGGTAAGTTGTTGATTGTAAGAGAAAAATAGATGACTCTTGCAATATGTTTCTATTTTATAATCTCCAAAATTTTAGAATGGGATCATTCCAAGACTAAGAACCGGGAAATTAACTACAGGTTGTTGATGGATCAAATGAAACTCTAGGAGTAACAGTTCTAAAAATGCGTGGGATGGCCACCCACCCATATTGGTACTGGGTTGGTCTTGTAGCACAAGTTGTCTTCATCTTCTTTTATAATGGGGCCTTTGCTTTGGCAGTCGCCTATTTTAATGGTGAGCATTCTCATATTTAACTTAATCCTAAATTATTATCAATTTAATTATCTCTTTGCTGCTTTGACTGCAACGTAAAAACTTATGCAGAACATGGAAAATCTCAAGGACTTTTTCTTCCACAAGAGACTCCTGAAGAGACAAAGACTAAAAGAACTGGAGAGATTGAGGATGATGAATTATTAGACACTGCAGTAAGCACGAGCAAGACCCGTGATTATGCGGCCCCCAAAAGTGAGTTAAATGACTGTTTATGCCCAGAGTTAGGTTCTGTAAACCATCTATAAGATTCAATCACTAAATTTTCCGTTGAAATGACAGGACCAATTCCAACAACAAGAACTTCTGGAAAAGGAATGCTTCTGCCATTTAAACCACTTTACTTGACCTTCGAGAATATTACATATTCAGTTGACATGCCAAAGGTAACCATCCTTCTACATTTTTGCAATATGCCTTAACTCTGTAATTTTGCCAACAAAACAGGAAGGGTAACATGAAACTTTCAAGATTTATAGGCTATGAAGTCTCAAGGTGTTTTAGAAGAACGGTTGGTGCTTCTGAAGGAAGTGAGTGGGGCATTCAGGCCAGGTGTCCTTACAGCCCTAATGGGAGTAAGTGGGGCTGGAAAGACAACACTTTTAGATGTATTGGCTGGGAGGAAAAACAGTGGATACATAGAGGGTAATATTACTGTTTCTGGGTGCCCAAAGAAGCAGGAAACTTTCGCTCGGGTTACTGGATACTGTGAGCAGAATGACATTCACTCTGCCATGGTCACCGTTTATGAGTCCATTTTATATTCAGCATGGCTTCGGTTACCAGCTGAGGTTGAACCAAAAACAAGAGAGGTGAGTAAGATTAAATTCTAGAACTATATATTGGCCCTCCGTCCTCCTATTCACCCTTTTTTAACATTTTTAGTGCTTTATAACACATGCGAGTGCAGCTGTTTGTTGAGGAGGTCATGGAACTCATTGAGCTTACGCCCTTGAGGGATGCACTGGTAGGATATCCAAATGTGAATGGTCTTTCCGTTGAGCAGCGTAAAAGGTTAACCATTGCGGTTGAGCTTGTGGCAAATCCATCAATAATTTTCATGGATGAGCCCACGTCTGGTCTAGATGCAAGAGCAGCTGCCATTGTGATGAGGACCGTGAGAAATACTGTGGATACAGGAAGGACAGTGGTATGCACCATTCACCAGCCAAATATTGACATTTTTGAATCATTTGATGAGGTAAGAGATGTCTAATACACCACAACTACGAGTAATCTTTCGCACTTTTCGTGAAATCTGAATTTCCATACATATCCTTTCATTGACAGCTTTTACTAATGGCAAGAGGTGGAGAAGCAATATATGTGGGTCCTCTAGGACCCCGCTCACGCCATTTGATTGAGTACTTTGAGGTAGGCCAATTTTAGCTTTCTCTACACTCGTCTCATACGTAAGTTCTATCATCTCTTGACCTTTTCTAAGTTTTGGGGTTTGCAGGGAATTAGGGGAGTGGGTAGAATTACGGATGGTTACAACCCAGCCACTTGGGCATTGGAAGTGACAACAAGAGCAGAAGAAGATATTCTAGGTGTTAAATTTGCTGATATATACAAGAACTCAGATCTCTATAGGTTAGTGTAATAGAAAACACATTCTGAAGTGAAATAACAATGAACTTTTATCTAATTGCTGTAAGAGTTTTTAACATGTAACAATGCAGGAGAAATGATGCTTTGATAAAGGAGTTGAGCACACCTCCTCCAGGTTCACAGGATCTTCACTTCCCCTCTCAGTTCTCACAGTCATACCTTACCCAGTTCAGGGCGTGCTTATGGAAACAGCACATGTCGTACTGGAGAAACACATCATACAATGGAGTCCGACTTCTATTTAACATTTCAGTGGGTATGATGTATGGATTATTGTTCTGGCGTCTAGGCACCATTAGGTACGTTAATGTTCTAACTTTGATGCAGAATATGAAAAGGTTCAAATTTACATTTGAACAATTTTTGCTCATCAAAACTTAAAGCAAGATTGTTGATGTTAATGTTGCAGGAGAACAAAACAGGATGTTTTCAATGGATTAGCGTCCATGTACATGGCCCTCATGTTCTTGGGAGCGCAGAGTTGCAGTGCTGTGAGGCCAATCATTAGCAGTGAACGTGGAATCTATTATAGAGAAAGAGCTTCAGGGATGTACTCTGCTTTGCCGTATGCAATTGCACAGGTTTCATTTTTACTTCCATATTTCAGCTCTAGCGGTTGTGCTTGATTTTTGCCTACCTCAGTTGCATCATGGATAATTATCCATGTCATTAAATATATTGATAACAAAGTATGCAGCAAACTTTTTGACCATTTAAGAAAACTTATTTAATGAATTCACAAATTTGACAAAGCACAATTTTTAAGTGAATACTTCTTTTCTAACTCTCTAGATAAATGGGAAAGAGCCCCGAGGAGGGAAAAAAAAAATTCAACTTAGCAGCACTCTCCAAGTTGTAATTTTACCAAGAATACATATAGATTCACTTCACGCTTAACCAATCCTTAATGACATTTCTTTCAGGTTCTAATTGAGATCCCCTATACAATAGTTCAGGTGGTTATTTTTGGAGTCATTGTTTATGCAACCATTGGATTTGAATGGACAGCTGCTAAGTTCATTCTCAACTTGTACTACATGCTCATGACAATTCTCTACTTCATATACTATGGAATGATGGTGATAGCAATAAGTCCCAACCAAGAAGTCGCTGCCATACTAAATAGTATCTTCTATGCAGTGTGGAATCTCTTTGCAGGCTTTATAATTCCAAAAGAGGTATCTTGATTTTATATCTCTTTTTCTATATTTTTACGTGATTTTAATTTAAAGTGTTTATAGTAATTATAAAAGAATGATAATCATATTAATTTTATAACTTAAATTTTATTAAATATTTATTTAAAAAATTTAAATTATTAACTTTCTTAATCTCATTAATTAGATTATAAAATTTAATAAATTAATATATTATAATAAATTTTGTGACAATTTCATAAGTTACCTTTAACTTGCCCAAACTTTTCCAAAAGATGGAAGAGTGAAAATGATGAATGTAAATAGACCTAGTCATGTCCAAATTGCTTTTCAAATTTCCCTCTTCAATTCTCTACTTTGCCATTATGACTCCTACCAAATACATCTAAGAATATTTACTATGAAGGGTTTCTGACCGGTTGCAGAAACTAGCTATATGGGTGAGATGGTATGCTTGGATTTGTCCAACTTCATGGAGTCTATATGGGATGGCTGCTGCACAATATGGAGACGTGCAGACCAAGCTAGATTCTGGAGAGACAGTAGCCCAGTTCATAACGGACTATTTTGGGTTCAGACACGACCGTTTGTGGGTGGCTGCTCTGGCAGTAATTGGATTTACCATTCTTTTTGTTTCAATCTACACTTGCTCTATCAAGATCCTGAACTTTCAGCGAAGATGAGAAGCTTTTGCTCCTTTCTTTCTGGATAAGGAAGCTTCTCTTTGTTGGACTGAATTATGTCAACTCTTACTCTCTGGGACTCGGTTTCTCAATGTATCCGGTTACAGTTTCTTCTGCTAGTCTTGTTACCTTTCCTGCAAAAAGAACTGGGAAATGATTCCCAGATGACAATAAATTGATCCTTTTTATTATTTATCAAAAGAATAAAAAATATTTGGCTGCTTACCATTTTCACTTCTTTTCATCAATTATATGTAGAAAATATATTTTTTTTTCACCATCCCTTTTGTTTTAACTGTCTTATTACTTTAATGATTGAATGAAACAAAAATCTTAAACCCTTTTGATGGATTATCCGTTCAGAAAACACCATAACCGTTAAAGTTTGCAATTGGCAAAGATACCCTTCCCGCTTTGCCTGGCTGCAACACTGGAAAAAGGATCAGTACCTTCGCCGCTGTTGTTGGGGCTTGACTCCGCCTCCATCATGGCTTGTATCTCTGTGTCACCAGCTTCGAACCCACAATGCTCTTGTCTGAAAGCCTACGGTGCTAGAACCTCGCCCAAATTCACAACAAAACAATTTATAAGTCTCAAAAATAACGATGGCAGAAGTCGTCAGAGCTTGTACAAATCGTACTTCGACGACATGTCTTCGCTGTGCAAAGATGGGCGAATTCAAGAAGCGGTGGACTTGCTCACTGAAATGGAATCCAGAGATCTTCATGTTGGACCGGATATTTATGGAGAATTTCTTCAGGGATGCGTCTACGAGCGTGCTCTTTTTATGGGTCTGCAAATTCATGCTCAAATCATAAAAAAAGGTGACTTCTTTACGAGAAATGAGTACATTGAGACAAAGTTGGTGATTTTCTATGCGAAATGCGACATATTGGAGGTAGCGAATCGTCTATTTCGCAGACTGCAAAAACAGAACGTGTTCTCTTGGGCTGCCATTATTGGATTGCACTCTCGGATGGGTTTATGTGAGGAAGCTTTGTTGAACTACTGTGAAATGCAAGAAAGTGGCTTTTCTCCGGATAATTTTATAGTCCCGAATGCTTTAAAGGCTTGTGGGGCTCTGCGGTGGATTGGGTTTGGCAAGGGAATTCACGGGTACGTCGTAAAGATGATGGGTTTCGATGGCTGTGTTTTCGTTGCGTGCAGTCTTGTTGATATGTATGGTAAGTGTGGGGTTTTAGAGGATGCAGAAAAGGTGTTTGGCGGTATGCCTGAGAAGAACGTTGTTGCATGGAATTCAATGATTGTGGGTTATGCTCAAAATGGACAGAACGAGGAGGCGGTTAAGCTCTTTCAAAGAATGCGAGTGGAAGGTGTTGAACCAGCTCCAGTCACTTTGTCAGGTTTTCTTTCAGCATCTGCTAATTTGGAGGCCCTTGGAGAAGGCAGACAAGGCCATGCTCTTGCAGTTTTAATGGGATTGGACTTAGATAACATATTGGGTAGCTCCATTTTAAACTTATATTCTAAGGTTGGTTTGATTGAGGAGGTTGAACTAGTTTTCAGCAGAATGGTCATGAAAGACGTGGTGACATGGAATTTGCTTATGTCTAGTTATGTGCAATCTGGCCAGGTTGAGAAGGCACTTGAAATGTGTCATCTGATGAGAGAAGAAAACTTGAGGTTTGACTGCGTGACCCTCTCGTCTTTATTTACTGTTGCTGCAGATACTAGAAATGAAGAACTTGGTATGAAGGGACATAGCTATTGCATCAAAAATAACTTCGAATCTGATGTGTTTGTCTCAAGTAGTATTATAGATATGTATGCAAAATGTGGGAGAATGGACTATGCAAGAAGAGTTTTTAAATCTATCACAAGAAAAGATATTGTATTGTGGAATACAATGTTGGCCGCTTATGCAGAACAGGGTCTGAGTGGCGAGGCCCTGAATTTGTTTTATCAAATGCAGCTGGAAAGCATCCCACCAAATGTGATTTCATGGAATTCTATCATCATGGGTTTTCTTAGAAATGGTCAGGTTGATGAGGCTCAAAATATGTTCTTGGAAATGTGCTTCCTGGGTGTTCAACCTAACTTGATCACATGGACTACTATGATAACTGGTCTTGCTCAGAATGGTTTTGGTTATGAAGCTATTCTAGTTTTTCACCAAATGCAGGAAGCAGGAATTAAACCCAGTAGCATAAGCCTAACTTCAACTCTCTCAGCATGCTCAAATATTGCATTATTAAAATATGGAAGAGCAATTCATGGGTATGTCATGAGGCATTATATTTCATTCCCTCTACATATAACAACCTCTGTAATGGACATGTATGCTAAATGTGGAACGATGGATAACGCAAAGAGTGTTTTCAACATGTGCTCAAGAAAGGAATTGCCTATCTACAATGCTATGATCTCTGCTTATGCATCTCACGGTCAATCTATTGAAGCTCTTGCACTTTTTAGACAACTGGAGAAAGAAGGTGTAGAACCAGATCACGTAACTTTTACTAGTGTCTTGTCAGCATGCCGACATGGGGGACTGGTGAAGGATGGCATAGAGATTTTCAATTATATGGTCTCTGAACTCCAAATGAAACCGAGTTCAGAACATTATGGTTGTTTAATCAAACTTCTTTCCCACTGTGGCCAATTGAATGAAGCTTTTAGTATTATTCAAACAATGCCAAACCCTCCAGATGCACATATATTAGGATCTCTGCTTGTGGCTTGTGGACAAAACAATCAGATTGAACTTGCTGGTCATATAGCAAAATGGTTAGCAAATTTGGAGCCAGATAATTCAGGAAACTATGTGGCTCTTTCAAATGTATACGCATCTGCTGGAAGATGGGATAAAGTATCAAATATAAGGGGCTTAATGAAAGAAAAGGGCCTGAAAAAGATTCCTGGATGTAGCTGGATTGAAGTTGGACAAGAACTCAACGTATTTGTTGCAGGTGATAGATCGCACCACAAAACACAGGAAATTTATATGATATTGGACTTATTGGGAATGGACATGCATTCTACAAAATATGTTTCTCAAAGTGTAAAATCCTCTGCTTGTAATTTAAGTTTCTTAAATTTAGTGGCTGAATTTTAAGAGCTCCCAAAAATAGGACGCAGCAAAAGAAAATGAATAACTGACGACTAGCAAAATAATCTATAAGAAAGAAACTTATATGCATTTAATTTCTGAAGATTGTACTAAAGTACTAAGGAAAAAGAAGACCCTTAATAACTTTACCAATTTTAGCTCTTAAACTCTCCTGTGGATTGACACGCCTTTTCCAGTCCAGGGGTAGATCTATATCTATTTACAGAAAGCTTCCATCCCCAAATTTATCCGGAACATAACTTGCTACACATTGGTACAGTGCAATGTCAGGTCATATTGGCATGCAAGCAACAGATTTTCCTCAAAAAGAAGGTGATCTAGCTATACTGGAACAAGGATTTGTTATTGCTGAAAAGACTATCTTGTGGAAAGCATTGATTTACATTGGTGCCTTCGAAAAAATTGGTAAGAACATAACCTTGCCTGTACTGCAAATACTAGTCTAACTAACCCACCTCTATGCTATAATTTCCAACGAACTCTCTGTTCAGCATCACTGTGTGTCCTAATTCATATTCTAGTTAATACCATAAAGATGACACATCTTAATAAGTGTTATAGATATAAAATTATTCTTGAGTTATACCTCAGATAGTTGATTTTTTATATAGTATCACAGCTTCTGTGACCTGGTGATGAGCTAGGATTAATGATTCTTTTCTAGAATATATGTACATTTTTTGGTTTCTTCAAAATTACTGTCAGCAGTATTCATGAGGTCTCTTACTAGTCACTAATTTGGTCTGTGTTGAAGTTACTTTATGATGTGCTAAGGAGTTTACTTATTTTCCAATTCTTTTTTTTTTTTTTTGGGGGAGCAAAGTCGCCGGCCCAATTCCTGTTTGCCTCTAATTTTGCTTTTCAAATGACTTGGTTTTGACTTCTGTATGAACAATAATATGAGACGATACATTATGTTAAGGCAACAATTGCAATTTTAGCCAGGTTATTATCATGGAGCTAAAAGAAGTCTTAATTTTCTTTTGAATCGAAACCAAGTCTCAGAAAAATCAAGTTCTCTTCGTCAGTGATTCTCTACATCATTCACTTACCTAACATAAAATCTCCTTAGAATTGAAATGGCTGGAACACATGCAACATTCTGTATGAGCATGATAGAAACACTGTCATGATGCATGTTGGTCATTTGAATGAAGAGAGTTGGGTGAACTACAGAGTCCTAGACTGCCAAATTTGCCTACTATCCAGGCGTGAAATCTCCCATGATGGTGGAAAAGCGTGTTGAAAGGGGTTAGTTCAGTGACCACACCAGGTCCACCACCAACCGTATTGGGAGCTTGTTTCATGCACAAGCAAAGACAACAACTTGGCAGTGATTTTGTTCAAATTTTTTAAAGTCTATTATAGGATGTTGAGAGGATTTTGCAACTGAGAGCCATTCAATTTCCATAATATTCTGTACAGGAATTGTTGGAAGTTGTTGCTGGCATTGAAGTAGCTCTGAGATCCTCAGGACACACGCACACACTTAGATACATTAGCTGTAGGTACCTTTTCATATCAGATAATTGGACCTTATGCTGCTAGTTGTTGAGATGTTAATTTGATATTGATGTTCATCTTGTATTTGTAATTATGTATGCTAAGACTTTGAGTAGATTTCTTGTGAAGAGTTTCTACTCTCATAAATCCAACTACCTCCCAACAGATTACTTCACTGGTATATAAACTCATTCTGAAAAATAATTATTGTTTTGAGTGTTACTTCTCTTGTGTACTTCACATCACTTACGCGTTTAAATATATTAATGTGGCATCATTCTAAGAACCTTCACAATCCCAAATTGCAAACTAAAACCATTTTAGTATATGTCTGAAAATCACCTTAGACGGCAAGAAAGCTGCTCTTTTGGTGGTTGGTGATGCATGATCAGATGCCACTTCTCAGTATTCTAATGTTGAGTAAGTAGTACTTTTAACTTAACAGTTAAATTTTTGCCTTTTTCTTTTTCCCCTTAGAAAACATAAAAATGTCTAGAGTAATATACAAAATCAGTGGTTGAAGTCAAACGCTGTACCCAACTTCCATACACTTAAATTTTTAAGTGTTCAACTCTCTCCCTAAGAAAAAGATTGCAACGATTAGGGAAGGTAGTACTCTTAACAAATACTCCAACTAAAGGAAAAGAAAAATATTTGGTCTCAAGGTTACAGGTTTCATTCTGTATTACCATTTCAGTATGCTGAATCAATTTACGAAACATTAAATAATAACAAAAATTTAATATAGAGCATTTTGATAAGATGATTCAAAATACCAATCCTAATTCATGAAGCGGTAATATTTGTTTTATACTCTAACTTACACACCCAATTCTCACGCCACCATAACTCATAACTCATCCAATTTAATAGCGCACATCATATGATGTTAAAATTGAATATGTAAATTAGATATGGACAAAGAATCACTCAAATCAACCTTGAAAGTTTCTAAAAGTACATGTTGACTTTGAAACAAAAATAGGTAAACTGAATTTACATCTAATGATGTATTTACTCATACGATTAGGATGCTTAATGGTTGGACTGTAATTGGTGACTATAAAAGTAATCATCAATGAGTATGCCTCTGAGCATCCAATGCCTTTATGAAGCTAATCACCCTCCATATAGCTTTTGCTTGATTCAAAGGCTGAGAGTACTACTCTATGATGAGTATACTTTTTTCCTTTTGAATGGACCACAAAACAAAATAATGTACAAGCAAGCAGCCACATAAACTAAAGGGCTTCACTGGCTTTCTTTGCTTATTTTATCCCCAGCCATTTCAGTGTCACTAATGGTTTACAAGATACCCTTTTCTAAGCTGTCACACTACTCCATGTTAATTTAATTAATTTGGCATGTTTCCTTCCTCTACCTTCACATCATTCATCTTTGAAAAACTGCCTTCCAATACTTCTCAAAACTCTTACAAGACCTTTTTTTTTATCTTTTGCTCCATTTTGAAGAGACATTAGAATATGAAGTCCTTACCCCCATTAAAAAAAAGGAGATTTTTTTTTTTTTTTTTGGGTGGGGGGATATAGAGGAAAATCAAAGCATAGTGTTCCATGCTAGCTTTCATACATGTCAATTATTTACGAGACAATCGTTGAAATCTCATACAAAAGATGCATTGAATCACAGAAGAGCACACCTTTCAGCGTCATAGAATCAAAACAAACATGTGATCAACCACAGGAGGAATTGAAATTCTTGTTCACTGATAGGCAAGGGCTGGGCGCTTGTGCACGAAATCTTTGAAGCATGTCTGTCAAAAGCCTAAGCCCCTAAAAGTCATGGCATATATAAATGTCAGTTGAGTGTAGGATGATATTCTGTCTACTGGATACTCGTAGCTTTTAACACACACTGCCCCACTCTTAAAGCAGGGATTGATTAGTTTACGTGGAAAGTCTTGTCAATGAGGATGGAGGGCTGTGGCTGCGACACGTGGGAGGGGGTCACCTTCAGAACCACATTCGGCCATAATTAGAATATACTAATCTCACAAGAAAATGTCTTATGTAAGGAGAGCGTAGGCTTCATTGTGGAGTATGTATTTTTATATGTATGTAAAGAGAATTTTTTTTAAAAGATATAAAAATATATATAATATATATCAATATTCAATCTAATGTCGCAAGTTATTAAAAAGATTAAAGCAAGACACAGAAGCATGAGAGTCAAGGTTTGATTTGGTATTTGATTGTGTTTGGTCAATTTCTTTGGAGATAGATAAGTGATCGAACCATTCTTATTCCCACCCTCATCCACGATTTGATTGACACCCTTAATATACCAAAAAAACAATTGTGTCAGAAATTTTGTGTCCCGTCAAAAGCGTTGATGCTAGCGTCCACTTTCGGTGCACCTAAATCGCCAATTTGCGCCTTTTCGCAAGGGCTCACGTGCCACCTCTGCCGCTATCACTGTATTAGAAGCCATGCAATTCTTAAGGACATTTACGTCATTCAGATGCCAAATACCAGCCACGTGTCACAGCTAAGAAAGTAAGAATGAAAGGAACCAGTTCATGGAAGGGACGAGCGCGTCGTGTTGCACATTCGCACACATTCTCAGATCAGAGACTCACAACACAGGTCACGACACAACGCAACAGTTGCTGGGGTATAATAGTAATCCAACATTTATACAAAGCCCATTTTATGGCAATGATTAATATAATTAGAGAGTGTTATATTATGAAAGTATGAAGAAATATGAGTTAATAATGTGTAACACACGCATGAGATAGGCGCGTGAGGTCGACAGAGATGCTTCCAGATCAAGCAAATAGACGAAGTGGGACCAGCAGGGGAGGATCTCCATGGGAGATTGAAGGCCTCGCTCAGCTTAGCTAGTAGTATAGTAGCGTGGGGTCCACGGTCAGTTGCATCGACGGCCGACAACCTCTCTGGGTCAAACTCTCTTGTTTTGACCTGTGATTGTCAGAAAGAACGGAGGGCCGGCCAGGCTGTTCTCCACCCTCTCTACTGCTCCCCGACCCATATTACTAGTCCTGATTCAACTCCACCTCCGCCCTGGTCCCACTCGGAACCCATGATTGGCCAACAGAACCATGCAAGTCCCCCACTGACCCGGGGTTCACCACATGATTTGAAGTATTGCACTTCACTGCCGGAGAGCCCCTTTTTTTTTTTTGGTGAGGGCCAGAGAGCCATTTCCTGCTATGACCAAGGGCATATCCGTGATTGAAGAAGACGCTCCCACGTGGACCTGCTTATCCCACCGCTCTCGCTCAGAGTGGCCACGTGAGTTTAGATGGAGGCAAAGCACGCGCGCGCATTTTAATATGGCGCCCATCCTTAATAATTTGTGCTCTGTCCACAACTTATTGAGAAGATGTTGGCACTAATCATCATAACACAACATTGCAACCAATGGATTCACCCTTGTCAATGATGTGTTAGTGACAACTCTTGCTTTTAAAATGTAAGTGAAGTGGAATTTCGTGAACCCCAATGTCTTTCATAAATACCCAGATGCCAGCAAAGAGGAGTAGGACAAGTGTATCAAGACAGTTAGCAAGGTCACTATAAATTTGGGAAAAATTCAAGATTTCACATTAGAAATTGCTTTTTTTTTTTTTTTGGTACAGAAATTGCTCTTGATTCTTCTAAAATTATTTAAGAAATGAGAAATATGCCAACTAAAAATTCCTGACATGGTCAATTTCCAAACTTCCCCACCTGTAACTTTAAAAATCATTGAAATGATAAAAATGAAATAAATAAAAAAGAATTAAAACACCCAAAAAAAAAAATACACCTTGATTGGACCACCATAGAACCCAATGCGCACCTTTGCCCAAGAGAACACCCACCATCACATTCTCTTGTCCATTCCTCTTTTTCTCATTTTATATTATATTTCGACGCCTTTTTTCCTTTTTATTTTTTTTCTCTTCGTTTACACTTTGTACGGCTCCTTACGGTGTCACCGATCTGGGTGGAGTCCTTGACTCAGGAGGTGGCGTGTGACCGTCTGATCCCTTGGAAGGATCATCCGACGACTGCCGTAACCCATCGTCGGTCTCCCCCCGGTTCATATCCTCCATCATACGCACCACCTCTTCCATGGCGGGTCTCTGGTCCGGTACCACCGAAACGCATGCCATCGCTATTTGCAATAGCTGAACCATCTCTTCCTCGATGTTGTGGTACCTCATCAGCTCTGCGTCAAAAACTTCAGCCGTCCACTCTTCGCGAACCACGGACTGGACCCACCTCGGGAGGTCGATGCCCTCCTCGCCAAGCGACGCTTGATTAGGTGCCTTCCCTGTTAATAGCTCCAACAGCAACACACCGAAGCTATACACGTCGGATTTAAAGGTCACTTTCCGGGTTTCGAGGACCTCCGGGGCACGATAGCCTGCAACCCGGTTGGACGGGGCTGAATTGCCAAATAGCGGGTTCAGCCCGAAGTCCGAAACGCATGCGTCGTGGTCCGCCCGGAGGAGGATATTGGAAGATTTTATGTCGCCGTGGACCACTTTTCCCGACACGTGGAGGTGGGCGAGCCCTCTTGCGGCTCCTAGTGCAATTCTCATCCGGTTATCCCAGTCTAGTGGCGTCCGCCCAGAGCCTCTGCTCCCTGTAATTGCAATTTACAAAACCCCGCAGATTATTCAATTGACAATCTTGTTACAATCTCAGCTAATAAAAAAGGTTTCCTCTTTGAAAGAAGCACTAAAAATGGAAAAACCAGTATATCCCTTTTCCTTGATAATGCAGATTAAGGTAGCATTCCCATAAAAATTTTGGGAGCAACCCTTTTCCAAGGTATGTAATGCAAGTCAAAGGTCGGAATGGCTTTTGTTTTTCTTTTCTTTCTTTTCTAAGTAACCAAGGGAAAAGTAAAGCCGAGAAATGATGTCGCTGAATCCTGCGTAAATCATGAATGCATGTTGCTTGTGTTGAGCGGCATGAATTGGGGAATGGCTGAAAGAGAAGAAAAAAAAAAAAAAAAACATGGGAATGTTTGTTCCGGAAGCATAACCTAATCACAGCAGAGGCAGCAGCGCACTCTCCGCTGTTTCAGAAACTTAGCAGTTACGATATAACTAATAAACAATTCCTCCATTACAAGTATCATGGTAATCATCCAAACAAATGCTAATGTGCACATATTTATAATCATTAAATTCTCAGAACAAACTCTAACAGCTTGAGCTGGAATTCAGTCAAAATTTCATGACTTAATGCCAATTAATAATTTTGTAAAACTACCAATAGGAAAAATTTATGAACAGTTAAAAGTTAAGTACCAAAAACAAGTAAAGAGGATTGAATCTGGTACCGTGAAGCAGAGCAGACAAGCTACCAGCAGGCATGTAATCGTAAACCAGCAATTTCTCATCCTTAGAGTAGTAAAAGGCTCTAAGAGGAACCACATTCTCGTGTTTAATCTTCCCCAGAACCTCCATTTGCAAATCGAAGTCTTTCTTTGTAACAGCTACATCCTTCAACCTTTTCACTACTACTGTAGTTCCTTCCTCCAACACAGCCTTGTATGAAGTCCCCACGCTTCCTTTGCCTAAAACTTCTGCAGAAGCCCTCAGCAAATCTTCCAAATCGAAGCTGTATATGCCACCTTCAAAGAACACCAACTTGTTCCTCTCTCCCTCGACAGAGCCACCAGTAATATCGTCTTTGGAAGAAGACGTCCCGACTTCCGCTGGTTCAGCACGTCTTGTTGCCACCGGCTTCGGCGCTTTTGGGGTTTGACGGCGTTGGTGCTTGCGGAGGCATAGTAAGAGAAGAAGCAGTAACAACAGCGCGAACACAACAGACCCAACTATAATTCCGACAATGGCAGCTGTTGAGAGCTTCTTGGACTTTTTATGAGCTGGGGTTGAGGGGACAACGGAAGCAGGTGATGGCGCCGGAGCTGGAAAGAATGGGCTACATGGTGGCAATGGTCCTCCACAGAGATCTAGGTTCCCGGCAAATGAGGATGCCGGGAATTTTGAAAGGGTTTCAGGAATCGAACCGTTAAGCCGGTTATTGGAAACATTGAAGTTTGACAAATTGACTGTAATGCTCGGCAAGATACCAGAGAATCCATTGTTTTCTAAGAAAAGACCGCTCAGGCGGGTCAAATTGTTAACTGAGAACGGGATTGAACCCGTAAAGTTGTTCGAGGAAAGATCCAAGCGCGTCAAATGAGTCAATCGAGTCAGAGTCGTGGGGAACTCGCCGGAGAGCTTGTTGCCCTGGAGGTAGAGGTTGTGGAGTAACGTCAAATTGGAGAAATCGCCGGGGATCTCACCGGTGAGACCGTTCGAGCGGAGACTGAGAATTCGTAGCTGAGTGAGACGACCGATTGTGTTAGGCGGAATCGGCCCCACAAGACCAACACCAGGAAGACGAAGAGAATAAACAAAGGAACCTGCAGCGTCACATTGGACTCCAACCCAGCTGCAGGCTGAGCCGGATGCGTTCCATTGAACTCGATTCGCGTGTGGGGTTTGAGAAATAAAAGCAAGGAGAGCTTGCTTGTCCTGAGTGGGCTCTGCGTTCACTCGCCCACTCAGGTGCAGAAGCGAAACGAAGGCAACAATCATCAAACGCCAAGCGTCAAAAATCAGCGCCATTAACCGAGCACCTCTTACCAATACTAGAAGACAAACAAGAATAACAATGCGGTAATCGCCTTCTACACACCGATTTGCAGCGGAGGTTTGTGAGGGTGGTTTTGGCGCAACCCAGAAGTGATTTCCAGGCGAAATGCCATAGAAGAGGGGGATTGAGAGAGGAAAACGGGAGACCTGAGTGGAGATTGGGAACTGGGTGAGTAAGAAAGAGAGCAGTAGCAGGAAGAGGATTTGTAAGAAAGAAGGGATCAGACAATCACGAGGCCACAAAAGGAGAGAGAGAGAGTGAAAGTAAAAAGAAAAGTACTGCAGATAGAAAACAGAAGCAGTGTTTGGCCGTGGCAGAGTTGGAAAGCGTTTTCTTGATTTTTTTAATGTCGCAGTAAATAAAATTCACCGCTTCACGTATCCCACGCGCTTTTTTCTGCAGTGTCAAAACAGTTTTGCAATAAAAATCTCTTAATGAATTTTGATGGGAATTGTGGTTAGCTTATAGCGCAAGAGTTCCAAGTTAAACTTAAGCATGAATTATAATGATGGAGGTTTTGCGTTCAGATCACCTATTTATATAATTTTTTTAACTGAATGATATTAAATTAAAATTTTTTAAATATTAAATATGTTAAATTTTTTAAATTGAATAAAATATTTTAAATTTAAAAAACTTTGTGATTTATGAAATTTCATTCTTCTCTGATTACATAAAAAAAAGTTTTTCTTTTGAAACTCCAAGAATTATTTTAATTTTATAAATTTTATTTAGTGTTTATATTTATAATATTTTATATTATTAATCTTGTTTAGAATCAATTGTAGCAGTTCATGAAAATGTTATTGAAAATAAATTCTAGAGCCAGCTAAATTTTTTCACATGAAAATAGTGATTTAACCATTAAGAATGAGGAGAAAAAAAAAACGTTTTTGTAGCATAAAAAAAAAGGAAAGAAGAAAATTTTTGGTTCTCTTATTTTTTAAAAGATAAATTTAATTTTTTTTATAATTATAATTAAAATAATTTAATTTTTTATCTATTAAATTTATTATTTTTAATTTAATATAATTTATCTATAATAATTTGAACATTATTATTTTTATGATAATATAAGATAAGTATTATATAAATTTATTACTTAATTAAAAAACTAATGAAATCTATAAAATTAAAATTTAAAATTTGATAAAAAGTAATTTTATGAGTATTAATATTTTTAAAATAAAAATAAAGTATAAATTAATATCAACTAATTTTATTATATTAATAAAATTTAATAAATAACAAATTATTTTAATTATATTTAAAAATTATATTATTTTAATTATATTTATAAAAAATTTAAATTATTTTAATTATAATTATAAAAAATAAAATTATTAAATTTAAAAGTTAAAATTTTAAATTATATTTTAAAAACATAAAAACTGATAAAAAAAATTGATTTGGAAAACGTTGGGAGTGGAGATGGAGAAGGAAAGTCGCAGGATTTCTGAAACGGAGTAAAAATTCAAACAAAGCGACATAAAAAGTCTTGTTACGCTAATGTTTGACGCAACATAAGCAGGCTCCTTGTTGTCAATAATTATGTAATAACTAGTTAAACGAATGTTCATCAAATTATGTTTGGACTCAAATTCTGCTTGACCATTCTATTTCAGCTATTTTCCTTTTAAATCTGTCGGCTTTTATATGATTTTTATGGGGGAAAAGTCAAATGTTCTTCGCCTTGTTTGCCACTAAAAGCGTCATGCCATTAGATTGGGGTGCCAATAATTTGATTCATTAGCTGCACAAAATCTTCGGTTTGAAACAATTAAAAGTGGGCTTTGGAAGCCATATATCTGAATTAAGATGCCTTAGCTTTTATTTTTTTTAAAACTTAGGGTATAAATAAATTTAAAAATTAGTGTGAGAATAAGATGAGACCTATTATTTAAATTTAAGTGTAAAATAAAAAATAAAAAATTACTACAATTAAAAAATAAAAAAATTTAAATCCTTCTTTATCTTTCACTTTTTTTTTTTTTACATGGATAAATAATAGGAAAGTACTCTTCACTTTTTTAAATACATAAATAATGGGAAAACGCTAATCTCATGTAATGGAAATTGTTTCCACTTGTAAAAGGAGTAATTATTTTTGTCAGTTTCATAAGTAATATGTAAAATTTTATAAATATTATGATTTAAATTTTATCAAATAATAATTACATAAGAATAAATATATAAAATGAGAGATTATTTATAAAATAATAGTTATTAAAATTTAAAGATTATATAAATATTAAATTTATTCAGTCTTAATTTTAACTTTATAAATTGAATAATCTCAAATTTTCAATAAATTTTATATAAAATTGAGTTTATGAAAATTAAAAAAAGAAAAAAACCGTAAAGGCATATGAAGGAAGTAATTGTAATAATACATTAATGACGCTACTGACAGCCGTACAACAAAACCACCAACAATATTTTGATCACTGAGATTAGGGAAGGAACTGGCGGACACCAGCAACGCATACATGCTATGG
This sequence comes from Dicorynia guianensis, assembly GCA_037013595.1. Classification (NCBI taxonomy): domain Eukaryota; kingdom Viridiplantae; phylum Streptophyta; class Magnoliopsida; order Fabales; family Fabaceae; genus Dicorynia; species Dicorynia guianensis. The sequence goes on from JASUAB010000015.1 coordinate 27,719,597, forward strand.
CAGAAATTACACATATTTTCCTTCCTTTTCACTTGTCCCCCACTATAATTAGTATTTAATTATTTTTGTCCTCTCCTTGAATTAATATCATTGAACCTCTGCTAATTTTGCACATGACAAACAGTCTGCTGCACAAGTCTTCCTGAGCCCGGCCCCCTTAATGGACAAAAAAATCATCCATTTTCCCAGTAAGGTTGGTCCCCACTCCCCACTCCCCACTCAACAATAACTCATATACATCACAGCAACAACGATCAGGCAATACCAAATTGGTAGTGTACTAATTTATGGCTGTTTCCTTTTACTGTATAGGTTGTAGGCTCAGCTGGTCTCAGAAATGGGAAGGATTTGAGGAGTTTGGCCTTCGCTGCATGACAATGACTGGACTTTGGAAAGAGATGGGGTCTGAGAAAGAAGAGAGAATTGCAATGTGCATGATAGTGGCCACGGATACATAGGGTTGAGTCTTCATATAGGACAACAACAGGGCTTGGGAAATGCTATTTATTTTTGGTTGCTAAAAGTAAGAGCAGCAAGGTCTGGGTTAGTTAAGCTGTAATATTTGAAATATTTCGTCTATAATATTTAGATTCCAATTCTTTTTATCAATAATATTTTTAATGAACAATTTATAAATATCATTATATATTTTTTTGAGACTCGTGATATGTTTTAATCCTAAACCTCTCTTTTTTCTAAACATTTTGTATAAAAAAAAAAAAAGGTTGTTGCTTTGAAGGGAAGAAAGGAAAGAGACACAAGTATCATGTTTCAATTATTATTATGCAGGACCTGGACCAATATCATCAGCTTTTGTGGCCACATGAATTTGTTCAAAGTTTCTTAATGAGTTATTAATTCCAAAGACAACTCTTCTGTTAATAATTTTATATATCAGTAAATTATAGAATATCTATTCAAGAGGTAATAAAAGTTGTAGCATGATGGTTTTTTTTGTTCCTGTAATATGTGGCTCAGCCGTAAGCATGCTCTGGTGTTTTTTTATTTTGCTAACTGCAACGTTTTTGTGCATGAAGTTGCTCCACACTATACCCAGTTGCTTTGAACAATCAGATAATTTGTGAAGCCTGGAAGATGCTGTGTCCTAAGCTGCTAATATGCCTAAGTAAATCGCAATTCTGGGTTTTTCTTCAAATTTCCATGAATATGTGGATTATGGAAGCACTTAGCTGCACTTAGCAAGTAATTAACTGATGAATTATGGATACAGTCTTGCAAATTTAGGACAGTGGGGAAGTAATAATTTCAGGGCCTATTTAAAATGAATAGAGATCTTTTCCTTAAAGCCACTTGACTTTTGTTGCGCTTTTGAAAAAGCCAGTGCTAGCCTACTTTAAGAGGTCCACAGCTAGCACAAAAACTACTCTTATCAGTCCAATCCATGGACCCTTCATGCACCTGTAAAAGGAACTAGGAGGTCCCTCAATGCATACGGTCCCCAATCAAGTTCCCTCCATCCAGCATCAGAGCCCTCCTATGCCAACTAGAAATATTGGCAAGCATTTGTTAGTTCCAACCAGGCTTCAATCTTGGCTGTGATTCCCTTCATCGCTTATCCTCAATATATAATAAAAAAAATTGCTGGGTCAGAGTGAATAAAAAAGCTAGGTTAGTATGAATAAGCTGTTTGCAAAATGAAGCAGGACATTAGCTTCTAGCCCAACTAGCAGGTCTAGAATTCATCCAACTTAGCAGCCAAGCTTTAAATTGCATGCCCTTAGAGATGATCTTAACTGAACTATCAAATCTGCTCAACTATAAAAGTATAATTACGTGATACATATATTATTATTTTTTTATAATTTTTACTTAATAAAATTTAAACTATTAAAATTATTAAATTATAAATTAAATTATAAGATTCAAACAATACAATAATTCCCATTTGAGTGATCAAGTAACTTTTCTAGTAGAGGTGTCATCAAGGAATAAAGCATTGAGCTTTTTATTTATCACCACTAAAAGTGGGGGGTTATCACGAACCTCAGCAAAAATGCTACGAGTACCATAAATCATCTTCCTGTGTTAGGCGGGTGATTTCTTTTTCTGTTCAGCTTCGACACTACCATTCTAAGATGAAAAAGGTCGACCACCACTAACCACCTTCTCATTTCTTTGTTTCTTCCATGTGACCTCCCCAGAAAAACCAGAACAAAGTGGGTTATCTACCCAAAAAAGATTCTGAATTTGTGACAACAAATGACGAACTTTTTTTGCTTTCATTCCTACAAAAATTGCCACGTTTTGCTATTGGGATCACTCCCCAAGATTCTTCCAGTTTGCTACTGGCCTGCAGGCAAAGGAAAGAAACCTAAAACAGCTGCCAATTTGTGGGATAACTGCTTCACATTCCAACTAGTTTCGAATTGACCATGAATTGACGTTTAGTGTGTTGAAAGTTCCATACTTTTGTTCATGCATTGTGGCCTAGCTAATCCCTGCAACGAGTTGGGGTCAAAGGTTGTACTTAGTTTGAGTTCACTATTTCTTCTGAGAAAAGTTACTCTTACGCGGCTCTGCTGTACGTTAAGGATACAATTAGAGAAGACAAATGAGTAAAATGCACCGTTTGACTCATGGCCGAATCTTGCTGTCCACAAACCAGAATAATATACATAGTGCTAGTTTTCTTGGCGAATTCATTCATGATAGGAATGGGGTAGGCATGTATGATAAGATTTCCAGTGGAAGGCTCCAACTTTACTGTGTGTTTTTCCATTCTTGCCTGCATCCTGAGAGGTGACAACTATGAACTGTCTTGTCAGCAGAAGAACTAGCAAAGGTTGGGTTCTCAACCTTATGCCTAATCTATATCGGCATTTAAAACCAGGAGGCAGAACATTAATGAATAGAACTACAAAAACTCAATACCAGAATGAGATATCAGTTCCCCTCCCCCTCCCCCAACAATTTGTAACCATCATGAACTTGAATCCGAACCTTATTGGGCTAGCTACATGCTGAAAGTTGAATGCTGGGACTTCACAATATGAGAGGTTGTTTTCATATCTTATTTTTCATATAATACTCATTTTAATTCTCACTTGTTAATTTTTTAAATTAATTAAGTTTCACAATTTAATCTTTGAAACCTATTAAATTTGATAAGTTAAATTTCGTCAAGTAAAAATTATGTCAAAATAAAAATTTTATCTATATTACACTACTGGAGACCAAAAATAGATACTACTCATTATACAAGATAGCACAGAAAAACAATATTATTATTTTTCCTTTTTGAAGAATTAGATATTGCTAAGTTGGAGGGAGAAATTGGAGCATACAATCACTACAAAAATGCATAGAAGAAAAAAAAGATTGTATGCTATGAGTTAAATATTTTTATTTACACATATTATTTACAAAATTTTTAATCTTTATACACTTTCAAATTGATATAAATCAGACATTAAGACTGAACATTCTCTCAAAGATTCACGTTATATATAATTTCTACAATTATTTTCATTCCTATGAATTTTTTTTTCTGGTGAGGATTATTCATATGAATTATAGTAGTAATAAAATGGAAGTCAATAATGCTCTTTGTGTGGCATACTGCAGCTTGCAAGCTGCCGCTTGCATGTCAGTTTCTTTGTTCTGTTCCCAGTCCCACTGCTTACTCAGTTCTCTGGGGTTTGACACACAATGCAGCCAAAAGTTAAAAGGTACAATTTTCATCATCAACATCATTTTCCAAAACAGTAGAAAAAGAAAAACCCTATAAGTCTGAAGACCAAATTTTGATTGCAGAAAATAAAAATAAAATCTATCCAAGGAATTCCCATTGCAAACACTAAACAATAGTTCTGTTGTTTTCTAATTTATCATTAGTATTTTTTTATAAGAAGAAATCTCCATATAAGGAGGGGCGGGTGGGAAATGCCATGTCAATCGTTCCTGTCCTGAAGTCAAAATCAAAAGCGATTGCTACAAACGACAAGAAGCCTATAAATTTAGTTAATTCCATTTTAGGGTAACTTGCAACTGATTTTAATTTCACTTTCCAGATGTTTAGGATGAGGCAGCGGGATGCCTTAGTGGTTCACTGTTTTCCACGGCAGCCTCAGATATCCGCAAACACTGAATAGCACATTGTTATTTCGCACTAAACTTCAAAGGGGATATTTCACTTTCTTTTCTGTTTTTTTGATTGTTTCCGGAATCCATGTTCTAAAACCCCTTCAACTAAAACCTTCACTCCTTAGATTCTTGACCCCTACCCTTTTGCTTAAATGGCTTCTATTTCCAGAGTCATTCTCAAAGATTATAAGCTAGGGCCTTGTGATGCACTGCTTAAGCCAAGCTCAGACACTCCTATTCCGAAGCTTCATACCCAATTAGGTGTGCTTGTTTGAAATTATTTTGGCATGCTGGTTTTGTTGTTTCTTTGTTTCTGGGGTTGCGTAGATAATTCTTTACACTTGGGTTTCTGTTGGGAAAAAGTGGTCTGTTTGAAGCGGGATAGCAACTCCGTTGAATATCTCAAGCGCCTGTATCTTTGTTAACTAAATCTCTTGTTTCTGTCTTTCAGATATGAGAGGCGGCGTTTCTCTTCCTGAGAATGGAAGAAACTGTGCAATCCGGAGTAAGTTGCGGGGTTCACTTGTTGCTGTTGCAGCAGCAACTTCCTCGATCAATCGAATGTCAAGGTATCTTTTGTGATTAAGAGTTCAGATATGCATGCGATAGGACTAGTGGCAAACGCTACTGCTACCTACTGAAGTGGGAATCATAGAGTTGTAACGGTATATCCGAAAGCTAGCTATTGTCTTTGGATAAATTCTGCGGAAAAGAATCAATATTGCTACTTTATTAACAGATTATGATGCTCTACGCCTTCCCCCACCAACAAACAAACAAACAAAAAAACTGAGAAGCCATATATGTAGTCTAAATGATATTACTTAGAAATTTAATATAGAAAAATTGGCATATACTTGGTTTTTTTTTAAAATCTCAATCTCACTTTCGTGTTTCCACAAGTTATGTTTTTTCATGATCGGTGTTGGAATGGCAATTTGCTAGTGGTTAGTTGCAAGTAAGCAGCTTTTGGTGGATTGCTTGCTTGTACCCAACTATGATGTGGGTAGGTTTTTAAATCTAGTTACCTAATTAATAATGCAGTTTTGAAATTTAAGCATAATTGTTAGGCACATAGGCATAAGAATTGTGGGCTATAATAATAGAGATTTTTGGCTGAAAAATTTCTAAACATTGCTAAGTTTCTGGTTCTGTTTCTTTTAGGACCAGATTTGAGGCCTTCTCATAGGAGTGTCTTGTTCATTCCTCCCTCTATATTTCACTTAATAAAAGAAAAAATGGCCAAAAAAACAAAAAGATCGCCATGCTTCCATAACTTAATATTGTCCTATTTTTCAGCATGCACTGGTCAGTAAGTTTTTTGGTCTGTTTTTCTGGCCCTTGACTGCTTACCTTGTCATTGAAATGACAATTGCTTGTTTAATGCTATATTTAGGAATTCTCAAATTTTGTGCAAGGCAACGACAAATGTATCTGGAGAAATTCCTGAAAGTACTGGTGGGATGAGCCAATATGAGAGAGTAATTGAAACTTTAACAACTCTCTTTCCTGTGTGGGTATGTCTTAACACTTTTAAGGATGCTCCTCCTTACGGTGTCTGAAATTTTTATTTATCATTTTATTTGAGAAGTAGTTTGAAAGTTGGCTCGCTTACATGGACAGGTGATCTTGGGGGCCATCGTTGGCATTTACAAGCCAGCTGCTGTAATGACTCTGTCTTTTTTGAGATACTTTAAGGACAACAATAAAGAATTGTAATATCACTGCGTGATACTTTGGCGTTATTCCAGGTAACTTGGTTGGAGACTGACCTATTTACCCTTGGCTTGGGTTTCCTTATGCTGTCTATGGGTTTGACATTGACCTTTGAGGATTTCAGACGATGCCTGCGAAATCCATGGATTGTAAGGGAAAAACTTTTGTAAAACAAAGCAAATTATCTGTTTGTTTCTTCTGTTTAAGATTATTTAATTTGTTCTCGCAGGTTGGTGTAGGGTTTCTTGCACAATATCTGATTAAACCCATGTTAGGCTTTGTCATTGCAATGGTAATCCCTTGTCATCGTTAGGGCTCCATTTAATACCCCTTGTGTTAGTCAGATTGGTTTTTGAAATGTGTTGTGTTCTTCTTTTTTGTTCTTTTAGGTGGAATGTAATTAGTGTCTAAAAAAGAACACAACAATTATATCATCGTGATGAAAAATTATTTTTTAACAGCTCACATTTTCTTTAATAAATCCTACTTTGTTATCCTGAAAACTTGTTGGATCCTCCTAGGTTGTGATTATAGTAAAAGATATTAAAGATGTCTTAGACTTCGAATCTTATAATGAAAAATAGCAGACCATGTTGATCTTTTGAAACTTTTAATCCTTGTGTCATGATAATGAGCTGTGGGCTGTTCCATATACCATGCTTTTGTCTTCAGTTTCAGGAGATGGTCATTCATAGCATTTTACTGATAATTTGAGGATGGTTTATATCTTTGTTCTATACTTCCAACTTCCAAATCCTTTTTCCTCATGTATGAGAAGGCTTTCCTTCAAGGTTTCGTCTAGCTGATTTCCTTTCCAACACAAGAGGGTAACTGGATATACTCAAAAATAAACTAAATTTTGTAGAACTGTACAAGAGCTGAATGTAAACAATGGATGGTAGATCTTGACATTGAGTTTCATCACATATTTGCTTGAATCCACAGATGTAATTTCTTTGGAACAGGATAACTGAGAAACTAGTAGGGGTTGGCTGATCATTAGAGGCACAGGCATATATGTATGAATTTCATATAATAGTTTTTATTGGTGACTACCATCTAATCATCAGGGCTTCCTTTTAAAAAATCTTTAGGGTCAAGGTAATTATACTTACTACAGGTATGCATGTATTATGTATTACAAGAACCTTTATGATGCATAATCTTATAACATTTTTCTCTGATTGTCAGACCCTGAAACTTTCAGCTCCTCTTGCAACTGGTCTTATTCTGGTTTCATGCTGTCCTGGAGGTCAGGCATCAAATGTTGCTACTTACATATCAAAGGGAAATGTTGCACTTTCTGTTCTTATGACAACGTATGTTTTAACTGCAACTATACATTCTTTTTTTTTTTACCTTTTCTGTTTTACTCTTTTGGTTCTCTTGTTCATGGAAAACCTGGATGCTTGTGGTTGAAGTTTAATATTTCTGCTCATACTTAACAATTAACATTGCTAATTAAAATATTGGGGATAGAACTGAAACATTGTATTGGTTCTGTACACATTAATGCTACTTGCATTGCGGAATTCATTGTCTTGGTTTATGTAAAATTGTCTTGAGTTGAACAATCTTTGGTATTGGATGATTTTATGATCTATGGAACTTGGCCTGAGTTGAACAATCTGTTTATTTCTGTAAATTGTCTTTTCATAGATGTTCTTTAATTGTCTATATAGGTGTTCAACTATTGGAGCTATTGTTATGACGCCACTCCTCACCAAGCTTCTTGCTGGTCAACTTGTTCCAGTTGATGCTGCTGTAAGTTGAGGCATGCTTATAATTTTAGCATGAAGAGATGCTGAAAGCCTTTTCATTTAAAAGCTCTAGTACCATTATTTGGCAAGCTGTTATAAAAATCAAGGACAAGTTGGATCATTCATAAGATACCTTGTCTTTCTTTAACATACTCAATGTTCTGCTGCTGTCTATACTGATTCTCTCAGAAAGGTGTCCTCTTGTATTTGGTATATTCACTCAAGAAGGTGTTCTTCTCTCTCTCTTTTGCAGGGACTAGCAATTAGCACCTTTCAGGTTGTATTAGTCCCAGCAGTCGTGGGAGGTAAGAATGGCTCTATCAGATTATATTTATTTGAGCTGGTTGAATGGGAACTTTAAACATTTCTTGATCTAAGGTTTAGTTCAATAAGACTGAAGAATTTTACACTAGTTTTTGCTTTATTTGGCAGTACTGGCAAATGAATTTTTCCCAAAGTTCACTTCAAAAATAATCACTGTTACACCTTTGATAGGAGTTATTCTGACCAGTCTCCTTTGCGCAAGCCCTGTAAGTTGACTAGGTTCTAAAAGTTGGAGTTCAGTGGCCATTACTATTCTCCAAAAGCTTTAGCTGTTCATGTCATTGTATTTAAATGTCTGTCGCTGTATTTTATTTTATTTTTTGCATGGAAATTTGACTTGTAGTATATTTTCAGATTGGGCAAGTTTCAGATGTCTTGAAAACTCAAGGAGCACAATTAATATTGCCAGTGGTTATCCTACATGGTGCTGCATTTGCACTTGGTTATTGGGTTTCAAAAATATCATTCGGTGAATCTACATCCCGAACAATATCTATGGAGTGTGGGATGCAGGTAAACCTCTTCTCATACCTTGTTGACTTCTTTTGAGTTGTTGGTCTGGGTTGAGTAAATTTTTCACATTTTTTTTTTAATTTTTAAATGAATCCTCTTTCCATTGTATGAGATATATGTTGCTTTGTTATATGTGGACATTGAGGATGGAACCCCTTTTTTCAAAGGAAAAAAGAAAAAGTTCTGTTATTAGCTATTAAGCCAATTCTACTGTCATCTTGAATTGGCATCTTTTACAAACATTCACACATAAATGATATTCACACAACTCTTTCCTCAATGCTCACACCTCTCCATGTGGACTGTTGACTTTTTGAGTCCTATAGTTTAATTTGTAGGAGTAATAAATTTAATGATCTAAATTATGTGTTATAAAGATTAAATAAAAATAAAATTATAAAATTAGTGTGACTCTTCAAACATCTGCTCAGAGGATGGTTAAACTGTTGCTATGTGTCGTAGAATGCTTTCATCAAAAACGAGGTCACTCCATTTTGTCTAACTTCAATGTTCATCTGCAGAGCTCTGCGCTTGGATTTTTGCTTGCTCAGAAGCACTTTACCAACCCCCTTGTGGCTGTTCCTTCTGCTGTTAGCGTTGTTTGCATGGCGGTAAAATATTCTCCTATGCTGCTCAGTGTGTTTAATTTTCTTCATCCCATGTATTATTAGGATTTAGGAATCTACTAATGACTATTTTGGACTGTTATCATGCAGCTTGGGGGCAGTGCTCTTGCGGTCTTCTGGAGAAATAGACCGATTCCCCTTGGTGACAAAGATGACTTCAAGGAATGAAAAGCCTGGCCCATCTAATCTGTATTGCTTATCCTAGTATTCAATTGCTCCATATTATTCCTGGAAGGAAGGTTTTGATTCTTGAATTCAGATAGTCCTGCAACGTGTTAGAACATCAAAGGCAATAAGATGAGCTTACAACAGATTTAAATCAGGGAAAGTTGCAATGCCCCTGTGATGTTAGCAGATATTCCTTTGGGCTAGCAATTTTTCTCCCCATCATAATTTTTTCACACGACAGATGTTTGGAAGGTGAAAAGGCTAACAATTTTTATTTCATTGTGAAAGCTTAGAATTGGGTTATATTAAAAATCTGATTCATCTCCAATGAATTTGGCTACAACCGGCGATGCCTTGTTTAACACTGTCACTGTGTCAAACAATGATGTCGCCATGGCACAGAGGTTCCTGCATTTCAGAGGAAATGTCAAGGTCATACTAAGCAAAACTGCGTGATAATAAACAAAACGATCGTGCGTATAGTCTTCCGAGTTGACGGCATAATTTCAGATGGGAAAAGTTCAAAGCAAGGATTGCTAGTTCATCATTCAAAAGTTACAAACTAAACAAAACGACGCCATAATTTCACATGGAAAGAGTCCGAAGCTGGGATATCTAGCGTGATCGAAACGTTACACACTAAAGAAAACGAGGTGATAAGTTCAGAAGGAAAGGGTTCAAAGCGGGGATTGCTAGCTTATTTCTGAGGTTACACATCAGAGAGATGAAACACCACCTCACGTTGCTGCTTTTATTCCACTGCTTATAACGTCAAGTGCTTTGTTAAAATGCTTTCCTTTGACCTCGAGGTATTCCTTCCATGTCACTGAACGATAGAGTGGTGGATGATCATAGTCGATCAGGCTGGTCAAGGGTGATATCTTCACTTCGCTTGGAGGGCCATAGAAGTATGCAGCTGAGTAACGGTGTGTCTTGCTCACCGCCGCCTGATGCAGACAGCTTTTGAATCGGCCGTTGAAGAGTATCTGCATCAAGTCACCAATATTGACGATAAGTGCACTGGGGATTGGAAGAACCGGCACCCAGCCAATTCCATTTCTGAGAACATGTAGACCAACAGTGCTGCTTTGGTGGATAACTGTGATCAAAGAGGAGTCAGTATGTGGGGCTAAGCCTTTGACCCTGCCAGGGTCTGGACAAACAGGATATGAGTTCAGTTGAAGCACTGTTTGGGGTCTGTAGCAGTCCATGTTGGGTTTGAACCAGTCGACATCTTCTATGGTTAACTCCCAAGAGGCAAGCATCAGCTCCACCATCCTTTCGATCATAGTCTTCATCTCCTTTTGATACTTCTCCATTATATCACTGCACCAACAGCCAAACTTAAACGTCTGATTTCAAGACCAGCACCTCAAATACTGAGAAGATTACATTCACCTATAATTCGTCTAAGAGGTGCATGCGGCGTGTCCTGATACAGAGTGGCACTACAACTTACGAAGCACAAGGGCATTTACACATAGCAAAACCACAATGAATTAGCCGGGGGGGCATTTATGCATGGGTATCTCATGTTTCTAAAATATTTTACATGAAAATGAATATATTCTTACTTATCAGTAATCACTTGAGGTTTTTAATAACACTTATAATACTAATGTAATTAAGTTGCTAATATTCTGATTGGGTGGCTTAATCATATGAAAATGAAATTACATTGATTACCCAAAGAAATTTGGTAATGAAGAAAAGAGATCAGAGAGAGCTGCTGAAGTGGGGGTAAAGACAAATGCAGGCTTATCTAGGGACTATAAACTAAGCTACGTGAAGACAATGCATGGGGCTGCATGCTCTGAACTGTGTTTTAAACACGAGTAATGCTTTGGTTCAAGCACGCGTAGTGTACTCTGACGCCCCACTCACAGAACGCGACGTCGCTGAGCAAAGCACCCCTATTTTATTAAAAGTATTCCTGCTATTAGGATTTAAAAAGTTTGATTTAAGTAATTAAATTTAATTTTAATATTTTTAAATGTAATTTTATATTATAATTTTTTAATATTTAAAAAAAATTCATACTATCACCAAAAAAATACGAATGTTTTAGGACGACTTGCGAGTGAATTTTTTTGGTTGTACAAAGGGCTCAAAAGCCCAAAAAGAGGGGAGACCTGCGAGTGAATTTTCGAATACTCACTAATCATTTCTGAACCGTTCGATTTTTGAATTACATAGTTAAAATTTAAAAATTTTAATAATTTAAATTTTTCATAAGTAAGAATTTAATAAAACTTTTTTATGGGCGCGCTGTCATCCACCAAACCCCCATAGAAATTAACGAAGACGCTATCTCCGCACGGACCTTGCGACAAGCAAAGCCACGCGTTGCACACCATCACGACGTGGCGGCACTTCTTCACAAAGATCTATACACTAACTCCGCTTGGCAATTTTTAATAGAAATAATAATATTCACCTCATTTTTATTTTTTTTAATATACAAATAAAATATTATATAATATTATTTAATGTAATTAATTCTACTATAATCAATTTTTTTAAATATGATCAATTAAATTTAAATACTACAACATATTAATTTATATAAATTTAAAAATATTATATAACGTTATTTATTTCAAGAACAAAGCGGTCTACTTGATTTCAAATTTATTAGGTGCGAGATTTGAACTAAAAACAAATTTATAAAAATTATTTTTGAACCTCTATTTTAATTAAATTTAAAATTTTAATTTTATAATATAATATTAAAATCTTTATAATTTAAGTAGTTAAAAGTATGATTCATATTATCTTTTTTTCATATCAAGCTCAGATTTTTGTGTGAGAGTGCCTGTTAGCCTAAAGCTTGTGTAAAGGTGTTTATTAGATGTCAAACCATATCCTCATTCTTTTTAATTAAAAATGAGTGCTAGGTAGCTTGGTATAAAACAATTCTTATACCTTCACTTATAAATTTAAGCTTGTCAATAATTTGGCAATCATAATGCATAATAATTAAAATAAGTATGAATAAGCCACACGTGCATACCAGAAATTGGCTTGCTGGCTTGGTCGATAAGGCCAAAGTTGGGTGGCATGCTCCAGCGGCGAGCCGTTGAGTGTGAATCCTTCAGACCACATGAGCTTTGGAAAGAACCTTGAAATGCGAGGCAACCCGTAGCCAGTGATGCCGTCGGATGCCCGGAGGGTGCGGAGTTTCTGGTGAGTTGGCAAGGAAAACAACTGACGAGTGTGAAGCTCAACTTCTGTCAAGAGGTCCACGGGAACGCCGTGGTTGATGACTTGGAACATACTCCATTTCTCACATGCCTCTCGTATGAGGGATTTTGCGTTTGGTTCAGCGAGGTTTATGAGGGGCACGGATCCGAAGGTTAATGGATCCACGAAAGGCTGCTCGGCCTCTATGAACTCTGTCCATTCGTGGGACTCAGGTATATTGGGTACACAGTTGAAGTCAAGGGGGACGATGTAGTTGAGCTTGATGGGGTTGCTCTTGTAGGAATGTAAAAAGGAATCCATTCTTAAACGCATTTAGAACTAGCACTTAGTTCTGTATATGAAATGTGGTGTTGTAGGAAACTTCTAAGATACAGAGTCACGCTTTGGACTATCTCTTGTGAAGTAATACGCTTCATAATACATACACATATACGTGCATACTCAGTCCAAGACAAGTGTTAAATTAAAAAACATTGCGAAACTTGTGGGACTTGGAATGACCAAACACCTTTCGTGAATTACTTAAAATGGGAAATATTAAATCTCTCACTTTCGTGAACTCTTCTTGCAGTCCCAAGACAACTCCAGCTTCCCATAACCACAAAGAGGCTGGCATGTCAATCTTACCATTAGAACGTCATGCAAGCAAAATATACTAGGTTTTGACCAGTGGCACTTCCCACTCTAGACTGATGGCAAGTTCCCCCCACCTGTCCAACATCCCTCTTCTCTCCCATGCACAGAGGAGGAAAAATGCTCTTCAGGTATTGAAAAAGGAAATATAATTTTGTTTTTATGATTATTACAGTTTCAAGGATATCAACGTTTTCTCTAGCTGGGTTCAAATATCGGTTTCCTTAACCTTTGTTCAAAATAAGCAGGAAGAGGCAAATCTATCCAGAGAAGACATGTAATTTCAAGAGATATACGTAGTTCAATAATTTGAAACGTAGAACTAGGGTAGTTGTGGAGTATTAATTCAAGGATACGGATAAATAGTCCGATAAGCAACTCAAAGCATTAACTCTTACAGGTTTTGCACAGAAGGGGCGAAGGGAATATGGAAAACTTCATGCAGTGTGTTTTCTTTGTTCAGCGGCAGAGAAAACCTATTCCGAGAAGACAAGTAGAGCATAACCCAGAAAAACATATTGAAAAGTAAACAGGCTTTAACTGCAGTGAGAAGACAACTATTAGAGCATATCATCCGGCCAATAACATAAGTTAATGAATGCAGTCATACATTTGTCACAACACATTCATATACCCTAGTTAATCATGTTAATTATAGCTGGAGCCCGAGGAATACCATCAAATCACATGATCAGCTTTACATAATTATTACTTTATTCAAACAGATGTAAAAGCACAGCACAGTGTGATGTCAATCAGACTTACTAGTACCAGTTACCCAACTTGATTAATTCGTGGAGATTTTGCTGCGCAGGCACAGCTACCCCCTTCTCCACAAATATTTTCTAAGAATTTAAGGGATGTAGTTTCAATATGGTAGGGACAAGGGATACAGCACTTTTGGGCTCGCAAACAGGAAAGAGAAAAAATAAACTTCTATTTGCTTCCATATAATTCACCAAATTCTGTCATACGAAATAGTAATCTGACTTGATATCAAACAGAAATCCTACACACCAATAATATGTCAATTTACAACAAATTTGACTGAATTATGTAAAATGAAACACTATTAAAAATGTTTTCTTATTCTTAATGTTAGTTTACAAATTCTAAGGGCACACTTAATCAATGCTATAATCACTTTACATATGTCACGCTTAATTTATGAGGTATATGAAAAACTTTAACAATTTTTCTAGTGGCATGCAAATTCATCCTGTCATCTCCTTTGGAAATTGAAGGATTTAATTGCCAGAGCAAATATTACTGCGAAAAACATGCAGAAACCAGCTACCATAATAGCTGCAACGCCCATGAAATCATGTCTGTACCCAAACACATCTCTGAGTACCTGCCTTATAGGTGTCAACTTGTTTCCACCAGACAGCTTCACATATCTATTATCTTCACCATACTGCGAAGTCAGGAGACCATAAAGAGTCCAGGCTACAGGGTTTGCCCAGTAATACCATCTCCACCATATAGGGATTCTCTGAGAAAGGAAAGTACAGATAACAATTTATTAAAATGTAGACTTCGTTGTCAAGTACACATGTATTTATTCCATTTTCCACTCCATATTTTTGAAACATGCCAATCAAAGTGGTCGGAGAAGATCAAAGAAATCAGTTGTTCAGGTGTGCCATGGAATTATTTGTACTCTTTCGGTGATAGTAAAATGAGAAATGAAATTCTTTCAGTTAAAAAAATCATTTGTAATCTTAATTATGCCTTTCATGGTTCAGTTTTCCCTGAGCACTGATTCCTTAGATCCATGATACGCAAATCTACCAGAACTCTTCAACTTTTTAAAAAATAAGTAAAGCAATTCGTTTCCATACCTTATGAGGGATCATAAAACCGCTGAAAAGGTTCCACAGCATATAAAAGGGAGCGGCAATGATTGCAGCAACATTATGATTTGGTGTGACAGCCGTGGTCATCATTCCATAGAAGGTAAAATATAGCATTGTGAAATACATGAAGAATATGTACCAAATGAACCTATCAACCGTCCAGGCAAAGGAAGCCATGGAATAGAAAATTGAGCTGTATATAATGGACTGCGCGAACACATAGGGAAACTCAATAACAACCTGCAAATTAAAGGACATCACATTAACCAATTTTTGGACAGCAGATTCCACGAGTGGAAGTGGAAAGATGCTATATTTAAAAATCAACCTGAGCAAATGCAAACGTTAAAGCTGAATACATTCCTGCAGCTCTCTCTCGATACGAGACAAATCTTTCAATGGAAACAACAGGTTGAACGGCAGTGCCATTTGTGATGCCAATGAAGAGGATAGCCGAATACATAGATCCCATGGCATTGAATAGATCCTGCTGCGTGTCCCTGTTGAACATACAAGAGCACTAAATTAGTTACAGGAAATCTGATGGCACAGAAAAATAATACAAGACGGTATTCTACATCGGAAGTATAAGTACATCAGACTCGGCGGTAGAGAATGACAAATGAGGGCAAAATATGTTATGTTAGCCAAATACAGTTACAGTACGATTAGCTTTATGTTACCCAAGTTGAATCTAACCATTCTATGAGTCATCAAACATCTTTAAACAGTCTTCGACCCAATTCTTTTTTGTCGACCTTCAGTAATTTCAATTTACTAATTTCATGTTACGAAAACTTAAATGTAGTCAATTGGTCTCCTTGAGTCCTGGACTGAACTTTCTTGATAAGTATTGATGTCTCTTCAATTGCTTCAGTAACGTGTGCGAGAAAAAAAAAATTAAAAGAAGAAGAAGAAGAAAAGGACCTTTTAGCACCAAATCTCCAGCATATTGTTCCAAGCATCAAGGAGATGATAACAGTGTAGAAGAAGCGAACAGCAGTATATTGTGGGTTACGCCAGTAAGATAGATTTTGCTTCCAGAGACAAGTTAGGAACTGCTCGAAGAATGATCGACAATACTTGGTAGGGAAATTCAATTCCTTTGAATTACTCGTTGGTTTGCTCAAGCTTTCAACTAACTCTTTATTATGCCTGTATAAAAATAAAAAGGGTATATCGATATACAGAACGTACGGAATGTGGCACTTGTAGATAACTGCAAGTTTATAGACAATTTAAAACAAGACAAGAACTACACATACTGATATAAACTCGATCTTCTGTAGATTTCCGCAAAGTCCACCCCTAGGCGGTTTTCTTCTGCAGAAGAAGTAACCTCCAGCATCCATGTAGCAGGGTTATATCCAGTTCTGATCTTCGGAACTCCTTCAATTGCCTGCAGGAGAAATATTCAAATAAAAATTAAACGAGTGCTTCATCACCATGCAACTATTGATTACATGTTTAGCGAAACCCAAGCGTGCATCAGCTGACCTCAAAATAACTGATTAGCTCACAAGACTCCGGGCCAAGTGGACCAGCGTATATGAGCTCTCCTCCACGCTTCATGAACAGAAGCTGCATAAAGAGTTGGGATTTGATAATTAGACAAAGTAACCAAATAGTAGAAATGTTAGCCGATAACAAAATATACAACAGTATCCACAAAAAAGTAAGCCCCTCCTGTACCCTAAAAAAAAAAGGTAAGCTCCTCCGTAAGAGCAAGACACAGAGAGAGAGCCACTGATGAGTCCAACTCCAGATACCCAATTTTAATTGAAACCGGCTCGAATGCTCTTTTGTAAGGGAAGTACCTCATCAAATGATTCAAATATGTCTATGCTAGGCTGATGGATAGTGCACACAATTGTCCGCCCAGTGTTTACTATATTCCTCACGGTTCTCATCACAATGGCTGCAGCACGCGCATCCAACCCTGATGTGGGTTCATCCATGAAGACTATAGAAGGATTGGCAACCAGTTCAACAGCTATTGTTAATCTTTTTCGCTGTTCCGTAGACAACCCATCAATTCCAGGTAGACCTACAAGCGCTCCACTCAATGGAGTGAGCTCCACAAGCTCCATTACCTCATCAACAAAAGCCTGACAATCAAAATCTGCAAAAATCATTGTCTGCCCATAACATGACAAAGGTTCATATTGTTTCATATTTACCTTTTGTGTCTCCAAGTCAACATCAGAAGGTAAACGAAGCCAGGCAGAGAATAGTAGTGATTCCAATACAGTCAAGCAAGGGGAATGAACATCAGTCTGCTCACAATAACCAGAAATTCTTGCGAAAGTTTCTTGCCTTTTAGGATAACCAGATATATATATGCTCCCTTCTATGACTCCACCAGTTTTTCTTCCAGCTAATACATCCATGAGGGTTGTTTTTCCAGCACCACTTACTCCAACCAATGCTGTCAGCACACCGGGCCTAAAAGCTCCAGTAACATTAACCAACAGCTGAAGCCTGTCTTCTAGTATTCCTTGTTGCTTTAATTCCTGAAGCAATATATGAATTAAAAGGCAATTGGTACTAGTTAATTTAGAAAAATTGAGCAATTTACTCACCAGAGGGACATCCACATAGTAATTGATATTGCTGAAAGCCATGGAGAGTGGTTGAAATGGAAGAACCATTCCTCTTTGCTTAAATTGTTTTCCTGCGAAGAAATGACAATAAATGAAACGTCAATTTCAACCTACACATATAAGAAGAGTAGTGCAAAAAGAGTTAAAATATAATTCACTAACCACTTGATCGTGAATGCTGCAAGTACTCTCTCAGCTCAATAACAACACTTTCACCTTTCCTCCTCCTTTCTCTCTCTTGCAGCTCCTCCTTTGAGACTACCGCTTGTTGCCTCCCCAAAGCTGGAGAAATTATAGGGAGAAAAAGATTTTATCAGCATTATTCTTGACCAATTTAAATAATTTCTGGTCTACACGGCACCAGAAAGCAAAGGAACATCAAATTACAGGGCTTGTGTACAGAAGATGATGTCTTACGGTTAAGGTAAGCTAAGAAGATAGTAAACAGTATGTTGAACAATATTGCATATCCAACCATTGCACCAATACCAATCCAATACCAATAGCTCTCTGGATACATACTTCGCTCTCTTAGTACTGCCTTACCCAATGGATAGGTGGTCTGTTTTCCAGCTCTCTACAAAGAGAAAATAGAGCATGTATGTTTCAATTGAGTCATCATAATTTATATTAAATAGATATTAACACCTCAAAACATTTCCAATTTACCATCTACATTATTATGTTACAAAGATAGTTCCATAGTACTGAAGGTTGCAAGGAAAATGGTCTAAATAATACTGATCATAAGGATTATATATACCTTATTCCAGGAATGTCCGAGGAACTCATTTACAGAAGCTGAATTTTGTGCAAACATTAAAGGAGAAATCCAAAAGCCCCATATCCACCAACTTGGTATTCGATCTGCCCAAAAACCAGAAAAAGTCAGAAATATTAATTTATTAAATTCAATTCATAAACACGTGCAGACTAGAGATTGTAATTCTTAGGCAACCTCGTGAAATTATATATCCCCCAAGAGCCATCACAACCAACATGGCAAAGGATCCAAAGGTGTTGGCTACTATCATATTCCGGCCCAAGGATCCTATCAAACGGAAGAGAGCTATAGACATCTGGTGCAGAAAGAAAAAAAGCAAGAACTGCCGAAAAAATCTGCAGACCCAGGAGTTAAAATAGATAGTCAATTATGAGATATCGTCAGGATACATTAACGCCAAGTGTACGCCAGACTTACCTACTAATTGCAGGATCATATCCAATCGCATAGTATGAGACGGCCACCCAGCATCCAGCCTCCATTAGGGAAGTGGGGATACTAAGGACCCAAGATGGGAGTGTATAAACCCAGCTAGGATAGAAGTGAAGGTCTCTATGCTTGTATAGTACTGGAAGCTTTGCAACCAGCATTGAAACCTCTGTAAATCCATTGAAGAGAATAATAACCATAGAAAAGTACAACGCGCCAAGATATACTCCTCCATCGTCTATTGTATTGTGGTGCATTGTTGTCCGGAAGAAAACAGTCATTGTGATCAAAGCAACCAAAAGAAGCTAAAAAGTAACACATAACTAAAGATCAGCTATATAACCCTTGCATCCATCAAATTTTAGATGAAAAATCATAACAAAAACATATATGTTAAAAAACCATAAAAATAACGGGCTACTGGGTGACCAAGAAGTTGAATCGTTAACCAAAAATAAAATAAAATATAATATAAAGCAGAAAACAAAAAGTTGGGCAAAATTGGATAAATCAAATAGGATCAGACGCTCCTTAAAAACAAAAGACAGAGACGCAAGGGCATGCAACCGCGTATTAAAGATTACAATCACAAAAATCAAGAGAAAGCGAAAAAAAAAATTCTTCCTTAATCATAGTAATTAAAAATTACCTACTTCAATCATCTCATTTTTGGGGTAAAACTACCGTTAAATTTACTTCAGAACAATGACAAAAGCAGAACGGCAACTTCTCTTTTGATTTAACGGTAGATAGTATACTAGTAAGATTACCTGAACAAATTTAAAAACATAAATAAAAGAATTCCGTTTCATCAGTAGCTTCTGCCACTGAAAGCTGGTCTTGAGAAGTTCGCGCCTTCTCGCGCCATAGCTACAAGTTGCCAAGGCTGCTGGGTGATTACAACGCCTATTGAAAGGAATATTCAGTTCCTCAGACAAATTCTTTCCATCGCGATATTTGCGGAAAGCTTCGGCAAACTTCCCAACTGGTATGAAGTGGTAAGGGCGGTCGAGAAGAGACCAGTACTGCTCTTGGTCCTTCTTTGATGTAACCTGTGGACAAAAATTCTAAAAGTGACTTGACTGAAAACAAATAGAGTAGAAAATTAAATTATAATATCTCAACTGCTCACCTCTTGCAAGAAGTCTGCTACATTCTTTCGCTCAGGACAACTAAATCCCATCATTTTGAAAAAATCAAGAGCAGTTTCACGGGGTCCCTGATACACAATCTGACCCTCGCACAAAAGAATAACATCATCAAACAACTCATATGTCTCAGGAGCTGGTTGAAGAAGAGATATAATAGTGGTGGAATCAAGTGCACGGGTTGAATGCCTGAGATATCTGATAATTTGATAAGTAGTTGAACTGTCAAGACCGGTTGATATCTCATCCATGAACAGCACTCTTGCTGGACCAATCAGTAATTCACCTGGAAACCAGAGATCAGATGATTAGCACTTAGTAAATGCATTTAACTTACTAGCTGGTGCACGACACAGAGCAATACATGTCAGACACCTGTTGTAAGCCGCTTCTTTTGGCCCCCTGAGATGCCCTTGAGCATTTCATCTCCCACCAATGTGTCAGCACATATGTCCAAACCTAATATCTTTGTCAGGAACATTTTAGTACTTCAGAAGATTTATAAATTACTGAACAAGGGAACAACCACAGATCAGACATAATACGCATGTCCCTTCTATAACATGGACACTACTTTAAATGTCTAAACGGAGAGTCAAAAGAACAGCATTAATTTGTTGGAATAATTTCGATGTGACTAATATAAATTAAATAATTTTAGTAAATCGCAGATTAATACATAAATATATTAGTCAATTAAATGAAACTTGAATTTCAACCCAATTATGTGATTATTATATTATGTGCTATTAGCAACTGTGGACTCGTAAGTTATTGGACTTTGTGCAGGTTAACTTATAATAGATGAGGTTAATTAATTTTACTAGCACAAAAAGTAGTTCTTACTCTCTACCTATGTGTTGCTACCACGTAACACGTTTTATTTTTTATAATGGGCCCAGAGAGAAGTTCTCTCTCCTAACTAAATGCTATCCTTAACGCTATGTTATTGGTGTTAATTTGTTCCCTGTGCAGTTATATGGATTCTAGGGATTATAGCGTGGCATCAGGTATTCCTAAATCCCTAAATATTCCTATTATATCTCAAGACATAGTATGCATGCGAAAGGGTGATCTACACAGCTAGGATGGATAACTAAATGATTATGTATTTTGTATGGACATTTATTTCTATCATTCATAATTTGCATCACAGTTAGTAAATCAAAATATAATTTTTGAGTAAAAGGTAAATCACATAATGTGAATCAACAGAAGTTGCAGGTCAGAATCACAAATGCAGTTCAATGTTAATCAAAGAGCAACAGCATTTAGAGAATACCTTCATGATGTACTCCACCACAAGATTTGTTTCCTGTCCACCGAGAGCTAATGACTACAGACAGAGATTACATCAAATTAATTTGTCTCTACGAAGTACGAACAAAGATTATGATTCACCAAAAGGAAAATAGTTGCTCTTAAAAATGACATAACAGAATGAACAAACACCTTCATGAATATATCCAGGTCCTCATCAGGCTTTATACCAGCATTCTTTTCTCTTCTAGCAAGTTCCACCAACATATCTGTTAAAACTCGAGAGTTTAGAATTAAACCGATCTAAATGAGCAAAACGAGTCCACATTAGCATAATTACCATATTTAAATCCTACGCCTTGACAGCAGCCTGCAAACTCGAGAGTCTCCTTTACAGTCATCTCTGCCACGTGCCAATCTTGTTGGCTGACATAAGCAGATGTTCTTTGAGGAACAAACTCATTCAGACTATGTCCATTGTATGTGATGCTCCCCGACAACTTCAAAGGGGAAAGAATTATAAAAGAAAAGTATAAGGAATCCAATATAGAGTATCTAGCCTAGGCCACCAAGTCAATCAGATTAGAAACATACTACTCTGTTAAGATAACATTCAAGCAGCGAAGGGAAAAAAAACTCCAGACAGTAACTTTAGTTATTGCATCAACATCAGGTGTTAATTACAAACAATCCTCTATCCACACGAATTATGCTCCAAATTAAGCATGAATGGCACGTCTGGAGAACCATTCTATACTATGACAGAGTAATTACCAATCCAGATATAAAGAATTCCCACTCTACCTCACTTAAGGCAATTAAAAAACAGAGTACCTGCAAACCAGGTCCTAGCCTCCCAGCAAGAGCTAACAGTAGCGTTGTTTTTCCAGAGCTTGGTGGGCCTAATAATAGTGTCAACCTACAATAAGAACGAAACGACAGTATATCCAACACATATGAAAATACAATGTAAGTTTTGACCATGATATATAAAATGCTAACAGCTTTCATGTTAATCTTTCAAATATTTAGGTATAATAAAATTAAGAATATTTGAATTATACTATTTCGAGATATTTAGAACCAAATTTTCATGCTGATATAAAAATCTAAGCGTTCAAAATGTTTGTTGAAGGAATTTTTTTATTCATTGCAGAAAAAGAAAGAGTAATGCACAAAAATATTGGTTTTTTTCCATACGTGGTGCAATAGGAATTTTAATATGACTAGCATCTATATGTAGTTTTCGTTTCCCCTTTTAATGATACAATTAAGTATATATAGAGATCCCTATAAAACTGCTATTCACAGGTCACTTTATAAAGAATTAAACCAATAGTATCCCTACCTTGAGGGTCTAATAATCCCACTGATGTCTGCTAGAATTGTCAATTTGCTTCTCTTTCGTCTGTAGAGCCGCAACTGCCTTAAAAGAGCCTAAATAACAAATAGGAAAGAAATTAGAAGAACAATTTAAACAAGAAAACAAATAGCATTGATTGACACATGCCACAGCGAAACCATCCAAATCAAAAAAGAAAAGAAAATACCTCGATCATATTGAAAATGAAATTAGGGATTGTAGGCAGGGCTCTGCTTCCGACATGCACATAAGATTCAACTGTCAAGTGTTGAAACCGAACTTCAATCTTCGGAAACCTCAGCTTTACTCTGCCGACACCATTCGAGGAGTAAAAATTCAACGCAATCAGTAATTTACAATCAAGCTGAAGCCAACGTGAAAAAAATAAAGGCTCAAGAAATCAATATTAATTAAACCACTCTTCAAGAACAAAGAGCCAAACATTGTAAACTGTAGAATGGAAGAGAAGACCATATTTAAAACTGTAATTATATATGAAATTTTAAAAAAGAATTATTTGAAGTTTTTATCCATCATCGACCAAGGAAATTTAACTGATTTCGCATTAGTTGACCCTACGACTACATTTTCCTTCATTTAGCCGAGAAAGGAAAATCCAAGGGGAAAACTTAATTACGCGTCAAATCGGCGTCTCATGCGATCGAAGAACCTCTCAGGATCGTCGTCGACTGAGTTAACCAATCTTTCCAAAAGGAGCTTCTGCTCCTGCGCCTCGAGGTCACTCACATCGATCTCTTTCTTGTCACCAGTTAAATTCTTGAAGATGCCCTTGCGTACTCGTGCGTATGTTGGAAGCCTCTCCAGCGCGGCCCATCGCAGCGCCTCCTCGTCTTCCCCTTCCTCCCTGAACGACGCCGATCTGGCAAACGCGTTCTCGGTGGAGTTCCACATTGCACCGTAGATCTACGGCGCCTCACACTCAACAATACAACGCAATCCCTAAAATTACAGAAAAGATAAGGCGCGCGAAGAGGTAGAGTAAGGTACAGAGAGTCGATAGATTTACTTCAAAGTAGGGTTTGAATGTGAGATTGTGGTAACTATGACTGAATGCTTCTCTACCGCTACTACTTCAAAGTATTGGATTGGTAGTTGAGCTCCTCATTAATGGCCGCCCACTATCTATCTTCTTTGATTCTTTCTCCACATATTGAGTTGGTTGCCTACGTTAAAGCTGCGAGACAGTGTGAGAGAATGCAGAGGCCTCCTTATTTAATAGCCGCGGGAAATTTCAGCGGGTGCTGTTCTGAAACCCTACGCTCTCGCACCATACAGTCTCCGCCACTCGCTCTGAGAAACCGACACATATGTTCTGTTCTGTGGGGCCGCAGGGTGTTCGCTTTCGAATCCCCGAACGTAGAACGCGTGTGGCGTCCACGAGGATAGCGAGGGTGCGTAAAGATTACGGACCGGATTTGAAATGAAAAACGGTTACTGAATAATCTGATTTGCTATAATACCCTCCGTCACGGTGATTGCTGTTAGAAACGTTGGATGTTGTTTGTTGTATCTCCCACTCCCCTATTTCTCTGCTCTTAAAACACGTAATCCACTTTTATTAAGAAAATCTTATAAAATATAAAGAAATTAGAAATTAATATAAATAACTTAAAAAAAAAGGATAAGGAAGTAGAATAAAAAATTAAAAAAAATTATTAATTTGATCTTTAAAAGATTTTTTCAAAAGTAATTTAAATTTTAAATTATTAATTTAATTAATTTATTTTTGCGAAATTTATTTATTTTAATCCTTAAATATATTTAATCAAAAGATTAAAATAAACTTAATTTTATTAATTCATTAAATAAAATGACTGAATAATTAGTTTAAAGATTAAACTCTTCCCACCAAAACTTGAAGCAAAATAGTGGACGTCACCAACCCCTGCCCGTTCCAGAACCTCACGTTTTGTTTGTTTTCGCTCTCCACAAATAGTGACATGCTGATCTAATTAACTAAAAATAAAAAATACATAGATAAATTTAGAAACGTTTTTTTTTTTAATATAAGATATCAAGTTTTTACTTGCCGAGATTATATTCTTGACTTCGGCGGTGACCAGTTATCCACTACCCAGCTAAAGTAGGTGTTGAGTCTTTGTCGCTGGAATTTTCTTTGTTTTGTTAGAATGGGGGTGACCACCTTAGCACTTGCGCTTAAACACTGGTTAATTGACATTTGTAGGGAAAAGATAAAAGTCTAAGGGCTGTTAAAATGGATTTAAGATGGGTCGCATATTCCTCAGTTAGGGCAACAACAGTGGACTGAGTAGAGACGAATTAGGTCTTGCTTTTAAAAAGGAAAACAGGGTGACAAGTTTACTAACTTAATGAGCTGTTGTTTAAGCACTAAACATTTATTGTAGTTGTTGTAGAGTTCGACTAAACAATTGTAGTTGGTTTTCGTACCAAAAAAAATTGTATGATAATTGTGAGTGTTCAATACCTGTAAGGGTATGATGAATAATACGAGTTTTATATTTAAAATATATATTTATTGTCCAAACTAAAATTTCTATGTCTCCAAATCCATCATGGGATATAGAACTCCCGTATCAAAACTACCAAATAAAAGTCATAGTTTCTTACATAAGTAGATTATGTGGGAATTGCGATCCCCGTTTCCTTGTAGCAGAAACAGTTTCATAATATCAAAAGCTGGTGGCATGAGGTCGTCACAGTTGATGAACGTTTTAGTGTAAATTTGATTGAACCTTTCACGGGAAGGCAGTCATTTGCTGTCGTTTATAGGATAAACGATTGCGTGAGATTGTGGTTTTTATTACCCATTGGGGATGCACAGCACCGCCATGATTGCCATTTATCAAGTTCATAAAACGACGGGAAAAGGCTATCAAGTTTGATATGCGACGCTGGCATGGATCAAAGAAGTAGGCATGAGAGAAGACTGGTTAAATGTTTTCTAACTCGTGCAAACTTGAAACCACCGTTAATCAGCCTGTTCCTATACGGCAAACCGTTTTGTTCGTACCATAATTACAAGCCCAGAGATCAATTTCACACTGTGTTTATCTAGTTGCCGCATCAACACGGAGTAGTCAGCGGTGTAGTGTAGTGGGGGTCTACATTGTTTAATGGAAAATTAGTGCATGTCTCTCGCCGTCTAATTGGAAAGGGCCGAACAACCCATTTAATACAGTGCATATGGATGGTACCTAAAACGCATTGAATATCAAATATCCATCGAGCGGATCAAAACCATAGAATTGTGGTTTAGCGATGAAATTTAAGTAAAATTTAATGAATTTAATCATTTATTTATTTTTACTATGTGTAACATAACTGTAATTATATATCTTATGTATTTTTTTAATACTTTTACAAAGTATTATATTATTACCAAAAAAAGATACTAAGTTTACGTCTTTATACTTACATACAAGGACTACATCTATTAAAATCAATTCAAATAAAACGATGTGTTTTATTTTTTTACAAAAAAGTGTAAAAATTTTGTAGTTTTACAAACATGGCTTTAGTAGTGCTCATTACCAAGTGAGATTAATCTTAATAAATTTTTTTAGTAAAGGAAACTTTAGAATCAAATCCTAAATATATAACTTATCTTAATATAATTTGTGACACAGCCAAATACTACACCAACCACTTATTGGTTACATCTTATATTTTATCAATGCTCCACTTAGCCCTTTTTTTTTTTTTTGTAAATGGTTTTCCATTTTGTTGAGTTATCCAACATAAGTGGCCTTTTAAATAAGCTTAATTGGCTAGCTGGTATTTTCTGGTCACAGGTGAAGGGCATTATTGTGAGTAATTGATAGCTATTAGCCTATTAATTAATTAATTATAATTATTAATTAAATAATATGGTCCCCGCAATATTATATATATATATATATGCAGACTCATGCTGTTACCACATTAAACTTGGTCGTGGAAAGTTGTTGCTGCAACAAGCTTCGAGTGTTGATTTGTAAAGCTGAGGAAGTGCTAAAGAAATAAAGAAGTGCTATTGCAGCAAAGCACTACACAAAATAAAAGAGATTCAGAATAGTAAAGGCTTGGCACGTTTATTCATTGATTAGCCAGAAAATGCATTAGGTCAAAATGGCATGGATATGAACATATTCTTCCAGTGGGCACATCTCTATCTACAACTGCATCATTATTGAATGCACTGTCAGCTCACATCACACCACATCGACAAGGACAAACATTGAGGGAACAAAGCTTGTTCTTCAAAGCATTGTCCGTACAAGGTACAACTTTTGTCGAATACATTATTGTTGGCAAAGTCATTCATTGATAAGGTTTTGCGCTAAGTTATTTTTTTGAGTAAATTACACTAACCTCCCTTGAGGTATTTGATAATAACACTCCACTCCATTTTTATTCAAATATAACACTCCACCCCATTTATTAAATATTAATTAAAAAAATATACTTAATATTAATAAAATATTCACAAAAAAAATATTAAATCAATATTTTAGTCTCATTTTATTTACAAATTATACTTTAATTTAGTTAACCATTTTAAATAATTAATATTTTGATAAATTATATTTTTTTAATCAAATAATTATATTTATTATAAAGTATAAATTTAACAATATATATGATTATGAAAAAAAATTTAATACAAATATAGAGATATTTTAGGATGAGTTTAGTTAGTAAAAAATAAGATCAATTATGCTTTATATTTTTTTCTTAACTAAACTCATTCTCAAGATGCTTCTATATTTGTACTAAATTTTTTTTCATAATCATACATATTGTTAAATTTATACTTTGTAATAAATATAATTATTTGATTAAAAAATATAATTTATCAAAATATTAATAATTTAAAATGGTTAACTGAATTAAAATATAATTTTTAAATAAAATTAAACTAAAATATTGATTTAATATATTTTTAAATATTTTATTAATATTAAATATATTTTTTTAATTAATATTTGAGTAAATGGGGTGGAGTGTTATATTTGAGTAAGAATGGGGTGGAGTGTAATAATCAAATACCTCAAGGGAGGTTAGTATAATTTACTCTATTTTTTTTAATTAAAAATTATATATCATAATATTTTTATTTTTATAAATAAATTTTCTTAAAATAATATAATTTATTAAATTTTATAAACTAAAATATAAATTCTATAGCATCTTAGATATTGAATAAGACTTTTATCTTCCCATTTTGCAATATTAACTTTTTTTTTCTAAAAAATATTTGCCATTCTTTTTGTGAAAAGAAATATGTGTTAGGGACTATTTGGGCTTGAGGGTGGGCCACTACTATGCTGAACGAAGAAGAATCGATGGAGTTATCAGTCAAGTGAAGCCCAGATTCATTTGGTCGGCCCAATGAGAAATCTGTTTTTGGGAAGGAGATTGGCTCCGTGTACGAAAGACTGCATAGCTCAAGGGTACAAAGTCGGGAACAGATTACAGAAAGAGGGAGAAGCCGGGCGAGACATAGAGGGGCGCTAAAATGGAGGGTAGTTCGAAAGATGCGGAATCAGAAATTGTGTTAGAAATCCTAAGAAAAAGAGGGTGGTTTTTGGGAGACTTGGAACAAGCGAAGGCCATCATCCTTATTCAATCCATTCTAGCCGACGACAGTGCGAAGGTGGTGGATTCTGTGGAGTCGGAGCTTCTCAATTCGGACCTTAGATCCATCGGAGGCAAGTCCTTGCCCGAACCTGCCCTTCTTCGCAAGTCTTCTTATCTCCATGGCCCAAAAGTCCTTCAGGCAAATTACTAGCCTTTCATCTTCTCCTGAATTCTCTTAGGCCAATGGTTGGTTGCTTCATTTCTGCTAATAATGAAAAAACGATCAGTGGATGATTTGGAAATAATGGTTCTTTCTTGCAATTTAGCTACTGAGCATCCTTGTTAATGAATGCAACTGATTTTCTTGAATTCCATTACTTCAGAATTCCTCTGTTTCCTTCTTTATATCTTTGCTTTGGTTCGTTTGAGCAGATATCTTCAGTAAGGGACATATCTAAGAGCAGTATGGATGATTTTTCGAGAAATCCAGGTGGTCGGCGACTTCTTAGATTATGTCTCACAGATGGACACTCCGAGATAACTGCTGTAGAATACTCTCATATCCCGTTTATTCCTGACAATGTTGTTCCTGGTACTAAGGTACTGGTATTCCAGTGCTGTTTCATTTGCTGCAACTGCAAATCTAATTCCCGTATAATTTATGGAGAAGTATATAATCTTTGATTAGGTTGTTTTTTCAAATAGTGCTATGTATCTGAGTTTGTTCTAATGTCTGGGTAAACTAATGTATTTTGTTGAACTGTACAGTAATGCTAATGTACTAGGTTCCTCCAATTGGGTGACTTTCTGCACTTTGAGGCTTTAAAGTTCCTTGAAATTTGTCAGTCTTTCAGTTACTGTGGAGAGAAGTGCTGGTTTATGGTTAATGTGAGAAACGGAAATGTGGAATTGCTGGATGTGTAAAGTCTCACTTTATTTCATGAAAAAGGCTAATGTTAGGTCAGAATTTATATATTTATCGTGAATATTGGTATTTGGTGCTTTGAGAATGTGTTTAAAAACGAAGTAATTGCTCCTGTGGCTTCTGCAGTGTTAGCTATTAGCACGATGGCTGCTGTAACTATATAATCTATATCTTTAGGATATTGTTGGATTAAAATATCACTTGTATCTGTACAATGTCCTGAATACAAAACTTGTGGCAAGGTTTCATTAATAAAAATATTGGCAGATAGATTTTGGTAAGGGAGCTCTCCTTCTGTTGACTTATGTTTAGATTCATAAAGTCTTTATATTTATTGATTAGCATAAGCATGTCTAGGTTGCCAATCTAGCTTTCCATCACAGTATATGTGACGGTTGATTATGTAATCTATTGCTCTCTTCTTTCTGTGTGATGTGTTTGCTCTGTTTATCTGTATTCTGTATGTGTGTATTCTTCAATTTTTTTAATATTGTTGTCCTGTTCCACTTGGCAGATCCGTTTGGATAATAAAGCTGCGGTTCATAACAGTATAGTTTGTTTAAATCCTAAAGTATTGACTGTGTTAGGAGGTGTTGTTCAGTCTCTCTATGAAGAATGGCAGATGAACCAAAAATATGCAGGATTCTCCCGATCATCTTTAAGGATGCTAGAGGAAAGTGATGCAGGTGGTCCTCCTCCATTTGTGAAGCTTCAGGCTGGATCTGCCCCAGGTCTGATTACTCAAAACATGTCCCCCACCTCTTCTTTTTCTTTGCAAGTAAAACTATAAGTAAAGCAAATGGAGGTTGAAGCCTCCACATGCGCACTAATAAAGCAGTCCTTAGCTGTAGCTACACTCTAGCCCCACCAGAGGCCAATTAGTATCGCTGGAACTTCAATAGGGCAATTGGTTTGAGAATTTACACAGCTGTCTAAACTATTTATTGTCCAAGCTAAATCATACAAGTTTGCCTTAAAGGGTCAAATACTGGAAACTGTGTGGATTCAAACCTAGGTTTTTTGGTCCTCTGGAGAATGCAGGTATAGACCCAGTAGCCACTAACGTTTGGTCATAATCATTCCTGTTTTCTATTATACTAAGCTTTTACTCATCTGCAAATGATCCTGTTTTAGGAAGATTTTGATTCAGAATAAGTCTCTTTTTCCTTCCATGAAACTGCGGTAAACCTGTTTTTCAACATCTGATTATACCGTATTTCCTCTCACGGTCATTGTGTCTTTTTGGTATTAGCCATTGTCTTCCACTGTCACGTAATTGTTATCCCCAGCTGACAATTGTAAGTTTGAAAATAATAAATAATTACCTTGTACAGTGATGGTCATTTCTGTTGAGACAGACCTTTATTTGATTTGTTATTGTTCCCAAGATAGACAAGCCTGAATTTCCAA
Organism: Dicorynia guianensis; assembly: GCA_037013595.1. NCBI lineage: Eukaryota > Viridiplantae > Streptophyta > Magnoliopsida > Fabales > Fabaceae > Dicorynia > Dicorynia guianensis. Next base: position 27,749,988 of record JASUAB010000015.1, read on the forward strand.
ATCAATTTAGACCGATCTCCCTTTGCAATGTTCTTTACAAGGGAATATCCAAGATTATAGTCAATCGTCTAAAGAGGATCTTATCCTATGTTATTTCTCCCAATCAAGCCAGCTTCATCCATGGGAGGTCAATACATGATAATATTATAATTGCCAGTGAAATCATTCACACCATGAAGAACAAAAGATCTGGTAAGGCTTTAATGGCTATCAAAATTGATTTAGACAAAGCATATGACAGAATTAATTGGGATTTCCTTGAAGGAGTTCTATTGGAGGTCGGCATTCCAGAGGATCTTTTTCAACTCATCATGAACTGTGTTAAGACTTCTTCTCTAAATATTCTATGGAATGGTCGTAAAACAGGAACCTTTTCCGCAAATCAAGGAATTAGACAAGGAGATCCTCTCTCACCCTATCTCTTTGTTCTCTGCATGGAAAAGTTGAGCCATTTAATTCAAGATGCTGTGAGCGACAAGTCTTGGAAAGCTATAAGGATTGGTCGGTCAGGTCCTAAAGTCTCTCACCTCCTTTTTGCAGATGACCTCCTCCTTTTTGCAGAGGCATCCGAGGAGCAGATTACACGAATCATGGACATTCTCAATACCTTTTGTGATGCATCTGGGCAGAAAGTCAATGCTTTCAAGACTAGAATATTTTTTTCTAAAAATGTCTCTCATGAGAAAGCCTTAGCGATATCATCTAGAGCTAATTTTCAAACCACTGATAACTTGGGCAAGTATTTGGGAATTTTCCTGACTCCTCTTGAGTGAGGTAAGAGGCGTTTTTTCCATGTAATTGACAGAATTCGAAGAAAATTATCAGGTTGGAAAACTAGATGCTTATCCTTTGCTGGTAGAGTAACTTTAGCGAATTCTGTGCTGGCTATGGTCCCTGTCTTCAACATGCATGTTGAAAAGTTTCCCAAGGCTACTTGTTTGGAAATTGAAAGACTGCAACGCTCTTTTATCTGGGGTCATGAGTTGGAAGAAAGGAAGTTTCACCCACTTGCTTGGAAGCAGCTTTGCCAACCAAAATCTCATGGGGGACTCGGTATTAGGAATGTTCAAAACATGAATGAGGCGTGCCTTCTTAAATTGGGGTGGAGATTAATGAATGAAGAAGACCCTCTGTGGATTAGACTTCTTAAAGGAAAATATGGCAACAGATCCACATGGCCTAACAATCCCTAGTCGTCACCTGCTGATTCTACACTTTGGAAGGCCTTATGTGAGTTGTGGCCTAAGCTTGCTAGCAATTATGGTTGGGAGATCAGAAATGGTAAATCTATTCAGTTTTGGACTGACAACTGGATTGATGGCAAGATTATCTTACTGAATAACGCTCTTATCTCTTTGGAGGATGAGCTGGTTCAGCAAAGTGTAAATTCTTTTGTTAGGGATGATAATGATTGGGATTGGAACCGCCTTAAACTTTTAGTCCCTGAAGAGATGATTCATAAAATTAAAGGAATTTTTCCCCCCCACCAGAGATTAGGCAAGGATCGTTTAAAATGGTTGCCAGATAGTCATGGGAGATTTTCTGTGAAGAGTGCTTATCAAGCTCTAGCTGCCCCCACTTGGAATACTCCATCCCCTGTATGGAAGAAAATATGGAAAATAAAGTGCCCCTTAAGATACTGTACGCTAGTGTGGCAGGCATGCCATGACAGACTTATCACAAAAAATTTAATTAGAAGATGGAGCCATGAAGATGGCCATTGCACTTGGTGTCCCAATTTTTTGGAAACTACTCTTCATGCTTTAAGGGACTGCAGACTTGCTAGTCGGATTTGGAGGGACTTTGTGCAACCTGCTGCTAGAGGTAATTTCTACACTTGGTCCCATGAGGAATGGTTCAATTTCAATACTTCTATGGAATTAGGAGTTAACCCAGATATTGAGTGGAATATTATTTGGGCTGTTTCTTGTTGGTGGATATGGAAGTGGCGAAATGAGGCTGATCATGATCCTAATTTTGTGTGGCCTAGAAATGCTAACCATATCATAATGCACAATGTTCAAGAGATTATCAATGCCTCCAAGAGCCTGTTTGAAAGACAACAAACCCGAAGGGAACAACACCATCTTCATTGGCATCCCCCTCCTTTGGGGTGGATCAAGATAAATACAGATGGTGCAAAAAAGATTAATGGAGTTAGTGGATGCGGTGGTTTATTAAGAGATGATGAAGGAAAATGGATAGCTGGGTTTTATAGATCTTGTGGCACGAGTTCGGCATTCCAGGCTGAATGTTGGGGCATTTACTGGGGCGTAAAATTGGCTAAGGATCTTCACTACACTAGAATTATAGTGGAGGCAGACTCACAGGCAGCCATTTCTACAATTCAAACATTCTCTAAGTCTGAAGATCCTATTATAACTGCCATCTTGCAGCTTGTTGAGAATGACTGGGAGATCAGTTTCAAACATAGCTATAGAGAGGAGAATCAATGTGCTGATTGGTTAGCTAATTGTGGTGTTAATGCTTCTCCAGGGACTCACTTGTTACACTCTATTCTCAAGGATCTTGGGTATCTGATGCTGGCTGATGCCTTGGGAGTACTCTGCGGCAAATTATTGTTTAGTTTTCTTTTTTGGGGCTTGAGCCCCCGTTGATTCACCAAAAAAAAAAAAAAAGAAATAGTTAACTTACAATTATTTGTAAGGGTTATTAAATGTTATAATGAAAAGTTTGAATAAATTCAGATAAGCAATTGTTAATGAACCTTCTGACACCAAATTGATGCATGTTATTCAGAACATCGAATGCTTGCATATGGTTGACAAAGAAGTTAATCCTGTGCAGGTTTTGCAGCCTCTAACCCTAGAAACAGTAAGATTCCCACCATGTTTGGTAAAACTGAGAGGAAGCTGGCTGGTGGCCAGAAAAACCTAGAAAAGAAAGAAGACAGTGTGGATACAAATCTAAAGTCCATATTGCCTCCAAAAAAGGCTGAAGAAAACCCTAGTAGTTCAGGGACAAGACCAAAAGAAGGTACTGCCTTTCCCTCTTTCTTTTTTGCTAATTACTTTTTATTGGTATGATACTATCATGTGATGCACGTAGGGTGCTTCTGTTTTTGATATTATTTAATATTGATCATTGTTGCATCTGCTTGTCAAGTGAAAGATGTCAACATAATAGATTTCTTATGCACATGGAATCCCTTCTGTGTATCCCCTGGAAATGGGCTTGTCAGCTTGGGTTTTGCATTAGATATTATCAAGGAAAGCTTCTGCTTCTCTTAGCATCTGTGTGGAGACCAGTAGTAATTGAGAATGAACTGATGTAACAAATATAAAAATTATATTTAATTAGAATATAAACCATACCTTTGTTTTTCGAGGTGTAAAAAGTTGGTTATCTAAAGTAAATTTGAAATTAACATAGATCCTTTTTTATCTAATTATTTGTGTTTCCTCCCATTTGTATTTATGTGATGCTGATGCTTGTACCTCTTTGTATAGTTGTAGAATCCGTTCCTGTTCAGAACCAAGCAGCCGCCCAGAAATTACTTCAGAAAATGAGTCATCAGAATCAGGGTGATCGGCACCCCAAGGGTCGGAAACATAGAGGCAAGGGGAAGCAAGAAGATCCAGTCGTATTTACTTTAGAAGAATATGAATATAGAAAGGCCCAGGCTAAGCCTCTAATTAAAGATGAGGTTCCTGATATTAGCCGGGATGAGGATCTTGCACGGCAGCTTCAGAGTCAATTTAACCTGGAAGATCCTCGAGTCAGTATATTCTTGTTTATTCTTCTGTTTCACCTTTCTAGTCTTGCAATACTTCTTCCAATGTTCTATATGCAATTTATTCAGGTACAATCTGGTTCTCACGAAGCTAATGCAGAAGATATCAGAATGAGTATGTTCAAATATGAAAGAGATTGTGACAGCAGCCATCACAGGGCACATGGAGGAAGAGGCAGGGGAAGGGGACGAGGGAGGGGAAGAAGAGGGGGAAGATATAGTTAATTAACTTGCTTTGCTTTCTTGTCTGTCTCAAATGTATTTTTCAGATGAATTGATTTTATATTGATCTGCGAGCTTCTCTGCCCACCCTTTTTGGAGGGTATTGTGGCATTTATTAAAGAAACATTGTGATACTACCGTCTGGTTGTTGTCAACTTGTCATGGTTCCTGCTGACAACAAGCTTCAAGAAGCCATCTGCCACTGCAATGGCCTCTCTGGGCATATTCCACCTGGGTGAATCTCATCTAGGCTAATAGCTATCAATCTGTTACTGTGTTCATCTAGGCAAAGCTTTGTTGAGTCATGATCAATGGCAAGGCCAATAGCTGAAATCGAATTTGGGCAGAACATGAGCAGTGATACGGATACATCATTGGATATATGCATCGCGCACGCTTAAGAAAGAAGTTTAGTTAAACAGTATGTTTGATCAAAATTTTCTCAGTGTGTAAACAGTGCAGAAGTGTAACGATGTAGCTATAGAATTACCCAGCCAGCATGAAAGTTGGTAAGATAGTGAACTTCTGTGCCGTGGTTCACGAGTCAGCTCTAATAACGAAGATCCAAGCCGTAGGTTTTTTTTTTTTTGGGTACAAGTATTAATGTTGAAGCCAAGATCAAGTGCAATATAGCATTCTGATTCTACAAAAATTTTGGATTGAGATTGAATAATTTTTACCTTAAAAATCACAGGGTGATATAATTAAAAAAAATTAAATTTTATAAATTCAAATGTGTAAAAAATTAGAGAAAAAATTATTCAAAATATAAAAATTAACTAAATTCTTAATTTAATTTTAATTACAACTTAGCCACTTTGCACTTGAATTTATTATTTCGAACCTATCCCATTCCTCATCTACTTTTTTCAAGATCAAAAGAGCTCTAGCACCTTTACCACGTGTCACACAAGGACAAGGTTATGCCCAAAATAAAAAAAATGGGAAAAGATATTAAAAATGTATTAAAGTTGATCAAATAAAAAATGACATAAAAAGAGATTAATAAATATTTTAAAACTGATCAGCATGTTAAAAAAGTTGAAGTTGATGTGTAGTGCCCAAGCAGTAACTGTCGTCCACGTGGCGTAGCTCTGTTCCAGCTAAACCATGAATGAGCCCATCCACCGCGAGGCATCTAAGTCAAACTTGTGTCTCGGCATGAAAAGCTTACAATTGTAGACTACAGTAGGACCAAACCAGCTTCGTGGAGCATTAGGCTGAGACTCAGCGTTGCGGATGCGGCGGCAGCTGCAGGACTCAGGGATCTCAATTATCGTCCATTAATCCATTCACTGAGACTGGCACTGATGAAAATGGAGTCAACTCAATGGCTCCAACCATTCGTCGCAGTCTCAATCGCATCTTTAGTCGCTGCCAGAGCTTACAAAAGAAACTCACTTGACTTTTCTGGAGCCATTTCAAGTTTCATCGTTATGGCTCTACACTTTTTTGCGGGATACTGGTGCTCCCTTTTTCTGCCCATTTATTCCCGTTATGATAATTTTCAATTTAGTTTAATCTGTTAGGTACCCCAGAATTCGTCGGAAGCAATAGAATCGGCCAAGAAGGCCGAATTAACATTGGGCATTTTGGGTGTATTTTTTCCCTCCAATTTGTTTTTGGGTTGAGGTTTGGAGCTGTGCTGCTTGTGCTCTTTTTCTCTTTGTCCAAGCTCACAAAGGTCGGGGAGGACAGAAAGCGACGAATTGATCCTGACTTTAAAGAAGTTGGACAAAGGAATTGGTGTGTTATTCTGTATTCTTTCTTTTACTTAAGTGTCAATAATCTCCTCTGCTTATTTCCACTTTTCGTTGAAAAGTAAGTAGCTGATCTAACAAACAATTTGCTTGCGGCTCTTCCATGTACCACACGGCTTGTTTTTTGCCATTAAGCGTGTTCGACAATCAAAAAACGGCTGTATCTATGGATAGTCAAGCAATGAATATACCCATAAATGGTTCATTATTGTTGTTATATTGCGGTAAATATATGTTCACCTGCTACCTAGATATTGGGATCCCATTCTGCAGCTCAAGCACGTTGGTGTCTGCAAGGCTGCAACTAACCCCTCCTGCATGCATACCTGTTTTTAAACACATGATTTGCTCAAAAATTTTTTGATGAACTTAGATTGGATCCTTTTTTTTTGTTGACATATGATAATTGCCTTAGTTCTCACTTTCAGACGTACAACAAAAATAATAATAACAATAAATAAAATTTTGTTTGATTAAGTGAGGTATACTACATTAATCAAATGATATTATTAGGTTCAATTAAAAATTAAATTTTTAGAAAAGTCATTATTAGTTATCACTTTAGACACTAATTAATAAATGCCTAGTTAGTTGCCTTGTCTTGACAGGGGTTTTCTTCTACTTGTGTTTTTCAGGTTGCAAGTTCTATCAAATAGTGCCGTTGCCACTGTTTTGGTTTTAATGATATGGACATTGACTGAGGGGCAGGATAAGTGCTTGAACTCTAAAGACTCGGCTGTTGTCACCTCTCTCTCTCATCGATGGCATTGTTGGCCACTATTGCTGCTGCAATGGAGACACTTGGTCTTCTGAGCTTGAGGTTCTCGGCGATAAGCAGCCTCATTTAATTTCTACCTTCAAGGCAAATAACTCCTTGGTCAAAACCGTACATACTTTGGATCATTATAACTCTTATCTTTGGCAACATGTACTTTCACTTCAACCCGAATGCCACCTCTAAGTTCTATTGTATGCGGAAAACATGACAGACGAGTCAGAGGATACCCATGTGCAGCTCTTGCTTTGGTCCATTTCTTCCTCTCCCATGTAACAAACTGGATGTGGACCACTTACTCTTGCTTTCGCCTAAATATGTAATATGTACCATACTTTTCCTTCTAACAACACATGAGTCAAAGGATACCCTACATCTTGTACCAAAAAAAAAAAGGATACCCTACATCTTTATATATTAAATACGGAAAAAAGAAACCTCCACTAAATACTCCACAGTAAAGACTTACAAAATGTAAAATAGATTATTAGGTCAGTTAAATATAAGTTTGATCTATAAAATTTAGTGAATTTTTAATAAAATTAAATTTATAAAAATAACAAAACTATTAATAATGTTATCAAGCAAGCAAGAGTGGGTGGATTTGAATTTTAGACTTCTCTCTACTGGGTGGTTTCGTCGCCAGTTAGTCTATTGCCTATATAAGTGATTATGATAGAAATGGTTACTCCTGCGTGGTCGTCAAAAAGATTGTTCTTTTGGCCCAAATTTGATAAACGTTAATATTTTTTTAAAAAAAAAATTTCAAAACGGTTATATTTGGTATTGTCTGAAAAAAAAAGAAAAAAACAGTTATTCTGAGTCTTCTGAAAATTAAGCATCTTTGCTTTTCGCTGCACCTCATAAATGCTTTATTTAATCCCAAAATCCCATATGCATAATTAATGGAAAAACAAGTCTCACTAATAAATTTACAACTAAATGCTTACAAAGAACAGAGAGAGCCCTTAGATCATAGGCCCACAATTTACTCTATAAATTTTAATAAATTTATTAACTTAAAATTTTTAAATAAATATTAAATAAATTTTAATTTATAAAAATAGTAAAACTACATAGTTAATATACAATGCCAACTTGAGTAATCTCGATCCTATGAAATATATAAAAATAGATGGAAAAATATACTTATTTCTCTGATAAGTGGTTATGGCTTTATATCACTAAGTACTAGTAAAGTAAAAATTGCTATTACTTCTGAATTTCCGAGATTGTGGGTAGTAATTTTTTTCCTGTACAATTGTCAGCCTGTTCGGAGGGGTACGAATGGTGGTGTGACAAAAGCTGGACTTCTAGCATCTGCAGCAGCAGGAAGTGCCATGGGACTATCATATGTTTTTGTGGGATTTTTTGTTACCAAATGTTAAACTGATATAGCTCTCAAGCAACTGCTGGTGATTCCTATCTCTGTTCTAGCGGGACCATGCGCAAGTGTCATTGATTCTCTATTGGGTGCCACATTGCAATTTAGTGGATTCTGCACTGTTCGTAAAAGGGTAAATTTAGATACAGCACCGAGAAAGTATACTTTCACAGCAACTGGCATTTTGCATTTACTATTCATTGTTATATTGATAGTGGAAAGTTTTTACTCCATTCTGTAGGTTGTTGGAAAGCCAGGACCGACAGTCAAAAAAATTTCAGGTCTCAATATTCTTGATAACAACGCAGTGAACTTTGTGTCGATCCTGTTGACCACCATGTTAACTTCAATCACTTGTTTGTACACTTTTTAGTTCATCGCACACAGACACAATGATTTAGTGGGGTGACAAGGTCCTAGAGTTCCAAATTTGCAATTCAGGAATGTTGCTATACAATTGTACTGTGAAGTGTAAACTATCCCTTGAAGAAGTTGATTACATTAACCTTGGATGAAAATAATTTTGCTTGGTACTAGAACATCAACAAAGCAATGCTAAGGATCTGTCTAACAGTTTGTTTTAGTAAATCCTGAAAGGCGTGTGCTACCCCAAATTGCTTTTGTTGTCAGCACTATTTAACCCAATCTTTTTAGAGAGTGGACAGCTTCCATTTTAGTGGTTGAAAAATTGGGACTTTCCCTGTACATGCCTTGCTTCCTCGGTTTGTAACCTATTTTTGGCCATTTTCTCCTGGAATTCATGCAAATATATGTTTGTGTCACCTGGAACAGTTTAGCTGCTAATGTAGCCGTTTGCTTTCTTTTACTTTCAATGTTACTATTTTATCCAGTTCAAACTGCGTTACCCTATCTGATATTCTTGTTGATGCACTCTTTGCTGGCTTTCTTCAGTATTGGAACAGGATATGATTTTAACAGTAAATATGGTGGCTGGTTAACTCTTCCTTGGTTTAACAAGATCAGATTGTATGAGGCTTTGCCCAGCTACACGCTTTAGTTTAATCTTAATTTGAATGAGGTTACTTAAAAAAGACGAAAGAGACAATGACCAAAAGAAGGCCTGAGAAAAGGTGGGGGAGGGGCACAACATGATCATTGTTGTCACTGTTAGGGGCATCACCTTCGGATTTATTATGTATTATTAGTATTATAGCATCGAGATGAGTGTACTGAGTCCTAAAAACCTGTCCCCAATGGGGCCGCTTTGCATTTGAAGTTTTGAACAACTCGACAGTGAGACCATTTTCACTCTGAAGAAATAATTCAGACAAATACAAAAAGGCAATGACTCTTTGCATATATAAAGTTATTATTTTTATAATTTTATTTCTTTAATTTTTATAATATATCATTTAAATAATTAAACTTTGTTAAACTTAATAAATCAATATATTATACCATTCAATTGTAAGAAATATATAAGAAATGTAAAGTAAAATTAGCATTTTTCTTAAGGGTTGAGATTTTTACAATGAAAAATATATTTTATAATATAAAATATAAAAAAATAATTATTAATAAAAAATTTAATAATATAAATTATTTTAAATTCATAAATTATCATATATTTATTTATATTTTTATAATAATTATAACTATTAATATTTTAATTAATAATTATCTATTTACATTTCACCCCTTATCTTAAAAAATCCAAATCCTTTTCTTATATATAATCGTTAATGCCAACGACTTTGTTTGTATTGTCCGAGCCTGAACTTCCATGGCTTACAACTCACAACCCAATGGGCTATGCAGCACTTCTCCAAAATGTTGGACATTTGTGATTTGCCGGGGTTCATCTTGCGGCACAGTAATATTCAGCATGACTTATATTTGTTGACGTTGATCACTGCTATAAATGGAGTAACTTGCGCTGAAACTTGAAAGATGGCACAGCTGGGGAAGTAACGAAGAAGGGGCCCTGTTTGATAGATGATTATGACCATATCTCCAGGATAAAGTAAAGAAAGCAAAGCACAAGTCAAAAAGACAAATAAAAGTTGCAGTTCTAATGATTCATTATATGTCAAGAAAATATTTACATTATTCCAATTAATTGAGTTATAGGTCTCATCTCCGTAAATAACAGCATATTTTATAGGATTATGTTATTGGGACATAATATAACTAAGCGCACCGAAAGCAAATAAAAATTTCATACCGTTTGAATTTTTTTATGATGGTTATTTACTTGAAGTACTTCTTAAGTCTGATATATTGCGCAAGAAATAGCATTATTGTATTATATATATATATCATGACTGGTGTAGAATATCATCTTCGTGGCAATTCTAAGGGCCGCAGCAGCGTAGCAATCCAAGCGACACTCGCAGGTTTCATGGCAAATGTTGTAATAGGATACGAAGAAAGCAAGCATAAAGGCAGCCTTTTTCTTCGTGGCGTCGACGAACATGTTCCACCCACAGGGTACCCCGGAGGTGTGTCCATCTCCTTTTTTTCCCGTTTTGGAAAGGATTTTCTTAGGAGCCTATAGGTTAAGGGGAAGGTGGAAGGAAGAAAGAAACAACCAACTGGTCTAGTGATAATGATGAACAAAATAGAAAAGGAGGAAACCTGAGGGTAACTTCTCCCTTATCTTGTCCTTGCAATTTATGTGGTAACTGAGGGAGGTTGATCCGTGGTGTTGGGGGCAAAGGGTCCTAACTCAATTATTACAATTACCACCTCTAATTAATAAATACGATGAGTTGATGCATTGCTTACTCTTGCATAAATAGTTAGACCCCCACACTATTTTTACCTAATTTTAAATATATTATTTTATTTTTATAGAATTATGTGAGAACTTTTTTGTAAAAAGATTATTATTCAAATAATTAAGAGTTATTTTACTCTTATAGCTAACTTTGATACATAATTGCTACAACCTATATTCACATGGTGCTTTGTATGAATGTAAAAAATAATGTTATTTTCATATCTCTATAGTCATATTTTACTCATTTTTTTTTATTTTTTTCTCATTTTATTTTTATCTTTTACTTATATTTTTTTCTCTATTTCACCACCTATATCACAATGCATGAGTAAAACATAAACAAACTTACGTAGGCGAAGCATGTAAATTATAACAATTATGTATTAAAGTTAAGTGTAAGAATAACATAATCAATAGTTAAACTAAATTAAGGATATTAATGTTTTACAAACAGTTATGTGAGCAATTAAATTTATTAATTTTTTAGTTTAGTTTGTAAAATTTAATAATTTCAATTATTTTAAATAAATGTTTAATAAAAAATAATTTATAAAAATAATAAAATTGTTAAATATATATGATTATAAGAGTAAGATATATCTAGGTTTAATATCTAGCTAGATAAAAGAATTTATGAACTCAAAAACTGTATGTATCATCATTGAACTAAATTGAAATTTAATATTTGCGGCTTTAGCTAAAGCGATCATATCATCAGGGTTTACTTATTTATGATTATGTATATTCCATGCTCTCATTCAACTAAACACCTTACAATGCTTTATTAAAATAATTTTGAATTTTATTAAATATTTATTTAAAAATTTAAATTATTAAATTTATTAAATTTTATAAATTAAGATAAATCTTTTATCAAAATTAAGACTATGAAAAAATCATAAAAAAAATTTACATATTAAATTATAAATAAATAAATAGATAAATAAATAAATTATTAAAATGAAAAATAAATCAAAAGATTTAAATTCTCATAGACTGATTTATGGAACCAACAACATTGTGATAGTATAATTTTCTCCATTAAAAGAAGACTTTTCCACGTCAAAATGCCATCAAACTCAAAGCTTCCTGAATGGTAGTATCAAATCCTTTGTCTTTTAACTATCTACTTATTTATTTTTAATTGACACAAATCCTTTGTAGAGAAGATATTAATTCTCAAAGGGACTAAGCTGTTAAAGTAGATCACAAGACAGGAGACGACTCAGATGAGCATACATGTAATTTTCATTTGGCATTTGAGAAGATAAGATATGCTTGTACATCCACATTGCCCATGGCCTATGAGTGTAGTAATGTCACTACGTTCAGGCACAAAGGGCTGCAAATTGCAATCAAGCAAGGCCAGGCAATTAGGGAAAGGGAGCAAAGGCGGGGGCCAAGAGGGGAAAAAACTGATGAAGTAGTTAAGGTTACGGGTGCTGACGTTGCATATAATTGCCAGCACAACTAAGCCACCGACACACAAACACCCCCATCCCTCAGGAAAGAAATGGAAAAAGGGAACTACCTATTCAGCAGTTCATAGAAGAATCCAAGCAACACAGCTCAGTACAATTTTGAAAGCATACTAGAGGATTTACAAACCCTATTGGCATCTTATAAAGACTCACTAAACCTTGGGAACCAGCCACATCACTAAATAATTAGAACCCTTCATATTTATAGATGATTTGCTTCCTGATCATCTTTACTCAATAAACTAGCAGGCCACAGAGCATGTAGCAGCTTTTACCGGCACTAGAATGTCACCACCTACAGATTGGACATTGGCAGCAGCAGCTTCCAGGCGTTCCCATGTTATTCTCCTCCTCTCAGCCGCGGCACTTGACTTTGAATCTTCCTCCTCCAACTTAAGTTGGCAGGCAAGTACCAGATCCTCATCCATCTGAGAGAGCATCTTCCTGACATTCTGAGTCAGGTTGAGCACTGCTTGATTCCAGTGATTTTGGGTGTTATGTACGAGAGCTGAGAAGACAAGAGGCAGAATCACCTGCCGGTTTTGTGTAATAAGATTAAGGATGTGCTCATTGTTCCATAGCAAATGGGCTCGTTCAGCCACCTGAACGCACAGATGGAAAAACCTCATTTATATTCTTCAGAATATAAGCACCAAACACCATTTCACTAAAAATTGTATGGCATGATCCCCAAAGACTATATCAAAATCTATGTCCAAAATGTTGTGTCATTTGCAGAAAGCCATATGATGCATTTGAGTGCACAAGCTCAATTATTCAAAGAAAAGAGATGAAAGGACAAATGGGAGAAACTCCTAACAAGTGTAGAAGAAAATAAACCAGAAAAATATTTGTCCGCATGAATGGATTGCAAAAAAGATGAAAGTACTGCATCAACTTCGAATTCCTTGCCAATCAAATGGATCTTCTCTGAATGAGGTAAAAGAAAAGATGCTATTGTAATAGGACAAAACCTTTAATCACACACAAAAACTGGCTCTTACATGAAAATGCACGCAAAAAGAGAAGCAGAAACTACCTGGTAATGTGAGCTGTTGAGGCAGCAACTTATGCGTCGAAATAGTGGGACCATAGTCTTCTGGAACTCAACCGCGCTAGTCGTTTCCAAAATTTCTTCCAACTCACTTATGAACATCAACTCCTTTTGGCTATTCGTTACTGGCCAGTACTTTAATAGTCCCTTTATTACAGTGCTAGCCAGTTTTGGATCCTTATCTATGAACTGTACAACACAGTATGTTAACTGCTGATGATAAACACCCAAAGATTTGGGTTTGTGCAGAGGAATCAAAGCCCTCGACAAAAATATTTTGTGCTCCTCTTTCAATGGCAGGGCAAACCCACTAATTACACTCCCAAAAATCTCCAACAGCTCAGCAATTCCATTATGCCGTTCAGTCTCATAAACAAAACGAAAGATGATATTGCTAACAGATTTCCTAATAAAAGGCCTGTGCACCGTGAATTTCCCGTATATTCTATGCAGAATTGTTTTCAAGCAATCTCTTTCTCTAGGGTCCTCAGAGTCAAAAAGGTCAAGTAATCGTAATATAAAGGCATGATCAATGTACGTTTTTGCAACCTTCATATCAAGCGAGTTATAATTGATAAATTGAAGGAGAAGATCATAAACAATTTGCAAGTGAGACCAGGCAGGATCAAACATTGGTTCTTCATCTTCTGTTTCACCACCAGAAGAATTGGTACGATATTTGGGTGGGAAAACCCTGAATAAGTTACTTGCACACATTTTACACACTGCAGTAATTGCTGGTTCAGCGAACTTTGCAGACCCGGATGAAATAAATTCAACAAGTTCTAGCAAGATTTGACGTTTCCGCTCTTGCTCAGTGCTGTTCTTATCGAGATCACTCATATCATAAACTTTGCAGCAAAAATTCAACTTACTAATCCACAGGTTTTGCTTCTGTGTGTTTGAAACATCTTTGAAGGATAGATCGGGGTCAACTGCTTCCACTCCGGCACTCATACTTGCTGGGAAAACCACAGAGGATACCCGCTTCACAACATTTAATTTGCTTGAAATGGTACTCCCAACATTTGTACATTGAAAAACATTGGCAAAACTTGTGGTGTTCCCAGAATCACTCCGTGCAGAATCAGATTGGTCAGATTTTGGCTTCCTAGGCAACTTGTTAAGAATTTGCTTTAACATGGCGGCTATGCTGGAAGCCTAACAGAAAGAACACCAGCGCCTAATTAATTACTATCAGCAAAAACATAGTACCATATCTTTTACGTCAATTATTCAGTTAACGAGAAAATCATCCAAACTTCAAAGTAAAGTAATAAGCGCAGCAACCAGCCAAAATGATGGAAAGCATGGCATGTGTAAGGGACTTTTAGGGTGTAACCAAGACCAATTTAGAAATGTAATCGGAGCACAAAACTGTAAGGACTGAGAAAAGGAGGTGGATAAAATCCCATTTTAGAAAGAAAATTGAAGCAGAGATGAGGACCATAGGTGTATCACGTCTCCTAAAGCTGAACAATTTAAAAGGTAATGCAATATATAGGATATAAATAGATTATTAGATTGGTGAACATACAAATCAACATAGAAATACTACTTTCTGCGTATGAGAATGAAATACAACTACATATTTAACCAAAAGTAGTTCAAGGCGCGTATGTCAAGTGAAATGAAGATAAACATAATAAACATATTCCATACATGGCATTGAAATATCTTTTCAGACATCTAAGTAGCAAATCCCAACCAGATCTAACTTGTGCCCATGAAACCCATGAAACTATGGTAAGAGTTATAACAGAATTCCACACACATGGCAGAATGTTCAGTATCCTTCAACTAGGAACAGCAATGAAGAATAAAACTACTAATTTGTCGCAGAATACCATAACTCGCCTTTCTCCGCAGCACCAGCCAAATATAAAGTCAGATCACGTTTCACCTCAGCAAATTGTGGAACAAAATAAAGCGAAAGGCAGGAGCAAAAACCCAGAAAATACGTAGGCGGTAGAAAAACAAAAAAAATTTAAATGGAAACGCCCCGTTAGCCAGAAACTAACAAATTAATAATTAACACAAATTTTGAAATTTGCAAAAGCGGATTAGTGAGTGAGAGGAACAGGGATCTGAAACTAAAATTAGATGAAAAAATAGAGCAATCTCGATCACTTAAGGAACCATTGAAGAGGTGCACAATCCTTGAAGCTTATTATCACCACCAGAAAAAGAGAAAAGAAAAAAAGAACCCTTTAGTAGGATAATTCAGTTAAAATCCAAGGTACCTCCAAACTGTGAGGAACACCACTAGAACTAGAGTATTTAAGAACCCAAACACAGTAGTTGAGAGAGAAACAGAAAAGACCAACCTGATTTCTTTGAGAGAAAACCCACTTCAGATTAAGACTTGGAGGGCTACTCAAAGAAGGTGTTTAACAATTTCCATGAAAATCAAGCATAGGTGGGGTACGGAACAGAGCACAAAGCAAGATGGGATTATTGAAGAGGGTGGTTCTTTTTCTGGGTAGCGAAGAAACAGAGAATGCAGTATGGGAAAATGATGTTGATCTGAAAAATGATAGATTTGTTATTGCTTTAGCTGGAGACTGGAGAGTGGAGACCCCAACTGGGTATTTCCATGATCGATCCCCATGAAATTGAAATGGTACACAGGTTTCGCTTTCCTCGATTCAAGAGAATAAGCGATGAGACATGTTTCTCAGAATTGTAGGTACAGCAGTTCATTCACCACCGAACCCAACTCAAGGTAAATAAAGCAAACTACTATTAGTATTTCTGCGTACCTTCCGTTTTTCTTTTCTTCATTTTGTTATTTTTTGTAATTCAGAGGTTTAAGGAAAGTTTTGGTTCATTCAGAACATAAATGTATTAATTAGTGATGTGTCATATTCTACCCAGATTTCATGCAAATTAACAGAGTCTCAAGGCTTGATGGAGTCAACTCTGTGTATTCTTCTCTTAGAAAAAATGAAAAAGTAAAAGAAATTTCTTGTTTTTGGTTTTTACTAAGTCATATAAAGGTTATGTTTTTTACTTGGGGCAAAACCCTAATTGTCAAAATGTTCAATTATCTCTATTTTATAAAAGAATTACAAAGTCTCAGACAAATTAAAATAGAAGGGTAGAATATGAAATGATGACAGGAATTAAATATTAGAAATTGTTATAATAATAATCATATTATTATTATTATTATTAAAACTACACGCCAAATAAATAACATGTATGAATTATAGGAAATTGTTATTGCAATATTGTGAACAATCCAAACTCTATTCTTGCAGTATGAGAAAGTATAGAATAATTTTTTCAATTTTGTTTATGAAAAGGAAAAACATTGTTCTTCAAAAAGGAAAGGGCAATGATTTCAATTTTAGACATTCCAATCTTCAAACACGAAATAACAAATACTAATACTTATTGTTTGATGGGGACAAAAAGTTCTTGAGGCTCATAGGTTGGGAAAAACTAATGTTATAATTGTTTTGTTATAAAAACTTCATGATATGATTATTAAATTTATAAAATTAAATAATATAATTTATAAATTATTAAAATTATGTAAAAATAAAATTACAAAAATCTCATGTATCGCATAAAGTAAAGAAACGATTGAGTCGGTGAATTTCGGTGCACAACTTAAAGCTTATATTTTATCAATTTGAGTTAACTTTAGTACTAAGAATTTAAATACTTTAAAAAAACTTATTTTAAGTTTAATTTAAGTTTTATATATAAAAAAATTTATTTAAAAAAAATATTTATTTTGATATTTTTAATATTTTAAAAAAATTAATTTTTATCTAAGAAAAATATTTTAAAACTTTTGCTGAGTGACAATGGTAAGAAATGGGACATAGAAGAAAAAAAGAAGGGATAGGAGAATCTAGGGAGAGAATCACCAAAAAAAGGGGGACAGCATCATAGGGGGGAAAACACAAGAGCGGGGGTTAAATAGATGTTCGCAAATTGCTATGCATTCTAAAATTTTTTTAATAATATATAATAATAATACTTTGTCATATTTGGAGAAGGAGAAATACTATTTCAGGTAATTAATAGATTATAAAATATAATGTAAATTATTAGTTTAATTGAATTATATAATTTAATTTATGAGATTAAATAAAATTTATAATTTAATTATTAAATAAATTTTTTTATAAATATTAATATAAACAACATAAGAAATCTTTTGGAAACAAAGTAGAAAACCAATTCATGATTAGGATTTTCTTTTCTGTTGCACTAATGATGTCAATTTCTTTGGATCCAGTGGATCAATAAATGAACTAGTCAAGGTGCACAAAAGTTTACAAGCATACTTTATACAGATGTCAACATTTTGTCTAAGAAATTAACTTATGCTATAAAAAACAATGGTCATTTTGAGGAACAAAATGATGGGTTGCTCCTATTTTAGGCACCCAAAAGAGGGTCTTGCATTGCGTCCTTGACATGAGGGTCACTTCCATCATCTGTTGTCTGCTTTCCTTCCCGGCTGTATTGTATCCTACTCTAGGTGCCTCAAAGTCACGAACTGGGTATAAATGGCCATTTTTATACACGGTATGTTCACACTCGATTAATTTTTATTTTAAAATATAATTATATAATTTTATTATTTTTATAATAATATTTTTAAGCTTAAATTTAAAGTTTTAATTTTTAAATTAAAATTTATTGAAATATAATTAATTATTATTATATTAACTATTTATGAGTAATATATGAATATAGGCATATTTATGTCAAAAAAATATATAGTTATATATTTATATGAGTATGGATATATTTATTATTAGTTTTTTTAAAAATTATATCTAATGAGAATATAAATGTATTGTCTAAAATTAAGTTTGGTTAGGTCAGCTTTTTTTTTTTTTTTCACGTGTCTAAGTTCAACGTGTGGCATAAACATGTTCATTGTGAATTGCCGTTGATTCCAGATTCTCACTACATATCAAAGAAGCCATGCTTACATTTAAGTGTTCACGGCCGAAAATATCTAACAAATACATGACCACCACCAGGCTTTAAATCAGATGATTTTGAGGATGACTCTTCTGTTTTGGGATAAAACCCAAAAGTTAGTAACTCTCCTCAAAGTGTGAGTTGAAATTATTATCAAAATTGGTATAAAATGATTCATAAATATTTAATTTTATGATCTTCTAATTTAATTTATAAAATGTAATAATTTAAAATTGTAATTAATTATTCAATAAAATTTAATCTATAAAAAAAAAACTGTCTAAAAAGGATTTAAATAAGATGGTTGATTGTTGTGTCAATAATTTGTGTGAGTTGATGTTACTTGTATGGTGATGTATGATCTGGTTGTCTAAGTAACATTACTGAACTGTTTATCTGAACCACCCATCAAACAGCACTTGTTTTTTTGGTTCCATTTCATGTACGTGGGGAATGGTAAGCCACACAAAGATTTGAGACTGTGATTGGTGGACTCATATAAATAATAATGTAGCAGAGATTGGTGCTAAGTTGAAAGAGAAATTTACTAGCTGTTGGCACCCACACCCCTGCTGCTTCTGCCTCTGCCAGCTTTACGGGGACTTCTGTTCCCCCTTCACCCGCCTTGCCCATGGGTGCTTTTACTTTTCCTTCTACCCTTTTTCTGTGGCTACAAGTTATCAGGACATTGGCTATGAGATTCAGTGCTCATTCTGGATCTAACTAGACAGACAAAGTTCCCAGTTTTTCTGTTGAAACCTTAAATTACTGTATTCCATACAGTGAATCATTTTCATATGTAAAAATCTTAAAATTATGCAAGTTCTATTACTGTAGATTCCTTCCCCTTTATGTTGTTTTTACCGACATGATTGACTTGACCTCCAATCGAATTTTTCAACTTTAGAATCTGAATATATAAGAGAAATAAACATAAAATTAAAAAAATTATAAAAAATAAAATTTATAAAATATATTTTAATATAAATTAAAAAAGTTGATAAAAAGTTATAAAAATCAATAAAAATAAAAGATCTAAATCTAGCTTGACCTTCAAACCTAGGCCCCTATGGCCAAAACTAAAACACCAAAAATATGGAATAATAACCAATGGTTTAGAAATTAGAAAACTTCTCTGGTTTAAGCACATTAGACACTTCTACTATTAGCAGTGCAACTACAGTCTACAGTCATCTTACGTGACAAGTTGCCCCTCTTCTTCTGAAAACTAGGCTGACACTGGGGCTTTCAGCCTTAAACACAGCACGGACGACTTCAAAGCCAAAACTCACTGGCCCAAGCTTAGGGTCCGGCAGAAAGTAAACTAAACAACCGCAGATGCACAAGCCACCGAACCTCAACTCCTACCCATGATTCTATAATCTAACTCCGGATTTAAAGTAGCTGACTTTCATACCTTTTTATTTGGATAATTTTATCTTCAATTTATTATATTTTATATTTAAATTTATCTGTATATTTTAGTTTATTTTATTTTATTTTTCTCTTTATTTTGTCTATTTTTCTTTTTACACACTTTAATTTTCTCACAAAAAATTAGCCAATCCTAACCCACATGTTTCTAACTAACAAACGTTGCCAAAATTTTTTCTTATTTTATTTTGAATGTCACTTTTCTTAGAACTAAGGCTTTTACTTTTAATCTTTAAATTCTTCTATAAAATATATATTTTGATAAAGCAAGAATTTTTTAATATCAAAACAATTTAAGTTTTTTTAGTTTCAATACATTTTTAAAACAAATTATTTAAAAGACAACTATTTAAAATCAAAGGGAAGTAATATATATAACATGATTGAAGGCGTGAAAAATAGAATGCGGCAATGCACCCGAACAGTTCCCGTGTGAGACGCTGACATTCAAGCTGGACCATGCAATCTTAGTTGTATGCGACGGACAAGTCATTCTTGCCTACAGGCTATACATAAAATTTAATAATGGCACTGAGATCACAGAAATTCGTATCTTTCCAACAAGGGCCGAGAGGAACAAAATTTAATATACGTGCCAAGCCATTTTGAAGAAACAAGTACTTGAAGACAGCCTAGCTGATATATGCCATGATGCGTAACCCATAATTGACATGATATATGCAACACAGAGAGAGAGAGAGAGAGAGAGAGAGAGAGAGAGAGAGAGAGAGAGAGAGAGAGAGAGAGAGAGAGCTAATTACAATGAGAATGACATTACTTTCCAATTTTCCCCCTAACCCACCAAGGTAAGATAAATCAGAAGGCATATATAAAGCAAGTTAGTCCGGGAGGCAGAAGCAATGTGCACATAACGAAGAGCCCAACGCTGCTCCAGCCATCAGCCATATTAAATCTTAGGTGCTCTCGGCTGGAATTTGATTCACAACACCACAATTGTTCACATGTTTGGGCCTCCACTCAGTCCTGCCTCTCACAACTTCAGCCCCATCCTCCAGTCGAAGCAGATGCTTGCACTCAACTTCCCCGTCATGAGCTAAATTGCCAACATCAGCACCAGAGATAGCAGTCAGTGAGCGCAGCACACTGTCTCTACCACACTCCCTCCTATACTCCAAAGTCATGGAAGCAAGCTCATGACTCTCCAAGATTGACTGTGGAGCACTCTGTGGCAATCGAATTCCTGAGTTAGGAGGCATAACTAACAAGACACCAAATAAACATATCTAGGATTTACACTTGAAGAATACTAAGCAACAAA
The DNA here is from genome assembly GCA_037013595.1 of Dicorynia guianensis. NCBI lineage: Eukaryota > Viridiplantae > Streptophyta > Magnoliopsida > Fabales > Fabaceae > Dicorynia > Dicorynia guianensis. The sequence continues at coordinate 27,770,827 of JASUAB010000015.1, forward strand.
CATTGATTCAAAGTGATCCACAAAAACATATGTCAAGAATGCTAATTATATTTTTAGGCCTTTTACCAGGAAACAGAGCATGTTACTAAAGAATTATAATCACATATCATGTTTCAATGCCACTTCATTGTGTTCCTTGAGCACACGAATCTCTTTCCTGAAGCAATCAAATGCCCCTAAACTGCTCCAAATGATTAAGTATGTCTTTAAATGACTTCCACAACAACCATCTGCCCTATATAAATTCCATCATATGCATATTTTATCAAATGTATATTATAAAGGGAAAACAGCTCCCACTTAAAAGAGCTTTACCAAATACTCACAAAATAATTGTGAGTTGTAAGATCAGTTGAGCTTTAATTCAGATTGTGGGACTTATTAAACTGACAGTTCAGATTGTTTTAAGTGAGAGTTTTATAAAATTCTGTTTATAGAAATAGTAAGATCATCCAATGAAACACCCACAATACACGAGGCAATATAGATCATATCTCAAAACCAAACTCAAGATGGATACCAATATCAACCAGCAAAAGAAATAACGCAAAGAAAGATATAACAAGATTGCACCATTATCATATATATTATTTACTTCTCACCACTTCGGCTAGCTAAACTAACAAATGCCTAATTCCAGTCAGACAAACCCATGTTTGCCACCAAGAATTTTGACTGCACTTATGCTCCGTTAAAGACTCATGGTAAGCATATGATACCAAAAATAAACTGAAACATACAGAATAAGAAAAAGAGAAATACAAAAGCAGAAGATGACAAGAATAAGGGAACAGAAAACTACCTCCAGGATCCAGCCAACATACTTCACATTGTTAACATGCAGATTGACATCTAAATCACTCCATCTAGGCTGAATATACAAATAAAGTATATATCATAATTAGAAACAAGTAAGAATAGAAAATAAATCAATGATAACAAGTACAAAATCTGCCAACATACAGTTAACCCAGTATGAATATAATCTGCTGTATTGTCGTCAAGTTTAGGTAGTTTTCTGTCATCCTCTTCCACAACCGGAGGAGAATTCACAAAGTACGACCCTATCTCCCCTCTGACTTCTTCAGGAATTTTGGATAGCCTCCTTGTCAGTTTATTCATCATGACCCAAACACTGTAGATCATCAAAACCAAAACCAACAGATCACAAACCCTTTAAAAGCTACTCCTTCTAAGTCCAATATGCCACAAGCTAAAGGCTTATACTTAATAATGAATTTGTAAGATATTAAGCATTGCTGGTAGAATAAGAGATTTCCACCTACAAAAACTGATATGCTCAAATTGGCAGTGTGTTGCCCTTTATCAAGATTGCCAAAAGCATGAGAGAAGTAAAATAAAGATTTCAAATTTCATTTGTGATATACTCGTGTATAGAGAGAAATCAACTGTACCCATTACTTTTATTTGAGCTTGCAAAATTTTAGTTGATCTCACCAGTCATACAATTCAAAGAAACAATTTAAAACATGTCTGCTGTTCAGCAGCAGGAGGAAATTGATGATTCCAGGAGGCAATTTCTACCTGGAGGCTCTTGTTAAGGGTTCACCAGTTTTGCAATCACGCACAAGCCAATCACGACGCATACCATTCTTTCCAGAGGCAGAAACCCAAGTGTCTACTTGGACAACATCACCCCTGAAATGCAAATATTCACTTAACTTCAGATGACAGTTTCATAATCTTCTGCAATAATCCTATTACTTTCTCTAACTTCCCATCCAAACAAGCATGCCACAATAATTGAAATCATCTAGATCCTCAGCGAACACAGATGATATATAACTTGCAGACAAGATTAGAGACCATCAGATCAAAACAATATGCAAAGTACTCATGGATTACTTGCTTCTACAGTCTCTTTCAAATATCTGCATCTGCAATCAGATTTCTATCACAATTAAGAACTAGGTTAACCCACCAAATCAATAATTTCCACTGTATTTATATTTATTTTAGCAGCCCTAAGGCTTTGTATTTCCCATAGTCTGTCTATCTAGATAAGCTTTAGGTTTCTCAAATGCATTATCATGCCAAAAGAACTTCAAAAGTACTACAACATTCATGGGAAAATCTCAACTATTACACCAACTCTTTGGTACAAGATACACGATACCTTCAGAAGTAAAAATTAAAAAAGAAAGCAGGAGTACAAAAAAGTTCAGTTAGAAACTATGAAGAGTTGTTATTCTTCATAAGGACCACGTCAACAACTGGAAAATTAGCAGCTAAATCTGGATATCATGTCAATTCTACACATTGAGTCAGGGTGAATTACCATGTAGGATAACGATCGACCACAACCTGCATCCGTGTAACCACCCATATTAGGTTTTTTTTGCACATCTCCGGTGTAGAACCAAAGCCATCACCAAGAAGCCCAGCAGTCTTAACATGATTAAGTGCAGTTTCCTGTTACCAAAAAACCATTAAGTAATCTAGTCTAGAATTCATGCCCTGCTATTATCTGCAAATAATTTTCACTCCTGCACAGTAACACAATCTTTAAAGCTAACTACCAGCAATCAATTTGTTTACAAAGATTAGTCATTTGTTTGAGCACACCTGCAAATGGTTCATCAATGTCTCTATAGATGCTGTTCGATCAGCTCCTATTTCATATGATCTAATAGGGAAGTTTTGCCGGAACACAAGACCATCCTGAACAATTTTTCCTATTCCAAAAGGGTCCATAAGCATGTCAGGTCGCCTGGGCTTCCAATCAAGCATCATCCACTGCTTCTCTGCAGCCAGAAAAATTGTTGTAATAGCAGCAAGTAGCATGCTCCAATCAGGTAGCTGGTTGATAAAAGTCCTTGGGGCAGGTGATGGCAAATCATCCTCATGCTTCACACCTTCCACAGACGTAGCAACTGTGGTTCCATTAATCTTAGGAGGGGCTTGGGCATTTGCCTTAACTTGCAAGCCACCTGAAGACACAGGTTTCGACTTGAGTCCTCCAAACTTCACAGATCCACCAGCATGTTTGGTTGTCTTCGCACCAGCTTCTAGTGAGGGTGAAGTAACAGAGAAAAACGAAGAAGTAGCAGCTGTTGCCACCATAATGAATCCTACAGCTGCATGCAAGTCAAAGTGAGTTAAAGACCAAATATCTCCTCACCCACCCTCCGAAGAAGGAGGTAAAAAGAGAAAATGAGGTTAGGGAACAAATCCCATGGATAAAAACACACACACCATTGTACTTCACTCAAGGACTGAACAATCAGAACATCATTTATCACACACACAAATAGTAACACCAAGGAATTTTTGGCAAAAGAATGAAACGAAAACAACCTTCCTATTACACTAGGCAAAGAAGACAGGAGGCGAAGTAGTTCAACAGTCGTTAGAAGTTTTCTCCCTAAACCTTCAGCAACTTCAACACTAAATGTAATTTTAGAACAGATTTTCCAAGCTCTCATATGATTTTGGTACTTTTTTGTCATCTGAAACTCCTGATTAAGAGCATCAACCTGAATTTTTAGACGGTTGCCATCCCCAATTTCCCTGGACAACTTTAACAAGCATTCTACTTCATTTTAAGTCCTCTAAAACTTTTACCAGACAGAAGCGAAGAACCAAAACACGCGTTAATCAAAACCAACTGTCAAATTGAATAAACCCGATTCTTACGAAGTTTGATAGAAGGTCACAAATTCCGCGATGTAAAACAAAGCTACTATTTAAAAAAGAAAAAAGAAAAAGAAAAAATAGTACAACCTTTATGGAAAATTTTTTGTTCATTGACAATCCCAATCCTTGAGAACCCATTTAAAGAAGCTTAGAATAAAAATATAATTTTGAAACTGTTATATAATAAACTAATCAATTAACAAAATAAGAATTAATTAATCCTAAATCCGCAGCAAAAGTCGGTGCAGATCTAACTTTGAAACTAGAAAATTGATACACATTGCATTCCACCACGAAAATCATAACCCTATTGAATCGAAATCCGCAATGAACGTAATTCACCCCTCATTCAGTTAAACAAAAATGAAAAATCAGAAACTCTAATACCGCCTTGGGTAACGGAGGAATGTAGAAAGCAAAAACATTTAGACCTCGATCTTCCCTAGCTAACAAAAACAAAAAGAAACACCGTTGGGAAGTTCTGAAACAACATTTTCCGGGGCGTACCTCCACTTTCTAGGCAGGCAAATAGGCAGAAAAGTTTCCGGGCCATACAGCTAGATCAGACGAGAAAAATGAGGAAGAAAACCCCAAGGGTCCGTACCTTACTCAAGTAGAGAACCACAGCGAGCAGCCGGAAAAAACACGACGGCAAATTATGAACGAAAGGCCAAATGAGGGAAAGGACTATTGCGTCATTTGGATCTGCAAGCAAGGCCCTCCTACCGCGTCGTTTTCAGGGACTGCGATTCTTCTTCTTCTTCCTCTTCTGGAAGCTAATCTCCTTCTCCTTTTGGAACCCAAAATTTCTCTTTTTTCACTTTTCAGCGTATGCCGTTTAACTTTTCAAAAGCCAAAAGCCAAGGGCCAAAGGCAGACGCAGATATATAGAAAGAAAGAGGGGAGGGTATCGTATTTGCAAGTTGAAAGTTAGGGCCAGCCAGCCAGCCAGCCAACCAGCGGTTTGTGGGTGGCGCTGTATTGGCTTCCAGCGACTTTATTATATACTATCCTCCTGGCCCTCCCGCCTCCCGTTCAAAGTTCCAAGCTCCCAGCTCCATTCTTTAGCTTATTTACCGGAATACCCCTATGGCCTTTCCTCAATTTTTCCATTGAGTTACTTTTATTCTTACAGAATAAAATCTCAAAAAAATATAATTTAAAAAATCTAAATTTCATTTTATTGCATCCCTTACCCTTATCAAATTTAACAATCCATAATTTGTTTTAATTAGTTGTTTGTTAACTTACTTTTGTTGGTTTAAAATTTCCCTTTTCCAATTCCCTATTCCATAAAAGTAAGATTTAACAACCCAATTTCCCTTTTCCAATATATGACCAAAACTTTTGTTAATTTAGAATTCCCCTTTTTCAATATCCTGTCGTATAAAAGTAAACTCCAACAAAAAATTACAATTTTCTAATATTTTGACACATATACTATTATTAAACAAAAATCATACATTAAATAGTTGTGTCATTTTTAGGGGATTTAAATTTTTTGACATTTTTTTAATGATTTTAGTGATTTTTTTATAATTTAATATATATCTCATTTTTTCTCTTTTTTAACTTTTTATTTATTTCTTCCCTATAAGACACCTTAACTTTCTTAAATAAAGTCAATGAATCCCAATCTCATTCCTACGTTAAAAACACCTTCAATGCAACTTATGTCAATTTTTTTATTTATTTAAATGCAAGCCTTCTAAATATTTTTTTCTCACTTAAATGTAAGGCTAGATTTATTTTTTACAATAATTTTAAAATAAAATAACAAAAAAAATTGGGGCGATCATTTGAATTCAGAAGTTTGTAATTTATCTTTTAACAGTTTTTTTGGGTCATGATTAATGTTTGAGAATAAAAATGGGTTTCTTCGTTACTTTTATGTGAACTTAATAATTTTATTTATCTTTTATTTAAATTCACAATTGTGCCCCAAAAGGTAGAGTAACTAAAGTTTGGGAAGGTAATGTGGGCCCTCAAATCACAACATAAAAAGCAAAATAAAAAAAAAAAAGGATGGTTTCAAGGAAAACGGTAGCTCTTCTTTGTGGGCAAAATCTAGCTCCTCTTGCAAGCCACAGCAAATTCAAACTTTCTTTGAATGATTTTATTTTGTCAATTATTATTATTATTTATTTTGAGACTTTGATGCAAATGAAAATCACTAATATTTGGAGAGAAAATGGAGAAATCTTATCAATCATGTATCAATGTAGACTTTTATACAAATAAAAAAATGGCATTTGTTGAACAAATAATAAAATAATGAAGGGGAAGTTGGAATTGAGTTTGAATTGTAAAAGGGTTGGGGCAGTGAACCAACTTTTTAGTGTTGTAATATGTGGAGCCTGACTTCTGGTCATTTAGACCCTAACCTTCCAACAAGCGTAGACCGAATCGTTTACTCAAGTTTAGAGACTTCTAAGAAAGCAAATTTGAAATTTTCACGGCTAAAAATTTATAATTTTTGAAAATTTAAATATTTTTCTATAATAGTAATTTTGATTATTATTTATGATATAATTTATTTTTTATTTTTTAATCATTTAAACTATTTTTTTTTAAAAGTCACCTCTTGCCATTGACTTTCTAAGAAACCATAGAAAAGTGGCAATCTAGTTAGTAGTTGAACATGAGGAGGATAGCTTTGTAAGTTTAATGGTGGATAGCAGTTGAAGAAGCCGTTAACAACGGTGTATTAATACTTGCCAACCATTTTTTTTTTGGGGGGGGTGGGGTGTGGTGCTGTCCCTTTGCCCCGTGGAATCGATTTTTGGAAGGAAGATGCTAAAACAACCTGGCGATGGGGCTTGTTGCCAACCCCCATTCAAAGAGATTAAAAAAAGGGTACAAATTTAAATAAGAAATTTTGTTAAGATAATGTTCTTTTACAAAATTATATTTTGAAGAAATTTAAAATTAAAATGAAGGAAAGGTTAGGTAATTGGAGTCAGAAATGAAAGTGAGCGGGAAATTGGCGTGAGCAGAAGCATTTGGATGCTGCTCTGTTTTGGGTAAACGAAGGTGCGGCCGAAGGCAGAGGCACAGTTCAGAGATTATAAAGTAACAGAGGACAACACAGATAGAAAAGAGTGGCCCCTCATCTCAATTTGTGCTTCGGATTCCATGCTCATTTCCTATTTTCATTTTAACTTTGTGTTTTCTAATTTTAAAATAAGATGTAAATAAATAATTATTAATAAAGTTTGAAATATTATTTTAAATTTATAAGTTATTATTTATATTTTACAGCAATTTAGAAAAGTTCTATCTGTGCTTCCCTTCTTGACAACAAAAAAGGGGACTGCTTTCTTTTCCCAAATTTAGATATTCAAGTGGCCATGAATTTGTTTACAGTCGCACGGACCTAGATTGAGTCATTTCTTAATTTCAGAACATTGGGTAAGAAATGGTTATGATCTTGTCATCATAAAAAGTTGTGTCAGCATGGGAATGAATTTGAAAGTCATCCGTTTTATGTACAGTTGTCACAATATATAAATATTATTTAAATATAAATATATACATAAAATATGTATAAAATAAATAAAAATTAATTTCTATCTAATATAACAAAAAACATCGTTATCTATTTACTTTGCATATAATGTGTTCACGTCCATATAATATTTTTCACCAAAACATAACCAAAATTATTGCACCAGAAGTGAATTGGTCGTACTTGATGACATGGACGTTGAAACTCTAAAGCGGGAAGCACGTGTGTACAAAATCCAAGTCATATATAAATGCCTTACAGGCTACAGCTTGTAGATGCCTCTTACTATGGCAGCAAATACCCATGGTCATATCATATACAGGGAACATATATGGCAGCCTACCACTCCACCAACTCCACGCCCATTACCTTGAGATTTTAGATGGAAGTTGACGCTTTTCATGCATTAATTGATGGGAGGGGCAACCGCCATAGTTTGGTTCTCTTTGTAATTCACTCTTCTTCATTTCCAGTTCTGGAGATAAAATTCTGCATCTGACAATGAAATTTCTGTCTGGTAAATGTCACAGCTCAGTCTCAACCGTCTTGTACATCTGACAATTAAGTGTTTTCCTCAACTTAGATTCCATGCCACAAATCAAACAAACAACAGCTAACTACAATTTCCTTTTCCAAATTTGCATTGCATATACAATCTTTCAATATTTTTGGTACCTTTTTTTCTTTATAAAAGTAATATTCTAGTGTGCTCCAAGTGCGATCCCTTGTCAGAAATTAGAGCTTGATTATGCCGGTTTAGGAAGATGCACCAACTTTAGGGCTAGATTTGGTGGAATTAATGTCAAAATCAACCTGGGGTGCCCATGTGGGCATAAAAGAGATGGAACTGACTCAATTGCCAAACCTTGTCATTTTGCACAAGAATATTATGTCCCCCTTCGCACCCCACATGCTAGCTAATCATTTCAAAGGAGTGTGTAATGGATAACGTGGCGTGATCTATAAACTCCTTAATTCTCATAGATTTAACAACCTTTCTTTTTGTTTGCTTGTGTGGTTTTCCTACCGATATTATACATCAAATGTTTCCATTTCAATGCAAGGCTTTTGTTCATGAAGGTTGTAACTTTGACAATTTAACTTCGCTTCATTAAACTGAATGTTGACCAAGTTGTAGATTCTCCATTTTTGGTGAGACATACAAAGGGAGCTAATTAAATGGTGAAGGACATGTCATGGCATCATATCATATGGTTGCATTAATGCAAGACAGTTGAGAGAATGAGAAAAATCCTGTGGTGCATGGGAAGGTGACAGATAAGATCACAACTAATTTGGCTTCTCATTGAATAATATCATTTGTCAAATCCCATTTCTTCTCCCAATTCATGATACTTGAAAGGAAATTCAGTTGAAGCAATATCTATGTTTAATTTAATTTATATCCCATTAACAAAATCGTACTTATAGAGTTATGGTTCTGGGCCTCCATCAAGAGTAGGTTAGAGTATTCTCAATAAAAAAGAAAAGAGAAGAAAGGGAGTTAGGTTAGAGGTTGTTGAACCATAGCCCACGTCGGCTGATTTTGATACTAGAGCCAAGCTTGCTACTGGTTCATCTTCATCAAGCCACCACAATTTCAAACGTTGATGCTCTGAATTAACTTTTCTTATACGAGTTAGTTGAGCGCTAGGCGCTAGGAGTTTCACTTATGGCTGCATAGGGCGTGCTATACGTGCCTGCCAGTTTTTGCCAGCAGAATTGGTAGCTTTAGTACTAATGCTGTCAAACTGCCATTGTTACTATCCAAAATGTGGGAGCTGCCAACCGTCAAAGGCCGCTTGTTAGTACATCAATTTGTGTCTCACATTAAGATCATCTAAAATGACTTAAAATGACGAGAGCTTTGCGTAGATTATAAGTAAATAATTATTAATAAAAAATAATAATATAAAATTTTTTGGATTCACAAATTGCATATATTTATATTTAATAATAATTTTTATTATTAATTTTTTTATTAATAATTATTTATTTATATTTTACAAAATATAATATACTCTTCACTTAAAAAAAATTTTAATCCAATTGTTAGTATCTAAAAAATAAAATTTAATAAACTTAATAATTTAAAATTTTTAAATAAAAAATTAATAAAAATCTATCTATAAAAATAATAAAACTATTATTATTCTTATTGTTTTTCAAATTTATAGGATCCAGAATTTTTTACCAATTAGTGAACAAGTTAGAAACAGTGGTGTTTTGCATTTTCATGAAGTGGACCGTGACTAAATTTGTGACATGAATATGACTTACTTGTGTATTTGATATCAACGATAATTTCATTGTTTTGGGATTTTGTTATTGTAGACAACAGAAAAAAAGAGAGAGACAATGCAACATAAGCAGGTTTTGTAGAAAAACGTGTAGACGTCATAGCAATTATGATCTCAACTATGCGAAAATGCATAAAGTCAAACCACTATTTTGTAGCGCATTCGTAAATACACTCAATTTACAAGGAAAAGGGGGAAAAAATGCCTCCTTACACTGACGAAATATTTGCTCTAAGAAAATTGGGCATGCTTCCCAGTTGTGATCCCAGGAGCAAGCAGACAACAGAACTGTACAGTATTACTATGCAGGCAAGCTACTTAGATGCATGGATGTACCCCCCATCATGCTGCTAAATTAATCTCGTTTACTGTACTATAAAATTTGATCCTGCTTTCCGTTTAAGTCTGATGTAGAAGATAGAGGAGATCTGGAAGCAGGTTGTGGCGGTGGAGCTGTGAGGGTATAAGTGAGTCTGGAAGATGATGAATTCTCAATCAGACCAGCAATCCCAGCAGCTGCGAATTGAGCATTTGAGGGAAGGAAGAGGTCATGCTTCTGGTCTTTGTAGGCACTCCAAACCTGCAAAGCGGGAAGTACCATCAGGGTAAAAGGTTACAAATTTGCGGACCACTCCACAAAGAACAAAAAATGGTGGCAAGAAGTGAGAAGTCAAAACGCCAGCAAAAACCAATAAGACGAGTTGAGACTTACGTCAGAACTATTCAATATGTCTCGTACTTTCGTACAATGGGCTCCTTCAGTTGCAAAAGCGTGCAAGACCTGAATCAACATATAAGTTAACTTATCAGCAACGAAAGAATTAACAAAAAATTGGTTCAAAGGAACCAATCTGATCAATAAAAGCTCAGATAAATAAGAACTTTTCTCAAATGGTTTGTCGATCAATTATGCCGTTACTTGTAAAGAAATAAATCACTTGGGAAAATGAGTAAAAAGAATTGGTAAAATAAAAACAAAGTTGTTTGGATAAAAAGGATGAATATTATTTTTTAAAAAAGCCAAATTCTGTTAGAGGAGAAAAGAAGATCCAAACGCTTAGCAGCGAGGAGAAAAAAAGATCCAAAACACTTAAGAGTGAGAGAGAGACTCAGGAACCTCAATTGCAAGCACCCTGCCAATGGATGCTTCAGATTCATTCCACTTCATCTGAGAACAAAGCCCATTCCTTCCCCCAGTCCTCCAGTCTAGAAGACCAAGAAGTACTTCAACAAGACCAACCCTACATTGTTTGCAAAATTAATCGCGGTAATAGGAGAAAAAATGAATTTCCTATATATATGACATTCCAAGAAACACATAACGGAGTCTTCCAAGTACGTTGTCATTCTTAAAATTCAATATTATAAATATTCTTGTCTTAAACTCAGTAAATTCATCGATTGTCAAGAAACCGCTGAATTAGAGAGAATCAGCACACTGTTCAAGGTCAATCACAACAGAGATTTAACTCAGGCAAACATGAAAACTTTACTCGCTGATATTTATTTTACTTCAAATACGATTCCTTTGCCAATTAAGTATACCTTAATTCTTAACCCTCTTATTGGCTAAGACTTTGTTAAATGTAATAGCTAACGTATAATTTCCCTTAAATTTCTGGAAAACATTCCAAAATAAGACAGAGACAGTTGAGAGACACAATGCTAATACACACATATCTAGGTCATAGAAAGGGAGAATGACATCTTTTGGAGTTTGCTGAGTTCAATTCAGCAATTACTCCAACTTTAAACCCTTTATCCTATCATACTTTCATTGAACTCTAAAGTAAGTTATGAAGTATCAGGAAATCATTGGAACTATAGAAACTTTTTATTTAAACAAAAAATAAATAACAGTCCAAATTATTTTTAAACTGTTTCTTCTGAATTTTACTTGCTTCTTTTGGCAGCTGTCTTCCAGCAATACAAAGTTTTATCATAAATTTGGATCTTCAAAGTGTAAATTACTATCACTTAACAGAAAAACTAGAAGTGTATCAAGTAAAGATGAGGTACTCACCTAAGTCCCTGTGCAACAAGAGCATCCCTGGCTCGGTTCCCAGCAACCACGACACGTTTTAGGGTCTCAAGAGCTAAAATGCTTCCACCTTGCCACCCTATAGCTTTCATTAGAAGAGGAACAACCTAGAGGAAGAAGTTTAAAAACTAAAATCAATACAGAAATTATAGGCAAACAATAGTTAGTAATAAAGAACCATGTGAGTAACATAAACAGATAACAGAAAGCACCAGTAATAGAGCAACCTCAAAAAAGAACTCATCATTGTAACACAAGACCATTAAATCCTTAAAAATATACCAATTATCATAACGACACCTTTTCTTTCTTTTTAATTAACAGTACTTATCAAAGCCAAATTTAGCTTCTATTGAATGGGATGCCCCCACAATCCTCAAGCTCAACCTTATTAGCTAAACATTTCTAGCTTTCACATTTATCATATGGCTTATCAACCAAGACTAGTAGCAAACAGTTCACAGAAAAGTCAACAGTTGCTTTTCACTCTGGTGAAGCAGGGCCATTAACTTTGTGGAATTCAAGTTTAAAGAAAATGGGGGATCTGGTGAGATTTTAAGGATACAGGTGAATTAGAAAGAAACGAACATTTAGATGAACAAGGAAAGAAAAATCTCATGTCAGAAAAGATAGTTTTATTGATAAAAGGAAATACATCAGACAAGATAGTTACCACAGTGTTGCAAAACAAGAAGATAATAATTGTGTCATTAATTTGGTTTTATGTTAACATTTATGATGTATTAATTATTTAAGAATTAATGTTCTAATTGGGGACTTAGGGTTTAGGTATTCTAGTTTAGGGTTTCTTGAGCTTTAAGTTACCTTTAATTGTCTTTACAGTTTCTAGGGTTTTAGTGTTGCCTATTTAAGGCTTAGTTATTATCCCCAATATTTACACTTGGTATAATTATTGATTTATTCAGAGATTATAGGCCTTGGGTGAATTGTTTTCTGTTCCCATCTTACATTACATAGTGATCTCTCTCTTGTAAATAATATTATATTTAATTTACTTCATTTTATTTTTATTTAAAGAGATAAAAGGGCGAATTTTACTTAAATAAATGTGTTGGAAACCAGGCATACCATCAATACAGTTCAAAGTAAAGCAGAAGTAGGATAACTAGCATAAAGGAATGACATTTAACTTTGAATATAGAAAGCAAATGTTGTCACATACCTGAGGTGTTCCAACACTTGTTGCTGCCATGGCTTCTGCACACGTGGTACTACCCGCAAGTTGATGCAGGACACGCAAACAACTTAGGCGCACACGTTCTTGGGGAGTTTGTGTGTGCTCTGTTGAGCCATTGTCTGGGTCATATGTTCTGTCTGCATGGTTGCCATTATTTACCTCCCCTGATGCCATTGTTTCTCGCCTTCCTTCAAAGGCAACAGCAGCAACAAGTTTGGGCACATATCCAAGATATCCAACATGATCTGCTAGTGCAGGATGCACACGCAACAATGAAACCAATGCAGCAGAGAGGAGCAGAGGCGGCTCCAGATCAACAGCCTGTGTCTCATAATGTGTGGCCGCAATGGATGACAAATACTGATCTAGTAGCCCTTCCAAGAATCTTTTTGGATTTCTCAGGGGGAATTTAGGATCTTTCAGAAACAGCCGAACATAGATGCCACCAACCTGCATTGACATAAATAGCTTAGTCAAATTTACCAGAGAAATAATCTGATGCTAATCATAGCATTTATCAGAAGATACCTGTGGCTCATCTCTCATTTCCTGCTGCCCAGATGCCTGCTCAGGTACATCCCAATCAATAACACGACCTTTCATCGTTTCATGGTAAAGGTTGGATGCCATAGTTGAAATTTGTGCAGATAAAGAAGCTGCCATTGCTGGTGTCCATACAAGTTCTGGTGTCTCTGTAGTCTGCTCGAGAGCAACCACAGCAGCCTCACCAGGTCCATCCCTAATAACTGACACAAGGCCATCTGGAAGAAACCTTGCCAGCGTTATAGCTACCCTTGGTCCATGCATTGGTTGGCCAATAAGCTTCCCCAACAAGGAGGCTGCCATTGCCCTTTGCTGAAGAGCAATTTCTTCTGCAAAAAATTGTTTTCCTTGTCAATCATGCACAAATCTCCAAGCAGATTCCATAAATGAGAAAAATAAGGTAACAAACTTATAAGTAAAAAGTTTTCTACCCTTCAATGGTAGGAGTAGTTCAAGAATGTACACAACTCCACCATGCTTGGCAGCTGCCCAGGCAAGTTCTGGTGTGCTTGCCAATGCATAGAGAACATGGAGAGTCCCTTCACGACAACTTGGGGCTGAGTGAAGCATTTGTAATAAAAGGAGAAGACTAGACCCATCTGCAACCATGGCTCCCAAGCAGGGAGCATGTGCCGTCAAGAGGGACAGCACTGCCAGGCAAAGTTGAGGAATGTTACTGTTTGATGCTTCAGGCAGAGAAAAGCATTCAAAAAGAGGCAGTAGCTTGTCTTTGTTTGAAAATATGGAAGCCAAGTTTGGATTGTTAGTCAGTAAGTTCTGCAGTCAACAAATAAGAAAAACAAGTCAGATGTGCTGAACTAAATGTATCTCACTAGACAAACTACCACTATGCAATTAACCTGAAGGGAGGCTAAAGCCAAACGAAGATTCTTAACCAGCTCAAGTTCTTCCTTGTCTGTTACATGTACATCTGATGCTGTTACGGCATTATCCATGGCATGCTCTTCATTAACAGATCTATCATCGATAGTCTCACTTTGATCCTCAGATGTGTGAAGGGACGCAGTAGTGGTATCAACTGTGCCATGAACACCAGCATCTCCAACAAATAGATTGTGCATAAGATATGATATAAAATCAATTAGAGCAACACAAAAAGCTTCTGGTTCACTAATCTCAAAGTCTGGCTGATCATGGTAGACCCTCAAGTAAACATTGCCAATAAATAGCTCTCCTGATAGTGCTACATAAACAAATTCATGGGAATCTTTTAGGTCATATGAACCATCAGGACCTTGAGTTGCACGTTGCTGATCCACAAATTTCATCAGCTCTGCCCGTGTAGAAGAGTTCCAGATAATCTACAGCAAAAGTTCAAAATATAGCATCAATATAATAAAAAAAAAAGAAAAATTTTCCACACACATACATGCACACATAATTATATATAAAATTCACACACACACACAGAAATGACACCCACCTTTAAAATTTATTATACACACACACAGAAATGACACCTAACTTTAAAATTATGTTATTATTTTATATATGTTGGATAAGTAGTTGAATCAAATGATAAGTGGTTAACTTTTAATCCTAGTTAAATCTTGACATTAAATAATGTGAAACTAAATTTAATTGATTCAACTTAAATGTGGGTAATATGAGCCATAGTATAAATACCCTTAAAAAGCCAATTGTACTGTAGAATTGACTTTGGCAATGTATGATTGACATTAAAAGTCAACTATAAGCCTTAAGGCTTACTACCCATCAAATCTAATTTTTTATCGTTTGCATAAAATGGGTCAGCCAGGCCATTCATTAGCTTTCCTTAATTAACTTGATAACTAATCATTAACTCATAAAAGATTATACTTAGATCCTAAAACCTTATTTTTTCTTGCTGAAACAAAATGGAAACAATCAAAAGCTACTAAGGCATCTTATTAAATATTTAATTGTCCAACAGAGTTGGCAATTTAAGTCACTGAAGTTCAGATAATCTGTGCAGATGATAATGAAATAAAAAAATTCCCATCTACACCATTCACAGAGAGAGAGTGAGTTTTACCAGGGAGGATCCCTGGAAGATCCCATTACCAAGTTCCTTCAAAAGAAAAGTAGACAAAAAGCACAACATTTACCTCTGGAGATTCCAGATTTGTGTTTAATTTGGACAGTAGATCTTTGGGTATTTGATCTTTTAACATACTAGAAAGCTTGGGAGTTAGCAAAGCTCTGAGGGCATTAGCTGCAGCCTGATTGTAAGGTGTTGAATTTCCATCACCACATAAGCCACTGAGCCTTGACAAGGCTTGGGATGCCCGTATAGCATGCATGTTTTTTGCAATTTGAACACTAGCACCAACGCCATGTGACTCTGTTGTGTCAGATTCTTCTGCAGTTGAGTCATACTGAAGCAGCAATGGCAAAAGGTACCTATCATGGACAATGCTAAATGGATAAGTCTGAACTTTCACTAAATGTAACTAGAAAGATTTTTGACATATGAAAAACAAAAACTGTCAGACATATACAAGTTGAGTCCATTATCTAACCAACACCTAGAAAAAAAATTTTAGCTTCATGATGCCACGGGAAGTTCTATAAAAGGCATTGGAAAAGAAAGGTGTTTGTATTACTTATATTCAAGCTATAAAAAGATATATATAATGGGGCAATAACAAGTGTGAAAACTCATGGAGGTGTTATGGAAGATTTTCCCATAAAGATAGGTTTGCATCCTTGAGTCATACCTTTTTACTTTGGTTTTGTATGTACTTACTAGGCACATCCAAGAAGCCTTTTCGAAATGTACACTTTTGGTAGATGATATAGCTCTATTAGAAGAATTAAGAGAGGAAGTTAATTTTAAACTTATGGTGTGGAGAAAGGCTTTGAAAGCAAAAGATTTTTGTTCAAGTAAGAGCTAGACAGGTTATATAGAATGCAAGTTTAGTAAGAGGCGTGTTAGTAATGATTTGAAGGTTAAAATTTGGGAGCACATTTTACCACAAGTGACAAGGTTTCGGTATCTTAGATTGATCGTACAAAGTGATGGAGATATTGATAGGGATGTCATACATGGGATACAAGCTAGGTGGTTAAAATGAAAAAATGCCTCAAAAGTCTTTTGTGATTGTAAAGTACTTAGTAAGCTTAAAAAGAAGTTTTATCAAACTGTTATAAAACCAGCTATACTTTATGTTAATGAATGTTGAGCATTGAAGAGCTAACAAGAGCAAAAAATGAGAGAAATAAAGATAAGAATATAGAGATGGGTCAATGAATATACAAGAAAAGATAAGATTTGGAATGATTGTATTCAAAAGAAAGTTAGTATTGCACCTATTGAGAAGAAAATGACAAAAATTCGGTTACGATAGTTTTGACATATGCAAAGAAAACTGCTAAAGGTTTCAATTAGAAAAGTCAATCAAATGGTATCTGGCCCAATGAAAGGGATAAAGGAAGAACAAAAAGACACTTGAACATATTGTTAAAAGGAATCTTATAATAAATGGCGTTCATGAAAATTTGATTTTTGATAGAACCCAATGGCATTGTTTTGATTCATGTAAGCAACCTTACCTGGTAGAATAATGCTTTATGTGTTATTGATGCTAAGGATAAGACTTAGATGTTCAAACAAATGATGTTAAAATGCTTTGAACTCTTAACATCAGACTCATTAATCTAATTTAATAAACGAACAACAAACAAATGCAATACTATACATAGCACATACAAGCACCAAAATATAGGAAGAAAAAAACAAGTAAGGCCATTGCCTTTCTATTTATATTAAGATGAGACATTGGTAAAACAAAGAACTGACATAAAACAATAAATTATCAAATACTGTGTCAGACATTTATCTTACAATTGGTCATCATTGTGCAAGAATGTTCTTAAAATATACATCAGACTTAATTTCTTTGTTGCCATACATTATTTGAATGAATGCAGTGATTACTAATTGAAACACCCCATGTTGGATAATTGTAGCTTCATCAGCATCACTGCAACACCCAAACTGAATCCGAATAGCATCATTACAATCCAATTTCCCTCATAAACCAACCATCACACAGAAATTACATGAGCTTCAGACATGCACATGGAGATCTAGGAGACTGGTTCACCACTTTGACCAAAATTAGGACAGGTTCCCTAGCAAACCCGTGGTTGAGATGGAGCATAAAATCATATTGACTACAAATTGTGGAAAAAATAATTTAAAAAGGAAGACATACCACAATACACCAGCCTTCAGTAAGGCATCCTGCAATTCTGATGAAACAGAAACATTGGCAATAGTCTGTAGAGCAGCGTCAACAGCTGCAGGTACAAGCTCAAGTTCAGTGCAGTGCACAATGTCCTCAACTAGTCCAGAAAACTCAAGCATCTCAGCTCTGGCAGCCTCAAATTGACTCACAACTGAAAATGTCCGCATGATATTCGTAACAATGATGGCAGAAGGTTCATTTCCAGGAGTAGTTGGTTGAAGGATACCCATGCAACGGGAAAGAAGAGTTGCAAGAAGTTGTACTCCCCCATCCCTTACCAACTCTGTACCATTCAACCAAGAAGATGCACACCTAACCACACAAAAATTCAATAGTTACCATAATGTGTGTTAAAACTTATAATCATAACAGATAACCATATATGAATGAATAAAGGATTTTTACGTCAGCCAGACAAGCTCTGATGCTGCAACCAGGAGGGGTGCTCTATCTGAAGAAAGAAAATTAATATCATCCTCATCCACAGTAACTGCGCTGAGCAACATAGGATAGCCAGCATATTTGAATGGCTCCAATATTTCACCATATCTTCTGTATAAAATACACTGTCCCTTCAACAGAAGAAGCAATCTCCAGGGCTGAGGACCTCGCAATCCTTGCATGGTAGCCTAATATGCATTAACAAAGAGTATACAATTTAGAAACTTAGAACAGCAAAAGGAAAGGATCAACAAAAAGGTCAGAGAACAAAAATATATATATACACAAATAGCTGACTGCACATGAAAAAGATGAATCTGTACTGGACATAAAAATGAAAGCCAACAACCATGATCATCATGAAAATCCCATTCCTGTACTTATATATATATATATCACAACATTCTATAAGCATGCTTGCCATGCATTCTGCAGCTGCTTCATAAACAATATTTTACAGCCATGCACAAGTACCATTTTTAATATTAAACATATGTATAAAAAAGAACAGTAACATAATGAAGGCATCATGATTCTCCCTATCTAGCTGTTGTGTCCAATAACCACAGATTTGAATCCTTTCACTTTCTTATTCTCTGACTTTGATAACTTTCTCTTTATTTCTCTCTATAATTTAACGTGTAAATTCCACTTTTTTCTCTCACTACTTTTTTTTTCTTTAATTTTGTATCTATCTCTCTCTTGCTATCCTGTGCCTTAAAGGCAGAGGATCTTGGTCCAATAACCACACCTTAATAATCTAATATCCATTCTTGCCTTTGTTTATAAAAATCTAATATAAGCATTTCTATGCATCAGTTACTTAAATTTCATAAATTATTAACTTATGACAACAAAACAAGTCTAAGGAATACAAACTGATCTGCTAAATTGTTTAACTGCATGCAGTTATATATATATATATATATATATATTTTTTTTTTTCCCTGAATAATCTTAATTCAATAATATTATCATTCCATTTCCACCCAATTCCATGAACCAAACATAAAAAAGGGAATGGAAGAGATTAAAATGTGATTTCATTCTCAAGGGAACCAAACAGTGGATTAGGAGTGGCCATTGCATTTCTATTCCTATTTCGATTATGTAGCAATTGATTCCCAGAACCAAAAGTTCTCGTCTTAAGAGATTATACTGAAAAATGTCTTCAAAGAAGCCCATGCACAACAGGGGAACTTATGCGTACCTGGAGGCATTCATAAGCTTTCTGTACAGCAAGAAACTTTTCCCTTCCTTCTGGGTTTTTGTCAGGATGATATCTCATGGCAAGTTTCCTATATTGTCGCTTCAATTTTTCTTCATCAATGTTCTCAATTTGCTGGGATAAGCTAGATTTTTCCTCTCCTGTCTCCAAAGAATACTTTCTGTCACCATCATCACTAGAAACATCCTCCAATGATATTTCTAGAATTTTGCAAGCTTCTTCTTCAGAAAGATCCATAGGCTTTCTTGTCAACTCTTCACGCCACATCACCAATAATGACTGCAGAAACTCCACGTGTTCGACAATCGGCCAATTTGGAAAACGAATCTCATCACACAGGTTCCTGAGGTAATAACGGTGACACCACATTTCATCTCTCAGCTCTGGGTATGTCACTGGAGGCATAGGGGCATAGTCATACAAAACATGGCAGTGCTGTGATAATTTCTGTGGAAAATCACCAAGGTGCTGCAAAACCTGATAAAGAACAAAGATGAACAGCCTAACTTCAACTATGGACCATCTACCTTAAGAGAAATTAAAGTACACTAAATACTTTATAAAAATAAGTTAGTAAAACACATTAGAGTTTCTACCATTAAGTTTAAATACCTGACAAATTAGATTTTCTGCCCTCATTTTGTGTGTCCATATAATCTCTGGAGTATCAGAATCAGAAACCATTGCTGCAGCAAATGCTGCTGGACCACTACGCTCCAGAACATACAACAAAGATTCTGGGAGAAGCCCACCAAGAACACTACGTTTTGCCAATGGCAATGAAGTTGAAACTGCAGCCTCTTCACCACCATGAAATGCTTGATAGACATGGGTGACAGCAAAGAGTTGTGCAATTGATAGTAGATTGGATCCAGGGTAAGCCAGCGCAAAATAAAAGGCGCCAGTGCTGTATAACCGTATCATGGCCTTGGGATTTCGGGTGACAATAGCCTTCAGTAAAGCAGCAGCCGCCTCAACAATAGTTGGTTCCCCAGAAAGGATGGCCTGTGCTCAATCCCCAAAAGAGTACATCCCAATATTCTAAAATTTAAAATTGAGAAAAAAAACAGGGAAACTCTACAATTATCTATGAACCTAAAATTAATCACATGATATCATCTCCCATCAAGGCACTTCATTTCAGAATAATAAAGGCAACAAGAATCACAAGATAAGACATTTGTAAAGATGAGTCTAGGCATTCAAAAGACTGAATTCAAAGCTTCAAACAACCAATCAAAGAAACTAGCCAAGATAATTTTTGAGGAACATAAGTTACTCAAAATTTGCAACACACATCAAATCCTTCTACTCAACACTAAGTTTAAATTGGCTGAAAATGACAGTAATGATTTTGGAAGGAATGGAAATTAACATTGTAAGTTATATTGCATTGTTTGGAAAACAAAGGCAATAAGAGGGGAATGAAAGTATGAATAATAATTAACCATAATCCCACCCTAATTGATCTCCCAAAATGTGGAGAGAAAGCAAAAAGAAAATGAATACATCAGGTTATTCCCAAACATAAAAATTCATTATCAGTGAAAATGTAAAACTACAATTTTTCCACTCATTCACTTGATTCATGATATTCAAACAAAATTTTACAAAATTATGTTCAGCTTCATCATTTTTGTTTTTCCTTTTCATCTTATTTTTAAACATAAGCTGAGATATTTAAGCCTGCCAAATTGATCTCAGGAGAAGGAAACTGAAGAATATGAAATTCCATTAAACTCTGTCCAAAAGCCATTCGCCAGCCCTAATGCACACTGAAACTATCAGCATGGCTGTTTGATTAATGACACAACTCCTAAAACTTACCTGTGTAATATGTGGAAGGCAGCGTGGACTGGACAAGATTCTTTTTACTTTAGGAGTTGGAGTAACAATCTCTCCTGCATCATCTAAATCTGAATGTGCAGATACCATGCTATGCAATATAGATAAGGCTGCATCCCCAACCTATATTGAAGATCCATGTATTAGAAGGAAAATGAGGAACATAGAATGAAACAAGCATCAAGCAAAACTTGAAAGAAATGTGATCTTTGATATGATAATTAGCTGCAAACAAACTTTCCAGTGAGCAATTGATGCTAAGTGCAGAAGAAAATAACAATCTCTGATTCATCTTCGTTATAATTCCACATTGCCCAAACTGAAGGTTATCGACATTCAAAATAGCAGCATTGTCAGCACTTAGATACAAACACCTAAACATAATCGACCTTTTCCATGTCTCCTCATACTGTGCCCCAAGTTAAAATTTGGAAAAGCTTGGGCTAAACTGTTTGTAATCCACTAATTTGGAAGTTTGACCATATACAAAACATATTAACGACCAGGACAATCTATTAAGCAGTATCTATATAATCCAAGTCAAGAACATATTTTGAATTGCATGAATAAATTGAGTCATTGAGTACAAAATAAGCAAACCCTTAATTAAACAACAACAAGAACCAGATTTATGTGAAATAAAAAAAGCATGAATATCAGTCTATAGGCAGCAAGTACATCAGAAATGGATATTTATATTGATATCAAATCTCCTCTAACCACAACATGACTTTACCTGAGGTGGGGTAAGGACAGGGACTCTAAGGGCAAGTGCCCAACGGAGCTCACGAATATCACGCAACTTTTTCCAATCCAGCATCCTAGAAGCCCAACATCTTGTTGTCCAATCAATAGCTTTCTTGGACCACAGCCTTCGGATAACATCTTTTTCAAGAGGTCCAACTTGGACGCCATCTTTGTCAATATACATCCATTCCTTGAGTGGTTCCATAAAAGCAGTAGCAGCTATAAGATTAGATTGCAAGGGAATTGCCGTTCTCTCCAAAGCTTCATGGACCACTGTAAGCAGATCAACAGCTAATACACAACCTCCAACTAGAACACAATCCTCTACGTTTGACAAAACCTTCATTAAAGCCTGACATTGAGTGAAACACAGATATCCTCACATAATCATTCTGGCTAAATTGTAATATTCACTCGAGTATTCCTTAACTCTCTTTCATAAAGGATACTTAATTAAGTTACAGGACTAGTAAGTTGACAACTTTTATGCTATGGCAATCAGCAGCATTAAAGAAGGTCAAAATTTAAAACAATTTTCTTCTTTTTGCCTCAAATATATGTCAAATGTTAGTGATTAAAAATTTAAGCACAGAAATTAGGATAAACTTCTCCCAGAAGCATGATATAACACAAAAGAAAGCCATCCCAAATTAATTTTTCAAGAAAAAAATACAACAGAAGGAAAGCTATGATTGGGGCAACACAAAATAGGAGGAAGCAAGACAAGGAAATTCAATTTTTACACACCTTCAGAAGTAGAAGAAGTCGGTGCCTCAAAGCTCTATCATCTGTCCTATCCAAGAGAACAGTAATGTGAGCTGTGCCCTCAAAAGGACCTATAGTCTTGTAATGTTGTTCATATACAATTGCCATTGCCCTAGCACAAAGCTCTCTCACTGATGATCCACCACCTCCACCAAAACCATCTAACCTACGCATGTCACACCAATCATCAGATGCACCTAGTTCATCAGGAACAGCACCATCTACAGTAAACCCAGTGTCTGCATCACATAAAAATCGATGGTAAAGTGCTCTAAAAAATGCAACTGGATCACGCAATGGGAAGTCTTGTGCCCTGCCATCACTGCCACTCTCAAGCAGCAGACGCAAATAATACTGACCCACACAAACTTCTTTAGATAAGCTTGGGTACCTAACAAAAAATTCAGGGTAATTCCAAGATATTTGTGAAACACTCTCCAGCCCTGTCATCATCTCCAGTGTAGCAACCCCAGGAGCAATATCTTCAGTACGCTCTTTCTCAACATCTAGTTTATGAACTTCAGCTTTCAAGGCTTCTCTCAACTCTTGCCTGGTACGCTCATTCCAGATCAAATCTGCACGATTGTGATCAAGACCAAAAGCTCGCCAAAATTCAGGCCAATTACATAGTAGCCTACCAGATCCTACAGGGGTGTTTTCCATAACAATTTGAGCAGGAGCTGGAACGCCTGCATTCTCAAAACTAACTGCATTGGTAGCAGGATCAACTGAGTTTGAAAAATCTGGCCCTGCTGATTCATTTGAGTTTGCTGGTGGCACAGTAGCAGAAGCCACAAAAGTTGAATGCCCATTTTGTGCATTTGCAGAGGATCCATTGCTCAAATGTTCACTAGGGTGAACAACTGGGGATTGAACAGTCAAAGCCTGCCCAAAGCTTGAGCTGAGAGCAGATTTATGATAGTTGTCTGAACCCCTAAAAGCAGCAGTCCCTGTCTGCCTACCTGAATCAGCAACATCAAAATTATTAACAGAAGGGAAGGGTTGCTCTTGAGAGGTAGTTCCTCTCCCTATGCGTCCTTTCCTCTGCTGAAGTAAACGTCTCTTTCTTTTCCCAGTATTGGACTCTTCTTGATTCATATCTTCAACTAGAACTCCATCAGACCGTGTGTGCAAATAAGCAACAAGGCCAGGAGGCAGAACTCGGGACAATAGTTCCAGAGCTGGTTGGTAGGAATCTGCCCAAAGAGCAACAAGTTCTCGACTAACTTCACGGCGCTCACCAGCAGGAAGGAAAAATCCATGCAATAAATGCCTCAACAAAGCACCATCACGTAGAGATGCATCCCGCATGGACTCCGCAGCAATGGCATCTTCTTCTGCAATTGTTCGCATAATTACAGCAACAGTTTCTCTCACACTTTCAGCAGGATGACCAAACAGTGCAAACAACCGGCGCTTCAATCCAGCTACTTGACGCAATAACTCAACAAAAACAGTGTACTGGGTAGTTTCCCCATGTGGTTCACAAATCATAGCCTCAAGCACTTCCACAACAGCCATTGACAGTAAAGGTGATACTGACATGGGCTTTAGTCTGTTGACAAGAATAATAACATGGCCAGGATCAGCAAACAATACAGACTTGGCATGCATAATTGTGGCATGAAATTCTCCTTTAGAATCTGACACAGTATTTGGGTAACCAGGCCCACCAACAATGAGTACTACAACAAGCCCTGCTGCTTCAGCAGCCACACCTTCTGAACCATTTCTGAGTAAACCCATAATCCTTCCAACAGCAGCAGGAAAAGACATGACATGTGAAGCTGCATTTCTTGAAGCAAGTAATCTGCGTAAACATGCAATGAATCCCATCACTGTTGCTGCCGCTTTTGGTGAAGGGGGTGGCAAAGGAGGAGACTCAGGAGGAAGATTAGGAGTAGCAGGAAGCATAGTAATCAAGGCCATCAAAGTAACCTCTGGTACTTCAATGTTCAGAGGCACCCCACTATACGGTATACAAGCATTGAACTCCCTTATTCTACGCCATAATTTAGCTCTTGATCCAGGAACAGAACCACCTTCAGCAACAGCATCTTTGGCAGCTGCTGCTAAGTGTTTCAAATGCATGGATGCACTTTCTGTATCAGCAACGGCCTGCTGTTTACCATGTTGCAAACAAACTTTCCCACATGGAGGATCGATATGGTGACCAGGCATTGTTAGCCTTGGTAACACAGGTATTGCACACTGATTCTGCACAAAATCATAACAGAAGTAAGCATACAATCCAAACTCGATAAGAGATATGTCACCTCCATGTGCAGGAACAGGCCAGGGTATCCAGAGGTTTAACAGTTATAAGATATATCAATAATCACATTTCAATCTACAATTACAGTTATAGAACAATTCTTAACCAAGAGAAGATACATCTACCTACTTCAGTTTGCAACACATCACGAACTGCTGCAAGTAAGCTATCACGAGATGTGCTTGCATAAACCTACAATTCAAGCCAAATGCATGAGACACCTTACTACTAGTAAATCACAATCAGCGCAGAATAACAAATCCTTACATGGATGGGGCATCCATCACTGAATTCAATTGCAAACATCTGGGGCTCTTCAGCAAATCGAACAAGAGCACTTACGGAAGACAAAGGACGAACAATAACAGCCTGCATACATCTAGTGACAATTCTCAACATTTGACATAACTCTTTTGAGCAAATAGAGTTGTATACATGTAATAGTACAAAATTGCTCGTCTCAAATGCACATAAAGAATGCACAAACAATACACATAATTGTACATTCTATGAATGTGTCTATGACAGGTGCATAGAATATGCAAACTTCATGTATCTGACCTAAGTTTCTTTTACCTTATAGACAATGTTATCTTTTTGCTTCCTGTGATCAGTTAGGTGTATAGGTTTCTATAAATTCATAAAACCACAGTGATCAACAATTCCAAAACCCTATGATACGCATGGCATGCACCATAAACATATAATATTTTCATTGTGTCTTTCTAGATATAACTAGAAATTGGATCTATAGAAGCATCAACTGTAATTGAGAAAGTAGGTGCTTAAGTTAACACTTAATATCTCATCACAAGACCTATAGAAATGAATTCACCAGCATATAGCCAAACAACTAATAAGGCTGCAAGCTTGTCATAGATGTGTAGTATTTCAAGGAATATGCACACATTTTACACATAATGCGTCACTTACTTCATAGTTGTCAGGACGCCTTTCAACAAGAGAAACCTTTGTAAGAATGAGTTGACGAGATACGGCATCACCATGCTCACCAAGTCCTCCTTTTGGGCCAACTCCTAAGCTCAATCCTGGAACATTTAAAGTTCCCTTGGCAGCAGAGCGCAATCTTGTCACAGACCAACCCCCAAGAGGGGTATCTTCTGCTCCAACTGCCTCTTTTGCTGCAATATATTTATTTGTTTAACATTCAAAAAATTAATTAACCATAAGTGTAACAGGAGAATCACTAATTTGAAAAGTGAAATAAGTATAGATGTTTATAGCTACCCCTTTGTTTTATATATTCAGATATGCTGACGGCTTGGGAATTGTCCACAGACAGTGACAACCCAACTGTGGATTTTGCAGTTTTTGTCTGCAATTAGATTTACACACCATTATCATAATTGATATTTAAATTGTGTGACAAAACATTCCTTAGTTGTAAAGAATGCACAGTAAAACCATTCAATATGTTTCAAGTTCTGCACTATTTTAGCAGCAAAAGGTGAACTAAATTCAAGATGCCAATGTATCTCAGGGGATCATAATCATAAGTTTAGGAATGCTAGGCATACCAAATTTGAGATGATAGCAGAAGTTGTGGTTCCAGTAGCAGGTTGGAAAGCCTTAGATTTTCTTCCATATAAGGGGCAAAGTACAAAACCACTTCCATGTTCAACATTTTTCTGTCCGTAAACATCAGATAGAAGAATAATTGCCGGGGAGCCCATGTCTCTAAAATCCAAGCACCAGCGAAGATCTCCAGATTTTGTCTCAGTAAGTTCAACACCGGCATAAGTTACTTTCAATTTCTGTGAGAGTGAACGGTTACTCATAATAATTGATATCACTGTTCATTGCAAACATGTCAAGGGAAACCACAAAAAGTAATATAAAAACTCAATTTACCCATCATCCTGAACCTATTCTATTTTTCACATTACTTAAAAATATTGTATCCGTTTGACATAGAATGAATATTTTCCTTTTATTGATATTGGACCAAAAACCTACACAAACGCACATCATCACACTTACCAAGAAAAACGCCTCCAAGAGAGCTTTCAATTTATCTTATGCAACCTTTAACGTTAAACAAAGCCTACAAAGACTAAGGAACAGTATATTACACTCTTGAGAATCCTACTATATGCATGAAGCCCTCAATCAAGATGCTGGAATGGCTCTTCAAGGTGCAAAATTAGTCCTAATTTAAAAGCCAAATAGAGCGCACAAAAACCCATCTTCTAGGCTTCGTTGATAGAATTGAATAATCTGCATGAATTACAGCTACTGGCGAACTTACAAGGTAGTAAAGCAACTTACAAAAGGAACCCACTGCGAGGACCGTCGCCTAAGATGTAGTACCGGGAACTCAGCCACCGTCCCCAACCTATTCCACCTTATTCTATGCAACTCTGTCAAAATGCTCGCCCGGTATCTAGAAGAAAACTTAATGGCTTTGAATTTTCCACGCCCGTCAGTCCGCACACTCATACTGAACTCAATTGAATTCTCATCGCGCCCCGTAATTGGTGCTGCCCCCTCAAAATCGTTTGCCACATCGTACGAATTCGTCACCGCCAGAGTCGACGGATCCAAAGTGATAACGGCAACACTGGAAATACACAGTATCCGCTTGTAACGGCCCCGCCATGAGTGCTTGACGACCAGATAGCGGGCCAAGTACTCGGGTTCTTCCAACGACGGAGTAACAAAATTGGGAACAGAATTACTGGCGTTTTGCATGACGGGTGGTGGAGCTAGCGATACGGGGCGGTTAAGATCCGATGCGTAGCGGCTTACTGATTCGACTTGGGGAAGATAAGCAAGGGTATGAACACGAGACGCATTGTTGAAGCGGAGAGAGAACCAGAGTCCCTGCGACGATGAAGCCGCCGCCGTCGCCGGGCTTCGGTGAGACCGAGACTGATTTGCCCCCAGTTCTAAAGCTTAGTTAATGAATTTCATTCAGTTGTTTTACAATGGATTAAATCCTAACTATGTAAATTTGTTCATCCGATCCAATGTAAAATTAAATTCAATTACAATCACCAATCACGAATTTAGGGCTATGAATGAATCTGCCTGTGACCCGGTTGAATCGGTGAGCAAGATCAAATCGAAGCAGCTCAAGGGCTCCAATAAACGAAGCTAAGCCTACAACAGCCAAAACCGAACGCTCAGACCACCATCTGTTGGCCCGCTAAAGCCATCGGCACTCGTTTGGTACTGACCAAAGATGACGTGGCCAATTCTCATTTGTTCAACTCCGATTTAACACTCGCACCACCGCCTAAAACTTTTCAAAATATTAGGATGCCTTTTTTTTTAATTTTTAGTAAAAATAAAAATAATAGTAAAAATGTGAGTTTGAAAAAAAGTGGAAATGTTTTTTTAAAAAATAAGGTAAATGTTAAAAATAATAAAAAGTATTTTTAATAAATTTTATGCAAAATTTTAAAAATAAAAAATTTAAATTAAAAATATAGTGACTATTTTTGAAATTATTACTTAAATTTTACATCTTAAATTTTAAAACTTTAAATTCTATATACTAAAATTTTAAATTTTTAAATTTTAAATTCTTAAATTTTAAATCCTAGATTTCATAACTTAAAATCTTAAAATTTTAAATCCTAAATTTTAAACCCTAAAATCTTATATTCCAACCTTAAATTTCAAAAACTCAAAATCATAAGCTTAAAACTATAAATCTTAAATTCTAAAATTAAAAACTCAAAAATCTCAAATCTTAAATCTAAACTCCTTAACCTTAAAATTTTAAACTTTAAATTTTAAATTTTAAATTTTAAAACTCAACCTAAATTATATATCTAAAAACTTTAAATCAAATATATTTTTATTATTTTTATTTTTTAAAAATAAAAATTAATTGATACAAATAAAATATATTTTTTTAAAAAAAATTATTTTTAATAAAAATAAAAAATACTTTTGCAAACTAAATACACCATTCGTTTTACGTTTTCTAGTACACCCATTTGGTACATATGTGAGATGAGTGAACAGTACATAATGAAAATGTACATAGAAAAACATAAAATTAACAGTACTGACAATTTTTGTTACGCGGCACACTACTTTTATGTATTATTTATTTATTATATATTTATTTATCTATTTTGTCATTCAATATCTACTTTCTATTTCAATATGTTACATTTTTATATGATATTTAATCTATTTTTATATTAACAAGAACAATTCTAAACTTGAATGCATTAACAAATTGTCTCAATTTTTTAGGACATAATTAATTAGTATTGTATCTATGCCTTGTTGATCTTATTTGATAACTACTAATTATATAAAGTTTTATTTCCATTTTCTTATACTCTTTATAAGGTAGTAAGTAGTTTGCAGTGATTACAAATTTTAAACTCTTTTTGTTTTCATTTTTAGATAAGAAAATTAAAAAGGAGAATTAGTTAGCACCATTTTATATGAGTAGATTACTAATTGTTAAAAAGTCAGTAGTATTTGTGCTCATTAATAGATAATTAAATGTTTCAAGCATAAATATATAAAGTATGATTAATTAATGACATGAAGCCGTAATAATAAGATGGTCTTATAATGTACAACTAATTTAGTGATTCAAAGTTTTTAAGTGAAATTTTAATAAAATTTTATTTATAAAAATAGCATAACTATTTATAGAAAGCTTCAAAATCATTACTTCATTACACCCAAAAGTTATAAACACAAATGTAAATAATTCGTTTTTCTTGTATAAATGAAAATGAACACTTTGATCAGTGAGTTAGATTCTTTGATTCTCAAGCATAATATTCAAATCTCATCAAAAGTAATAATTAAGTAATAATTTATAAAAGAATAATCAATCCCCCATTTTTGTTGCATAAACTTAAATGGATAAAATTATATGTTTATTGAGAAATTGCATAAAGTTGATATACACCTTTTTGTCAGCACCAAAAAAAAAAAAAAAAAAACTTTTGCATATGCCAATACTGCCAAACCAGTTGTAACATTGACGTAGATGTGACTGTAGAATCAAAATGCATTAAGTTTGATGTTGACGACTTGATCAACTTAGCTTGGTAGAATCATAGGGCCTCGCAAGTTGAATGGCCGCAAGAATTATGGCAACTCTGAATTGAGCAACAGGGCTTGTGCAAACTTTTGAGCAGCAGACTCCGGTAAACAAATGCAGACTATCATAGAACCACCACTAGAATCAGCCTCCCCTTCTGGCAGAAACATACAAACTTGAGGCGTGGGTGTCAAATCTATAGGACCTGCATAGAGGGGCTTGCCCCAACCAAAGTCTGCGGACTTGTATAATGAGAACCTTGTCCATTGAGTAATTGAAAGTTTACCACCAAACTCAAGCTGTCTTGGCCTATCCACTTCAATATAATCCACAGTAGACCGCAAATAATCTTCTGAAACACTTTGTCTTGCTTCACGTACTAAACGGGTCGTCTCTGGTAGTTGTCCATTCACTAGCTCTAAGACAGTGCTTGTTGCACATGCCACACAAAGCACATTGCCATAAAACCCCTCTTTCAATGGTGGGTTTCTGAGCTTATGCCTGGCATTGACTGAAAATGTTAGTCTGAGTTGGTAATCTAGTGGTCTTACATCTAGGGCCTTCACCCATGACCTCCAAATATGTGCTGCCATGGCATCAAAAGCAGTGCAATTTGCATTGTCATAGGGTAGAGCAAGAGTTTTCAACCATATTTGAAACTCACGACTGATCCTGTAACATTTTTGAACAGGCTTGGTTTGCCATAATGTCATGGTCAAATTAGAGCCCTCTTCAATTCTCATGAACTCCATGTGGGGGAACTTCACCATTGGTGGGTTGCGAGGTTGGAACATTTCCCTGTTCCAATAGGGCTTAGGCTCTATCACCAGTGAACTAGTTTTTGCTGTTGCAGCCCATGCACTCAGGAATTGCATGGCTCCTAGCCCATCACATATACAATGGCACAGTCTCAAACCAAGGCTAAAGCCACCACAACGGAAAAGGGTGACCTGAGCAATAAGCAGTGGCATGTCAAGGACTTTGTATGGTTCTTCATTGGGATACTTGAAAATTAATGGTTCCCAAGCTGGGTTTGGTGCTATGAGATCTCCTAATTGAGCTAATGTAACTTCAGAATATGCCTCAACCATGAGTGCTCCTTGATTTGGTCCAAAAAACACTTCTAACTTCTCATTCTGGGTCTCCCTCAGTCTCCCTGACAGAGGGTAATATGGGACTAACACATCTGCAAGAGCATTACGTAGTGTTTTCATGATAAGTTTTTGATAGAAACTCGACTCATCCGATCGATAAAAGTAAACTGTAGGTGTGAACACACGCGCTCCGATCATGTCATCAAGATTGGAAAGGTAAAGACTGTCACCCGGTCTAACAGGGATAGGCCTTGAGGGTGTAACTAAAAACTTCTTCTCAACAGTGACAGGTATGTTCAAGCAACAGAGATTAAGCTCTTGAACCCATGGAGGAGCCATGAGAGAGTGTTGAGAAAGGTCATGTCAAATGGCCGCATTTGTAGAGCCAAATATTGCTTAAACATGCAAAGATGGGTAACTTAGCTAGAGGTGGAAAAGAAAGAAGATGCGAAGAGACTTGAGCTAAATAAGACCGAGCTCATAAAGCTTTGCAGGTGGGATGCTGGTGACGACAAGTTATATCATGTTATTATTGTTTTCACCCCCAACATTTGCCATCTTCGTGTGAATTCACAGTCTCATTTATTTTAAGATGCAATGGTGGGTGCATGAAGTTTCGTTTCCTTGAATTATATGATATGAACATTTCATTACAGACACACAAATGACAAATTTTAGTAACAAGTAGATATACTAGACAATAAAGTAAGAAATAGTTTCCTTAGTGCAAAATATAATTTAAAATTTTTGATTCTGATATCTGCACAATTTAATTTGGAAAAAAGCAATAAGAAATTAAGGATTACAATTCAACCTTCAGATAGTAGTGTAGGAGTTTCTAGATTTTAGAGAACAAGCATTTTTGTAGTTTAATCTTTATGATATTCAAGTGAAATATGGTGTTATTGTATTTACTATATATTTTAATCTTCAGCGTTTATTTTCTATTAAATTGTACTTATACATGTGTTTATCATTAAAGATCATAATATCCTATATGGGTTTCTAAGTTCTGTAATTAATAAATTGTTGTGGGTGCAAGTCTAAAGATGAGAAAAAAAAAAAAATTCATAAAGCAATCTGATCACAGGAGAGCATACTCTTTACATCAATGTTAACATCAAAAAACTTAAGTAAAATAATTTCACCCAAAACAAAAAAGAAAAATGAAGAAACAGAGAATCAAAACAAAGCAGGGGAAGTGGAATTATCAAATGTTGTTCCCACATGCTGAATTACAAAGCCATAGATCTTTTTCTTCAACCTCTCAATCTTCTCTGTCAGTAAGTCATTCCCTGTAGACACGACGCGGTCCAACCAGTTATTTACTCGCTTCAAATGGGATAAAACTACAGCAATTGAACCACCATCCAGAGGAAGAGTTTTTTTCCCATCAGCGGTACACTCCCCTAACACTTTGAATCCGGCATCAAGGGACTCCTCAACAAAGCGTAGAAACCACATTTGCATTTCAGACAGCAAATTAGTTCCAAGCTTTACGGTCTCTTCCATTCCATTACTTCTTGTCCACACCCCAGCATTAGCACAGGATTGTGGCAACGAAAAAGCCTTCAGATGGTTCTTCGCTGCGCTAAGTGACCGTCGTTTTGACAAACTGTTTTGCAGTGTTGATGGAGGATCAGAGTCATTGCCAGTGAAAAGAGACACTATCTTAAGATCAGTGGCCAAGGCAGCGTCAACCCAGAGAGAGAGTGATTTTGATTGCTCAGTTTGAAAGCTGCCATCAGGTGTCTGAGAGTTACGTTTATTGGTAACTGATTCAGCCAGTGCGTTAGATCTTAAGACATCATCATAAATCATGAAAAATCGGTCTATGGCTGGTAAAGGATTTGTGGCCTTGCATACAGAACAGAGTTCAGCAAACATGCTGACGTAGGCAGAAGGAACATGAAAAACAAAAATTGTCCAAGTTAGCCATTGACAATGAAGTAAAAGTATGTCTTAAAATACGAATATTGACCATTTTGATAAAAAATGGATTTTTCCTATTAAAGATTTAGAACTCTGTCTTTAGTGTTTTTTTTTTTTTTTTTAAATATCAACTCTGCCTTTAGATTTGAAACTTAAGAACAGGCTAAATTTTATCAATATGCCAAACATTGGCTTCTTATTTATGAGCCAACAGATTCCTCACTGATCTAATTATTAGATGTAGGTGTATATCCGTACATTTACTTCCAAGGTGAAGATCTCAAAAAGATGGAAAAGAAAAGAAGCAGCAGCCAGAGTCATTACCTTAAATTTCTCACAATACACTCAGTAGTATTGGCCTCCTCTAACGCTTCAACAGCTGCTGCAGTAGCAAGAGCTTTTCTTTGCATTGCCTCCTGAATTTAGTTGACAGCAAGAAAATTCAACTTAATTAGTCTCTGAATTGAAGCGACCAATTGAAATGCATTGCAATCACCTCATTGATTATTTTCATGGTGACAGGAACCTTGTATCAATCTTATTCTTTCTAAGTTTGTCACTGTTATGTCTAACTCCTCATTATATTACAACTACAAAGTACTAATAAATTTCCAAAGCTTTTCAATCCTACCTTTCCAAGCCTTGCAAGGTTTGCAGACAGCGCATCTAATGTAACACTGCCATCCGTCCACTTCTTTTCATGAATGGTGATTCCTAGAGCTGCAAAATTCGACTTTTCTTGGACCAGACATCTTTCAGGTGAAGAAGTTTTAATTTGTTCATTCGCTGGGGAATCATTGCCACTGGTTTTTTGACTGTTTACATCACTTAATCGCCTTGAGATAGCAGCCTGCGAAATGGCTTTAGTGTCAGGTTAAGCTCACTAGAGCCTCAAAATTAATGATATAAAGAAGCCAAAAATGTGGAAAAAAAGAAGGAACATACATAAAGTGGCGGGCAAGGTTTCAAAGTCTAGCTACGCAATCTACATGATCTTTACAATTATACGAAGAAGTTATCAGTTTTCTATTCCGTTCAAAGTTACTTTCTATTTCTATATCCACTTTCTGCTTTAATTATAAGCTATTGTGATCTTCACTCTGATCTACTAATTATATTCATAATACTAACACGGTTGTCTAAATTCATTCTTTCCACTTTGCAAATTTTCAGTTGTAATGATATTATCAATTATTGACGGGAGAACCTCAATTCAATGCTATAAATTAGGTTATGGAACTCTTCTGGCATAAAAATATTCAGTTCCAGAGGAATTTACCTGAGTACGTAAAATTCCTTGAGGATCAAGCTTATTTTTAGACACGCCCTTTTCTTTCTGCTCAGTGGGTGCCGCTACAGCTGGTTGCTCATCCCAACTCTTCCTCGATGTCTT
The DNA here is from genome assembly GCA_037013595.1 of Dicorynia guianensis. Classification (NCBI taxonomy): domain Eukaryota; kingdom Viridiplantae; phylum Streptophyta; class Magnoliopsida; order Fabales; family Fabaceae; genus Dicorynia; species Dicorynia guianensis. Next base: position 27,805,094 of record JASUAB010000015.1, read on the forward strand.
TGCAGATCCAACCAGTGCTTCTGACACCTTCGAAATCCCAGCAGCAATTGTTGCCATCTTCTTCTTACTTGCAGAATCCGTAGCACCAGCCACCATAGGCGAAAACTTTAGACCTCCTGATAACCTTCTCCCGGGAGAAAGGGAAGCTCTTCGTGCGTTAGGCGAGGCTTGTTTCCGCCCATTTGGAGATGGCTGTCTGTACCTTGATGGTACAATAATTGCAGGCTCTCTGGAGACCTTCCTGTTCTCGTCACGAGCTGCAACTAAGCTTGGAACCACACACTTTGACGGCACAGGAGATGCCGACCTCTTCCCTTTCCCTGCCGGTGACGGGTCTCTTTCCACCACTGCCACATTATTCTTACCCGCCGATACAGATCTTTTAGCAGTTGCCGGAGATGAGAACCTCTGAGGCTTCTCTGGAACTTTGATTTCATCAGAATTTCCCGCATTGCCCATAGGTAAATTATCTCGAGGCGCAAGGGGTTGCCTTGATTTACCCTTTTCAACTTTCTGTTCTGTCTTTGACTCCTTAGTTTCACTTCGAGCTTGATCAAGTTTCTTGCTTGACAGGTACAAAGCAATTGGGTCGGCGGATTGATCCGAATCCGAGATGGGTTGGATTACGAATTCGCGCTTGGAGGCTGAAATTCGCGCCATGAGTGGTTCAGGACTTCCCACAAACGGGTGGCGACCCGCAATGGGGCGGATCCCACAAACACATGGAAAAGGCGAATCGAACTCAAAACGGTCAATGTAGACAAATTGGCCGAGCTGCAAGCGATTGGTGAGGATAAGCTCGTTGTCACGCTCAGAGAGGGAGACATAGGTGGAGTTGAGAGAATCAGAGAGCTGTACGTAGAAGCCATGGTTCGGCCAGAGGTCAGAACCGGCAAGAGCGGGGACGATGCCAATAACTTGAAGAAGAGCAGAGCGGTGGTCGCCGGTGACACGCGTATTGGAGTTCATGCCCTGCAATAGTTTCAGAAGAATTCCTGGGGTGAGAGAAGCCATTGTCGCGCGCTCTGTGCGTGTGTGTTTTAGAGAGTGTAAGAGGGAGGAAGGAGGTAAAAGAGCCGGAGATGCAGTGGCAGTGTCAGGGACAGGGAGTGTTGGAAAGGCATATATCCGATTTGTCCGTTACAGAATTTAAATTCAAACGCTCGCTACGTACCGTTTTTTATTTGAATTTAGGTAACAGTACGTTACCGTTTCCCTATCACCGAGGGAGGGAAATTGCAAGACTTTCAGGTGGCAGGAAATATAAAGTGAGCCACTTGTTCCAATGAGATATTTCCTCGTGTCCGACGACTTGTATTTCATTGCTGCATCTAACGGAAATTGAAGGATTGCCTTTATGAGTAATGCTATTGCTATGTTCCCAAGAATAGCATTACTTTTTATTTATTTGACCCATAAATCCAAAATTCAAGTTTCTATAAAACATTTTAAACATATATATTATCTGAGAAAGTTAGAAAAATTATTCAAAGAAGCTTTTGAAGTTCATTTATATATCATAATTAGGGTTTGATGATCAAGAGAAAGTGGAAAGTTTCTCTCTTTTATTACCATGTTTCCAAAGTGGTAAGCTAGTTAGTGTAATGGGATACCAACGTGAAAAAAGTTGGGAGAGAGTAAGGGCTCTTATGTCAGCTCAAATTGTTATCTTATTCTTTTTAAATAATCTATGCAAGGCCTACTTACCAAAAGTTTACAAATGTAACTAATGATCGTTACAATAATATTTGATGATCAATGATTATTATATCCATGTTATGTCATTAGTATATTTTTTTATTTAATTTTTATAATATAAAATTTAAATTATTAAACTTATTATACTTATAAAATTAATACATTATATCATCTTATTATAACGATGTTGTGACAAATTAATTGTGGGAGTAAAATTTTTAAAATGATAATGATCATCAAATAAATCTCACATAATTGCCCAATATTAATATAAGTTTTATTAAAATAAAAATAATACTAATATACATTAGTCCATATAATATTAATTCCACCAGAAATTTAATGTCTTTTTTTTTTCACATGATATTAGTCTTAAAAATTATTTTTGTTCCATGTTTGTCATAATTTATTTTTTGGAATCTCAGCATGAGTACTTTTATCTATTTATCCATAATTATCCAGCTTTTTGTTAATAAAATAAAATAAAATAAACTAGCACACGGGCACTGTTCCTGTAGGCTAAGGGATCATAAAATTCACATTTCTGTCCCAGTACCAACATCACTAACACTCCCTCACTTGACACCTTTTATCTTTTCCTTTTTTTTTTTTTTTTGGTTTATATCTCTCTTGACAGGGTTATACTATACCATTGGGTTGGTATATTTGAGAAATTTCAGATATTGAATCAAGCTAGACTAAATTTAAGCTGTTTGATCAAATCAGCTTAAATTCCAATGCAGTTAACTAGCAGTTATAGATTTCTGACGCCCATATCATGATATCATCACAACGTAATAGAATTGAGAATTTCCTATTATTAACAATATACTACTAATTAAAGCTTACTATATTTGAGTTAAAGGTCATAAAGCTGAATAAAGAGTGGAGACCATAGACATATACACACTCGAAAGATAAAGTTTGCTTCTCTCTTAAGTGTTCGGAGAAGGAAGATGAAAGAAATCCTGATTGTTGCTTGCAGAAAATGCATGCAAGCCTTAAGCATCTTAGCTGTATCAGCCAAAAATTGAGAAGAGAAAAGTGCCCAAAACTGGCTAGTTTTTTGTTTTTCGGACATGCAAAACTGTCTAGTTGAAAACCAAAAATTCTGCAAGTACTATTTTATATAAGAATTTACATGCTCACAGAAAGCTCTTGGATTGAAAAACTGAATCAGCCATAGCATAGCACAACATTTTCTAATACCCCATGTCTTCATAAATCTATCAACTATAGCAAAAACATAACCCAAACATATATCCCCACAGCTTTCTTTAGCAACTCTGAAACTCCTCCACGCAGCAGCAATGAAGAACCTTGAGCAATCATCACTGGGAATTGGCAGCTCTCATCTGATGGATCCTCACCTGTTATAATAGCTAAACCAGAGAAATTGCAGTCCCAATCCCTCTGGTTATGTACTTGGTAATACATATTGAAGGCATAGGAGGCATTCCCTTGGAGAGTTAGGTTATTACAAGAAGATCCATATCCCAGTGCAGTACAATCAGATAGGCTACAAGCATAGTCAATATTATCAGGCAAGTTATCCAATTCAGTAGCCGTTGGGTCCAAAACACACCACTGCTTTTCCATGTATTTTACACCCTCCACAGCGACCAAACCCTTATCCTCTTCCTGACCTGTTAAGTCTAATTCATACTTTGGCTTGCCATCAAACTCAAAAATTCCCCAGTGCCTCTCAAAGTTCCCAGGAGCAATACTTTTAGCATTCTCATCAATGAGGCTAAATAGATATATGTCAATTATGCCTTTCCTTTTAGGGGTACCAATTCCACTTAGAGCATGCCCAAGCAAACCCATGTTGAATCTCTTTGCATTCTGGACATTAGCATTCTTATCACCATCAGTTGGCCACCCAACTTCTCCAACTATGACCTGCATGTCAGGGTACCCTGCCTTGTCTAAAGCCCAGAGAAGGGTATCCAAGTTCGCGTCAAATACATTGGTGTAAAGTATATTACCGTCTCTAAGAGGCTTGTTATTTCCATCAAAAAATGCAAAATCAATGGGGAAATGATCATTGCCATAAAGACTAAGGAAGGGATAGATATTGACAGTAAAAGGTGCATTGTTTGAATATAAGAATTGGATTACTTCAATCGTGGGGTCTCGTACTTCAGGCCTGAAGTCACCAGCTGAAGGCACTTGATTTGACTCCGGAGAATAATAAATGTCAGCATTGAAGGGAACAGTGGCTTTGATCTTTGAACCCAAGCCGGCATTATTGAGTGATGCTTGTATATTCTTAAGAGCTGGTAGCGTTAACTGTAGATAGGTGCCATTATAAGCTCTAAGGAAAGGCTCATTACCCACGGCAACATATCTACAAAAGGGCATCGCATACATAATCCAAAGTGAGAAGGAGGAGTCCAACATATTGCTTCAAACATATTGTATATAAAAACTTAAGTTTGTCTCAAATGGTTGAATCTGGTTTGTTATCACTCTTTTTCCAGTTCAATTCTCATGTTATAACTTTCCTAATATTCTAAAAAGAAATTGCATATATATGATAATAAACAAGAGTAGCATGAAATTAGGCTTATTAAAAAGGATGACTGAGGAAATGGTTGTTTTAACTCTTAAATTGAAGCAGGAAAATCAGCCAGAGGCATATCTGGTGGATCCGTTTGACCGAAAATGTAGAACATGGTGGTGGTCACAATGTCAGTGAGACTTATGATTTATCAACATTCTTTGAACCCATAATTTTATCATATATAGTTGAAGAAGATGAATAGATGCAACAAAACGTTCCCTTCATTCAATAAAAAAGTTCGGGCTACTATTAAGAATTGGACCATGAAATAGAAAGGCTAGCAGCATCTTGAATGGAAAATAAGAGAACATTTAGCAACAAATGAAATTTAGACAAGAAAACAGACACAATGTGGAAGAACAGATAATGGATATGCGAAGTTTCTGAGGTTTGAAAATAGCAGCACGCTTTTAAGAACCAAAAACTACCAGCCAGGAAAAGACGCAAATACCATGGTCATGAGTATCTATTATAGTGCTACGACTACTCAACTTGATATTAACTCCACCAGTATATAAGTAATTGGTCACATTTTCATCCACCCAAGAATCTGCAGCCTTAGGATTCTTGCTCATCTCCTCCAACATGCTATTGGGAATTGCCAGCATCACTTCGATATCAGTCCCCATGAGAGCAGCCATAATCCACTCTTCCGCATCGAACAGCTTCAATTTGTCAAACCCATTTTCTTTGAGCATCTTCACCACCTTCTCCGGTGGAAGCTGATGGGTTGCCATGGTTCCCCAGTTCACTCCAACACTAGCCCCGCCAGGAGCCATAGTGAAAAAGACAAAGAGTAATGCCATTAGGCACCTAAAATCCGGTGCCTTTTCTTGTGCCATTCTCTCACGTAATTTTATGGGGTTTCCCTAAAAAATTGGGATCTTCCTCGAATCAAGCAAAGAATCAAGAATAATGAACCCCAACTAACTGGGAGTCAAATGGAAGAAAAAGAAAGGGGAAGGTATGATTCTTGGGAGCAGGATTTATAGGCGCAGCAGAGCTATCATTCTTAGTGCGTGTGTTCCAGTGCCTTGACAGATAAGCTTAGAAAAAAAAATTCTAAAGAAAAAAATCTTGTGCAAGAGAAAAAGCAGATAAAGAATCAAGATTCGTTCCTTAATCCAGTTAATCATTCATGTGTCGCAGCATTGTTAAGCTCTTACCCATAATATTGGTTGTTAAAAGCTCGTTCTTGCAAGACCAATTAGCCTCACACCACAAGCCGTTACGCATTAAGCAAGCGAGAATATAAAAATGCAAACGTCAAAGTGAGCAAATCCACAAAGGAACTCAACCTTGAAGAGTAATTACAGGTACAAACCTCATTTTAAAACCGACAATCTCTATCTTTCTCATACGTATTCTAACAGAAAGTTCAATTGATTGCTCCTACTAATTTGTATTATGCTTACGTACTCAAATTCTAGTGCTGTTGCTTTCACTGGCCTTACCACTTAATGACAGCAGTGGGAGCTTATAAATATGAGCATACGTAATGGGAACACACGGCTCGCATTGACTACTCATTGACGAGAAAGGAAGGGGATCGTCAATTAGCCAACTTTCCAGCGTAAAGTTGCGTGTAATCTTTTTCAAGTTTATCCTTTCTTGCTTCCTTGGTGTGGCTCTTTTCAACAAAGCACAACCCTTTAGTGAAAGGGAGTCGAAGGACTTATACATTGCATTCTGAAAGAGTAGGGCAGAGATAAAAAGAGATCAAAGGATCACATAAACACTTACGCGGTCAGTTCTGTATCAAAATATTTTACTTGTAATTTTTATATTTGAATTTTTCTGTCAATAATTTTTTAGGTGATTTTTAAGTATTATTATAAGTTTTTATTTATGTTTGACCTTAAAATGGAGTAATAATTCTTTTTGTTTTCAAAAAAAAAAAATATCACATAAGCAAGTGTTATCCCTACGTGAGCTATCGCAGCCTCCAAAATGTCTGTCCTGAGAGATGCCATTTGCCAAATGGGACAAAAGATTGTCGGGTGGCGGGCCTGCGGGATATGATTAATGAACTAATATAAGCATTACAATGTATATGACGGTCAAGATAGAGATTCTTTTGAGTTTGTCATCTTGATAGATTTAATCAATGCCCTCAGGGAAGAAAGAATGTTTCCACTGGTCGTTGTCACTGATCAATCAAACTAAACAGAAACACAACGGATAGACTAGTCTACTAAACTCCACTAAGTCTTGTAACTTTTTTTTTTCTTTTCCTTTTGTATCTTTACATTCAAATCAATCAGAATCATTTATCTTCTCACCCTAAAACTGGGAATGTATTTGTCCTTGTTTAAAATCTAAGCCTTGTACTTTCAGAGATGCATACATAACTGTTCACAGAATGGGCTAGATTTGAAATGAGAATTCCTGTCTGTGTGTGAAGATAATCTGATACTGCAGTGTTCTCAAGTCACAGCAATATCCCACTAGTTTATTTATTCATTACAAAATCTGGGTTTAATAAATCAGTAACAAGATCATGCATTGTGAGCAGTTACGTTCAGTTCCTCACTGTAATTGAGGACATCATGATTCACAGATTTCAAGTGACAGCAGGAGAGTGGTCAGCAGTGATCAAGCGAAGCAAATACAACACCAGGCACGTGGTAAATGGAATAATCCGGATACCACAATATAATTCTAATACTACAACTCTATGTATGAGAACAAACCAACGTTTGGAATAATCTGCTGAACATTACATCAGATGCCTCCATTTTCATGGTCATAGTTGCCCACCCAAAAGACATAAGACCAAACGTAACAAGGGAGGGAGTAGAAAGTTTCAAATGCAGACTATGAAGCACCAAAACTTCATTTTTGGCAAGGTTCCTGTTTCGGATACAATATCCCTAATGTGTAACTTTGAATGCAGCTAAAGCTGAATTGGGCAGTTATAATCTTGAAGATATAGTGAATCATTTAAGCTATTTATAGTACTAGAGTAAAACACATCTGTCAAGAACTTCGGGGAAGAAAATTGGATCGATGATGATTTCTCAAACCAAGCTTTGACATAATCCGTTTCTTGAATTCTTTTGTGTTTCCGAGTGGTTGCATTTGAGTCAGGCAGGGAATGGCAAAGAATCCACGCCTGCACAAGCATGGCCCAGTCGAACCTCGAAGACTAGGGCATCAAACTATACACGACACGTCTCTTCAGCAGCAAAACCTAGTATATTATTAGTGAGTATCTTCCCTAAAGCATGGCTTAAACAAAACATTGCCTGCACTAGGGTGTACATCGAGTCAAGTTAAGTAACAGCCCTGGCCGATTATATGCATAGATTAAATTTAGGTTGGATTAATTTTAGTATGTTAGCAAATTTTGTGTGTTTCAAACAACCAATTCGAGTTGGTAAAGTTTATAGAAAATTATAATCTATCACAAATTAATATACAAACGTATAAAGAGTGGTCGATTGAATTAAAGTCCGATTAAGTCATGTAGGATTTGAGTATTTTGCACAGAAAATAAAGAATAAGAGGTATAAATAAATAGTTATATGTATATTTTTAGAATCAAAGAATTATTTAAAATATGAAAATTGTGTTTAATAGTGTTATACCTTGTTTAGTGCCACATCTCTAACTCTATGAAAACTTGAGTAATATGAGCATTTAAAGCACACTCTGCTCCCTTCCATATAAAGTTAACCAACCATCGAAATAATTAAGAAGGTAAAACTTGAAATCCTATGCTAAACTAAAATAATGGATAAATAATTAATAAAATATTAACATAGTAATCGTTATTTATATTTTAAGTTAAAAAATCTAAAATTAAATATTTAAATTTTAACCTTAAAATTATACTTGTTAAAATGAATTATCATTGATTAATTTTGAACATAAATAAATTTTATACCCAATAATAATCTAAATATATTGCAAAAAAATATTGAATAAGCATGTGAGAATAAATGTAAGCTTCTCAGTATGAAGGTACTCTAATAAGCTCAAATAAGTACAATGCCTAAGCCAAAGAAAACACAAAATACAGTAAGCGGAGTGAACTCACTGCAAAAATAGACTTAGGAGTTTCAGTCACCCTCATGAAGTAGTAGCGTGGATCCATGGCATATGCACTTTCCAATGTTTCATCTGGATTAATCCCCGACTGTAATCATGGGTTTGTGGATTAGCTGTAAGTAGAAAGGATTGTATATAAAGGGTTTTGGATCCTAGCCAATTTTTTTTTTTAATTTTTTAACTTTTTATCTTATCAAATATTTAAGTTATGAATATTTTTTAATTAATTTTTTTTTTTATTTTATATCTATTTTTTATTTAAGTTATTTCTAACTTTTAATTTATTAAATTATATAAAAGAATGAGTGTTTTTGAATTGTGATTTCCAGACTTTCATATGTTGGAAGTTAGAATATAATAAGTAAAAATTAGGATATAATAAGTGAAAGATAAAGATAAAATTAAAAAATGAAATTAATGAAAAATGAAATTTATTGTTTAAATTTAAATATAAAATAAAAAAATAAAAAGAATATTATTCAAATAAAAGAACAAGAAAATAAAAATTTTAAATCATAATATTTTGACAGGATGGGTTGTTAGGGCAAAAGACCAGTTTCATGCTTTAAGGGAAGCTTTTAATTTGTTTTATTGGCAAACTATGTTTGGGCAATGGGCAAATTTGGTAAAGCGAGCCAATCCAAAATATGGAACCGTTAGATTTAGATTTTTTTAATTTTTATTAATATATAAATCTTATTATTATTATTTTATTATTATAATTTTATATTTACCTTTCCAATAATTCCGATTTCCAATCCCGCCGCCAATTAATTATTTTCGGGCTGGGCTTTGTCGGCGCACATTAGCGAATTTCCAAACGAAAAGAATAAAATAAAAAAATCCTTATTTCGAATATAATAAAAAATCACTATATATATATATATACAGTCGAAAAATATATTTTGCTTTTACCTTACTGCCCCAGGGCCCCCTAGACCACGACGGCGGTGAAACTTTGGGACGGTGCGTTGCTGCTTGTATACCGGTGAAGAGCCTCTCTGTCTCTCTGTATGCACCCATGCCTGTCGTTCTTTAATCTTGTAAAAGAAACCTTGGCTACAATTACGCACCCAGATCTCATTATCAACCCGTGTTCTCTTTTCCGTCAATTTCTACTTTTTCTTCTTGTCCCTCCTCTTCATCTGAATTTCTGTGCCTGCTTGCATTAGGTGCTTCCACTTCCACTTCCATATTTTTTATTTTCGGTTTTGATTGGAATCTTTTTTCTTTGATCAGATGACATACCTTACGAATGGATAAGAAACATTTATTATGTGTTTTTTTTCTTGTTCAAAAATTGTGATTTTGATCTCTACTGAGTTTGGACTCCAAGATCATGTCTGATTTTGGTGCTACTTGTGGTGCCCATTCAAAGGGCAAGGGACGTTGGCTTATGGCGGGAGTCGTTTCGATTGAAATGTACTAACTGAAAGGTGTGCCCTACCACTCTACAAAATGGGTACTGAAGTACTCGAAAAATTTAGTCATTTAACGAATGGGGAAGGCTGAGAACAGTCTTCAGAAGCAAACTGATCAAGTTCCTGCTGAAGGGCTTATTGTAAGGTGTGAAAACTTGCTGTCTGATGGGATCAATGTTAGTCCTCCCTATTGTGATGCAAACCGGGGGAAAGCATCACACAGTCTTGATGCAAAGGTACAACCTGATGCTGTATGTGTGACTAGGAACCATACTTGCATTCTTTGATTTTTGTGTTCCATGAGTTGTAGCTTCAAAGATGTGTTGTATTCTTTATGGCAATATCATCTGGTCGAAGAAAAAGATCAGACAGCAAAAGGAAGTGACTTTTGAAGACATATATCAAAATCAAGGTCTGCTTGACGACGAGGATGATGATGACCGTGACTGGGAGCCCACACAGAAGAGTGTGGAAATCATGAAGTGGTTCTGCACAAACTGTACGATGGTTAACCTTGATGATATCGTCCATTGTTATGTATGTTTGTAATTTACCTTTCTTTTGCATGTTACATACTAATATGGCGTTTTTATAATAAAAAATCTAATTTTTTGGGGCATAGTTAGCAATCCTGCGATATGGGTCCTAAAGCATTTATCATTTTATCATGATGTCTTGTATTTGTTTTTAAATCATCATGTTCTGTGACTTCTGTCCTCTACGTGCAGATATGCGGGGAACATGAAGATTCTAAAATTTTGAGATATGGGTTTTTCGCATCTCCCTTTGGAGAAGATGTGGATCCTACTGATGTTGAGTCAGCAATGGATGGACGAAAAGGTGTATTTGCATATTTGGCTGATAAGCTTTGTGTATTACGGTTTCTGAACGTAATCTTATCAAACTTCTGTTTTGAATATCAACAAATGGCTCTTCATTTGGTTGGTCAGTTAAAGCTTCCATAGTTGTCAATGTTGTATTTTTCTATTTATTCACTGCTATTAGTTTTTCTAATCATTATGTTGTCGTTCCTTTTTTTATTTTTATTTTATTGTGGCATTGTGGGAGGGGTATACATGGTATAGGAGGTCATTTTGGAACTATATGTAAATTATTTTCTTCATCAAAGTCACACCTCCAGGGATTGTTTCTATTGTTAATTCTGAATGAGTTGAGAGAAAGTCTACAATTTCATGGGATCTTACACTAGTAATTTTTTTTTATTGATAATGCATCTTGTATGTTGTGCTTGAGAGAAAGAATTGGTTGTGATTGTATTTTGCATAGTGAGACATTTTTCAGTGACAAATAAGCCTTAAAATTAGTTTCACAACTTTTGAACAACTTTTTGTAATCATTTTTTGGAGTGAATATATTGTTATTAGAATGTTAAGATGGCAGGCTCAGATGAAAATCCTTGAGTTTGACTCTTACATCAGATACTATTATTCTTATATGGGCATTATGTGGTTTTCTACACTTAGGTGCTGTTTGGGTTTTGATGTGCTATCATACTGGTACTTTATTTAAGGGTAAGCATGGTGCTATTTAGCATGTACGTACTTGTCATTTTAGTTTGTTGATATCTTTGTGTATGCTGTCTTGCAAGATTCAGCAAAGAACAGCTTCACTGCAATTGGCTTTGATGAGAGAATGTTGCTACATGACGAAGTATGGTTTTGCTTTTACTTTTCCTTTTAGTCTACTCCTCTTTTTCCTTTTTTACCACATAGTAAATGGATTCTTTGATTTGTTAGTAGTGTTTGTACATAGTTATTTTCATAATTGTCAACTTGGGTTAATAAACAACTGTTGTATTTTTCTTTCATTCTCATTGAAAGATGTGAAATGATGTGTTTCTGGATAGACAAATAGGTTGCCATGTTGGAATTTTTTTTAAAATGGTTTATATCTTTAAGCTGCTAAATTTGGATTTGGAGTAAGAAACCAAATATAATTATTTAGGTTAGTTATATATTAACATATCAAAGTAAGGCTTTCTTCTTCATGAGAATCTAATTTGCATATTTGAAACATCGCTAGTTCCAATTAATTTTTTATGTTTTAACTTTTGTGCAGCTATCATCTTTCTTTTTTTAGAGAAGCATTCACTATCTAATCTTAATTATAACTTCAAGCACACTCAAATGCACATGTGATATATTTATAGAATCAAAATGATTAGTATGAAGATGGATATTGAAGTTTATGTTTTAGCTGGGTTGTGTGTGTCTATGTATATGTATATTTAGTATATTCAAACTGAGTTTTCTCAAAACCTGTTCTTTGGAACTTCTCATTTTTTCTGCCCTTCCTTTCTTTTGTCCCTTTTGCAACTTGGGAGAAGCTTGATTGCATGAGCACAATATGTATATTGTATGCGAAACAATGATCAGAACATGGTTAGCATATGTCTTTTAATATGATAACTTCTTCTGGTATTTGCTGGGCTAGAGTAGGTTGAAATGAAGTCGCATCCACACCCTGAAAGGCTGGATCAACTTCAAGTCATTGCTGCTAGTCTTACTACAGCTGGTACTTGTCTCCAGTAAATTTTTTAATCTTGGTTCACAAGTTTCTCTAACTATTGAGTTTATTGTCACTGCATTACTGCATCTTTTTTCTTTAGCTTTTGTAAGTAAGTTTCAATTTTCCATATTTAACCTGGTTAGGTATATTTCCTGGAAGATGCTATCCAATCCCTGCTAGAGAAATCACGCAAGAAGAACTTCATATGGTAATTGACTCCCACAGTATCTGGCAGGCATACGAAGCACGGATATATAGTACATCCTATGCATAAGTTATTGATCCTCCTTTTATCCTTTAGACACTGCTGCATGGATGAATTGGGGCCAAAACACTTGCCAGGGTTTTTTTTTTTTTCCTTTTTTTTTTGTTTGGGGGTAGGGGGTTGGGGTTGGTTGAATGCTTGTTTGTAGTCAAGATATATTCTGGATCGTAATTTTTTGGGGTGGACGGAATTGGTGTATAGAGTTACAAATCTCTCCTGTGCTTTTTTGATTATGATAATAGGAAACTATAGCATTACTAATTTCTGTTTCCTTTCTTTTGGTGACAAAATATACATTGGAATTAAAGGTTCACTCTTTGGAGCATATTGAATCTGTGGAAGTTACAAGCCATGTTATTTCTAGGTATGCTAATTGCTCTCTCTTCATGTGTGTGTGTACGTGTGTAATCTGCAACAAGCCAACCTTCTTTCATGGCTCAAGAAGAGGATGTGGGAACAAAATAGTAAATCTGATTAGCTGAAATCAAGGATGTATGTCAAGCAAAAGTACACAGGATTTGGAAACTTTAATATAGAACTATCCAATGATCTAGGATATAATTAATTTATGATGAGTCTTTTGTCGCAATTTCCTTTATTCCACTTGAATTGTTGTTTTGATAGAATGTGTGTACTCTGGTTGGCTCTACATGTTAATATTACCAAAACTCTGCAGCTGCCAACAAGTCAAACCTCTTATTGTATTTCATTTCCTCCCTTACCCTACCTGTTGAAAGGAAAAGCAAATTGTAGTAGAGTTCATTATATGCCTTTACATATTTGCATTATACATTAATGCTCTCTATGGATGTTGAGATGAATTAAATGATGTTTTCATCATATTTGATTATCAATGTGGTTGCAGTCATTTCACTGCTAACACATGCAAATGAGCATTCAGCACGTGCTGCTAGGCCGGCAGCAGGTCTATTTGCTGATCTGGCATCGGCAATTGTTTCTGGACATGCCAAAAATCGATTTGCTTTGGTATAGGAATATTTGGATCATTGCACTAATAACTATGATGCAAAGTCAGAAACTGTCTTAAATTTGTTCTCTAGTTAATCAATTCATATTCCTAATTAAATCAGGTCAGGCCTCCTGGTCATCATGCTGGTGTGAGACAGGTCATGGGGTTCTGCCTTCTCAATAACGCAGCTGTAGCTGCATTAGCAGCACAGGCTGCAGGGGCTAGGAAGGTGCTAATTGTAGATTGGTAATGTCCTTGCTCATTATTTCTTAATGATTTTATGTGATTTTTCTGATGATGGTGTAGGATAGGGGCATGCTCTAGCTTACCAAAGTATGAGTTGATTGTTTTTCATCATTTCTACAAGATGTTCATCATGGCAATGGCACACAGGAAATATTTGAGAAAAATAAATTGGTGAGCTGCCTGGTTATTACATATGTTATCCCCTCACTTTGCATGAGAACTGTTGAGCTTGCTACTTGTTGATGGTGATTAAATTTTTTTAGAGAGTTTCAGTTCTATGTGCTAATGTTATCCTTATCCAGGATCTTTGATCATTTCTATGAACTGAACAAATTTCTATTGCTCTTGCTATTAAAAGTTTCATAAATGTTCAAGGATAAAATTTGTATAAGTAAGCTGTGAAATCTGCAAACGTTTTCATAGTTTCAGAATGATAGAATATGCTAAGTTTTGCCAGGTTTTAGTGTTTTCTGTGGGACTTTTTTGGGAATTTCTTTTGGGAGTATGAGAGTTATGCACTGCATTTTCACATGCATGGTTTTGCTGACACTGATGAGTGTTATCTGCTCTGTAGGTCTTATATATATATCATTGCATAGACATGAGGAAGGGAAGTTTTATCCTGGCACTGGAGCTGCCGATGAGGTATTTGAATGCAGACAATTTTTCAAACTAAACTGCTGCTGCTGGCCAACTCAGCCAGGTGCTTTTTGGTTTGGTGTTAAAGGAAATATTTATGGGTGAAGAAAAGCATTACAATGATATCTCTTGCACAACCTTGATCATTTGGTTGAGCTTCAGTTTTGCCTTCTCGATTTTGCATTGCATCCATACTTTGTCTTCATGAATCAATGACATGGTGTTCATTAATTTCCATAAGTTATGTCTGGCATTTTTATTTTTAATAAATATTTTTTGAAAAATTTATAGTATACACTTTGTTGTTTATTTAACTATCGCTTTATGAAAATGCTTTCATAGCCTTTGTGGATGGGGCATGGTTATTTAGGGTTTCACATCCGAAAACCTTGCCTTAAACTTTCAAAGGTGATAACTGATATTTCAAGTTTCTTCAACCAAGATAAAAAAAAAAAAAAAAGTGGTGTTTTGTAAAATAAAATTTGATGTCTTACCCTATATTGTTGAACATGGATTGTGATGTCATCCAAACTGAAGAGCACATAACGTAAGCATGGTTTTAGAATTTGAACAGACAAGTATATCTTACTTTGCATTGCTAATTTTTGGACTCGTGTCTTGATCAATTTTGACCATAATTGTATGTCTGCTGTTTGCATGTTTACAACTGTTTTGTTACTTTTGTATTTATCTTGTCAGAATTGTTGTTAGACAATTACATATTTTGTCTGCTGATATAAATATATTAGCCTTTTCAAGTTTTGGCCTTTGAATCATATGTTACTTGCTGTTTAATATGTCTAAATCCTGTGAAATGTAGTCATTAGTCATTTTTCAATTCTTCAGATTGGTACCATGGGTGCAGAAGGATACTGTGTGAATATTCCTTGGAGTCGAGGAGGAATTGGTGATAATGATTACATTTTTGCATTTCGACATGTAATTCTTCCAATAGGTCAGTATATGCTGTATGTATATTTATTGCAAGAATTCTCTCACTAGACTTGATGACAAGACGAAAGCAGATTATTTTTGAGGATCTGGGATCTGCTCCTATTAGAAGGAAAATGTACATGTAATTATAGGTAGATTGTGTTTGGTGAGCTATATTGGTTTAATTTTACCTGTTCATACAAGGCAGTTCAACAATCCTGTCCATTCACCTCCTAGTGGAGGTTCTTTCAGGGGTTGGGTTCTGGGTTATTTTTAGAACAAGCTAGCAGCTTTACTGCCCTCTATATTCAGCACCAAAAGAGGAAAGAAAGAAAATTGCTGGTTTTTCTTTGATAGTATGTTTGCCCTGGCAAAACTATACTAGAAACAATGGTGAAAGGGCTTTTGAGTTTCCTTTTCTCTGAATACTGTAAACAATGATACTCAGTAAGCTTTTCTCTTCCAGATTTGAGTTTCCATAGATGGTTGAGCTTGTTACTGGGATATTTTCATCTAATTTTGTATTCATTCATGTTAATTCATATTATAGTCTTCTTTTTCCTCTTTTTGTTTTCTTATAATAAGTGCATTTTCTTGGCTCTAACATTTAATAGCTTTAAATGATGCGCATTTTCAGCTTCCGAGTTTGCTCCAGATTTGACTATCATATCTGCAGGATTTGATGCCGCAAGAGGTGAGCCTCTTGGATGTTGTGATGTAAGAATTTCCTTTATTAACTGAATCTTTATCCCTTGTTTTCAGTTCAATAAATACCTCACATTGACATATAAAGAACTACATCATCCTAACTGTTTGATTATCTTTTAAAACGATTTATTGTTCCTTTTTAAATTGAGAATTCTGAAAGTTTAATATTTTAGTGACAAATCTAATTTGACAATAACAAATCAGTTTCTTTGAGATTTAGCAGGTTACTGCCCATGGTTATGCACGGATGACACACATGTTGAATGCCCTTTCTGGTGGAAAATTGCTTGTCATTCTGTTTTTCTTTTTTTTTGGGGGGGGGGGGGTGTTGTTTGTATCGTAGCTCATGCTTTTGGTTCTGATTTATCCTATTAGGCTGTTTTTCATTCTGTGTTGACTTAATATTACTGTTTGCAGCTATAATCTTCGTTCTATATCATCTTCTGCCTTTGCAGTCATCAAGGTGACGTCTTTTACCTGTTATTATTTGCAGTGATATCTCTGCTTGGCGAGTGCCTCCTCTTTATTTTTGTCTTTGTTGTTCCATTCTGGGTAAAGGGGGTGTATGGTAGGTCATATAGACCCTTGAATGCGTATTGCAATCTATTGCATGATTGGGAGACTGATACATCAAGCATTTTTCTCCTTAATAATTTGGTTTCTGACTTGGCATCTATTTGAAAGGTATTGCTGGGTGAGAGCTCTGGATGTGAACTGGAAAAGAGTTCCCCTTCCAAAGCTGGTCTGCAAACTGTCCTGGAAGTTCTCAAAGTTCAGATGAACTTTTGGCCTTCCCCAGGACCCACTTTAATGAATTTGCAGTCGCAGATGGAAATGTACTGTCTTGGAAATAAAGGTGAAGATGTCTTTAGCTTGTATTCAATGAATTGTTAAGCTTCTTTTTCTGGGTGATAATGATTTTTGTTTTGACATATTGGGATTAGTTGGGAAGGAATGATTGGTGGCTAGAGGTTTTTCTTGTTCGGTGAGGGAAATATGCTATCTCACCTCCTCCTTGCCCTTGTCACCTTCACTAGATGAAGGGGTTTGAAGCTAGTAGTTCTGGGGATGTTTCAAATCTTATACCTGGCACCAATGTTGTGGAAGTGGGGACCAAAAAGTTTCTTATACCATTTCTTAAATGGTCATCTTCGGGAAAAATCAAAGTGATTTTGTTGATTTGATGAATTTTGATTTACAGGAACACCTTGTAAGTTACAGCATCTTTGTATATTCCATCTAGGTTTAGGATATTATCATTTTTTGTCGACCATGAGAATGACCAAGTGATTGATTTGTGAAATGACTCTGGTAGTTTTATGGGAAAGGAAAGAAAATGATACAAGAGAAGGAAGGGAATGACGGGATAAATGATATCTTTTGATTCTGTTGTTGGGTTGTTTGAGATACTGGGGAAAGGATAAGAAACTTTCAAGTTTCCAATCGGGGAACAGAAAAGTAGAGGTTTGAGCGGGTATGGGACGATTTTTAATCTTTACTTTCACCCTTAGGATATTGTATTTCGTGAGACTTAAAATACTTCTAGGAAAGATGTTAATGAACTTTCCATCCCTTTTACTTTACCACAATCTAAGTATAACGTATGCTGCCCGCACGATTTCATCTGCAGTAGATATCAAGAGTTGGCTATAGGGGTAAGCCACTTCAGCTATGTTGCACTCTGGCTGGATGACTTGTTATGTGCATAGTTGCCTAATTGGATGCAGTTAATTGGAATAGAACGGTCCCTCGTGAATGTAGGCATAGAACTCTCCCAAGTTTCCCACGAATGCCTTGGATGTATACATCTTGCCTGTTTCGGCTGTGCTAAATACTCTGTTTCTGCTACATTAACCGGAGGTATGTGGCATTTTCAAATTGACACTGCTGTAGTGTTTGGCCACATGAAAAGATGTTTGGGATAATTATATTTGAAGACTTATAGGGGCATACTTTAGATTACACAGTTTGAATGGTTAACCTCGATAAATAAGTTTCACACGCTGTCCACAGATGTAATTATCTAGAGATTTTTCCTTGAATTTTGATTGCTTGAATCTCGACAGTGAGTTCAGTGACGGAATCAAACAGATTGTTGTCGCTTGTCTTGGCATCACCTAGTTGTACTGAACTTTATTGAAGTTCTTGTCAACCAGTGACTTTAGCAAAAGCACTTTTGGCGTAATTATTTTTGCTAAAGCATTTTTGACAGAAGTAATGCTTGCAAAAGCATTGTTGGTGCAGGTAATTTTTACAAAAGCGCGCACTTTTGGCATGCGAGTTGTTTCATAAAAGGGGTTTCGTTGTTGTTGTCTCACATGAACAATTAAAGTCATACTGAAACTGTCAATAAATATATTCTTACCAAGATGTTTTTATTAAATTCATTAACATTTATTAGATTTAATAAATTTAACAATTTTTTTATGTAAACTTTTTATGAAATCAAGGGACTGAAATCATTTTGTGGCAAAAGAAGCATCTTGTTATAAGGGAGAAGCAAATATTTGGAGCTTTTCTTCAAAGTACAAACTAAAAATACAAAATTTTCTTGGTGACTTTGATTCTTATAAAAGTTCTTGTAAAACAAATGATTCTTGACATAAGTAATTTTTGCAACAGCAAAAACTTAAGAGCAAGCTAAGCACGTAATTTTCCCTATCAAAATGCAATCTTGATATATTTACATCTACCACCAAAGGGGGAAAGGTACAACGTAGACAAAAATCTAGCGTCTAATACATATAAACTCAATACCATTGAATTCAACAAAAATTTTTGCGTTAAGTAAATTTCAGTGAAATTAAACATGATAGACTTATGATGAGTTTCTACAGAGAAGGAATTTTGGTGACGTGTCTCTCACGAGTTTCCTGAATCCATACTGAAACGAACTGCCAACAAAAGAGTTGTCATTGGCGCATTGTTGGAGGTGCCATTGGGTACGCAAGAGGAACCACATAAGGGGGATGGGGATGAGGATGGACATGGGGGTGGGGGTGGGGTCCAGGAGGAAGCATGACAGGAGTTCCAACTGCAGATGCTATATGCCCAGGAGGGGCGGCTACTGGGTGCCCAACTGGTGCTCCATACATGCCTAAACCACCACGTATATGGGGTTGAGCTCTATGCTTCACCGATTGTCCTACGGCGATTGTATCTGGTGGGTTTGTGTTGGTGTGTTGGCCGGTAATTGGTGCCTGATTACTGGCAACATCTCCATTGATAACACTAGTAATATCATGGATACTAGACCTCCTTCTATCTCTATTCATGGAATTCAACCTAATGAAGTACTTTTGTGCATGACTTGCAACTTGAGTGGGAGTCCTAGAGATTACGAAATTCCTTGAAATGCTTCTCCAATCTCCTTTTCCAAACTTGTCAAGACCGAGTAGAAATAACCTGACAAAGACAAGCATGTAAAGACCCATATCAGAAGAAATCTCATGGAGCTATCTCGGCTGTAATTCACTGTACTTCAATTTGAGGGGGCTATTTGATTCTAGCAGCTCAGATATATCTCAACGGAATCTATCTATAGAGCAGCTGTTCTGTAAATTAAAATACTGTTTAGTGTATAAATAAAGAGAGCAACTGCAATTAGAAAAGTACCTATGCTCTTCTTCTGTCCACGGAATCCCCTTTCTCCTTTCTTGGTCCGATGACCTTGACATGCCTCCTTTACCAGTATTGCCGGTGGAGTCATGTCCTAAACCAGAAAACCCACTTCCATAATTGGAATTCGATTTCTTATCAGAAGTTGTAGCCTTGGAAGAACCATGAAAATCCTTATGCGAAGTTGTAGTTTCCTCCCCGGCATAGTTGGGAAGTGGTACGTGTCCTGCTTCTATTGCACTTACATCCTCTGCTAGCACATGGTAATGTTGCTTCACTTCCTCCATGCTCTTGCTGGGAACCGCTGAGGCAATCTTTTCCCATTGCTCTTTAGAGTCTTCCTCAATCCAATGCTCAGCGATGGCATTCTCAAATGCTTTTTCTTCTTCATAGCTCCAAACGGTTCCACTTGATGATGACATGGTGGGTGTTGGTTGGAGTTGCAATTATGGCTCAACTTCAGAGGATGAAAATGGTGAAATTTGTTGATGGGTGTCTGATTCATCTTTGTTATGTGGAATTGCCTCTATGGACAAAGTAAGAGGAAGAGGGGTGCGCAGGATAAGTGGGAGAGTCAAAATGTGTGTAGGATAAGCAGCAAGATGGTATCAAACAATCAATAAGGGCAGGACCACACGCTGTTCTTATTGAAGGGATGGGTTATTTGTCATGTTCATTTCTCTCTCACGCACTCACACTGTACGAGCTCTATTGTTTCTCGCTAATACTATTTGCATAAAAATTTTATTCGCTAAATTTACACTAATTTTAATAAAAATTATAACACATAAATTATAAAACTAAAAAATTATAAAATCATTCGCCAATTTTATAATAAATAATTACAAATGTCATGTTCATTTTCCCTTTGAATGGTGCTTCCAAGAAACTTTCAGCAAGCAATCATAGAGAATGTAAGTGAGTAGATAAAGTGAAGGTTCAAGAGAAGTTAGTTTTTCTCTTTACATTCAATGAGTTATCAAGAAAATTCTGCAACTTTAAATGATTTTGTTAAGCTAATACCATTGCTCTTTGTGGGAATTGTTTTGTAATTTTTTCAAGTTATTTTAGGATATCTTTTATTTAATAAGTAAAAATTAATTTTCTTAAAATATTAAAAATATCTAAAATCTCTCAAAAGAATTTTCTCTTTATATAAGACTTGAATTCAACTCAAAGAAATAATCTTATAATTTGCATCTAACTGTCCCGAAGCTATTCCTCCATTTTTCTCTCTCTTTTTCTTCCCCAAAACAAAACAAAACAAAACAAAGAACAAGAGACGGGGCAGACTCTCCATGTCTACTTTGCGATAATTGGAACCACATAAAGGTTGCCCATTTCACAAAGAGACATGCATTGCCATTGACACTAATTTTAATAAGTACTATTTTTCTTTGGAAGTTGAAGAACGTTGATACAAAAACAAAAAAAACAACGTCATATGTCAGTTATTGAAACAATTAATAATGTACATGAAAAGGATTTGGTCCGCTGTATTTATTATTTCGTAATTTTTGTTTTTTTTAATTTTATATTTAAATATAAAATATATTTCTCTTTATTTTTTTTCATTAATTTTATAACTCTTAAAATTATTCATATCTCTCTCCCAATGCATTTTCAGTAATTACCAACTGCATTACATTCATATCTATGTAAATGATACTACTAACACTGTTCTTAATAACTTGCAAATAAACCCATATGACTAAGAGCATGAAATAAAAAAATAATTAATTGAGTCTAATAAAACTAACATCAACAATTTATACGTAATTCCTTTATTTTAGTTGATATATAAAGAGTAATTGGTAAAGGAATGATTCAATCTGGGTTTAACTTAAATAGATCATACATTGAATGTGCTGTGCATACAAATATAATTTGTTAAAAATGATTATATAAATAAATATACTTGCAATGTATCTTAGCCTAACTATTATAAATGACTAAATCATTAGATTTATTTTTTTAAATAAGTTATTAAAAAATTTAAATTTTATAAAATTTAATAAATTTAACACTTCCTAATTAATTAAGTGAGAATTTTATTAAAGAAAATTTGTGGTGCTAGCTTTCCAAAATGGAAATATTAGTATTGGGCTAATTGCACAACTGTAGTGATCAGTCTCTTTAAGAAAATGTTTCCCTTATGATGTTTTGTCTTCGTTTCACCCAGATTTTATAAGATGTGAATGAATTAAGAATAAAAGATTAAAAAAAAAAAGTAAAAATGAGATGAAAAAGAAAAAAAAAAAAGCATAGAAGATACATAATGATAAGGACGTGACATTAAGAATGTTGTCTCTCTATGAGAGATCAGAAAAGCAAGACCACACATATTTTGATAGACGCAAAGATGAGGGCTGAATGTCGTCAGCAATGGAGTGGAAATTAGAACGTTACATAACAACCATCATTTCGGAACGCTTAAATGTAGATGCGTTCCTCTGGTTCGGTTTCCAGTTGAAGACTTTTGCTTTCTCTTTCGCTGGCGATCTAATCTCAGTCTTAATCTGTAGTCACACCATTTGATAACAACATGATGTGCAAATCCAGCACTGAAATAAATAACAAGCAGATGGTTCGGTTGTGACACGTCGGATATGGATTTTTTGTCATAAAATAAGAGAGAGGAAGAGAGAGAAAGAGAAAAAATTAAAAAAGAGAAAAAATAAAAAATATATATAAATTTTATATATTAAATTTTTTTAAAAAATAAAAAAATTATTAAAATTAAAAATTCAAATCCTTGACATACCATAACCTTGATAAAAATAATTTGTCAACTTTCATAAAAATGAAAGTGTCTTCATCAAAGTTAGAGAAATGTTGTCATCACTAAAAAAAATCTAAAAATGTAATATCTCATTACATAAAATTAAAAAAAAAAATGACATCTCCATAATAGGGTATTAAGCAATCTCACTTGTTAAGAGTTCACTTGCGAATTTCATTAACTTGAGTGCATTGAAAACTATATTAAAAAAAATTCATTTACTTAGCTTAAATTCTAAAAAATAAAATATTTGCCGAGTTACATTTGTTACTTTGAATAAAACTGTAGCCATTGTGCTGAAGAACGAAAAAACTCCAATAGCCATCAATCTGCGTATAATATTTTTCTGAGGCAAGTTATCTTCTCTACTATTGTCATCACTGCCATGTATTGAATATTATCCGCATCACACAAACAATGCCAGCCTACTTTTTGCTAGGAAAGTATGCACCTTTGAAAGAGAGGCAAGGGGCAGTTGAAACTTGAAAAGCACTGTTCTGCTATATACAAACATTTCTCACATGATTCAGTTCAACTAGCCTGTCTCGCACTAACATTCTCGGGAAAGGGCAGGTTAATCACGCATTTCATCTCTAGAAATCACAATTGCGACTTCTAAATATCACCAATAGCTTGTGAGTTGGTAGCATTGCTATGTACTGGATGGTTCAAACTTCAAAGTGATGTGTGAGTAACAGTATACAACCATCCATGCCGTGTACACTACTAGACACAACCCATGACCCATGTCAAGGAAATTCACAAAGATCTTTGACTAGAAGTTCATAAAATCATAAAAATCCCAGATTAATTACATATTGAGAGTTGATTACTGTATGATATTCTTTCACAAGTTTAGCAGCATGTATTAACAGCTTGCTTCAGATGCTCTTGAAATTCTACCTGCAAATATTCAAGAAGAAATTTGCTATCTTATTTCAGAGACAAAAAAAGAATTCTAGAGAAACTTCATTGTATATAAATTGTGCCTCAAAAGACACTCCATTGCATAAATTTGTGGTTGTGGAATTGTCAAAAATCTGAAAGAGATCATTACTGAAAGCTATTTCACAAAGTCGCTAATTTACAGGTTGATCTTTCAGAATAGAAACAATATGAAGCTTGAGTTTCGACGCAGAGGTAACTGACAACATCACAAATTTAGAAGAATCCAATTTGCATGCACGTTTGTCAAGGAAGGAGTTATCCCACATCTGCTTCTCAAGCGGACTGATTCAAAAGAAATTGTGGTCATCGCACAGCTGTTTTTATGGGGAAATAAAGAGATGAAAATCAGCATTTATATAGTATTGACTTGCATGACTTAACAAAGGAGAACAACATGCCTGCAAAATCAGTCTTACCCCAACGGAGAACTTCTCTCAATCAGACTGAAGGAAGCCATAAATTAATCAAAAGCTGGTCCTTTGGCAGCATGAGAAGACCCTATAGTCTTTACACTTGAGAACACCATTTTTACACTTTTCCTATTACTTTGGTGAAGTAGAAGATATGACCCCAACTTGTATGAGTGGGTGCCCTGGAAGTTTTGTCGATTCAGAACTTCCTTGCAGAAGAGATGCCCTTTGTGGATTTGAAAGCATGAGTTGTTGCATGTCCTTTGAAAGCACATTAAAAACTGCCTGAAGGTCTCCCCTAAGTTTCTGACAAGTTGCTGCAGTACCAGCAGCTTCCCTTCCAGATTGCTGCAGCTGAAAATTGCATTTAGAAGAGATATATTAAAGCACTGAATATGTTCCATTGTCAGTATAAACAATCCTATGGTTTGTATTACTAATGTGCTGACACGCTAGGTAAATTACTAAAGGGCCAATAACAGTGACACAGTAGGAATTCTGCTCAAGTCTAGCAAGGGCATGCTAGGGTGACGTAAAAAACGAAACAAACGTAGTAAATGATAAATTTCTTGAAGAAGACATGGTAAAAAATCATCCCGATTCACCCTTTCAACCTAAGGTCCATGGTACCTGACATACAAACTCTTTTTTTGACAAATAGGAGAACTCACAAAAATGCATTCCCCTAAATAATTACTTTCCCACAATGCCAAAATAAAATAAGATAAATTATATAATAAAACATTAGATGCTATTAAGCATTTTGAGTCTGCCATTCTCAAGACATTTCCGCAAGTTGGTGTTTCATATTTCATTTCATTGACTTATAAAAAGCATGAAACCTATCAACACGTGAATGTTTCTACACCTTAGTCTAAGCCAACTAAAAGGCATCAACTCAATAACTTTCAAGGTTTCCCATCTTTCTGATCATCACTTCTCACTCCTGATTGTTATTCTAGAAGCCTAGCAGGTCTTTTCTTTCTTGGCCATAGATAGAGGGGGCAGAATTGGGTAAGGGATGATTCAACTACCTTTGATAAGAATCAAACCCAGGGCCTCTTCCTATGGAGAATGGACCCCACACCAAGTCCACAGTCTGTGCTTGTGTAGCCAAGCAGATCACCTTCAACAAGTTATATACCAGCATATAATCATAATAATACTGTATCCTAAATAAGTTAACAGTCCTAATTCCTAAATGTACCATACCACTAAGACCAAGCACGGGATTTCCAAATTGTATGGTGCTTGAAGTCTGAGTCAGAAGATGAGACAAAACACTTTCAATATATAAAGTATTTTAATGGACGATATTACCTTTCTCATCAGATAACATCAAGTCAAACTCAAGAAAAGAGTTCTACCATGGGTTTTATCTCCAAGAAAACCAACTTAGAACAGTCTATATCTTCTGATCATGTACTTGGTTACTAAAACTTGAGTTTCAGAAGAAGCACCAACCAAAATTTGAGCTTCACCTCCACAAAATGTGAACTCTGGGCAATAAAACGCCAAAGCTTACCCCTAAATTTACACTCACTTAACACCAAGTCGTCAAAGAGCTTGTCCACTTCACAATGGATCAAAATTCCACTAAGAAAGGAATTCCTTGCTAATTTTGACACTAAATAAACTAGTCAAAAAATTGCAGGAGCTTTTTCCTGCATGCTAAGACCAGTAATTGAATTGACATTGTCAAGATAGAATTAGAAAGCAACTTCTATGGTGAAATTTTTCCAGGAAGCATATTAGCAATTGAACAGACAAATGACCATTTTTAGAATCAAACAGAAAATTGACCCCCAATCAGGAGAAACCGCCTTACAATGATATTTCCATTTTTCCACAATTTTTCTTTTGTTATTTTTGTCATAAAAAGAAGGAATCCCTGAAGAAATGGGAAGTCTACAGCCTTTTCCCCCCTCTTAGCAGGAATTCCAAATAACAGTAGCCAAACTAGAATAATGTTAGCTTGTTGTAGGTTATAACTCATATCTTTCCATAAATTTGTCATAAGACGCTACATTTCAAAAACTTCTCTCACTTTCATATGTTTCACATGCTATTATCATTTCACTTTTGCTCAAATCATAGCTTATCAAAAGTCAGAGCAGAGTTAGAGTATCTGACATAGATTCTAAACAAGTCATCAACTCACACTGACACCTGCACATTCACACAAGGATATGCCCTTTACCTACCGACAGACACAATTAACAAACACTTAGATATGGACGAAATAACTTCTCTGCTCCTTACAACATTGGAGGAAGAACCAGAGAGAGTAATAAAAAATATTTATAGATTTTCAGTGGACTCATAATACAAAAAGCAGTAATGGAGACAGTAATCACATGGTGGTTATATATACCTTCTTGAGCTTCAGTATTAAAAGATTTAGTTGCCTCTGAATTATATCACTTTTCTTGTGAGGAAAAACCACATAAAAATTGGAAAAGAAAAAAAAGGATTCAAGTACCAATAAATCACAATTTCAAAGTATATGACATATTACATTAAATATAAAATCCTTGTCAATGCAAATACTTTGATAGTGGAAGACAATACCTATCATTTGTGTTGCACAAAGAGAAAGATATGGTCAATCAATTGCATATCATAACTGGAGAACCCAGGGAGAACAGGTTACCTGCACTTCTCTAAGCAGATGTCTCTCTATAGCATTGAAGGAATCCACAATTTCTAATTCAGACATTTTAGAAGTAACCTGTTGTATGTCAGCTTTCATTCTTGCATGTCTCCATAATCTATCTTGTTCTTGTTCAGCAACAGCACACCTCCTCCGAAACCATGGCATAAAGTTGGGTCCTTTCAGGAACCGCCTGATAAGAACATTCAGTCATCCACATGTTGCAGGTTTATCAAGCAACTCATATAAACTAGCAATCTAATAAGTGAAGGACGGCAAATCTAAAGCAATGTCATAATGTAAAATGCAATTGTACAGAGAGGTAGGTGGCAGATAGTGTATGTAATGGCAAACAACATTTATTACCTGTATAAGTCAAGCCAATTAGATTTCATTCTCTTTGATAAGAACTTCCCAGGACCTCTTGCCGATATACTTGCAAGAAATTCATCAGCATTAAATGGAGGTAAAGAAGGAGGATCTACAAAAGGAGAAGATCCTTCTGATGGTGTTGTAGTCCTAAAATATGGGCCAAAAGGGGCCAAAAAATTAGTAGTGAGCTCCAAGAAATGCCTCCTTAATATCTCGTTGTTAACAACTGACATTGACTCTTCAACTCTTAGTGACACCCCAGCATCTATTAGCCTATTTAAAATAGAAGTGTCTGGCTTGGTTGTGGCAGAATAAGTGCTCCAAATGGCTTCCTTATGTTGTGTCATGAGACAGAGAGGACCATCTCTCCGCAGTTTAACTGCACTCAATAAGCTTGAAGGAGAAAACTTCTTCAGGGAAAGTTGTTGAAGCCCAAGACCTTCTGGCCTACCAGAAATTCTGCCAGTCGAAGACCTGGTAGAAAGGGGAACCCTGTTCGAATTAAGAGGAGGACTTCCAACTGAGACAATGTGGGGGATGTTACGGAGAGCTTTAAGGAAGAAAAGGTTTGTTACCCCAAGGACCATCGGAGGGAAAGTGTCACCTTCTTGAAGTGAGTTTAAGTGTGCGAATTCAGGGTCATGGATAGTAAAATAAGGCCGGAAGTCAACACTGCAAAGTAACGGTGCAATCAAACTCACGAGACTGGCAACAGCCTCACAACAGTGGGGAGGTGTGGGTGCAATGATGAGAATGGGTTCACCAATAAGTAACAATTCCCATAACAACCAAAGCTGCAATAATAGGCCTCGGAATGTACCAAAAAGATCTGAATCATGAAAAAGACCCTGGGGTATAGATTGATTATTAGGAAGAAAAGGTGCCACAGAAGAAGCAGACTCTTCAAAAGATACTCCACTTTCCACAGGCAAGCTGTGAGCAGGCGGTAAGTTCACTGTAAGTGTTGCATTCCCAATTGGAAGATCCATTAGCTTACCAGGAACAGGAGCAGGCCATGTTGAAATATAAGCAGCAATATGCTCCAGCGCTTTCTTCCCAATGTCAAAATACAAGGGACCTACAATTTGTAACAAAGGTCTGAACACACTAGAATAAGGACTGTGAGACAACATGACCACAGACTTCTGCTCCCCTCCTCGCTTTAGCCTCTCATCATGTCTCTGCCTATTAAAGACGTAACCATACATGTATCTAGAAGCAGTTGCACTCTTGCTACTCAATGATCTTCTGCTTAGATTCTTTTTATCCCTGAATTTCAGAGAAGAGTCAATATCATCTTCAGTTATCTCAGATTGAGTAGCATTGCCAGTATGAGATTTTATGTGCCTACGAAATCGGAAAAAGAAGATACAATCATGAATGCTAGAGCGGTTTTGGTGCTGGGAAACAGAATCTGGAAATGAACTATAAGCAATTTCAAGCTCCTCTTCATGTGTAAGACAGCCAGGTGGATAACACTCTTCTACGAGCTGACCTTGTTCAAGATCAAACCTTATGGCACAAAAGGCAACAATCCATCTCTGTAATGATTCTGGGTCAAGACATGGACTCAGTTCTGTTTTAACTGAAAAAGATGGAGACCGACTCATCTTAAAAATACACAATAACAAGCTTTCGTTGATCAAACCGCCTTCTTTGTCATTTTGGCCGATCAATTCCTGCTAGAAAACCAGCAGCTTCTTCATTGTTCAAGAAGTTCTGTTGAATCCTCCACTTAAGCGATATCTTCAAGCCTAACAAAGAAACCCAACAGAATGCATTAATTTGAGGATATAAACTTCTGTGAGGTGTACTTCATTGATTAGTTGAGACCCAAAGAAATACAGAAGAAGTTATATCAATTTTCAAGCTTTATTATTTCTGGAACACCACAAGAGCAGAGCTTCACTTCAGATAATCCTGCTTAACTACTGGCATCACAGAGCTAAGAACCTTACAAGTTATAGACCAACGGCTTCTTCAAGATCCATAATTTCATAGTCTTCTTCCTGCATTTTCTCATGAACCAAACTAGATGTGTGGAAGCAAAACAAGTACTGTATGACACCAAAATCCCAATTTCATTAAGATCCATTAAATGGGTATTGCTAGCACGGTACCTGATCATGAGAAGTTAGGAATCTAGGCGTAGTCCCTTGCGTGAACCAATCTGGATCGGCAAGAATAAAGAACCAATCTGGGATAATAAATGGAATCTCCGGCAATATCGAACCAAGTTAAACCCAGAAGAGTTTCAGGGCCTGAACCCCAGAAACTGTGGCTTCTATCCGCGAGTTTTTCTGCGACTGTAAGAATTGGACGTTATGCGAGTGCACCGCGAGAAGTTTCCAAATCTATCATACAGAAAATGAGTTGGATAACAAAGACCCAATTGAAGGAGATGTCTTTATATATTACGTAAAGTTCCTTTCAAAGTTTCAATTCAAATCTGCCTTAAATTGGGAAAGGAAATGCGCTGGTCGTGTAATGGAAACACAGCACGTACTAGACAGTTCTGTACTCCCCGTGTCTCCGGCATACAAGCTATCTGATATTTCTCTATACCAGCCCCGGAGAAAATTAGCACAGCTTGATTTGTTCATTATTTGTTGTAATAGCACGTTATGTTATTCACACCTAATTTTTACAATATAAAATTTAAATATTAAATATTTTTATTTAAATCTTATAATTTAATTTAAATTATTAAATTTATATATTATTAAATTTCTTTCTTTAAATTATAAAATATAATAAATTTAAAAAACACTGCATTATAAACATTATACCAAATTTATTAAATGAAAATAACTTTTTTCTTACTATAATAATATCTTTCAGGAGGGTTTCGATTTTGTATATTTGCATCTACATTGTGGTAGAGTACAATTATCGGATGGTTTTCTATTTTGAATTGGATGATATTTTTGAAGGGTAAAATATGTCTAATAACTTCAGTTAGGTAACCCATGCAATAGCTACTATACACTATATCATCAAACTCTATCTTGATACATCTTTGATATTTTCATACACTGCATAAAACCTATAAAATTTAATAATTCACACTAATTAAGTATTTGGTGCTCCTAATAATTTTAAGTGAGAATACCTTTTCCAGAATTAGTATCTAAAATTTGGATCCACATAATTTCAATTTCACACCTTAAAATAGTTGTAAGGTTTGTTCAATTTTTTTTTTTTTTTTGGGTCTAAATAAACTGTAGTTCAAGCAGTTCAAGACAATTTGCATACTGCTCCTTGCATCTTTTTTTTTTCAAAGTAATAATGTATATCAATATTGATTAAAAGGGGAGTAAATATCGGTAGTTAATTACATTTACTAATAATTGTTGGTGTTGAAATTATATTTAATTCTAAGAAAAATAAAAGAACTTTGCGTTAATAACTCATGATTAGCAACTGAGAATGAGATTTGTTGTCTTCCTATACGGACAGTCAAGAAACTTTCATTCGTCTAATGGAACAATTTGCATGTGCGGTAACACCAGCCGCATTGAAGCTCTTTAAGGTATGCTCAGCCCCGCCAAATATATTATGCTAATGCTATATTCCATTTATAGTTTATATTTTTCCGATTCTCCATGTGATTAATTCTCCCTATGCTCAAGGCTAAATATAGCATGTCAACTAGGATTATATGTAGCTTTTGCACCACAGAAAAGGAAGAAGAGAAAGAAGCTAGGCCTACTTTAGACATGATTAAGAAGCTTGCAACTCGTTCTCCACCCACGTAGGAACAGAAAACTCATTTTCACTTATCACATTCATTTGGATAATTATAGCGCTATATCCTTGGTCGACCACTTGCAGGCAAGCACAAGAAGAAAGCAAAATTGATCAAAGTAAATCTGACAAATTTTGCTTCCTATGTGTGCCCATTATAGACGTCTAAGGACGTATGCGTAACAGACTCCAGTCATTCAGCCTGAAGGAATCTATAGTATATACAAATAACAGAAACGGTAAAAGAAAGACCAGAATCAAAACCCAAGGTACCAACTAGAAGCTCTACGCTTTCTACACTTGGATGTGTTAAGTCAAACGATCCACTCTTGGCGTTGATATCTAGCCAAAACTACGTCAAAAATTCACCCTGTTAAATCTTTTTATTTCTACTTTTTTCACCTTCTCTAGTGCCCTCTCTTCTAAGGTCTTAGACAAAAAGGTTGCCAAGTTAAAATCTAAACATCATATACAGGTAAGTGCTCTTCAATAGAGACACGCCAAATTGGGCACTCCTTACATTTCTCGGAGCAAGTGCTGCAGTAATGGAAATCAGGAATAAGGCCAAAGAAAGAATGCAATGAAAAGAAAACAAGTATTGTTGACCATAACACATAATATGATCCGCTATTTGACAGTACCTGCAAAGGATACGATGCCTACATGGCAGCAATACAACACTAATTTCCCTCTCAAAACAAATTCTGCATAACACTTTCTCCTAATCACATAAGACAATTTTATGTAAGTATGGAACTTAATAAAGGGTCTATATAGAAGATTCAAGCAAAGAAGCCACTGGGCAGTGACAATAACGTTCGAAATTTTCATTGTGTAACCAGATGATGCTAATAAACCTGAATAATCCTTTCTTGTATAAGGATCACTCATTGACTCAATGGGCGTGAAACCATCTCAAACTTGGCATGTATCAGAGATAAGATTGAAAAGTATCACAATTCCACATTACCATATGTTTACTTGGCCATTGTATACACTACCAATACATGTAATAACTGCTCCACTTTTAGTACACAGCATGGTAAATAGGTTTTCAAGATTGTCAGCCAAGTCACTGTTTTGACTAGCTTTGTTTGATTGATAAATGTCAATTCAGAACATCAAAAGCAAGACATATTATAAAACGAGATATCACCACTTATATAGTGTTCAGGCAAATGAACAGTGAAATTCGATCAAGACGACTTTGATTTCAGAGAATATTTTAGTCAAATGATACTGTTTTGTAGAATGTCTCAGGATCACACAAGAAATTTTGACAGCCACATTGCTATACAGCACTGGTCAACATAGAAGTCTTACATTTTGTAGCCTTACAAACTCCTGTTGGCTGTATTTGGTGATTTCTGTCTGCTCACCGAGAGCTGCTTGAAGTCTCCAGATCTGACAGAATATCCAAGCACAAATACAAAGGATATTGTAAATTTATTGACTTTTGAGAACTTTTGTGCCTGATACAATGTGAGAGATGAGAATCAAGAACTAAAATTTGCCATATGGCTTTGCATATTTTACACACACAAATACATCCTTTTGCATAGGCATTTACATACTCCAGCAAAATAAATTATATAAACATTTACAATTATAAGAACTGTTATCACCTCTTCGGCAAGATCCTTTTTTGGCATTTTCTTAACAATCTCAGGAGGATAACCACAGAATGTGTTACACCTGCACAGAGGGAAGCCAAATGTACAGAGATCAGTATAATTAACTACTCAATGAACATATACCAATTAGTTATCCTGATGTATCTTGTATCATTTAAAGTGGGGGTACAAAAGCAGTCCTTTATACACCAAATATAATACAAAATAATGATATGGTACTTGTATGTGTAATGGTCAAATAGATACTTATGTGCAACTTATCCTTCACAGGCAAAAAACCATAATATCTCCAGCCAGAAAATTTCATTGATAATATTTTTTTCAAGATTGATTGGTCTAGGAACAGGTCTCAGGTTACCACCATAATAACGGACAAATAATGAGTGAGAAATGTGTTTTTTCTAATTCAATACCTCACATTACACTAAGCCAAATTCTGAGTTTAAACCAATCAAATGGGACAACATTGGTCAGAACAGGCTTGCGTTAAATTTACCAAAATTTAAAGCAGGCAGACTGTAGCTGTGATGCCACAATTAATAGAATCCTTCTTTGAATAAGAAAAAGTTGCTATGTGATATACAACATACAAGGCACATATAAACAGAGTGTCAAAGGTATGCTGTGATCACGCAATTACTATCAATATCATCAATGCCATTAGATTAAAAAAGTGTACATGCTTCAGTTCCTTAGTAAATTCCATCAAGGTGCTACTACTATGAACAGCATGTTTGGGCAGTTCCCTGTAATCCTACTGCATCCTTTTGGGACAAACATATTCAAAGTCAGGGATTTTGTATGCCTAATCTTTTTTTTTTTAATTGAAAAATTAATAGACTGATGGTCAGATTTCATTGAGAAGGCATTCCACGAGACAAGTATGCTTGCATAGCATAGAAATTGCTCTGTCATGTCACATACATAAAAGTAGACAAAGATGTAATACTCACCCTGATGCTCCCTCTTGGAATAACCGTGCCTGTTCTTCCCAACTCCCTTCATCAATTGACCACCAGCCCAATAACCTGCTTCTATGAAATGTCAGATGCAGTTACAGTACATAACAAGCATATGATAATTCAGCAAGACTACAAATTTGCAACTTTCCCTTCTAAAACATATTACCCCAAGGAACATTGGATGTTATTACCTAGAACAACCATAAAATAAGGACTCATTACCTGGAACCATGGTGCAAGAACTCCAGGGAATCATGAGCTCTAGAAGAAAATCTAAAATACAGTCCTCTGCCAGCTCCACTGCATAGTAGAAGTATAACTTTCTCCACTAACCTAGATGCAGCAAAAAGCACATCAGCGCCTTGCAGTAGAAAAAGAGGAGTGAAAATAACTAGGAGTGGTATATATTTAGCATTAGCAGGTGTTTACTGAAATTCAAACAGGTATGGCGTCTTAACATAATATCTCAAAGACCGCCCTAGAACAAAATTCAGTAACATCATATACCTCTAATCGCATGCAAAGAAGAATTTGAAATCCAATGATTGGAATTTTCATGAAATGACCCCCTATGTCATGCAGGCCACACATTCTCTGTGGATGATGATTTTCCTCAGAAGAAACTACTAGACCATTATTCCAGTCAAGATATCTAATTGTAGTAGAAGATGAACTGGCTTCTCTCAAGCAAGAATTTCTATGAATGACTGAATTAGACCACTTTGTACATACAAGAAAGGCAAAACACAAGGCAATACTACAGCAGAATAGGTCAATAAAAACCTCTTATGAAACATTCACATCATAAAATTCTAAAAAGCTGCAAAAAGCTAATCATCAAAGTAGACTATAGGGCACAAGACAAGGGGATCCTACCCAAAGTTAATAGATAAGTCCCACCACCCAACAGCATCTACATCACCTGCATTAGACAAGGAAAACAAAGCCCCACTGATGATTTTA
The DNA here is from genome assembly GCA_037013595.1 of Dicorynia guianensis. NCBI lineage: Eukaryota > Viridiplantae > Streptophyta > Magnoliopsida > Fabales > Fabaceae > Dicorynia > Dicorynia guianensis. Next base: position 27,839,211 of record JASUAB010000015.1, read on the forward strand.
TAAATATAAAAGATCTTAAACATATAAGAAGAACAAGAGAGACAAAAAGTAATTATAAATCTTTTTTTTTTTTTGGCTTCTTTTTTGTCCAACCAAACCTACTTGACTCCAATTCATTATACAGGCCTTCTTTAATCAGATTTTATTTACCAAGCAAAGTCCACATGACAAAACTGAAAGTCAGTATTTAGTTAATCAAGTTATATCATACTTTTTGACATAATTATAGAGTCTAATCTTGTAAGGAAAAATATCCAAGCAATTTTACAAAATACATTGTGATGTCTTTAAAAGGGCAGTATCTGAAAAATATTCTTTGACGTATCACAAAGGCACACCATTATTATCATGACAAGAATAAAAAATTTTATCAAAGGACTATATCAAGAATAAATTATACGATTCATGAATTAAACTCTTGAAGACAAGAAATTACCACACTATTTTAGGAGCGTTAAAACTGTAGCAGCAACAAAGAAGACCATAGAGATGGCAACCCAAAGGTGCTATAAAATACCAGAATGAAAAATATTATCATTCAGTGTTATCAAGCACTAACAACTTGAAATTTAAACGTATTTTAAGAATAAACAAGGCCAAGATAATAATTATGACACTGTAGTTGACAAACATCAATAAATTTTATAGCACCTTAAGCAGCATTTTGCAACAAGGTAAACTGGTGAAATATCAATATAGGACTAAAATAAGGAACATGACAAACGACAAGACATTAAGATTTCAAATAAGATGAGAGTCTAGAGAAAAAAAAAAAGTTCCAATTTAGGTCAAGCACGCCAATATCTGTTAATATGGCACATAGAGAAAGTAACAGAGACATGAAGATAGAGATGAAAGCTAAGTAAGGCTACAAACATGAAAGAAACTTGGCAGTGATGACAAGAGAATTGTTTGAAAATACCTAAATCAACCATTATTAAGATCTGCAAACACCTGTACTGACAAAACTAAAAGGATGAAAAAGAAAGTCAAGCAACATCAGGATCCTATCGGCCATCACCAATATTTGGGATATATAAAGTAAACATAAGGCATTTCCTGCAATTTAGAAACAAATAAAGATGAGGAAAGCAATATTCCTGCTTGACATTTCAAATTGTCCTACACTCTTAAGTCTTAAAGCTCAACTGGCCAACCTCCTAAATACCAGTAAGCTAAGAAGCATGAATCGCATGCATATTTTTTCAACAATATAATGACATAAGGCCTTACAGGAAGAGTTGCCCATATTGGCTGATCCCTCATATTTTCTTCATCCCCTGGCATTAAAGCCCTGCACATTCTGCATAAGAGACAGACATTAATTACAAATGGCAGGAAAATATAGGACAACTATGAGCCCCACAACTTGAACTATGTTAAGCTTAAAGCTTCCATAGAAATGTCATTATGACTAGGCTGAAGTTTCATTACCCTCAACACCCCTTCCCCTTCAACATAACTCATCCAAAGGTACGAAACAGCAATTTAAAGCATAAAACTTCAAGGAAGTAGAGAAGGGTCTATGAGGTCCTACATTAAATTACTCATATAACCATTGATGTGTATGTGCATATGACAAAAGCACAACCACAAAGAAACTATGGTTAATGGAACTATGCTTAAAAAATTACCTGAGATTGTCAATTAGAATAATGATTTCAAATGTTAGTATGGGAAGGAACACAATCTTCAGATTGACTGCCGCAAATCCACAAACTGTGCAAGAGAGAATGCATTAGTCCGATTGGAGATATTGCATATATGTTTACACAACAAATGAATTTCATGTCAAAGACACAAGGACATGGCAAAATGCTCACAGTTGAAATAGGAATTTGTGACTATCTGCATGAGTCTAATTAGATGAAAATATTATACAACTTAAGATTTCTTTCATAATATTCCAATACAAACTACAGGCAACTGAATTATACATCGAATGCATTAAAACGACTAAATTCCCCAATTACTAATTATGTCTAGAAAAGGACAGATTTGTAATGTACCATATAAGCTCTCAAGATTTATACAAAGGAGTAATTCAAATGCTACAAGCAACAGTATTACAACAATGGCATGGCATGGTGCCCACTGTCACAAAACAGAAAATCAGAATTGTATATAACAATCTTATTTGTGGACAGAAAGTCTTTTACTACTTCATAATAATAGTTCAAGAGAGAGAAGAGCCAATAATCGGATCTTGAGGTTTTACTTATCCATTATAGCCAAAATACAGTACAAAGTTCATGGTTCCATACCCACAAAGCTCAATATCCACAAAAAGTAAACAACATAAACAATCAAAATTGTTGTTGCTTCAAAACAAGAATAACAATGGCATACACATTGGTTCCGAGGAACTGATGGGGCCAGTAATGAGAACCTTCCACGAGCCACAACAGCATGAAATAGCCAAAGAGGAAAAAATATAATCCTGCATATAGAGTTTTGAGTCAATATCAAAAAATCACCATCTTCTCAGAATCCAAAAAATGCAACACCATTCCATCCATCTTTCTTATCTTTGAAATTCCATGTATTTTGGCACTTGATGGAATTTTCTCACAAATCCATTGACCTTCCTTCATAAGACAATGATTTTAACGGTCTCCAAATTAAATGTCAAAGACTCATAATAGTGTTCTTGATCATCTTATGCACTGAATGGTGTTGAAAATTGTAAACCATGTAGTTTTATTGATAATTTCAAGATAAATTTGAGGCACAACCATCACATTGGAATGGTAATATAAAGCCATCTGACATCAACCATCTTAGGAGTTTTTATAACTATTCAAGCTTTCATCCTAAAGGTGGGGCCCACTCAGAATACGAACTATGACCGCCGGGATACATTTTACAGTATATTAGTATTAGCAAAACTAATCTGATCATTTCCAGTGGCAGATTTCCCTTTTTGGGATAGACTCTACGGAACTTACTATCTGAAATTATGTGAAACAACCACCAGCATAATCAAATAACATAATTGTCGTAGAAAAAACAAATCATGATAACTTTCCAGCTGCTACTGAAGTACAGTTGAATAATCAGAAAGAAGCAAGTTTACCCCACAATCTAATCAATCCGTCATCTTTTAGTATACCTTCCCATACGGCTGGCGGTGAACGCATTGTATGTGGGGTCAACCAGAAAAACCAATCAAGCACCCGACAGCAACAACGAGAACAGAAGTACAAAATTTTTAATACCAGCCAAGTTCACGCCATCATGAAAATTTTCAAAACTAACATTTTGCTTTGCGCCAAAGGGGCACTCATATTCAAAGTCCATATTCAATTAGAGCAAAATGAAACCACGCAAACAAATTACGAGAAAAAATTAAAAACTACAATCAAATTCGTCTATGCCGATACTTGTACTACGTAAAAATTCACAGGGTACAGAGCGAGAACTGACCACCAAGAGCAGGAAACTACGTGATCGAGCTTGAGAACGAGCAGAAGAGTGAAGGAAAAGAGAAAAGTATGGGCAGCGAGGGCCTGTACAGACTTCAATACTCTGCGCCAGCTCATCTTCCCCCGTTTCCCTTCCTTTATTACAATAATCCAGTACAAACAAACGCGCAACAAATCCCAAAAACAAAAAGGCTATATTTATGCAACAAATCGTAAAAGGCCCAAATTTGGTGCCTGTTCTGGAGGATTTTCTCGCCTTTAAGTTCTATGTTGTAAGCGGAAAAGTGAGAGCTTCGGTTCTGGTGGGCGCCTTTGAAAGAGGAAATATGGTACACGTTGAATACTTTTTCATGAATATAAACAAATGACATTTTACTTTACTGCTGAACAGTTTCTTTTATATTTTCAATCCCATCCAACGGTAGAGTATATCACATACCTTAATAAAAGTAGGTTCAAATAGATTAATTCTGTTTTAATTTTTATTGAGCGTATACTTAACTCTTTTATTTTAAGAAATAATACTATATATTCTTAAACTTTAATTAAAACCTAACCCTTTTTATTATTTTACTGGCAATTTTTAATAGAATAATTACAAGAATATTATATGTATATCTGAAATCTCAAAATTAGTACACTTTAAAAAAATCAAGGAATTAAAAGTTCTGCATTTCCCACACCCTCTTTTTCACATTAAGTTCACACTACATCCTACAACACTTTTATGAATGCATGTATCCCATATTTCTTGTATCCAATTAAGGGGCACATTATGTAAGTAATTATACCTCAAATCAGCCTGTCATTTCATGCATGATTATCAACGGATCTACCCACTAAAGCTAATAAAAAGCACAAAATGTAAGCTTCATAGAATGTCCGTTTTGCTCCTTAATGCCGCGGCCTACACCAGAAGCTCCTTTCCTCCCCAACAAAATCTACACAAACATGCAACCATAAAACACTGGCATAGTTCCTTACCAAGATCAATTGGATACGTTATATACACCAACAGGCAACAGGCCCTTCACAACGCACGACATACATGGCTACTAGTACTACTTTCTTCCATTTGTTCAATATGACTAGAAGAATTGCCGCAGCCAGGTACAGTTTTCTGCATCCTTCTCTAACTTGTCCTTCAACTTCCTTACCTCTTGTAGAGCTTGCATTCTATCCATTGTCTCCAATGGCAAATCAACAAATTCTTCAAGGAATTGGCGAGCCCTTGCAGTCCCTTTAGACATATCATCAGGTTCAAACACTTTTTTACGTTTAGAACCCACCTGATAATAATGTAATTATAAAAGTTATACATTTTATCCAAACAAGCAGATAATGAGTCGGATTGCAATGTTTAGGTAGAAAAAAAAGCATGTATGGTTTCTTATAAGCTAGACACGTCAAACAATTGTTTCCAGCATGCTAACCTGACAGTATTGAAACTAACATAGCAAAGGAAAAAAAATATAGCTTAGCAAACTTTGAAACAGCTGCAATAGCCTTGTCATTTCAATGCATAATCCCTACAAGGTATAAGCATAGATCCAGCTTCACATGGAAGAAGTTTCTCCCTATATTAATTTAGACCGTTCAAATATTATCAAACTAATATTTTACTTAATGAAGTTTTCCCTACAGGATTCTTTTGCTTCAATACCAGAAGCCAAAGAAAAAAAACAACTTACTGATTCCTTGCATAATAAGATATTTTAGAGCATACCATTTGGACTACAAGATAAGAAAGAAAAGTGGCGCTGAAAAAGTGCTATAACTACCCTCACAGCCAGAGAAAGCAAGTCAAATAGCGAATGGAGAAACATATATAACCAAGAGTTTGTGTGTGTGTAGAGAGAGAGAGAGAGAAAGGTGTTTGCAGAGCTTGATATTGGAATAGCTGATTCCCACATTGTATTTAATAGGAAAGTAAGCAAGACTAAAGTTAAGCTTTACTTTCACGTCCTCTTGGCAAAAATACCCAATAGGTAATACCTCCTCTTGAGCATCAGTTAAGCATATTGCAGAAGGAGAAAAATCTTCCAATTCTGCTGCCTTTTCTCTGGCTAGGGCAACAACACTCTCAGGGAAGTTTGCAAATTCAGCAACATGAATACCAAAACTTTGATCACAAGCTCCTGGTTCAACCTGAAAGGTAGCAAAAAAAAAAAAGCACAAGGTAATGCAGATGCAAATTGGCACTCGACCATTATACCACAACTTTCAAATTTTGAGTCATGACTTTCAAGAAAGCATTCAGCATGTTAGGACGCATCTAAGATTTATATGACCATCTTGCCACCATGGGACAGGCTATCTCTATGTGATGTTGCGTAAGACATTGGATCCCTTCTTTCCAATCCAAAATTATTTCGGCCACAACTGATATCATACTAGTTAACTGATTAAATTCAGTTGATAATTCTTGACAATGGTCACTTCTGTTTGGTGAGATGTAATGTTGGCCAATCATAAGAAAGTTTCCATAATAAGAAAAGATCTAAGCATATAATTGTATGTAATACTTTCTGCTTAAAGCACTTGTATGTTAATACATCATCTTATCAATCCTTTGTTTCCTTCACAACCCCACAAATCCTTCAATTTCTATGCCATCTCACATTTGAGTAAAAACTACAACTACCAAAAAATCTGCATGAAAACATCCTCCAAATCTTCAAAAGATTTACTAGTGGGTTAAGGATGACAACATATACAGAAAAAATTGAAGCATCAAACTCTTAAGAGAATTCTTTAATTTCCATTCAATTGAGTAATTTGGCAAAAGTGAATCCAAGTATTTTTAGACACCACCAGAAGTGTTAAATTATTTGTCAATTTTATCTGGTTATGGATAAAACTTTGTTACTGCGCCAAGGATTTTTCTAAGATCTTAATCCTATCATAAAAAATCAGATGCCTCCAACCCACCCAATCAGAGGATAATACCAGAGAAAACTTATGATCTTAGAGTATTTTAAGCTTCAAGGGGTGTTATTCAAGGTGGAAAATATATATCTTATTAATCATGACATCAATAAGTGCAAGATAGATATGAAAAAAAAGAATAGCAAGACAGATAAACTTAATGTAGTCTATTTCAAGCCTGTAAGGCCCAGTTATTTTTTTTGTCCCCTTCTGAATAATTGTAACCATAATAGGAGCTGTACCATTTATTTTACCACTTCTAATTTGTATTTTCTGGGAACTTTGGACCAACTAATAGATCAAATAGTTTAGTTCCATATATAACACAATTTAGAAGGCCAACAGTAATACCATAAAGGCAGTATGCTATACGAAAAGAATAATGGAAATTACCTTGTACAGCATAGTAAGCTTGCGAGTTGATGAATCAATATGTGCACTCACATGATAGTTGGCCACGCCAACAATTTGCTTCTGTGGAGCATCATTTACGTTTTCAAGGCCTAATGCAGTCAGTTCATGAAAGTGGGTGGCAAATAAAGTAGGTGCTTTAATCACTTGAACAATGTGCTCACATATGGCCCATGCTAGACCTGCGTACCGCATGAAAACCTATTTTAATGCCAGAGATGCTTAATTGAGAAAACATAGCTATAAGTAGATAAGAAAATAAACAGAAACAATAAGCAGCCAATGATGCTTGAACATTAATCCAACTGCTTCAAACCATAATCCTAACATTAAACTTTATTTTTTCCAATCAAGATCCAAGAAAGCAAATGCAAAGTGAAATCCTAAGATAAAGCAATAATAAGCAACATAGCCGCATTGACATGTGTTTCTTGTTTCTCCTTTCACTCATTAGGCTGTAATTTATTCTTATTTACTAAAGTAACACACAGAAGGCTAACTTGAAAATCCAATACAATTCTTAAAAACACCACCACCAGATTGTAATTCTCTTTGATAAAATATAATTAGTAATCACCATTAACCCAATTCTGAAGCATTCTACTAAAGCCTTTACTGCCCTCACACCCACCCCACCCCCCCCCCCCCAAAAAAAAAAAAAAAAGTTCAATTGATTTTTTAACTCGTAAAATATTAATGAACCTGAAGTCATATTAACAATGGTGACAAAGGGCTCTATTCAAGGCAGATGCTTTCTGGAAAGAGTAAAGTTTCCAAAGAGTATGGCTGCAGATGGCCCAATTATATAAAGTGATATGTGACTTAAGACTGAAAAATATGTGACAGAAAGAAATCCTATCTAAACCACAGTCTCTGGATAATCTACGGTTGCTTCTAACATAGAAATGTGATTTACATATGATTTTCCTTTTATCTCAAGGCAGTAGCAAAAACAGTTAGTGAGATCCTATTTTAGGTTTTGGTCGTCATATGTGTCACACATGAGGTATTAATGATTCAGATTTAAGAGACTGCAATACCAACACATCAAAAAGTCTCTCAGAGTGAAAGAAACAAACCAAATCCATCATAAGTTGATGTCCCACGCCCCAATTCATCAATAATAATCAAGGACTTGTCTGTAGCTCCTTTTAATATTGATGCAGTTTCAAGCATTTCTTGCATAAAGGTAGAAACGCCACGAAGCTGGGAAAAAGAAACAAGCACCCTCATAACTTCAGAGTAAAGATATAATTTCAACTTGACAGAACATAACGAATTAATGACAGGAGGCAATAAGCTTAAATTAACAGTTTTGTAAAGCTGAACCTTGGAAAGGATAGCATACAATTGGACTTGGTGTCGGCAATACAACTGAAGTCGCCTAAACATTTTAATCACTTAAGGCAATTCTCCTTAATAATATTATTTTTCCTAATAACTGAGTTAAATTAAATTCAAAATAACATGCAAGGAGGAAGAAAACTCAATTTTATGCTTTTCAAACACAAATAGGTGATCCTGCCATCACTAAGAAAATATGCTACCATTTTGATACCCATGTTTTCAAGAAAATATAGTATAAGACTCACCTGGCAGTCACCTGCACCAACACGGGCAAAAATGCAATCTCGAACAGATATGCTGGCTTTGTCACAAGGAACGAAAGAACCAACTTGTGCCATCAAAATATTTACGCCCACCTGCATATACATTAAACTTTATGTTAACCAATGTAATATATAGGATCTCATGCAGCAATGATTGTGCCATCAAGATATTTACACCTACATAACATGTAAATGAAGGGTCTAATATGCAAAAGAAGTTCAGGCATCGGGAATACTAAACCAGCAGATAAGTAGAATGATAAAAGATTAAAATAAGATGCATATAATTCATAGTAGACATTAATTTCTCAGTCAAAGCAGCGGATAAGATAAGCACCTGCCGAATAAATGTTGATTTCCCACCCATGTTAGGCCCAGTAATTATTTGAAACCAACTTTTTTCTCTGATCTAATGTGTAACAAAACCAAAGAGAAACTGATTAGCTGATCAAAATTACAATTCATTGAATACTTGTTACTTTCCAAGGATCACATCAACACTTACAAGCTTACAATCATTTGGTATAAAATTCACCCAGTCTTGAGCCTCCACACAAGGGTGTCTGCTGCCTTCTAAAACAAGATCTCCTTGATTCTATAACAGACAATTATGGCAATACTCATCCTCTGAAAGTGATTCCCAAGCAAAAGCAGAAAAGAAAGGGGGGAAAAAAAAGCAAAAGGGGAACAGGGCGAGGGGTGGAAAAGAGCAAGAAGAGGATACTGAAGATATTATGCATGTGGCAAATAACCATTAACTAAGTACCGATGGAGTGATGTCAGGCCTTGTGTATGGAGTAGGACAACTAGAAGCCAAATCAGCAAAACTTAGCAAGACATCCAACTCAGAAAGTAATACAGCCAAAGACTCAAACACCTGCAAAATGAAAATTATTCAATCTAGAGCAAAAGCTACAAAAAGGCGACAGATGTAATAGAAATTTCTACCTCAGAGAAAGTTGCTGCAGTTTGAACTACTCTACTAACCAACTCCTTTTGACAATTCTTGTACTCCTCAAGTATCTGTTGATACTGGTCCCCTAGTTTTTTAAGCTTTGTGTTGGTGAACTTTACTCCATCTTTCCGGCTCTCTAGTACAATAAACTGAGTGCTGAGCTTCTTCCTTATTTTTGGTTCTTCCTTTTTCGTGATTCTGAAAACATGCCCAAATTGTGTGCCCTTGTCTAACTTTAATGCCTTATCTATAGGCAGATCAAGATCATTGGCAGTTTGTCTATGCAAGTTGTGGATTTGACTCTCCAGTGACTCTTGCTGATCCTTCAATCTAGATAGTGCAGAGTCATAACTTGAAGAAATCATGTATTCCCCATTCTCCAGTTGATCAAGGTCAACAGAAGCTTCTACAAGACCGATGAATTTGTTTAAGTGATCATCATCAGTCCATAACTCTAGATGTTCCAAATACCTCTCTTTGATCATTGAGGAAAATTGTCCATCATATCTTTCCAACACACTCTTAATGTAAGGTAGTCTTATGCTTGACTGCACTCAAGAGACAATAATAGAATTAAGAAGCAGTATCAATAAAACCTGATATAAACAGTTCCCTATAATCAATAAGGAAAGAATTTTATAAACTGAGCTCCTAAACAATAAAGTAAACGATGGCATGTTTATATATATAAACAACGGCTATTAGGCAACTTGTGAACAGTGGAAGAAAAACAGTCACGGGTATTTCAAAGGTGGACCACAAGGCATGTACAGTCCTAGTAACACCAATCAGTAAATACATATTTAATTCTACCTGATAAAGTTTTACAATATGCTGCAGACCAGCTCTTCGCTTTTGAAGATTGCGCACTAATCGCTCAATGTCTGATATTCTTTTCAGATGCTGCCTCAGATCTTGACGAAGCACAGTATCCTCTACAAATGCTTGCACTACATCAAGCCTGGAATTAATTTCTTGTACATCTAATAAAGGCTGCTTCAACCACATGTGCAATAGCCGTTTTCCCATTCCAGCTGTACAGGTCCTATTCATGAGACCAAACAAACTGAAATTTTTGTTTGCATCAGTTTTGCTTTCCAAGACATTAAGCGCCCTCATAGCAGCAGAATCTAACCTCATATAGCTGTCAAGATTATATCTTTGAAGAGTATAATTTCCATAATTGCTCTCATCAGCAAGTAACTCTGCGTAAGATAATAGTGCCCCCAAAGCACCAGGTGCAAATTCAAACGCAGATATTAAATCACGAACTGGTTCAATAGAACCTTTAACAAGTCTGCCGAGATCCTGTACCAGATCCCTGGTTTTAAACTCGGGTTTCTTTCTCTCAGTTAACATCACCCCACATTTATTCAATGCATCACAGAGCATTCTATTTTCATTAGATTTGCTGCTCTCAATAGGCAGGAGGCACTCCTTGCCACCAAGAGCTATCAATGCGGACTCCACATTTGTAAAGTGACTATCATCAAGAAATTCAGCTAAGCCAAGCACTCTCTTGGTTAGGTCAACAAATCCCAACCCAATGGTACACCCATTTTCACGGAAATTAGGAGATAATGCAACAAGAATGGGGGAGTCTTGCATTTCACTGTTAGCAAACAGAACATCTTCAAAGCTGCCAATATTTCCAGGTGTTCCACTTTTGACCAGCCTCCAATTAGAGCCACTACCCTCATAGAGCTCAAGAGTATGGTCCGTTCTCTCCAGAAGTAGATCTCGAGCAATTGTTTCAAACATGTTTCTGCTGACACTTACACTGGCAATAGCATCAGATCCACTACCCAGTTGTCGCAAAGCAGTAGTAGTACGGTAGTAGGTCTTAGCAATGAAATTTGCATTCTCACCGTGAGCAGTATAGTAGTCCTGAATAATTTAAAAAGACCTCTAATAAACTGATGATTGTCATAATGCATACAGAATAAAGGATGAAAAAACAATTAAAGAACCACATGAAGATGACATTTTTTTAAAAACTAAGAAGCATTTCTGAAAATTAACAACAAGAAATCATAGGAACTCTTTAAGAAATGGAAAAGCGGTGGCAGTTAAAAGGTTTATAAATCTTATTATTGGACAACAATTTTTCCTAGAAGTAGTTCTTTTTGCCGATGGCTTAAATATTGGATAGTATTGTTCCAGATAACATAAGCATTAGAAAATATACAGGTCTACCCCTTCCCAAATCACTTCAGGATTTGGATATTTGAACACCAAATTTTTAAATAATCATTATAGGGGAAAGAAGTCCCATTGCATAATTTAATCCCTCTGGCCTTTCAGAGACCAAAACCTACCTCTCATATATTTCGAGACATGCCTATATGGAAAAACTGTACAAGTGACCATTCATTGAACGGAGTTAGCAATAAGCATTTACAATTTAAAACAAGAAAGATGAATAAATGCCATAAACTTACCCGGCGATCAAAGAATCGAATGGCCCTTGGGTCCTGTAACACATACATGTGAATAAATAAAATAAATGGCAAATGAAAAACACCAAAAACAAATTGGTTCAAAATCAAGAGACTAGCGTGAGCAAAGGAAAAGGAAGGGAAAAAAAGGTCTTTATGCACGTACACCCCCACGTCTCCATCATTTTAATGGCACTGCTTTACGAATTGAAAAGAAAATGAGAATAATAATTACAGTCATCCATGCCCTAACACTCCATTACATATATATTGAGTATGGAAAATTCGGGGCTTCTATTTCTACAACAGTTTTATTGTTGTATTTCATCGTTTTGTCCCTATTTAACGAAATTGTTGAAATTCTTCAGAGCAACTTGTAGCACCTGTCCTACTATGAGAAAACACAATAAGAACAATTTAAATATATATATATATATATATATATATATATAGTTTTATGCCAATCTTCTACAAGAAACATATTCAAAAGAGACCTATAAATTTTCTCATAGCAACTTGTTTTTTGCTCCATAATGTGACTCATAAAGAAGGCAATAGCATTTCCCATACAATGATACAACACCCTCCCAAGTCCCAACAGAATCACACCCATTTTAAGAGAGAGTTTTAGAACAGATAAGGAAAGAAAAAACTTACATGAGGTAGGGTTTTATAAAATGATAGAAACCCTTGAGCTTGCTTAGCATCTAGCAACAGTAAAACAGAATCTATAAGTCATAAAGAAACTTCCAGAAAAAAAAAAACGCAACTACGAGGAGAAAAAGCAAAAGAAATAAATTGATCAATGTGTAAAATGAGGAATTTTCATTCTTCAACGTTCTCGTGATACCTAATTTGAACTCAGGGAGCTTATTCTGATCTTCAAAACTCTCATCCATTACTGCGATTAGGGTTTTGCCTCGCCCAGAAACAGAGGCTAATGAATCGCCAAGACTCTTGAAATGCGTACAGCCAACATATACTAAAGTGTCTGACTGTTGCTGGTGGCGGGAAATACTGGCGGGCTTTCGAGGGTGCGCATGCCCTTCCTCACGCCGACCGGCTAATTTGCACCATGGTTAGCGCGAAGCACCTTTATTAATGAACGGAAGTTGGACCGACCTTGTCGGACTACATGTCTATGGGCTCATCTGAGGCTTTAAAGCCCACTTACGCCCCCAACCAGAAGTTGGACCCAAGCCCAAACCTCTTCTGTGAACAAATGAAAAACAAATAAGAAGTATGTTGTTTTTGTGGGCCGTAGCCCCCGTTGTTCAAAAAAAAAAAGAGGACAAGTAGAAGTGTGAGATATTGTTAATTATTTGCATTAAGAGTGTTTGGAAAATATTTTAAAATCTATATTATCTTTGAAATTGACTTTGGATTAAGATTAAATTAAATGTATTAAATATTTGAATCTGGCACGTCATTTCATAATAAAAAATATCAAAATTTTGATTTTTGGTCTTCCCATTGAATGAATAATTTTTAATGGAAAATAATTAAGATTTAGATTTCAATTTTTTTGTTTCTACTTAGTGCATCTTTAAATTGTTTTCTTTATCCAGATAAAGATATGCATGAAGTAGTCAACATCCTTATTAGTATAGTAATACTTAGTTGTTACATTAAAGTTTTTTTTCTTTAAAAGTATAATTTTGAATTGAATACCTTACATGTGTGTTAACTAACTAATCACTCATTTTATCATAATATAAAAAAGTATGCATTAAGTATACATAATGGGAATTGGCTTGGCAATCCAAGTATATATAGTTGAATTACTGGTTCTTATTACCACCCAAGCATTCATGGCATTTATAGTTTTTTTCTTGGAGAGTAAGAGATTTTGTAATTGGTCAATGCAATGATGTTCCATTAGTCATGGGTATCAATTAATAACTTTGAGGGAGGCAATTTAAATTTCAGAATCTCTTCTTATACCAATCTTCTCTTACCCAGCATCGACTCTTTCCCACAAATAATAGTGACTCTCTCGACAAAGGTACCCCTAAAACAATAATGGTTTTTGCCAAATTTATGAATATATTGTGCTTGCCTGATTCATACTCGTAGTTAAAAAATTAATCAGTTCCTAGATTTAGAAAGAAAATTCTAATAATTGAAAACTCATTTTTTTTGCGAACAGATAGAACAAAACACCAGCAAATAATGCATAGGGCATTAGGTGTAGATGTTGGGAAGGTGATTAAACTCACACATTCCATCTTTAGTAGGAGATGAACACCATTTATCAGCTACGACTAATTAAAGGGCTTGAGTTGGAACTATATTCCATCTATATATAGCTTGAAATTGAACTGTTTTCTCACTGTGTGCGTGTAATGCATCGTATGCTGACCCAAGAAACTAGTCACTCTTAGCCTGATGCATGCCGTCCCCTCTTCATTTATGTGGATAAAGAAATTCAATGCTCCATTTTTGAGATCATGACTTCAATAATAATGGCAGACACAGACAAGCTTCACAAGCAAAATGCATGCCTCAAATGGTTGTTTGAAAGTTAATACATTCAGCAACAACTATGAAGCTACCCAAGTTTTGACAGTTGATGGCAATCTGTGCGTTACCTTTCTAGCTGCATATAAATGGCGGACTTGTTTTTGACGTATAAGGATATTATGACCTCTTGAAGTACTTGCTTTGATTGGACAACCGCATTAAGCAAAAACGAATTGCATATGGAATTTCTTATTTGTAAAATTCTGAAAAAAAAAACAGTAATAGGATAAGAAGGATGAGACCATTTTTTAGATAGAGCGAAGACTTTGACTTCAATATATAATTTTTTTTTAATTCAGAATATTTTTTAATCAACAATTAAAAATTAATTCTTTTTAATATGAAGAGATAATCGAACCAAATATAATTTTTTTAAACAAAATATTATTTATATACACAATTTAAATCAACCTTAAGACAATATATTTAAAAAATTTAGTTATTTTTTAAATGTTTCAAACCTTGTTAGTCAATACATTTTTTTTAATTAATAACTAAAATGAGAAAATTTAGTGACATTGTAAGCTTTATAAACACTACAAATTAATATAGTATTAAACTTTAATTGTGAGTCCTTAACTTTAGTATATCTTAATTTTAATAATTTAGTGTATGAATCTGTATGTAAAATGAAGAAATATATTAAAAAAGTCATCAAAGTTTGAAAACACAAAGTCAAAAAATTGAAATCTATTAATTTTATGTCATAAAGATTCAATAAATTTTACAAAAAGTAACAATTGCTTAACATAACTCTTATCCTTTATCTAAGTTTGGGATAATTATATGATGTTCACATATTTAAATATATAATATAATTTTAATAAAAAAAATTTTGATGTTGGGATTGAACAATGAAATATAGTGATTGCGGACAATGAAAAGGATATCCACTTGAACGATGAATTGGGTGATGTACATCTTGCTAATTTACAGTAGTTACTTCACATTGTACCTATCTGAAATTAAACTTGTCCTACTGTTCTCTGCCCATCAGACCAAACCAGAAAAGAACAAAGAGAAAGGCACATACGCACTAGTATAGGACATGAAAAGATGGTATTCTTTTAAAACACCTCTCTGATTCATGATGCAATCTTTGATTTTCTTCCCCCCTCCTTTTCAGAAGGGATTGAGCATGACATGGTTCTTTAGTAATTAAAGGAAAAACACTGAGAAAAGTCCTATAAATATCCATTCTGAATCACTCTCCACTGTCCAAATAAATTGAATAACTCCTTAAAGTATCATATATCGATAGACATGACTTTTCTGCTATGAGAGGTTTCTAGAAACCTAGACTTAACTTCATCGTTTCTTCAAAAGTTCAAAGCCAAATAATAGTTCATAATACAACACATAAGCTAGCATATCCAGTCAATAGTCTTTGAATAATTAATTTTAAAAAGCATATCACGTAACATAGTGATCTTAATATTTATACATATATAAAGATAACCTAGAATTACATGATAATATATAGATTAATGTAGAGGTATATATTTTGTAAGAAACTGGTGAGAAAGAAGAAAATCATTATTGAAGGGACATCAACTTGCCTTCAAAAACTAAACCTCAGTTTTAGAATTTGCCAAATAGCGAGAAGATTGAAATGTGTTTGAACTATATTTCAAAATTTAATATATATTTTAAATTCCCAAACTGTCAATTTGATGCAAACTGCTAAATATAAAATCTATTATTGGGTCTTCTTTCATTGTAAGATTTAGGCTTTAAATCGAGTTAATTAGTTATTGACATGTTATCATATCTTATTCAATCAATCACTCAATAGTTTGATTATTGATACGGTCATTTTTTACTTTCCAATTATTCCTCCCCTACATACTTTAAAATTTAAAGAGCTTTCTTGTTCTTAATATAAACAATTTTAAGTAATAATCAATTTCTTAGTGCAATGGATGTAAAGGCTGTTCGGGTTTGGCGTGATGCGCAGGAAGGTAATGGCCAGCTTTGCATATATAATAGATGGGCACTGAAATGGCTTGTGTGCCGTGTGAGAAGCATTATGACCCGAGAGAAAGGGCATCAGATGATGACCAAAGACAAACATGATAGAATTTGATGGGGATACGCCGTCCACGCAAAAGAGAATAATTCGGTGAAGTGCCAACTTGTAATGGCTACTCCCAAGAAGTTGCACCTGCAAGTCCGCAAGTATTTTAATTGGAAGAGCGATAGGAGATGCTGATAACCAAGAGACCTGCAGACAAGAAGTCAATATTAGCTGCGCACATGAAAGCATACAGTATTGTGAGGTAAAGTGAATACAAATTCAAGGTACCCGTTGGAAATTGCAATTTGAAGATTTATGTTTAAGTGTAGTAAATCTTGTATCGTTAAAAGAGTTGGGTTTCTTGCTATGTGTGATTAGAATGGGTTTGGATCATTTCGTTTTTTTTTTTTTTTTTATGACTCTAATTTGATTAAAGATTAGTTAGAAAAATAAAGTGATAGTGTTTTTAGTGAAAGTAGGTGAATAAGAGCTTTGAACCAAAAACGACAAGCTTTGATTTCGGCCATATAAATAAGGTTAGTAAAGTTTTAATCAAAAAATATATATTAAGAGTAACATTTTAAAGTCATTAAATTTTGTGAATTTTTGCCTTAAATAGACAATTCATTTTAATATATATTAGGTTGGGTTTATTTATCTATTTTATTTTTTAAATATAATATGTGAATTGTATTTTTTTTTTCTTATCACATTTGCAAAATTAGAAAAAGATTGAAGGATCACATTTTTTTTTTTTTACCGAATTTACAAAACCATAATCAGATTGAATGATGGCATTTTTTTCTTTTACCAAATTTGTAAAACCAGAATAAGATTGAAGGTCTACCTTAAACATCTGGATTTTCCAACAAGGGTTACGTAACATGTTACAAAGTTTAACAAAAGTACAGGAAATTGAGAACAATGCTATGAAAGTGCAGCATCAGGTTGAAAACGGTAACATGTACAATTAATCTTATCTCTCTGTGACCTTCTACAAACCTGTCTCTCTTTCTAATGATACCTAATTTATTGATTCCTGTATGTTTGCTCCAGTAAAAAAGGATCAACTCCATGCGCATGACTGATTCATTATTGACCTTTTAAAATAGTAATAAACAGTATATCAATCTGTCAATTATTATGTACAAGACAATCAAAAAGTTAAGACAAAGAATCAGAGGGATAAGGTGTCATATCAGAAAAAGGAGAGGAGATGATTTTATATGTGACCTAAAAAACTCCGAAATTGCCTTCTGAAAAAAAAAATATATGTAGAAAGATATATTCGCTGCAACGTTATAAAGCAGGAAATATCTGAACTTCAATTCTCATCTAATATTACCTAAACTTTTTATTATTAAATCTCACAACATTGGTTAAATTAGCATATAATTAATACTTTTGACTATACAATAATATTAATTGTTGTCTTCTCCCCTTAAAAATTTCGATATCACTTTTTTTTTACTACTTTAGAGCAACTTCATAGTCCTTGAGTCGTCAAAAGGGTTGGTCTTTATTACTGATTAGATTGCAACTGATATTTATATGTACATCTGCCCTCGCCCAAATAGACCAGTTTTTTTCTTTATGTTTAAATAGACCAGTATCATTTGTCTCATCAGATCGACATTTAGAGTAAATTGATAGATTTCTTACACTAAGCTTCATAAGGCTAAATAAGTCTGCCTTCTTTCTTTTTGCTGATGTTGGGCTTAATTTGGGCTGGCACTGCAGGAACACAACTTAGTTTGCAGTGTTAAGACGTATGATGTGAACTTATGTATGTACTCTCAAACTGCAAACTCTTACTATCAAACACAAAAACATTATCTTCATCACCCGAAAAAAAACAAAAACAAAAACAAAAACATTATCTTAGCCATAACAATTATTTGGGACTGCATTGGGAAGTAATTGGCAGTGTTTGTGACAAATTAAAAGGTTTGCATGTGCTAAATACAGATTTAGCATTGTCTTGATGGTGTACATGTTCTTTACAGCATCCTATATACCAGATACTAACTCTCAGTATAGTTTTAGAGCATAAAAATCGTAGGACAATAACTAGATCTTATTAAATGCTTATAAAATTATGAAAATTAACAAATTAATAAATCATAATTATCTTTTGTGAATGTCTAATATAAAAGATTTCATGGGAGTTAAAATTTTGTATTAATTAACATGGATTTGTGATGCTAAAAGGTTGCTAGGGTGTACTGATCAAAGAAACTTTTGGGCCATCTAATCAAATGATAACAGAAAAAAGATAATATAATGCAAGAAGATCGATCTTGCTGCTAATTAAACTCTAGGTAAGCAGACAAACTTCCTCTCATAATTAACGGACGAATTGATGGGCATGCTTTTATGTCAAAAGCAACTTCAATAATAGCAGCAGCTTAGGGCAAAAGAATCCAAAAGGCAAACCAAACAACTCTGCTTTGGTATCTACTTCAAATAACATAAACAATACTGTCATGTTCAGATGTTAATGAGGAGGAAAAGCCAAGGGAAATGCTCCAATTCACAAGCTACTTCAATAATAGCGGCAGCTTAGGGCAAAAAATTCCAAAAGGCGAACCAAACAATTCTGCCTTGTTACCTACTTCAAAGAACATAAACAATACAGTCAAGTTCTGATGTTAATGATGGGGAAAAGCCAAGGGAAATGCTCCAATGGAAAAATTTGTTTAGCCACCTCAGGCGCTAACATAACTCACTGTATGTAAAGTTTGCAGAATAGTGTTATGCAGAATATTGTAATAAGCCCTATGACTAGCTGGGTCTTTTCTCTGGCCCACACCATAGAATGGTCCTCCAAAGATATATGATATATATGCCTGGTTGGAAATCATACACCACAGATATTTTCAACATGAGAGGAAAAGCATCATGGCCTTTGTTTCACATCAGAACCTGAGAGATGCTGAAAATTTCAGTCCCTCTATCTTCTTACAAATTGAAACTGACACAAATCTCTTTTTAAAGAAACTAAAATATTAAATTTAGCAGTTTATCTTTGGTGGGAGCACTGTTTTCCGAGAAGTTATCGCAAAGTAAATCCCTGCACCAAGAAAAACAGAAAAATTCAGAAACAAATATATAGAAAATTTAGCAATTGCAAGTACCTAAAGGTTCTAGGTCTTATTCTGCAGAAGTCACCAAATAAAATTCTGAAGAGGGAATTTTCTGTCCTACAAGGCAACTGGATCGCAAATTAATTCGATTCCTTAAACTAAATCCCACTAATCCATATATACATATGAACCTGAGAAAAACAACGAGAAAAGAAAGTAAGATCTTGGATACACGAATTGAAAGATTGCAATTTCAACCACATGATTTTCATATTTTTTTTCTTTTTTCTGGAACTAACAGGAGCAAGGAATTATCTGTAGAAAATGAGAAATGAAAGCACTTAGAGGTAAACCATGTGACTGTGTAAGGTTTTATTTATGTGCTATCTTATAATCAAGCACTCTAACACATATGTCCTACAATTGCGAATGCTTTCTTGTCATAGTTATCCCCTGCTTGACAGCAACCACAGAACAACCCTATATTGCCCATCATGTGGTCCTCGTAATTATGCCAAATCTAAAGTGGTCATCGCGAGACTCACTCAGCTATAGCTCTATAGAAAGAGAGAGACAATGAGAGAGAATTAAATGGTAAGAGATAAGTGGGGAACTAGGACGGCATGTATAAATGGAAAGAAAGAGAAACAGAAAGTAATGGGAAAAAAATTTCAGCGTACCGAAAGAGGGCTTTCAAGTGTGGATGGACTATTGCCATTTTGAAATAAGTTGAGATGAGCTTCGTGCTATGGCAACTTCGTAATTGGCTAGGGCTTAGAGAAGTCAAGCTATATGGCAGTAGTGGCAAGTACAAGCACAGGCAAACTCTTTATATCTTCCAAATAAAGTGGGGTGTGGAGAGAGAGAAAGAGAAGAACAGCCTCCTTTTCAACTAAATAACACACAAAGCAAGCCCGCATGGGAAGTGAACCCAACTCAACAGCAGCATTCTCAAATTCTAGACCGGGATAGATAGATAGATAGAGATGAACATAAGGAAGGGAAAGAGTGATAGCGCTTCTCTTTTTAGTGAAAGCGACATCCTGAGCAACCCCAGTCAAAGAGAGCATTGCCGCCCATAGCAGACCTCACAGTGCAAGCCCGTTGGAGGGAAATAATTGCGCTTATCCATCCTCTTCTTTTAGGGTTAGAGAGAGCCACGTGGAGTTAAAAATAAATAAAAAAAAAAGGAGTAGATAGGACAAAGAGAACAAAGAGAAAAGAAATTATGTGACTCTTCACTCCTCCCATAAAAAGTCATGGCATGTGACATCCCACTCCCCGTTCGCGCCACTCTCAGAAAAATAGAGAGAGAAAGGGACAAAGATGAATATGAAGTCCATGCAAGGTCAATAAGAGATTGGGTTGGTTGCTTGCAAAAACCTGTGGAAGAGGTGGGGCGTTGGTGAGGGGTGCAGAGGCAAGAGGGACTTGGTTTTTGGGGGTTCTCTCTCATCTCGCACCTGCAGACCACGTGAAGTGGCACAAATCAGGACTTTTTCTATCCACTCCCTTCTTACAGTATCGTTCTATAGCTGAAGAGCTTAACTTTTTGCTCAAAAGAAATGATTGAGAAAAAGGTTAGTTCCCTGTCTGCAATAAATTGCCCTTCTTGGAGGTTCTTTATCTCTTACACCATCTTTACTCCAAGCCTCTCCTTCCCTCCCTCTCTCTTTCTCTGTCTCTCATAATTCAATCCTCATGGCAATAAGGTATTATTGTCTGTGCTGTCTTTCTCAAACCGTAGTACTTGCCTGAATGAGGAATTGAACATTATCTCTCTCTTTTAGACACACACCCACACACAAGCACTTGGACAAGCATATATACGGTGCTTCATCAGAGCGCTGTCCGCCTCACGGTTTTGGCTCCTCTACATACAGATAAAGTGCAAGTAAGAAAAGTAAGAGTCATATATATGGAATATGGTTGTCTTTCTCAAATAATAACTCCCCTTTACTTGCAGGGAGCAGGCAAAATAAAATGAAGTGAAAAGGATGGAATTCGTCCTCCTTATTCAATAAGATGAGAGTGAACATGTCGTTCTCAAGCTTTAATAGTCCCATTGTCTATCTGCACCGCCAAGGCTAGGGTTGTCTGGTGCAATTCCAAGCTACAAGATGTATTCCTCAAGCAGTTCCCACAACGGCAATGACCCAATCTCTTATTCTGACCAAGTATTTTACCATAGTCCTTTTTTCAACGAAAGCAACCCATCTTCCAAGCAAGAAAATGCTCGCGTCCCTCCTCCTCCTCCTCTTCCCCCTCCTTTGTCCTTTCTTCACTTCCCTTCTCCCTTATTTGAAGAGAATGAAATTTTGCTTCAACACCATGACCACTTGCTTCATCATCAATCTCTAACCGAGGCTGCTGTTAACGTGGAGGTTCAAAACAAGATTCGTCCAAGTAAGGGACAACGCGTGACCATGGAACAGGTCCCGAAGAAAAGAACTTGCAAGAGAGATAGGCACAGCAAGATTAACACAGCTAGAGGACTGAGAGATCGGAGGATGAGACTGTCCCTTGAAGTTGCTAGGAGGTTCTTTGGTCTGCAAGACATGTTAGGCTTTGACAAAGCTAGTAAAACCGTGGAGTGGTTACTAAATCAAGCAAAAGATGAAATCAAGCGACTAGCCAGAGAGAAGAATCACCCGATCAGTTGTGGGAGTGCTTGTGTGAAGAGTGCATCTTCAACTTCAGAATGTGAAGGGGTGTCTGGCTTGGATGAAGTTGCGGTCAGTGGAAGTAGAAATCAAGAACAAGAGGGGGAGCCCTCAGGGAAGGTCAGAAAGACTAAGGTTTTCCGAAAGAGTGCAATCCATCCTCTAGCTAGAGAGTCAAGGGAGAAGGCGAGAGAAAGGGCTAGAGAAAGGACAAAGGAGAAGTTGAGGAGTAGGAGCATAACTGATGAAACAAAGCATCGCAATGAGGCAACAAACCATAATCTGAGTCGATTGGGACCCTGGAATCCCTTCGAAACCGCAGAAGAATCCGGTACCCAAAGCCAAAACACGAATCCTTCCATGGATGTGCTGACTGAGGCCGAAGAACCAAGCTCACACGCAAGGGAGCATTTGGGGACTGTAGATGATTTGGCGCATGATGAATCTCTGGTGCTTTTGAGCAAATGGAGCCCTTCAATGATTTTCAATTCACTGGGTAACTCTGCACTCGTTCAAGAAGTAAGTTCAAATTAATTGATCATAAAATATGGTGGTCTAACAATTAGCAATATGTTCTGTCCTTGACAAGCATGCATCTTCGAAACAAAGTGCATATCAGTAATATTTCTGATTACTTCATAAAATTGTTTGCAGCATCAATTTGCAGAATTTCAGCCGTTGGGCAAAACTTGGGAGGCCTACAACAACCACATCTAACCCATGCTAATTAATTTGGATAATGTCTTGCATCCTTCTGAATGTGTCAGCTTAATAAATATGCAAAGCATGATATGTATTTCTTTACTTTCCTTTTGGCATCTAATGTAGTAAGGTATCTTCCATTTACTAGCTTTCCTAAATGGTTGTATATTGTCAAGACAAACTCTCCTAAAAGTTTAAGCTCTTACCTCTAAAAAGAAAAAAATTTAAGCTTTTAGATAAAAATTTAATAATGATTTTATAACTCTAACATGCCTCTTCACATAAAAGACTTTTGACCTTGAAGTGTGAATAAATGTTTAGTCTTACTAAACTTAATAAATTCACACACCCACTAAATCTCATAGTGAAATTTAACTTTATTGTTAATAAATGGGGTACCATGAATCAAATTCTTAACTACTTGATTATAGAGACTTTGATATTATATTGAAAATTTACTCTCCAAAAAACTTAGCTGCATGTTAGGTGAGAATCCAAAAATGATTTTATAACTCTAACATATATCATGATCTCTGTTAAATGTCACCTTTACCTTGTATTTGCCCTGACCCTACATATCAATTTAGTGGCACATATAGTACAAATCCACTAATTACTTATAGTGGTCTTATTGACATTTTTGACAAAGAAAAATGCTAATTAATCTTGATTCAGCTTGGCTTTATGATGCATTAATTAGACAGCTTTTATAACATTTAATTTGGCTTTGGCATGGAGAAGTTCTCAATTTATGCTGCTATTTCAAATATGCATACCTTAAATAATTGTCTTGCTGATGCCACAAGACATTTTCATGATGTGGGGGGGGGGGGGGGGGTTCAAGTCCAATCATCCCTTGGAAAAAGGTTAGGGTTACTTCTCAAAAGTATGCATATATTGTCTTGTCTTGGCTAGCTTCCTAAGTGTATTCCAATGTGCAAATTCAATTAATCTTTATAGAAGTGACTGAACAGACACTTGGGTACACTATGCACTTCTAAGTCAAGAATAAAAAAGCTGAGTTAGTTTGAATTTTCAACATATGAATTATGGAAGACAAGGATGAAACTAGTAAAGCATGTAAAGGAAAATTAATTGAAACAATAACAACAGAGTGAATGCATGTAAAAAGTTCTGAATGACGAGATTATTATAGAACCAGAGGGCCTAAGTTCCAATAGGAAAAATATATATTTATAGAACCTTTAGAAAAGTAATAAATTAACAGGCATCAGCTTGACAAAGCCTACTGAAGTTTTAAGACCTTGGGAGGCTTGCCTACATCTTTGATTAAATAGAGGATGACCTTAAGCTTCTATGTTTTATTTGTGCATATCATGCGGGAAGCAAATGTTTTAGAGGAATTGACAAAAAATGCTGTTAATAAGTCAATAGAGTTTGTTGTCTTTCTGTAAACAAGAGATTGAGGTTAGAAGTTTGACATATCATTGTATATTTATCTTGACTATTGACTGTCATCTAGCGCATACTCTTTTCTTTGAATTGTGAGGGTTGCTCAAGTGGTTTATGCTTGTATTTTGTGCTTCTTGATAATTAATGAAATGATCTTGATCTATTAAGGGAAAAAAAAAGCTTGACAAGAACAAATTAGTAAGGAGGCCATGAGCCGAGGTCGCTCACCTTGGTTGCAAAACTTCATTTAGATTTACTGGAAATACTTTTTCCTCCTAAATTAATCTACATACAGCACCTGGCATCTCCACATCCTAATGAAGCAGACTTACAGATTCCCAAGTCTACAAAAAATGTGGAACTTCAAGGTTAAGACCTTGTAGAGACACTCATAGTGATCCAGAAATATAATATTAGACGTATAGGATAGACACTCATTATATACTGGTCTTCTCAGCTAAAGAAGCATACTCCTTGATATCTGTTGGCTTTTACACAGAAAAAGTTCATACATCAAAATTTTAAAGTACTTTCATTTGTCTTTTGGCAGAATCTATGCAGAGGAAGTTGGTGAATTCTAAGTTTATGCGTTTTATCATCAATGAAAATGGATTACTAAATTTCATCCTTCTACTATCTGAGAACATGAGAAGTTGATAGCTACTTATTGTAAAGGACAGTTATGTCCAATAACTGTTGAAGCTGTTTTGCGTGGTTTTCAATTAAGACTTTAGTAACAAGAACAATCGTTAGTTGTTGAAATTTTAGAAATTTTCTATTTGCATTTAGTTTCTTATTATTAGCTTGTTTCAGTTAGTCCATGACTTAACGTTGAATTGTATTATGATCATATAACGTTGAAAATGTGTACAAGAAGAATTTTCAGTTGCTTTTAGCCCATCTCTTTGTTATTGGGGTTTGAGAGCCTCCTTCTATGCAAATTATGCCAAGCCTTAGCTAGTTCATCTGTTAGTACCGAATCTCTATTAGATTTGGCCTATTGGCTTTGTTATGTTATCTTGAATCGATTGTGAGTCAGTTATTTTTTGTGGTTAATTACTATTTTAAAACTCTCTTTTTATTTTAGAACTCTCGACCTGAATTTGAGTTAAACTCAAATTAGGACCTCCGAGTTGAATTCAAATAAGGAACCTAAGCCGAACTCATATTAGGCTCTTAAGCACCATTGTATTCATCTAGGGTTGTTTAATATTTAATTTTTGGTCTTTTTTATTTTTATTATCAATGTACTAAAGTGTTGCTATAACGTAGATAAGCCCATGACTATAATTTCTCATATAAATATCATCTAGTAATATAATTTTTTTGCACACCCTCAACATTACATTATCATAATACAAGTTTAATTTTTGAATTTTTTTTCTTCCTTCTCACAATATTTTTTACAATAATAATGAAACTTTTCAACCTGAAATTGAAAAATAGTCAATAATGATTATCAAGCTTTTTACCAAAATATATTCTCGTAATTGTGTGTGTTTCCAATTGTCTTATGATTTGTTTCTCAAAAAGCTATATATCTTGTTTTACTTGGTGGAAGAAAAAAGTTGTAAAATTGAAGAGGATGTGTTAAGATCAAGAAGAGAAGTAATCATCATGTCCTTGAAGTATATATAACAATATAATAAGTGACATGTTTTTCTCGTGATACAAAGAACACATGTGAAGATAAGTTATATTATTTTTATATAATTTTAAACACAATATTCTCATTCAATTATATAAAAAAATTTAAATAGTGTAAATCTCACACCATATAATGTGAGAAATATTATTCAAGGATTATCATATAATTATATAAAAATAATATAACTAAAAATTATATGAGTATTATTATCCTAAAGAAGAGTATCTACAAATTTTCATCTTCTAAAGTAACCTATATCAGATCTCTCCTAATGTTAGGTACCTTGGAATACGTTTACCAAGGACAGATGAATTCCTTATCCTTAGCTAACAAAAAGCTACTTAATCAATAGGTCAAAATAAAATATTAATGCCTGCATGCCATGGATGAAGCAATACCCATCATGAAAAAGGAATATGCATATGTTGTCATGCGATGGATTAAAAAGCCTTGGCAAAAGCACATTCAAACAATATTTAGGCAAACAAAGCAAAACTTTCTCAGAGTTACATTTCTCAGCTAATTTATGTGGAATAAGAAAGCCAAGATTGAGTTTTTATTAATTTGCCAAAAACTCCCCGTATGTTTATATATTATCCAACTTGTTCATTGTGCGGTAGAATCATAAAGGCAATTCTTACGAGAAGTCAAAGCCATGCAATAAATAATTCAAAAAACTCTTATCACTGTTACAAATTATTTATAATTGAGATACATATATCTCTACAGAAATTAAACTTAATCTCATCCATCAAACTATTATCAATGATTCACCTAACACTTCACTTAACTTCTATTCTAAATCCCATAAAACTGCACACACAGTTCAGTACTGTTTCAAACAACAGATAAATCAAATAATAGGAATATGACTTTTTGGTAAATCCCAGCTAGATTGCATAAAGTGGTGTGCAAATAATCTTGAGCTGTATTGTGAAAAAAATTTAAGTGGGTATAAATAAAACTATTTAAGACAAGTTGGGTGCAGGTTCCACAACAAAGTCTAGTTAAATTTGGCATATTTCTAGTAGAAATTGGTAATTAGTAATATATTTTAATATTAAAAGTTGTGATAATTGGAGAAATTCTTGTTCTTTCTGCGCTAAAGTTGGGTACGAAAACTATGCTCCTTTTAGCTGATGATTGGGGGTTTGTGCTCCCCCGTATGATTTCTTTATAGACCTTTGGTCATTCCATATTCCCAAAAAAAAAAAAGTTTGGTACGAAAACTTCTCCTGTTTGGGTAGCAGCTCTCTCACTCTCTCTCTCTTCTGGCAGTCCTTGGGTGGCTGCAGGTTTGCTTTCTTCTTCTTTCGTGGCCTTTTTGTGTCAGAAGACTTCTTGCGATCGAAACCCAAGTAAATAAATATAAACAATAACAGAACAAGATAACCGCGCTGCTTCAATGTTAAAAAGAATAAATGCCCTTCATTAATATGTAATTATTTTGACTAAATGATCCTAAGACTTCTAAAGAAAAGTAAACTAATTAAATAATGAGATGATTTTGCCTATACAATGAGCCGTTTCTCTAGGAAACATTTTTTTGGTATGTAAAAAATTCATATTACTAAGTAATATTTATACAAAAACCTATAACCATAAGATTACTTAGGTTATAGGAAAACCTTAGTACTAGGAAAAATATTTTCACATCCAAATATTCACATTTTTTTCATAGATAATCATATGAGTGATTGGATGAATTAAATATTACAGCCTAATTTATAATATTTAATAAATTTTGTAATTTAAATATTATTAATAATAATTATGTAAAAATAAAAATATAAAAATTATGATAAATTTTTAACAAGTAGTTATGTGAGTATTTCTAGTATAAATTAGTTTTTTCTTTTTTATGTGTGAAGATCAATTAATTAATAAAAAACAGCTTGGCTATGCAACCAAAAATCGTATGCTTTTTTCATAATCCATGTATTTAACAAATTTTCTTTGATTTCCCTTTTCATACAAGATACAAAGTTCAGATTTCCTTCATAACATTGTGCGAAGTATATACCAAATTCTAATAATAAGAAATTATATACCCAATTATAATAATGCTATGATTTCGTTAGTATATAATAAACGGTTCCTTCCCAAGTAGTAGCAACAAAATGGGAAAACTTGAAGATCGTACTAACCAAAAAGTATAACATAAAATTTTGTAATGTCATGGTCTGAGTGATTTTAGTTTTCACTTTTAGGCTCAACTCTAAAGAAGGTGGCATGAGTTTCAAAACTTGGAAGTTGGAACTTGTGGTACCAAATATGCATGTACTCACTAAAGCTGGTCTTTGGTCATTTCACGCTCAGATAATGCAGCAAAGAGAGCAGGAAATCTATTAGCTTCAGCAGCTACAACAAAATCCTGGGTGTGTTAAACTAATAATTAACAGAATAGCTCGCCAATTACTATGACCAGAACACAATGAATGGCGCTGAGTTGATCAACTTGATTAATGTTCTGAATATCACAACCGTGGGATGCAGCACATGCACTGAGTATATGCATATCTATTAATAATTTATGTGATATTACCAGGACAAGAGATGGAACAGGCCACAGGGTTACTGTTATCATTCAGACTTCTAAAACCCCTACCCCTAATCTGGCGTCTTCCCTTCTTCCAGCAAATTTAAAGAAAAATGAAAAAACTAAGTTTTAATAATTTATTTCACATTAGTAGCGGAAATTTCATTCCTTTTTCCTACCTCTTTTCAGGACTCCTTGCTGCGGGGTCCTCAGTGTGCGAAAATTTCAGCCCTAATCTGCTTCAGAAGAATCAGAACCATGTTTTGTTATGACCTCGCTATCCTCCTTCCCTCTCTCACACATGAATTCAAGAAAAAAAAAAGACTACATCCTCCTGGCCTCTCTCACACAAGAATCCAAGAAAAAAACTATGTGAAGGTCTACCCCGGAAACAAAAAATTTCACAAAACCGTCAAATCTAAGAAAAATCACAAGAACGAAAAAGATCAGTACCAAACCCTAAATTCTGGATCAAATCCAGGACTTTACGAAATTAGAAACTTATTACTTGAAAGATGTCTACAGAGATAAATTTCTGAAGAAAAAACCTCTATTTACATTACATCGATGTTATGCAGCCCAGAATTAAGAAAAGCAATTTTTATGTTCTTTAGTTATAAAAAAAAAAAAATAATAAGAAGAAACTGAAACAAGAAGGGGACCCCTAAAATACCCTAGTACCATGCTGCAGCTCTTGATATTCATTTGATAGCTAATCCAGAGGCCTTCCGCGAGGGCAGTGATCATTTACCAAGATCCATATCCAGAAATAGAAAAGCCTTACTTGGATCGGTTTCTGCAACCTTGGGGTAAACAGATCTGAAGTACTTTACCTATTCTTTTAACTGGAAGAATGAACAAAAGAGATGTACTACTCTTATCAGTTGCGAATTCACCACTATCAGTTTAAAAATCTCTATGACACGCTTCAAACCCTTTTTTGGGGCAGGAAATTTTGATAGGTGGCAAATTTTAACACGAAAGGGGCAGAGAGTAGACCCAACCAAGGAAGAGATTAGAGAGCGCTCGGATCTGAAAATCAAATATATGAGAAACCCTAATCTAAGCCGATATGGCTAGGTTAGGCAGAGAAGATTGTTCTTCCTAACAACTCCAAGAAGCCCTAGAACAGAGAATGAACAGTACTGAAACACGCCTGACAAACCCTAGAGGATAATGGCAATTTGTTTTTATCTTTTGACTGATTAGACCATTGTACAGGTAGAAAACGCCAAATTAGGGCTAGCTGATCACAAAAAGCAAGAGCCAGCAGTGTCGTCCTTGTGCCGCTAGGAAATGACTGCATATTTTGGGATGCGCTCAAAACATTATTAGTGCAAGAAAATAATCAGTACTATTGGGGTTTCTTTCGTGCAGCTAATCCAACCCTCAATCCTCAACCTGTCTACTACCACTCCCGCTGGACCACCCAAAGCAAGGGAAAAAAAGAAAAATAATTTATGATCAAAAGGCGGGCACACGTGATCCTATTGGATTCTTTCCTAACAGTATCCAATTGGACATTTCCATAGTTCAGTGTTATAGGTGTCTCATTAAAAGCAATCTAATCCATAAGTAAAATTTGTTACAGCAGAAAACTAAGGATGTCCACACACCTTGTATGAACTTTAATAGAAAAAAATACTGTGTTAGGGTCGTGTAAAAACTATTGCAAAGAGTGAGATAAGGAGTATTCGAAAAAGAGATGAATTTAAGTAAGAAGAAAACGATGGTTTAGCAGAATTGTATCCCAAAAATGATCAGACACTAGAATTAGGATAAGTTGAAGCACATAAATCGGCGTATAATACGGTTTAACAGAATTGTATCTAAAGCCTAAAGGTTGCCATCAGATGTCAAGATTTTGAATGTGGGGAAATATAAATAGACAAGCTCCAGATCAATGACCACTAATCCAAGAATAATGTGTATGAACTATCCTACACACGTAACTGGAAAAGGAAATAAAAATGTGATAAAATATCTGGGCAGAGCAAATTTTTTTTAAATGTTTTAGAATGAGAGTAGTTATGTTCTATGATATTTTGGTACGGGTATTGACTAAAAAGGAACGAGAAATGATGTGGAAACAGAATTGGAATATAATGATATACAAGATGGCAAATGGTGCATTAAGGCAAATGGTACAATGTACCATTTGCCAATATGCTAACACTTTCTTATCTTTCTAAACTCCTCTAGACCATTCCCTTTTAGGTTAACATTTAACTACCTACTGTTCCCCCCCCCCCCCCCCCCCCCCCCGGGGGGGCGGGAAAAAAAAAGAAAACAACTACCTGCCTACGGCAGAAACTGCTAGTATAATGTTAACTTTTATTTTTCTAAAGGGTCCTATTATTTTTCATAAACTAGATCTTTGTTAAATAATAAAAAAAATTAAAATTTATTATATTTATTAAATGTATAAAACTCACTATATTTAATAAACCACATTAATTTATGACTAATTAGTAGACTCACATTTTGTGGGTTTATATTTTTGTTTTCCAAATCAGTTCTAGAAGGGTTTCCAGACATGCACAATGAGAAGAAAATCCGAGTAGTCACTATTTATACACCATTGTTCATAATGTGTTTGAGATGAAAATATAATTTATTGAACTCAACATCTATATAATTTTAAATTATTCCATATCCCACGTTTTTTTAAATACCAATACGTGGGCATGAAAATTATTAATTTTATTATTTTTTATAATCCACTTCTCTTTTTATTTTTTTAATACTAAAAAAATTATAATATAAAAATTAAATTCAAGAAGAAAGGATAATAAGACTGAGTTCCCTCCATTTTTTTATGTTTTCAACCTTTCTGTTGTCCCTCCCGTTCTCATTTTTAACCTCCCTAACAAGTACCAACAAGTTAAAATCAAAACCTTTTCATCTTTCTCCAATCCATCCTCTCTTCCTTTATCTAACACTAACACAGATGAACACATCTTGTCAAAGACCTATTAAGCATATAGTTTTAGGAATAAGTTTTATTTTTAACATGTATTGTCATACCTAAGTTGTTAGGTACGGGTTTAGGAGTAAATTGTTTATCTAATACATACTTGAACTCTAGGCTGTAGGTATAAAGAAACAAGAAATTATTCAAATGGAATGATGCAAATACTATATCATTCAAGGGCTACAAGAAACTGCTTATTATTTTTTCTAGCCCTCATTCCCTCCTTTTTCTGAGAGAGAGAGAGAGAGAGAGAGAGAGAGAGAGAGAGAGAGAGAGAGAAGAAGATCATATCACTTCAATGATCCTCAAAGTCTATGGACCAGCAATCTAATTACTACTCAATTTATAGAGCTCGGTTACATTTACACTTTTAAGTATATTATAGAGCTACACTCTCTCGCATAATAAATAGTAAAATACTATTTACTCTGTGAGAGAGTGTAGCTCATATACTTAAAGGTGTAGAAATATCATTTTTCCAATTTATAAATGTCCTTAAATCATAGATTACTAGTCACAATGGGCTTAGGCATTTCAGAGGGCTGCGTACATATATGCTGTTACAACAGGTGGGAGAGTGTGACCAAGAGACCATGAGATACAGCTAAGTTAATTCGTTGGGAACTCACATGTTCATTGGGGTGTCGGGGAGCCAATCCAAAATGGCTCACCCTCCTCTCCCACGTTTGTGCATATGGTTAGAATATAATTATACCAAAAACAATTGAGAGATGAATAATCGGTTTCAAGAAGGAGCACAATAGAAAGGCAAGAAGAAGACTAAGGAGAAAACTAAACTTGCTTCGTGTAAGCTTCAAATGTTTAGAAATGTCAAGAATTATTGATTAGAGCCTCGTGCCATGAGTTTTTTAGATCAAAGTTTACAATTCTGTTAACAGTGCTAGGACTAAAAGATTGACAAAACCTGATTAAAATCATCCCTATCTTATATCCTAGTGACAGAAGATTTATCTCCATACAAGAATAGTACATTTTCTTATTTTCTCCAGACAATGGCATAAAATTGTTCATTAAAAAAGCAGAACAAAACATGAAAATACCAGAGCAGAACTCAACACATTGCAAATCAAATGTAGAAGATCAGTGGACATAGAGAATATAGTAGACAAGTTGCTTCATCATTTTTCACATCAGAATGAACCCTCTGTTATCAACATTTCATCAACAATATTCCACTGGGGTTACGAAAGAAGTACTTACTCTGTGCCTTACGAAGACCAATTCAACATACAAGCAAGCCCCTACATTCATTTTGAATTCAATATGCGAATAAGTAAGTCAACCAGACACTCAAGATTAACAATCAAGCAATAGATGTTGTTTTACCTTATTATGATTCACAGTAATATTCAGGGAACTAGCTGGCTGATCAGGTGCATCATTGGATGTGCCCAAAACAAGAGTAACTTTCTCATAACTGGTTATGACATAGAAATGCTTATTGTAAATAGAATGACGAAAGGAAGGGTCTTATCCAATATCTCTTCAAGCTAATGAAAAATTAGAGGGAAGTTTTAATGTTAACATGTATCTTGGGTTGATGATGTTAAAATCTTTGAACTACTCACCCAACCATCTGTCTCCCTGAAAAGGGTAGTTGACTGAATCTGAGACAGGTGATGAAAATCACCATGAAATTGGCTATATGGGTAGCACAAATAATCAAGAAGAGGGAAGGCAGACAGTGCCGGCGAATAATTAAAAGGAGTAGTGATGGACACTAGCCAGCCAATGTTGGCAATTAACGTGAAGCAGCAAATGGTGATATCATATCTGTAGATAAGAAAGAGGTGCCATGTTGTGGTGGCATAACGGCGAACATATGACATGCAACCAGAGGGAACAATTAACTACAGCTCCATAACCTTTACCACTTCAGTTGCAAGGCAAATATAATGCATATTTTGGAGATAGCTAGCCTATCTGGCTCCAATTGAACATGAAAATGAAACCCTACATTTACTAGGAAATTTTATCAAAAACGAAGCAAAAACTAGAGCCGAAAGTTAATGCACATCAATGAATTTCTTTAAATACAAGCAAGACTGATCCTAGACAACAAAGGGAACCGGTTACGAGGATGAAGATCAATAGAAATACCTTGAACATCTTCAATTGCTACAACGGCCTTCATCAAGAGGTCTCTGTCCAATCCTAACTCCAGATTAGACAAGATTGCACGGAAAATGCTAGCCCTGAAATGAATCTCCATTGCATGAGACAGTTGCTGCTGCGTCTACGAAATCAAGCATGATGAATATACATATACTCACACACACCTACTTTACGCTCAGGCGAAGCTAAAATCAGCAAAGGGTAAGCTGTTTTGCAAAATGTAGGCTGATTCGTGCGAATCCGTACAAAAAATGACTAATTGAGCCATTTTCCAAGTTCTAATCCACAGGAATTAGGCTATGCGGAATAGCGGTATCTACATCAAGCATCGATCACGTTCACTTCTCAAACGCGAAACCATGACTGCATGGGGCTACGGATCTTAACGTTCGCTAATTAATCGAAAACCTTTTACTCGTACTATTGAATGTTTGATGTTACTTAAGTAGACGAGATTATTTCCTCACGTTATCCATAACGACATTTAGTCTATGTGTTGTAGCTAAAGATTAAAGGCTTTTTCTCGATATTTATCAATAGAACACCCATGTAGATGGTACAAAATAACATGAAATCAATATTTTAATTCTTTACAAATAAAAAAATGATACTTCCACAACTATTTATTCACAAAGCATACATAACAGATAAACTTATTTGGTAAAATTACGTGCAGATTACAAATAAATAGCTATGAAAATATCATTGCTTTTACAAATATTTTTTCACCAAGTGTAAGAAAGAAACAAGGTATAAACTAAGCCTAAGCAATCTAAGTATGGATACGGATACTTTGCCATAAAGGCAAGAAAAAGTAAGATAAACATAAACATAAAATAAAAATAAAAAAAAATTAGAAAAAAAATAGGATTCACATATTAAATTATAAAGAAAAATAAAAAAAAGTTACCAAAATCAAAAAATAAGAAAGTTATAATGTGTTGGGTTACACCATTTTCTGTTTTCATTTTTAATGAAAATAGAAAATGGTAGTAAAAATGTATTTGTTTGTAAAAAAAAGTAAAAATATTTTCTAGAAAATATTTTTTACAATAAGTCAAATTTTGAAAATAGTAGAAAAAATATTTTCAATATTTTCTACATAAAATTTTGAAAACAAAAAATGTAAATTGAAAATATAATGACAATTTTAAATTATCGCTTAAACTTCAAATCCTAAATTTTAAAACCTTAAATCCTAAACTCTAAAATTCTAAATCATAAATTCCTAAATTCTAAATCCTAAACCTCATAAGCCAAAATCCTAAATTCTAAAACTTTAAATCCTAAACCCCAAAATCCTATATCTTAAACACTAAATTCCAAAACCCTAAACATAATTCTAAAACTATAAACCCTAGAATCCTAGAATGCCAAAAGTCTAAATCCTAAACCCTAATCTTTCAACCCCAAATCCTAAAATTCAAAACCCCAAAACTCAAAAATTCCAAACTCTACATCCTAAAGCCCTAAACTTTCAAGCCCCAAAATGCTAAATCATAAATCTCAAATCATAAAACTCTAAATTCAAAACCCTCGAAATCTAAACTCTAAATCTCAAAATTTAAAACCCGAAGACTCTCAATTCTAAGTCTCAAAATTTCAAACCTTAAATCCTAAATTTTAAACCCTAAACCCTCAACCTAAACTTTAAACTCTAAAATCTAAATTCTAAACCTTAACTAAATGTAATTTCATTATTTATTTTTGAAAATAGAATTTGACTGATATAAACCAAATATATTTTTATTTTAAAAAAAATTATTTTCAATAAAAATAAAAATATTTTCGCCAACTAAAGGCAAACCTTAGATGATCCAAATCCATCTGAGTACCAATTTTTCTGATTTTGTTTCCCATGAGTTAGTTTTCTAAGAAAAGAAAGTTTCACTTAAACAAATTTATTAAGTGTTCACTAATTATGATGTGGGCTATTAAATTATAGGAATTATAGATTTAATGAATTTAATAACTTAAATTATTTTTAATAAAATTTTTATGAATTTTAATTTATAAGAATAATTTTTTTTATTTTTATAATAACAATAATAGATGATAATATTCAAATTTTGAAATTTTCTAATGATATGGGCCCAATTTACGGGCCTCGGATATGGATAGTTGGGCCCTGGCTGTCAAATAAATAACTGTAAGCTTGGAGTCGGCCGTTACAAAGTTTTCAGCTTTTCACCAACTCTTAAAGCCATAACCGGAAAAAGGGCTCTGTATTTTGGTCTGGGAGAGGAAAGATATCTTCCATACAGTTAAGAAAGTATTGGGCCATTGGGCTCTCTACTTCCTCATCAAATGGACTTCTTCCTCTGCTTGTGGGCCTACACTGCTAACCCCTACGATTAACTCTTCCAGTATCTACCAGATGGCTTAGCAATGAAAATAATTGAGATAAGATTATGTAACAAAATAAAAGGTGATTTTTGTGGATAATATGATAATTTATAATTAAAAAGAAATAATTAAAATTTTATTATTGATTCAATTATTGATAATTTTAAGTCATTGAAAATGCAAAGAGCATTTTTTTAAGATTTGGACTCTCTATTTTATTATTTTTTATTTTAATAAATTTTATAAAATTTTTTTCTAATTTCCATTAATATATTTTATAAATTTTATTTTTATCTTTCTTTTATTTCATCCCTTATCTTTAAATCTTTAAAGGTAGAGAATTCCCATACATTCACTCATTGCAGTATTTGATTAATCTTATATTATAAATCATATTATTAAATTCTAATATTTTAATATATTATATACTTAAATATTTTTTAAAAATTTATCTTTTTTTCTTTTCTATTGATATGACTTCTCGTACCAAAAGAATATATTATATTATGCATTTGAATTATTAATATATATTTGTAATTATAAATATTTCAAAAAATTATCATATCATCATAAATATTTATATATTAGCTAATGAGTATCTTTTAGGACCAAGGACTTAAAACTCCCCCAGAATTGAAGACTGCAAACTTCTACAACTATGCTATTTTGAAATACTAAATTTGATTAAATATTTATTTAAAAAATTAATTAATTAAATTTACTAACTTCGGCATCTTGAATTATGAGACTCAAATATATTTTTAACAGCGTAAATATTTTGTGGACTACTCTTTTTCAACTTCCCCACTCAAGTAAGAACAGCAGCAATTTTTCTGCGATCACACTATATTTTTCTGTCTCGGTGGGTCTCTCTCTCACCACTGGTTAATACTAGCAAGACACAGGAAAACCAGGACGGAAAGAAAGAAATAGTCGACGAGGAAACAAAAAGGTGAGACCGTACGTGTTACCTTGGAGGCGTGATCTTTTTTGGCTTGATCATTTCTTCCAACAGCTTCGTCTTTATCAACCAAAATTTTGCAGTTTGCACTGCCTGAAAACGAGTGTCATAGTGCATGCAACCAGCATCATCTTCATCGCACACAAAATCATCAGTCTTTCTTTGTACATTTACATGGATAAATCTTGGGATTACGTATTTTCCCCTTTATATGTAGCAAAGAGAAAGAAAAGGAGTACCTTGATGGGTGACCCGAAAACATTTGGACATAATCTTCCCTTCAAAGCTTGGCTTCCAAAGAAGGAGATTTCAGAAAAATATGGTCGAGCAGTTGGAGAGGACAGCAAGTTACGAACCTTAAAATATTTTATCAGTACGTAAAATGTACTTTAGGTATATTTTAAGTTTCACAACTCAAAAGCTAAATTTTGAGGTGAGTTTTTTTATTTATACTAATAAACTAACACTAAATTTTTTTTTTTTTCAAAATCATAGTATGATAAGCTCAACAATATCGAGTTTAAATTGGATTAATTTTCATAAGCATAATTTCTTGACATTTATTTAATCTGCCGCATCATTTCATCTATTTGAAAACTTAATAGAAGGATGTTACAATTTATGCTCTAGCCCCTTTCATAATTGTGAGATAATCTCAACAGTAGTTGAGCTCTATACCAATATTATGTGTATTTTAAGTCTTTTCAAACTCAAAAACTAGCATACGAAAAATCTCCCCTTATAAACCAACACCGCTTACGTGGGATAACCTCGAACAATTTATTTCATGGCATAGATCTAACCATTTATATATTGAGTTTTAACTTGACACTGATATTGGTTGGGGTGACAGTTTTCCGAAGATAAGGGTCGAGATTAAGGGGAATGGAAGGGAACAACTCTAAATCTGGGAAAGGAAGATTAGAGCCATAAAAAATGATGATACTGGTACTTCTTGTATTTCACAATAGCCTGTAGCTATAAACACAGTTGCATGCATACGTACGCTTTAGTGAGTAGGGTTATGCAGAGCTAGAGAGCCTATTGCAGTATTAATGAAATGAATAGATGGTAGATAAATTAACTAACAGTAACACTGTGACTCGTCCTCTTCTGTGAGATAGCGCTGTGTGTTTGTGGGTGAATGCAGAATTAATTCACCATGGCAGTTACCTTGGTATGTGAGCAACTTCTTTTCTGCTTCTTCTGCTTGAATTAGGTCACAGGCATGTTTAATTGTGTGCTGGGTAAACCAGCTTTTGGGGTCCTCTTCTTCTGC
This sequence comes from Dicorynia guianensis, assembly GCA_037013595.1. Taxonomy (NCBI): domain Eukaryota; kingdom Viridiplantae; phylum Streptophyta; class Magnoliopsida; order Fabales; family Fabaceae; genus Dicorynia; species Dicorynia guianensis. Next base: position 27,877,265 of record JASUAB010000015.1, read on the forward strand.
ATGGCCCATGGGCTGTTGACTGTAAGTCATGTTCAGCTTGAATATATAATTATATATGAAGCTTACTTGAAATTTGGAAAACTTAAACTTTACGACCAAATTGAGCACCAAATTTTTGAATCCAAAAGCCCTGACACCAGTTATACTGGTGTTTGGATCGTACTAACACCAAATATGACATAAAAGCTGCTTTCAATGAAATAGGGTGCCATACGGTAAAGAAGAATTCTCCTTTTTTTTTCTGTCAAATAAAGTAAAGCCAATTGGCAAATGCCTCAGAATTATATATATATATATATATATATGTGCATAAAGTTAAGTAAGAGATTGATTGCGTCTGTGGTCTGAGATCTAACCAAAACAAAAATGTCAAAAAAGGAGATACGAGAAACAAATATCTTTGTTTCTTTTTAACGCTTTTAGAAGAGCTTCCATTTTCGCATTTATAGTACATTATTGGTACAATCTGCTGCTAAAAGACACTGTATGACTGTAGTGCAGTGACTGTTGACAATTGCGTCCTGTGATTGTGACTGCTTTTTTCGGCTAAACACTACGGCAGGCTATGTTCCTGTTATCTTGGTTAAGTGTCTCAGCCAACATGAAGCAATCCCTTTCAAGTCACCAAGCTGACTCAGAGTACGATGTATTTAGCTGACTCAGCTACCCAGATGCTCTGTCCGCCACTTCTGTTCAAGCTTTTAACAATTTTCTCACTTTGACATAAATTTGAACATGCCAAAGATTTTTTCTGTCTTCCATTTAATTCTTTTACAAGTGCACGGAGATGTAAACCCAGCCAAAGTACAAGGTCTTATATATTTCTCAAAACCATTTACATTTTTTAAAACAAAGGAACATGAGCACCTCATAGATTTTGATGTGTGCTAAGCTTGTTCCAATTCGTGGTTCCATTTCCCAATGTAACATGCACGAAGAAGATCAGCTCTGCTATTTTTTTGACCGTTGGATTACTTTACACAAGCCAACTTTTGTGCAGGGAGATCCCCTGCATCTCAACGAAATTACTGGCTACAGTAGCTGTGCTGAAAAAGCTCTTAGCTATGGTTATTACTAGTACACCCTATCCGCTATGCTTAAGCAACAGTGCTTTACCAAAGAGGCGTCATACGTAGGCAGTAAAGAACTCATGGCTGAGCTCCTTTTCCGAGGCACGTAACAGGATTACCGCAATGTGGTCAAAACAAAACTAGAAATGGGACTCAGTTCTTAAACACTGTCGATGATGATTCATGAATGGTTAGCCATCATTGTCATGCACAGAAAATTCTCCAAAAATATATGAGACTTCAATTGACGCCCTTCTTGTCGTATAGTCCTGAATCCAACATCTTCCAGAATGAGCTGCTCAAGATTGAATTTCCATATGATATGCGTCAGCCTGCATTGCTCGCTTCATCGAGTATAAGGTGACCCTTTTCTCTTCGACTCGTTAGAAAGATAAGTTAAAATTCTTCTTGAACCATTATCTCTTTAACTATTTTTTCTGGAATTCAAATTGAATATTATTCTCGTATTTAATAGTAATGTAGAGATATTTTATCAAAAAATTTTATATCAGTATGTGTTATATATATTGAATCTTACTTCTAGATTATAAAATGTTTGAATAAACTTCAAAGATTTAAAGTTTTTTCCCTTAGCAGCTAGTTTTTATAGGTGAATTCTTTCCAAAACTAATGAGAATTGATATCAGAACTTACGGATTGAATTGTTAAACAGGCCAGATACAGATGTCTTTCCCCCGGCGTGGTTTAACCCATACAGGAATACATTTAAATATTTAATATTAAAATTGGAACAATTAAAAATCTGAATTTTGATCCAACTAATCAAACCGACCCATCCGATTTGAGCTTAAAAAACCTAATTACACCTCTGCAACAAAGTTGTGATATTGTGAGAAAAAGTAATTTTTCATGTTTTTTACTGTTCAGGAAAGAATATATCAATAGGTTATTGGTGGATCTACGAAGATGGGAACTAGTAGAATTTCTACACTGAATAGGATCATTGTCACAATCGCTGATTACCGACGCTTTGTCTAGAAAGGCTAAAATGACGCCGGCTGGGAGGAGGAAGAATCTGCTCGGTCCCTTCTCCAAAAACTTAAAAGGAACATCTTCCCACAGTTTAAAGAATATTATTATTTTTTTACTTTTTTATTTATAATATTTATCTCTCTTTTTTAATTATTTTTAATTTTTTTACTATCATTTTTAAAGACTATACTTTATCCACGTTCAAATATGTAAGTAAAGCATAATCCTTATCTGCGTAGACATATCATTATGTCAACTTAGAGAGATTAAGTGAAATCTAACCCTTATCTGCATAGACGTAACATTATGCCAGCTTAAAAGTATTATAAATTTCAAACCTCCGCTTTATCATAAATGTGCTAAATTATGTGAAAGGCGTTTGAACTTCGGAGTGATATCCTGGACCTCACTGCACCGTATATCATATTTGGTTATCCAAATTCACTAGTCTGCGGCGCATTTGGCACTAACGTCTACCATGAAAGTTCGGCAAGGACCTCAGTTTTAGGGTTGTGAAGATTATTCAACTGGTAGCATGATCGAACATCTGTGTATACAACTGATAATTGTCATGGATAGTAAAGCTAACTGCTAGTCTCAACTGGGAAAAAAAAAAAATCAGCTATAGTAATAAATCCAATATAGTGCTGGACCTCATCGTTTAGCACAGTGAGTATTAATCCGCTGTGTTTTGGCCATAGTTCTAGAATAATCCCCTATATATTGCAACTGAGGCCAAATTCACAAATTACAACTGATCCTAAACAACCTAGTCGTACAAGCTCCAGTAAGAGGACCATTATGAGGTAATGAAAAAGCAATACCTCAATAATGGATTACAATTCAAACATTATATGACTGTAAATCGCAATCATATAATTATCTCTAACCAAGACAAGAAGATGAGACTATCAACAAGTAAAGCTCACTGAATCATTGATTAGAATTGACTTGAAAGACTATTCCTACTCTGCCGGATAAGAAAAAAAATACAACATTTAATACAAAGGGCATTTTAAATTTCATTCCAACATATCTATAATGAAAAGAGTGGCAAATTGTATTACCTATGACTGACTGAGCCTTCGATGTTTTAATTTTATACGAAATTTTCGAGCAGCTGAAGTACCTTCGGTTGCCCCTGGATTGGTATCTACCCCTTTGCTTACCACTTTAGAATCAATGGGTTCAACTGCTTTCATTTGCGGTATTTCAACCTCCATTTCTGGTTCCTCTTTCTTAATTGGTAAGTCCACCACCAATCTCTTCGCTTCAACACTTCGCAGTTTCGACATCTCTTTTTCCTTGCGTTTTTTCTCTTTCTTTAATCGTTTCCGCTCCAAATATTCTGGATCGTCATGGTGCCCTTTATGGTCTTCCCGCTTCCGTTTCTTCTCCTTCACTTTCTTCTTTTCTTTACTGTGCGCAGAAACATCTCTAGCCAATGACTCTCCATCAAGATCAGGCCTTGCAACTGAAAGAGTTCGCAGGCTGACATATCGCCGTGCATCAGCATCGATATTGTAATCCTGGATAATGCTAGATGATGAAGGATCTTCAGGCCGAGCTTGTGAATAAACTACACTTGAATCCGCAGTGCATTGGAGTTCTTTGACCACTTCATCACCGTCGCTCAAAAATTTTGCACTACCAATGCTGGCTGTCATACGAGAACCATGGTCGTGCCAAGAATTTACTTCTTCAATATTGTGATTACTCATACTCAGAGTCTCTGCAAACTTCTTCTGGGGTGCATCCACAGAAACTGAACTGCTAGCTCCATGATCAACTTCATTACAACCACCTAAAGATCGTTCAACCATTAGATTATCGGTATCAGCCCTACTGGCAGCAGAAGATTGTTTGACCCTGATCTTAACAACTGACTTCCTAGGTTCAAGTCCATTTGATACAGAATCAGTTTCCTTAGAAGCTTCCCTTGCTGCTTCCTGGGAAGGTTCCATATGTGCTGCTATGGGCACCTCTGCAGGTGCTTGCTTTGGAGCTTCAACATGCACTTCTTTGGGAGCATCAGGAGATGTGTCCTTAGGAACTCCAGCACACGCTTCCTTGGGAGCTTCAGGATGTGCTTCCTTCAAACCCTCTGTCATGGCCAAAGTTTGCATGAGATTTTGCGTAGAGCTAAGTGGTTCCAGAGGTTTACCTTCTGAATCAATACTGAGTGTGTTTCTCTGATAGTTGCAAGCTTCTGCAAGACTCATTTGCAACGTTTTATTTTCTCTGGGCACCCCATGTAGAGTGGGGGGTCTGAAGACATATGCATAGATTAAATTCATAATTAATTTCCAATGAATTCCTTTTAAGAAAATGCAAAAAAGAAACTTCAGATAATGTGCCAAAAGCTTCCATTTAAATGAAAAGACCAACAACCACATAACTATTTGTAACATATAAATAAAAAAATCCTCCCCCACCCCCCCCAGAATTTTCTTTTTATTTTTTGGTTACAGAGCATAAAACAATATGATCTGATCCCCACAACAGAACATTTATGTCTTAAACGAAACCAAAAAGAGGAAAGAGGAAGTAGTCACGGACAGAGTAGTTGTTCAAGGAGAGTGCAGGTTATTCTGTTCAAATTTATGTTATCAACATGTCCACCAGATTCACTACAAAAGACAGATTACAGACTAGCAGTTAAAAGGCCATACACTAAAGGGAACATTAAGAACAAACACAAAGAAAAATGAAAAATTGTTTCTCTCCTAGTAATCTCTCTTACTTTCCCTAAATTAAATTTCAAGCAGGAAACAAAACATTTTATAATCACTTAACCACCACACTTCTAAGCAGATAATATATGCAATTCTCTTACTGTAGATTACTTTGATAATCAACGAGCCAAGCACAATTATGTTAACACTCAAATCACGGTTCAATTCTATAAGGAGCACATAATCCCACCTTCCTGCAAGGGTTTGCAATATACAGAACAAGTGGTGACGGAGAAAGACATTATTGAATGCTATACGACCTTCAAGTAAACAAAGCAAAGCCACAAGAGTCTGGCTTTTAATTTCATCATTGGAGTTCAATCCACCTCTCATCTGACATAACCGCATAACATGAATGCTCAATTTTACCTGCCCTGCAATCAAGGAATGTAAATTTGCCCACACATGATCAAGGGGGTAATAAGATGAACTCAAAAGAATATAACCATAAGAGATGTGGGAAGAGGATTCTGTCAAAAACACAGATTCTCTCCGAGTGAAATTATGCACAACCTCTTAAGGACGGCTCCTCCTCCACAAATTTGATAAATAACAATAATGCAGCATCTATGCCCTTGAAGTGAAATTCAAGATCAAGGAGTGCTCGGCATGCTTCAATTCGAACTAGCCACACTGTCTTTATGTCCTGAAAAGCCCTTACAAGTTCATAGACACGATCCTGTTGTAGATCTAGAGCATTAGATATGATCATTTACACCTTCCAAAAAGCAATTTGACGTGAAATGGGAAAACACTTACAAGAGGGACAAACCCTGATAGCTTTAGTGCAATCTGAGTCAAGGTCCGGATACAACTGATAGTCAAGATTCCGTTGTAGCTTGGCATGAGCCTGACACAATCCAGTTCCATATATTCAAAATAAAATTACAAGTAAATTTTATGGTCCACTGTAACTAGAACCGAATGTGTTGATTTACCTGTCGAACCATAAAAGCCGGTCAATGCGCTTCAGGAGTGATGATAAAAGGAGAATACTCTGCCATCAATTTGAGAGTAAGAAAGAAGCCTATAATTGTTGACAATTGTGAAATCAAGCCTACTAATATTTACAATGATTGTGGAAAAGAAAGCGCAACCAAAAATGATATACATTAACTGTTCAAACAAACTATAAAGATTCCACGCTCTCACACCAGAATATGAGCAATAATATATGGCCCAAGGCAATAGTAATGTAAAACAACCTCACCTTTTATTTATTGACTTATTTATTAATGTATTACTTTTCTTTTTTATTTTTTGCTGATTATAGAAAAGAACCTTCATATGGTAGTTCAAGAAATGGGCATCCAAAGATCACCGTCACTAAAAAGAAGTTGGAAGAGGAAGATCAGCACGAATTAGAGCTTCTTCTCCCATAATTCTTGTTTGCCATTGGCTCTTTCTATATCTTCCGATTGAGGCGTTTATGTAGAGGGATGAAGAAAAGGAAAGGGGAAAGAGGGACTCTACAGTTTTGAGTGTAGAATAAGCTTGGTTTTCTATTTTCTGCCTACCACCCATCGGCCTATTGCATACAAAGCCAGCAAGCACATCATGAAAATTGAAATATGTAGCCAAAAACCCACTTGCAATAATGTCTTCTTCAAACTAAATTTGCGTGTGGATGATATAATAATTCCATAATACACATGAAAAATTGTAATGTGATAAACTCATCATTAATGCTGTATTCCTATATCCGTATCATTTCAAACCAGTATTGTTAAATGCGTAAAGCACTTTGAAGCACCAAATCCCAAAAACAGCAGTGAAGTAGTGAATAGGAGAGGCCGTTTTATTGAAGTGAAGTGGCCAAATTTAAATAAATACAGAAAATATATAACTTAAAATATTATAATAAAACTAAATTACTACAAATTAAATTATGATAAGCCATCAAAATCATATAAAGATAAACTAGCATTTGTTTAAAAGTTTAAGACATAAGACATTGGCATACTACAAGTATTTGTCGAGTTTTCAGGTGGAATTTTCATAAAAATTCAAGTTAAAAACATGTAATTATGCACTGGAGGAGGAAAACGAGGGCATAGGAAAATATAGGTAATAATTGATTTTGAAGTAATTTGAAATTAAAAATGTTCTATTAAAAATTACTAAAATAACATTTGAATTATAAAATTAAAAAAAAAAATTTCCATTTCTTTCACCTCTCCCTGATTATTCTCTGCTCTTCCTCTCTCTGCTTCTCCTCTCACTCTCTCCCCCCCTATCCTCTCTCCTCTCATTCATTCTCTCTCTCCCTCCATGCATTGAAGTGCATGGTTGTCATTATCTGCTGTCACGCACTGGAATGCCAACGCTGCCCGCCACAACAACATCCTTTACTCCCTCTTCCAGCACTAGGACCAGGTCACCACCTATGCAGTTGGCTCATTTGGATTCTTGACACTACCAAATCAGCCAAAATTGGTCCATTGCTTTCACCTAGAAACAAGCTCCAACAACACCATCCCCAAGCTCAGAATCAGGGCTTACAGTTTGGTTTGAGGACCAGGCTAGGTGATCTTCGTTAATGAGGGACGGAGGGAGGAAGAAAATAAGAGGGTAAAATGATGATATCATATTTACAAGGGCTTCAGGCTGCTTCACGCTTCAAGCCACTTCAGCACTTAAGCCCCGCTTCATGGCTGCATGTACGAACTGAAGTGCTTCAGCCTCTAGTGAAGCGCCCATCTATTTTACTGCACCGCTCCACTGCTTAAGCTGTCTGGAGCGGCACTTTAAAAAAACCGTTTCAAACCCATATTGTACCCCAAGTATCTGAACAACACAGCCCATGGCCATATTACCAAGCAGAAAGTTACAAAGTAGTCTAGCAACTGCAACCTATAGTTGAATTAAAGCATCTAAGTAATCACTAAAATGAGCAAGAAAAATTTATGAACCTGCTTCCCAAACTCAAGCGCACCAACTGACTGGACCAATGCAGCAAGCCAGAACACATCTGAGTATGGATTCCCATTATTGTCATTGTACTGTCAAAAGAGGAGGATAAAAATAACATGAGCCATGAAACAATTGTGAAACAATTGATAGAACTTTATCCATAACCAAAAGCACACAAACTTTTCAAATAAGATCAATCTCAATGCAAACCACACATCTTAGAAACCAAATTGGGCTTGTAAACAAATACACATAAGGGAGCAAAGGGCAGCAAGAAACAGCAAAAATAAGTTGATTACCCCAGTTTGCATAGTGGCATTCTAAGCATAAAAAGGAAGGATAAAAGTAGCCAACAATATCTTAAACATTGAGGCTACATCTATCTAGAACTCCATCAGTCTCAATTAACTCGAGTATCACAAGGCATGATAGAGAAAAACATTTAAATGATGAAGCAAGGGCTGTGTATGTGTTTAAGGATCTCGTAACCAAGCAAAGATGAGACCATTAGAAGAATTTCGGTTTACCCCATCTTTGTTTTAGTAGGGACAGGTCAGATAGCAATTTATGACCATTAAAGAGTTTAGTATCTGCACACTAATACACATGTAAGAAGCAACAGATCACATGCTTCCCGATCACCTCTAGCACCTTTTGGAGAACCAAGTAAAGAATTGTTGTCAATATTCCATTAAATCTCCACAAGATGCGGGCATTCAGTTCATTTAAAAACAAATAACACCCTAGAGTAAAGAATTGAACACTTTTTTTCATTATTGGAATTCTTAGAGTATCGATTATTAAAACAAATATCATTTTGATATGTAATTTATAAATTTAAAATACAAACAAAACACACACCAAGTGATGAAGCTGCTGATAGCTCTTAGACCATTACTTCAAGGGAAACACAGTATAAATAACTCAAAGCATTTCAATAGTATTTCCATAAAGACAAAAAATCAATTTGCAAATGAACTGAATAGATTAACTGATTTAAGCGAAATGAATTCTATAAATATTTAAGGAGTCTTAAATTATATAAACCGCCATGAATATAAAATATTATCATTATCGTATCTATTCTATTTTCATTTCATGGTTGGCATAGAAGCTATTTTGATGTTATGTAAGAAGCATATAAAGTGCAATAACCTTCAATAGCTGTAAAACAAACTCAATGGCCTCTCTTGGGCTTTTCTTGTCGGCAGCTCTGACCATAGCTACAGCATGTGGAATGGCCTAAAATAATTAATGAAATATAATGTTAAAACCTATATAAGAAAAGATAAGATTTGAAATGATTGTATTTGAGAGAGAATTAATGTGACACTTATTGAGGAAAAAATGATAGAAACACGTTTAAAGTGATTTGGGCATTTACAAAAGAGACCCCTAGAAGCTCTAATGAAAAAAGTGGATTAAATACTTTTTAGTCCAATAGAGAGGTAAAGGAAGACCAAAGAGGACACTTGAAGAAGTTGTTAAAACGAACGTCATATTAAATGGTATTTCTGAAAATTTAATTTTGGATAGAGCACAATTGTGTTATTTAATCCATATAGCCGATTCCACTTAATAGGATAAGTCTCTGTTATTGTTGTTGTTGTTGTTATTGTTATAATGTTAAGACATATGGGAAAACAACTAGCAGGTGAGCAAAATATCCATGGAGTTTGTGAAAACCAAAATATCAAATTCATAAATGCACAAGGTCATGCACTTGCGTGGACTCAATATTTAGATATTTACTATTTAGATTTGTTTATTTTCAATCATTTTTATCAGTTTATGAAAAAATGTTTAAAATAATCTATACATTAACATTAATTATACTAGCACATTTATAATTATAAATTAAATAACTATATAGTTTGACAGATGAAAACAGTGAACTCAATATTTAGATTTATATATTTCTATATCATAAACATATATATGTACACCTAAACTATATATTACTGTATATATAATCAGGTCTCCATCAGCAAGAGCTGAATCCTCCCCCAATCCCACTCTACTTAAGTTGAATCCCCTAGGAATTGGGGAAGGCAAGGGAAATAGTGATCCCGAACTACTACTGAAACGAATGAAGAAAAAAGTCATTACAACTAAATGGCATCCGCCCACACATATAATACATTTAACCAACTTATTCTTTATAATTAAATTTTTATTATTTTATAATATCAATACCCTGTAAAATAGGAGAATTATGGATAAACTACAGGTTACAGTCTGCCAGCCAATTTTTGAAATTCAGACAAGAAACAAAAAGAAAATTGACCTTTAGATATGTGTGCAAATGCATCAAGACTCCATACAACAAAAATATAATTGCACAAGTAATTAAATAAATCCAAAAGCTATCATAAAATTCAGACTTAGGTGAATACATCTGCTTGATGTGGATGACCCTAACACTATGTTTTGAGGACGGGGAAGGGGAATTTGTTCCCTTGTTTGAGATTTAAAGTAGATTTAGGGAGGGCGGGGGAATGTAGAGAAACGGGTGGAACTCTTCCTCTCATTTTGCACCCATGCCCCACAGTGTGCAAAAAAATTTCGGATTTTCTTTTGGGCCCAAGGCGGGAGGGTTTCTTTACAAAACATAGTATAGCTTTTTGCTTTTGAAATTTAACTAATAAAAAGGGTATGTGTAGAATATGTAAGGACTATATTGACAGCTTAAGTCTATGAATTTCATGACTCCCCTCCATTGGCAAGGGAACACAGTTAAATTCCATTCCATACCTGCCCTTTCTGCTCCATTCCATTAATGAAAAACTTCCAAACATAGCATAGCAGCCAATGCTATAATTATCAGATTCGAGTTGAGGTAAAATATCAAAAACAAATAAAAAAAAAAACCAGCTAGATTAAATATCACTTCCATACAGTAAATAAAGAACAAATGAATATAGAGGAAAAAATTGAAACTGTATATAATAATTCGAAACAATATTTAACACAACATTCAAGACAAGTGTATGCACAACATGATATTTCAGTCACATTGCATCAGGATAACTAATTACACGTCCTACCTCCATGCATTACCTCAAGAACAAAATACTCAGCAAAATCATGAAAGTCATTTGGCCTGGCAAGAGTAATAGACAAGCGAATATTGTTACTTCTTATTAATTTTTTAATGAGAAATTAAAAATGCAACCATAGCAGTCTTACTTTGGGAGTCCAATGTCAGGATCAAACCTTCGACTCTTATAAAATTTTACCAAATGGAGTAAACCAGCCCAATCAGTTTCCTGCTAGACAATGATAACAACCATCAGTAATTTCTTGCAAAAGTCATTTAAAGTCACAGTAGACTAGATAGTAAATGTCATGTTCAATTTTTTATTCAAAACATCCATTATCTTAAGCATACTCATCCAGCAGTTACTCTACATTTGTCACGACTTTGAGTTCACTATATCCTGAATGAATCTTAAAGTCCTGAATGTAACCAAACTCCATATATGAAAAGAGTAACAAGGAACTAGAATTTCTTTTGTTTGTAGTTAAACTTCTCATAGAACTTGAAAACAAGTTGGAATTTGAGAAAACAAGATGGTGTAGTAGAGAGAGAGAGAGAGAGAGAGAGGAGATAAATGTATGGTGTTGAATTGTGTTGATATTTCATTCAAGAAGAGCAAAAAGCAACATCACAATTCCATCCCTGCTTCACTAGTTACAACTCAGCTAAAGCATATTACACTAGGCTAAAGCTAAAAATTGTAACTTATCAATATTCCTAACACTAATTAAATAAGCAGAAATGAAGAATTTAAACCAGAACTTGACAAGTTATCACAGGTCAATAATTATCTTAAAATATCTTGAAAGCTCTGAATCTAACCAGTCTCCATGTACAAGAAGGACAAACATGAAACTAGAACTTAGTCCATTTGAAATTAAACTTTGTATATAACTTAAAAAAAATAATAAAATAAGCAGAAATGAAAATTTTCTACCAGAATTTGACAAGTTGACTGATGCCAATGATTATCATAAAATCAGATTTGATAATACTGCAACAGTTCCACTAAAAAAAATGGCACACTTGATCCACGATCTCCTTTTAGCTTTAACATATATTTTGCAAATCATGGATATTTCATAAGGTCATGGTGCACAATGCAAGCAATATTATACCTCAGACGCTGTACTAGCCAATGCAAATGCAGCTTCAATTCGAACTCTCCAAAAAGCCTAGAGTTAAGACAACAAAAAGCTCCAGAAATTAACAAAAATTTAAGAGGGATTCTACAAAACAATATCACACTAAATAAAGGAACCAGAACCTTGGAGTCAGTGAGAAAGTTGTTTAGGGCATTTATAACAGAAAATGATAGCTGAGGCAATGCCTCTAGGGTAGTAATTGCTTGAGCCTGAGCAATAACATCTTTGTCCTTCTCTAATTGATTAATCTGAAAAAGCAAATCAACTATCTAGGATTAATAAATATACTCTACTACACAAGAATATATATATATATATATATATATAAACCTAACATGAATGATAGAAAACACTAACATAATATCAATAAATAAACATAAAGTCAATCAGTTCCAAGTAAGCCTAGAAAATAAGATCAAGATATTGCATATTATGTGTTTAGGCCATCTTGTTTTTCCCAATGATTTAGACATGGTTCAAGAGGCAGTGGCATTGTTCATCTCTTAAAAAGAGGGCTTCGAAATGAATAAAAACATGGTTCAGGTAGGCAATGGCTTATCAGCATCTCCTAAAATTACAAAGGAGATATCACATTCAGTTTCCACTACTTGTAAAGGTTCAAGCAATGCTTTGCACTTCCCACTGCTACTACTGCCATCTTATCCTTACCCACATCTGAATTGGCTGATTAAAATGAATCTCAGCAAGGTACTCCATTTCAGGATCTGCTCTGATCCATAATAAAGGGGACTCAGTACTGCCATATCACAGAAAGTATATGGTCAGAAACTCAGACAACTAAAGTAACCAAAATCAACTGGATGCTAAGGTACCTGGAGCGCATATCCAAGGCAGTTACATCTCCATTATCATCAGAACCATCAAGTTTTGAACCTTTCTTAGGCTTCTGAAAGCGTCTAGAAACAAGCTTTGAGTGGCATTGTATTTCCAATAGTTGCCATGCTTCACCAGCCATTGGCAGAATTGGATGATCATACATACCATCAAGTTCATAGACTCTGATACTCATCATCCCAGGCCATCCAGTATCCCCATCTCTATTTTCATGCTCTGACTTAATATCCAAAACTGAAGCACATGAATTCTGTGATCCTGTGCATCCCCGCAAGCCAGCCAATTCAACCATATTCTTCCTTTTGTTATAGGAAAACCCCATTCTTAATAGCAGCATAAGATACTATATCAGTTTACCTAAAAAAAAAGCATTTCAAACAGAAATTAAGAGTAACAACCAACATCTTAAATCACACCTTAGAATGGGACATCCACTTGAACCAACCCAACGAGGGAAGAATTCTTTAAGAAATGGGCGTTCAAGATTTCCAACCTTATTAGCAAAATGTCGAAACTGTATGTTGTAAACATAAATAGAAAAAACCAACCATTAGATCCATGTTATACATACACATACTGACAGAACGAAAACCAATCTGCCACCAAAAGTTTAAGAGGTCTTTTTTTCCTTAAGACAAGTATATATATTAGAAGTAAAGAAGGAAAACACAGGAGAATAAGTAAAGTAGGCCCCAATGTATACAACATGGCACATGGAAGATTCAATTATATCGATATCTCCAAGATTTAGTGCAATAACAAGGGGATATATATCTCAAATTCACCCCATCCTCCATTAAGACAACTTCTAGAAAAATTTCATTACTAACTTATCCATCACAGCTTATATTGGTCGTGCCTAAGCCCCACATAGGAATGCTGTGGCTTTGCAAAACTCTGAAAAAGTTGCTCCTGAGCTAAATTCAAAATATTGATTGGCATAAATGTGATAAAATTTCTTGTGCATTGCACATTGATAAATACAACAGAAAAAGATAATTATGAAACTTCTGGCGAGTATTTAAAATTGCAAAAACACCTATTATTAAATTTAAAAGGTAGAGTTCTAAATTAGGTGATAATTGTTAGAATGTAAGACAAGATAAGAGGTTAAAGGTTTTTCAAGTATCATATTCTTAATATAGCTATAGCAGGCTTCAAAAAGCATCCCCAGCGTGGTTCCGGAAGCACCTGTTGTTTTTGAAAAGCACCAAAAGAAAAGAAATACAAAAAAGCCACAGCATTCTCAAAATGGGTCTAAAACCTCTATCTCAAGCTTCTAACACAACCACCCCGCCTTTCCCCAACACACCAAATCAAATAAATCTCAAGCAGGTCATAACACCCATATTCGTGATAAAATTTTTATCACATAGCTACATTTTAAATTTAAACAATTAACAGCATAAGTAAGGCTCCTTTCTGATTCTAAAACTATGATGCGAGAAGTGAAAGTAGCATGGTGTTTGATAGGTATTAGCAGAAGGAAACAAACAAATATAATGAGACACAGAGAATAATGAACATAGAGTGGCCTACTTTGTGATGATATGATATTATTTTTACATTTTTATATAAAAAAATTAGGGAGAATGAGGGAAAGTACAACTAGGAGAGGATAATAAATCCTACACAAGAGAAAATAAAAATCAAGCATGAGGCAGAATATATCGTGTTATTATTGTTGTTCTGGTGTTTTAGTCATTGCTGCTGCTGCTGTTGAATTCACCATGACAACATGGGTGAATTCAATTATTGATGGCTACCACAAGTAACAAATGACTAGACTGACATCTATTCATCAACATAATATTACTGATTAACTAAACTAGAACCAACACTTAACTAATAATAGGGGAACAAAAGAACTCATTCTAAAATATTTATAGGAAACCAACGCTCAATGATAATTAACTCACACTGTACAATAAATCATTTTCTGCGTTTGTACCATGCAAAAAGTTGTGTAGTCAATGACAAAAATTTATATTATTCCATCAGACAGTATCGATCAAGTACTGAAAACACAAGCTCTACATTTATCGATATTAAAATAGAGCAAAACAACTTTTTTAATCCTTATTTAAGAGCTAGCTTCAAACAAGAAAACTGGCAATGGAATAGCATAGTTCTGAACATTTCACTTTAACTGCAGACTTGCTAGTGTAAGTTGCCCATCAGCAATTTCACATCAAATCTTTATAATAGAATCTGGCCACAATTCGATGCAGTCGATTATAAGTTGATAGAAAGATAAACTTTCTTTACAATTTCTAATAATGATATCATTTTCAGTTTTACTCCATGCATTGATATAAATAGTTTACAGCACTAGAAGCACATTACCTCCTTAGTACTAAGAGTTTTCATTGAACGCGTTTTATCTTGAGCCCGAGAAACTATTGTCTGCAAAATCTGCAGATCAAGACGAAAAACAAACAAGAATGATAACCATCAAATATCTCATTCAATCATATAACCTAAGACATGCTCTATGTTAATGTAAACAAATCATTCATCAGACAGTGAATGATGTACCTGCCATGCACTTTATTTTGGGGCAGGGGAGCAGAGACCAAGTGCCACGATATACATACATGACCAAAGCAAATTGCAAGATTCACAGAAAGAAAGAACATGGGAGAGAAGAAACAGAATTCTAAATCTGAAGATTCTGAGTACAAAAATCCCCCACCAACCTTCTGCAGCTGCCCATTTCTATTATGAAAGGAAGGCAGAGAAGGGAAGTTTGAAGAGACTAAGGGTACAGGAAGAAGGAAGGCATATACTGGAAATTGTTCAATGTGTGAATCCACTATCAGGAAAACAAATCATCCCAAAGAGTATAAGATAATTATAATATTCATATTACAGACTTAAGAGGGATATCGTATAAATAAAAAAAATCAACAAATAAATCACCAAAAGCAGTGGAAATGGCATATTCAAGACACATTTAGCATACCAAAAGGGCCAGAAGAACAAATACAGAAATGGCAAAGATCCTTACTTTACGGAAAGATTCAGGACCCATTTGTTTTTCCAACATCTGAAGAACTGCCACCTGAACAAAGTACAGTTAAAAAAGAAAGTTGTAATTCAATACTAAATGAGGAAACTCATTACTGTACTGACATATTGCTATCTGAATCAAAAAATGAAAATGAAAAAGAAAATACAAACTTACAGACTTCCATGATCTTATTTTTCCATATAAACCAATGCACTGGGTTCCATACAAATCCTTACAAGAAGCTGAACTGCTCAAAGCTGTCGCTCCACTATCATCTGCTTTGCAAACTGCGCAATTTGCCTGCAGATTGAACATGTGAGAATAAATAGAACCAAAATAGCATATTAGCTGCGTTACATATTTAACTCAGAAGATACACTTCGCCAGCTTTCACCTAGAATGACAATAACTAAACAACATTAACAGTATTTGAAGCATAAAATAATTATCAAGTGAGAAAAGAAAAGTCTTAGCTGAAAAATAAAAACTACTAAAAGAAATCACTAGTCATTATACAATAAAATCTGACAGAGTCAAACGAGCAGAAAGAGCAGAACTCCTCAAGCCTTCAAAATTAACTAGTTGAGGGAAAAGAACAAATCAAAATATATAGTCAAAAGGGGAAATAAAACTAACAAGAGTCCGCTTGACAGTTGAGAACTCAAACCAGTACCTTACAATCCAAATAGAAAACAAAAGGGCCAACTGTAAATGCACCCAAGCAGAAGATTACATAAGACAAGTATGAACTCAAAAGTGCCCACTGTCCAGTGGCACTTATGCCAAAATCACTTTGAAACAGATTGTACAGAGCACTTCAGCATAAATCACAACCACCTACTACTATGCAGATTAACTCAATTCCCATTACAAAATCAGATGATTCAGATCAATCAAAATAAAAATACAAACCTTGTATCTTCGATACCGTGCCTCATTATTTCCCAAGTGTTTCTTGATGAACAGATCTGTCAAGAAACCAGCAAGCCCATCCAAGAGCCACTCTGAAAATCAGGCATTAAGCAATCATGTTAGAAGGAAAAAAAAAAATTCTGCAATAAATCAAACATTTGTAAACCAAGAATGCAATAAACATATATCCTCGTCTAAGTTACCATCGTTTGGTGTCTCAGGGGTGATATACACACCAAACCACTGTCTTGCAAGAGCATATGCGAGTTTTATCCTCGTATCAATAGTCTGTCATAACAAATACTAACGCTCAGCATTAAACTAGAGAACCAGGGAAATTATCACCAAGAAATTCCCATTCGAAAAAGACTTCAATTTAGAGGACAGATTAAACCTAAACAGAAGTCAGACTTCACTGCAACATTCATGCATAAAGATAAGGTCACACAAGAGCATTTATCCAAAATCACATTGAACAACACAAAATTAATTTAATGATACACAACTAGCATCCAACAGGAAAATGAAGGAATTGGATGTTATAGAAAGAAAGCCTACTGTATCCAATAAAAAACAGCAAGAAAAACTTTTGACTCCAGTTGACAATTGTATACAGCTCTTAATGTTTAAAAGAAAATTGGAGAGATCAGTATTGGTAAAGCCAGTGTGTAGCAGTTGGTTCAGCCATCAACGGTTCAGACTGATTTCAAGTATTTTAAAAAAATCAACCCCACTCAGCTCAAAATGATGAAGAAGACTATCATCTGTCCTCCACATATTAGCCTAGTACAGAACAGCGAAATCAATTATATATAAAAAATCATAATATCAGAAATTATGAATTAGATCGCAAACCCAGTGCAGCATGGGCTCAACTTGAGCGATTCTTTCTATTGATTTCACATAATTCCCACATCACAGCTTCTAGGGATATAAAATAATTAAAAATAAATGAAAGCTACTCCAGACACAATTTAGTGTCACTCATCATTTCGTGTCAAACTTTCCATGCAATTTTATGTTACTGCTTCCTTCAAGCTACATATGCAATTATGCATCAATACATCAACAGTGTTTAGATATGAGGATGTTCATCCACGAAGCACATAACTTAAGAAATTAGGTAAAATCTAACACAAAAGAATATGAGAAAATTGAGGAATTTGAAGAAGTAACTCACCTGGTCAATAACCTTCTCGTCAAACAGAACTTGAGAACTAAATATACTCATAGAGGCTCCTAAACTTAGTGATGAAACAGCCATGTCAGGCTCTATGAAAACTTGCTTATATGAGTCGAATGGGAAGTCCACAGAAAGGTAATCCTTATAGCAACTGTTCAATACAAATCCAATCATTATACAATTTTAAGACAGGCAACCTGATCCAGGCAAGAAAACAATTATCATATGTCAAACCTGAATGCACTATGAAAAAATTCCACAGTATTCTGTAGCTTTGAAAGATTTGGAAGCAAACACATATGCGATATGAGATTAAACTGGTGGTCAGGAAAAATTTCAAATGGGGCCACAGCCAAGGATATCCATCGTGCAGCAACTGGAACATCCAATTTATAGACATATATTTTGCGAGGAGGAACATCCTTGCTTAAGACCTGAAAAGTTATATTTATTAAAAGGCAATCAAACATCAATCAAACCAAATCTGCAAAAAGTGTAAATAATAAAAAGAAATTAGATGGGAAAACTTTGTACGAAAGACATAAAAGATATTCATTCATGTCCATATGCAACATCAGTGTTAATGACAAGTATACACATAGTACCTGAAATGACCAAAGATTTTTACAGCAAAATATTTACAACTAAAGAAATTCATGCCAGATGTAAAATTAAGATCACAAATTATATGTATTCTCCCACTAAGCTGAAATGGCGTACAAAGAGTTTACAAAATTATAGCAGCCACCAAGTTTAATTGCCAAAATGATAAAGTTTACATAGACCTCCCCTACAATTTGTTAAGATGATGTAAACCTCCACTGCTTCAGAGCTTGAACATAACACAAAACCTCCCCATTTGGTTCTAAAATAACACAGACATCTTTTGCTTAAAGTTTTAACATAAATCTTCCTTATCTTTTGATTGATAACAATAACAGAGGCCCATGTAAATTCGCCAAACATCAAGCTCTATGTAATTTACTACAAATATGTGAGCTATGTGTTCATTGTCACGTAAATCCTCTTCAGGTTAAATACAGTGGTTTAAACCCATGAAGATTTCCTTTCAAAGTAGATACAATACACTCAAAAAGGAGCTACACTAACTTATTCAGAGTGACTGCTAAGTCCTGTCCTTTTCTTCTTGTTATGATTTTGAAAAGATATGTTTATAAACAGCTGCCAAGATGGCAAAAACAGGTACTCCAGAAGTACACGGGAAGGAGCCTAGACAGTAGAACAAAGAACAATGGGAGGAAAGATTTAAAAAAAAAAATAAAGTCTCAATAAAAATGGCCTCAAGCCACTAAACAAAAACAATCAAGCCTATTTATAAAAAGTTCAGATCCCTCGTATATCCAACCAAATGCCCTAGTATATACAGCCAAGTCCCATTCTCCATACCCTCCATCTTGTCCCCAATCCCTAATTTACAAATTTTGCATAATCCCACTTTTAGAATTACACATATACTGTTGCTAGCAAGACAAGGCATACACCGAAACAAATAATATAAGCAACCTACAGCTCCTGAGAAACATGACAGCGAATTATTAGTCATAGTTATCTCCAAAAAATTAGATTACATGAACTTCTCTTTTGATGAAATCACTTGGACTTCACTTCTTATTTCTGAAATTGTACATCCATACCAGAGAATATGCACCCCTCTTCTTCTTTCCACAATTACATAAATATTCCTTCAATTTTAACCTGACATAAACCTCCACAAGGGAGGATTTTATATTTCATCAAAGCTCATGAGATATTTATGTAATCTACTCTATTACTTAGGGTGACTGTGGTAGTAGCGAAATTGGGATCTTCGAAAATTAGAAGTGACTAACAAGCACACTTTAGTTTGTTAATATATCACCAAAAGGATCAACCAGGGGAAACTTCAAATGTAATCATTTTTTCCCAACTAGGGATCGTTTAGTTTGTTGTTGGTTCTTGTTCTAGGGAAGGTATCCTCTCCTTTGATCTCTTTTCACTTCTCTTTTGTAGCATGGAAGTTTTAAACAAAGTATGAAGCTGCCCCAAAATTTTGTGAAAGCTAAATGTGCTAATTAAAGCAAAGAGTGAGACAATACAAGCCAAGTCTTACTGACAAGGACAATAGCTAAGAAAAGCCTCAACCCTAGAAAAGCATGTAGTAAGCATGGATCGCACATGCGACCTTCAGATCTTCAATCTAATGCTCTCCCAACTAAGCTATCCATGCAGATCATGCACCAGTTAGGAATCAAAATCTGGCCTCTTGCATGGCAGAGTTGTAACAACTATCAACAAGATTATAGTGATAACAGGGACAAATACTACCCTATAAGCCTGTTAGTACGAAATATAAACTTTGTTTTTATAGATCTTACTATCCCAAAAGAGAAGGGAAGAAAAAAGGGAGATAGATGTAGAAAGAAAGTAAAGGAAAAGAGACAGAAAATTGCATACTATTCTTTATTCAAGCCATTTCCAAGACATAGTTAATGAATAGGTTGGCAAACCAGAACATTCAAAAACCATAGCAGTGTAGTTACCATATGCTTTTTTCACCATTCTATTAGGCATCCCAACCTTCACTATTTGGCAAAAGGAAAAGAAAAATGTTCATCATATGAACGAGAGTAGCTTTTCCAATAATTTATGTATAATTAGTTAAATTTACATCATACGAATAAAAGGATTTATAAAGATCACAAAGTTATGCCAGGTGAGAACTTGACTACACAATATAGAGTTTTGGTCTTTGATATGCATGTCGAGTCAGAAACAATGAATCTGACAAGTTATAAATTTCAAAGAACACAAATGGAGGAGAGAGCTTGGGAGACACAAGGATGTGTCAATCATCTATGGGAAGAGATGGCTAATGGGATTCAAAAGGTAACTAAGGCAGTTTTGGGCGAATCAAAAAGAGTTGTCCTTAAAGATAAAGAATCTTGATGGTAGGATGAGAGTGTACAAAAGAAAATTAAATATAAAAGAAAGTGTTTCAAAGCATTACATCTTGGTAACAACGCGAAAAATTGGGATAAGTATCAATTAGTTGGAATTGAGACAAAAAAAATAGTTAGTGAGACGAGATCTAAAGTGTTTGAAGGGTTTTACCAAGCATAAAGAACAAAAGATGAAAAACGGCAAATATATAAACTTGCTAAGGCAAGGGAAAGGAATACAGAAGATTTAGATCAAGTGAAATGCATTAAGGATAAAGAGGAAAAAATTTTAGTAACAGAAAGAGATATCAAAGAAAGATTAAAGAATTGTTTTCACAAGCTTTTCAATGAAGAGTAGACAACAAGTATACACATGAAATATTTAACTAATCAAAACTTTAATTTTTATCACAAAATATGAGAACTTGAAGTAAAGGAAACACTTAAGAAGATAGACAATGGCAAGACTACGGGTCCTAATAACATACTTATTGAGGTCTGAAAGTGTTTGAAAAAGAAAGGTATTTTTTGCCTTATCAAGTCGTTCAATGAGATATTAAGGTTCAAAAGGATGTCAAATGAATAGAAGAATAGTGCTTTAACACCTATTTACAAGAATAAGAAAGATACTTAGAATTGTGGAAACTACTGAGGAATCAAAATCATGAGTCATACTATAAAACTTTGGATAAGAGTAATTAAGCATAGGCTCAAAAAAGAGACCATATATCAGAGAATCAATTTGGTTTTATACCAGAAAAATCAATCACAGAGGCTATATATCTTTTATGGGGTTTGATGGTAAAATATTGAAATAGAGAGAAACTTGCATATAGTTTTCATTGACTTAGAAAAAATTTATGATAGAGTGCTATGGAAGACATTGAAAAATAAGGGTGTTCATGTCGCTTTTATTCACTATATAAAGAATATGTATGATGGGGAAACAATAAGTGTGAAGACTCAAGGAGGGGTGACAGAAAACTTTTCCATAAAGATTGGTTTGCGTTAAAGGTTATCCTTAAATTCATATCTTTTAATTTTAGTGTTAGATGTACCTATTAGACACCTCTAAGATACAGCCCCAAAATATATGCTTTTTTGCATAGAGGAGTCAAGAGAAGATATTAATTGTAAACTAGAGGTATGGAAAGAAATGTTAAAATCAAAGGATTTTCACTTAAATAGGAGTAAGATAGAGTATATGAAGTACAAACTCAGCAAGAAATGAGCAAATAATGACTTGGAGGTAAAAACTGGGGAGCACATTATACCAAAAGTGTCAAGATTTTAGTTTTGTATCAATTTTACAAAGAGATTACGAGATTGATAGGATATCAAACACAGGATTCAAGCTGGGTGAATGAAATGAAGAAATGCCTTAGGAGTCATTTGTGATCATAAAATATCTAAAAAACTTAAAGGGAAGTTTTGTTTAACTACTATTGATCAGCTATGCTATATGGTAACAAGTGTTTAGCTTTGAAAGGTCAACAAAAGTAAAAAATAAGAGTGATAAAGATGAGAATGTTGAGATGAATAAGTAGACATATAAGAAAAAACAAAATTCGAAATGATTGTATATAAGAGAGAATTGATGTTGCACCTATTGAGGAGAAATAATCAAAACTTGGTTACTGTAATTTAGGTATATGTAAAAAAGACTGATAGAGGTTCTAATGAAAAAATTTGATCAAATGGTTTTTAATCCAATAAAAAGAGTTAAATGAACCCAAAAAGAACACTTGCACAGTTATTAAAAGGAATTTTTGGTTAAATAATATTTCCAAAAACTTAGTTTCAAATAAAACTAAATTGCGCCATTTAATCCGTGTAACAAACTTCACCTAATGGGATAAGACTCTATTTCTTGTTGTTGTTATTATTGTTGTCTCTATTTTAGCCCATTTGACAAGTCAATGCCTTCTACAATTCAACAAACTATCAGCAAAGCAATAAATATACCAAGAGTTTTCAAGAAGAAGAATGAAGACTCCAAAAAGGATAATACCACAGATAAATTGCTAATGGCGTCCTTGTTAAAAGTTGCAAGCAATCCCAATTTGACTTGACAGTAAGGTAAATACTCAGTAACTAAATTCAACTCCTAAATAATATTTGCTTGGTCAAAACAATATTACACATGCTTTCAGCACCAAAATGCAAACTCATTGATAACATTAATACCTGATATCGTAAGCTTCCAGTGCTAACAGCCACAAAATTTTGTGCGACTGTGAACTCCAGATCATAACTGAACATAAAAAAAATAATGGTGACTTGAAGCTCATGAAGGAATTGTTTATAGTAAATATTTTTGTCTTTGAAAAGTAGGCATGACGTGCACAGATATGAAAGAGATCAAAAGTACCAGCATCTTTGTGAATTATCATCTATACAAGGAAACCAACACCTAGCTCGCCTTATCTGGTTATCAGTATGAAGAACATTATCTTTAAAGTGGATCCCTGTCTCTGCCTTCTCTATCCAATAGTCAATACGAACAAATCTCACATTCTGCACGCAACATCAACCTACATGAGAAAACACAAAGTAAACCTCCCACAACTACTCATTTTGCCCGTAACACTTTTTAGAGGGAAGAATGCTATCTGTCTGCTTGAAAGAGGTTCATTACAATGCTGGATGATATGTGTGACCAGCTAAAGAATATCATCATATTTTCTACAGCATATACATATGGGCAATGATATGAAATCAGGTGAAAAAAAAAATGAAAATAATGAAAAGCAAGAGTAAAGACAGCAACTATAACCTGCTTAGCCTCTCCAGAGGAATGAAATCCATTTTCAGAAACGGGCTGTTCCTGCTGTTCGCTTTCAGTCTTAAAAGGTTTGCAGCAATTAATTAGCAAATTTGGCACCAGTTCTTTTTCTAAAGCAGTCAAATAAATCGAACCGGCAACGTCAGCAGCAGAGCTAGGAGAAAATGCAGAGCTCCATCTTTTCTCGTTCTCCACTTGTTGCTGATGATGCGGGTAATACTCAAACTCTGCCGGCTCACCATCAACTGAAACATTCTCGATGACTAAATTCTCTGCGTGCAAGCCAACAATCCCAATCTCCGGCACGGCAATTTCCAATTCAGTATACCTGCAAAATTCCAATGTAAAAAAATCTCCTCGATATCTGTTTAGAAAATCTGAACCTCCAACGCAACTCCTACACCAGTACAATACAATCTACAACCTCATCATATAGCATACACTAATTTCAAACCAGTACACGTTCAAATACAGCTATGCGGAACGAGGAGTGAGGAAAAAAAAAACGCAAAATGTGAAAGACGAACCCGTAGACCAGACGGTTGTCCATATCGATGGAAAGGCAGAGTTTCTGATGGTGAACTACAGCGCCAGAATTCTCAGGCTTAGTGTCCTCGTTCTTCGGCTTACGAGGCTTCGCCATAAATACAGAGCTCCAAAGCCAGCAAATCCAGGCCCAGCTCTGTGTCTTCCTTTCAGCGCGCTAGGCGATGCCTGATTTATAGACCGCGAGCGAGTTTGGGTTTGGGTCATCTCGTGCCTAGTGGGGGACGACATGCCCTATCGTTGTCGTCAAGTCTGTGCCGTGCATTTGTCAACCGCTGTAATCAAACGGTGGATAGATTCTGTTTAAAATTACTAAGGGCAACACCCGGGAGTTGAATATCAAATCCTACTTATGCCCTGGAAAGAGTAAGATTGACGATCTGACCACATAATTCTTCATAAATCTATTTCTATACAATATATAAAGTAAAAATTAATGAAAATATTTTGAACTAAATTATCTTTTTTTATAAGTCTTCTTTACTAAAACATTATTTTTTATTATAAATCTATATTATCTTACAATTTAGATATAAAATTAAAAATGATGAAAATATTTTTGAACTAGAATATCTTTTTTTATAAGTCTTAATTACTAAAATACCATTTTATTATAAATTTACATCATTTTAAAATTTGAAAAATATTTTTATTCAAAATAAATTCAAAATTATCATCATGATCTTTTCATTATATTTAAAAATTTAGAATAAAAAAATTACTCCATTCAAAGAACAGAGAGATTTAAACTTAAAAGCTTATAAGTAAAATACTTTAAATTTTAACTAAACAACTTTCATTAGTTTATTATCTTTGTCTTTATTATAGATGATGTGTCTTATTAGAAATAAATTTGAGTTTTATAAAAAATTTTAAAATTTACTTTTTTATAAGTATGAAATATAACATCAATTATCTTGACTAAAAAAATTTATGACAAGTATTTTTTTTAAAGAAATACTATTTTTTTTAACATATTTTATTTTATTATTGTTTTTAAAATTTATATATAATACATGCTTGCAAAGACAAATCATCATAAAGTACTAAATGTCCCATTTTTTCTTAAATTCTCTATTCTCTATTAGTCAAAAATAAAAGTGGGTTTTTGTCCATTATTATTGTAGCATTATATCTTGTGTTATTATTTTCTAACTTTCTACATATAAACCTTTGTAATCTTTAAATGAACCACATATCATATATTTTGAGCAAGAGAATATTATTTTGTACATAAAAAAGTCATATGTTGTTTATGGTTATAGTTTCTCTTGTAGAAAATCATGTTTATTCTCCTCACCAATAAAATAATATTTGTTCTATCTCATTAGATTTTCTAATGGATTGATATTTAAATGAGTTGTAACATTAGCTTAATTTGATCAAATAAGTTATTGTGGGGAGTTCAGCTTATTTAAAGAATATTTTGTATTTATTTTATAAAGCATGATAATCATCCATTCTTTAATATAATTATAGAAGAATATGTCTACACGCAATTTTAATTAAAAATAACAAATAATATTTTCAAGAGATCACTAATAATTCTCAAATCTATAAAATAATAAAAAATTACTGTCATTGAGTGATTATGTACATTTATTTTTTGTATCATTCTTGTTTCTCAACATGATGAGACGTCTCCTATAACCATTATCTTACATTCTTCATATTTTCTACTAATTATTATTGTTATGCTTTACAATGGGCTATAATTCCTTACAAAGATATTATATTATTGACAAATATAAAATCTTCATCTTTGAGTTGTATTATATTAAAGAATTTCAATCAAAGAAGTAATAATAGATATATAATTTAAAAAAGGTTAATATGTTTTATAAACTGTGTGTGATGTAAACAATCTAAATGTAAATCTAATTTCTATTCAATTGCTAACAAAAAATAGTACCATTAAAATTATAACTACATAAAACTTGTATTTATGAAATACTAGAATATAATGTCAAATATTATTATTAAGTTTAATAACGGGAATTATGGGCCCTAATTTGGCCTTTTTTGCGCAAAACAATCGAGAACCGGAATATCATACAGAACGAAGGGGCCATCCAGGAATATAAAAGTTCTACGGGTTCTTCTATAAAATGCAAAGATTGCATCCTTGTTTGATTGCCTTGGCGATTGTGGAATGTGAAGTCTCCGGTCCTCTTCCTTTAATTTTGATTTACAAAGTACAAGGGCACTCAGTAGATGACTGTAATAGAATGATAAGCTGCACTGGACCTTAATTAAAACGCTAACATGGTTGAACATTGCAACAAGTACTTTCTTTCCCAATTTGGAAAATTTTCAGTTTATGTGCTTGAAGGGCAGAAAATACTGTTTACGATTTTTATTTTGGCATCAAATTCGTTTATGGTTTTGGCTGAATATTTGTAGGTTCCTTTGATTGTTGTAAGTGCTGCGGCATCGTTTTGCTTGAAGAGTTGTTAGTAGAAAATTGTAGAAGTCTAGGTGGCATTTTGTTATTGTGCCAGAGTAGTAGTCTGTTGAAGGGGAGCGCCTATGAGTCTATTCTACGGAGTCTATGAAAATACGATTTAAACACAAAAATAGAATCAGCGGATCGCTGAAAGCTCCCTTCAATCCAAGCCATACTGCTTGTTATTTTTCTCCTATATCTTTCTATCAGAGCCCTAACGTTCAGGACCGATGGTGACAAATCGTGAGAAAGAACAACGTCTCCAAGTAGCGGAGAAGAGAATGGAGGCTTCGGAGCAGAGAATGACAGAGATGCTGGTGCTACAACAATTGCTGGAGCTGATACTGGATCAGAGGCAGCAGTTGAGAGGTGTGCAGCAGGCGATTCTTCAACTCGCAGCCAAAATGTCAGGTCCAGTGCAGAATCTGCAAGACTAAGCAGTGAACAAGGATTCTGAGAAACGTGCAACAGCACTAACGAAACTCCCCGTTTTTGATGGTAATGGGTTTAGAGCATGGAAACACAAAGTGGAACAAATATTTGATCTGGAGGAGGTACCCGAAGGGCAGAGACTGTAAGCGATTTTGAGGTGTTTGGACGGAAAAGCTTACTTGTGGCAGCAACATTATGCTCATTCCAGAGGTAATAATTTCCCTCCATGGGAACATTTTATTTTAGAGATGGCTTTAAGGTTTGATGTGGGCTTTTATGAAGATCCCCTTGCTGAATTAACCAATTTAAAACAAACGCGATCCTTAAATGATTATGTAGAAGAATTCCATGAACTTGCTGCCCGGGCTAAACTCTCTCAACATCAGGCGTTAAGTTGTTTTCTGGGGGGTTTACAGTCAGCATTGGAGAAGTCTGTAAGAGTGTACAAGCCTCAAACGCTCAATGAGGCCCTGTATTTAGCTAAAATGCAAGAGGAGGTTTGGCTTGAAGTAAATCACTCCCTTACATACTACCCGAAAGTTCCTCATTATGACAAAAGTGCCCCTCTGAATACTAGCTTGCAAAATGAGAACACTACCTCTGTGCCACGAGCCAAAACTTCTTTTGCTGGAGTCAATTAACAGGACCTTAGCACCACCAATCACCAATCTGTAGCATCTACCATTTTTTATGTTGGCAATACCCCCAAAAGTGGACCTCATGTTCCCCCTCACAAACAAAATTCCTCTGCAGGTTCGTCTAAGTCAGTGAGTCAGGCTCAAATAGCTTCCAGAATAGCCAAGGGCTTTTGTATGTTCTGTGCTGAAAAGTACTACCAGGGACATAATAGTAGAACTGCTAAACTATATGCTATGCTGGTAGACCCTGAGTGTGGGGAAGAAGGAGGCCGTGAGGAAATTTTCGGGCCTACAGGGGACGAGACTGCGTTCATTTATAAAGAAAAGGACCCTCAGAAGCAAGACAAAGTCCCACTTTCTCTCTTTGCAGCAACACAGTATACGTCATGCATCCTTGAGGACAAGGATGTTTTCGTTGGAGGAGTATCTGAAACGAGTGGAAAGAGGGCATAAAAGTTTTAGTTATTTTCTTTAATTGTTATTAATGCTACGTCACGTTTTGCTTGTTAAGAGTTGTAAGTAGTAGGTTGTAGAAGTCCAGGTGGCAATTTGTTATTGTACCAGAATAGTAGTCTGTTATAGGAGAGTGCCTGTGAGTCATTTTAGGGAGGGTTTTCTATGGAGTCTGTATGAAAATATGAATTAAACACAATAGAGCCAGCATATCGCTGAAAGCTCTTTTCAATCCAAGCCTTGTTGCTCATTACTTTTCTCCCTTTTTTTTTTTTTTTTTAATATTGCTATCAAAAGAAAACAAAGAAGATTGAAAGGATTTGAATATTTAAGTAAAATTGAAGGAAACGTAAAGTACACGTCAGAATAATAGAAGGACACGGGTCAAGAAATCAGGGAAAGGAACTGAATTTACAAAGGCAGTGATAGTTGATTTGCAAGGAACAGTGGACTGTGAAACAAGGGTGGTTAAATCTTCCGAATGCACGGCTTTCAGTATTTGCTGAGTCTTGAATCTTGTGTGCATTGCGTGGTGGTGTGGAATGCAAAAGATGTTATTGGCTGAACTTGAATTTATGTATCTTAAAATAGAAAATACCATTTCTGTTCTTTGGTTCTTTTTAATCATCTGTTACTTCTATCCAGATGACAATGGATCGGAGAAGAAGACTTAGCAAAGGAGCTCAAATTGCATACAAAACGTTTTCATCAAAATACTGCAGTATTTTGACGAAGAAAAGTTCATTACTCGAGATCATAGGAGAGAGGTAACCATTTGGTTCTTTTTATGCCTTTAACTTCGGCTGTGTTACACGCAGTTGTGGCACACTTATGTTTATTCCTTTTGCCTATTGGGAAACTTTTGACCAGAAACAAGTCTTTGCCAAAACTTTCACCTTAGTTTAGCTTATATCTTCCTTATTGTAATGACCTTGAAGTTGAAAGGATGTTGTAAAGTGGAAGCAAATCTTATAATCTATTGCTTATGTTGAGCAGATGAGGTTTTCTGCGAAGAGCATGCCTTTGGAACCTAGTATCGATATTCTGTGTAATTTGCAAATGGTACTAGTAAACCTCATAGTTCACATAGCAGTTTGTGTCTAATGGCACTTTTATTTCCCTTTAAGTAGAAGGACGAGGTTGTGACATCCTGGGTTCTAGACTGGGGAGATGAATACATGGTAACTTACAAACTATTGATTAATTTAGATGATAACCTTATAGCTCCACACTGTTTGATTATGCCTATTATCATGTTTGCTATTCAGTTCTTGGACTGGGTCAAGGAATAATTGTTTCCACGCTACCTTTTACAGACGCCAAATTTAGACTTACTGGCTAACTTATGATATTAACCAAAAACAAGATTCTTATCATCACCCAATAACTCTAGAGTTTCGGAGTAAGTAAATTGTCTGTTGCCTGAAAGGCCCACTATGTCTTGTCTATCAGTCAAGGTGCATAAAATGACTATTTTATATTGTTGTTTCCTTATTCCCTTGAACTCTTTGTTCATGTTCTGGATTTGATGCTCTCAGTCCCAACACACATATAAAATTTCCAAGTTTTTTATTCCTTTTTTCTTCTTATGTTAATGTTTTGATTTTGTTCACTTATCTGTACTTCTTGTCGGGCTCAGGTGATAGTATGTTTGCTTTTAACGTGACAGTTCCTCTGCCTCTACAGGATGTAGTTAGCCATCATTGTTGGAGTTTTGGGTGATAAGAAAAATTAGGCTGGTTTAAGCTTATGTTAAAGGCTTCCCTCGTACAAGTTTCTTTCTGTTACCTCTGACATTGGAAGCGTTTTTTTTTTTTTTTTATATATAAAGTTTAAATGAAATACTACTTAGTAGGTTATTTATGTATTCGAGTTGTTTAAATTTTCACCTGATGCCATTTGCTAAATATTTAATTTTTTTGTCTTTGTTATCAGTTATTGGTGATTGTTTAGAAGTCATGTACTAAGTTTCTTCATTTGTAATTTGTTGTCTGATTTACTTTTACTTACAGACTGCAAATGGCGAAAAATGTATAGTGCTGCCATAGCTGCTGAAGCTGATGGTCAACAGACAGCGAAAGAGGGAGAAGAATAGGTCAAGCTGCACACACACTCCAATTGCTGTCTAGATTATGCACAGGTCTATCTCTTTATCCTCACATTTTCTTCCATGGATGCAGCTTTATTAATGATATTTGGAGGTTTTATTCCAGATGGAAGGGAAGCCAGTATTTTAAGTAATTTTTCAACCAAAATCTGGCTTCTTCATTTACAGAAACTCTTATGATGAAATTTTTGGCAGATATATGACATGGTTAGGTACAGACTGTATTGCATGCAGAAGAAATTGAAAGATGAATTGGAGAACAATAACACAGTTCAGAAACATATATGTCCAAACTGTGGAAAAAGGTTTCAGTGGTTTATTGTAATATTAAAATCAATATTTCTGTCATATTTTGATTATCTAGATGTATTTAGATTCCATAAAACTTGAGGATTGAATTATTTTAGATACAATGCTTTGGATGCACTGCAGTTGATATCCTTGGAAGATGAGGATTTCCATTGTGAAACTTGCAATGGGAAACTGGAGGTAGTAGTGACAAGTTAGCTACTCAAGAAGGGGGAGATGGTGATGATAATGCAAGAAGAAGACGGCATGAAAAGTTAAAGGACATGCTTCAGAAGATGGAGGTTCTGTTGTGATTTTACTCTATATATTGGCTTTGTAGAATGGATTGTCTTAATAATATGATAATGTGGTAATCCATTTAATGGGTTTTTTTTCCTCTTGATAATGATTATTACTGTTGTTTGCTATGCTTAGAAATATTTTAGCCAAAGTAGTTTTCTAATAAACAATGTCTGTGTTACTCTGTGTCATTTGGTTAGGAGCTGCTGATGAAGGCTATTGGCAGCAGCCTTTAAAGACTTATAAAAGACGTGGGAAAGCTGTCCAAACATTAATTTGGCACATGCCCAAAGAGGGAGATCCATTTTGGGAGCTTAATTAGGAGTTAATAATTATTAGGGGCATTTTAGTAATTTTGGCAGTAATTATTTTAGAATTTTCGCAGCTTATTTTTTATGTATTTTGGTAGTAGTAGACTTCTAGTCTATTTGGATTTGTGTTTAGGCATTTTAATACTTATAGGATTTAGATATGGGTTTTAATCCTTGTCCATATAGGATTAGGATTACCATGTGAGTTCTAATCTTTGTCCATATAAGATTAGGATTCCTTTTCTTTTAGGATAAGTTGTAGGAGACTTATTTAAACACTTATGTATTTCTTTTCAGATTAAAGAGAGTTTATGTTTATGAGAATTATTCAAAATTTTGCCTTGATTGTGTGATGCGATCAAACCTTAGGTGTGATGCCTTGGGACCCTAGGTGTGACTCCTAGGTTTCTTCTTCTTCTTCTCTTAATTTTCTTTACTCTTTCTTGCACCAAAATCCTAATCTCGCAGCCCCTGTTTACAGCCATAAACACTAGTCCAATTGATCTTAACAACCCATTCTATTGCCATTAAAGCATCCATTCCTTCATACACAAACCCTAACCTACCAAGTTCCCAGCTTTTCTATTTTTCCATAACCCCAAAACCCTGATTACAACAAAACCCCTTGCTGTCCTACATCAGCTGCTTTAATGAGTTGGACAAGCTGAGAGGGAAACATAATAGATCTGTTTGTCTGTGTTCTATGTCATTCAGTCATTATTATTTAAATGAAACCATTAGACTCACTTCATTGATAAGATAACTGCAGGAGCAGCAATTAGTGTGATATGCTAACCGTTTGAAGTGCTAATCTTTCTTTGGGGAAGACTGGGTAGAAATGATATTCTGATGAATTTTTACATCAATAAATGCTCTTACACAACATGATTGCATGAATTTATGTTACACAATCTACAATGGTGAGTGCAAAATTGTGGCATGGAATTTTTTAAATGTTATAGTGGGTGATGGTTCTTTCACTTTGAGTTGCACTGAGCAGTAAATATAGAAATACAAGTAATAAAACTTAGTTGGATGTGCAATGTTGTGTAGGTGTTATTATAGGGTTCCGACTTGAGAATCTTCTTTCTGGTTCTTGGACTCCCTTTGAGCAATATGTCTAATCAGTTTGACTTGGTTTCATGTTGGATCATTGACGGAGTGGAAATTATTAACTTAACATTTGACGTTTAAGTTTAGAAGAATTGAAAGCGCATAAACCCTTCATGCTTGTTTCCCTTGTGTTTAGAAGTAGAAGGCAGAAGTCCAAATTTAAGAAGCTGCTTGAAATACTATAAGCCTTACTTGTGAGCAAGTATGCTTAGAAGTAATTCCAAAAAAAAAAAAAAAAAGGAGCATTGAAATATTGTGATCAGTGACATTGTGTCCTCCTGTGTGTAGGCCATGATAAAATCCAAAGATCATAAAACTTATTTTATGAAATTCATGCGGAGTTTGATAGGTATTTTCATCTCAATGCAATTGCATGGTATTTATGAGAGATTGCACAGCACCGGCCCTAATTCATGGCTGTTACTGGCTTCTGATTAAATTTACTCGTAGTGTTAGCTGACTTTGGTACTTCTAGTGCATGGCATGTTAAACTCCCCAACTTAATATTTGTTACCTAGCTTCAAAGTAGATTTCATTCTTTGTCACCAAACTCCATGTCATTGTTGTCTGAATTAATCAAAATGGAAGTGATTGTGGGTACAGCTCAAGCCTTTAATGGATCTACTGAGTTGGGTAAAAGAATTGCCTGTTCCAGAACTTGGCAGTCTTCAAGCATGGGAAGTTCAAGCTATGCAGCCAATAGAGATGGCATTGTGGGTGATTCTAATATTTCTCGGGGTCTAGGATATAGTGGTACGCTAATGCCTTACAGTGGAGATACTAAAGTAACACTCTCCTGGTTTGAGTTTGAGCGATATAATATTCTGTTGCATTTGGTGACCATATAGTGATTATATTTTTCCTTTTAGAAAGAAAGTGCTTATTGCTATTATGGTCCTTATGGATACTTTCGTCCAAATGTTAACTCATATATGAGTTTGTTGGATTTGAATCATAGATTACATAAACCTCCTGTTATATGACTTTTGAGAATGCTTGAATTATGGTTCTAGCCTGCTTTGTATGGTGTCGATATGGGTAATTTTGAATTTATCAAAGTTGTGGATGAGTGTTTGGTAGTAGGCATTCTCATCCAAAACTTCATTGCTGGGATTTTATATCATGAATTGTTAGTTAATCTTTTAAATATGCTACAGAAGGGTTTTCAAATTCATTGGAATGAAAGAGACTTGCTTACTGGCACATGTATCTTATATGATAATTGAAGTTATATAACATTTTTTTTTTTATTTATGATGTGGATATTTATCTACAGATGGATTTTGTTATTGAAGAGCAGTTTTTCCAATAGTAAGTTTTCAAACATGACCTTTATTAGAAGTTTTATGAGCTGCGACAGAATTTTAATAGGAATGGTCTCTTGCTGTTCTATTATGCAGTCTGTTTGTCAGTGTATCATGGTCCTGCTTTCCACCTTTCTTAATTATCTCAGGTCTGCTGTTTGTTGTTTAAGGTCAAATATATAAGGCCCATGTAAATTTGGACTTATAATTTGATTTTGACCTAATTTTGTTATTTAAGAGATGCTGATGTAGTGTACTTGGTCTCTAAAGTTGCACTTTGTATTGAAATATTTCTTTAGTTTTGTTTTAACATTTTGTCATACTTAAGTGATAAGTGAATGAATCCAAGGGACGATATTTGGGTTGCTTTTGCGTCATATTATCAAGGATTATTCTCTGCAACTGTTCATTTTTGGCACTCACCATCTTTACCCTAACGCTATATTTTGAAGAGAAGGAATAAGGGATAGGGGAATGGGTGGAAGGGGAAAACTTCCCTTCTTTGGGAGTTTCAGTGGATGGGGGAGGGGAAGCATAGGAAGGGGAGACTCTTTCCCCATTTTTTGCTTCCTGGTTTTTTTTTATCCCAATTAAAAAGATATTTTTTATCTGCCTATTTTTTCTTTTAAATAGTAAAAGAAGATTGGTGTAGAATATGTGAGGGATATATTGACATTTAAAATTTACCAATTTTATTAGTGCTCTTGATTTGCTCATGAATCTTTTAAGCAAGTCAAATTCCACATCTCTTCTTCCCCTTTCATTCCATTTGTTGAAAAACTTCCAGATTGTAAAAGTTTGAATGTGTAAGTAATCATTTACTGGATGTGGACAACTTGTAGTTGACTTTAATGGGACTGGAGGCAAAGGGGAGGGTATAAAGACTGAAACTGAGAGTACATCTTAAAAATGTTGCCACCATGGATGATTAAATCAGGGGTGACTTTTACAAAGGAACAGCGTGGAGAGGTATAGCAGGAAACAAAAATGGATTGAAACCCAACTTCCTCAGTAGCAGAGTTTTCAAATGACAAAAAGTCAACAGTAGAACCTGATGATAAAAAAAAATTTGCAGGCATGATGCACGTATGATCATATGAATATTTTTGTTAATGTTATTATTCTTTCTCACTTGAGGTCCCTTTTCCCTCCTCTACAACACCTAGGAAGGATTTTTTCTTTTTTTCTGTATTAATTTAAATTGAAGACCTCTCTTGTCTGTGCCGTTTTTATAGGATGAGTATATAAAGGCTTATTGTGCCGCATTACTCAAGAAACAACAAGAATGGGTTGATATGAAGTTTTTAATTGGGAGACTTGACATTTAGAGGAGCAGTGTTCTAATTTTTCATTGAAGGATGGTCTAGGGTCAATGGTTCAATAGGCATTGACCAAATTTTAATGGGTTAATATGAAGTTTTTTATGAAATACTTCAAACTATAAGCAGAGATGACACATATCGGTATTGTTAAAAATCTTCATACTTATAAGACTATTTATATTAATGCTGATATATATATGTGTGTGTGTGTGTGTGATTAACTTAGTTGTATGTGTGTGTATTTACTGTAGTGAAAGTCGGTTTCTTCTTTGGTATAATACATATATTAGTTTCAAATACTTATAACCGAAGCATTGTTGTATTGGTAGCTTGCAGGTCCGGTCTGGCTGTGCTACCAGGGACCTGGGGGGCATTAATACCTGGTCAACTGGTTCTGGCTGGTTTAGTTGCTCTTGAATCCAATTGGACCGTATTTAGGTCATTGGTGTTAATTGAACCCGTATAACAGCTAATTCTTGGTGAAGCCAGTTTGTTTTGGATTGTAAAAGTATGGATAGGACCCTAAATGGGAAAGATAATTGTTTCAACTTACTGTGGAAAAGAAAATATGTAGGATCCACTTTCAGATTGCATGAATTTACCCATCATGTTATCTGAATTAATATTTAGGATGAGGTCTAGATTGCTACTTCATGGATGTAATGCCTTCCTGTCCGGCTCTCCTTAGGTCTAGGCTATATCTGGCTGACTTGTTTGACAGGATTGTAAAAATTGTTACATTTCTATCAAGGATGGGAATGAGAATATATAGAAGACATAATTTCTTGCAACATAAAGTGACTAGTTTAATGCATTTGAGTATCAATTCTAATCACGTATGGTCATGATTGATTATATGAATTTTGTTTGACAGAATTGTAGGTGTTTCTGGAACCAATTTTTCAAGAATTTATGCTATGGTGCCTGTATCAGGACTACAATTAATTTTTTTGGGGGCCTGCACGCGTGGGTAAGGGGAGGGGGGAATAGGTGTTTTGGTTACAGCGGTGCAATATGGTTGGTGTGGCACCATTGCTTGCAGTGGCATGGTGTCAATGGCTGTGATGGTAAAGGAGGTGCTGTAGTTGCTACTTTACTGAGTTGGCAGGACAGTTGCAATGGCAACCATGGTAGCTATAGGGTGACAATAGTAGAGTGGAGGTAATAATGGGGGTAATGGTTGAGATAATAAGTATTTGCTCTACAAAAGTTTTATTTGGTGAGAATCTAAAGAACATATGCAAACGGGTGAGAAGTTAGAACATCCCATACATTGAGGGAATTTGATTTTATTTCAGTTAATGACGTTTGGAAATTGCATTTGGAGTCCTGAACTATAACAGGAATCATGACAGTACTTGCTGGAGATTCGTTTAATTCATGTCTCCATTGCTATTTAATTATCCTTCTACTATTAAAATTTCCTCGTCTGCCACCCCCTAAAAAGATTATACAAGAACAGAATGCCTAGGTTGTTTTTTATGGGACTAGCACAGAATTATGACTGTCAGTGGAAGTATTAAAGTTTGATTGAAGTTTGCTTTGTATGTTGAGTAATGATACTTCCACAACCATTTATCCACAACTTGTATACAACCTAACTCAAATAAGCATATTTTGTTAAGTCAGCTCTCCCCACTACTGCACATTACTCCTTTCTCTCTCCGATTTTGAGTAAGGTTGTGGACAAATGGTTGTGGAAGTGTCATTTTTCCTGTATGTTTTATGTTAAATAATTATTGATGGCCCCTTTCTGAATTTCCTTTTATAGCTTTTTCTTCCCCCCTTCTTACTCTTAGAAGCTAATTTTTTCCGTGCCTGCCGATTTGTGGTGCGGTTTTAATTTTAGAGATATTCAAGTGAAGATTACAAGGTCAATGACTTGAATGTTCAAGCTGATGCTACAGCCAATGCCAATAACGATGATGATAATGTAGGAAGGCTGATTACAGAATAACAATTACCTTTGTCGGTATGAATGGAAGGACATATTTTGATTAGCAAGGGTTAGTTTCTAAAAAGCTGATACAATAATTATGCTCTTTGAAATCCTTTATAACATTGCCTCTGCGATCTCCTCCCATTTCCATTTAAGAGAGGGAGGAAGTTCCTTAGAACTTGTGATTCATGAAATGCTGTACTTTTTTGTAGTGCAATGCTCTGCATTTGGTTTTTTAATGATTTCATTTGAGGGGTGAGTAGCATACAATTTATGATGGATTGTATTTTTACTCAGAATAGTGTTTTAAGGTGGCATGTGGTGGATGCGTCCTTTTGTTTAAAGAAGTGAATTGGTGTGGGGGATTGACTTTCTAGTCCAATTTGGTAAACATCAATTCTCATCATATCTGATGGCCACCAACTCTATTTGAAACTCTGCATGGAAGGGCTGTCCCAAAACAGTGTTCATTTCATTATAATCACTACTTAGCAATGGCAACGCCCCGCAAAGAGCCTTGTGCGTACCAATGAAGTAAATGGTCAGCCATCAACAATCCAGATGCAAAAGGCGACAAGAGCCTATCATTTTGCAAGAGCCATTAAAATCCATGTCCACTGCCCGATAATATGCGGAGAAAGTTGGTGTCAATAACCTGCTATTGAAGCTCCTTTTAGACCACCGAAATAGCCTTGCATCTCTGATAATAGGAAAACAATACTAGAGCATTTAGTTTTTTATTTTTTTTCCTTAAATGTGTTTTCATCAAATAGTAATTTAGAATTTATATTATTCTGGGAAAAAATTCCAGGACCCGCGGCAACATTTGAGGTTGAAGAACTCTGTTAGTAGATGTTATATGGAGCATCATGTTTCCGTCACTCAATCGTCACAGCAAGCCTGCAATGGAAGGAACAAATTCTAAGACCCACATGCCCATTTGCCCATCAGAAGAGATTGCACCAATTCATCAGTTGGCGTAAATCAAAACAAGGAAAAGAAAGAGAAAAAATCTATATTTTTCTCATTTGAAAGAAGACGAACGAATGAGTCTAATAGAAGTAAGTGTTTCCTCCTATGCAACTTTAGCGTGTTCCAACGTATATATATACATAGAGGTGTGAATTGGCACTCCATTGTTTACATTATGCAATATTATTAAATAAATTATATGACCATGAATGAAGTGGACTTGAGTATTCTATGCCAGCTTGAAAATGCTAAGGTCAAACGCAGCATTTAACATGGGAAAATTTAGAAAACTAGAAGGCAAAAAAACGAGGACACTTGTTAATTTTCCTTGTTTTAAAATAAAAAGTCGGCCAATTCTTTTAAAAAAAATATCCAAGGTCAAAAATTAAAAATAAATCGTTCTCTTTCTTCAGACGATGCAACAAGCTGGCATACTGTGCATAGAGACAAAAGATTTCCAAAGAAATTTAGCCCAGAAGAGAAGAAAGATTTCCAAAGAATGACCTCATCTATTGGTATTTTTGCTTGTGCTTTGATCTAGCCTTTTCATTTTGGACGTTCCTGCCAAAGTATTTAATAGAGATTGTTCTTTTTCATAGTTGGAGGTCTAATTCATAGTTTCCATAAAGATCCCACCAAATTCTACTACTATAGTTCCTTCTCAAGAAGAAAATCAGGAGAGACTGTCTTTTTTAAATAGGTCAAAAGCTTCATATTCACTGACAACAATACATACCAAATCCAAAGACATGCTCATGTTTTAGGAACAGAAGAGCATAAACCCAAATTACGCAAACAAACATAGACTTCTTAAAATGGAATTTTGGTACCATGATTACCGATTAGTTACTTAATTGCTTGCTTATGCTTGTAATTATATTGCTGTGTTGGTATTACCTACAAATATATACTCCTACGTATGTATGTCTAATTTGCTTGTGCTGGTCAAATGGTTATACCAATATATAATTCAAGGTTTGACAATCTGCTCTTAATGGCACTTTGTTTCTTGAACGCAAAGGAAGGTTCATTGGAAGAAGAATGGTCGACAATTCTGCCCCCTCTCCGCATCCACTGGCCCTTACCTTTCAAACTCACCCATCTTTCTCTCTTTGTTTGTATTAAAAAGTAGCAGAAAATCAAATTTCTCATGGAAGCAAGCACACTCCCATGTCAACCCTCTGCAGCAGCATTTCTTATACATGCTTAGCACCTTCAAGCTGTCAAAGCTTCAAAACTTCACCCATTCTTCTTCTTCTTCTAAAACCCCATTATTTCTCAACTCTTCACCCTTCCAAATCTGCACTCTCCATGCCATCTCTTCTCTTAAACTGTTCATCACACCCTGCACCATGGCCTTGATCATCAAATACGAGCATGTACTTAGTTTCATTCTTGGGCTCTCCCTATTATTGATCCTCTTCTTTGGGTTGTTCAATTTCAGTTCCAATAATATGAATAACTTCAACACCGGCCACAGCAATTACTTCTCTGTGTCTCCCAATAGGAAAATATTAGCAGCCAGATTTGACTTCACTCCCTTTATCCACCGCCATCGGCATCACCAGCTGCTTCACCACAGGAGTCACACGCCGGCGCATCCAGAGCCAGCTGAAAACGGGATTGACCCACGTTATGGTGCAGATAAACGCCTTGTTCCAACTGGTCCAAATCCGTTGCACCATTGAGGTTCATATACATTTCTTTTCCATTTTTTTATCCCCCTCCTTCTTTTCTTCTTCTTTTCATTCATAAGATTATGTAATTCTCTGTATTATTCATCAAAGGATAAATTATCTAGTAAAAATTGTGAAATATGATTCCTCAATAACCTTTTTCACAAACTGATAAATTGCTATTACTTGTTTTGGCTTTTTATGTATGTTTTTAGAAGTTTGCCTCTGGACCCATTTGAAGTTGTAAATAAATAATCTGGTGACAAGCATGCCATATATTTTTGTGTTGAAACAGCACATTTTGGCTGAGGATATCATTCACGCAACGCACAGTGGCATTATTCTCATTTTATAAAGCATTTTTTGTGTCCATTATTGATGAGATAGATGCCTGATTGCCCAACAGAATGAGATGCTTTATAAGCACCTATATTTATGCCCATAAAATAATGCCCAGCATTTTGTTTTATTAGTATACATTATGAAAGGAAACACAGTGGTTGTGACGGCACGGCACAACACAGGGAAGAAATGTGTGACTGTTAATACAAGCCACGCCCACAGGGACCGTGCTAGAAAGAGTTGACTTTTAAACTTGCATGGATGAAAGGGAGCTCTACATTGGATGCTCACGT
The DNA here is from genome assembly GCA_037013595.1 of Dicorynia guianensis. NCBI lineage: Eukaryota > Viridiplantae > Streptophyta > Magnoliopsida > Fabales > Fabaceae > Dicorynia > Dicorynia guianensis. Next base: position 27,917,330 of record JASUAB010000015.1, read on the forward strand.
GGGTGTTTGCTGTAATGTTTTCTATTTAAATAGTATTTGCTTTGATTTTACTGGGTTATCTCAACATAAATTTTGGAGGGAGCTGAGTATTGATATATAAGTAAAAGAGAAAGTCCAATTTCTTAACTCAGTTTTTGGGAGAGAGGGGGAATGCTCTATAAAGTCATCTAATATTGGTATCTGAGTTTGATTGTGGAGGTTATCTCACCTTAAGTATGAAAGGGAATAAAATTCAGGTTGTAATAACTTCTCATCAAGTATCTGTGCTGGGGTTTGTTATCAAATAGATGAGTGTTAAAAATGAAAAGCCTAATCCAACCTAAACCCAATGTATAAAAAAAAAATATTGTTGAATTATTTGAAAATCCAAAATGCACACTAAATAATAAAACTCGTGAGCTTAAGCCATACTTATCAATATCTGTTGGCTTTACTTATTCCCTTATGCCCTCCTTTTCTTTTGCTCCAATTGTTCTTTTTCTTTTTATTGGTAGTGCTCCAATTGTTCTTTAATGCTTCGCTATGTGTTATTCAGTAATGCGCTTTTCTGCCCCAGTTGTTGACGTGTTCCTACTCAAGTTATTGAAATTTTACCATCAGGATCAGACTTTTTGCCAGTTCTGTTGCCTTTTAGGTCCCAATTTACCTTTTTATGGCCAAATTCAACATGGGTGGGTATTAGTCTTGTGAAGTTCAACAACTTCAGTTTCCTCCCCAGATTTCAACATTATCTACTTTCATTTGCAAGTGATGTGAAATTTGATGTTTTTTTTTTTCTGGGTGGAGTGGTTAACTATGTCTATGAGCTTTATAACTCTTCTCATTTGCTTCTTCTTCCCCCTCTACTTGTTCAAGATTTTGCCCATGTTTGTTTCAATCATGCGTGGAGCTTTAGCTGAGCTATTTGGTTGACTTTGATGAGGTTAGTAGAAATTGAGCCCACCACTTTGCTTGTGGAAGATTTTGATCTCCACATTACCTTGATGGGGAATTTAATGAATTAATATAAACTTTTGATTTTAATGGCTTAAATTTGTAACTTTAGTTACAACTTTGACTGTCTTTATTGATTCAAAAAAAAAAAAAAGAAAGAAAATAGCAATATTAATATATTTGAATTTTTTGTTTTTTCTGTGTTTTAGTTTTAGGGGACACCCAATAATTTGATATTGTAATATGGTTGAATCCACATTCAAGTTTTTGATTGGACGTGACAGCTAGTTTAACTGAAGGGGCCTCTTATAATAAATATAGGTATCTAATTATCTCACCCTAAAAGGGATCAAACTGAAGTGGCTGGCAAAGAATGGGTACATTTGAATTTGATGCAAGTTGGCCAGTTGTAGGGTGCAATACTTCTTGTGGGTTCTGAGAAATTGATTCCTTATAGAATAAGTATAAATTATAGTAACGCAGAAGGATGGGCTTCTTGTAGCCTTTCAAAAAACCGAGAACGAAACAGCCAAATTCCGCACTTCGAGGAGAGATTGAGACTTGCGAGCGCAATGCTGCAGTTGGGTGGTGGCCACAACAGATTAAACTAGCACTTTGCCAATTTGCCATAGAAATTGGTAGCTCAGATTTCCTGATTTTTTTTGTCTCCAAGTTAAGAGATGTAGTAACAGAAGGGAAACAAAGTAAGAGAAGAAAAATTTTAAAAAAAATAAAATTCATAAATTAAATTTAACTTTAAAATAAAATGATAAAAAAATTAATCAAAATTAAAAAATAAAAAATTAGAGATTCATATCTAAAATTGGTAAATTTCTCCATCTACTGAAGTTTTGGTTGTTAAATTATAAAGTTCTTGCCCTACGATATTAATTTAACAATCTTATTATCCACATAATTTTATTTTTATTTAATTTTAATTATTAAATTTATTAAATTTTATAAATTAAATTATAAAATTTAACATATTAAAATATTCATACCATTAACTATAAATCTTTTATTAAATGAAATAGGGTTATAAAAAAAATTCTTGATTTAATGGTTTTGGAAAATAATTGTCCACAAAAAGTAGAATACTAATTCTTTACAAAATAAATTATGAGTGTTTGAGTTCCAATTTGTTAGAATGTATGGACTGAATGGATTCGGGCTAAAAAGCGCCTAGCTTGTTGTTGAGGTGACTAAACTTGATTATGCTGGACAAACAGCATAGACATGGGCCGAGTGGTAAGGCCCAACTAAAGTCAGCCAATTCATAAAGCCCAATTCAACGGTGTGCTGATCAAAATTAAAGGTCTAAACCGTGGATCACCACAAATAAGAAATCGTACGAAGTCCATCATCAAAACCTTTTCGCCCACCCAATCCATCCAGGCCACAATCAAGTTCTCAAATTCAGATTACAAGAGCACAACTCCTAGCTTTGATGGCTTCAGTACACACCTTATTCCGTAGTTGTAAAGATAATGGCGAAGATTCCCATCATAAGGTTCAAATTTCAGTTCCTTCAAGAAAGATTTATTCTGCATGATATGCAGTGCATTGAAAGCATCATACTCCTTCTGATTTGCCACCATGAGAGCATCAGTCATCAGCTGAAACAATGGGGTCTTTGTTGAAACATTATAATAGGAATAAGCCGCTTTCAAAATTGAATCATCTTGGTCGCCAAGGATAGTGATAGGAATTGTGTAAAAACCGCAGAAGTCAGTGATATCGCGAGTCTTAGGACTTTCAACCCAATAACTATCAACAACATTCTCCTTTGGAGGAAACCAATGCTCCACATCATTTTCATCAAAATCAGATGCAACAATAAACTGGCTTAGATAACTTCTAAGTAGCCTTGTAACTGCAGGAACATCATGAATTTCCATCTTTCTGAACCCTGGGGTGACTGTCAAACTCCGGTAACTTGTAAAGCTCAATTGTTTGACTCATCGTCATTCCTTGGCTGAGATGAGAGAACCCCACATCAATTAGCTTCTTTGGATTTAATGACCTAAGCCAGTATTGGCAAGTTGCAAATGGGGTAAATACAAGTGTTCCAGAAGTAAAGGCTGCCTGCCAGATATTCTCCAAGTTCATCCTCCTAATCAACTCTTTGATCAAGAGAGGAGTAAGCCTCTTTTTTCTATGCATCTTATGAACGCACAGAAAATTAATCTCTACCATGTCAAAAACTCGGATTCGAGCAGGAACACCTGTAATGAAGGCAACTAACTTCTTGGAACTTTGAACACAAACACCGATATACCAACTCCTGAAATAACCAGGAGGTTGCAGGGCCCAGCGCAGAAATTCCTTTGAGTAGTCAAATCTGAAAATGTTGTCATTATCCTCAACATAATTATTAGCTAGAAAGGTATAAACCTCACTGCACATCTCCTCAGAGTTGATGTCACAAGTAACCCATTCATAGAGGTTAGGAAGGCTGTATGGTTCTTGTTTGACCTCGGAGGAGGGTGTATGAGGTTCAATAGTTCTTTCTGGCAGGCAGGTGTTTCCCATATCCATGAGCTGCACAACAGGATGGGTTTCCCAAAATTTTAGACCTTTTTCATGAAGAAGAGATTCTTCGACTTTTTATGCTACAGTATCCAGCGCATGATCACTTTCAGAAGGTGCATTCCCATCTGGGTTGGGGTTTTGAGTTTCTTCACGAGATGCAGAAGATGAATAGCTATTAATCATTTGAAACATTTCTAGAAAGTGGTCTAAAAAACAAGATATAGATTTTATCAATATGTAAAAACGATGGAAGAAAGCAAACATTTCATATAATACCAGGCGGCTGTGAAAGTCCTAGAAGTGAAATTGTTCTGCATTCTCTTGGAACAAAAATTTAGCCCAAATATGCCTCATGAAACTACATTTGAACTGTTAAAGTGGTGATCCGCAGCTCCACATCAATCCCTCCCCTTATACACCCAAACCAACAATAAACAAGCTAACAATAAAGTTGCAATCTCTATGGAAACAAAAGCATTAAACTTTAGAAGTTTTCATCAATTGCATTTCACAATATCAGAATGAACTGAACTCCACATAAGGTTACCATAATGATATGTTAGAGGACAAAAAGTTAAATTAGACATATTAGGCAATTTACAGAGTAGAATCTTTGATTATCTTAAATTCTCAACTTATATTTCAACTAAATGGATTGTCTCTGCATAACAACTGCTGATGCCCTTTTACCTATGAGCTATGATTGGCGGGAACTCCCCTCTTTGGACTGCATAGGGCTGTGGGCAACACTAGGTACTTTAAATTATCTGGTACACTCAAGGAATAGATCTATAGGGCATAATAGCAAAAAAGCTTAGAGGAAAGCAGCTCCTTAGCGCTTGATATGGTGTGTTCTAAAATTTGGAAAAACAGAGAAACCTATACTGGTTCAGATGAAAGCAATATAATTTGAATTTCTTTATACAGCAGCATGTCAACTCATTCTTCCTTCCCTAAGCATGCTATGTTTTTAGAATTCTTGGACCATATAAAAATCTAGAGGTTGAAGATATTTATGGCTTTTCATATTATCCGGTACCTAAGCATAGTGTATACCCCTAATATACAAGATTTGTGTTAACCTCATGAAACTTATCAATTCAACAACCAAATTGAGTGTAAAGTGCATCTAAAGTAGAAAAGTGAGAGCAAAATTAGAAAACCCACAAAAACAATAGTGGTATGTAACAAAGATCTAAGCAACAAGAAGACCCAATTTTGCATCGTTTATCTCTTTGTACATGGATGGGAACTTTTAGTAAATCTTTTTTCACTGGTTCAGAGCAACAATAAGTACTTCAGATAAAATAATTAAAATCCATTATATATTCTATAGATTGCGTCGATTTTAATTTCTGACCAAGTCAGTTAAATTTTTCATCTTCTATTTATATCCTAATCTAGTTTGGAGATTAAAAAAAAAAAGGAGAGCAAAAGAAATTTGAAGCAAAATTGAATGCAAAAGGTACTCCTTTTTTTACCCCCGATTTTAGTTTGTGTGAAGATTAATACTTCTAAGTGAAGCAATGGAGCTTCATCAAGCTCGATTCCGTGAGATCTAATGCTCTGCAACAGCGACCGAGCCCGCGAGGGGAAGGCTATGGAGAAATGGAAAGCGGGTTCTCAGAAGCGAGAAGTGAGAGCCGCGTCCACGGGATCGTTGAAAACTTGTCGAATTTCATTTCTTTAATTTGGTTTCATTAAAACCAAAAAAGAGATTTTTTATTTTTATTTTTTTCACTTTTGGAAGTTTTCTGCAAAACAGACACGCTCTTAATTTCCCAAGTCCGATTCAATGTCCACTTTGTTCTTTTTCTTCCATCGAAAAGTCAAGTTTGGAGGGTTTCATATTTGACTAGACTTGGGATAGCTTGGGTAGCAGGATTCCGAAAGCTCATGCTGGAGAGTGACCCAAGTTCTGTTGTTAGCGTTCTAAATGAAATGGTTCAAACAGAATTGGAAGGTTCTAAGTGGTGCATATTTATTGGGAAGCAGATTCTTGTATTCATAGGGTCGCAAACAGAAAATACAAGGTTGACGCGGGCTGTTGCCGCTTCTGTGTTGAGCACTGGAATGCCACTTTGGGCACAATGGTGGATGGCTATGTCAATAGATACCTATGATAGAAACCGTTAAGCAACAAAAGGTGTATAAAAGAGTTATCAAGGTGTGTAAATCATTTGTGACATGTATAAATTCCATTTGAACTAATAAAATTAACTTTTTTTTTTCTAGACACACTCGATCGTTGTATATCCCTAACAATAACTCTCCATAAAGAATGGTCATTAATGACTCTTCGTTAGTTTTTTCATGAACTTCTCAGCCTAAGAATAGCGGGAGTCTAATCATAATCGCATAAAGAATTCATATGAAGCATGCAGACAGAGATGCCCCTTAAGACCAGCAAAGGGGTGGTCAGAATGGAGGCCACATATTGACCACGGCTTTGCCAACGAGTTCTCGTTCTTTCTTTAAATATTGCTATCTCTGCTAATTGAAACACGCATGACAGTGACAGAGACAGAGACCACAGGGTTGTGTTGGGTAAAGAGTGCCACAGACCAGACTTTTGACCTTGTCATCTTATGTAGTTGCAAATACACTCATATAAAATGGAAGCTAACCTACCAATGAGTGACCAATTGTCACTTACCAGGTTCAGTTCACCTTATTGATATGGCAACCTGCCTGCCTCTGCTTTACATGATCATGTGCTTCCTACATGAGCAGATTTTCTTCCATTACCGAAATCGCCAAGAAGTTGCCAAACAGCTTTTCTCCTCATTTGAGGCATAAAAAAAAATAATATTAGCCCTTTTGAATAAATTAAGCATGAAAATTTATAAAGAAAAGAAAAATAAATACTGACGAAATTACTATTTGACCAGCTGGAGCTTTGGTCTTAGTTGTTGTTTTATAATTTTTGCACAAATTATAAAAAATAAAAAAATGGTAAAATAATAATGGTGAAATGTGTGTCGCAAGACTTGGTGGGACAAAGTATAATTAAAAACGCATATTGATACAGTGAAATTGAAAATGGGTCCATCATACGTACACCAGCTTCCGCTTGGACTTGGCCTGCGAATAAGCCAAGACCTGGCTTTTGCATTATCTGCAAAAAATATTTAAATAAATTTTCAATGTCGACCCCCATGTACTAGTTTGCCACCGGCGTTGACTGAACCATTTGGGTGCCCACTCGCGCAATCTACGGCTAGGATCACGACGCGTGGAAATCATAATCCAACGCTTGCCTTCCCAAGTGAAAGGTTAGATTTTTGAAAAAAAAAAATTTAAATCCATTTAAAAAATTTCCAAAGGAGGGGAATGAATTTTTCTCAATAAATAAGAGCCGGTCAACCAAAACAACCATGGACTCTTTCCGGTCACCTAAACCCATTCCCCACCTATATATACCCCCACGTTTTAATCTCTCAAGAAAACCCGAACACTTTCACCTTGGCAGCCACGAAACTTTAAACACAAACTACAGAGATTTGGCTCACACTCTACAGCCATGGTTCTTGCATCCGAGGACTCCCCGAAGCGCCAAACCAACGGTTTCCTCGTGATCTTATCTGCTGTCGTGGCTCTGTTGGCCGGGAGAACCAGCCGGCTGTCTGGGAAGCAGAAGATGACCAAAACGAGCGATGACTGGAAGGTCGAGCTGAGGTCGCCGAAGCCGCGGCCAAAGAAGCTGCTGAGCAACATAAGCAACAAAACGCTGCCGTTTGTTCATCATGACAAGAAGAAGCACGAAGAGAAGGCGGAGCTTGAGGAGTGGGGAGACGGCGGCGTATGGCAGAAGGCGATCTTGATGGGCGACAAATGCGAGCCATTGGATTTCTCGGGCGTAATTTACTACGATAGTAACGGGAACCAGACGAACGAGCTCCCTCTCAGGTCGCCGCGGGCGAGTCCCATGCCCGGTTATCTCACCCGTCCTCGAGAGCAGAAGCTCTGACTGGGTCACCACTCGGAGAAACATAGGCAGGTGGGATTAAAACCAAAAAGGGCAGAAAAAACGCAGCACGTGGTCTGTGATCGCGCGTGTGATTACTTTTTTTTTTTTTTTATTTGTGTTGTTAGTTGTTTTATTCGTGAAAAAGTTGTACAGAGTTTGTCTTTGTGAGCCTCCGCGAAGATGTTTACCACTAGTTGTTCATGTTCTATGGGTGAGATTTCCTCTCTAGTTTCTTTCTTTTTGCTGTTATTTTAGATGTTTGAATGCCTTTGTAGAAAGGCTCACAAGTTCTGAGGTCCACTGAACGAAGGGGGTCAAATTTGTAAGCCAATTTGCAGTCTGAGTGCATTGCACCTGTGGCACAGGTTGACATTTACATGCTGAGAACCAGTATCCTCTCCAAAAGTCAGTTTTGTTCTCATTTTCATATAGAAAATCTTAGGATATCATATTGTCATTAAATAATTAAATTTTATAAACTAACAAATTTTGGGATCAAAATTTATTTAGTGAATTTTTATTTTTTTTACCAGTACTCATAATTTGACTGTCCCACTAAGTATGGTAGTATGCACTAATATACACTCAGAAGATGAAAGTGAAAACACGTATGAGAGACCTTTCTCATCTAAACCATCTCTTTCCTCTTTTAAAATTTTTAATTTAAACAAAAGGAAAATGATAAAATTAGTGTTTATTACAAATCGACTTAGTTTAATAATATGAATCTACAAAATAGTCATTCAACTAATCAATTTGATGTAAAGAGTTTAAAACAACAGATATTACAGTTTCACACTTAAATAGGATATAAAATTGGTGTAGAATCCGTGTTCTATTTAAATCTGGTTGTAGCTGACCTCTTAGAACAAAGTTGAGGTTTAAGCCTCGACCCATACCAAACATATCGACGCATGTGCATTGTAGACCAAAGTTATAAACAGATTCAAGGAGAACAAAATGAATTAGAAGTTAATTTACAAGCAGGGAATATAAATTCTGGATGTCCGAAATCTTTTCATTTATAACCATCAATGATTTTAGTCAGACACAAAAGTCAACAGGTTGACTTTGTGTTATCAGACGACTTTTTCTCCTCTAGTTGACCCGAGCATATATGACGGAATACAAGTCTATAAGACGATGTCTGACTCATTCGGCCGACAGAAACTAGGGGGCACTTGGGGAGGGGAGACGGGCTAGAACTAGGGACAATATTATGGGATAAGCAGTAAAGAAGACAAAGCAAGCAACTTCCTTCCTTTTTTTTTTTTTTGGTTTTTATTTGGTAATGCAACTACCTTCCTTCCTTCTAGACTTTCTAGTATAGTGTTATCTTATCAACTTACTTCTTCAATACGTTGAATGTTTCTAGTCTAGCATGAGAATCAAAACTTTGAAACTAAAATATACAATAATCTTCGAGTGCAATGGTAGGCAATACCTTTTTATGAATATTTTTTGAACAATTGTTTACATAAATATTTGAAAAAAAATACAAAAGTGAAACAGAAATAATAGTGAAAACCAAAGAGCTTGCTTGTGACATGCTGTGGCAAGATGTGAGTATAATATTTTTTTAAAATTTTGAATAGTTTTTGCTAAAAAATTTGTATCACCCTATCAAATTAGTATCAGAGCTATCGGGTACAGGCTTTTTATAAAAAAAAAATGTTTTTAATTTTCTTGGGCAACCTAAATTGTCACATATAACTGGCCCGTGAAAAACCGCAACTAAATCAGGGCTAAATGGCTAATTCTGGATGCCAGAACGTTTAGGCACAAATATCAGAATCATAATTGGACTTACAAGCCCAAGGAAAAAAAAAAAACGCCCACAGTTTTCTTTGTCGAGTTCACTTGTGACCAAAATGAAAAGGTCATCTGGGGAGCAAGGTTAGCACAAGTGGCATCATCCTGTTTTTTTCTTTCTTGCTTTCGGCTCAATTCCTCCTTCCCCATCTAATGTATTAAAAAATAAAAATAAAAATAAAAATAAAGTAAAAAGGTTATCTGTCTCCCACGAGACGTTCTTTACCCATGTTACGCCGTCATTAATTGGTTATACGAGGAAAATTTACACATCCAATAAATAATTATATCATATAAAATATAAATATTCTGTAAGAACATTGTAACATGACTAATAAACATTCTATGACAGAAACTTTTGAGAATTTTTTATTAATTTAAGAAAAATTTAATCTCTTCAAATTACAGAATTCATCAGATTTAAAATTCCGGTTAAGTTTAAAAACTTAAATTATTAAATGAATTTTTTCAGTCTGTTTTAGATAACTACAACTTATAAAGATTTTATTTTAAAAAAATTAAATTATTAAAATATTTATATTTTTGCAAAACACAAAGCTCATCAGATTTAAAATTTTGATTAAATTTTAAAATTTAAATTATTTAATTTATTAATCTCTTTAAATTGCAGAATCTAACATTCTGCCTAGCTTTTAAAATTCAAATAGTTATATTTATAAAATTTAACTCAAAAATTTTAAAACTTAGAAAAGAAAGGATTTATTTTTACTTTCTCGTTGTTTGTCTCTTTGAGAATATCTGATAAAATTGGAACACTACTTTCTCGTTGTTTTTATCTCAAAAAGAATTTTCTCTCCCAATAATAATTTAGAAGTATCTATGTATCAAGGCACGTGATTTACCTTTTTATACAAATTAAAATAATATAAATTTTATATAATTTTTTGCATTCTTTTTTAAACTTTTCTCGTATCTAAATATTTTTTAATACGTAGTCAAAACCTAATCTTTCGTTGGGTACTAATATTAAGACAAATAAAAATAATATAAATTTTACATAATTTTTTATATCTTTTCACTAACTTTTCTCTCACCTTTTTTTTTTTTTCTTTCAGTACGAAACCAAAATGTAACCTTTAGCTATGTATTGCTACCGTACAGCTACCATTATTCTTTTCGTTTTACCTAATTATGGTTATTTGTTTCCAGAAAGTGACAAAATCTTGTATGTTAGAAGATAGAGGCAATTGTCTACCCAAGAAGATAGAGACAATTATGTAGTAGGAGGAGTTTGTTGGATTTAACAAATAGCCAATTCCTTGTTCCATAAGTTTGACGATTTTTTTTTTTTAAAAATTTAATAAATAAGACTTATTTTTTATTTAATTTTTTTAAAATTTAATAAATAAAATGCACTTTTTTTTCACTTAATTTTTTTTCTCTCTAACTATTAAGATCCTTTAAAGCAAGAAATCCTAATCCATTCAACAAATATTATAAATATACTCGTTTGTTTGGTTATAGAAAAGATAAAAAATAACACAAAATTTAATCACACGGACAATTTGTAAATTACAATCACGACCTCAAAAATTATTGTCACAAACTCTCCTTCAACAGAATGGTTAGAATAGGATCCGCCCCATCTAATGAAAAACACGCCATTCTGTGTCAATGCTATATCTTCTCATTTCATGAGATAATCTTGCTCAACTCTAATTATTATCACAAACTCAAAAATTATTGTACTTAAACAGATCCATTGAACTTTTTATTTTGAAATTGTCACAAACCACTTTATTCTTTTGCAAAAGTGGTGGATCCAAACCCTAGCATGGCCAGCACTTTCTCCTTTAGTTTCTCATTTTAAGTTTCGAGATTACTAGTTGTGGTTCCAATTCCAGCCTTCCAGCTTCCAGGACTGGGATCAGAGTAACAAACTTCAAAGAGCTCTGTAGACATAAAATATGATAACAACCACCATCATAGTAAATCAAGCAACTAAAAGAATAAACAAGCCTGGGGAACTTCCTAAGCACAGGTTCGATTCGTTGTTCTTAAGGCAAAATCAAAATAGACAGCATCTCTTCAAACATAATTAATTAGGCAAAAAGTGGAAACTAATACACTGCAAAAAAAGAAAAACCCGGGTCCTTATAATTTAAATCCACAAAACTTGAACCGGTGGGTTCAACGATCCTTCGACTTCATGCGCCAGGCGCGGCATCCTTCAACTTACTCTGCAAGTACCCGCCGTACTCCCTAGCGTAGTCCTTCACATGGCTCGCAGTGTCATAAATCCTGCTCCGCGCGTATTCAAACCGGTCCGAACCGGGTGGGTGGAACCCCCTGAAGTAGCGGTACATCCATGACAAGGCAGCGACGAGGACCACGCCGAATCCGCACATGGACATGAATCCTGCGGCGATGAGGAGGAGAACGGTGACGGCTGGGACCCATATTGGGCTCGATACGATAACCAATGGCGTGAGGAAGATCAGACCCAGAACGGTTCCTGCGATGGCGAGGAAGGTGAGGATGAGCAAGGTGGCTCCGGCCATCACGAGGGCGAAGAGGCCGACGAGCTGGGTTGAGTTGGGGGCATGCTCTTGAAGCTTCCGAAGAAATGCCGAGGAGGTGTTGTTGGGTCTTGTGGGTCTCTGCGGGACGGCTAAGTTTGGGTGACGTTCAGCCATCGTAGAGAAAGCTGAAGATCTGAGTGAGGGAGCGAAGGCGATAAAGCCAAGAGAGTGGTAAGAGATTCGGGAGTGTCTTTAAAAGGACAGGTGGGACGAGGACGGCCCTATTTTGGAGACATGCAGGGGTACACGTGGAGGAGGGAATGGTTTCAGGCACCTTAGATGTGGGTAGATCATTGGGTGAGACTGAGACTTTTTCTTTGCGAAGGAATGAACCGGTGCTAGGATCAGCTGTATTCTGGCGTATCCAAGGTTGGTTTTCACCAATTGATCAAGACTCATCAAGCTATTAAGGTGACGTGAAAGGGTTTTTATCTCTATGCATGATTGAGATTTAGATGAAGCTACTTACAGTCTAATATTAGCGCATAGAAATTCGGAATCATCTCTTAATGTGGTTCCCCCACCTTAGCATGTATCGGCATTATCATAAAGATAGTTTAATATGCACTACTAAAAAACAAGACAGTTGAATATGATTATTAATTTTTAACCCAACGGAGACCAACACTTACGGAGTTGCCGCATTTTTTTTTATGTTTTAATTTTTTTAAAGTATTTATCATCCGCCAAGTGTTTATTATTTTTTTCGAAATACAATTAAGTGATTAAGTAAATTTTATTTAAATGAATTTTTTCTATATAAAAAATCTAAATACAGTACCGCCTTCTTTAAATTGTTTTGGTTTCACATATTGATCTTTCTATGTTTATTGCAGCTCTTAATACTTGAAGTGAGGTCCATGCATGCTGTGGCCAGACTTTGTTTCGTTGTCTTCCATCACATCCTCAACTCCCTCTGGCATATACTAAAAAAGTCGATGGTTTAACTGAATCGCTGAAAGAGATTCTCTTCAATATCGGGCAATTTGGTGCTTCCAAAGATTTGGAAGGATCCTGCATTTGAAGACCGACCCATCTGCTGGAATTGGAAACCATTGACGTGGAAAACCTGCGAATCAAGCCTGGGCTGCTTGGAGAATTTACTGTGTAGCTTCTATCTTTCGGTAAAATTAATTGCCTTGGGAGTCATTGATTTCCTTCCATCTGTTCATTTTACGACGCAGACTAGAATTCTTACTTTCGCTACTTTGACTACTGGAGGAGCTTTCAAGGGTCGTAGTTTCAATTTCATATACCGCTCTGATAGATGATTATGGCTTCGAACCTTAAGCATGTGTAAAGCCAACTTGGTTTAAAGGTTCTTCTTTGAAATGCCTTCAAGCAGTTATTTCCACCCTTTTCTTGACCATCACCCTGCAGGAGCAAAATCTAAAGCACATCAATGACTTGTGGTAAGCGCTAACTGCTCCTACTCAAGATGTTTAATTTCAATGCCTGCAATAGTCCTGCATGCAGGATAGCTTTCTTTCCTTTTTTTTTTTAATAAACAATTTTTTTTATTTTAAATATGAATGAAAATTGTGAGTGACTTAAAGCTCACCCTCACTCTTACTAAAAGGCGGAGTAAAAATTTAGATTAATTTTGATGTTTTTATAAATTATATTTTATTAAATATTTATTAAAAATTTTAAATCATTAAATTTATTAAATTGTAAAAACAAAATAACATTTCCAATCCAATGTAATCACTGATATATTCATTTTCATGGTTATGCACTGCGTGATTGCAAAGCTTGAGACCCTCGTTTGGTTCCAAGAGAACTATCTGATATTCTTGGCTGCGAGCAGCAGGTTTGCCAAATTGGGAAGGAATTAATCAACCATAACCAGTGGCCTGGATTTAGATATTTTGTAGTTATTGCAGAAGACTGGGAGAGATCGAGAGAAATATGTGAGGTGAGAGAAAAATTTTCTCTCACTTCAATTCTCTCATTTCTCTCTCACCTCACATTTTTTTCTCAGTTTCTAACAATTCTTTGCAGTAACTGTGAACGATTCAAATTCTTAGTGACCCATATGATTCACAAATTTACCCACCACGTAGCAGACAACTTGAGAAAGACGCTACAGTTCCTAAAGTGGGTCACTTTTAGCCAAGACTTTCCGGGGACAAAATATCATCAAAACACCAATGATTTTAGAGAACCTTTAGGTCACCAAACCTTGTGTGGCCAATATGTGGAATTTCAGAGTGATAAGATGCTGGCTTTTTTTGAACTAGTGAGGGAAACGTCAAATTTGACACCAACATATTGATCAAAGTGACGGAACCCTTGATTCTCCATGATTTCGGATGAGTAAGTTTACAATGATTGTCAGTAGAAAAATGTTCGGTTACATGGGTTTACATACGTATGGTGCTATGTTTTATAAGTTATGTATGTATAAATTTTAGGTTAAAATGTATAGAATTTTTTTTAAATTTTAAGTTAATTTTAAAATTTTTTTTTAAACTTTAAAAATTTTTAAACAATCTTCTAAAATTATAAAAAATTTTCAAAAATGCACATTCATTAAAATTTTCATTAAATTTTATATTTTTTTAATTAATTGACTAAAATACTCTTAAAATATGTTTAAATTTTCATGATTTGCCAATCCCCTTGGCCTCAAAGGAATGCGGCACTAAAAAATAAAAATTTCTCTACCCATTTTACTATAAAGTGATGTTGGTAGCAACTTTATGCAAACAACAATGAAATATGGCAGGAAATGTTGTAGACAGAAGTAAGACACAGAAAATAGCAAAATATAAAGGATACAGCAACTACAATGTGCAAACAGTGACACAGCACAGAGGATATAGCAACTAAATTATATAGAAAGCAATACAATATAGAGGATATCACAGCTAAAATATGCAGACAGCAGCATACAACAACCAATAGTGGAAACAGCAACCAGATTCAGCGAAGAATAACAACAGTAAAATCAACATATAGCTGTACAATCAGTAGACAACGAGAAAATTTAGAGAATATATTAACTAGATTATGCAGACAACGGCAAAATTAAGGAATACAACAAGAAAATTATACAGAATGCAGCAACTACAGTAAAAAACACCAATAAAATTGTAACACAAGGTAGCAAATAACGACTCTATATATTTTTTTCTAAGAAGTTTTGAGCATTACAGCCAAAAAAAGTAGAACAGCAAAAAAAAGAAGAAGCAACCAACAACTAATTACAACAAGGCAGCAACAGATTCAACAGCATACAGCAAAGTATAGAAGATGCAGCAATAAATAGCAATATACAGCAAGAAAAAAAACAGAGATAATCTTGGGATAAAATGGCTACAACAAAGGTAAATAACATAAAAAATTTATCATTGAAGTCACATAAAGCTCCCAAATAAGCATAAATGAAAACATCATATATACATCAGACTAGAATTAGGATGAAGTTGAATGTTGGGGGTGAGAGTCACAGAAATGAAGTAATGGGTGAATTTTCACGTAAGGCTATTTTTGTTATTTACAAGATTTTTAGATATATTTTAACAGAAATTCTAATGAATATGCTTTTTTAAAAATTTTTTATAATTTAAAAGAATTATTTAAAAACTTTTAAAATTTTTAAAAATTTTGTAAAACTGACTTAAAGTTTCGAAAAGTTTTATATATTTTAATCTAAATTTTATATATAAATTATAAATATTTTTAAATTTTTATTTTTTTAATATTAAAATTTTTGTCTCACAATATGTTTTCTGTGTAAGTTCTTATAACATACGACAATTATTATTATTTTTTATTTAGATGAAAAAGAAAAATGTGCTTTTAAATTTTAAGCTTTTTAATTATTGTTATGTTATTTTTATAAAGTAAATTTTATTAAATATTTTTATGAAAATTAATTATTAAATTTATTAAATTTTATAAATTAAATTATGAAAATAATATATTTTAACACTTCTTTAAATTAAAATTTTATAAAAATCTAATGTTTTAAATGAAAATAACTTTTTGCATATAAAAATTTTTTGAGGGATAAAAGTAAAACACATAAATGAGTTAAATATTAGAAAATAAATATTGAAATGTGTTTAAATATTAAAAATTAAATTATGTTTATGTAATTTTTTTGAAAACATTCAGTAATCACATTAAAAAAATAAAATATTTACACAAAATTTATTGTCATTATAAAATAATTAAATAGGGCTAAACTATGTTTATAAATTAAAAAATTGTTTATAAATATAATTGTCTTTTTTCTAATATTTCTTCTGCCTTCGAAAGGCCTCGCGCGCACTGAGAACGTATCAGAAAATCAAGTGACAAATAAATGGAAAATAGTAATATCAAGGAAAAGAAGGGAAGGTATAAAAAGTAAGCGAAAAAACGGGCGTAAGTCAAAACGTAGTTTCTCGTCGGAAACACTTCTTCAGAATCCAAATCATGAAACCCTAATGTCCCTTTATGGCCTTGGAATCTTGTTGCTGTTTCCCACTTACTTCTCTGTTATCTGAAACCTTGTAATCGGCATATTGCTTGCATGGATGCGCGACGCGTCTCCCGCATGGTGATCGACCCCAAAGTCAGGCAGGTCGGTTTCTTCGCTCCACACCCACCTCGGCCCGAACCTGACCCGCCCGAGTCGGATTCTCCGGCACTGCCAGACTCTCCAGCGAGCAATTCAATCTATCCGGTCATGATACCACCGCCACGTCATCTTTGCGAGAGGACTGCTGCCGTTCCTGTTCCGGAGTCGGGGTTCAGGCGGCAGGATTCCGAAGACCAAGTGCCAATTGGGAGCTATAACCCCTCGGAGTCGCTTCTTGGAACTTCGCCAGTGCTGTCGCCTTCGAGTCATGTCGGAATTGGCGACGGAGAGTTCTCGGAGGACTCCTCTACCGCCGGATGGTTTCGTCGCAGCAGTTCAGGAAAGTATGCATCAAGTCTTCCGGGAGGTGGTTTTGATTCGACTGGCGTGAAGCCTCCAGAAAAGTCCGTTGGGAATGGCTTCAACGCGGGAGTGGATAGGAAAGCACCCGCTGATGTCTCGGGTAATGTTTTAATATTCATAGATAGTGTCCCTTCGGGGACATCCGATAAGATATTCATAGATAGTATAAGACTATATTTGTATGGTGTAATTATGAATATACAACTTTGTTGACAACGGTTGCAATGTTGCATGTATGCATATGGCTGGGCTGGTTAAGCTGGATACGGGTTAATTGTAATCGAAGTTAAGTTGGGATAAACGTTTTTTTTTTTTGTTATCAGTATATGACAATCTGGATTATCTAAGGTGTTCTTGTCAGTGAGCGGTTTGGTATGGAGTTTCCCTGGCAAATATATGGAAATTGTTTAAATAACTTGGGCAATTACATTTTTTTAATGGAAGGATACATCTGAGCAATGCCGGTCCTATGCCTTCCAATGTAACGTCATAAATTTGTAACCTGGTTTCACTATTGATTAATGGAAAAAGCAAGATTTGAGATGGGAAGGCCAACAATAATATGAACCAGCTACACTTTTTTCGTTTTATGATTCTTGAGTTGCCTGGATGCCTGATAGTTGGCTTTTGTCAATGTTGGATGTCCAGGGGAAGAAAAGCCGTGTCACTTTCATGTTAGTTTGTGACAAGGGTAGAGGCAGATAACTGCTGCCCTTTCCCTCACTGGGAGATTGGGGTACTTTTGGGTAGGGGCATGCTTTTGGCATTTGCCATTTCTCCCTCATATTTCTGTTAATGGAGCTATTCTACCCTTTTTCTATAAGGCTTTTTATGTTTCTATAATTTTTTTTGGTTTACACCATGCTTATAGAAGGGAGCTCACTTTTGCAGTCAATGGGCATGATTTTATCCTTAGGGCTTGGAGGAGTTGTTTCTACATATACCATTTTGCGTCTGATAGATAGCTTATATTACATAGGAAAATTCTTTGCATGTCATATTTAACTATTTATAGATATTTGAATGGAAAGTGAAAAAAATCCTGCAGAAAAGAGGGAAGAGGTTGTCAAAGAAGTACACCATGATCTGTCATCAAGTTCAAAGCCACTAAAGGCAAAAACTACAAAGGCTGAGAGACGAGCCTTGCAGGAGGCACAACGAGCTGCAAAAGCTGCATCAAAAGGTTTAAGCTCAGAGGCTTTTTTTTCTCTCCCCCTTTACATGTTCTTAATCTGATGATACAGCGTACTTTTGGGCTGTATTGATTTAAGATAAATTATTCAGAAGTCAGATGATTAGGTTTGTCGATTCCATAAGTTATATATATATATATATATATATATATATATATATATATATATATATATCATGTAACTTATAGATCTAGCTTATATTTTTTTCCCTAAATATTGGCCACTGTCTTCCATATTGGACTTTTTCTTGTTTCCCATTTGGAATCAAGATCTTTGTTAGAAATCTATCATTGAGTTTGAATTGGTTTTTGTTTGTCATACTGCATGTGGCAAGGATGCAAGGTAGACTTATTCTTGCAAAATTTTGGTTAGTTTAATTGAATCATTTGTCAGGTTAAATTTTGCAATGGAACCATGTTAACAGCATCCTTTTTCTGTCTTTTCTTTCTTTTTCATTCATTAGTAAGTTTCATTAAATAATTCCATGATACTGTTAAGAGCAAAAGAATGTATAGATATTCACGTTGAAAGAGCCAATCTGGAGTTCAGTGTCTTGTAGATGGTTCTTAATGCATCGGATGATTCAGTTGCTATTCTTATTTTGTATTTATGTTCTCAGACAGTCACACTGCATGAGTGTTATGAGTGCTTAAATAGGCTTTTTTATTTCAGAATTTTGTGTGCTGTGATTCCCTTCATATTGTTCCTGTATCTTGTGCTTACACTTATTATCACTGTTCTGTCTCCAGCTGAGGGAAGTAAAGCAGTTGTTGAATCTGGCAAAGAAGCCCCAGGTAAAACTACAAAGCAGTCTTCACAAAAAAAAGATGGTCCTCCTATTGCATCTTCAGTGCCTCCTGACAAGAAATCTAGTGATCGTCCTGTGGAAAAGGAAAGGAAGAAAGATGCTCCTCCTCCACGGATGCAATTTGATGACAAAAGTCGAGTGGAAAAGGCTAGAAGACGTTCAGTAGTCAATCAAACTGAAGCAAGAAACAGGGTTGAATTATTTCGGCATTTGCCTCAATATGAACGTGGGACTCAACTGCCTAATATTGAGTCAAAGTTTTTCCAACTTGATTCAGTGCATCCTGCTGTGATTAAGGTACTCTTTTGGAAATTTGAAAGTTGATTCACAGTAGCTTATGTGGCACCTGTTTGTAGGCAAGGTCAGTTAGATATGTGGTGTGAATATGGATATACACATGTAAACTAAAATATTCTGTTCATTTACAGGAGTCAATAATTTGTGATTGCATATCATTACATTATTGTGCCTTAAACCAATTATTCTCATTGAATATTGGTTCTCAATATCTTTACTATTATTGTTGTTGTTGTTGTATTACTATTATTATTATTTTTAGTGCCAAATAATATTTTTGATGGATTTCACTACTAGCAATTTTTAAATATGTTGACTTTAACCCCTTACCCTATCTATTTACATACACACAATAAATTTTTACCCTTATCCAAGTGCATATATATGTTGTGCTAACATAAATAATTAAATATTCATCTGAGTATTCATCATGCCTTGTTCTTATGAACAAGTCCATGTATTATGAATGCTCCCTCTTCCCCTGCATAAATAAGTTGGAAAAGGGACTTGGATACTGTCAATTTGCTTGCAACTTATGTTTTTAAGTTACTTTTTTGGGTCATGAGTTTGTGATCTTCCTTCCATCTTTGTGGATTTACACAAAAAATTCTTTTGGTACTTTCAATTGCCAAGAGGATTCTTCAATGCAAATGGAAATCTGATGTATGCAAATAAACTTAAAATAGAATTGGCTATGAGATCTGGTGCTCATCAACTTGTTTTATCTTCAGGCTGGAATGGGTTATTTGGCAGGAGATGTATCTGGGGGTAATGCTCGTTGTATTGCAATGCTGAGAGCATTTCAAGAAGCCATTAAAGACTACTCCACACCACAAGGAAAAACCCTTGATCGGGATTTAACTGCAAAAATCAGTAGTTATGTTTCATTTTTTACTGAATGTAGACCTCTTTCTATCAGCATGGGAAATGCAATTAGGTTTGTGAAGAGTCACATTGCCAAATTGCCATTGAGCCATTCTGAGTCTGAGGCAAAAACAGCTCTTTGTTCTGATATTGACCGGTTCATCAATGAAAAAATCATTCTTGCTGATAAGGTCATTGTTCAACATGCTGCTACAAAAGTTAGGGATGGAGATGTTCTTCTTACATATGGATTTTCATGTGTTGTTGAGATGGTTCTTTTATATGCCCATGAGTTAGGAAAACAGTTCCGTGTTGTAGTGGTAGACTCACGACCAAAGCTTGAAGGCCAGGCCCTACTTCGTAACTTGGTTGCAAAGGGTTTGAGTTGTACGTATACTCACATAAATGCTGTTTCTTATATCATGCATGAGGTCACGCGAGTTTTTTTGGGAGCATCTGCAGTTTTGTCTAATGGAACTGTATATTCAACGGTTGGGACTGCATGTGTCGCAATGGTGGCTTGTGCATTTCATGTTCCTGTCTTGATCTGTTGTGAAGCATATAAATTTCATGAAAGAGTGCAGCTTGATTCAATATGTTCCAATGAACTAGGTAAGTGTGCTAGCATCTGTTTGTTACTATTGCTTTTGGATATGGCGCTTAAATGTAGGGTGTACTTACTCTGCCTAGCTTGGTCTAGATAGTAGATACACGATGTTATATTCTGAAAAGCCGTTGGAAACTACATTTGAGCAACTTCAAATTGCAGGTGACCCAGATGCTGTTACCAGGGTTTCTGGAAGAATGGATATAAATTATCTGGACAATTGGACCAGTATGGACAATTTGCAGCTTTTGAATTTGATGTAAGCTTTCAGATATTTCATTTCTGTCAACTTCCCCTCCTTATTTGTACTGACTTCTTTTTTTACTCCAACAGGTACGATGCTACTCCTTCTGATTATATTTCAATGATTGTCACGGATTATGGCATGGTAAGTTAATGAACATACAAGCTTAGACAATGATGTTGTATGAATCACCACTTTGTTTACAATGCTAATAGTATACAAGAGTTACCTCTTTCATGCATATTTCTTTTAGATTTTTTGACTTGAGTGAAATTCATTTTGGATCGTTTAAGCTGCAGACTGTGTTGTTTTGAGTTGAGTGAAAAAATTAAGTTGTCCGGTGTTAGTTTAATTACCTATAACCCCTACAATGGAATTCCCTCTAAGTTGTATGCTTTTGAATTGAGTGAAATCCATTTCTAGATCTTTTGTTTGAAAAAATTAAGTTGTCCGGTGTTAGTTTAATTTCCTATAATCCTACCATGGAACTCCCTCTAAATTGAGGATACTCAAACTCCATCGGGGGTTGTAAAGGGGATTGAATGTATTTTCTGAAACAAGCTCTCTTACAGTCAAGGAAGGCTAGCCTGTCCTGTACCGTTTTGCTCTTAAGTTTTTTTGTTTGAAACTTTATTTTCCCATGGTAGGAACAGGACGTGGCTAACATTTTTATTCTTGAATGATTATTGGAAATTACAATCTTCTATGTATTACTGTTGCAGGTCCCTCCTACAAGTGTGCCTGTAATTGTACGGGAGTATCGAAGAGAGCACTTATTGATATAGAGAAGTCCGCAAGTGACATAGAAAAGGCCTGCTACTGATTTTAATTGATTGAAATTTTCTCCGCACTTACATTTTAGTTAGCGAGGACCGCATTTTTTTCAGAGAAAAGCTATTCTCACATTTTATTATCACACCATCACTGCATCTGTCTTTATTTTCAGTGAGATGGCCTCTATGTCTTTTTTCAAGAAGTGAGATACTGAATGCTCAGTCTGAACATTCATCCCGACTGCAACTTCAGTCGTGCGTGCATCAGGGCTCTCTCAGGAAATGCTACACAACCAATACATGAGGGCCATCTCACTTCACGTTCTTGTATAATGCGTACACGCGAGAATAGCATTTCTTTATCCTCTGTCGACAATTTTGGAGATTCAAATTCTTCCAACAATTCAAAATATTTTTTCTATACACTTGTAATAATATCTGATGTTAGAATAACTCGAATTTTCGTCAAATTACGTGTGAATTCCTTCCTGTTTTGTTTAATTAATCAAAATACAATTGCAAGTCTTTTATTAATTACGGTATATGTGCGGCAGAACGTCCCATTATTAAAAGAATGAATAGAAAATTATGTATAAACAGTTTGGTTTAAAATTTTTGATCAAGTTCATCGGTTGATTAAAAAAATTGAATACTAATTATTTTAATAATTTTGATAATTTAATATTTATTCAATTAATATAAATCTATAATTACTGATAAATATGATTCTAATAATTTAAATTAAATGTTTTCATAATATATGTGCGCGATTTAACATACAGAACAGTACACCCCAACCACTTTTTAAAGAAAATGGAAACAAAAAGAGAAACGACAGGTAAGTAGCACTTTATGCCTTGCCTCTTTTTGGCTTAAAATAACCGTCTAATTTTCAAATTTTATTTATATTTACTATATATATATATTTAACGCTTAATTTTTGATTATGTGTGATAGTGTTTTTTGAAGTTTTTCAAAGACCTCCTTTTATTTTTATAGTAGGAATTTTTTTTTTTTAAACATAAAGGCAATAAACTTTTTGTCATGAAAATAATTTTAAATTTAAAATTATATTAATAAATTGACTTAAAACTGTTTTTAAAAGTAAAAATAATATATTTATGTCCCTATTCTTACGCTTGAGCCACAACTTTAATTTTTAAACAAAAAAATGTATCATTTTTTGTTTTTATTTCTCATCTCTTTTATTTTTATCTTTTTGTTTGTGTGAGTACATTGTAAATATTATCGTACTCTATAAAAATTACGTGTGATAGTTTAAAATTCAACTAAGTAACTTTGTCATAGAGTTAATTACGTTAACATCGCAGGACAATAAAAATAATTTATATATACATTCATTGAATTCAGTTTTTTTCTTGGCATGGGCATTTGCCTCTACATTACATGAAGTGAATCCGTCCCCGCCTGTCTCATGATTTTTGCTTCTTATCAGAATTGGCAGTGCCATTGTCTGTTGCAGCAGCAGCCGCCAGTTCCATCAACCTCTCATAATCTATCTCAGTTGACTTAAACTTAAACTTGACCCCAACCTCAATCCATGACTTGATACAAAGAATAGCTTGTGTGCTATCATGAGGCATACAAAATCGTTGCTTTTCGATATCATCACCCTTGCCACAGAAAAGTTCTTCAGGCACAACTGAAGTTGCCTGCACAGCCAGGAAGTCTCTAGCCATCACAGATAGGCGTGGATAGCGTGTACTGTTGACCTTCCACCACTCTAGAACATCTGTTGGTATTGGGGCCGGAGCCTCTGACAGATACTGAGTGAGCTCATCAGTGGCAGAGTTCATGCTTGCCCGTCGTTTCTTGCGAGCTATTTCTTCTGCAAAGGAGACACTTCCTCCATCTTCAATTTCATGACCACTGTGACCAGTATTCATGGATGGGAAGTGGCCAGTGGAATAGGTCCTCATGAAATGGGATCTTGCTTCCTCCAGAAAATTTTCTGAATTCAAACTCTCGGGGATTAACTCTCCCTTGATTCGAGGATCTAAAATTGCTGTCATATACGTGAAGATGTTGCAAACCTGATTAATGTAACTTCTAGCCTTTTTAGCCATATCTTCTGCAGCATTTTTTAGCCAGTCTGGGCTATGACGAGATTCTCTGCAGGTAGCAATTGTTTCTGAGATGTGATCCATGAAGAAAAGAACCAGACCCACCGTTGGCACCTTACTTGTGCATATGTTGTTCGTGGTCTTGTAGAATGGTTCCAGATATTGATGCATGACGCTAAGCACACTTTTTTCAGGAGAGCCCAGCAGCATCCTACTACCAAGGGTTTCTTCGTATTTGCGGATAACTGCATCCATAGATTTACCTGCCTGCATCATCAAAATAACCCAAACTCATTAGTTCTCAATCTGATTTTAAGAGTATGCATTCCATGAAGATATCAAAACATCCTCTAAATTCATTCACCAGAATATCATAATAAACTTAGAGGAGTTGGAATGCCATATATGTTCAAGACAGTCAGAGCTCCCCTCCCAAAGTGCCTTCGTAGCTAGATTCCGACAACACAATGCACATTTATTTTTAATATTTTCAAGAATCCACATAGAGCAACTGATATGGAATTGGGAATCTAGTCCAG
This sequence comes from Dicorynia guianensis, assembly GCA_037013595.1. Lineage (NCBI taxonomy): Eukaryota > Viridiplantae > Streptophyta > Magnoliopsida > Fabales > Fabaceae > Dicorynia > Dicorynia guianensis. The sequence goes on from JASUAB010000015.1 coordinate 27,941,465, forward strand.
TGGGGTTTGAGATTCTTTTTGGTCAATTTTGCAAGTTAATAGTATTGGCCTATAAGTAAATCTAAAACAAAACAAAGTGTAAAGTATAATATGAGGTACCTTGCGAACAATATCAAGCATCTGGTAATTTCCGCTCCACCTTGCACAAACATCAAGTGGAAATTTCCAAGTGCCTTCTTGATAAGCTGTAGACATTTGGATAAAATCCTCGGAGATCTCTGGGGAGGCATTTAATTCAATTACAAACTCCCGGATCTTAGAAATCAGTTGTTTTGTGGATCTTAATCCATCATCTATTATCAAGTTCAAAGTTTGAGCAGCACAGGGAATATAACAGAAAGGTCCCACCTTCTGACCTTCCAAATCCTCTTTCAAAGTATGGCATGCATGCATGGCACTTTGGCTATTATCATGGGTACAGGAGAGAACTCTGTTTTCAATATTGTACATTTTAAGAACTTTAACGAGGGCACGATAGATCTCTGCACCCCCACATGGGTAGGGTATGCGACAAATATCAAGAAGCACCTTCTGGAAGCACCAGTTTTCATCAATCCACTGACATGTGACACTCATGTAATTAATCTGTTCAAACGAAGTCCAGAAATCAAGTGTAATGGAAAACTTGGAAGAAACATGTTCTAAAGATGCTCTTACATCGTCCCTCATGCTTCTGAAAACTTCATCCAGTACGGATCTATACTTCTCACTTGGCCACAGTTCTATGGAAGGATTTAGAAATTTGTAGGAATTTGCTAGCCACTCCTCCTCTAGAGTTGAAGGGGGGAGAGAAGCTAATACAAGCCACCTAATCAGCAACCAATTCAGATGATCATAATCCATCTGGTTTGCTTTCCCTTGAGGTTGAGACTTCTTGACCACAGCAGTGGGCTGGATCGCTGAATTGCTGACAACATCCCCTGACTTATCATAACCTGGATGGCGATTGGCAAGATGCCTTCCCAAATTGCCTTCATGAATAACAGAACATTAGAAGATGTAGATGCAAGCACATTTCATGAAATATATTGATCTGGTTTCATATATATATTGATAGAAGAAAATGGAAGGCATTGAACACATCTTCTTTATGTAATGCTAAAAAATACTCAACCAGCTTGACCTTCTTAAATAACAAAATTTCATAACCATACCTGGAACGAAAAAAGCTGAGCCTTAGTTGTGGAATAATGTATATGCTCTATCAGACAATAAAGGCAACGAAGGTAATAATAAATAAACAAAATGGTTGGGGAAAATTACCCGTGGCAGTTGCAATAGAATAGCTCTGTCCACAAAACTTGCATCTTCGGCTCTTCCCATCAGCAGCTGTCTCAAAGAACTTTAGATAAACTGATGTCATCGTTTTCTTTCTTGGCTTCACTGAAGTAATAGGATTTGCTTTTTCTGAAGAATTTAATCCAATATTTACTGCATCCACGTTTGAAATGACTGCTACATCCATCATGGATTTATGTTCGTCTGCTGGAAGGAGCAAAAAGAGACTCAGAGTCACAGAGAATGCATCGTTCAAGTTTTATAAAAGGAAACCCAAAAAAAGAAAATTAACTTCAGAAATCAAGTAGCATCCAATATGCTGAAAATTAGCTCTTTTTCTTTTATGTCACACATCATTAAAAGTAGTATCAGTCTGGAAACAATACTTCAGAGACTTCACTAGACTGATCTGTGAGCTAATATTATTCAAAAGGCCATCAGAAGTCCAGAATCAGTGACATGTTTAACTGGAATCAGCGTGGAAGCAACCACTTTTGCTACTAAATTAGAATTAGAATTAGTCACAACTGGAAGCTAAAATGCCATATATATTACTTAATAATTTTCATTTTGAACCTTGTGTAATTCGTTTATCATTGGTTTATACAATAGAGGAATATCACAAATAAACTACTTCCCCGTAACAGTTCTTTTATTAAGGCAACAATATCTCTGCCATTTCACAAAGCAGTTTCTTTTGTAAGGACCTTTCTTTTATAAGGGGAAAAAAAATCTACAAATCTGTCACTTCAATCAATAGTGTCCCGAAGTAGTAATGAAATATGATACACATAAGGTCATTGTTAGACCACCAATTACTAAGGTCTACTCTTAAAAATATAAGAAAGTAGATGGAAATAAGTGTATTAGGTGGCAGTTATGTGTATTACATGACAGTTTAGGGGTGGTTATTATATATTAGTGGCAGTTATTGGTAGTGTGTGTGTAGGAATATATCTATTCTGTTGTAGGACTGAATAAGGGAATTTGCACAGAGTATGTAAGGGAGGAACTGGACCTCTAAACCAGTGGGGCTGTCCTGTTTGGGCAGATTATGTACTTTGGGTGCAATTCGGTACTGCTGTGAATGCGTGCAGTGTGTTCCAATTTGTGTAAGACTATCTAATTTGGATTGTTATTCTGATTCAATAAGAATTCCCCATTGGTCATATCATGCAAATTATTTTTGCTGAACCCAATGAGAAATAATGCCTCAGTCATTCCCCGAATAAATTGACATTCTCAAGGTTAAGAGCTTCTCTCGATTCTGGCAGATCATTATTCTTTTGATTCATAATGTGCCAGGACGAATGTATTAAGATATGCCAAAACCACTGTAACTACAACCGAATCAAAAAGTCATCCACACAACAATTTGGTTGCAGCAGTTGGCTTCCTGGTAGAGTAGTATGTGTTTTAGAGTCTTTTCAAAACTTGCAAAGTGCTTACTAATGAATAAACAAAAGACGCTTTAAACTGAAACCGCAAAGCAAATGCACTTTTTGGTGTACACTAACTATCAGTACGAATGAGAAGCAAGATAGTACTTCCAAGTACCTTTGTAAGTTCTATACTGGCTATTTACACCCCAGTCCATGTGGTTACCAGCAACTGTCACCTCTCTGATCAATCCACCACAATTCGTTAGAGAAACAATAGCACTTCATTGAACAGCAACAAAACAAGAAGAAAAAGTACAGAATCACGAACGCATTACTACTCGTTGCATATTTAAATTGGGACAAAAAATCATCCACAGAATGAGTATATAAAAAAATGCTGTAGCCAAAGCAATGCCTTCGTAAGTTAAAAATAACAACTTTGTAAGCGAACGAGCACTTTTTCTTCTCCAAAAAAACTGGAGTTGCAGAACTCACGTAGCAGAAGTCAGCTAAATTAGAATTAGAGTATGGGTCAAACTAGTATGACAATATCCCAACAACCAAATTATGAGTAAAATTACGAATTCTCATACCCCAAAATTCATGAGAAAAGGGAATCTTGCATAGGCAGCACAGCTGAAATCCAGCAGCAAGATACTCGAGAAACACCCTCCAAAGAAGAAGAAGAAGCCGCCGCAGAGAAAAACTTGAAGGAAATAAAGAGCCGCTCAGACTGGCTCATACATGAAAACCATCGAATTCATGCTGAGAATTGTGATCAGAATTGTCCATGGGAGAATGAGAGTGAAGCAGAAAGAGAGAGAAGGAAGGAGAGAGAAAAAATGGAGGGAGATCGAAGCTGAAAAAAAAAACAAGAGGAAGATCGGCGTGGATGTGTAGCCGGATCTGAGCCGAGAAAGAGAAAGAGTGAGAATAGAAGCGGAGAGGTTGACTTAGCAAAGCCGCGTCGCTGCAGATCTGATCTGTTTGCTGGTAACGCAAATTCGACGGCTTCACTCAAAACTTAACCCCACGCCTTGCCATATACTTTGACGCCACATTCGCCTTTCCTATCTTTCCTTCTTTCCTACACACACAAAAGGCAAAGCAAAACTATTAGTTTAGTTGGCTCGGCTGCTCTGGGTTGGAAACTCGAGTGAGAGTGAAAAGCGAAAATGACAGTTTGGTAAACTTATTTTTATTTTAAATCATATTTAACACAAAATTAGCTAAATATATTAAATAAATATTAACATATTTACCACTCTTATTATATTTTAATTAATTAAATGGTGCTGTTATTTTAAAAAATATTATTAATTTTTATTTAAATATTTAAATTATTAAATTTATTAAAATTATTAAGAAAAATTCTTCTTCTTAAAGAAATAAAAATTTGTAAGCAAACTAAACCTGGGATTCTCCAAAGCCAAAATGAAAGAGTGGAAATGGATAAATCATAAATAGAATCAAGCGTTGGGAGTGGCTCTGGCTCGCACGAGTTTGGTTTACACACAGCCATTGAGGTGCCTCCAATCCAACTGAACTTCGAGTTGAGACTCGAGAGTCGAGACCCAGCCAGCCTACCTTCCCTTCATTTTTGTTGGCTTCCCCTTTTTACTCCCCGTCCACGTCAGCACCACTCCTCCAACGTCCCAACCTTTTATAAGCCCAAGAAGATTTGAATTTTTTATTTCTGTATTTTACACGAAAATTTAAATTATCAATCTCAATTTTTTTATCTTGATTTTATTTTTATTTTTTTTATTTTACCTTTAACTTTCAGATATAAAATAAAAGTTAAGTAATAATTCAAGTTAGTAGTGGTAGATGGCTAGCTTCCGAGTTCAAAAGACGTTCTTCAAATGTGGGACATGGGCCTCCGGGTGCCTCATGAACCCAGAGCAGTCCAGCAGCTTGCAACTGTATAATCATTTCTATTCCTCACGCTCCATTTATCTCCTCCTCCCCCTCCCCCCCCCCCCCCCACCCCCCCAACAAAAAAAAAACAAAACTGAATAATTAAAAAGCAGAATCTCTTGCTTGCAGTTGCGGCACTTATCAAATGCCATTTTTTTTATAACAATCCTCTAAAATAAAAATCTACATTTATAATTATTTTTTAATTACATACATTTTATTATAATCTACATAAAATTTTTTATCAACATAAATGTATTTAAATTTTATTTATAAAATATACTTTACACACTAGAATAACTCGTTTCAATTTTTTAAAGTTGATTATAGCTTTTTCTAACGTGGTAAAACCTTCAATTTACATGATTATTACCTCACAAAGAATTTCATATCATAATTGTTTCAAGATATAATTTGTGGGGAGGGGAGTTGTGGGGTTGTCCGTAACAGATTAGAAAACTACGGTTGTTTTAATGCCAGAAAAACGGTGAGACAAAACTCCTATAAACGATGAAGGTAAATATAAATTTATTAGGTTTTATAAATTTTAATAAATTTAATAATTTAAGATTTTAAATTAATTTTTGAAAAAATTGAATTTGTGAAAATAAGAATATGAGCTACGAAGAAGAAAATAGAAATTAATACAAAAATAACAATAATATATAAAATATTATGCTATTAAATCAAGTAATTACATATTTTATGTCTATACTCAGTTTATTTATCATTAAAAAATTTATAAAAATAATTTCTCTAACTTTTTTTAATATATCTTTGTATTATCAAGACTTTTTTCTCTATATTCTTAAGGCATTTTACTTGATTTATATTTCATTTTTTATCTATTTTCAGCAAATTTGTTTATCTGTTAGTCTCCATTCTTAGCAAGATTGCTGATACTAATTTTTTTTTTGTAAAAAAAAAAAAGAAGCTTTCTTACTACCAACGAAGAATGTGATGTTACATTACGAGTTCTTCAATATATACAATCAGAGAAATGAAGGCACAAAAAATACAAGCTAAACTAGGTCAACTGAATTGCGCTTCTCTTTTGGATGTAACATGTATGGGCAGGGGTGGGCATTACATGATAAAAAAATCCAAGGCCCAGATTATTTTGGAGACCTTTTTCAGATATTATGTTGGTCTAAGATTATGATTATCTGTTTAATCCAATTAAGGACGACCAGATGTGCGGGTGTAGATGGACGAGGGTCTTCAATTTTTTTCTGAATGTTTAAATGATTGACTAAAAAAAAGAAAAGAAATTGACCAATTCAGCTTCCAGCATTCGTTCCCTGCGTTGCCTTTTTACTTCTCCTTGGCCTCCGTGATCTCCATATAATTGCAGAAGGGTCGGGGCAGATACGGTACGGAATTTTGGGTGCAGGGGTAGCAGGGACTCTGCAATGCAACTCTAAAACTAGAACATTAGAGGCTGCATCAACAAACCTTAACTGGGTGGTCAGTACGAGAACAGTTGTTCTCAAATAAAAACTATGAATAAAATGTTTTAGAAAAAAGAAAAACAAAAAAGAGGGGGCAGGTGAGTTCTTGATAAACATTTCCCTCATTTTGGGCGGTGAGCAGGTAAATGATCTAGCGGGTTGAGGTAAGTTAGATTCTCAAGAAACTTACTGTAATTCAGAAAGATTGATCTGTGAAAAGTCCATGTTGGTTGAACTGTCTAGCACTGCTTCTGCAGAAGAAACCATGGGCCTCAGAGCTGACGCAGCAGGCCGCTTGATAGCAAGTACTCTGCAGTTGAAGGTACTGGCCACACTGCCATGTTCCATCGCCAATCTGTGCCAAAATGAATACAAACACTGCTTTGAGTTCCTACTAATACTAGAAAATTACACAAAATTATATGCATTTCAGATTGGGACACAAACTACATTAAATTATGCTTACAATTCATCTTTGCCACATATAGATAAATACCAGATGTTTAATTAAAAGGACCATTAATGAGGCGAATTGAAGTAATTTGGGTGGTGCTCTTGTAAGCAGAACCAATTCAAAAGTGGAGCCCAAAAACTTTTGGCCTTTTTTGTCGCCATTGAAGAAGGCACGTGCAAATGCCAAGGCTATCCGTGACCAAATTTCTGAAGCTCACTGGCATACCGCTTTTCAAGTTGAAGCAACAGAACAGAATAGACAATTAATAAACCCGGGTCCCATTAAGCCATGTTATGCTCTTAAAGAAGCCAGGAACTGGAAGATGGGTAATCCTCATTCCTGAGCAAATGCTCATTAAACAAAGTACAGAACCTTTCAATCCGAACCTTCTTCTCTTCTTTTGCCCCAAAAACAATTCCAAAGAAGCCTGAATTTGAGGTGTTTATTCATAAAAGTGATGACAATGACAACAGAGAAAAACTTCACTTGAATTTTGTGCTATTATAGCTATAAATTTGAAGGATAAGGAGGACCATGGTCAAAAAAAATGATTTGCAGGTATGAAATACTAATTCTGAGACATACTTTCCTCTTTAAATTTGGCTCAAAATCTGAAACTTTTATATAGGAAACGTACTTGTAAAGAAAACTATGATCATGAAGTCCAACTACAAGCATAGAAGCTCCAATCTCTCGCACCATGGCTGCGATCTTGCTTCCTTCTTGGTCCCCTTCCGTGACAACAATCTCAACCTTTGTCTGTAACACAATCCTAGTATTATGGCACATACCCATTAATCTGAACAAGCAAAAATAGTCACAGACATAATTAATAACTGGAAGAGAATCAGAATCAATTCCACAAGCATTGGAAGCTTACGTTGGGGAAGCTGTTGCAGATGTTTTGGAAGGAAAGGGCTAACTGGAATCCCTTGAGGCGAAGCTTACGAGATTTCTTCTTGCTTCTGGATCTTGTGGAAGGGTAGACATGGAGAAGAGTGACGATATCGCCATAGCGAATGAGATTGTGAAGTGCCCATTGTAGAGCAATTCTAGCTGCCTCCACGTCTTCTACCACCACCACTATTTTCCTCACATCCATGAATCTCTCTCTCCACCTTTCTGTGCTCCTCTGCCTCTTTCTCTCTCCTCTGAGCTTTAAGTCAATGGGCAAAGCGGTACTGGCAATTCTCTAGCATTAACAAAAGATTAGTCTTTGTAGTCATTGACTTCAATGCTGATTGACTGCGAGTTTAATAGCCCACATACACCCACTATTGCTGATTCGTTGGCTCAAATGGCTGCCATAAATCCAAAGAAGCGAGGAAAAAAAAATGGTTGCTTTAATAATTATTGAGTAATTTTACAAATTAAAATCAGAAGATTATTTATTTAAAAAAATTTATTAGTTATATGAACTAAATTATAAAATCAGCCGTTTTTATAATAAAACCACTAGTTATAATAATTTAATACTTATCCATAGTATTACACTGTTTCATCAATTTGACAAGCTGAAAATTGATGTCCAGACAGACAGAACTTTGATGGATGCTTCATGGTATGCTCAAGTCATAATTTAAGTGTTCATATATTAAATTCCACACTAACCACTACTTAAAATAAAATTCCATTTTCCCCCTTTGCATAAAAAATTGATTAAATTAAAAATTTAATCAGCGCAGATCAATTGTAATTATAGGAAGCGGAATTAGGTGGGTTTTAATTGTAAATAGAGACCTTGATTAGCATGTCATGTGGGGTATGAGCTAATCGTGAAAGATAAAATACAGAGGATGATGTATGTGGCACATAGTTGCCTGGCATGTTGCATCAAAAACGCTTGTGTTGTGGTCCTATTAAATATTTTATTTTAATTAGTCATAATTGTCTACCAAATATGAAGTCATGGAATAAAAAATTGTAATTGATAATAATATGCGAGTGTAGACTCTCCTATGTTTTGAAATAATTTTTTTAGAAAAAAAAAATATAAGATCATATATAAGAATTTAAATATACATATATCAAAACCCGTTGATAATATTAATAGCACAAGTGTGATCCAATATTCTTTCGCAATTATAGATTTAGACATCTAAATAAACCCTTAAAGGGCAACAACTATAAAAATGCTTTTTCTCTTATGCGAAAGGGCAACAGTTCCACTGCTCGAATATAATTTTTAGATTTCAACCAATGCTGCTACTTACTATTATATGGATTTTTTTTTTTTTTAGACAGAGATAATATGAAAAAACACATAAAAAAAGCCAATTTTACAATTACAAAATATGTACCAATTCGGAATAAATTTATACTATATAGATGCCCTTTCATTAATGAAATAAATTTGTACTATGTAATGTCCTTTTTTTTTTTATATTTTTTACTTTTCTCTCATTGCATTTCCTATCCGAATCTAATATTTTCAGAGAAAGTGTAATAGCACTGAGAGTCTGACACTATATTTATTATTTTTTTGGCGTGTAACGATTCTTTTGTTTGTTTGTTCCCAATCTGACTTTTATCATCCGTTGAATGCTAAGCGTCTTCTTGTGTAATTTAAAAACTTAGAGATCACATGGTTTTGGAAGCATAGGCTCGAAATCAGAAGACAGCATCAACATCACAAGCACCGATGATGATTGAGGATAACGTTTCTGATATTTATTAACCCTCTGCTAGTGATTCGATATTCGAATGAAAGGACGTTGTCGTTTTACGTTTAAGAAACTCTGGTACTTGCATGTAACGACATCTGGGGGCCAAGCGGAAGTATGTGTCATCAGCCCCCAGCACTATGAAGATTCTGGATTTTTATATTTGTTTTCTTCGTGTTGTTGTTACTCTTGTTCAGCGGTTGCATGATGGAGTGCGCCAGGTTATAGTGGTGGGTGTCAGACTCGGTGTCACTTTGCATATTCTTGTTCAGAAGAATTTAACCAAATGCTAACCAGGAAAACAACTGCAATATTTGAATGTTAGATGAGAGGTCCACAGCATGAACCGGTGCTTCCTTGGGTTCCGTCGGCACTCACAGTCACAGGGTTGCGCCGAGAGAAGATGGCGCTATTCCCGTTAACAGCCCTGATCCTAGTAATAGCCAACAGCTCTTAGTTCGTCCTTTGGTGTCTGTTGCTCAGCATCGCCGCCTTGACCCAAAAATATAATACGACCTGTGGTGTACATAAACTATATTTCATCAAACGAAATGGTAAAGAACTATTCTGTTTTGTAGCAATATACTATCATATGTTCACCATTGTTGTAATCATAAGCTACCAAAAAACTTCAACCTCTGATGTTCTATGTGAACAAGTGAAAATATATCATGCCAGCTGGCCTCCAGTCCAGATGCAGTGTCCAGAAGAAGATTCATACTTCAATTGAAACCCCAGCAAATGCAGATGTTAAGATCATATTATTGAGCGCTCAAACTAATATAATTTCGTTATCTGTGAAACTGCCCGAGCAAGATCAATGGAACTAGAAGCAAGTACAAAATTAGTTTTGCAGTGGAAATAACACATGTCTAACCATAGCTGTTCCTTAAAGTCAGACTGGTAGTAAACCCTGGCCCCAACATAAAAAAGTGCCAGTCAGGAACCTATTTATTGACATCTTCAATTCCAAATACATGGATTCGCTTCTTGGCAAAAATGCATCATGCATAAAATTGTCATCTTAAACCATGTTTAATAATTAAAATATACCCAATAGCATCTTCGACAGCTATCAACAATCTAAAGTAATCCATTTCTACACTTCAATGTCTGATTTTCTCAATATTTCACATACAATTATGCTACTTCACGGTGGAAACATCTCATCCCATTCAAGCAAAACAGAGCAGCATATAACAATGCCAGAACTTTTAAAAGGATCAAATTTTCTTTCTGCAGTTACCGGTTACTCTAGAATTTATAGTTAGACTGACAGCCATCAGATAAAGACTTCTGAGCCTCCGGTAAATTTAAGGGATTGCTTTATCAAATATTCAGAAGGAAAATTCTAAACATCCTGATACTAAACACTGCTCATCATTACCCAAGTACAGATGTTCGTCATATGTATAAGTCCCGCATAGCTGGCCTACACTTCGGTTTTTATCTGAGTCCAGCCACATCATAATTTGGTACGTCCGTAGTGCAGTGCACGTCAGGGTGTAAAGCAACTCTATCAAAAAGAAGGGCATTTGAATTTGCTCCCACCATCTTTCTCACTTTCAAGGAAAATTTTTAACCGTCATTCTAGTACCAAGTCTCTAATCTCTAGTAACATTCAATTCTAACGTGAGTGCGTGCGAGAGAGAGGGAAAGAGGCCAATTAATCGAAGCCATAAATGGAAGACTTTGGCTAACGTGAGAGGTTTAAGCTCTTATCGGCTAGCTTCAAGCTTTCCATGGAACAAATGAAGAACCATAAGAAGTACTTGAATTAATTCCTAGGGTATTTTGTCCGGAAGGCGGAAGCCACATCAATTGATTTATTTATTATTTTTTGGGTGAACTCAATGGTGATCAAGTGGTAACCATTCGGGGATTAAAACATTAATGGTTTCTTTCCTCTCAACAAGGGTCTTTTCTTAAATTCGAACCTCTACACATTGGCAGCTAAAGTTCGCTCAAGGCCAGCATGATTCCACTAAACTAGTACCTTGTTGATAATGGATTTATTTTTGAATCTCAAAGGCAATAAAACAACTACATGAAAATAAGTTAGCCAATGAACAGTGGGATCAATCATATTAAGAAAAAAAACAGTACGAATCAATTTAATACTTCTGTTTTATCAAGATAAGAAAATAGCACTGATTGAAAACTTACCATTTCGACGAATAGCAATTTCTCTAACTTGACGGACAAGACCAGTAACCGGATCACTGAAAACTTTTGTCTCCAGATTTCCCTCCACATATAAGATTGAACTACATTTAACAATTTATCTATACATCATCAGAATTGCCTATTATGTTACAGCAGGTTTAGGCAACAAAAAAGAAAATATCTAACGTAAAAAATCATTGAGTTGCATACTTTCGTTGCGGTGAAAATTTCAAATCTCACCACAACTTACCAATGCCTTCCTGACAAAAGGTTCAAGTAGCACACTATGCAAAAGGAAGTCAATGATATAGCACTTAACCATTTCAACTAACAATCCAAAAGGAGCAGAAAATGAATTCCTCTCCGCATGAAACATAAAACCCTACCCCCTTTCTTATAATCTTCAACTTGGATGTTTTTCCGTTATCCCATATGATATATTAGTAGCTCAAAGCAGCCAGGTGTAATACCACCAAGCAGAAAAAATATAAAGATGATATTCTCATATAACTGAAAGAGAGTATCACTATTAATCGCAAACATACAAATGTTACATAGACTCTTCATCCAATTTAGCAAAAGCAACACTATTCACAATTGCAAATACAACGTGTAAATCATATTGTACAGTGAAGCAAACCAAATCTATTGAGCGTCATTGCAAAGTTTGGAATGACCACCAATATGTGAAGCAGATTTTCACATTGTCATTGGAACTAAAGCAAAAGTGAGCTAAAGACATTCACTACAGCATGGTTCATGAGACAAAATATTTCACACAATTTAGTAGCGACTGAATTTCCAAATCCCTCTCCAAATTCCTACCCTGAAATTCCTCAATTCTTAATTGAGCATTACCTTCCCTGGACCTTCTATACATAAGCTTTACGTATTAAACGTGGCACCATCTGGCGAAACAGTGAATAGCCAACTAGACCCATTAACGTATAGGTCAAATAGTGAGGTGAGGTCGTTGATGATAATTAGATTAATTAGAATGTGAATTTGGTGAAAACGTAACATGAACGTGTCATTCTATAAGCGCTATAAAGCTGAAAGATCCTATAGACAGACATCATGGAACATATATACTTTCAGACAACAGTCATCGTACAACAGGTAGCGAACAAATCAATCGTGCTCCTGCTAAAATGATGAAAATGCAAGTGGTCCCGCGCGATTGTGGGTATATGGGTCTAGAGATTCAGGGTGTAAAACAGAAACCTCACCCAGGAACAAGTTGTTTCATGACAAGCCTTCCCAATCTCTCGGGATATATCGAAACCCGATGCCACTGAATGGGGCTCCGATTTGCATACTTTCCGCGGTCCTCAGTCTCCAGTGGCCTTCGATTGATGCGAATTCCACCAGTTCCTAGTGATAGCAGAGTCACCACCGCCCCACTCTTAAGCGTCCTCTGAATCGGACTTTCCCCTACCCGTCCCAGCAATATAGCCTACAGAACCTCGCAGAAGGCGCAAAATCCACAATCAACGAACTTGAGCAATCAAAAAAGCTAAATTGAAAAAAAAAAAAAAAAAAAGGAAGCTCTAAAAGGATAAGTGCAAGGCACCTTGAAAATGCCAGTGTCCAGTCCATTCTCAAGAGGGCGATCACGGATAATTCGCTGGGTGGGATTTGACGACGACGAGTCGGGTGAAGATTGGAAAGGGGGTGAGTCGAGGACCGAGTCGATGTCCGAGTTAGGGACGAACTTATCCGGGTCGGAGCCTTCGTTGGAGGAAAGTTGATACGTGCAGAAAGGTGCTGAGAGCTGGGGAGATAATTTGGGAATCGAAAGCAAAGAGCGGCAGAGTTTCCTTGAAAGCGTGCCGATGGAGCTTGACATTTTCGAGCGAAGTTGTGAGAGGAAACGGTTGGAACCTCCCTAGCTTTTGGTCTCTGCTGTATTTTGCTTAAACCCTAACGGGCAACCGTAAACCCTGCCCTAACCAAACGAGCCCTTTTTTTTTCAGATAACAAAACCAAACCTTTCATAAGCATATGATTTAGTGATAAGAAATTTCGTTAGTATTATACAGAATTTAAGTACAAATTTTTCTTATTGTATTTATAAAAAAATTAACGTGACTTTATTTTACTAAGGAGTTTAGCTGTTAGCCCTATTTTTTTAACCTTCTTTTTTCACTTTTAAATATAAAATCTTAGTAAAAGCAAAAAACACTTTTAAGTGAGTATAAAAGTGGGTCTTTTGTTGTACCAAAAACAAAAAAAAGAGGGCGTTATGTTGCTGATGCTATAGAGCCTTCTAAGCCTCGGTTAATTAGTAGTATTTAGTTTCTTGTATTGGGTTTAATGCCCCTTTTTTCTAAAAAAAGAAAAAGAGGGCCTTTAGCCTAAGTAGATTTTTTGTAAATCTAAATTACTTTAAATATTGATGTAAAATAGACATTTGGATGGTTGAAATTAACACATACAATGTTTCTTGATGTGTAAAGAAAACTAGGCCTGCTGTCATGCATATCCTAGACCGTAAGCTAGTTCTTATTCACCAGTCATTCATGACTCAAAGCTTCCTACGTTAATGTTTAGCTTTAGGATAAAACAAGCAATGGGTTTTTTTTTTTTATTTTTTGAGTAGACTAAAAATACTCATTTACTCGATCATATTCAGATTTCATTACCAGAGTCTGGACATCAATCATATCCAAATGTCAAAAGTAAAAAATTTGCGAAGTCAATTAAATCCTATTGCACATCATGCCGTGTTCTAGCCCCAAGTATACACAAGCTGCTACCTGGTGTTGATTCTACATTAATAATAAATAACTAATTAAATAGTGGTGGCAAAGCTAATAGGAGACAAGAGGGCTGTTGTAGCAGAAAGAAGATTCAACCGCCCTTATTCAATAGTTGTAAAAAACTGTGGCTCAATGGAGTTAGATGGAGTACTATTTACTACTTTCTTTATTTTTTTCTAAGATAACACTGTCACATTGTATGACAAACTTCATTGTCGTTCCGCATAATTCGAGACAATGTAATGTCTGCCATGTGATTGCAAGTAAGGAAAAAATATTACAACTCAACTTTTTAAAGGCATGGAAAAAGTGAATTACACGCATCAAGTTGCTAAAATAATTAATACAACAAAATAGCAATTTACAAAAACGGGATAGCATGTTAGGGGAAAGAGGAGTGGGGTAATTGAAATGGGACTCCCATGACCCAGGTCCAAGCTATCTATGCTCAGTGCTTTGGCCTGAAATGCGAGTCAGCTTCATTCTTTTTGTAGATGGAGACATGAAAAGCTTTCTAACTGAACCAATAGGGTCATCCACCTGCATACACGATTCATGGTAATAAGAAACTGAACCTTTGGAGGTTACAACTCCACGAGCAAAAAGACATGTCAAGATGTGCAGTTCACATACTATAAATGAACAGTTTTGAGGCTACTTCCCCAAAATTGGTAAGCAGATGGAAGGATTAAAATATATCAAAGCTTCACAGTCTCAGTGTCTTCTATCAACAGCATTAGCATCATGTATTCTCAGTTCAAATGACTATGTAAAAGACTATTTAAACCCCAGGTTCTTGTTGGGCACTTTAAACCCATATATACTCGGGTTTTGGTTTCCATTCAAATAACACGCATGGGTTTATCAAATAATGGGTTGCATTATGTTCACAAGAAAATACCTTAACAATGGATGTGGATGAAGGAGATTTATTTGGTGAGGAATGCAAGCGATTTTTCTGATGATATAAAGCAGATAACGTTTGTTTCCATCCAGGTTCCCCATTTTCCATTGATGCAATCCAGGGACAGAAATGTCTATGCTGCCTGATTGGATCAAACTCCACCGCATTATTAGAGGGTATCTGCCTCAGATCATTTCCTAAAAAAGGGAAGAAGACTATCAAATTTATCATTCAATTTATTATATAACTGATGATGACTGGCACGCTATAATACATTGTCATGTCAAACCACAGACAAATTGATGCAACCGTCAACAGAAATTTATGTAAAGATACAAGGAACAAGGGCATAAAGGCATTCACAACACCAAATGAGTAAAAGGACTAATGACAATAAATAAAAAAAGCATAGATTGAAATCCATATTCAATTCAAATGGTAGTGATTAAAATTCAAGGAGCTATCAAATACGGTGCTTACTGCTTACCTAAACTACAATTTACATCTTCACTGTTCACAGGATTCTCTACCCTGTCTTCGTCCCCATAATTCCCAAGACAACTGATTTGTAAACCCAAAGTCTTCTGAGCAGCAGAAAACGAGTTACCTTCAGTCAAGTCCTTCTGCACGGCAAAATCAACATGGACTTTCAAACAAGATGCCATACCAGGTGCAAGACTAAACAAGGTAAGGAATTTCTTTTTTCTTACACTACATTTGTTCCTCAGTTCTGTCATAAATTGCAACTACCATATGCAATAATCACTAGACAGTCATTTCTCTATTTCTGTCATAAAAAATTGCAAATTTTTACAAATAAAGAATCCCTAACCTGAGAGCTACAAGGATCTCCTGCAGCTGAACTGTTTAATGTGTCAACCTCTGTGTGCGTAGTTATTTCAGATGAATTTGGAACTAGCTGTCCAATAGAAGTGTTGCCAGTGGAGTCTGTTTTCTCCTGAAACCTAACCCTCTTCTTGGACTGGATACCATCTCCATCGACACAAACACAATCACTAAAATCCAAATCATATGAAAGCCGAGCCCTTAAATTCTGACCAATAACAGGCAAAGAAATTGTTGCCTTAAAATTTTGCTTTGTTGGAGGAGGACCCCCTGCAATTGTCATATTCAGACTTGATGATCTATCCTTTGATGTAGTTGCAACATCTGACATGGTATTAGTTACAACTTGACTGCTGTCAATATCACTTTTACTGAGTAAATTACTGGTCCCAAAATCACTTTCAACATTCACTTCTGTATATCCCATTAATCTGAAGAACTCAACAGGCTGAGGAACTGTACAGAATGCCCACAATCCAACAGTGGCTCCACATAGACTACAATCTAATACTACAGAATTGGGATCTATTTGATCTCCACCGGAATACTTGGAATTTTCATCTGTCCTAAAACTTTCATCGTTATCAGCAGAATGGACAATTAGGTTGTTATTATTCTTCATATCAGCAATTACTAGAGAAGAATCCAGTATGGTTGTGTTTTTAACAGACTGATCTGATTTATCCTTGCAATCAACTAGGTAAGGCAGAGAACGAGGTTTCCAACCACACAGACTTACAAGCTTTTGAGCCTGAAAAATTTTAGAAACACCATTTACCATCATTGAAATGGGATAAAACAAAGAAATAATAAGAAAAGTTCCAGATGCTTTCATTAGAATAAAGGATATAACGGAAATATATTAACGGCAATTATTTTCATCCATCATATCAATGACATGGAGATAAAAAAATAAATGTAAATCAGTACTATTCTTGAATAATCAACTGCAAGTGAAAGTGGAGAAGACAAATATGGCATCAGCAGTGTTTCCATTTCCTTTTTTAGCACATAAAAGCAGCTATAGCTTATTCACAAATTAATAATAGATCAAGACAAGTTCATCATTGGCAAACATCAAACAATAGAATCAGTGATGAAGCCAAAAAGTCATAAAGCATCTTCTACATATGTTAATGATATGCTACAAGCTTGTAACCAACATAGAAAGTGGTAGGTATGGAAAAATTCTCATGCACAAGTTTCATGTTTATTCATCAGTACAAAAATGTAATAAACAAGAACATACAGACACAAGATCATATGTCAATGATGGAAAACACTTTGGTGACACAAATAAATAAGAAATTTTAACTTTCTAGCTGATGCTTTAAACTTAAACCTGATAATACAATTTTATTTCATGTTGACTAGTAACATATTCTATCTCAGAGTTGTCGGCAGATCCACTTTCACACCCTAACATTGCAGGTTGTCGAAGAAATTCTTCCAGCAGTGGACTTTTCATGCACTCTATTGCTGAAGATGAAATTCGAGGAAGAGCTGATAGTTGCAATAGAGCAGAACAGCGTTCTTTAAATTTATCAACTAACACTAGAGTAGGTGTTGGTGGAAATCGCACCAGAGTTTCATCACAGGCATTGTCTTTCCATGGACAAAGTAATTTATGTCCATTATCCAGCTTTAAGCTAAAAACCAAGGCTGCCTTTTCCACTGAAAAAAAAAAAAAGAAAAAAAAAGTTCTAGTTAGGAACACTACCAAATGTTGTTATAAATTATTAGAGATTTTAAAATGAAAACAGTAGCATGCCCTGCGGTTGATTCCATGATGCTGGTGTAGAGAAAAGTAGTCGCGCCCCACATGCTTCACAGGCTATGGTGTCCATATCCACATTGATCCAACCTCTTCTAGCACAATTCACCGCACTCACTGCCTGCAAACATCAGAAGTAAAAATCCAAACTACTTTTTTTAGGGGGAGGGGGGAGGTCAGCTGTACACCAAATAATAATAATGATACAATGAAATCATGTCTTGACAGAGGCAAATCAGGGAGCTTAAAGTTTCTTTGATGAAGATGACGTAACATAATGACAGTGACTTGAAAAAATATGTAAAGCTGTATCTTGGCAATGAAGTACAAATTCTACTTCAGTAGAACTATTGATTTATTTATTTGTTTATTTATTTATTATTGAAGCAAACACCTTAGCAGGAATGATGTACAGTCTTCATGGCTTATTCTGTTTCCTCCTATAGACCTGCGGAGGGCCATAGGAATCAGAGAAACATATGGAATTTGAGAAACAAACTTACACCAAAAGCATTATATCATAACCCAGACACCAAAATGAAGGCATAAATTAAGTTTGAAATCTTGAACAGTAGAACAATAACTGATTTAATAAAAAGGATAAGAATACTATAGGAGAAAGATGAGGACCACAAGACTATGCCAATGTGGATAGCCAGATACAACCTTGGGTTTAGCAAACCATGATATAGATTTGAATGTTGCTAATCTTCTCATATAGTCACCACGATCCCATGGTCGGCAGAGTGGTCCTCGTGGAGTTGCAGCTGGAGCTGATGAGGGTTGCTGTCCCTCAGCAACATCACCCCTCAAATTTGATTCCACTGGACGTCTTTTACCCGCTGAAAGTTGTCCTCCAGATGAACTGCAAACATAACAACATCACTGTGACAGACAAAACTTGAAACAAAAAAAAGATAAATCAAATAAAAAAGTCAACAGTTGAGCTAATGACAATTCAGGACAAATATAGTCGAATTGAGGAAACTAATTACATTTAATGGTCTGCGAAATTCTCAGGAAAAAAAAAAAAAAAGAAATCTGGGGAACAAATTGAAATCCTTGAAGACAATATCTATCTATAATGCTCTCGATAGATTTACTAAAGGTATTTCCATCAACCAGCTCGTTTTTCACTTTTCTTCGTGAGATGCACCCAAACGAACAAATACACACACAGAAGAGGTAGGGATAAATTGCCCGAAAATTTGTATCAGAACATTCGAGTAATTCCAGAATTAACAAACTGGAAAAAAGTTTTAAAAAATCATTAAAAAATCAGCGAAAAGTATAAAAAGGCACAGACAAAGGAGAGAACCTGGCAGTGGAAGAATGTGTAGATTTTGGAGCATGGAAGAGCTTGTCCATGATGGAATGGAATCTCTTCTCAGGATCTTGCGCCATGTTTATTGTCCTATTCAATGAATCATATAAACTACAGGGTTAGAATTCAAGCAGAACGAGCTGAAAAGCATGACCTGCTTTCGCTTTTATTCCGTGTATTCGTTTCTGCCCATGAATGAGTTCACGTTTCTCTTCGAAGACGAAGGGAGTGGCCCTGGTTGGGCTGCCGGTGGCTTAGCTTCAGTGCATAACATAGTTTCGGTGGCCCAAGTTCAGCCCTCAAAAAGTTTACAGGCCTAACCTACACCTCATTGGTTTTTGGGCAGTGTTAGTCTGAAAAAGGGCATATGACCAAACAATCATGTCTAAAATTGGGCCACTGTAGTCTGTTTTCCAGCCCAAAATGGAGCAGTTTTAGCCTGAAAATAACATCCCACTTTTTTTGGTTATTAAAGATAAAGAAAAGATTAAGTAGCGACATGTTTCATGGCAAGTTTAATCTCAAAATTATAAAAAATTTGATTTTCAAAAGTTTTTGGGTAAAAATTATTTTCGTTTTCTAAATGTAAAATCCTAATCCTAGCAGCCCTACTGGTTTGTGCATGTTTATTCAAACAAAGTAAATTTGTAAGCTATTAAAGTTCACAAAAATGTCATTAAATCAGTAATATCTGAATTATCTTTGTATTGAAATAAAGACTTATCTAAAAATATATTTATGTAAAGCTTTTGTGCCCATTTTGTAAAGTAAGCGTGGAAATTTTTTCCTATTTAAAATACAACAAAGGAAAGAAAAAGGTTGGACATATTACGTTTGTTTCCCTTGCCCATGGAGAGGGAGCGAGAAACCAAGTCTCCATGAGTCCAAGGACAGGGAGTGTCTGAGACAGTGTGAATGCCTCCAGAGCATTTATTTTCTGGGTTTCAGTAGCGTGCGCTTTCTTTTTATTAGCCCTGTCGAGTTAGGGTGGTCCAAGCTTTGTAAGACTGCAAAAGGACCAAAACCATTTACTTGCTCTCCTTACTCCCTATTCGCACCAGAGTTTGTGGTCAACCTTTCACACAACACGACTCTGTTTATCTCTTCAGTCTTAGCACACTTACTGTTTTCCCCATCCATTTATGTGGCTCTTTGCCTTTTAATATCTGAAATATTACAATATACAAATTAAACCTAAAAAAATAAAATTAAATTTGATTGCTTAAGTTAAACTCAAACCTTACTTTTCTCTTTTTAAATCTTTATATTGCCTTGTCTTGTCAAAATGAAACCATTATTGCTTATTATATATTCTTTGATGAGGTTCCTGTCGTACAACCAAGGGCAGTTCTGCGCTGAAACCCAAGTTTCAAGTGCACCAATGTACCCATACGGAATATAACAATTTTGAGGTGAAGAATCACATTTTGATCAACTAGAAAATGTATCACTTCTGTTATTTATAGTGTTTATTGCGTGGGATTATAAATGTCTTAATGATCTAGATTCTTTTCTATTAATATTTAGTAGGGGTGTGTATTAGTGGGTTTTTAGGTCAGGTTTAAGTTGGTATTTGGTTAGGACACATTATTTCAATTTTAAAAATTTTCACTCGATACTAACCAAAGATATATATAGGTAGATTATCAAATTTATATATATTTTAACTAATTGAATCAAGTTTAATAAAATATATATATAATTTATTATCAATCAAAATATAATTACATGAGTCATAAGTTAAATTTAAATTATATCAAATCGATTTAATTTGTATATTTTTAATATATAATAAAATTTGATCTATAAAAATAATTAGAACGGTACTGATTCTAAGTGTGGTTACAGTATTTTATTTAATTCAAAATGTGTGCATCTTAAAAATGGCCTAAACATAAAAGCAAGTGACAACCAATTCATATAGAGTGAGTCCTTTCTCTATTGTCCTGGTTTTGAAGACTTGGAGGATACATTGTCTGCATACCTAACCTAATGCAGTGATTGCCATCGAAGAGGACTGCACACTGTAATGTTCAGCTGAAATACAACTGCTCCTGCAACGCTTCAAGGCCCCTATTCCCTCTGACCTGACCCTATTGCACAAATTACAGAAATAATTGAGCTGCATTCATATTGGCTTTTGAGATCATTGAGGATAAAATGGTACTCTAGTTTAATTGAAGACTGTTTGGTGTAAGTGTTATCTCCTTCATGTATTTCATATGTGATTGTGATTGTTCCAAATTCAAATCTAAGGGTAATGATTTCATACCAAATCTGATATATTTTAATTTTATATAATTTTTATTTTATAGAATTTAAATTATGAAATTTATGAAATCTGAAAAACTGAATTATAATATTTTATTAATTTAATAATTTTCACACCAAATATAAAAATAATTTTTTCTTTTTATAGACCATCGTACCATAAGTGATCAACCTGTATTTTGCAAATAACCTTAACTTCTATTGGCTTCACTTTTCTATTCATTTTATTTTTTTCTTATGCATAAATGTTACACATAATGATAATAATTTCATTTACATTAGATGTAGCAGCATGCCTTATAAGTCATATTTGATCAAAGTTATTACTGTTTATCCCAGGCCGATTGGTAAGATTTCCATTTGATGTATACAATGCCTAATCTACAAGTACTATATATCGTTTTACCATACACTGTTTCTCACATTTTTCTTTTAGAATTTAACGTTGGATGTTGATCCATCCATGAAAAGAAAAGATGAATAAAGGACTTATGCTATAATTGCCTTTCTCTCTTTTAATGAAATTGAAAGATACAATTCCAGGTCTGGCCAGCTTTCAGTAAAAGGGCTGACTCTGAAAGTTGAAAATTGAGTTGCTGCAACGTTTGTCCTCTCCCTTCATTTACTCTGGTTTTATGATTATCTTTGCACAATGACGAACATTTGCACAACTCCATAGAAAAAATAGTAGTAAGAAATGATTATCTCTAGTATCTAGTTTGCCACCTATTTTTAAAAAAGTTGTGCTATTTTTATTAATTAAATTATTAAATATTTATTTAAAAATTTAAATTATTATATTATTAAATTTTATAAATTAAATTATAATGGCCAATAAATCAATAATTCTCTAGACACTTTGAGAGATTTAATCCTCCTCTTGTTGCGAAGAACTTCTGTATTACTTAAAAGCACGTGCAGGTGAGCAAACCTGAACTGCTGAGCCATAATCCAATTCCCCCACCCTTGCCTCTTCTCTTTTTCACTATCTCATATTCAGTCCATTATTGTTATAGCTATTACTCCTTTTTCTTCCTCAAGAAGTGCGACCAATCCTTATGTTGCCAGGCTATTTAAGATTCATAATCTCCTGCCACTGTTTACTTGGCCTGGAATTTTTCTGAATCTTAGAGCCGCTTCTTGGATGTTAACTCTTCAGGAAATTTCAAGAAACTTTATGCTGACCCTTTTTCCTGCATGCCATAGCTTATACGACCTTGTCATGAAGTAGATAATGCCTTTTAGTTGGCCATGAGTTTTGCTTATTCTGCTCCTTGAATTGAATGTATTGCCAAGCAACTCTTCCTGTCTTCAAATGGCCATGAGGGTTTTGACAAGTTGGTGCCACCACGTTCTTCTTTTTGTGTTTATCAGTTGGGTATGCTTTTGTAAGAGCGAAGACACTTCAATTTCACCAATGGGGAAGGGACAGCAGGAAGCTCTTTATTCTGTTATTCAAGGGCTTGTTGGAAAATGGTGGAACGGTTCAGATCTTTATCCAGACCCTTGTGGATGGACTCCAATACAGGTTCGTAATTATGAACTATGAAGCGATCAAATCAAACAAATGTTCTCTCTGTTTTCTTCTTCTTCTTTTTTTTTTTTTTTTATCTTGGTTGTTCCTGTCGTTTATTTACTTTCCATCACGATCTTAACTTTCAAGGGACAGCACTAAACTCTAAACTCTTGCAGCAACTGTAGCTGATTGTTGTTTCACTGCCATGGGAGCATTTCCTTTTTTTTTCTATCCTTTTCTTTTAAAGTCTCTTACAACTTTAACATTTTACATTGTGAATATATGTACAGGGAGTTTCCTGCGAACTATATGATAACTTCTGGTATGTAACTGTTCTGAACATTGGACCATTTTTTGACAACTCCATCATGTGCACCCATGATGCCCAATTCCCTGATCAACTATTCAAGCTCAAACACCTAAGAGTCCTCTCAATATCCTGTTGTTTCCTTTCTTCTAGCCAGAATCCTGTTAAACTCCCCATGTCAAACTGGGAAAAGTTCTCAAACAATTTGGAATCTTTGGAATTTAGATCAAACCCTGGTCTTGGCGGGGCTATTCCATCTTCATTTGGCCTTCTTAGGAATCTCCAGTCTCTGGTGCTGCTAGAAAATGGGCTAACTGGTGAACTACCATCAAGTATTGGTAATTTGATCAAATTGAAGGAACTAGTCCTTGCAGGAAACCATTTTGTGGGTGAAATTCCAAGTGATTACAGGAGTTTCTCTGAGCTCTTAATATTTGATGCTAGCAGGAATAATCTATCAGGGGCAGTGCCATCAACAATTGGATTTTTGGATTCACTACTAAAGCTTGACTTGAGCAACAATATGCTAGAGGGAGAGTTGCCAAGGGAGCTGGGAAGGTTGACGAATCTTCTACTGCTAGATCTTAGCCATAACAAACTGACAGGTGGGTTGACCGGGACACTTCAAAAGCTGGTTTCTTTACGAGATATGGTAGTTTCCAATAACCCAGTAGGGGGTGATCTCATGGGAATTCAGTGGGAAGATTTCCAAAATATGGAATCCTTGGACCTTTCTGACATGAATTTGACAGGTAGTGTACCAGCGTCCATGGCAGAAATGAAAAGGCTTAGACATTTGGAACTTACTAACAATAATCTCTCAGGAAGTCTCTCCAGAAAATTTGAAAATCTGCCTTGTCTTCTATCTCTTCACCTAAATGGAAATAATTTGACAGGGAGACTTGACTTCTCAGCAAGGTTTTACAGGAACATGGGAAGGCGTTTTGCAGCTTGGAACAACCCAAATCTCTGCTATGTTACCAGATCAGAGTTGACTTACATGCAAATGCCATACGGCATGAAACCCTGTGTGAAGGAATCTTCAATATCTGATGGGACTTCAAATGTCAAGCTCGGTGAAGGAAATTATAAGGATTCCAATGTGGTGACCTCTTTAGGAAGTTCACGCATTGTCATTCGTGGGCTTTTATGGGTTCTTGCTGTAAATGGAATTTTTAATGTATTTCTATGTAATCTGTCGTTGTAGCTCATTTCAGAGAAGTTTTATATCACGTATGTAAATTAGCCACAATGGCACATTAACACTTAAGTTTGTCATCTTCATTGAAGCATTACATGTATTGTTCTAAATAGTTTCTCGTCAATCTCGTGTTTGATCGAGTTTGGATTTTGCCGCAAGATATGGCCAAAAAAGTGCGTCTAGGTCACAACGGTACAAACTGGTGTCCAGTAATTCGACCTGACACTCTGGATTATCTGAAATTCTCAGGCATGAGTAATTAAACTTCTCTGCAAATTTTCAACATTCTTTAGTGATAAAAATATTAGTAAAGGCGTCAGAAAGATTAGTAGCTCTCTAATTTGCAAATATTATTGACAAAAAGGTCAAATCAAACAAAATGCACATATTTCAGGGTCTTGTAAATTATGAACTGCTACATTTTAAAGCATATGCTATTAGCTGAGATATGATCACTTCTCAACTAATTAAAGTCATTCCAAAAAAAATTGGAAAACATTCCACAACATCAGCTTTGAAAAACAGTTACACGAAGTCAAAGACCCTTTTCTTTAGCTGTTACACCCCAGCAATGCCCACGACCTCTACATCGTGCTCCTGAATCCTCTCCCTCTTCCTCGTTTACGAACTCTCAACTTCGAGTCTCTCAACATGAACAACCCTTTCTCTCAAATACATTCCTCCTCCCCTTAATTAGTACTTAGTAGCTAGACAACTGACCCACTAGAGCTCCCTTAGAAAGTCCAAAAATGGCTGCTCTCTTCAAAGGCTCCTACTCAATTTTCTTCAGCTTCATTATTTTCTCTTACTCCCACGTATTCACTGTCACTTGTACCGAGTTTGAAGTTGGGGGTAAAGCGGCTGGGTTGTCCCAACTTCAAAGAACGATGATCAAATTTATAACCAGTGGGCTTCCAAAAACAGAATGACACTGTTCGTAAGTACCACTTCTTCGTTTAATAACAAAAAAATCTCTCTTTAGAAATGGCATTGTCCTCCTTTTGCAATGCGTAGCAAGAAACATATAACATAAAATTCTTGTCCTCTGTTTTTGGTTTTTTTTTTTTTGTTGGGGGGGGGGGGGGGGGGGGGGGGAATTGTTTGTGCATTTTGTTTTCAAATACAAGAAAGACTCAGTGCTGGTGGTGACTGGAGGAATATAGAAAATGCAAACCTTCACGCCCCCTATTCTTCCCAAAAAACGGTGACACAGTCTTCAAATTTGACCGCCCTGGCTTATCTAGCGGGGTTAGTGGACACTTTGCCAAAGGGCAGAAAATGATCATCAAGGTCCTGGAAATGGAGACAGCCGCATTCCCATCCGTACCCGCAAATGAGAATGCAGCAAAATCGAATAATAAGGGTGGAGCTGCTCAGATGATTCCTTAGAGTAAAACTACATTGTCACTATTTGTTGCATCATTGCTATCCCTGCTTTTTGCTTGGTTCTGATGTGTTCCGACTTTAAGGTTTACTTTTGTCTGGGTCTAGTGTTGTTAGGAGATTAAGGTCTATCAGTTTAGTTGTGTTTCTGGTCACAACGGAGGAGGTGAAATTGGACTTTCATTTACTTTTTTTTTGTTAATTAGGACTTCATTTACTTGTTATTTTAAGTAATGGGTCATGACACCATTACTTTCTTGAGTTAGTATTTATTTTTTTTGACGAACTCCAAGTAGTTTGAAAAAAGTTATTTTTATATTATTGGATTAATTGTATGAAAATAGAAGGATTAATGTAATTTGTAACGGTAAAGTTACGATTTATAAGATTCCTTGAACATCTGGTAAAAGATTGACGAATATGAACTGGTAGTGATTTTCAAGATAATGAAAGAATATGATAAAGGGAAACTTTGATTTTGTATAAATAGATGAAGACCTATAGAAGATGCATTGTCTAGTTAGACAGTTTGACTAATTAATGCATTAATATGTTTAAAAACTTAGATTTATGATTGAAAAAACATAAAATCTAGTAATAAACCTTCCATCACACCAATGGGTATAGCCACATCTTTCATTTTGGGTCTTCTTATAAGCAACAAACAGGTAATTATGGCAAACAATAGTTAGATTCAAATCTTTGTTACGCGCAAATAGCTTCAGTAATACACATTAACAGAGTATTACATATAAGATTGATCGAGGGTTAGCTTGTGTAACTAGAATTTTTAATACATTTGGTATCTGAACTTATAGCCGAATAACCACTTTATTTTGCTTAATAAAGGCAAATCAAATAACCAAAACGTGCTGCTATTTAGCAGCAAGGGGGCTATCCACTGTTTACTTAGAACCAAATGTCAAACCACTCCATTTTGAGAATAGGAAAAACTACATGTTTTGAACCTTTAAATTTAAGTAAATATTTGATATAATTTGTTTGTGAAAATAACAAAAGTGTAAAAAATAAAGCATTCACAACATACATCCTGCGCAATCGTTCAAGTTAATCCTTTCTCCTTCCCTCTTTTCCCTTTCATTCATTTTCTATGCGAACTTATAAGCCTGGGACAACATTAAAGGTGAAGGGTAGGAACCCAGGACAGGAGAGTCAATTCCGGCATTGTTCCTTGCCTTGGCTGTTTCAAGCTGTGAAGAATATCATGTCGCATAAATTAGAAACACACAGTGAGGCTCGGTTTGGACCGTTTGGAGCATCCATTGACAAGCTGCTTTAGTTATTAGAATTTAACAACTGGGAAACATAGGACCGGAAACCAGCTAAATCATGCCAACTATTAAATTACAGTTAATGAATGTGCAAACCGATTTCCAGTCGAATGAAAAATTCTGTGAAACCTTGAATAATTTGATTTGACTAAGTTACAAAAACCATCTCACTACAAAAAAATCTGTCCTACCAAAACTTTAGTGTGGGTGTTTTTTTTTTTAAAAAAAAAAAAGAAAAAGGGGGGTGTCTACAGCACACCCACTGCACAAAGCCGTAACATACCTCCAGCTAGTGCCTTACAAATTGCCGCGTATCATCCACTTTTTTCTTTCCATAAGGATTGCTGTCACTGAATCCATGTTTGCTTCCTTCAACTTTACGCATTTTCTTCCTGTGCTTTGAAGCACTGCTGTCTATGCTTAGATTCACCTTCGGAGGCTTTGAAAAACAGAAAGAAGCAGCAACAGCCTGCTCAATTCCAGCAACTCAAACTATCACATTGTATTCTAGATGATTTACTATTTCAAAGGTCTAGAATTTCAATAACTAAAATATTTATCCACCACCAAATCATCAGTGGCGGCACAAACAAAGGTCATAAACAACATTGAATTTCCTTTTATTAATCAAGAGGAATAGTCAATATGTTATTCATCTTTTGGATGTGAGCCCTTCTTCAGTATCATATCTTAAGCACTAAAGATGAGAAATACCATTCAACTGATACCCTCTCTGTCTTTGTCCTATTATAAAATCTAGTTTTCCATGGACTTGGCTTCCGAAGCTTACTTGATATGATATACCCCCTTTAACTATGAATTCAGACACCAAATTGTTGTTTCCGTTTAATATTTTTTGTTTCAGTAAATTTGTTCTTGACTTCTCTTCACTCAACCATTATCGAATATTTAGATCAAAATGAAAGGAAAAGATAACAATTTCCAGAAGCACTAATCAAATCTAAACTTTTACCCTATCCCCACCCCACCGTTCCAACCAAGCTACACTCAGCTTTTGGATGGAGAAGTTTGCAGCCTTATAGAAGTTCCACAGTGAAAACTTGATAACAAAGTTTCAGAACCAAAACTCGTACCAACATAAATCTATGTATATATTAGTCGCTAGTACCACTTTCTTCAAGTTCACATAAGACCTGGGTTGATTCAGGCTTTGAATTTAACAGACATAGCTACCCATATACTTCTATCAATCATGAATATGATTGTAAAATGCGCAATGAAAGCTGTACCTGTATATCTAAGCGGTGAACATTGAAAATGTCCTTCATAGAGTGTGAATTATATGCTAATATATATGATCTGTAAGCCTCCTTAGCTGCCTTGTTCAAATAATAATTGTTTGCCACCAACTTCTCCTGAACAAATTCAAATAGTCCTTTGTAAGATAAGCTGAAGTAAATTACTATAATAGATAAGATAATAATTAAAACACGAAAATACACGACTGTACCAGGTGTGATTGTACATTTGCTAGCTTCTTTTCTTCATATGCATACTCTTTCACAGGGACCTTCGCTGCCTGAAATTAAGCATGAATTTGAAATCTTTATGATTTAGAAAAAGCTCATTCCTAGAAAAGAAAAGATAGTGGGGTCCTAGGGAAACTAGTAACCACTTCCTTCTGCTTGTCTTATATTCATGGCACAACATTCACATGGGGCATCCTTAACTAATCTATTTTGGTACTCTACTTCCTCAGATGAAGCAAATGCAAGCATTTAAAGAATCTATTTCAGCTATTTTATTTTCTTTACTTTTTTGCAAGGGAAACTGACCTTCAGATAGCGTAGAAATTGCAACTCTTCAGAAATAAGAAAAAGTAAAGCATTTCCTTTACCACCTTCTCCACGAGCTGTCCGACCAACCCTATGAATATATTCCTAGCACAGTATAGAGATAATATCAAACTCTGCATCAATGTATACAAATACCAAGAAACAAGTAAATATGGATAGCTTACTATAAATAAAGAAGAGGAAATACCTTGGGTTCATCAGGAGGATCATACTGCACAATCCAGTCCTGCAGTGAAAAAAAAAAGAGAAAAACTGATAATATTCCCCATGACTATTATTGAATTCCAGTAAACAGAATATTAATGCTGCATAAGAAAAACAAATCTACCACAGCTGGTATGTCAAGTCCACGAGCAGCAACATCAGTACAGAGCAAGATTCCCTTTTCTGCTTTGATGAAGTTAAAGAAAGTAGCTGTCCGTGTCTGCTGCTTTTGCTTTCCATGAATATTAAAGCACTCCACCTGAATGTAGTTGAGAAGGTCTGCATGGAATTTGACTGAGTTGCAAGAAGAGAAAAAGACCATCACTTTCTTTGAATGATATCTCTTTAAGAAGGAATAAAGCACAACAAATCGCTTGGCACAGGGAACAACAACATAGCCTTGCTGCAATCCTTCATTTGTGACCTACATTGATGAGGATCCTGTCACGTACCAAGATAATGCTGAAGAACAGACTCCAATGCTAATGTGGACATACCTTGTTTCTCCCATCGTCTACATCAATATAAATAGGTTGTGTCTGAAATGACAAGCGGGCAAGATCCTCAACCTGTAATGTTAAGGGGAAACATAGCTAAGAACGTGAGACAATCAAAAGCAACAAGGGTTTATCAAAAATCAACTCCTAGTACAGAAGTAAAACATGTTACATATTTAAATGAAAAAATTACCAAAGGCTAAAAGATAAACATTCTAAGATTGAGATTTTGTTTCCAATGAAGGGGCAAGATGGGGATTGAAAGTTGATGAACAAACCTTCTTTGTTTGCGTAGCTGAAAACAAAGCTGTTTGCCTATTCTGTGCAACAAGAAACAGATCAATTAGTCCAGAATATTATGTAGAATTGCATAACATAAAAGTTTCTAATTATATTTAATAACCACAAGTGGATCAAAAGGGAGATAGGGCAATTGTGTCCTCGCCTAGAACCAAGCTAGAGGCCACCAGTTTGGTCCAACACCTATAAACTACTTACAATCACGGAAAATCTTTTTAATCAGTGTACTCCAGCTAAAATAATCCCATCCAAGCAGAAGGCAATAGGGTTGGACACAATGCAATTTCATGACGGCATGCAACACATATATTTACCTTTGGTAGGATCTTGATAATCTGCTTCATTTCCTCCTCAAAATTTGCTTCCAATATCCTGTCAGCTTCATCAATCATAAGGCACTGCAAAACATGCATAAGTTCTGAGCAAGAAGGATAATTGTAATCTATTCTTCTACATGAATGCATGCATCTACTTCTATTTCAGATATCCAGATAAAAGAACCTGAAATCACAAGTCCCCATTCCAAAATTTAAAAGCAGGAAAGCCTCTAACACAAATAATAATAATAACAATAATAAGATTTGGTACTGATAGTGATGCATGCCCTGAAAATCAGCTGGCTTTACTTTATTTATTTTTAATATCTCCCCCAAATCTCTGTCAAAACAAGCAGGCGACAAGGGCAAGCAGTATTAGTAAGGGCATGTATAAAATGTTGGAAGATATGACGACTGGCTATCCCACTTCCAAAGCAGAAAAATACTTGATTAATCAACTGCAACTACATGTCTAGCAAGGAAAAGACTTAAAATAAATGGACGTTTTGTAGTCAAGCCTTATGTATGGAAAGGACTCCCACACAGACTATGGATTGACATAATATAGATGCTTAATTTACTGATGGACATTAAACAGTCAAAGAGCATTTTGAAGAATTTTTCTTCTTTTTTTAATTGGGTGGATAAAAACTCAAAAAGCATTAATCAAACATGCACTAGCTGTTTTTTATATTACTGGTGGATAGAATTAAACCAATACATATTATTTAAAAACATCATTAACATATATCAGCATGGCTTGCCAGTAGCAATAATGAAGTTTGTGCATGTTAAAATGCAATAAAGCACAGAAACAACTGTAAGAACAAATCTTAATTTACCTTCAAGTTTTTATATATGAATCCCTTTGTATTTTGAAGATGGTCGAGAAGACGACCAGGAGTTGCTACCAATAGATTTACCCCTTTAACAATTCGTTCAGCTTCTCCTTTTCTAGCTGCACCACCAATAACCAATCCAAGAGTTTGGGAGTGATACTTGAGAAGTTCCTTTGCTACAGCATGCGTCTAGCATAAGTGGTGAATTAGTAAATGAGGATAACAAAATTATAAAATACACAATAAATACAACATCAAATAGTAAGAAAAACAATGTTAATCAATCCAATGAAATCAAGAACTGCAAAAGAAAAAATCAAATTACTTCTTGCTGTATATAAGAGGCAGGAGAGAGGAATAAACTGCAACTGTGGGACCATTCCAGTTGGTAAGGTACTAATTCATCAGTACAGTTTATGATTGCAACTACTAGATGCGAAAAGAAAAGTCGGCGAAGGGAAACTATGAGCAATATTTTGTACCTGTATTGCAAGCTCCCTGGTAGGGCATATGACAACAACACCCGTTCCATTACGGGGAGTGAATTGAACATTGTACAACAGCTCCACAGCAGGTATTAGAAAAGCAAGAGTTTTTCCAGAACCTGTCCTTGCAGCACCAAGAACATCTTTTCCACTCAGAAGTGGTGGGATTGCTCTCGATTGAATCTGCATTTGCCTTATAGAATCAATTCCAATGCATGCTATACCATGACGCACAAATGTAAAAGCTAGTGCATGTTTTGCCTCTTGAAAGAAAAAATTTTATGTACAAAATCACAACAAATACAAGATTAATTAATATATCCGCTTATAAATTTGATTACCAAATGAAACTCAATTTATAATAAAATCCTTTAATTAAAAATTTACACAACAAAATAAAAAACCAAAAAAGACTATTACATGTTTAGAATTATGTAATCAGAAGCCACTCAAATTACTAAACCCATATCCCTATACTCAGCATCAATTAATTACAGATAATGAAGGACGCTCTTGAAAACCTGCAGACCAAAAGAATGCGATGGACTGAAGAAAGCAAGATTATTAAGAATGGGATTTCAAATTTGTAAAAGTGCAGAATGTATTGGTTAAGGAAAATGATGATGAATTCGAATAAACCAGAAGACAGAAATACAGACAGCAACAGGGATGTCAATTGAAGAATAACTTCGGTGGAAAGTTAACTGGCAAATGATGATAAATCAGAACAAGGTGCCTCAGGAGGCAAGACAAATGAGAGAAGGAGAGCAAGGAACTTCACTCTGAGAGCAATAGATTCCCCAGGGATAAGAGACATTTAAGTAATAGTAAGAATTTAACAGTTTTCGATTGTCAAAATCTTCTCAGGATCTCTCTTTTCATTTCAAGTAGGCAAACTGATCATACAGAGATTCGTCCAACGGATGGAACTTGGAAGTTGTGAAAACAGTTTTTTTTTTTTTTTTGGTAGTGGAAGGATAAAGTATGATATACCGAGAACTCAAATTCAACTTTAAATACGGGATTTATCTTGAAACGCATGATTAGGAACTTTAGTTCATAACTCACAAATTATATGAAGCCCTCACAACTCTATTACCCAATGCTCACTTCTCCATTCCGAAGCCTAAATCTAAACACCAGACAAGGAAGCAACGAATGATGAAAAGTCAATAACCAAAAGCAATGAACTCTGATGTATTTCGATTCAAGTACTAACAAGGACAAAGAACACAAAACTGTACCTGAGTCATATGCTGGAATCCCATATCCATAATGGCCTTAAAAGTAGGTTCAGATAATCCCAGAGAATCAAAAGAAACAGTGCTCATAATTCCAGACCCACCGTTCTTCACCTTTCTCTGTTCCTTCTCCTCCTTTTCCTCCTCTTCACCATCATCATTATCATCACCGCCCTTTTCACCTTCAATTTTTCCTTCCCCTCTCTTCACCTTCTCATCCTTTTGCTTCTTCTTTTTCTTTTTCTTGTCCTCAACAGCTTCCCCTTCTTCTGCTACTCCAGCTTCTTCCTCCTCATAGTCGTCTGTCTCCTCGGGCTGTGATTGCTCCTCCGTCGCAGCTTTGCGAGGTCTTTTCCTTTTGCGCTTCTTTTTCTTAGTTTCGTCCTCATGCGAAGCGTGATGATTGTCTTCTGGTTCCGCCATAACTAATGCTGGTCCGAAAGCTCTTGTTTTTGTGATTCCAGTTCGCACCAGACAACCAACGACTTATACCCCTTTCTTCTGTCGCTCTCCTGCACTTTCTATACGAGCTGCAACACTCCCTGCGTTTCAGGCTATCGTTAAACCCTAGTACCCGAACACCACTGCTTTTCTGTTATTTTTCCGTTTTCTGATGGTTGGTTCTTGGTTGGGGCCCTTGGGAGGAATCCCTCGGGCCAAGACCAGGGTCCAGGTTCATTTGGAAACTGGGCTAGTCCTCTATAAGCCGACTTACGCTCGATTGGGTTTATCACGGCCTTGCCTTCCTAGCCCGACTCATCTCTCCTCTTATTGGGTCACCAGTGAATTCATACTTCACGTTTTTTATTCTTATGACCCAAAAATAAAATAAAACAAATGAAAAAGAAAGGTAGGGGAAAAAAAATTGGTTCTACAGTTCCAATAATAGAATTTATTCAATTTGAGAGTCTTCGGATACATTCAATTTTACTATATTAAATGAAAGTGTGGGTTGATTCAATTAATAAACCCCTCTATAGTGACCAAAATAATTTGGATTAAAATCTAATTTTATTAGAAAATTGAAGATTATTAAGAAATAAGCGTGTGAGCCATATTATAGACCCGAAAATTCACAAATAATGACACGTGGAAAATAGTTAATTTTGGACCGTTGATGTCAAATGTCATGATTTTATTCATAGCATTTTAATGCAGAATTGCATTGACACATTCCTTACGCACCTAAAATTACACATGCTGATCTTCGTTCAACCTCCAAAAGGGTGCAGCTTTTTATTTCTTCGAGATTTGATGGGGATTGCTTACCCCGGAGTTATTAAGCACTAGTTTTGTTTTTAGTTTTGTTTTTATTTTCGATTGTATCCCAAAAAGAAAATGATGCATGCAATTCTTAATAAAAAAAAAAAAATACACATATACAAATGGAAATCATTAAAAAAAATCCAATTATTGGCAACGAATTTTGTGTTTGGTGTTGCTAAATATTGAAAGTGGAAGTGGTGAGTGATTATTAGGAATGAATGTGTTATGCATAAATATATTTTATATATATTTTTGATACATGAGGTAGTTTGAACCAGGAAAGGGGAGTGAAGATGGAGAGGTTCAAACCATGTAACTTGTCCCCAAATAATTACTTTCTTATATTTTTATCTCCACTTAAAAAAAATATAAATAATAAATGGTGTGTGCAACTATGCATTGATGGGCATTAAAATGCATTGAGCTATCTCAATGATGATCTTATTGTGGGGAAAACAAAAGAAGCTATTCTACATGAATCATTGCTTGTCTTTAATCATTGACACTTATTACATGGCATGAAGAAGACATTGTACAGCAGACTGCATGACCATTAAGGGAAAAAAAATAAAAAAACTAAGAAAAAAAGGGTAATTATGAAGTACTCCACTGGCAAATGCATAAAATTCTCAATTTGATTGCCCTGTCTCATGTCCTTCCTTTGAAGGCAATTTGCTGAATTTGCTCACAGCCTTCATCATAATTCATCTGTTTAATTATCTTCCACTCACAAACCAAAAGCGATAGGGTGGTTAGATGACATTTTAAAGGGGAAAAAAAAGAAGCATTTATGTAATTTTTTATTTTTCTCATTATTTATATTTCTTCTTAAAATGGACAAGGATTTTTTTGTAGTTGAAGAGTGATTTGGGAAAGAAAAGATATAGTAGTTAAAGAGTAATAGAATAAGAGAGGAAAAATGTAGAGACTTACTAAAGAATCTCTTTATTCTTATAAATATAATTAAAATTATTATATATACCTAATTACATGCCATTCAAATCTCTTAGAAATTATATTTTGTAATTTATGACAATTACAAAAAATTTAAATATATTATTTCATGAGCAATACTATTATCACATAAAATTAAACACGAGATTTTTGTTTGAATCCCATATGAATATTATGTGTCTACTAAATTTTTGTTAAGGTCTTAAAAAATTATTTGTTTATTAAGACTAAAAAGTTATAAATAAAACAGAAAAAGAGTTGAGAGGATAAAAAATAAAAGGAAAAAAAAAGAAAAACAGTGTTTGGTAATAAAGGCCCACCAGATAACCAAGTGGCAATCAATGGATCATTATGGCCCACCAAAAAAGCAAATTTTATTTTAATTCTCTTTTTTTTTTCCCCTTTATTAGTTACCGTTTTTCATTACTTGGTCGGTTAAGATAGGGTGACATTAAAGCGTCATGGATTAACATTTATTTTTTAATTGGTACATTTGATTAAATATTTGATGATAGCCCAATCAAATTGATGGTTACTTACAATACACAGTTTCAGGTTCACCTAATCATGCAATCACGTGTATTGTTTGCCTTCTAAGTCAAATTACTCAATAACACCCTTCAATACCCTCATTTAGGTAAAATACAGTATTTTCTAAAAAATTAAAACAAATAGAAAAAAAAGAGAAGGTTGCTAGTTTAAACAGTTCGTTTCTTTTGAGGATAACAGTTGAAGACAAGACATTTGGTTAAAGTGAAACAGCTATCTATGTTTGTCATCATTCATCCATGAGGCCCAGAAGACCAAGTCAACTGATGGGAAAAGTCAGTCATCCATCTGTACCGTTCGTTTCGATTACCACTTTACTAGCCAGCTTGATGTGTTGCCTGGATCTGGATTCGTTGCTGGGAGTCTGGGACCAACAAGAGGATATAATTTAGGAGAGAGAAAGATTCTATCTTTAGGATTTTGTTATTTTATACATTGAATTATATTAAATATTAATTTAAAAATATTTAAATTACAAATTTTATAAATTTAACACCTCATCTTAATTTTATAAAATATTAATAAAAAATATAATTAAAGTTATCAAAATTTACAATCCAACAGCTGATCCAAATTTCACCCATTTCTTGTGATGCACCTTAGCTGCACCGTATCCATCACTCCAGCTTCACCTGCTGAATAAGAAAATATGTGTTGAATTTCTCATATTCCAAAAGAAATGGATTATCGTGTATTAGGATATTTTCAAGTGGACCCCACAATTCTCCATAGGTAACGGTTGGAGGGGTGACATTTTGACCGTTGTATACAAAAAAGTATTCAAATTTTTATTATGTTAAACTATTGAACCAATGGCCCTCAACATTTCTCTTCTTTCACTTCACTTCCTTAGGGTTTGTACGGAGTTCAGCTGATGTTAGGTGTGGAATGAGCAGAAAACGGAGTTTCAATATCACTCTTTCAAAATCAGATTTTCCCCGCTTTGCTTGTAGTAATCGATTCCCTCCCAAATCGAAGTCTGGGATTTGCAAAATTTAAGTTCCGAATCAGATAGAATCCTACTCTTTCTTCTTCTTCCATTGGGACAATCTTCTGCACTCTGTTCGGCTTCTTCCTTGGTTGTATCGCTGTTCACTTCACTAAAGGTTCAAAAGGGGCCTCCATTTGACTCTGCAGTGAGATTTTGGGGCTTTTCCTGGTCAAGTTTGGAACTTTGTGGATTATTACGCAGGGCCTGCAGCTGGTTCAGCTGAAAATTTTTCTGGGCATGTTTGGATAGTGAGGGAAATTTAGAATGCCAGTTTCAACTCGGTCTCAGATCATCAACCAGGTTCAAAATGAACCGAACCCAGAACAGAGAATTAGAACCAGGGTAAATCAAGAAGATACTAATACGAAGACCCTTCCACTGAGAAATCCGCACCATAGGCTGAAGGAGAAGTTGAAAGCGCTTAATCTTTTGTACGAGCAGCAAAAGCAAGCCTCTGCAGCTCTCAAGAACTCGTCTTTGAGGCCCGAACTCGAAGAGTCAAGGTTCACTACCCACCCGAGCATCGAGCTTCTTGGCGGTTCAACTAAGAAAGAAGAGAAGGATCCGAAGCAGGACAATGTGATGCGAGAGAACACAATGCCTAATTCGACCATTACAAGAACATATGTGTTACCTCAACCGCCCATGGAGGACGCCAAGGAAAACTTCGTAACGGGGACTGATCGAATTGTTGGATTTTCGTGCCCAAGAAAGGCCACGATTTCAACCACGGTCGCTCGGAAACTTTCGATGGGGACTGTGATGCCGCAATCAGAGGTAAAACGGAACGGAGGGACTCAGAATGTGCAAGAATCTGAGAAAATGGAAGGCATATCGGAGAGGCCCAGCAAGATTGGGAGTCGGATTCTTGTGTTTGTGAGGCTTAGGCCAATGGCCAATAAGGAAAAGGAAGCGGGTTCTCGGAGCTGTGTCAGAATTGTGAATCGGCGTGACGTTTATCTGACAGAATTTGCCAACGAGAACGATTATTTGAGGCTGCATAGGCTTCGTGGACGGCATTTCACCTTCGATGCTTCGTTTCCAGATTCGGCTGCTCAACAGGAAGTATACTTCACAACGTGAGTTCTTAATATTTTGAACTGAAAAATCTTACCTTCATAGTAGAAGCACTGCTGTTTTATGCAAGATATGGTTGAAGTTGTTATTCATGAGCTGGATTAGTTTTAAAAGTTGAATTAGGCTGCTTAATTTGATATAAGCAATTTCCACTTTTTCCCCTAGCATTATAAGCTTCTGATCGTTTTGAGCGTTGCCGTATTCTTATTCTTCAATTTCTTGTGAGTTTGACCCTGTTACTAGTACCAAACAAGAAATATAGTAGCATTAAAACCAATTTTCATGCTGCAAGGATCGGTTTATAGGACATAATTGTCAAATCTAATTGATAAAAGATAGACGAGGATTGTTATTGTCGTCCAAATTTAAATCCATCCACTTCAAATTTGCTTCTTCCCTTGTAAAAACTTTGAAGACATGGCGTTTGATCAGTCCACACTTTTTGTGAATTACCAAATCGCATAGTCCCCATTAAAAGAAAGACAAATAGCACTAAGGCTACCTACTCAAATTTTCCATGCTTTTGAATTTTCAGCAATCCTATTGCTCATGCAATCAGAGTTATATTTGACAGAAAGGTACATTGACTTTAAATTTACAGAACCTCAGAGCTTGTGGAAGGAGTTCTGCAAGGGAGGAATGGATCAGTATTCTGTTATGGTGCCACAGGAGCTGGAAAAACATACACAATGCTTGGTACAGTCGAGAATCCGGGGGTGATGGTTTTGGCAATTAAGGATCTTTTCAGTAAAATCAGGCAGCGAAGTTGTGATGGAAACCATGTGGTTCATTTATCCTATCTTGAGGTTTACAATGAAACTGTGAGGGATTTGCTTTCCCCTGGAAGGCCTCTGGTCCTTAGAGAAGATAAACAGGTCTGCAGCCTACTTACTTATCCTCTTTTACACTACACACACACATAACAGAATTGTTAAAGAGAAAAATCTACTGAGCTTCCCTTGCATCTGAGTCCTTATGGCATGTATTGTTTGGATGTTCCAGAAGTAGGGTGTGCCGCTTGTTATACTAATCAGGTGTTTAATAGGTGGAAAATGGATTTGTTAAAAGTTGTGATGAGATTTGCTGGTTAGAAGAGCTAAAATCTGCAATTTTTCATTTTTCCCTCTGAATTCATTATATGCCTTTAA
Organism: Dicorynia guianensis; assembly: GCA_037013595.1. Taxonomy (NCBI): domain Eukaryota; kingdom Viridiplantae; phylum Streptophyta; class Magnoliopsida; order Fabales; family Fabaceae; genus Dicorynia; species Dicorynia guianensis. The sequence continues at coordinate 27,980,044 of JASUAB010000015.1, forward strand.
TACTAACTCTTGGAAGATTTCTGATGAACATTCTCCAATCATATTACAGGGGATTGTGGCAGCTGGTCTTACACAGTATAGAGCTTATTCTACAGATGAAGTATTAATCTACTCCCATTTAGTTAAACTAGAAGTTGGGACAGCCATTTGAACCTTCATTTAACCTTTTCTTTTTTTTTTTTTTTTTGCTTTCTCTGTTTTTTCCAGGTAATGGCACTGCTTCAACAAGGAAATCAGAACCGAACCACTGAACCAACTCGTGCAAATGAGACTTCTTCACGTTCCCATGCTATTTTGCAGGTGAGTGTAAAAATGTATGCTGTAAGATGAAAGGATTCTTTAAATGTCGTGAGTGCAACATGTGCTTCTTACTAAACACATCCACGATATTTACATTCAGGTTGTGGTTGAATTCCGAGTTAGAGATGCTACAATGAATATCATCAACCGAGTAGGCAAGCTCTCACTGATAGATCTTGCAGGGTCAGAGAGAGCTCTTGCCACAGATCAAAGAACTATTAGATCACTCGAGGGTGCAAATATAAATCGATCTCTTCTTGCACTAAGTAGTTGCATTAATGCTCTTGTAGAGGGAAAGAAACACATACCATACCGGAATTCTAAACTCACTCAACTTCTCAAGGATTCATTAGGAGGAGCTTGTAACACTGTCATGATTGCCAACATCAGCCCTAGTAATCTCTCATTTGGTGAAACCCAGAATACCCTTCATTGGGCTGACAGAGCCAAGGAGATTCGAACAAAGGTTAAATCCTCTTACCATTTCAAGCTTTCACTGACATAGTATGCATACTGATAAGTGATAAGTGTTATGGAACTCCCTCAACTTCCAAGCTTTTAAAGATAATTGAAGAGACTGCTGCATGCAACTTTCTGCTTCTTCACTTTCTAGCTTTTGCAGATGCTACATTCTCTTTTTTCAAATCAATTCAACTTATTATTATTATTAATTTGTTTTTGCTATAATGCACAGAATCCCCCTGAACTTTAGGTTAATTTTAAAAAATCCTCCTAAATTTTAAAAGTTTTCAAATGACCCTTTTGAAATATGAAAATTTTTTAAAACATTCTCTTCCGTCAAGTTTTTTATCAAGATTTGGATGTTTTTTAGTTAACCTCCAATTTGACCCGATAAAAAGACAAAAATACCCTTCAAATGCACATAAATTTTCAAAATCTACCATAAATGCAAAAGAAGAAAACCTAGTGTAGATTTGTAATTTAGGTTTAGGGTTTTAGGATTTAGGGTTTAGGGCTTAGGGTTTAGGGCTTAGGGTTTTAGGATTTAGGGCTTAGGGTTTAGGGTTTAGGGTTTAGGATTTAGGGCTTAGGTTTTAGGATTTAGGGTTTAGGGCTTAGGGTTTAGGATTTAGGGTTTAGAGTTTAGGGTTTAGAGGTTTAGGGTTTAGGGGTTTAGGGTTTAGGGTTTAGGGCTTAGGACTTAGGGTTTAAGATATAGGGTTTAGGGTTTTAGGATTTAGGGTTTAGGGTTTAGGGTTTAGGGCTTAGGGTTTAGGATATATAGGGTTTAGGGTTTAGGTTTTAGAGTTTTAGGGTTTAGGGTTTAGGATTTAGGGTTTAGAGTTTAGGGTTTAGGGTTTAGGGCTTAGGGTTTAGGATATAGGGTTTAGGGCTTAGGGTTTAGGGTTTAGAGTTTAGGGCTTAGGGTTTAGGATATAGGGTTTAGGGCTTAGGGTTTTGGGTTTTAGGATTTAGGGTTTAGGGTTTAGAGTTAGGGGTTTAGGGTTTAGGGCTTAGGGTTTAGGGTTTTAGGATTTGGGGTTTAGGATTTAGAGTTTAGGGGTTTAGGGTATAGAGTTTAGGGTTTAGGGTTTAGGATTTAGGGTTTGGGGTTTAAGACTTAGGGTTTAGGATATAGGGTTTAGGATTTAGGGTTTAGAGTTTAGGGTTTAGGGTTTAGAGTTTAGGGCTTAGGGTTTAGGGTTTAGGATTTAGGGTTTAGAGTTTAGGGGTTTAGGGCTTAGGGTTTAGGGTTTAGAGTTTAGGGGTTTAGGGCTTAGGGTTTAGGGTTTAGGGTTTTAGGATTTAGGGTTTAGGGTTTAGAGTTAGGGGTTTAGGGTTTAGGACTTAGGATATAGGGTTTAGGGCTTAAGGTTTAGGGTTTAGGGTTTTAGGATTTAGGGTTTAGGTTTTAGAGTTTAGGATTTAGGGTTTAGGGCTTAGGGTTTAGGGCTTAGGGTTTAGGATATAGGGTTTAGGGCTTAGGGTTTAGGGTTTTAGGATTTAGGATTAGGGTTTAGGGTTTTAGGGTTTAGGGTTAGGGGTTTAGAGTTAGGGGTTTAGGGCTTAGGTTTTAGGATTTAGGGTTTAGGGCTTAGGGCTTAGGATTTAGGTTTTAGAGTTTTAGGGTTTTAGGATTTAGGGTTTAGAGTTTAGGATTTAGGGTTTAGGGTTTAGAGTTTAGGGGTTTAGGGCTTAGGGTTTAGGATATAGGGTTTAGGGCTTAGGGTTTAGGGCTTAGGGTTTAGGATTTTAGGATTTAGGGTTTAGGTTTTAGGGTTTAGAGTTAGGGATTTAGGGTTTAGGGCTTAGGATATATGGTTTTAGGATTTAGGTTTTAGGGTTTAGAGTTTAGGGTTTAAGTTTAGGGGTTTACGGTTTAGAGTTTAGGATTTAGGGTTTAGGATTTAGGGTTTGGGGTTTAGGGCTTAGGGTTTAGGGTTTAGGGTTTAGAGTTTAGGGGTTTAGGTTTAGGGTTTAGAGGTTAGGGTTAGGGCTTAGGGTTTAGAGTTTTAGGATTTTAGGGTTTAGGGTTTAGGTTTAATGTTAAAACTCCAAAATTTTACTGTTCACTGCCTTCTTCAATTTCTCAACTTTACAATAAAGGTCATTTTTGTTATTTTCTTAAATTTTGACGGAAAACTTGACGAAATGAGTTATTTAAAAAATTTTCATAATTCAAGAGGGTCATTTGAAAACTTTAAAAGTTCAGGAGGATTTTTTAAAATCGACCAAAAGTTCAGGGGAATTCTGTATATTTTAAACCTATACATATTCACAAACTACTCTGATGCTGGTGACAATAGGTCAACCACTGACTTTGATTTTCTGTAATTTTATTCGTATCTTCTAATTCAAATTCTTTCAATCGATTTGAAATTCATTATGGTCCAGTGAACCACAAGCTACAAGCTAATAATGTTCAATAATCTAATCTGTTTTATGTGGATACAGGAATGTGATGCAAATGATGATCTATTGCCAGTACCTGAGACAGAAACAGACCAATCAAAGCTGGTGCTTGAGTTGCAGAAGGAAAATCGCGAACTAAGAACGCAGATAGCACGGCAGCAACAGAAACTTTTGATACTGGAAGCACAGTCTTTGGCTGCAAACTCCTCCCCAACGCCACCTTCAGCTAGATCCCTTTTGACTCCTCCAACTTCTGCCCAACAAAATGAAAAACGAAAGCCCAGATCCTCTTTCTTAGCTGGAACTTGTTTCACTCCAGAATCGAAGAAAAAGGCAGCTGAGGTAGCTGTTAGAACGCTTCAAAGGAATGTGAAAGCACTGGAGGCAGAGATAGAGAGGATGAAAAAAGATCATAGTTTACAGCTGAAGCAAAAAGATGATCTTATTCGTGAGCTTTCACAAAAGGGTGGAAAACAAGCAGTAGCGGAATGTGGAGTGGGGAAGAGGGTAATAACCAGGGCTAACCTAAGGTCAAAGGAGTCGAACACTGGTGAGTTGAAGAGCCCAAGGCATCGTTTTCGATCACCTGCCCCAACTGCTAAGAAACGAAGCTTTTGGGACATAACTACAGCTAATAGCCCAACAGTTACTACATTGAACGGAAGAAAAACCAGAAGCCATGTCATTTCTGAACCTAATGCAGCTCCATCCATGCTTCTTCAGGTACACATAAATGAACATAAGCATATAAGTGATCTCTCCTTTAAGGTTCAATTGAGGTCATTCTTAATTGAAGTCCCATGTACCCTTGAAAAAGTTGAATGGCCTCTCAGTAATATTTGCCATTATACGCATATGGGTTTCTTTCTTCTGTAACTGATACAGCTTGCTTATCCTTGTTTCTGGTTTGTGTTAATGCTTGGACCCCAAATCGTCAATTACGTTATTCAGCCGGGTTTTGCTCGGCAAAAGGCCAATATCTGAGGTGGTATAGGAGACAGTGGAAGAGGAAGAGCAGGGCCAGAAGCCCCCAGAACACAGGGAAGCCGTGGATTTTCTAGACCCTGATCTCCTGCTAATGTGCTCTATATGGTAGACCTGGTGGTTCCACACGGGAGAGAAATCATAGCGCCGTCGGCGGGTTCCATAAATGACGGACGATCACATTATGGAATGTAGTGTGGGTGCAAATGCCTTGCAAAGAAAATTGTTTTCAATGACTCACATGTAGGAGTTATTTTTATTGTTCTCGAAATGTAAACATAAGTGTTTCGACAATAATAAGTTAACTAATTGAATGTCATTAGTGATTTTTTAAAATCAGTTTATTAAACTTGAAAAAGTATATAATTATTTTTAGGTGTCAAATATTGCATTTTTTTTTTTAGTGCTTAATATGTTTACATTCCTACTAGGCTCTTTTTAGCAAGGAGGACCGAGGACGTGAGACATTCTCTTGAGAAATCTTACATGCAAACTATCTTCTAAAGTGACTTAGGGAATGTTTGAAAATGTTCTAATTTTTTTATTTTTAAACTATATTCTATAAAAAAATTCTTAGAGTTATTTTTAAGAATAAAAATATAATAAAATTTGTTTGACAAATTTTAATTTGAGAATAAATTTTAAAAAAATTAAAAAATTCGATAGGTTTATTTTTGTATTGTGTTGATAATAACTTTAATTTTATAAAAAAGAGTGGTGAAAAGTTTAGAGATAAAGTGATAGGAAATCAAAACAAGAAAGACTTGAGTCGGTTCCTTATGTAATGCATTAGAAAAAATCTAAAGTTCAAATCATAAAAGAAAGCAGTGGCATGTCTTTCGATTTTAATCCAAAACCCCCACTATTTTATCCTCCTTCAATTCATCCAAAACACCCTCAACACGCTTACCATCGATCCCATCAAACTTCTGTGCAATATCCAACTTTCGGAACTCATCAAATTTTCAACAAAAGTCCTTCAATCTAGTATGATATTGCCATTACTCAATCTTCCGCCACACCTTACCCCTTTTGACCCAAACCAATTCGTCCCTTTGCAAATCCCCCACCTTGTACCAATGGGCAGCAAGGAGAAGCAAGAAGACAGAAATCGAGCAGCAAGGAGATGGACTGAAATGAGAGAATGCACTGTGTAGACGATATTTGTGGAGTTTGCAACATTTACACATTTTGCCGTTAATGAAAACTTGTACTGATGGGGTGCTTTACGTGTTTTCATTAGAAAACAAAGAACATCCAATAAAAACATGTACAGGTTGTTCTTATTTTCCTATTTTAAAAATAAGTTTAGGAGTAATAGTTTTCAAAAACTGTTAATTAAAAATAACATATCAAACAAGTTTTTTTATCTTAGTATTTTCAAAAACACCAAAACTGTTCTTCAGAATAATTTCCAAACAGACTCTTAAATTGGGGATCTGAATCCCTTGTAGTCAAACCGACTTCAATTATAAGGTAATTTAAAAGAAAAGAAAATAGTTCTGAAATTGTTGAAAAATAAAAAAAATGTGTTTTATTATAAATACTGAATATTTGCTATTCTCTAAATATTGCTTAAAATTATCAAAGTTGGGTTCCCAACCTCTCATATTGGTTACCCAATCTATTATCTATATACATATCAACTTCTCCATAGGTGTGGTGAAAATGAATTTAGATTATGTCTTTGGTATTTTTTATTTATCTTTCTTTAATTTATATGAAAATATATTTTATAAACCTCACTTTTTTTATTAACTTTTTCTTTTTCTTAATTTTATATTTATATTTTTTTTACTTTTTTTTAACCTTTAAATTCTCTAAAAACAGAGGATCCATATTCTAGTGAAACTTGACTTTCCAATGATATTTATGCAAAAATTGAATTTTACAAATAAGTTCATAATCTCTAACACCTATTTTGAGTTCTCAAGATAAAATGGTTACTAGCACTTTAAGAATCCAATCCAAAGTTTATATTTACAATTTAATATTCACTTTAAGACTTCCACTCCATTTGGTAATTTGCTTAAAATACATAAAGTTGAACAACCACTCTAAGTAATTATCGGTTATTAAACAAGAATAACCATTATTAATGAAACAAGTACTTTGTATTGTTCGGCATTAATAATTTTGTAAGTGTATTTTCTTTTAATTCTAAGATACATACTCACAAGGCTTTTTTTTTAATTTTAAAATTATTTATTGTTAAATTATCTTTTTTCAAACTATTTAAATTTTTAGTTTATAATGAAAATAGCACCTTACTGGCATGAAAATATGTCCATATGTGCAGGGGACTTTGTGCAGAAAAAGACACGTAAATTTGTAATTTATTTTTTGAACAAATGACTGTGCTTGTTTTAGCCATTGCTCAGCATATTGAAACAGAAACAGCTAGTGTATGGTGAAGTGGAAGCATGTCACATTCTCGCTGAAAGCAAATTTGCTTCAACTTAACCCTCCACTGTGTTTTCCTTTCTTTTCATTCAGTCGAGTCCTTAGTAATCTGGTGCCTGGGTCTAGCAGGGCCCTGTCATGATAACCAAGGCCTACTCTGAAAATTTGGGAACCCACGTCTTCATTTCCCACTGGAATCTTTCCAGGAAATCCACTATTTGATCTGGCCATTCAAGTAGGCCCCAAAAAGCACCAAGCCCAGAGGAAACATGTGGGTGTCCTTGGTTATTTTTTTTGGAAGAATGACATGTGGTTGTCTAGATGCCTCGTGGTTACCCCCATTCTGATGAAAGTAAGCATACAAACAAGCTTTGTACTATGGAACAGTCTGAGTTGGTTCTGCATTTATAGCTTCATTCATATTTCATAATGACATGCAACCCCACCTACAAAGGATGGGCAGACGTGCTTTCATCGGTCTATTTTTTCTTTAAGTTCAGCCAGTTAGCCACTATGGTTAATGGCTAAATGACAAGTATATGAGCAACAAGACCACATAGACCCTACAATTAAGAATGGGTAATGATATTCATACCAACTAAAATAATATAAATTTTATACAATTTTTTATCGTCTCCTTCCTTAAAAAAAATTGTTTCAGGTTATACTTCTATTATACACATTTTTTTGTGCAAATAGAATTATCCTTAAGAATAGAGCAAGAGTTAAATACTCACGAATAAAATTATTATTAATAGATTGATTAAATTCTATAATTTAAGATGTAAAATTTAATATATTTAATAATTTAAAATTTTTAATTGATAATTAATAAAATTCTGTTTATAAAAATAACATAACCCTTTAAAATAAACCTTCAAGTTGGAATTTGTGATGGCTTATGGAGATGTTTAAGGACAATCTTAATGCACTCTTCCAAATTCTTCTTTATCTTTGTTCAGTGGTGGGTTGGAGGGGAGGGGGAGGGGCGCTGGTGCACTAATTAAAGCAATAAAGCAGTGGCCTTTATGTGCACAATGAACCTTTGAAGAATGATGACTAGATGATCAAAACATTGGTTTTGGTGAAAGAAATCTTGACAAATTAATTTTGTCCTAGCTGTAAGCCACATATTCTCCTCTTCACCCTCTTTATCTCTGAGAAGTTGCTGGGAAATTATAGGAAATTTGAAAGCCTGAAAACTAGGAGAAGGGAAACGGAAAAGGGTGAACATTATTATGGCCAAATTATCCAGGTAAAGGGTTTTTCTTTTTGGGGGCAATGGTCACTTAGGTTAACCGTGGTGGGATATAGTCTATCAAGCAGCACAAACTACTATGAGTCAAATAAACTGCTGAGAGTGTGAATGTTACAGATTTGAATCAAGCATGCAATAGAAAAGCAGTCAACTAGAGGAAAAGCTAATGGCCAAGTGTATAAACAAAGGAAAAGATAACGTCTCCTGTCAGTAACCAGTTATGGATTTTCTCTTTTTTATATTGCTTTGGATGACTTCTATGATTAGGGTTGAACAAAATTTCTTGGGATCATTTCATATATACATATTTGTGCATCAAAAGCAATGATTGGAACGATCTTTGCTTTTAGACCGAACCCTGAAATTTTGTGGGATTTAAAAGGATCCCAACTAAACATGGAAAGAAGGGCCTCAGAAGGAAACAAATGAAAGGGCACCGAATGAAGTTATCACCTAACAGATATAGAAGGGGGAGGGATAAAGTAGTGCATTCGGCATTTACAAAAAAAAAAAAAAAAAAAGTGTGCATTCGGCAATCTTTCCCCACACGAGAGTAGAGAAAATGCCATTTCCAGAATCTATACTAGCAGAACTGACATGTTAGAATCCAAATGAAAGAAGTGCATGATTTTATCTGCGATGCTATTAGTTTATTGTAACCTGCCAGTGTTAGGCTGTGCAGCCCATGAAAAGAGACACAAGGTCAGAATTCAAAGGATTGGTATATTGTTTTCATTATAATTGTGCTCACTGAGATTAATCTTTAAAACAACAATCAAAAGTTGAAGCAGCGCTTCAATTATGGGGATTCTTGAATCCCCAAGCAAATAAGCACATGTATTGAGACAGGAAAAAAAAGCAAGGGGGTGTAAAGTGAAAAGAAGACAATCCACCATTTGGACTAAAATCAAGATCGGATGATGAAATTGGTAAAGTTAATCATCCAAAATAAACATGTGAAGACAATCATGATTTGCCATAACGTCCGTGTCTGATCACTAATTAAAGGATTGGAAAGAAAAACTATACATATACACCTTTCATGACCCATCCATCATCACGCTGTAAAGTATTTGTTACCGACCATTTCCCCCCTTTTCTGACTGCCTACCCACCTACTCTAACAGAAAACAGTAAGCCCCCTTCCTGTACATTCTAAAAGCAGAGAAAAAAAAAGGAAAAAGAAAAATCCGGAGAGGATGACTAGGAATCCATCTTCATGATTGAAGAGCTAAACAAGTAGTATATCATTAACCTACTGTTTCAAAATCCACAGAGAAGAACAAAAAGGGAAGGGACTAAACAGAACTTCCAAGGCGGCTAGACTCTTAGCAAATAAATGCTGAGCTCAGGAGCTCCATTGCTGTCAGGATTCATCATGTAGAAAGCCTCAGAGTCTCTGGAACCAACAATTCTCTCAAACTTGGCCCTCATATACATGAGTTCTCCATCAGATCCTGCTTCAGCTCCTCCATGCCCTGGCAAAACCCCTGCTCCCATTGAAATTGGCTCCACGGCTTTAAGGATGTCCCACTCTTTTGGTCCACACTCTCTTCTGGTAGCAAATCCACACTTCTTGCCATTGCAGTAAGTCCTCCACACAGGCTCTTCTAGTAATCTCACAGCTTTCTTCTCTTCTTCCTTCTCTTTATCACATTCCAGAGCAATTCGAACCAACCCAGATGCCATTTCACGAACCAAACCACTAATGGGGGTTGCAAGCTCAATCAAGAAGGCGGGTTGGGATGTGGGGTCCTTTTGAATTGCGAAATGTACATGCCTACGTCGATGCCCGAAGAGAGTGCCTACCACTCGAGGACCAAGACCAAAGGGTAGATTTGAACGCTGCTTACCAAATACACTAAGAACAGATCTAAGCCTGGAAATTGCGACTGCCTGCAGCCTCCTCCTTGTTGCTGCCTGTGTAGTAGCAGCAGTTGCTGGTGCCTCCGGAGCAATCACCTTGTCATCCTCCTTTACCTCTTCGTCACTGATATTTGAAATGGATTTGGAAGAGGGAACTTCACCATCTTCATTTCCAACCTTCTTTGTCCAGTGGAAGTGCCTCTTTGAGAAGTCTTGAGAGCTTTTAGCCATGACTGTCTTCATCTGAGAATGAAGATCAAAGAGCTGGCTGCTACTTAAAAATAGCTGGGAGAGACAGAGAGAGAAAGAATCTGGTTTCTTCTTCTTTTAATGGATAAGTGGGGAGAATTGGATTTAATTGATTAATTGTTTCTAGCCATTTGATGTAGTGCAAGAGAGTCCTGACAAAAGAAACATAGGCAGTCCCACCAGATGATATAGGAAATCAGACAGAGAGAGACTAGGATAGAGTGTATTTTCAATATTAGAAAAGAAAGGAATCTCAGGAGACAATGTGTTTGTAGTTTCACTTTCTTATGGGGCCGGGAGAGAGGGATTGTGTCTCCAAAAATATAAAAGGTGTAGAGGGATGGTGCCTTGACTAACTCTTTTGACTTGATGCCCAAAACGGTTAAAAAGGTAAGAGATAAAGCCAACACGAACAAATGCAAAGCTATCACTGTAGAAACTCGACATGCCCTCAGCACACGCGTCTGCATCCATGTCTTCTAGTGCAAAGGTTCACCGTGTTGACATCAGATTAAGAGGGGGAATGTTCCGTGGCATCCCACTTCAGGAGAAGAAATTTTTATGAGAAAAAAATTATAAAGAATATAAAAATATATAAAATTAATACACAAAATTTATATATAGCTATACATTACCCTATCAAGAGTTACTGCATTCTCGCGGCTTATGTTGGGTGCAGAGTCTACATTATTTACCCAAACCTGCGATCTGACGCGTCATTATTAATGGGCCCCACCACGAATTCTCTATTCCATTAGTCAGCAAGAGAGTGACACTCGGTAGAATGGTCTTCTGGAATCCATCTTATTCAACTTCTTCACTTACCGCGAGATTTTGGGTCGAAATCAGATGGCATTCCAGTGTACATAATAATCTGAGGAAGGAAATTCCCCGAGGCCGGAAGCCGGAAGCTTTCTCTGTATCGCCAATTTTATCGTTCCAACTTTATACGTCCGTGAGGCTAATGGAATATGCTTTCTTGCTCAAATGCATTTCCCGTTTGCATTATGGCTTCACGCAGGCTATTATGTTAATAACAATAAAAACATGACAAAAAAATTAGAGGAACACCATTGTAAACACATCAAATTGCATTAACTCTATCGCTATTCTTAAAATAGAGATAACACTGTTAGCAGGTTGTAAGATGCAATCATGCAACAGCTAAATGAAATAATTACACGTAATTCTAAATAGAGGTATGTTTTGATGAACTCTCACTAATTACATCAACTTAACAAATATGGATTCATAGATATAATACAAATGGAGAGCACACCCGCATAGGCCAGCGAACCAGTGAATGGTTTTTGTACATAAACGAGCTACTTAGAAGCACAGACTGACGAGTCTGAGATGCCTGCCCGTGCTCCACGAAAATAAATGGTCCTAAAGTTAGCTCTCTAAACTTGGTCAGCATCTGGCTGCTTGGAAGCAATGGCCCCACCGTTCATTCTAGCCCGTGCCTCTGCAAACATCCTTTGTTGCTCTACTAATGCTTCTTCCTCGGTCATCTCAGCCCCATTACTCCACTTGCCACCTTTTAACGAGTCCTGCTGGAAGGTAACCAAAAATCAATCAGAAAATAATTTTCTTTTCTCCATGTCAAACTGTAAAAAACAGTAACTGGTTCAGTATACACTTCCAGATTAACTAACCAGAAATACACCTCAAGGAGAGTGGCCAGTAGTTACACATATGAGAGAAGCAGAAAGGCAAGGGATGAATGGCCAACAACCAAGAATGATGTAATAAAATCCAGACCATTCATAAACTCTATTTATATAAGATAAAAAGCCAGACCACGATATCATCAGCAATTCACCATGATATCAAGGACACACCTAATTATTTGCTTTAAAATCTCATTGGCATCCCAGTTTAAGTTCAAAAGGAATCTAACTCCACAAGATAGGTGGACTTAAACAACAAGATTTCTAAGGTGACATTGATTTTGACAAATATTAGCAGCTTCGGCTGTGTTCTCAGGCAGCAATCAGCATACAGATAACACCCAGTGGACAGTTTTACCAGTTTAACCAACAAATCAAGTTCCCTCTTATTATTTCATCTGAGAAGAAAAGGGGGCAGGGGGTGGGGAATGGTCAGGTCACCAGGCCAATGGTGTCTTTCCAGGGTATTTACCTATAGGAGACCATTTCCACGGGGAAACAACCAAGGGGCCCAAGATGGGAACCCACATTTGACTGGCTTGGGCCCTTCTTAAAGGAAAATCCAAGATTGCCTGCAGGCGCTCCCTTAAGACAGTTCACCCTTATTCTGACCCCAGGTTTAATTCAGCTCCAGCTAAGAAGGTTAAGAGACAATCAGAAGAAAGCTAAAAAATGGTTCACTGAGGGAAACTCCACATTTTCATGGACTGTTGATGATAGTGTTCACCCATAAAGAGAGAGGGATAATTAGAAGAGTGATTCTGTTAAGTTGTCTTATATCAATCTACCAATTCAATATGCACAAGAGGCATTAAAACTAAACAATTACCATGGTCTCATGCTTGTGTTGTTCATATGCTGCATAAACTTCCTCGATGTACTCACCAAATCCAAGAACCTGAAGAAATACAAGTGCAAGTCAATAAACAAACACATATTGGAGAATTTTATAAACACCAAATTCTCCCATTTTTGACAACTTCACTCCTACGAATACTTGCAAAAGCAGTAGAGAAACCTCGGTACACTAAAATAAAAAAATGCTATAGCAGTGAAGACACATTGATATAATCAATCATCAACTATTTTCAGGAAACCAAAAACAAAGTCTTCTAAAAGAAAGGCCACTAACTACCTCAGCTCAAGTATGAAGGACTACCATATAAGTTTACACATTCCACTCTCTAAAAAGCAGGGGACAGCCTTTAGAATAAAACTGAAAGAAACAAGGACAGTCTAACGAGGAACTCAGGCATAGGCTTTCCAAACTGCAAAAACCGTGAACAGATCTCATTGCAGATAACAATGAGACGAATTGGTGGGTGTATCATTTTCCAATTAAGACATATAAACGCCTTTTTGCATATCAGTGGTTAAAGAGAAGAAAGAATGAAATAGTAATCCAATCAACACAGCTTCCTTCAACTGAACCAAACCAATGAGACTTGTTACCCAATGTCATTTCTCAAAACCAAACATACCATATCCCAATGTCAACAGGCTCCCATTCAACTGAATAATATTATTCAATACATGACCACTTATAATCATGGGCTGCCACAACGGTTACCAAATTCAGCCACCATAGTAAATTCTAATTGCTATGGAAGCCAATTCTATTGCTCATATGTTAATAAAGTTGAGGCAAAGTAGATGATCACAGAACCAAATCATGGTAATGTGAATCATTTACCCTCCCAAACTGCAACCTACTACGATTAGCCATCAAATCACAACTTAGAGAATAAAAAAAGAACAAAGAATAACAGCGATTTTACAAATTAAAATTACATGCGCATGCATCAAATCACATCTTTGGTTAAATGGTATATCCGAAAATTTGGTTTTGGATAGAAGTTTATGGCGTCGTTTGATCCATGTAGCCGACCCCACCTAGTGGGAAAAGGCTTGGTTTGTTGTTGTATGCATAAAACACCTGTACGACAGAGATGAAATTTCAAAAAGAAAAATGAAATCCAGCATTTCCAAGGAAAGACCAGTAGAAACACTAAGACATATAGAGTAACAGGATCTACATGCAGGACTTGAAAGATAGATTGGGTGCATAAATACCCCTAAAGCCTTCAATACATGCTCTGGTGCAATTGTCCGTTTCTCCTCTCTGCTACAGACTTCATTGGACTCGGATGAGACGAGGTTTATAAACTCTACAACAAGATCAGCCAACAAAAATACATTCAGTAATGAGGGAATACGAAGAGTCAAAGTCATGAATCAACCACCACAATGAAAGCCTAAATGTCACAATTTAAACAACAAAAAACTTTTTCAGAGTTAATTAGCATGCTAATATAGGGAAGATACACAAGCAGCCAATGTAAGAAGTATATCACAAGGTTAAAATTGTAATAGGTGACAAGAATTATGGATTATTTCTCACAAACGACATTATTTGATTAACCAGCTAGCTCTATAAAGAGCCCATCAAGTGAGGTCTATCGATTTAATGTGATTCAGATAAAGATCCCTTGCTGGCCTTTTACTTGCATTGACACACAATAATTCTATCATACTATAACTGAAACTTATAGTATAGAAACTTGGGGTGATGTGTTCAAATCAGAAGATGTGATAAAGTTTCTAAACAATCCTATCCATCAATACAATTTAATCGATAACCAATTGAACAAGTAAAGATAAAAATTATTCAATTTTAATAACTGTGTACCTTTATTTCATAAATTTACACAAAAGTCCCATAAATTCATTTTTAGCAAAAGGCATCAGTTTTAGGATTTAGGATTTAGGATTTAGGATTTAATTTTAGAGTTAGGTTTTAGGGTTTAGCTTTCAAGTTTAGGGTATGCCATGACATGTTTAGGATTTAGGGTTTATGTTTTAGTTTTAGGGTTTAGGATTTAGTCTAGGTTTGTGGTTCAGTTTGAGTTTGGGATTTAGGATTTAGTTATAGAGTTATGGGTTAGAGTTTAGTTTTAGAATTTAGGGTTTAGTTTTAGGGTTTGGGATTTAGGGCTTAGGTTTAGAATTTGAGGTTTCAGTTTAGTTTTAGGGTTTGTGGTTTAGGATTTAGTTTTAAGGTTTGTGGTTTAGGGTTTACAAATTTGTTCAAGAGAATATTAAATTATGAAATTTTTATGGGTTAAAATAGAAATTGTAGATATTATGATTACTTGATAACATGTCAATGTATACACATGTAGTAAATTTGTCAAACACCATCTCTAAGCATAGGTACTTTGAAAAGTACTAGAAGTATGGTAGAAACCGTCATAAATTTAATGTGATTCAGATAAAGATCTCTTGCTGGCCTTCATCTAAGACACACGCTATATCTATTTGAGAATAACTAGTCCTCCTATCATGCAAAAGAATGAAGTTAGCCCCGTTGATTAGTCAGTTTTCAAGAGAGTGAAGAGAAGGTCTTCCGGCCAATATTAGGCACACTAATAATTGGTTCATTCCTTGCCATGTTTATGATTGAATACTCCTGTACTGAGGTACAGTCCTATGCATACATAACCTACACATCTGAACAATGGAAGCTAAATTAAGGGAGAAAGTATCAGATGAAAATACAGTAGCATGTTCATTTGTTCATGGGCAACCAAAATCTATGCTCAACTTTAGACACTACAATTACAGCACCATTCAGTACAGAAAAATATCTAATACATGCTCAAACAAACCAAGGAGAAGTGACCATAAAGATTAAGGAGTAAATAGGGTAACAAAATGAAATGGAGAAATTAAAAAATCTCCAGGGACAAAAGACTAGGATAATTATTGTTTAAACATGTGACAATGGCAATGATATTACCAAAAAGTTGCATAACAGTTCTCACCTACACAACACTCAATCAATAGATCTTGAGCATCCCGTGCAACACGTACATCCGGAGGTAACATCTCTTTAATAATTTTTGTCATAGTTGCTGGCACAAATTTGTAACTCCTCCCAATAAGTTATCAAAATCATGATGATTGGAGAAAAAAAAAGAATCATTTGGGCCTCAAGTCCATATGGAATTGAAGGAAGCATATAATATTTTGTTTAATAATTAGCAAAATTATATCAATTTCAACCATGCAGAAGAATAGATAATGTCAGACAGCCAAAAGAAGGCCTGTCTTGATTTCAGACCCATATGACACTTTTAACTTCCCATAATATTGAAAACATCATCCAGAACACATCAAATATAACTTGAAAAGATAAGACTTTCAGTCAATGCTACAAAGCTCCTGAGGCTAAGTGAGCTAAGTGAAAAATCAAAAATCTATACCTAGCAAGTACCATTAACCAGAAACAAGCCTTCTGTCTTTCTAATGACTCCAGAAACAAGCCTTCTGTCTTTCTAATGACTTCACTCAAATACACTTTCAAGTCGAAACAAGGATATTTATTTCGGTGAAAAACATATTAATCAAACATGGCACCTGAGTCACGGATAACTTTCTGCTCAAATCAAAACAATGGCGTCCCAGTACAATAACAATCGTGTACCAACAACTGTAAAACTAAGGTGATAGGAAAACATTACAAATCATTACGTTTGGCCTTTTGGAACAGTCAAGGTGTAGTAGATTCAAGGCAGTCTTAATTCTTAGGTATAATTGTATAAACCCTGAAAATAAAAATATATTTGCGTCTTCCGTGATTTGATTTCACTGTTCCCAAGTCATCTTATTCATCAAACTCACCTGGTATGTGAAAAAATATACATGCACAACCTTATCAAAACACAATATGATTTAGAAACATACATAATTTACCAACGCAAATAACAAATTGAGTTCAAGGATGCCTAGTCTACTATCAAATAGCTATGCAATCAAATTCATCAATTGGAAAAAAAAATGAAAAAGTGCACGTACCTTTAGGAAGCGAAGCATCTTCTTTTGATTTGCCAACGATATCCATCGGCTCCATCGTTTGACCTTGAATCCATTATTGGAACAATTAATATATACACATAAAAAATTAATCACAGATCTGAAACACAGCGAGGAATAAGGAGGAACTACGAGCGGACTCACCGATTTACCGGGTCGAATCGAGGAGGAAGAAGAACCTGAATCTGTCAACGAGAAGATGGATGACACGTCAACCGATCGAAGATCCGAGTTGCAGGAAGATCAGGAGGCGGAGAAGGGAGGACATGGCTGTTATATGGACTTATCAGGGAAGGACGTGATGGTCTCACAGCATAAGAGAACAAGCTCCCGCTCGTATGCGATTAGGGCAACACCAGAGCGCGTTGAAGTTAGCTTTCGTTCACGCGCTGATTGGGGGCGTCCCTTCCTAACGTCGGACCCAGTTGGGCGCTTCCAGAAGAGAGTGGGGGAGCGTCCAATCGACGCACTAGGGAGCCTCGGTTTTTGTTTACTTTGCTTGGCGAGAAGGTAAGACTTAAAAGAGACCGAACTACAAAGTATTTGATTAAATTATTATTTTATAATATAAAATTTATATTATTAAAGATAAATATTATAGATTAAATAATAAAATTTAATAAATTTAAATGAATATTATATAAAAACTGAAAAAAAAAACTTTTCCTTATAATATTTTGTGGTTTAATCGTCCATGAATAATCTTATCAGAATTAAAGAGGCTCACAATTTGTACCGTCAAAGCGATCGACGAATTGATTAAAAAAAAAAAAAAAGTGTACCATAGAAATCAAAGCAATTTAGATAACAGTGATACTATTATTAATTATTTCATAATAATTTGCAATAAAAGTACAAGTATATATAAATTTTATATTATATATATATTTTTAAAAAAATGTTTCACTTTGTATGTAAGAGAGTATACACTCCCTTGCGTATAAAGAATATTTTTCAAAATTTTTATTCTTTTTATAAAAGATTTTAATGTATATTAATTTTATCTTATTTATTTATTTTTATATATTAGTATTTATTCTTTTATATATTATAATATAATATAAAAATTATTATTTTAAAATTTATTTAGTAAACGATTTTGTTAAAATTTTAAATACTTTAAAACTTATCAAATCTTATCTTGTTTTGCTCATAAATTAATTTGAGTAATAAATTTTATAACTTATCTCATCATCAAATGTTTCCTTTTATTCATGTTGTCAAAACATTTGAAAAAACTTTTACGTGGTTTTATTTTTACTTAAGAATATATAAATTATTAAATTTATCCAATTTTATAAAAAAATTATAAAATTTAACTAATTTAAAAATTCATTTAATAGTGTGAATAATAATTAAATATGTTATTGAAAAAAACTAGATAGTGTTCATAATTGCAATTCAATAAACAACAACTAGTGATCATAGTTAGAACCTACTTTAAATTAAAAAACTTAAACTAAATATGAAAAAAATTAATTTATTTACATATTTCAACTTTTGTGAACCCATTATATATGATACAACTCAATTAATAAAAATTTACACAACAAAATTATAAATATAAAAAAATATAAAAAAGCGAGAAGCATACCTAAAAGTCAGCTAAAAATATTGATTTATGTTTAAATTAAAGAATTTAAATTATTAAATTATAATAAAAAAATTAATTTTAAGAAGTTAGAGTGAGATAAAAAAATGATATATAACTATTTGAAGTAAAAAGTTTGTTTGCGATAAAAATGAAGATAAAATGTTTATATTACTACTGAATATGTGGGCCCTTTTTTTTAGTTTTGTATACTACTTTTAATTTTTGAGTTAAATATTTAACAAGTATTGTATTATTGTGAGTTTAATAATTTGAAAAATAGCTTTTAATTTAATAATTTTATGAATTAATTTTGAAAAATTTATAATAATTTTAAAACAAAAATTCTACCTTCTAGCATGTTAGAAAAAAAATCTTATCAAAAGTTTTTTTGGGATAAGAAATTTTTTTGGAAGTACGAACTAAGGTCATTCGATTTTTTTGCCTTTATTTTATTTTAATTTTAATAATTTTATATTTATTTTTCTATAATTTATATTAAAATATATATTATAAATCTGATTTTTTAATTAATTTTTTTAACCTATCTTTTTCTTATTCTGTTCCAAGGCTGAGGATCCAGTTTTCTTTACTAAAATTAGCTAATGAACCTACATATAATTTTATTTAAATAAATTTTTCAATAATTTATTTTTTACCTATCAAATATAAATATTTATAAATTATAAAAATATCATTTTTTAGTATAACAATATTAATGTACATAACGCGAGTCACATATAAACAGAGACAATTTTAAAGAGTGAATTTTAAATCCAAATTAATTTTTTTGGATATATGAGAAGATTCGAACAGAGTTTGAATCAACTGTACTGCTCCCAAATGAACATATTCAAATTAATTTTGACACTGGGAGTTCATGATCTAAACCTTTTAAACCCCAAACCTTAAATCCTAAAACTTTAAACTTCAAACCTCAAATTCTAAACCCTTAAAACCTAAACCCCAAACCTCAAATCCTAAACCTAAATCCCAAACCTTAACCCCAAACTCAAAATCTTAAAACTCTAAACCTTAAACCCCAAACCCTAAAACCCTAAGCCATAAACCCCAACCCTTAAACCCTAAACTCTAAACCTTAAACTCCAAACCCTAAACCCTAAACTCAACCCTAAAATCCTAAACCCTATATCCTAATCCCTAAATCCTAAACCCTATATCTTAAACCCCAAACCTTAAATCTCAAACCCTTAACCCTAAACTCCAAACCCCAAACCCTAAACCCTAAATCCTAAACCCTAAACCTCAAGCCCAAAACCTTAAATCCTAAATCATAAACTTCAAACCCTAAACCCTAAACCCCAAATCTTAAACCCTAAAATCCTAAGCTCTAAACTTTTAAATCCTAAAATTCTTAACCCTAAACCCTAAATGTTAAACTTTAAACCCAAAACCTTAAACTTTAAAATCCTAAAATCCTAGACCCTAAAATATTAAACTCAGACCTTTAACCGTAAATTGTAAAAATTGTAACCCTAAACCCTAAATGTAGATTAACCCCAAAATAAAAAATCCTAGACCCTAAACCCTAAATCCTAAAACTTTAAACCCTAAACTCTAAAATCCTAAATCTTAAATGCTAGGGTTTTTAAGGTTTTATGATTTTAGGGTTTAGGGTTTTATAGCCAAATCCTAAACCTAAAACCTAAGCCTTTAATCTTAAACTCTAAAATTCTTAAGCCCCCTAACCCCTAACACTAAATCCTAAACCCAAATCCTTCACCCCTAAAACCCTAATCACTTAAATCCCTAAAACCTAAAACCCTAAAATGCCTAACCCTAAATCTTAAAATTTAAGACCCTAAAATGTTAAAAGTCAAACCCTAAAAGTTGAACCCCTAAATCCTCCAACCCAAAACCTTAAAATCCTTAAACCTAAACCCTAAAACTCTAGATCTTAAACCCTCAATTTAAAACCTTAAAGTTTAAATCTTAAACCCTAAAGTTTAAATCATCTAAAACCCTTAACCATAATTCTCACACTTTTGTGAACCCAGGGTATCCTCTAGCCGAAGTTCAGAGACTAATCCCTTTCAATCCTACTACTGTAAAGACAAACATCACTCCTGTGCAACAATCTTGAAATCATGACTTGACTAAAAATATTGATGAAAATGAAAGTGTGAAACTAAATTGGGGGTAGAAGTTGAAATTGTTGAAAGGCCAATTGACCTTTACAAGGTATTGTTTGGTGAATTGTATCGTCTGTGTGAGTTTCTATTAGATATACGCAAACAATTTGCAATCAATACCTCATTGGCTTTGCAATTATACTGTCCTTACATATTTTTATTAGTCATTTCTGAGGAAAAAAAAATGAAAAGAAACTCTGATGGATTATCTATCAAAAACAATATTCTGTTTCATCATTCAGTCTCATTTGGATTTATCAGCCTCTAGAAAGGGAACAAAAACTAATTTGACTGCTATAATCTATTCTCAGTCGTTGTAATTATAGTTCCATGCACTTCAACCTTTTTGATTTGACGTTTTGCTTATTCATAGCTTTCCAAATATAGGTGACTTTTATGCTATCTCTTCAAATTTTGGCAGTAAAATTACCCATAATGTGGAATAACTGTAGTGTTAGGAATGGCCCTTCCCAAAAAAAATAATGAGAAGTGATTGGAAAATCTTACTTCTATCCTTAATTACTAGAAAGAGGTTGTGATGGCTGATAAGTTTACCCTTAACTTTGTGCCTTCTATTTTATTGTGAATTCTAATTGTTTTTGGAGCTTGCCAAAAGTTGTGTCATGTTTGCCATGATAATTTTTGATGAATAATTAAAAAAATAGGAAATTGATTAAACCTGATTGCTGATACAATCTGTAATTTTCATTTTTATAGATAATTATCAGTATAGGTATTGATGATTAGATTGAAATTACTGACACTATTGCTAAAGATAATTAAGAACCTCAGCAATGATTGGAAAACCTTACTCCTATCCATAATTGCTAGAAAGAGGTTGTGATGGCTGATAAGTTTCCCCTTAACTTTGTGCCTTCTATTTTATTGTGAATTCTAGTTGTTTATGGAGCTTGCCAAAAGCTGTGTCATGTTTGCCATGATAATTTTTGATGAATATCCAAAAAAATAGGAAATTGATTAAACCTTATTACTGATACAATTTGTAATTTTCATTTTTATAGGTAATTATCATCATAGGTATGGATGATTAGATTGAAATTACTGACACTATTGCTGAAGATAATTAAGAACCTCAGCCATGATTATTATAAATCTTATGACATCTTTATTGTCATTAATTAATATCTTTTTGACATCGAAACATTCTGCTTATATATAGTTAGTACTTCATTTGAATGCTTTTCAACCATTTTTCACTTGTTAAAGCTATTATCTCATTGCATGTTTGCTGTCTTTCTTATCTGTGACCGTATAAGATTTCGGGGCTGCTATTCATGACACTCGTATTGGTTCTCAAGTATCCTTGCATGTAAATCTAGAGAATTTTCATGCTCTTTTAAATTTTATATATTTATATGTTGTTTCATCAACAAGCCACATGTAATTTATTTTTTGTTGATAAGCTATTTTCTTTGATGATTCAAATCATGAAGTGGAAGACTTTAATATTAACATAGTGGAGAATAAAAAGAAAATAAATTGAAGTAGATAATACAACATTGAGCGATTTAATTGCTGGTGACTTTTCTAGAATCTTTGGGTTTAGAATTAGGGACAGAGGTTCCTCCTGATTGCCTTGTCTTACACAATATGAGGTGTCCTGTTCCTGGGAAGGAAACTTGTAATGTAGATGCAAGAACTAATATCTTGAAGGTTGAAAATATCGGGGATACCTTAAATCAGGGTTTGACTCAAGCTCATGAATCATGCCATTGCTGATGAGGTTTGCTTCCTAAAAGGGAACACCATATATGAAAATATGCTTGAAAGTGTTAGTAGCAAAATCAAGAACTAACAAATTTTTAGGTTGAGGGCTAGATTTAGAGTTTTAGGATTTTTAGGTTCTAGGGATTTAGGGTTTAAGATTTTTAGGGTTTAGGACTAAGTTTTAAGGTTTATGATTTTGAGGGATTTAGGGTTAAAAGTTTAGGATTTTAGGCTCTAAGATTTAAGGTTTTAGGATCAAGGGTCCAGGGTTTGAGGGGTTAGGGTTTAATGTTTGGTAATGTTTGGGAATTTAGGGTTTAGAGTTTAGGGTTAACCATTTGAGAGTTTGGGGTTTTAGGATTAGGGTGAGAGCTTTTAGGATTTAACGTTTTACAGTTTAAAATTTAGGGCTTTAAGGGTTTAAGGTTAGGTTTAAGGTTAGGCTTTTAGGGTTTAAGGTTAGGATTAGGATTTTTGATTTAGGGTTTAGGGTTTAATAAACAAATCCTAATCTTAAACCCTAAAGCCAACCCTAAACCTTAAACACCCTAACCCTAAACCCTAAACCTAAGCCTTATATCTTAAACCAAAAACACTAAAAGCTTAATCCTAAAATTCTAGACCCTAAACTTTAAACCCCTAAGCCTTTAGGGTTAGGATTTTAGGGTTTAGTAGACAAATCTTAACTTTAAACCCTAAACCCTAAACACCCAAATCCTAAACCTTAAAATTCTAAAAGCTTATCTCTAAATCCCTAAATTCTAAACTCTGAATCCTAAACCTCAAAATACTATACCTTAAACTCTCTAAGGTTTTAAGGCTTTAGAGTTTTAAGGTTTATAGTTTAGGGCTAGGGTATAAGATTTTTGGGTTTTATGATTTAATAGACAAATCATAAACCTTAAATTTTAAATCCTAAAATCTTAAATTCTAGATCCTAAACCCTAAATCATTAAACTCAAACCTTTTAACCCTAAATCTTAAACCCTAAAAACCCTAACCCTAGCTTAACGTTAAAAATCCTAAAATCCTAGACTGCAAATCCTAAATTCTAAATTCTCAAACCCTAGACTCTAAACCCTTAACCCTAAATTTCCTAAACCTAAAACTCTAGAGTCTTTAAGGTTTTATGATTTTAGGGTTTTATACCCAAATCTTAATCCTAAAGCTTAAAGCTTAAATCTTAAACTCTAAAAACCCTAGCACTAAATCCTAGACCCAAATCGTTCAACCCTAAAATCCTAAACCCTTAAATCCCAAAAACTTAAAACCTGAAAAAGCTTAACCCTAAATCTTAAAATTCAAGACCCGAAAACCTCAAAAGTCAAGCTCTAAATAGTTTAACCCTTAAATCCTACAACCCAAAACCTTAAAATCCTTAAACGTAAACCCTAAAACTTTAGATGCTAAACTTTGAACTCTAAAACTTTAAAGTTTAAATCTTAAACCTTAAAACTTAAACCATCTAAAATCCTAAACAATTCTTAAACTTTTTTTTTTTGTGAACCTAAGGTATTTTCCAGTCGAAAGTCGGAGACTAATTCCCTTCGATATTTAAACTTTAAATACCAAATGTATGTTTTTATTTTTTGAAAACAAAAACCAAATATATTTTCTATAATATAAAAATTTTCAAAAAAATTATTTTTGATAAAAAATTTAAATAAAAATAAAACTATTTTTATAAACCAAACATCAAACTTCTTATTTTCAGTGTTCCGTTGCATGAATTGTTTTCATGGCCAACCAGTCATTTCTCATAACCTCCGCTCCATTTGTGTTGGGGTTCGTCAACATGCATTCTGAGAGAAGAAAGGAGCATCAGAGATTGACCTTGTATGGTGGCGCAGCGAACCCCTTCAAATAGAACCTCTTGAGTTTTTTCCCGAGAAAAAAGGGGGTCTTGTTAACGTTACCAGTTGAGAAAAATGCGTTTATTTTCAGTAAAACAAATATAAAGACAACTGTTATGCAAATTTAACAAGTTAATGTAATAGTCAATGAAAAAGTAAGCACAAGTGTTAATTCCAATCAGGTATGGACCCTTATGCAAGTGTTGTGTTGAATTTTGTATAATTCTGTGTAAATTGTATACATATTTTACAATAATAAAATGCCAAAAACAAAAGGCATTCGGAGTTTAGGATTTGCCCAGAGTATGGTGGAATTGATTTGGATTTCTTTTTTTTATTTTGGAAAATTTTTATTTATTTTTAAATATATACTGTGAATTTAACTTTTTTTAATTGTTTTTTATTTTTTACTGTACCTCAATATTTAATCTTTAAAGATAAAAAAATCTCATTACATGATAGGGTATGTCTGCCACAAGTTTTTCAAGTTTAAAAATGTTCAGCCACTCAAAGCGATACATTGTATGTATTTTTTTTTTTTTTTGATATATTGTACATTGTGGGGGAGGGGGGAATCGAGCCTGGGGTTGAAATTGTGGCTCGATACCACTGAGCCAACGCTCAAGTGGCATACATTGTATGTATTTTCACCATATAAATATTGCACAATACATTATCAATATACTAATAGGAAACCTTTCTGATTTTTTTTGGTAAACGAAACGTTTCCTATTTGACCTTGAGTAATTCTTGTAGAGCTAATTAACATGCAATTGGTATATTCCTAATCCTGAAACAAGGGCCAGCTGGAACTTTTGCTCTGTAAATTATGGGAGCTTCTAGAAGGTTCAAAAAAGACAAGATTTGAATTAGCATAATGGGGGGTCCTTTAATTCCTTCCCATTGCCTTTCTGGCGGTGCCTGGGGAGAGGGCGTGTTGCCTTGTTGGCATTAAATCATGGCCGTCCAATCAATCATATACTGTGCTCGGAAAGTGGTAGGTGTCATATGTGACGTTGCTTCCTTTGTCTGTCTGTGTTTGTTTGTCTGCGCCAATGGGCAATAGGTATTGGCGGCCAAGGCTGAGACGTTAGAGCTGTGCCTGTATCACAAAAAAACATGGGGTCTACCTTATGATCCGCTGAGCTCGTGACCACGACATAAATACCAAGGACACCAAACTCGGCTAAACGGAATGGCTACAACTACAAGAGGCGAGTGAAATGGAACACAGCAAGTGAGGAACAGAGCAAGACCCATAGGTAGGCATTTAAATACCTATTCTCTATTTTTTTTAAGTGATTAATTTAGGAAGAGGAGAAGTTTTTTTATTATAAAATCAAAGTAAATTAGTGATAATTTACTTCTGAAAAATTGTAACCGAGCATAAAATGAAACCATTGCTTGTCTGCCAAAGACGAAGTTCGATGTTCTCCCAAAAAAAAAAATAACTGTGACCAACTCAAACGATTTTTTTTTTTAAGTTAAAATATACATAATATTTTTAAATTTTAAGTCGATTTTAAACAATTTTTTTAAACTTTAAAAGTTTTCAAATAATTTTTATCAATTATAAAAAATGTGTAAAAAAATTTTTCCATCAAATTTTGAATAATCTATCAATTTAACCAAATAAAAAGACTAAAATACCTTTAAAATATACTTAAATTTTTATAATATGTCACAATCCATTAAAAGACAAAATTTTTAAAATAAATAATTTATAAATTAAATTAGTTGAACCCATGATCAAGCCTACGTTAGATTTTTTTGCATCAAACTAGGTCTATCTCATGATAAGGTGTGTTGTTTGTAAATTTTATCTTTTGATAAATTATGATGGATTATGAAAATTTAAGTATATTTTAAAGATATTTTAATCTTTTTATTTAATCAAAATGACAGAATATCTAAAATTTGATAAAAAATTTAACGGAAGAAATTTTTTATATATTTTTTATAATTAAAAAAATTATTTAAAATTTTTTTAAAATTAACTTAAAATTTAAAAAAATTTTATATATTTTAACTTTTTTTTTATAGCACTTTTTTACTTTTGTTCGATTAATGCCGGTGTGCCACTGAGTGGATGCCGTTTGGTGTTTGCTTCGATGGCTGCTTCCGAAGGGCAACCAATTCTGAGAGTTTAGCAGAAACAAAAAGGGTTTGGAAAGAGTCATTTCGCTTAGCTGCCACATAACACAACTGCTAAATCTCTCTAAAGTTTAAAATTTTAAATTATAAATTTTAAAATTTATATTTAAAATTTTAAAATTATAAAACTCTAAAATATAAATTTAAACTTTAAAGTCATATATCTCAAAATTTAAAATCTTAATTTATAAACTCTTAAATATTAAATACTAAATTTTATATTCTAAAATCTTAATAAACAAGTTTAGAGTAAGTTTTTATGATTTTAAAATTTATTATTTAGTAGATATGGATTTAGTGGTTTAAGACGTGAATTTTAGGATTTTGTATTATAAGTTTAAGTTTTAAGATATTGAGTTAAGAAATTTTTAAGGTTTATGGTTTATTTGAAAGTATGAGCATTACAGTTTGAGTTATTTTGAAGCACACTCATTTAATTTATAAAATGAATTTTTTTTTTTAAAAAATCAAATGGTCATTCAAAAAAGTCATATATATATATAAGTAATTATCTGTAAGTCACATAATTATTTATTATTTAATAATATATAAATAGAAAAGAAATATATTTATATTTTTTTTTGTAATTAAAGTAAAAGCATATGTTTACCAAATTTTATAATTGAAATGATATAATAATTAAAAGAATGTGCTTACATTTTTTTCTCCTACTTCTATTAATAACAATACAATCTTACTATTTTATAAAATTATTTATTAAAAATTTTAAATTATTAAATTTATTTAGTACACAAAATCAAAAGTTTGTAAATGTAATGAGAAGGCGCAATGAAGAAGCTACAAGCCTACAAACATTAACTTAAGCAAAATGATAATTTAACATGTAAATATTTTACAAAGCTTGTAGGTGAAGATAGAAAACGTTTGAAGGGAAAAAGAAAATATTAAAAATATATAAAATTATTATATGTAAATATCAATACAACACATAAATAAAAGAAAAATAATAATTATATACAGAGATACTTTACAATCTAAATACAATTTTTTGTAAAGAATGTTTTTTTATACTTTTTATTAAATTTTAAGAAAAAGTTTTAATTATTTTTATGAGAGATAATAATTAAATTATATATTTTCTCATTATACAATTATCATTTCTTTAAAAAAAATTTGATGAGTGTCTCCCGGATTGGCAAAGAAAGACAGAACAAAATATTCACACTAGAGTAATTATAGGCTTACACAGAATTCGTCCGTATTGTGTGTACACCTACTAATAAAATTTATAAAGAATTAATGCGTTTTGCACAATCTCAAAAATTTGTTCTTAGGCATAGCTATAGTTAGTACAGTCGTGGGGGGACCGAACATGACTCCTTACATTAACAGTGGAGTATTGATGTTTATAGAAACTGAAACAGTATAAATTTTACATAATTTATTTTTTAGTTTTCTCTCTTCTGAATTAATGTTTTGGCTATATACAATTAGAATTATCCTTGACCAAACTGTCAAGTTCGCCGTGTGAGACTGGGGATTTGTCCAATAATTGCGCTGTTAGCATAGAGAAATCTAGAATGAATCCCAGTTACTGTCGGTAGCTTTCACATGACCTGTCATGCAATTTAGGGAAAGATAACTTTCGGTCCCAAAAAAAATGACCACAGCAACAAAGTGTACGGACTTTTCCTTTCTTTATAATATTTCTTTGTGGGACAGAAGGGGTGCTCGGAATCTAAATGCGCACTGAAAATTCACGGTTTACAGTTTGAAAACAAAAGGACAGATGACAAAGACAGTTTTTCGCATGAAAAACACAAATTTGGGATGAAATTGTTGACCCATTCGCCAATATGTTCTTCCCATTGGACATTTCTCTATCATTTGCTAATCAAATTAAAACATTCATTAGATCAAGTCCCACATCAAAGGTAGGCATTTAAATACCCATCCTCCACTTAAACGCCTCTTTTCTTTTTCCACTTTACTTTTGTTTGATGAATACACTGAGTTGACACCGTTGGCGTTTGCTTTGGATGGATGGTTCCAGAGAACAACGAAATGTCAAGAGTTTTGCAGAAACAAAAAGGGAATGGAAAGAGTCATCTTGCTTAGCGGTCCACATAATATGCATCGTAAAATGGATATTTGCAAACAAAGCTCATTGTGGGTTGAAAGTGAACAGGCAACGGGGCAAGATCCATAGACTTTGCTTTCTATTTTATCATCAAAGTTTCAATTAAAGGGCAACAATGCAATGCAACGCAACATGGACAAAGCACAATCTAAAATAATTGCCATCATGATTACATAATAATAATAATAATAATAATAATAATAATAATATTTTTGAGCCAAAGTTAATGTATCAATAAAATATTAATGCAATAAGCTGATTATATCGTTAGTTATGAGACTTTGTTTCAACTGTACATGAATTTAAATTTTTGATAAACATTGATTGCAGCTTTATTCTCAGGAGAAAAGCATAATTATTATGTGTAACCTCTTCCTTCCCAAGACATTTTAGGAGACTTGTTGCACCACTAGGCGGACCAAGTCACGTTTGTCATTTCAATCTAACACAAATTATCAACACGTTTTGCTCAATGACCAGTTTTGCAGTTTTAAGACAAATGTTATTTTGGCCTTAGTTTATTTTATTTTTATTTTTATTTTTTGCTCTGATATGTCTTCATCTCCTCCCTTCACGCAGATGTCCATGACCGGCTGCATCTTCAACAATCAATAGTCAATTATAAACAAATATTGAAAAAGGTACACTGCGCTTTTTGTCGAATCTGATTTAAATACAGGTATCAGGGCCTGAAAAATGGAATTAACTGCTTAAGACCTCTTGCATTAGATCAAATGATGTAAAGAAGAATCCATTTGACTAAAATATTAGATCATTATTTAAATAATAATTAGTGCATGTGAAGAGACCTCTTTGACCCTTCCTGCCGCAGCCATAATCTCCCCCTCTACTCTTTTCTATAGTTCTTAAAAATTATCTTTGGAATTCACGAAAAAAATAAAAATAAAAACTATCTTTGGATTTAGAACTGCGCCAGCCCTTTTTCTCTCTCCATCTCACCTAACTGCATTGAGTCTGTATCAATTATTTTAATAACTATTTATATTTGTAATTTCATAGTAGCATCCAGGTCTTATGAAAATTAGCTCATTTTTTCCTATCCTTTACCATTTCTTGGTCTTGTTCAACTCTAAATCTGAAACTTCATGGAAAGGATTTTGGGACCAGAGGTCAACAAGGCAATAATGAGTTTTCTGAGTTTTTCATTCTAAATTCAACTCAGCGTGATTCTCTTATAACTTCACATTCACACGCTTGAAAAAAAAAAAAAAGACCATAACATTTTTTCAGATGACCTGTTCACCCTTTTTTTGTTTAAGGCTAATAGACTATCGAAAACCTTTGACATTTATTTGGTTTATTAAATTTTGGATATGCCAGGAAGCTGTTGAAGTTGCCAACTTTGTTTGATTTGGCTTTATAAAACAATTGATCTTTTATTGTTTAATTTCTGAGGAAAATAGTTGTAGATCAGTATTTATTGATGTAGTTGAGTACTTGAGTCTTGGAATTGAACTCCAAGTTAGGACGGGAAGACTACTAGTATTTACCCATATGCACGTTTAAAAGTCTTTTCTTCGTAGCTACAAGTCAAACAGGGATGGCAGTCAGATTTCAGCCAATGAAAGGAAGATGGGTGGGATTTGATACCCTGCTTCTGAGGACGTTCTGTATCATTGACAAGTTCAAGCTCTGAGCTTTTGAACTGGGATATATTTATGGTTCCATTTCCTCACTTAAATTAGAACGTGTCCTTTTCTGGGTCTATCATAGGTACCTTTTGGTTCAAGATATTTTTTACCCTTAAACATTTCATCTTTTATAGAAAAAAGCTTCATTTTGTTATTGGTTCCATTGCTTCAATATCCTCCCTCTGTTTCTTTCTGCAAGTAGTTTTGGCTTATCTGGAGTGATTGGATTGGGTGCTTGCCTCGGATCAAGTTAAACTAGTTGGTCTTGGGAAATCTTGTTTTTGAGGATTTTTCAGTTCTTGGAACTAACTTGAAAGCTGAATCGTATAAAGTTGCAAGGTTTTGGAGTGGCGGTTTTGCCTCTTTTCTGGGCCTCAATTTGGGTGAAGAATTTGGCTTTAAGGCCATAGTTGCAGAAAATGGCGGGTCATAGAAAGAGGAGGCACCACTTTAGTAGAATCCATGCATTCTCATGTGGGAAAGCTTCATTCAACGGGGAACATTCACTTATCGGAGGCCCTGGCTTCTCAAGGATAGTTTATTGCAACGACCCAGATAGTGTTGAGGCAAGTTTTCTGAATTATGGTGACAATTATGTCAGAACTACAAAATATACACTGGCCTCGTTTCTCCCCAAGTCTTTGTTTGAGCAATTCAGGAGGGTTGCCAATTTCTATTTCCTTGTCTGCGCAATTCTGTCTTTCTTCCCGGTTTCGCCTTACTCAGCTGTCAGCAATGTTGTCCCTCTAGTGGCTGTGGTTGCTGTTACAATGGCGAAAGAGATCCTTGAGGATTGGAGGCGGAAAAAGCAGGTAATTTTTGTAATAATTATATCAGCTGTTGCTGCAAATTTTTGGTTTTCCTCTCTAAACTTATCCAAGTTGCGCATTGTTTATAGAAAGTTATAAAATAGGCAATGGCTTCACATGTCTGTGTGGTCTTTTCATTATCACTAGAACATTGATGGATTATTACTTCACAATTAAATATAGTGAGTAATGACACTTGGTGGAAGATTTGTTGGGGGACTCTATCTGGTTAACATAATCTTACATTCTTAACACATTGGTTTTGAAATTTTGATGTGGATTGTTTTATAAACTATTTCGGGGAATAAGGGAACTGTGAGAAGGAATGCGGCTTCTGCACTTCATTTTTTGCCTTTAGTTGAATTCTACTTAGAAGTTACTTATTTTCTGCTTTCATCTCATAATATCTTAATCTAAAACAGAAAGACCATTATACAGACGATAATTGTGATTATTCTATTTCTTACTTCGTTTCCATTTTCTGCAACTCTAGATTATTTTTTAGGTGAGTAATTTAGTATTGTAATTGCATCAGGATATTGAGATGAATAATCGAAAGGTTAGAGTGCAACGTGGAGAAGGTGTTTTTGATTATTCTAAATGGAGGGATATGAGAGTTGGAGACATAGTAAAGGTGGAAAAAGATGAATTTTTCCCTGCTGATCTCATCTTACTTTCATCGAGTTATGATGATGCAATTTGTTACGTTGAGACCATGAATCTTGATGGGGAAACAAATCTTAAACTGAAACAAGCACTGGAAGAAACATCAAAGTTGCAAGAAGACTCAAGCTTCCAAGATTTCAAGGCTACCATCAAATGTGAAGATCCAAATGCAAACTTGTATACTTTCGTAGGCAGTCTAGAGCTTGAAGATCAACAGTATCCTCTTGCACCTCAACAGCTACTGCTTAGGGACTCAAAGCTGAGGAACACAGATTTTATCTATGGCGTGGTAATCTTTACAGGTCACGATACAAAGGTTATGCAAAATTCAACAGAGCCTCCTTCCAAGAGAAGCAAAATTGAGAAACGCATGGATAAAATCGTCTACTTCCTTTTTTCTGTCTTAGTTTTGATTTCTTTCATTGGGTCCATTTTCTTTGGGATTTACACAAGGGAGGACCTTGAAAATGGAAAAATGAAAAGGTGGTACCTGAGACCAGATGATACCACAGTATACTATGACCCAAAGAGAGCACCAGTTGCAGCAATTTTGCATTTCTTAACTGCGGTTATGTTGTATGGTTACTTGATTCCCATTTCATTGTATGTGTCAATAGAAATTGTGAAAGTTCTTCAGAGCATTTTCATCAACCAGGATTTGCACATGTATTATGAGGAAACTGACAAGCCAGCACATGCTCGTACCTCAAATTTGAATGAAGAACTTGGCCAAGTTGATACCATACTTTCAGATAAAACAGGAACTTTAACTTGCAATTCTATGGAATTCATCAAGTGTTCCATTGCTGGGGTTGCTTATGGACGAGGAGTTACAGAAGTTGAGAGAGCTCTAGCCAGGAAAAAAGGGTCACCTTTGATTCAAGATTTGACAGAAGAAGATGACCCTGTTCCAGAGATAGCTGAAGGAAGGCCATCCATTAAAGGGTTTAACTTTATGGATGAAAGGATTATGAATGGAAATTGGGTCAAAGAGCCTCATGCAAAAGTAATTCAGAACTTCCTACGGTTGCTGGCTGTATGCCATACTGCAATACCTGATATTGATGAAGAAACTGGCAAAGTTTCATATGAAGCTGAATCACCAGATGAGGCAGCTTTTGTGATTGCAGCCAGGGAACTTGGGTTTGAGTTTTATGAAAGGACACAGACGACCATTTCACTGCACGAGTTCGATTCCATATCAGGCAGGACGGCTGAAAGGTCAGGTTCTTCTTCTTGTTGTTGAACACTTGATTATTTGTCTGCTATTAAAACTTTGTGTTATGTTAAAAACCGGTATATATTTTCCTTTTTGCAGATCCTACAAACTCTTAAATGTAATAGAGTTTAGCAGTGCAAGAAAGCGGATGTCTGTAATTGTAAGAGATGAGGAGGGGAATCTGCTACTACTCTGCAAGGGTGCTGACAGGTTTGTAATCTTGTAAATTATTTGTGAATTTCATAAATTTAAAAATAAATTTGGTCCCATATACACCTGTTTTTTGGGAAACATATCAACTCCTACTATTAATAGCCAAATTTCTTCTAAGAGTTATATAAATTAGTAAGGAAGCAATTAGATTCTTTCCCGTTCTCTCTCTTTCTTTCAATGGGGGGGGGGGGGGGGGGGGAGGGATGTACTGGTAGAAGATAGATAGTAATTTATCACTAACTACTTTCTTGCATAGATGATAGATCCCATTATTGATATAATTAGTTTTCTTTGCGTGGCAAAAAGTTTCTGTTTTCACTTCATCTTTTGAGATGCTTTGCTGATCATGGATAGTCGATGCATCTTAGATAGTTGGCTCTGGTACATGAAGTTCCTTGACCTGTTGTCATATGTATATGTAAATATAGTGCTTGGACATATATAATATACGTGAACGCTGGTTCTAATTGGTTTCAAAAATTCAAAAATAGTAATAATGTTTTTCATTATTTTGTCACAATCAGTGTAATGTTTGAACGACTAGCAAAGAATGGAAGGGAGTTTGAAGAGAAGACTAAACAGCACATTAATGAGTATGCGGATGCTGGTTTGAGGACCTTGATCCTTGCATATCGTGAGCTTGACGAGGAAGAGTATGGTCAATTTAATAAAGAATTCACAGAAGCCAAAAACTTATTGAGTGCAGATCGGGAGCAGATTGTAGAAGAAGTAGCAGAAAAGATTGAGAAGGATCTAATTCTTCTGGGTGCTACTGCAGTTGAAGACAAACTTCAAAATGGGGTATGTTATAGTGTTATTTTTTCATTATGAATCTGGAGGATATAAAGGATTTAGATAATAGCAGAAAGAATTTCACTTTCTTTATACATCAGGGTGCTCATAGTACCTATTACAATCATGTGATCAGATAGTTGGAAATATGTGACTGATCAACAGAACTAGTACTGGAAAGAGTAATATCTCTTTTCATTTTTAAAGTAATTTTTTGCTCACTTTCAAATTAGTCAATAAGAACTTGTAACAGTTCTATAATGTTGTGTTCTTACGAATAATCTATTCAATCGTATTGTATAGGTTCCTGAATGCATTGACAAGCTAGCACAAGCTGGAATTAAGCTATGGGTTTTGACTGGTGATAAAATGGAGACAGCAATCAATATCGGGTAAGTTCAAAACATACTGTAGATTTGAAACCTTTATTTGTTAAAATAATATGACATCATAGTTTTCTCTGTGACTGCAGATTTGCTTGTAGTTTACTCAGACAAGGAATGAAGCAAATTATAATTAGCTCAGAAACCGCAGAAACAAAATCACTGGAGAAATTGGAGGACAAGGCTGCTGCTGCAGCAGTAAGCCTCAACTTTGATCTATATTGCATTGGCATTAAATAGCATATCACCACGCAATACAGTAGTCTTTTAGTCATTAAACTTCAGGCTATTAGATATTATATGAATTTGATGGGATCTTACTGATTCTTTAGGCCATTCAAGCAAGTGTTCTTCATCAACTACGGGAGGGAAAGGCATTAGTTGCTCCATCAGAAGAAAACTCAGAGGCGTTAGCTCTGATCATTGATGGGAAGTCTCTCACTTATGCACTAGAAGATGATGTCAAGGACTTATTTCTGGAACTTGCCATTGGCTGTTCATCTGTTATATGCTGTCGCTCATCCCCCAAGCAGAAAGCACTGGTAAGTTTTCCTTTTTACTTTGTAATTCATCTCTGCTGTCCATTCTCTCGTGAAATATTCATAAAAAGGACAAATTCTAGTGTCCTCCATTGGTGATTTCAACATGCTCAGTCTGTAATGGCAAATTTTTATA
This sequence comes from Dicorynia guianensis, assembly GCA_037013595.1. Classification (NCBI taxonomy): domain Eukaryota; kingdom Viridiplantae; phylum Streptophyta; class Magnoliopsida; order Fabales; family Fabaceae; genus Dicorynia; species Dicorynia guianensis. Next base: position 28,014,515 of record JASUAB010000015.1, read on the forward strand.
ATAATAACGCAGGTTACAAGATTGGTCAAGATTAAAACTGGTAGTACAACTCTGGCAATTGGTGATGGGGCAAATGATGTCGGAATGCTCCAAGAAGCAGACATTGGAATTGGAATCAGTGGTGTCGAAGGAATGCAGGTAAATTGGATATAGTGAATGTCCCGCTTACAGATTATTTTCTTACCTTCCTATAATTATATCCCTTCCTTTCCTTGTATTCTTATTTCTTCTTTTCTGTTCAAATTTTTTCAGGCAGTCATGTCAAGTGACATTGCAATTGCCCAATTTCGGTTTTTAGAGCGCTTACTTCTTGTGCATGGACATTGGTGTTACAGAAGGATCTCATCAATGGTAAAAATCTTCCCATTATAAGTTTTTTGTCAATTATGACAAATCCCACTTTGACAACAGTACTTCAAACGTAGTTTTATTAGTTGGTATGAATATTTGAAAAGCAAGTGCTTCGCAATAATACCGTAATACTGAACTGTTGGAGATGTTACTGGTTTGCAAAAACTGAGTGAAAGGGTTTGCCGCAGAGGGTGTTTTCAAATTCCCACATTGAAAGGGCAAAGGACCTTTAGAATCCATATATAAAGGAACCCTTCTCACATGTTAATTAAATCAATTAGAGGGAAATTCAAAGTGCATTTAAAGTGATTTAATAGAGCTGTGATAACATTAGAGTTGCACTTAGATCAGAATTAACAAGAGTTTAAGGAGAGATTTCCAAGCATTGCTGATGCTGACCTTAAACCTCTGGATGCTTGGGAAAATCCTAGGGGCGATTCTCCCTAACCCCGCAGGAAGTAGTGGGGCAAATATCTCCTAAAAAGACAGTGTAGACATTTTTTTGACAATTCTGGCAAATTTTGACATTATCTTCCTGGTTTAATTACTATTCTTAAGATGAACTTCTAAATAATTGTGTTTGTATCTCAACAAATTTATGGCTGAAACAATAAATTAAGGTTCAACTTGAGACTGCTTCTTCCACTTCTACAACTGCACATTCCTTCAATCAATTGAGATATTCTTGGTTGTTGACATGCTTTTCTTTTCGTTTGGCAGATCTGCTACTTCTTTTACAAGAATATTGCCTTTGGCTTCACTCTCTTCTTCTTTGAGATGCATGCATCATTCTCAGGGCAACCAGCCTACAATGACTGGTTCCTGTCATTATATAACGTATTCTTCACTTCACTTCCTGTGATCGCCTTAGGAGTGTTTGACCAGGATGTCTCTGCTAGATTATGTCTCAAGGTAGCTCCTTTAACTTAATTTCTTGATGGCATTCAGCTTGAAATTGTTTAATTAAGCATAAAAGATAACATAATTGTTTTCTTCTAATGACATCTTGTTTCTTTTTGTTGTCATTTCAGTTTCCATTATTGTATCAAGAAGGTGTGCAAAATGTCCTATTTAGTTGGAAACGAATCCTTGGTTGGGCATTCAATGGGGTGTTGAGTGCTACCTTGATCTTCTTCTTTTGCATCCGCGCAATGGAGCATCAAGCCTTCCGTAAAGGCGGGGAAGTTGTTGGGCTGGAAGTCCTAGGTGCCACCATGTACACTTGTGTTGTGTGGGTGGTGAATTGCCAAATGGCATTATCCATCAGTTACTTCACTTACATTCAACATATTTTCATATGGGGTGGCATTCTGTTCTGGTACATATTCCTCCTGGTATATGGAGCCATGGACCCCTCCATTTCAACAACTGCCTATAAGGTCTTCATTGAGGCTTGTGCACCAGCTCCATCCTACTGGCTGATCACTTTGCTTGTGCTTGTTGCCTCCCTCCTTCCATATTTTACCTACGCCACCATTCAGATGCGGTTTTTCCCCATGTTTCATCAAATGATACAGTGGATTAGGAAGGATGGGCAAACAAATGATCCTGAATACTGTAATGTTGTGAGACAGAGATCTATACGACACACAACTGTTGGGTTTACAGCTCGTTTGGAAGCATCCAAACGCTTTGAAGAGAAGCCTGAGAACTTTTAACGGGCATCTTTTTTATTGTAAGCAGTTCTATTAGTCAAAATACAGCTGTGCAATTTTCCATAGGCAACCTTCTAGAATTGTACATAGTTAATGTAGAGATGGGTCTCCTAGAGAGATGCCAGGTAACAAAGCGAACTGAAGCACTGTCCCTTGGACTTTTGTTCAGAAAATTGCTACAAGATCAGATAGAAGGTTATGGTGAAGAATGTATGATGGTATAATTTGTTTTAGTATACGAGCATAGTCTGCTCATTTTAGTCCATTCTTTCATGTGTTTGAGCCTAGTGGCATTTCCTGTATTTGATGTACTTTTCCGGAAAAAAACCAAAACTAGAATTGTTCATATTGAGAATTCCTAAATCCTGCGTCTGAGTTTTTCACAATTTCATAATAATCAGAAGGTTTGGGCGTTCCAACTAATATGGCAATCTATCGTCCGCAACTTTACCTGCCATAGACAAAAGGGCATATCCGCAGTCTTGGTATCTTTGGATACAATTAGCAAAAACCCAATTGGAAAAGGGAAGAAAATATTGGTGCTTCCAGCATGTTGATACTTCATAGTTTCTGAGCAGATGATTATGATTAGAAAGGGGGTATTCAATCTTTACTGTGGTTTGATTTAATGCCCGTTCAAACTGGTTTAACATGCGAATAAATAAATTGCCAAGGTGCCTATCTTCTATCGTTCAATCAGTTTGGCTTCTTATCTTATTTTTCGCTATGTGGTATTTTATACGCAGCTCTGCTTTCCTGTAAGGGCTGTAAAATCTCTAATATGGTGGTAAGTGTTCATCTATTAAATATTCGATATAGTCAAATTATTTTTATAAATTAAATCGAATTAAATATTTATTTAAAAATTTTAAATCATTCAATTTATTAAACTCATAAAAATATTTTTTTAATCATAAAAATATTTTTTATATTTGATTCTTAAATTTTTTTTATTGCCCATACAAAACATTTTCCTTAACCACATACACAAATTTCCACCAAGCCACTGAGAGAATACTATGTAACAAAATCATTATAACCAAATGTGTAAGCTACATAGCCAAGGAAAAAACAAATAAAAGAGTCTACAAATTAGTGAACTAGGTAAGGAATTTTTAGAAGCTAGGTTACCGGGATCAAACTCTGGTCACCGCAATGCAAGGCCAAAGATATCAGAGGCAGACTTAGCCATCACAGAGGCAAACTCAGTGAAACTAATTACACCGTCGCCGTCTGTGTCAGCCTCTTTAATCATCTCTGTAAGCTCTCTAAACGTGAGCGGCTGACCCATTTTGGCCATTGCCCCGGCCAATTCTACTGCTGATATGTAGCCATTGCCGTCACGATCAAAGGACTTGAACACCTGTAGGAGCCGCTCTTGGTTCAACAATATCTCCTCATTCATGTCTGGCATTATGGCATTGACCAACTCATCAAACTCCACAGAGCCATTGCCATTTGAGTCCATGTTGGCTAATAGCACATGGATTTGGTCCCCTGTGGGCTTCAGTCCCAGCGACCGTAGCAGCGCCGCCAGCTCTAAAATGGTTAGGCTGCCATCGGAATCCATGTCAAATCGAGCAAAAATGTCCCTCAATTGATTAAGTTGATCAAGTTGAAGCTCTGTCATATTGATCTCAGAATGTAAACAAAAACCCAAGATAGGACAACCGTGGGAAGCAAAATGTGACACAAAACTTGTGCGGAAACGCAGAGAAATAAGACACAGAGATTTTTGGGAAGACAAGAGAGGGAGAGAAGAGGAGGGTGTGGCTAATTTTAGTATTGTTTTGGAGAATGACCAGTTCGTTTGTTGTATAATGACGGCATAAGATTCCATAGTGTCAGTCTCTAAGGCTGCCCATGTGCTTTCTAGGAAACTCATGGACTGTTACCTTAGTGCCAAGTTAGTCATCGTAATCATTATTTGGAAGGAAAAAATTACATTCACTTAAATGTAGCTATTAAAAGCTTATAAAATAAAATTGAAATAAAATTTAATTTGTAAAAATAAAAAAATTATATTTAAAATTATTTTTATAATTATTTCTTTCTTTAAAAGAAGGATTAAAGTCGAGAAGGACTATTATTTTAAAAATTTTATTATTTTAATAAATAAAATTATATTATATCATTATTTTTAAAAATTTATATCATTAAAATTATTAAATTTTATAAATTAAACTCAATCAATTTAACAAACAATAATCTTTTATAGTTTTAAGAAATTGACACAATTAATTTAAAATTACTTGACAGCTGTGCAATGATCTTGTAGTAGGTAGTGGCTCAATGATTATGCAAGAATGAGGCAATGGCTGTGGAAGGTGATGGGTGGTGACAGGAAATTTCCAACATTCTCAAACTCTAACAATAAATGATTGATAAGATAGAGGCAAATAGAGACTAAACAAAGTGACTCCTAAGTCTAGGAGGCATGTGCTAGCGTACGTGGAAGTCAACTTAATTACGGAGATTTAGTTAAATATATTTTGTATTTATACTGCCATGATTACCATTAGAATGGGTATATATAAAAAAATAGAATAATGTTTTGCAGAAGGTATATGAATTCATCGTCATCTAAGCTTAGATAAGGGTTTGAATCGTCAGTGTTTACACTAGATCGCGATTCTTTTGATATAACGTGGTAGAATAAGCATGTAGTACAGTGGTGGTTAGAGAGTTGACTTTTCCACCTTTCGTTTTCATTGAATTTTGACTTGAAAAGTGCATATTGCCAGTGCAAATACAGAATCAAGTTGATAATATATCCAACAAAAATTAGGCTAAGCCTGAGTTAGGGTTAGGAGGTGGCTTGGTTGAAGGTTTCAGAATAACAGTGCTTGTGTCCTTGCTCTGAACTACATACGAACCATGTGCTTCTCCCCCTCCACCGGCCACATGCCGCGGCTAAGCTGAGATGGCTGTCTCCGTAAATTCATTATTCAACGAAGCAACTGATATCAAGATGCAGAAATGATAGTGGTTTTAAAACAGATTGTTAATATAAGTTTGAATTAAGAGTCATTTTTATTAAAAAAATTTTATAATTTATAATTTTTATTCTAAAAAGTTAATTTTTTATTTCACAAAATAAAAAACAAGCAAGAATGTAATGGTTTTCAACCGTCACCTTTAAAAGGAAAAAAATTTAGAGCAATCTTAGATTTAGATTTTTTTAAATTTTTATTTAATTTATTATAATATAATTTAAATTATTAAATTTATTATATTAAAAGGCCTTCTCTTTCCTTAAAGCTTGTTACTAATGTTTAGACCTTATCTTTTGGGCTGCTTTGCGATGATCATTGGGCCACACACATGCTGAATAGGCTTTTGTCATATTTGACCAATAAAAGAATTTCTAAAGAATATTTCTTATGTAAATTTTTAAAAGAATAGTTTAGAATAAAGAAGGATTAAAAAATTGAGAAATTGGAAAATCAATCCACTGCAAAGGAAAAATGATCCGATAACAGAAGGGGAAATTAAAAGAAAGTAATAGTAAAAAGACAAAAATACAATAGGCGTGGTGGCTGGCATCTTCCCTTTGTCGGCAGCATCGCATCTCTGCCGCTGCATTGCCTCCCTTTGTATCTACTCGCAACAGCTCAACTCTTGCCCCATTTAACCATACAATTTGCAAACTCATAAAAATTTCCTGCAACCTTAACCCAGAATGCTTGAACCAGAACGACGGCCGGGGCTTCCACAGCAAAGAGACAAAAAGGGCAGAATTGGTAAAAGCCTGCCTATGGGAGAGGCCCAAAATAGTAATTTGAGAGATCCAAGGTAAAAGAAAAAGAATAACGAAGACCAGTCAAATGTCGACATTTGTTTCGGCCATATCAAATGTCAATTTACAAACTTTATACTTTTGCACAGCACGGATGCCACGTCATTCTTTTTTTTTTTTTTTAACTGGTGCGGATTGTCTTTCTCAATAATGGGTTCCAACTGCATGTCCGATTTTTAATTGGTTCGGCACGATAAATCTCATCGTATGCCCATCGAACGCAAGGGGCGAAATTGTCAATCCCTCTGCGGATAAAACCAAAAGAAAATCCTCCATGGTTTGCCCTTCAAAAGTCGCTCTGCCTCTGTGACTCACAACAAGAGAGAGAAAACGAGGGAAGAGAAAGACACTTACGGCAATGGTGACTCTACATTCCTGGTTTATATATTTTTTCCCTCCCTCCCTCCCCCATCTCTCTCTATCCGAGTACTACTATATATTGGTCATGTTCTTTTAGGTTTCGACTTATAGAAATAGATTGTGATTGAAGGGAAAGCTTACTCTGCCTTCGTTTTCTCATCATGTTATACTACTCTGTTTGTGTCCAGATCTGTGTTGTTTTGGTGTTCGTGAAACTCAATTTTTGTTTGAATGAGCATGTTGGGTCATCTGTACTGTTCCATGTTTGGCATTTTCTGGGTTCTCTTTGTTTCTCGGGGAAAAGAATTAGATGGGTTTAGGTTGTGTGTTTTATTTGAATTTTCTAATGAATTTACGGTTCATTAAGCTGTGTGGAGCTGAAGTGAAGTCACTGGAGGCAGCGGTTCATCGATCTCTTCCTGAATTCTGTTGTGGAAAAACACAAAGCATGAATCGATCGATAAACCTCTGCATCCAGCGCTCACTTTGCCTCTTTTTGTCTTGTTCTCTGTCCCTGTCCCTGTCTCGCTTATCTCGATGTGCTCTGTTTGGTTGCCGAGAAACTATGTGGAAAAGCATAATTTTAGCCACCCTTTTGCTGAATTTTTGTTTTAGATTTTTACTTTTCCACCTGAACCGTTGCTATATAATTCCTCTGGTTTTGAAACAACAAAGCTTAGTTCTCTGATTGTTGTATTTTTTTGACGAGCTAATAGTAGTGTTGAGGCTCTTTTTCACCACATAGCACTTGATGAATTGTCTGTGTCAGCAGTTCTTTGAAGCTTTTTACTTTTTCCTTTTTCGTCAACGCAGGATAATTTGATTCCTCTCACTGATGGATTGGTTGGCCAATTGGTATTACCCTTTGTAACTAATGGGGTTTAATATTGCCAGTATTTCTATCTAGGTGCTTCCGGTTTTAGATAACATGATTAGGTGATAGTTTAATACACTGCATCTGTTAGTTTTTCAGTGTAGGCGATATGTTTGATGCAGATCAGTAGCTAGGTTCAATGAATTGAACTTGGAAGATGTCTAATACTCTATAGTATTTGCAGCTGTTCCTATCTTTTCTGCTTAAATTGTAATATTTTAAAGTCAAGTCTTAGCAAGTTCAGAGCATCTTTGCAGCTTATTTCTTTGTGGGGAAATTCCCCTTTTCTGCTATACCAACCGGTTTGCACCCAAGTGGAATGCTCTAAGTTGTCAAAAGATCTTCACTGCGTTAATCTTTTAATCAATTATTCTTTTATAGGCTTCTTGTTCCTTGATAAGGCAGTATGGCCTGTCTTTCTTTAACAGCTACTGACTTGTATGCTTCATTACATGATTTTCATTTTTTTCTAATTTTAGTGTACTTTAATTTGTCTAATAGTCGTTTGTTGACTTTTAAATTTTCATTTTAAGTGTGAGATATTCTTCCTTGGTGTTGGTGGCCTCACTCATGTTTTATAAAAGAAGTGAATGGTCTTTAGTTGTGTTGTGATAGATACTAATGACTGGGGAGTGAAACTTCTGCATTGGTTGGCTGGAGTTCGTGGATCAGATACTTAAAAGTGGTTCCTGGTGCCACCTTCTTTTAAGTTTCAAGCAGGCTTCTTTCAATTTTCTTATTCTAAAGGCCTGAATGCTGGTGTGGCATGTTATGTACAAGGACAGAAAATGTCTTCAGTCATTTTAACAAATATATATATATATATGGAATGTAGGTTTCCAAGTGGTTGGCATGCTGCAACCTACCAAAGTGTACTGTATATTTGGTTTGGGCTGAATGGGAGATGTGAAAGCTACAATTAATAAATTACACAACTTGCCATAGAATCTTAATAGCTGATGTATAGGGGAATCTGGTATCAATTCCTGTATGAGTTGAGTGAAATCAAAATAAAGCAGGGGTGAGTCCAGTCAATCTGGGGAGTGAATCAAAGTACAAATTTTGATTCCAGGACAATGAGTACACAAATATAGTAACAATGTGAGTAAAATTCAAAAAGCTAAGGATATTCTCTCGTTTGATTCCTTGTTCACTGTTCATTCATTCAAAATTATCCGTGCAATTTCACTTTTTATATTGATATTCCTCCCCTCTTTCCTCCAACCTGGTTTTTGAATGCATGGAAACTAAATGGAAATATCAAATGTTTACTATAGAGATTGCTACTCTCCATGGCCCATATCAAAAGAATAAGGAGAGGCGTAGGAAATTTTTATTATTAAATTTAATAATTTAAATTTATCAAATGAATATTGAGTAAAATTTAATTTGTACAACTTACCTTGAATTAAGTTGGTAGTTGCAGTTACACCTGTATATGCTGAATGCAAAAAAGCAGTTCCCCTAATGAAAACCAGCAAAAAGAAAAGATTTGTGCTGCTAGACATAAATTCATTTACACCATAATTTGAATGCTATACGTGATTTTGTATTCCAATATCGTCGTGAGAATAAGAGTGGTTTGTTTTAGGCGCTGCCCCATTTGAAGTCAAGTCATTTGTTGAAGACAATGAACATAATCAAATAGACGATGAGTTTTGCCTTCATCTAAAATGTTTGAAACGTTGTTTTAACGCTTCAAAAGTTATTTAGAATTATGAAATAAATTGTCTCTAGAGAAATTATAATATTTATTAATTTATTTTTACGTAGTTTTTATTCAATAAAAATTTAAATTATCAAATATTATGTAATAAATTATATGACTGAACTAATCTAGAATATTTTGTGGGTAAATTTTATGAATTTCTACAGTGAAGTATTATAGACTATAAGTTGTCAAGTGGAAAACTTGGGTGACCAGCTTCATCAATTATATTTGAAGACCTTGCCTTTGCTTCTAATCTTACCAACGACGCAGGGGCAATAATTCCAAGATGGTGATCATTATGACGATGAAAAAAACAATGATTGAATGCGATGAATATTTGCTGTGTTGCGTTGGTGGCTACATCTATAGAGTGGCAACCCAAGAAAATGACCGCTACAACATGCCAAGAGCTATGACAATGGCCCTTTGTCATGTTACATGTGTATACGAGAGAGGAACTATGACTAGGTCTTGTAAAGTAGTAATTTATCCGTGGTAGTTTGCCAAGTCAAATTTTTTATAATTTTATTATTACTTAATTTTATAATATAAAATTTAAATTATTAAATTTATTAAATATTATATATTAAATTATAAATTTTAATAAATTAATATATTATATTATTTGATTGTGAGAAAAATGTAATAAAAATAATATTAAATAACATTTTTATTTTTTTAATTGCCGCCTTAATGTTTATAGGTAATGTTAAGCTAGCCCTAAACAAAGAGAATAATCCAAAGAGAAATTTATAAAGTTGTATAGTTTTTTGGATAATTGTATTATTCTCAAAAATTAAATTTATTATATATTTATTTAAAATATTAAAATTAATAAATTTATTAAATTTATAGGTTGAGTTGTAAAACTTATAAATTTAATAATCTATAAATTATTTTATAAATATTTAATAACTCTTGATGAGTATTAACAAGGTATTGATACTGTCAAAGTTAAAATTTAGATTAAATGTGAAGGTTTAAATCTTAGAAATTGTTTTTGTTATGAGAGACAAAATCATTCAAATATAAACTTGAACAAAAATTCAATCTTGTATTTTTTTTTTTTTAAAAAACTATCCGTTTTTTGTATTAAGTTAAACAACTTATGAAGAATAACTCACATTATTCTTACCAAGTAAATTTCAAATTCTACTGCACATGATTTATGCTGTTGGGCTTATAGAGAACCCTTTCGGTTTTATTCCATTTTCTCTCTTGCCATCTATTTTGTCTTTAAGGAAAGCAAACAGATGGCCCATTCTACCACCCTTCATCTCCTATTAGCCAACCAAGAAAAGAAAATATCTGAATTAAAAGAAAAAGAAAAAAAAACTTCTCCAAAAGGCAAAATGAGAAATGAGATACAAAAATTTAATGACATGTACAGGGCACGGGATCAAGGAATGAAAAATGCAATCAAAGTCTTCACAAACCAATAAAGGAAAGAAAAGAAGACAGAGGGAGTAGATCATACGGTGGAAGCATGCATGTAGCAATGGTGCTTTTAGGGCCAATTGGCAGTTGAGGTTTATTTTGGGGTTTGATATCTGTTTGTCAGTCTTGCAGACAACCTCTTTTTTTGATTTCGACAAGATACATAAGGTTTAAGGTTGAAGGAGGACATGACATGCTGGAAAGTACAATAAAAGCCATTATCAGGCCTCTTAGGGGGTTTATGCGTGGTCACCTCCTGTTTGACCGAGAGAAGCACTGAAAGACGGAGCCACAACAACAGAAGAATAAACCTTAGAACTACCAAATGAAAGTCCACAGCAACCTGAACCTTCTTCAGAACTAGAAGAGCATACTATAGTTTCTTCAACAAGCGTGTCGAATTCGTCTCTCATGATCTGGGTTTTCCAAGGCATGATTGTGGAATAAACACACGATGAGGAAACTGCATGGTTCTTCATGATTGCATGCTTAAGAAGCTGGTAAGCCCTGGGGTTCTTCCCCAAAAGGCTGCAATTTTCCTCATGGGTGTTCATGATTCCACCACGGCTTGGAAAGTTAGTCTTGGCATTTCTACCTCTTAGAAGCCGGGCAGCACAGTCATAAGCCAGGGCAGCCTCTTCTGCTCTGTCATAAGTTCCTAGCCACAGCCTCAGCTTCTGTGCGGAGTCCTTGATCTCTGCAACCCATCTTCCTGAAGGCCTCTGTCTCACCCCGAGGAACTTTCTCTCGTTGATGTTTGCTCCTTGTGGAATCTTCACAAATCTCCTCTCTCTGTTCTCATATGACTTCTCTTTTTCAAGAGGATTGAAAGAATGGTTTCTGTGTGGGTTTTGAGAATGGAATGGAAATTCTGAGGTCTCTAGGTTTTCCATGAGAGTAGGAGAAAAGGTTTGGTATAGCTTAGCTTAAAGGAGCTGATGGCCTATAAAAGTTTTGATGTATGATGACGAGGTAACGCATGCTGTTTGTCAGATTTGGGTTTGTTTCATTCTCCAAAGGTATTATATAATATCTCATACAATATAAAATCAAAGATGGGTAATCAAAAGGGAGGAAGAGTAGAATCTTATCAAAGATAAACTTTTCAAAAAGGCCTCTGATTTAGATTGAAAAGAGATAAAGACTCCGAGAGCCGCTGACAGATACTAATTAATACTTATATGATGAACGTTAAAACTGAGGATTGGGGCAACATGGATGAATTATATATACAGTAGTTAGGTGGAAAGAGGATTGTGGAGTATGGGCATTAGAGGTAGTAGACCAGCGAAGCCTTCTGGTTGAAGGCAAACGCTAGACGAGACAAAATGGCTGATTACTACTTTAGCAAAAGTATTGTTTGATGATTTTGGAAATGATAACAATAAATCGAAACTTTACCATTGCAACTTGATAATCTGTTCCATTTTTCCTGATACCCACTTTGATTTTTTCCTTAAAAAAGACAACTTTAATTGCTTTGCATCTAACTACTATAATTCACCAACAAAAACTGTTCAGAGGTTTATAAATATCATATCTTGTCTGTAAAGGAAAATGAAAAGGAAGAAGCAGAAGATAACTCTCTCTTTATCACCCCCTCCCTCCAACCTCCACCCTCGCACTTAGTGGGAGACACACGCTGCTGTTTGCATTTGTGTATGTGTATCTGACAAGTTATTCCCATTGTACTGGCACCACAAAATGCTCACACTATCTCTGTATCAATTTAGTGAGTTTTATAATTTAATTTATGAGATTTTATAAATTTAATATGTAAGTTTTGATAAATGAGAATTGTGTAAGAATTAATAGAGGAACTGTTTGTGTATTATTGCTTCGTTGATGTAATTTACAAGCAAACAAAAAGAAGGGCAAGATGGTACTTTGACACCGATTGGAAGGTGATGATTTCCTATAGAGCTATGGTTTAAGTACATAGTTGGAGACAAATCCAAGGGAATGAGCTGACATGAGCTCCATGCTTATATTCAGATTGATAATTAATATATATGAAAACTTACTAGGTTGCTTGATTAGTACTCCTAGCGGCAAAATTCCAACAGCCAACAAACAAAATTCACACCTCAAAAGCCAGGAAACAAACAGAACCCACATGTTTCTTTTAGCTTCATATTCAAATTAAAAAACTAATCTTGGGTATTTGTCACATAATGGGTGTCTTTGTTGTCCTTGTTAGTTCCTCAAAGTATGCTTTTTTGCTCTTCTCAATTATACAAAATGCCATTCAATTCTGTTGCACTGCAACTTCTCAGATGAATTATATGGCTCTGTCTTATTGGATTATCTTAAGTTTTGTACATATTCTTCAACCCTTTTGGCAAGCTTCCCTCTTTCTACTGCCTTGTAAAAATTTTACTTAATTATATTTTATTTTGTTAGTTTAGACTCTGAGTAAAAACCTCAAAGAATTCTGTGGCAATTACTGGCATATGACAAAGAGATAGCAGGCTTAGCCTTATATGAGATCAAGCTTTGATTACATAAAAACAAAGATAATAAATTACAATTTCAATAGTATAGACGCTAGAAAGGTTGCCAATCCGGACAAAAATAATTTGGGTTGTTACTAAGCCTCAATCCAAACCTTATGTTATAAAAGGACGCTGAATTTTTATTCTCCTTTAAGGGTATGAGTCCTAAAATTTCTTGGGGGTTTTGTGTTAGAGCATTTCACTTAAGGAATTGAGTCATGGAGATTTTAAGTAACAGAGACTTGAAACAGACAGATTTAAATTGTACTATGAAGTCAACTTTGAGTATGAGAGAACACTGGGAAATGAGTTGATTTGTGGACATCCATTCATGCAGATTAGTGCTGTGCAACTAGCTGAGTGCACTCTGCTTGCATTATCCAGCTCTGCATATTCTGGTCGAAGTTCCCGAGTAATCAACATGATCTTATGCAGACTGCCAGAGTCTGATGATATTAATTTCAGAACCTTAAAACCTTAAAGCTTGAATCCTAAATTCTAAATCCTTTAGCATAAATCTTAAAATTTCAGAAACCTAACATTTAAAATCATATAAAAAAATTATAAATAGTCATATCAAAAGCATCATGCTAAGTTTAAAAACTGTTATAAGTCAAGAAAAGCTTTCAGAAACCTAGCATTTAGAGTCTTGATGTTTGTTTGTCCCAGATGATTGATGAATTGTTGTCTGATCATGGTGCGCATACAACATTCTTGATGGGTCGTTCCTTCGGAGTGGGCTGAGCTAAAAAGGCTGTTATAAGTCATGGATAATATGTCCTTTTATTTGGCAATAATAAGTGCCGATTCTACTCTTACAGCAGAAAATGACATTGCATGGAACTAAGCAAATGCTTTCTTGACATAATAACCTAGTTTAATCCTCTGCTTTTCCCAGTTGCCACATGTGGTAGTCGTGGACCACTTTATAAAACAACCTCAGAGGCTCGTCGTATTACAATTTCATATTCTTCTGTCATTAAAATTTACTGACGAGAATGTTGAACTTTGCCCTAGGTCCTGAAACTTCCCTATTTTAAACAAAATGTGAAAAACGAATCGGTCAAAACAGACGAATGACAAAGGAGGCTAGAAATAAAAAAATAGCAGCTATTGATTTGAGGCTGATGGAATCGAATCTGGGTAGCTTCTATAAGAAATGAGCTTGACATTAGATGTTTTATGTTAGCTTGTGTTGAGAGAAATTTTTCCTTGCCCTGCTCCGAACTCTAAAGTGGAGGAAATTTTTCCTCATCTCCAATCTCACGGGACAGCAAGTACTGTAGGGATCCAAAGTTTTTATAACTTTTTAAATAATTTTTTTTAATATGAATAAATTATGATTATTTATTTATTTATTTATTAATTATAAATATAATTACAAATTTATTCTCATTTAAAATTTATTTAAATAATAAAATAAGACGTATTTTAATATTTTTATAATTTTGAGCATTCCTGCAAGGTGGGGGCTATGGCCCTGGACCCATATTCCAAATTTTACCTGTTTCGGCCCATTAAAAAAATGCTTTGCTCAATTCTTGGCCGAAGTTAACGAAATTTTGTGAATTTTTGTCTGACTGGAGACAATTATCATCCTCAATTTTTTTATAAAGAATTTCAATCAGGCTATGTTAACAACATTTCACATCTCCATCTTTAAAATGGATCCACTAGTCATTTTTTTTTTTCTGGGGCGCATAACCTTTTATTTTGAAAGAACTGAGTGCTCTCGGTAAGTTTAGGAAGGAAAGTAGTGGAACTAAAGATTTGAAGAATTTTCTACCACTGGAATAACTTACTAAATTGAAAACGTATAGGAGTGCAGCAGGGAACAAGATTTCCAGCTTATCATCTTCCCCAAGAGAGGTAATCTGACCTAAGCTTGTGAGAATGACATTCTTGGTATGGGGGGAGCCACAAAGCTCTAAAATCTCAACCCTTGTTTTGGCAGGTTCAGGAAAACTCAGGCCAAAGAAGGTCTTTCCGTGTGGTTTAGTGGGAAGCATCTTAACTGTGTTTATTATTATGTCAAGAAAAGCCATTACCCTGGCTGAGCTCCACATTCTTTTTTTATCCTAACTTGTTGAAAGGTACTATTATCAATAAAAAAAGAAGTAAAAATTTCACGATTTAAATCATTTCCCTCATAATTAATAGTTGATACCCATAACAATGGTACACTACTCCATTCGCCTGAGCTGCCTCTTCTAATGGGATTTTAGGCCACTTCGTTAGTGTAATTGATGCTGCATGCGTGGACATAATGGGCCAATGAGGAAAGGTCTTTCGATGGCCATTAGCCAGAAAATCCTACATTTTGGCCACATATCTCTCATCACACAACTCCACTCTCTGATCTATCAGCCAGTCAAACATACGCGCGCGCTTCTGTTCTCTCTCCCGTGAGAAGTGGCATTGGCATAATCAGTAGCGATGGAGATGGCTGCTCGTGCTTCAGCTTCAGCAACTCCTAGACCTTCCCTTCCCCCTTCTACCACTTCTCCTCACTCGGTCAACACTTTCTACAAACCTCACATCAGACGCTCCTCTGTATCACTACCAACATCGGCCGCTATTTCACTCTTGTCTCTCCTCTCTCCTCCCCATGAAGCCAAGGCTATCAGCATCTCCAAGGACCAGATTGTCTCTTCTGTAACCGATGTAAATGCCTTTGAACTTTCAAGTTCCTGCATGTTTCATCTGAATCGAATTTATAAAATCTGCGAAGTTTTTTGCATTGCTTGGTTGAATTTCACTGAAAGTACTTTAGATATCAAATTGGAGCAATTGGACAGATAGGCGATTTTAGAATTGCGTTCGTGTGCTAGCAAATGATGTGAAAGACGTTTCTTCAATTTTGATTGAATACCCAGTAATTGAGATTGCATTTTTTTTTTCTAGGTGGAAAAAACAATCGATCAGATTCAGGAGGTGGGTTCGGGTTTCGTGGATACGACCCAGCGTATTCTTGATGTTATTGGGAATGCTTTGAAGCCTGGCATCGAAACGGCGTTGCCAATTGTACGGCGAGCCGGGGAAGAGGCCTTGAAAATTGCTTCCCCCGCCATCTCTGAGGCTTCCAGAAAGGCCCAAGAAGCACTTCAAAGCTCCGGTGTTGATACCGAACCTGTTCTCAGTGCTGCAAAGGTTTGGTTAATTGGTTTTGCTGAACTTTATTTAGTTGTCGTTATTTATCTGTGGATATGGATTAATTGCTTATGATAATACTATATTCACAGTCCACACTATGACTGTGCTGGAAGCCATTTTGCTGAAGCTAATTCAGTATTCATTTCATGTGGATGGAACTCGTTCTATGTTGTGATTTTGTGGTGGGAATGGGGTTCAGATTTGGTAATCATGATTTCAGTCCAAATGTGAGCAGCAATGCTCAAAGAAAGTAAGGAGCCAACTTTTTCCCCTTTCATACCTATGGCTTCAGCATGTATTGGTAATTGGTGGATGGAAGCCAAACTCGTGTTTTGAGATTTATGCTGGCTTTCAACATAAACTTCATTAGGTTCTCAATTCACTATCGACAAGTGACAGTGACAATTTCAAAATTTTATAGCCTATGAATTGAGATTGCTATGATACTTATAGAACACTCAAAAAAATATATCTTCCATAGTATATACTTGTGTCATTGTTAAGACAAAATGCATTTAGGATTGCACTTTTTGGAAAGTAATGATGGTATACCTTGATGGATCGAAAACTCTCAAATCTGATCAGAACATATAGAACTTGTTAAGTACTCTATGAAAGGGTTTTTATTTCAGCTTGGAAGTACAAGTTTTCGTGTAGCTGCATATTTATAAACGGAGTTTCGCTACTTACTTTCATGAGCTGGATATTCCTTTGATTTCAGAAAGTAGCAGATGCCGCACAACAAGCAAGCAAGGTGATTGAAGATGCCAAGCCAATAGCTTCGACAACTGTTGAAACCATAACTTCTACAGATCCTATTGTGATTGCAGGAACAGCTGGAGCACTGTTTCTAGCATACCTCCTAATTCCTCCTATCTGGTCTGCGATCTCCTTTAACCTTCGTGGTTACAAAGGTAGCTTTGACATGTCCTGATACAAGTTACTTCACGTCTGTAAACAGTAGAAAACAAGAAGAGAATAACACAATTATTTGCACTACTGTAAATTTTTTCAAGCTTCCCAACCCACATTATGTTGAAATTAACAATATTTTGATTCTTGTACTAATTTCTATGCATCTACTACTCTGTAGGTGAGCTTACTCCTGCTCAAACCCTTGATCTGTTATCCACACAAAACTACATTTTGATTGATGTCAGGTCGGAGAAGGATAAGGACAAGGCTGGTGTTCCTCGCCTTCCCTCTAGTGCTAAAAACAATATGATTGCTATTCCGTAAGTGATACAGTGCATTCAGTTTTTGTGCTTCGGTTGCTTATTTGCTGATATACCACTCATCAAAAGGCACAGTAATTCTATTGAAGTGGTAATTGTCTAATTGTCATCTGGACATATACCTACTATCACTTGTTATTGCCACTACTTCAGTTTGGAAGAACTACCGAGCAAGCTGAGAGGCCTGGTCAGGAATGTGAAGAAAGTGGAAGCTGAAATAGCAGCTTTGAAGATTTCATTTCTCAAGAAAATAAACAAAGGCACCAGCATTGTAATTATGGACTCGTGGGTTTACTTTCAAGCCTATGTTATTATAATCCATTTAAATATGCTGTACCATTTTCACTATCTAGACTTAAATAGATTCTTTCTAGTAATTTTTTAATCAATACTTTAATGTCTGTTTATGGAAATTTTCAGGTACGCGGACTCCGCAAAAATAGTTGCGAGGCTGCTAACCAACCTGGGTTTTAAGAACTGCTGGATTGTTGCTGACGGGTTTTCTGGAAACAGAGGGTGGTTACAGAGTAGATTAGGAACAGATTCATATAATTTAGCTTTTGCAGAGATCCTTTCACCATCCAGAGTAATCAGAAGTTTTGGTACAACCAGTAAATCTAGCCAAAAACTTCTTCCTGGGGCTGACTGATATTCCCCCACCTCTTGCAAATAGAAAACATCTTGTGCATGCTTGAGTCTTCCAAATTATTTATTTAATTATTTTCTATAATGTTTTGAGCAATGTCTATCAATTTTCGTCCTCCCGTTCTAATGTCGTAAGCGGCCGACCACTTTCCTTAAATTGCAACGAGACGAAGGATCATTACATGGCAATGTTCAGCATAAAAAATTATCATTATGATGGAAACTACTTGCGCCTTCTGCATGAATGTCTAGGATCTTGGGATCCCTGTACCATAGATGGGTATATAATCTAATGGAAAAAAATTGGATCTTTTATTTTATATCTTTAGCATTATTCGTAAAACACAAACAGGCTTAATTTTTTATATATTATTATTATTTTTGGGTTTGTCCCTTAATTCTTCCGTAGTACAATGCTTAAATATAATCAATGGGACCTAAATTACTCTTTACAAATTACAATGATTGATCATCTAATTTTTGGTTAATTAAACAACTAAACAAGTAAAATTGGCAAAAAATAACGAAAGTTTATGGGCAATCCAATAAAAATATAATCAGTTTTCTTTTTCCTCTTCAATTTTTTTTCTTTGATAATCCTCTAATATTTTCACCATAATATGATATATAAGGCAATAATTTAAAATATGATATATTACTACCATTCTCTCTTTTTTGTCATATTATTCTTTTTGTCCTTTTCTCCTGCCATTTATCTAGGTTTTCATTATTCCAAATTACTCTACGTCAATTGATGTATATTAGATAATAAAAAAAGGAATAATATTTTTATTATATTTATTTATAACCTGTACATAAATTTAAGGTTACAATGCATAAAATTTTTTAAATTATGTCTCAATTGTAAATAAACTTTTTAAATTTTAAAATTTTATAACTAACATTTTTTAACTATGAAAAATATACAAAAGACTTATTCTGATAAATTTTTTATTAAATTTTATATATTCTTTGGTTAAACTTTAAATTGATTAAGAAAAAAAACTAAAATGCTCTTAAACAAACAGTAATTTCATTCAAGAATTGAAAGACATTCTCATTTTAGTACAAAATGTTCCAATAATGGTGTTCAATCTTGCAATTCTACTCCATCTCAAGTTACTAGCTGCTCTTCAAATTCTAAAAGTGGCTTAAAAACATCTCTAATGAAAGTTGTTGATTAGTTTAAAGGATCAAATTTGTCATGGTTACCTACTAGCTATTGGCAGTGATATCGCTAGAAGATACAATGACAAGGTTTTTCTTAAACAAATCTTGTTATGCTCTTTTTCACCTCAACGCACTCCAAATTTACAGAGTTTGTTGCAGGGTCTTTTTTCATATGAATTGTTTGTGAAGCTTTCTATCTGGAACAAGGCGGAGTTGCAACCATTTGGTCTTAAGAATTGTAAAAATAGGCAATTTGAATTAGCTTGTTCCTGAGAATTTGAGGAGTTTTGTTTCTGGGAGTTTTGTTTTAGTTTGGGAATTCTTGCAATACGCTATTGCATCTTGGATTGCACTCTGCAACTTTTCCATGTAGGAAGTGTTTCCATAATACATTCCTCCTCCAGATCTGCCGGCATTGAAGAAACCACTTCGAGAAAGCACACCAGAATAGATTAGCGATGATCTCGTCGATGAAGGTCAGCTAGAAATGCAGCTTCTCCTTCATGAGTATCTCAAATTTCCAGAGAATACGTGAGAAAGTACATCCTAAATTTTGATTTTTTTTCCCCTTTCATCTCTGATAAAGGTGCTTTTATTTTATTTAAAGATATTTTGATATTTTTGTGTCAATTTAGAATTTGATCATGTTTAAAATTTAATAAAATAAATTTTTTTAATATTTTTTAATAATTAAATAAAATTAATTATAAATTTTAAAAATTTAAAAAAATTATTTTCAATTAAAGCATATTTTAATAATTTTATACATTTTAACTTAAATTTAAATATATTTCTTTTATTAAAGTAATTTTTTACTTATTTAAATAAATTATTATTCGTGCATTTTATTTTAAATAAAATTATATAAATTGTAAATAATTTTAAAAATATTATTTTCATAATAAAACTATAATAAGAATTACAAAGGTCAGGTTAATAAGTTCGTCTATGTGCATTTCTGCGCACTGGGCTGCGGTCGATTCTACTAAAATACAGAAATAATACTTTACCGTCCTACCTCTTCCTCCTGCAACCCAAACCCAAGAAGTGGTGGTGGTGCTTGGACTTTCTCTCTCCATTTTTATCAAAAATTTCATGGGTTTCTGGATCTATTGAAGTAGGGTACTGTCGTCGTCTTTGCCCGTTTTATCAGAATTACAATATGGTTGCCCTTTCGCTCTCAAGTCCCAATTTCGCCACCGTTTTCCTGGGCAAGAAATTGTACCCCTCTCTCTCTCTCTCTAACTTTGTGTGTATATGCATCTGTGTTATGAGTTTTGGTCCGCCAGACATTGCTTGTGTGCTTTTGGTTGCTTTCGTTGAATGTTCTTCTTGTTTTGGTTATCAAAATCATTAAAGGGCAGATAATCTAGAAAACATATGTCTGTTTCTGATTATTCAATCACTTTCCTTCCATTAGGCAAATAAATTGTTTTCCCTTCTTTTCTATTCATGAATTTGTTCCGCTTCAGGACCCTCCGAGAAAGTACGAGGAAGCTGACAACAAATGGCACTGTTTTAATTAGTACTAGATGCGCAGTGGATTCACCCTATGGAGGTATTACTTTCTATGTTAAGATTGAATTCATGTTGATATGGGCATGTGTTGTGAGAAAATAAGAAGAGCTAATTATGCATACTCATATATATATATATATATATATGTAATGTATGGCAGTGAATAATATGAACAATTGGAAAATTATTGGCAAAATGCATTCTTTTGATGAAAAATTTATTTGGAGATATTCCTCTTGTGAACATAAATGCTTAATAATACATATTTGGTCACAATCTCTTAGTAGCTCTCTGTTGTATAGTGTAACATAAGATTAAAATTAGTTTTCTGAATAATGTTATACTACTATTAGTTGTGGTTTCTATGCTTCTTTTACTTTTTATTCAGGTGATGGTGAAAAGCATTGATTTTTCTTATATTCTTGTCCTGCATCTGTTTAATCAGCATATCTTTCAGATGGACATAAAACGGTAGCCTTTCATTAAAAAGCACTGGCTCTTCATCCTCTTGTTGCAAGTAAACAGTGAAGGTTTCCATTGTTACTTACCAAAAAGCATGGGCAATCAAAAACATCAGCTGCTGGTGACCTTGGCTCAGCTGGCACATTGGTGCTTCTTATAGGGCTGGAAGTGAGTTTGGATATTTCAATTTGTGACCCATCTATTTGGAACCAGCTCACTAAAGGCCCATCCAAGGAAATTCCTTTAGTTAGTTAAACAAACAAAAGCCTGGAGGTAGACTTGATTGCTTAAATGAACCAAGCCAAAGCTTTTTATATGCATATCTTCTCATATTTTTTCGTCACTAAGATAGTCATACAGTTGTGAAGTTGGGTTCGTGGTAAGATTTGCACGGGATGCAAATATGCAACAACACTGCTTCATTTTTGGTTATGACTAATTTCCTGTCTTTGTATATTTGGTTGCCAGTTTTTTCGCATTAGGCCAATGTGTTTGATCTGGAACTAATTTGTGTCTACGCTGTAAAGACCTATTATTCTGTAGTCTGTCCTGCCTAAAAGGCCACCTATTTCCCCTGCTGAGCATGACCAATTGGTCTTACTTGGTAGTACTTAGCTTGTTTAGGCTTGAACTCAGTTTGTTTAAGCTTGATTTTCGAGGGAAGCAAGCCCACGCTTCAGATTTTGAATTCAAGCCAAGTTCAAGCTTACAAACTAAGCTTGAGCAACTTCATTAACAGACAAGCTAAATCCAACCACTAGATAATTGGCTTGGCTTAGCTGGGCTGGGATATATCTCTTATTGCAGGACCTCCAATGCCAAGGTTCATACCTCCAACCGAAAAAGATAAATGAATAAACTAGAGAGAAAAATGCAATAAACAGCTGTATTTGCTGTCACTCAATGTTTTCACATGTAATATGGGTTAGGAGTCAGTTTCTATTTTCAATGTATGTTAAATTACACATTGAAATTTTAGTTGCCTTGGCACATTCCTTCATAGGACATCCTGCATTAGTTCTTAATTATTTTTCATATATACTGAAAACATATGTCTGCTTAGAAGCAGAGTAGTGATATTACAAATGTGCCTCGGGTGTTCCTTTCCTGACATACATAGTAAAACTGTTGTATTAAATTTAATTTACAGCAACGCCATCCCTAGTCTTATTTGCTCTTCTTGTAGCTTGTTGAATGGTTTTTATTATCAAAAGCTTTTCTGTGAGCTTGGAACTTTGGATTATTAAACATTGCCTGATAGCTGGTTTGTCAATTGAATTATACCACTATTCATAGAAGTACATTAATTCTACATTTCTGATACTTTTCTATTCTTCCTGTTCTACCTTTTAATATATTTATGTGTGTGTGTGTGTGTGTGTGTACTTCTTCTCTATAGGTAATGTGCAAAAATTCCCTCGGATCAGTGTTTGGGATGCTTATAGGCGCCTTGGTGTAAGCCATGATGCTTCTGAGGAAGAAATTTGGGGATCTAGGAATTTTCTGTTGCAACAATATTCTGGACATGAGAGAAGTGAAGAATCTATAGAAGCTGCATTTGAAAAAATACTGATGGCAAGCTTCAGGCAGAGGAAGAAAACAAAAATTAATCTGAAAAGTAGGTTGAAAAAGAAAGTAGAGGAGTCTCCACCTTGGGTTCAGAACTTGCTCAATTATGTTGAACTCCCACCAACTGAGGTTATCCTTAGAAGATTGTTCCTCTTTGCCTTCATGGGTGGCTGGAGTATCATGAATTCTGCTGAAAGTGGACCTGCATTTCAGGTTTGTTTTGTTCTTCTTTTGCGATAATATTAATGTGTTTCTGAATGGTATATAACCATGAGCATAATCTTTTGAAATTCCTCCACAATCTTTGGTTTTTAAGCCATAGGTGTATGAGATTGGTTCTCTGTACGGTATGATCAGGTTAACTACCACTTTCTTTGAAGCCTTATATTTATTTCATGTCTTCTTCTCTTTTTGATATATAATCCTTCCATTCATTTCCCATTGATATGAAAGACATACAATAATGCTACAACAATAACAATGATAATTAAAGCCTTATTCAATTAGATGGGGTTGACTACATGAATTAAACGATACTATTGAATTCTATTCAAAATCAAATTTTCAGAAATACCGCTTAATAAAAACTCTCTTTTAATAACTTTTTCAGGTGTTTTTTTTTTCTATCTCTTTCATTGGACAGTAATATTATTTTCACAAAAATTTTCTCACTTAAAATTCATAAAAGTCACAAATCACCATTGGATAGGGCAGGGATCCATCCATAAGTGTGTGGGACCCATTGCATTAAATGGTGATGAAGACATTTCGTTAGCTAAATAAGAAACTTTATGTGGGAGTAGAGTTTCTCAAAGACTTACTAGCGGAATGTATGCACATACTTTAATAGTACAATCTTCTGCAGGTTGCAATCTCTCTGGCTGCTTGCATATATTTTCTTAATGAAAAAACAAAGAGCTTGGGTAGAGCGTGCATTATTGGGTAAGTTACAACAGAATGGGACAACTTGTATGATTGTATCAACCTACGTTCTTCTTTTAATTTATTTTTTTTAATGATCTTCATTGTTTTACTGCAATTATAGGTTTGGAGCTCTGGTAACCGGCTGGGTCTGTGGTTCGTTACTCGTACCCAATATTCCAGCTATATTTCTGCAGCCAACTTGGACACTTGAACTCTTAACGTCATTGGTAGCTTATTTATTCTTGTTCCTTGCTTGTACTTTTCTTAAGTGAGGTGGCAATTATTTTTGAACTCAACTTTCTATGCTTTTACTGACTTGCAAGCTGATCAAATTCAACTTGTTCAGTTCTGAATGACCTGAGTTGTGTTTACTTGGAATGTTTCTAGGCAGGAGTTTGCATAGATTTTACTAAGGTCCAATGATCTTTGAGGAAAGGGCTTTCTTTCGTTAGTTGCAATTTAAAATGGCTGGCAAGTGACCGTCTTTTGGTCGAGAATTGCGTGGATGTGGATGTACATTTTCATGTAGTTCTTTTTTTTTTATAAAAAAAATCATAGGAATTACTGTCACACTTTTTAAAAATTTGAATATATTATCAATCGGTTGTTGGGAAAGAAAGAAATAGCGAGAACTTAGTTGAACTATTTTCATCCGCAAAACAAGGAAAGGAAAAAATGCAAACGAGGCCTCATTTCATGTAGTGATATTTTTATCGTCAAAGTTATGCTTTCGACTGAAACAGACTGCAGAAAATTTTGGAACTATCTGATTTCTCTTTTACTGAAATGATTTGAACTTTGAAGGCCATCTGAACGAATTTGGTAGGTGTTTTTTAAAATAGATTATTGCAACAAATTTCAACTTTTAAGTTTTGGTTGTTTCAGTTAGTACCAAATGAAATATTTTTTTGGAATATGGAATTGAATATGCTCTTCATACCAATAAAGATAACCAAATATGTGATTTGAAACACAAGCACCATCGCATTAAGAATTAAAACATGTCCGATGCTTAATAAGAAATAACAAGTTATACAATACAAATTTTTTAATTCTAGACGCCATGAGCTACGCAAGAACAGACATCGAATGTGTACAACCACAAGCAAATGAACATGCACCATTTCTACTAAAAGTTTAGCCTAACTAGCCTTCTATACTGTGCTATGAAAGGCTACATTGGGTACTATATAATTATCAAGGGCGTGATCTGTGTTTCTGACACTTGTTCGAGTCCAACCGATTGTTCCTGGCGGCATAGCAGCCCAAGGCATATATGACGATGACAAGCACCAGTGTACAGACGTTGAATATGGTAAGGTGTTTCCACTGGTTTCTAATGTTGGCCAGCACTCCTCCCTTGCATGAATTGCAATCGTAACACAGTTTGTCTTGACTATTGTTCCATGTATTACAGTCTGAATCCTTCACTGCTGGACCTGTCTTGGGCACTTCCCAGAACGTGGCGTTCTTCATTGTAAATCCACAGTTAACCGGTGGCTTGCAGCACCCCGACTGCAAAACCAAAACTCAACCATCAACTAATTGCAACAATGGCTGTTCGGATATACGCTTCCATATCTAAATGCATGTAACAACCATACCCATTACATAATTTCTATTCTGCTTTCCGTTTCTTTTAAGTTTTTATCTTGAACCGACACAAATAAGCATAAACAGGATCACCCAGTTGTCATAAAATTTCAAAACTTTGTATAGTTTTCTTCCCAAACAGGGTACATTGAATGGCCCCTCTAAAAATAGTTGTGCCAAATTTTGCGAATGACAAAGGAAAACTAACCTGTGTGGTAGACCAGTGCATGTAAATTTTAGAGTCGTTCTTGCGGCCACCATCGATGGGGAGGTTCTGACAGACATGGGTGTCCATCAAGCAACTCTTGACCTCGTCCCAGTTCTTGTCGTTGATGACATAACGCTGCAACCAATGCGAGAAATCTGTGATCTTATACTCCTCATACCCTTTCCCAGATACATGCTGCCCGACCTTTTTGTTGGTGACGAACAGTGCGAAGATGGCGAACAAGATGAGCCCCACGATCAACAGGAACGTCAAGAACAGGTAGATGTACAGAGCCACATTCACACGGCACAATGACCCCACGATGCCCAGTATGGAGACAAGTACCACGAACAAGCCTCCGATCAAGAGCGGGTAAAAGAGAACTTTCTGACAGTCAGTGGCGTTAGCACCATGAGAGTGGATGTGGAGAGACCCACCAATGGCGGCAAGGCCCAGGAGCAGGGTCAGTATGTTAAGGACACCGACCACAGTGTTGCTTATGCGGAACATGGCAGTTTTGTTTTCACCAGACGAGGAGCACAAATGGGGAGAAATTGAAGGAGTTACAGTTCTTGTTCAGCGAATGAAAATTTGAGAAAATCTATGATTTGATTTCAATGTTGTTTTGGGGGAGAGGGAAGAAATGAGCCAGAAGAAGAAGAAGAAGAGGATGTTGTAATGTGCCGCAACTGCTTTTATGAGTGGGACATCTAGTAGAGCAGGACAAGGTAGGAAGGAAAACGGTTCCCGTTACGGGGATATGACACGCAGGGATGCAGTTGGAGTCGAGTCTGGGAGTTTTGGATAGGTTGACGAGTTGGCACAATTTAGTTTTGCCACGTCATTGAAACAGTTACCTAATGGGAACATGAGTAGCCATGCAATACGCAGTTGGCGGCCCCTGAATAGAGGGACAGTTACCGACTGCCATTGTTTCATAATTTTATATTTATTTAATTTTTATAACATATAATTTAAATTATTAAATATATTAAATTTTATAAATTAAATTATAAAATTTAATAAATATAATAATTTATATTATTAGATATAAAATTTTCATGAATAAAAATATTTCCCTACCGAAACAGTGAAACAACAGGTTGCTTCAATTTTTTTGTGCTTCTCTTTCCAAAAAAATTTTCCCAACGATCTCTTATGCAGCCAGCACATCCAACGGTGCGTTTTTGGTTGACCACTTTAGTACAATTAAAGTACTCTTGTTGATAGTATGATATTAAAATATCATTAACAAATAAATATGCGAGTTATATAATTTAATTTTAATAAATTTAATAATTTAAATTTTAATAAATAAAAATATTTAATTAAATTAATTTTAGTATAACAGATGTAAGGGGTAAGTTGCAGCATGCAGTCACCTACCCGAGCCCACCCCACCCCGCCACCTTTCCTCTCCGTCGTCGCCAACAACCACCAAAAGTCATTTCTTTATTAGTCGCTTAAGCAGTGAGCAGTGGTTTCATCGCCCCCTTAACGCCGGCGGAATTTCCCACACACTCACTCCCTCCTCCTCCTCCTGCTACTACTACTTAACATAAAGCCCTAAAACTTCTCTCATTTCAAGCACACTCTCTCTCTTTTTGAGTGTGTTTGCTTTAGAAAATGGCATTGGCTTCTCAACCCATCAAAAATCTCCTCCAAACTCCCTTCACTTGCTCTCAGCCCTTGTCAGACTCTCAGTCCTCCACCTACCGCCCTTTCCTCCACTCTCGTAAATCGCGTCCTCTACTTATTCGGAGCTCCGTTACCGTCGCTCCCTCTTCGGCTGGGGCCAAGGTGTCCAAGGAATGTAGAGTGAAGTCCGTGAAAGCTAGGCAGATTATAGACAGCAGAGGGAATCCTACCGTGGAGGTTGATCTCGTCACCGACCAGCTTTACCGATCTGCTGTCCCTAGTGGGGCCTCCACTGGGATTTACGAGGCTTTGGAGCTCAGAGATGGTGATCAGTCTGTTTATGGGGGTAAAGGCGTTCTCTATGCCGTTAACAACATCAATGACGTGCTCGGCCCCAAGCTTGTTGGCGTTGATGTTAGGTAAATTCAGATTCTCAAATTGTGTTTTGAACATTGTTGTAGTTGCCACGTCTTGTTTTGGTTAACTAGGAAGGATTACCAAGTTAAATTGATGTTGTTAACGATTCTGTCTCTTCTCGTTACTCGAGAAAAATATATGCTTTGAAGAAATTATTTTCTTCTGAGGAAACCATTGGTTTTAGATGTAAGATTGCTTCGAAGAGAAATAGTGTATGATAGTTGTAGTTGTAAGATGAGGTGGAACTGGTTTAGATTCTTTTAAGTGAATATTTAGTAAAATTTTGTTAGTAGGAATAGCAGGACCCTATCAAAATGCCATACAATGTGATTTGTATACCGCTTTTTAGGTGTTATGCTTAACACTTGAGTGACTTTTCTTCTTAAATCTTAACAATCATTCTATTATTACTTTTTAACTTGTTTTTGCGCAGGGGAGGTGGTTTGTTGAAAGAAAAAGTACTCTTTGTATTTTATGCTGTGCGGCTCTGACATTCCTATCTTTGTGTTTAATAAGGAATCAAGCTGATGTGGATGCTATAATGCTGGAAATAGATGGAACTCCGAACAAGTCAAAACTTGGGGCTAATGCAATATTGGGAGTTTCACTAAGTGTATGTAGAGCTGGTGCAGGTGCAAAGGGACTTCCCTTGTACAAACACATCCAGGAGATTTCAGGAACAAAGGAACTTGTTATGCCAGTTCCTGCTTTTAATGTCATAAATGGGGGCAGTCATGCTGGGAATAATCTGGCTATGCAAGAATTTATGATACTACCGGTTGGAGCAACCTCATTTGCCGAGGCACTCTGCATTGGCAGTGAAGGTTAGGAACCTAGTGCATCTGACTTCAACTGCATTTCTTTCTGTATTCATTTTCTCTATTCAATGGGATGCTTTCCCCTTTGGTTGACTATTCCAGTGGCTGTGATTCAATATAAATCATGATATGAAATTCCATTTTGCTATTGGGTTCTTAAACCTGTTGCCTTAACTTCTGATTTGATGGCTAATTTTGAACTCAAGGTTTCTTGACTGCATATTTTATAGCATATATTTCATCTTTATTTCATCAATACATTTCAGGTGACAACCAGTTAACTTTAGTTTATTGATTTTTCTGGTGGAAACAGTTTACCATCTATTAAAGGGTATAATCAAGGCAAAATATGGACAAGATGCTTGTAATGTTGGAGATGAGGGGGGATTTGCTCCCAATGTTCAGGATAACAGGGAGGGACTGGTTTTACTCATGGATGCCGTTGAGAAAGCTGGTTATACTGGCAAGGTAGACGGTGCTTTCATTGTCTAATTCTGCTATGTTATTAAAATATTCACTTGTACCAATCAAGATATGAAAACAATGGCGCAGGTCAAGATAGGTATGGATGTTGCAGCTTCGGAGTTTTACTCTAAAGATGGGAAGTATGATTTAAATTTCAAGAAACAGCCAAATGATGGATCTCATGTTCACTCTGCTCAGAGTCTTTGTGAACTTTACAAGGACTTTGTCAAAGAGTTTCCCATTGTGTCAATTGAGGATCCATTTGATCAAGATGATTGGGGTTCGTGGGCTTCATTACTTTCTTCAGTTGATATTCAACTTGTAGGAGATGATTTATTAGTTACAAATCCAAAGAGAATAGCTGAAGCCATCCAGAAGAAGGCTTGCAATGGTTTACTTCTAAAGGTGAGATTCTTAAACAATTTCTCTCTTGGTGATAATAATGTTGTAGAACTTTTATTTTATGTCTTTGTTCTATATTTTCAACTTGTCTCCATTTCCTCTACGCAGCCTGTTTTCAGATTGTGCTTTCTCTATCCTCTGTCTAATTATCTAATCTTATCAAACACCAGCTACATGTGGTGCAATTTGCTAAAGAGACATGTAAAAAAATGCTTCCTTATGTTTTATGTCTATTACTCATTGCAGGTCAACCAGATTGGCACAGTGACTGAATCCATTCAGGCTGCGCTTGACTCAAAGGCTGCAGGTTGGGGCGTCATGGTTAGTCATCGGAGTGGTGAGACTGAGGATAACTTCATTGCTGACCTCTCTGTTGGGTTGGCTAGTGGACAGGTTTTGTATTCTGAATCTTTCAACTACCGTAGTTGTGTGTGCCATATTATTATTTGCTTTGATGTTGATCATTCAAGTTCTGTTCTTCAGATTAAGACAGGAGCTCCTTGCCGAAGTGAGCGGTTGGCTAAGTATAATCAGGTAACTGGAATCATGCCTTTCTTATATCTCCTGTGTTTCAGGGTTTTAGTACAGCCAATGGTGTGAGTTTTAACACGTGGATTAACAAGTTGGTGTTACCAAACTCTGAATTCCAACTGACTTATATGACTTTAATTCTTGAAAATGGCACTACATATTTTATTGTTGCCATTGAACTTGTCTTATTTAGATGGGCTCGGGAATGACTTGGGTGCGCCCAAAGATTGACACAAGTAGAACAAATCAATATATATTATATGTGAAGAATTCGTAGAAATGGCTCTGTTTATTTGATAACAAGTTCATGCCTCTTAGTCATATTGATAATTCTCAGATCCCTTTAAAACTGCTTGGTCAGATAGCATGAAAGATACCAAATGCTGAGCTTGATTTCAATATGTAGTCTTCGTTTCAATTTTGTTTTGATGGACCTAGGCAATATCCTTGAAAAGTAGTTTCTATATTGCTTTTGTTTATTTAGTTGCTGAATATTATGTGCGTCGTTAGCATTATGATGGACTGGTCTGATATACATTTCCTTTCATTAATGTGTCCAATTTCTTTGCAGCTCCTTCGCATTGAAGAGGAACTCGGGAATGTGCAATATGCTGGTGAAGCTTTCAGATCACCTTAGAGTGAATGAGTACTGATCTCTCTTCTTACTACAGAAAATTTAAGCATCAGAATCATTGTTTTCAGAGGAAGCAAACAGGACGTAGAAAAATCTGGAGTTTTGGTATTGGCTGATCACCTTCTTCATTATGTAGTGCTAAAGCTCCGTACTTAATTTATTTATAATTTTGGGGTGGAGGGGGGAAATGGGCTTGTTAAACACGATGTTGTAGTTTACTGTTTGTACTTTATACATTTAATAGTGAAAAACACGGCCAATTTTTTGATATGCATTCGCAATCACGTGTCATTCCACGCGTATATTTAGGTACTCCTGCATATACGTTTGATATGAAAACAGGAGAGGTAGGATGTAGAAGAGGGATATCCGTCAGTCTTATATGCTGAGCGATGGCTACTATGATGTTAAAGGACAGAAAAGTAATGATGGTGATAGGGAAAATGCTAGTTATACGATAGATTTTTACATTGAGTTTGCACATCATTAAAAATAGGAAGTGGCCCTTATTAGTGGACTGCACTTAACTAATGTATAAAGGTAACCAATATTTACTAAGTGCTAGTTACAGCCCTCATTATGGTATACTTACACCCGTGCATGGTGAGATTATAATGGTGTGGATTATGTGATTGCAATAGAGATAAGGTATGGTAGAACTATCTCTGAGATTAACAATTATATTCATTATGTATACCTGGACCAATACCAGTAAACACTTAATGTAACAAACAATTCATAGTGAAACCCAGTTTTGAAAATTATAGCAACAATCAATTTTGATTGCTCTAGTACTATATATATACTTCAAAATTAATCCCTTTGTCCCCCAATCTTTTCAACACAAGCTATCATCACACTAAAAATAAAATTAACCCCCTTTAAGATCAAATCTAGTGAGGCAACTTAAAGTCAATATCAATTATCCTCAAGTCAATTAAATTCAAATACTAGTTTGTAGCAAACAGCAATGTCAATGTGTGTAAACAATGTGTTATAAGGATTGTAAAATTAACGTGATTCCAAATCAAATACTAGGAAACGAAACGCCAGAAATGCATATATCCAGCTCTAGTTTGTATACTCTCAGGAAATACTGGAAGACTAAGAACATTACTAGTGATGTAAAGGAAAAGAGCATCTTGAACACCTAGTAATGCTGAATGAGAGAAGATAAATTTCAAAATCCTGATCAACATAGTCAAACTCTTCACAAGGGCCAATTACTACATGGCATGACTATGTGGATGATGGAAAAGAAAAGGGTTATTAAAAAACTACGATTATAAATCAAAATTTTTGCACTAGGCATGTATCCGGGAAAAGGAGGAAGAAACATAAAATGTATCAATGTTATTGATCATGTTGTCACGAGCCTCCAGGAGTAACATGGGAGACATGTATTTTCTGGCATTCCTATCATCTACACTTCACATCAGGAAACAGTCAACTTCCCTTCCCTGCCAGAGCTAATTCCGAATAGCTGGGCCAGCATATACCCCCTGGCGCATGTAAAGATCAGGTGGTGTTTCTATCTCCGCAAGCCAAGCATATTCCTCCTCCTTGCCATCAGTTATCATAGGTCCATTTCTTGCCGCTGCAGTACAATACCCAAACACTCAGATATCGATCTCATATCCAATTCAACCCTCCCCAAGAGAATGCATGAATTTTATACTAGGGATTTATGCAACATAAACATAGTTTTAGAAATTCAACAAAACTAAGCCTCAATAACGACTCAAAGAGCACCACTGTCATTTAACACTATCACAGCCACACATAATGATGGATAGAATACAAGCAATATTTTAAGTAATTACTTACAGAATGTAGAAAAAGGATAATCATGATAGTAAGTACACTTCCTTCCTGCATCTTCGCTGTAAGGAGGTGCAAGAATGTCTAGTATAGCACAAGGCGTTACAGCAGTGAAACAGTGCAGATTTCCACCATGCTTTGGATATAATTTTGAAGTCTCACATGGTGCAGTCAGAACCTTATCAACTGCCAACTTTGCTAGTCTTACTGCAAGGGAGAATAAAAGAGAAGAAGATGGAAATTCTTCAGATAAGTAACTTAACAAATATGGATGCAAAAAGGCAGGTACTTTGATTATTAGTGGCTGCCACAATGTTAAGGCATTGAAACAATTGCCATTGTTTTTATTGCCCTTTTTAGTAAGTAGAAATATATCACACTATCGACATCTCAGCCCATTAATTAATTCAATCATGGAAAAAGGAAGTTGTGAAAAATCTTGTAACCAGGCAAATTATCAAGCTTTGAGATCATAATTAGATTAAATGAACCAACAAAGTACCATGCCAAAGCAGAAAAGGCAATTCATAGCCTTATAGTATATTTCAGAAGAGTTAAGAGAGATTGTGCGTTTGATAAAATGTTGTCCCCCCAGAATATCACACAAATCACTATCAAAAAATTGGAGTTGATCTTCATGACCTCTATGTACTAATGACTCCAAACTAGCCAGCATAAATGTAAGATTTGAGAGAGGTCTTCAGAAACAGATTTACACTAGAAGCAATAGTTTTTTTACATTGAAATAAATCTGGAGTAAAAGGTTTCAAACGTTTTCATTAACTACAATTTTTTAGGGAAGATAGTATGCACTATTACGCTCTGGTGGGACAAGGGTTTCAGAAATTGTACTAACAAGAGCCATATCACCTTGTTATAGAAAAAATATAAATAAATAAACCACTTTATGAGTAGAAAATATAACTTAATTACATCAGACCTGTAGCATATTCTGGTTCCTTGCTTCTTACAACGCAGGGAGGTTCAACCCAGTCATAAGCTTTCACATGTATAGATCCATAGAGAAGTTTGCTAAATACAGTCATCCCAGGATGGTCATGGAGCGGTATAACTGAAGATGTAGGAAAGCAGAATATACACATCTGCAGGAATTAAAAAAGTATTCTTAATTCATTAGTGTAAATTACTTATCTCATTTCACAGTGGTTGGAAAAATGCAGAAAATCACTATGATTGATGCTTAAATACAGACATCATGATCAAAGGTTGCAAGATAACAATGAAATTTGGCTATTATCTAAATCATATAACATGTAACATACTCGTACATAAAGAATGTCTTTGGTAATAATGTTTAAAAGCACTTTAGTTTTGTTAGGAAACAGGTAAAAACATTAACAAAAACAAAAAGAATGCACATGGGCATAGACATGAAATTTGCTCTACGCAGAGAAAAATTATCAACGCAAAAGAAGACTGAGGAAAAGCTCAGACAGATGCTAATAGTATGACTAATATGCAGGGAAAAAAGCCAGGTTGTTTATGTACTGCTGCTAAGTGGCTAAAGTCAACGCTAGGTTAAGCTCAATAATTCAAAACAAAAACTGAATATGACACAGACCTGGTTCACTTTAGAATGCTCAGCAAATGTTCAGAGGGCAATGGGCCAACGGCTGATGAATTCAGTTTTTCCTATTTGGCTTACTATATTGCACTTTGAGCTACACATTGCATGAACATGAAAAAA
The DNA here is from genome assembly GCA_037013595.1 of Dicorynia guianensis. Lineage (NCBI taxonomy): Eukaryota > Viridiplantae > Streptophyta > Magnoliopsida > Fabales > Fabaceae > Dicorynia > Dicorynia guianensis. The sequence goes on from JASUAB010000015.1 coordinate 28,048,108, forward strand.
ATTTTAAGCATTCAATTGCAAGCCAGATCACATGCTCATGACTTGCAAGTCAAGTGCCTTAACATGCTATAGATGTGTTCTAGTTTGAGTAATTGTCTTAATGGTGTTCACACTGAAATGTTAAAGCTCACCGTAAAGCTCTGGCAGTCATGAATTTCAACATATGTTATTGGTTGAGCCCATCGAGGTACCCTGTTTAATAGATTAGTTCCAAAAAATCCATGCCCTCGGTCATCATCTGCTGTTTCCTCTACAAGCCCAACATCAGTTGGCTGAATGGTGTCTGCCAAATCATGAAAATAAGAGTGGATCAAAAATCCAATAGGCAAAGCAGGTGAACACCAGAAGACTCAAAAGTAGATAAAATATGATATGTATTTTGACAGGTAAAGGCCGGAATAGATTATTTAGGAAAAGCTGCAGCGCTGATTAAAACTTTGATTACTTCATAGAAATCAGAAATTGCTTAACGTTTTCCCCGAAGTGTTATCTGCCAACAATGCACACTTGTGACTTGACAACAATATACCAATATCACATAATTGTGAGTAAGAAAAAAAACCCAGCAATCCTATTTGAATAAATCAATCAGCCCAATAAAACGCTTCGCATAAAATCCATGTATACGGGTCAAAGTTTGCACTTTGTAGCTTTTATACTTTAATTGTCCTTCTTGTACCGGTTTTACAACATTCTAATATGCAACTTATACAGGTAAATTGAAAAATATTCTCATCTTCAAACAGAGCCGAGAATTTGTTACATTGTAATATAAAGTCTCACCTGAGAAATTATCCCAATGCTTCAATTAAACTGAAAAAGAGCAGACCCACGACAGTATTTACAACAATCACAACCAGCAATACCCATAATTACCCAAATAAAAATTGGTGTTATTACTCTTTAGCACAATTTAACGAAGTCGACACTCGTTCAGCTGAAGACAGTAAGAACAATAAGATTATGAGAATCTGAACTCTGAGAAGAATAATGAGGGACATACCCAGAATTGAAGAGAGCTTCTCTAACGCTTGAGCAGAAGGAGGAGGTGCTCCTGAGGGCTTGAAGATATTCTTGCAGCGGTCATATAATACCTGGACTTTGGAGCTTTGCTGCCTCATACTGAAGTATCTTCGGAAGGCGGCGAAAACCATATCTTTGTTTTGTAGAAGTACCCTGACCTTGTCAGATATTATTTGTAATTTTGAAGACATTTTTATATTAGTGCCGATCAAGAAATCGCAGCAATTTATATGAAAGCGAAGCAGCACAAATTTTATTTGAACAAAAATTCTTCGCCGATATTATATAATATATTTTTATACCAATAATGGTAATGATAATGGTACAATTTAGTAGTTGAGCTTGTTCCCCTACAATTTCACTTTTCACGGTCTTCTAATACCTTTTTTTTTAAAAAATAATATTCTTTCACCAAAAGAAATTAATTTTCTTTTTTTTTTTGCATCTTTTCCTGTTAGAGAAACAAAACAATGCAAAAAGTTCTCATGATAAATAAGTTGAAAAATACAATTGTTAGCTTAAAGGACAAACATTAACATTTTAGCCTTGTCTTGAGACCTTCTAATTATCTTATAGTATTAATATTTGTACACAATAATTTTGTATATATTTTATACATTCTCTTACATTTATACATATTTTTCTTTCTTAATCTATTATTTATTAATATAATAAATTAAATGTTTACTGAGTTAACGTGTACAAACAATTTTTCTTATCTCAAATTTGAATTTAAAACCATATACATTGTTTTTGACCCTGTAGCACTGAAAACTAATTCTGATACAAACTGTATAGTGTACGCTATCCATTTTGAGAAGAGTATCCTTTATTTTGTAAATAGACAATTTTTTAAATTGATTATTGCTTCCTATAGAGATTGTCAGAACTGCCTCAGAACTTCGAATGAAGATGGACAAGCTGAACGCCAGCATGATTGAAGAGACTCAACGGATGAAAACAGAAAGGATTTACAAGAGAAAAGCAGATCTGTTCGTGATGGATCACGCCAAGGGTAAAGAAAATATCATTCAATGTGCTACAACTTAAGTTGGGTAAATTCCATATCTCTAAGATAATCATTGTTGTTTTGCAGGCCTGTCAGATGCTAGGTTGGAAAACCCTCAAGAACTTTTAGCCATTATAATGAATATTTGAACTTAGGTACCGTTCATCAGTTTATTAGGATAGGAGTTTTACATGTTGTCCATAAGTCATAGTCCTTGTTTTGAAGTTGAAATTCAACTGTTCAAGTCATAAAACATTGAGGTGTCAGTCTTAAAAGTTACCTATCATATGCTTGTTTTCTGTTTTGTGAAGATAAAACTATTTGTGGACAATTCCGTGATATTTATATGCACTTGTGAATAAAACTTCAAAATTGAATTTATATGAAGTGTCAACATATTGAAAATTTTGTGTCGGTTCCTTGTAAGGAGACGATTAGATTATTGCAGAAACCTCTTGGTGTTTCCCATTATAAATGTATTCAGTTCCTTGAGAATTTGGAGCTTATATAGATAGAGCACATTAGTCAACAATAGTAATAAATTTGAACCTGAAGAGGAGGAGAATTTATTCAGAAATTTGAACTGTATATGGTCATCAATTGGACCTTTTAGGTGCTTATCAGCTCCATCAACTTTCCTTGCATAGAAACTATCTACATAAGAATTAGTAGAACTAATCATTAGAATATGAGGTTGAGTACAACTTCTCTGGGTATCAGTAGACACTAGATATGTCTGTGGAAATGGAGTGATCCTATCTTCTCTGACTATGAATTGAATTATCTGAATGTGACATCCTAGTGAATTTATTTTCCAACTGAATGACTGCTCTTGATTGGATTCCATGAAATTGGACTAGAATTATTAATTCTTCTGGAGTGTTTGACACATAAAGACCAAAGTTTGATACAACCATAGCAACCACAAGTCTACAACGGCATTGCCTTCTCTGAGTTCTCTCTTCATGTGTTTAGTTTGTCGAGATTAAATTGTGTACTGAGAATGAAAAAAAAAAAAAAAATTGTGAGAGGCAGATAATCAATCCATCTTGACCCTAACGTGATACTTTTGTTAATACATAAGTGAATCTCCTGTTTTAATTGAATGTCTACATTGTCGTACAGGACTTACTGCATACTATTAGTTTGGAAAATTTAACCATTAAGCTACAGGCTTTACATACAGACGCTCTTGCTCCTTAAAATTCTACAGAATTGTGTCATGCGATGCATGCGTATGGTTTTAACCCTCCCTATCATAAATGCGTTTAGGATAGGCAAAATCTTTTCTGGCAAGCATGATAAATAAGTTTTTAAATGAGTTAAGGGAAAGGAAAGAAGTTCCAAGAGGACTTGATCTGTTATGACTCACGAGATCTTGAAGAATTTAACCAAATAACCATACAGTTCACCAAGATTACCTTACATTTTGAAGGAACTGATCTTTTAGTGCCGCCCAAAGCATTGTTTTAATGATGAACGATTACTTTTGGTCTAGAAGATTGATTTCATATTTTTACATGTGCTATAAAACCTTTGGCTATATCAGAACGACAATGCTTTGGGTCTTTGCTTCTTTAGCTGAGGACTTAATTTATGTTATTGCTTATTGCAATGTTGCTGATAATTTCACTAAAAAAATAAACCCTCTTTTGAAGGTTTGTAGAAAAGGCTCAGGTGATGTTAATTTTTTTTTTTTTAATGGGTTGCCTCACTCTTTTCATATGAACGAGGAAAGATCGAGAGAAAGTCGAAGGGAGAAGCGTTAGGACTGTAGCATGGAGATATTTGATGTGTCCTCTTCAACCCCCTGGTTTCACTGTTGAGGTTATGGTCTCAAAATGACTTCTCACTAAGCTATAAATTAAAGACCAGAAGAGAGAAGAAATTTTCCAGCACTATTGTATGCATGGATCAATAAATTCATTATTTATATCAGGGTTCCCCTTATACAGAGTTTGGAACACGAGGGGGCCTAAAAATGCCCGCATAGGGAACACTAAGTGAGCCAGAATATAGTGTCCCATTAAACTCTTGAACTTCACTGACTGCTTCGGTGCCATATCCATCGGCAAGAGACATAACCTGTAAAACTAAACGGTTTTCATTGATTCTGACGGCTAGCGGCAAAATAAGGGGTCTTGGGGGCAGGGGTGGTCCTAAAGCATTGTTCACTGCCACCCAAAACTCGCCCCTGGAATTTCTCTTGATGTTATCTGGCCTGCCAGTAAGCTGCATGAATAATTCAGATGTGTTTGCTCTGGCACCCCTAAGCCAGAACCTCTGAATTCTGTTGGCCAAATACTCACTAACAAGAACAAAGGAACCGTCTCTGCTCACTGCCACCCCAGATGCCAGTGCAAGACCCCTCATCAACACTGACGTTTGTTTGGTGTTAGGATCATATCTAAACAAGCTTCCCGTATTGTCTCTGCTACTTATCAGTGTCTGTATATCTCTGCAGAGAATTTAATGGCAGATTTATATATAAGCCAAGAATGTGTGCCAAATCGTCCGCATCTGCAATCTTGATTTCAGAAGCTAGAACTGTAATATCTATCCCTGAGGGTCAACTAATCACAAAATATGTTCATTCAGTTTATAAAATCGATTTTTGGGCCGTATAAACCCATTTGCTTGTTTAGTCCTTACAGATTATTATCATTACAGATTGGTCGGTTATAATAAGTTTACACAATAGTAATAATGTATTAAAACCAGTGAGAGGAAAGAACTACTTACTTGAGCTGGAACCTTGAGCTAGCTTCAGTAAAGTAAATAAGTCCAGTTGTAGGGTCTACATCCAAACCATCAAGAAACCGAAAGGAATTGCCTTGTGCCCCTGTTACAACTGGGGATGCAGGCCCTCCTTTGGAAGGAACCTTCACCAGCCCAAGATATGCATCGGCTATATACAGTTCGCCTGTTTGATGATTGAAACCCACTCCTAAGGGCCTCCCACATGTTGCTTGAAGTGCAGAAAAGTCAGCAATGCCATCACAGATTGTCTTGTTCCTTGAGCAACAAAATGACATAGTTTAAACAGGAGAGATCGCATAGGAATAAAACTAGAAATAGTTTAAGAGTACACACTACCTATGTAGTGAAGTGAAAGCAAACTCGACGAAACCAGTATTGCTCGTTCCATCATATTTAAGAATTCTTCCATCAGAAACACCAGTATAAGGTCCTCCCCCGTCACTGTCAAATGCTAGAGATTCAGGACCTGTCAGTGGTGATGGCAGCTGAAGCCTGCTGATTAGGATAGCTATAGATGGGGAGCAGAAGAGGAAAATGAATATACCTAGCAAAGCCACAGTAACATTAGCTTTCAACATGACTGCAAACAACACTAAGTTGAGGCACGAATCTCATAAGTAAACCAAATTTATAGGAATGTAATGAAGAGAATTTCTGTTGTCCCTTCTCCCCCCAGTGCATTCATTACATCATCTTCCACTCAGCAGAAACGTGAGAGCCAGAAAAATACAAACGAAAGCAAGAATTCCATGTTATAACGTTTTTAGTTGATTACGAATTTGGTTGCTTTATGAACAAGTACAATAACTGCAACGCGAGAGGAAGTGCATAGTTCTTGGAGGTCACAAGAATCCTGAGTTCTTGCGGACAGCTTTTTCAGAACTAGTTGGTTTCTACGTACTATGCAACATCAGACTTGTAATGGGAAAAGAAATTGTTCAGCCCATAGAATTGCTCTACGGCTGGATTTTTCTCGGCTTCTCGTCCATGCGGATGAAGCTCCGGGATTTGGTTCGCCCCCCAATAAATGTGAAGGCAGCACCGAGAAGCAAGAGCACCGTTTGCTTTGCTTGCTGAAACGCTTCCCTTCATATCGTTAAAGTCCGTTACTCCATCAGTTGCTTATCTGGCGAGCAAGTACATAATTTGAAAATGGAAAACTCAAAATTTGGAAGTTCTTTGAATGCCATAGAATTATACAAGCAAGACATATTAGAATTCTGGTGTGGTTTAATTTTAAATATTTCCTTTAGTTCTGGCTCGATATTCAGATGAACTACGAACAAGAATTGAGTTTTTTTGGTATTGAAAGGAACACAATACCTTCTTGTGGTGATATTTGATTATACTTTTTTTTAAAAAAAAAAAAAATTGCTTTTGTATTTTTAGGTTCTCAACAATTCAAATTGCTATTTGGTTATATGTAAAAGAGTGCAACTGGTTATATTTATATGTGAAAGTGTGGAACTGGTTATGTAATACAAAAAATAAATTTTTACTTAAAATAATTTATAAAATTCTAACAGGTAATAAATAGAAGTCTCTATTTATTATTTATAAGAATTTTATAAATTATTTAAAGTAAAGCATCTTTTCCCTAGTAATACTATAGATCCCTACGAAATTCTATCCAGAGTTTTGGTCAATAGAATGTTAATGATTAGCTATAACGTGGCTGAATTAACCAGAGAAAGTTGCAAAACATGAGCAGGCCTTGAAAAGAAAACAAATAAGCTTAGGAAAAAAATTGAGAGATTATGGACTAAAATTACTTAATTCTTAAAGTTGAAGTTGAAAAGGATTAGATTAACAATAAGGAGTTAGTTATTAAGTTATAAAAAAAACCTTTTTTGAAAACACTCATAAGACTATTTTTTTTCTTTCCATTATTTTCTGATTTAATCCGTTTGTTTGATTTTCTAGCACTATTATTTGAGAAATTTCCCCTTTAAGGTCATATGCATTTGCGCCTGGAGCTTTAGTTACTGGTAGCTTAAGAGATACAGATTTCATTCTCCCTGCCCAAATTAATTAATTATGTCAAGCTTCACAAAGCCCAGGAAAGGGGAAAAAAATCACCCATGAATTACTCTTTGGTAACGCAGACATTAATGAAGATTAAAAATAGTGTTCACATTTTAATATATAATTGTTCTTCAAGGAAATAAAAGCTAGTCACTAAAGAGTTAAACAGGTGTAGATATATCATCTATAGTTTTTACCGGCTCTCCCATAGTTAATCAGACAGAAACCGCCATCAAAGAAAGGGTGGTAAACTCCCACGTAATTAATCCTTGCAACTCTAGCCTTGTATAGGCAATTTCATATGTATCAGTGTATGTGTTGGCTGTAAGGCCAACATTTCTTTACATTAGCTCAGTAAATCATAGAAATGATCCCCCATAAGACAATGACAACTTCCAATGTTCAAAACATAAGCAACAGATCATTGATATCAGTCTAACAGTTATCGAAGCACAAAGCAGTCTTACAATTATTAATGCAGCTGGGCTTCCCAATTTACAGCTTGAAGAGACAGCATAATCCAAGCTGCCAGGGGACAAACGCCAAATTACCTACAAACACAAAGTTGATATCAGCCCAACCAAATGTATCAGAAGCAGAAGCAGTTAGGAGAGATGGGGGTGAAAGACAAATAAAAGAGCAACCAGATGAAGAATATACAAATTACATCAGTATGGACTCACCACAGGATATGGTTTAAAATGAACATACTTGCATTTGCTATTGACAATCTCTATAAGAAATTTTCAATTTTGAGTTCCACGAAGGAGCATGGATCAGGAATGTCGAACTTTTTCAATACCTGTCAGCAAAATAAAAGTAGAACCATTGGTTCTTGACTAAAATAGCACAAAAAACAGCATGCATATTAGTCATCTATTGAGTTCGAGAGACAATGCAGCTTAACATATTTAAATTAGGGAAACACTAAGTCTGCGTTCAGCACATGCCTCTCTTGTAATTGTTTCCACCACCAAAGAATACCTCTTGCACCTACGACTGAAGTAAAAAAAATTCATGCAAACAAATTTTAAGTAATGGAGCACTAAGGCCTGCACTCAGCACGTGCCTCTCTTGTAATCGTTTCCACCACCAAACAATACCTCTTGCGCCGACAAAATTTATGCAGTGTCCAACATAAAAAAGCACGGCAATGCAGAATTATGTATCAATAACTGCCCATGTCAAGTAAAGCAGACACATTTTTCTTTTTACTTCTCATAATAAGTACCTCTGGGTGAACAATGCCAAAAGTTCCAATGTGCTTTCCTTTGTAAATGATTCTAGCTTGTCTACCCGTAAGAAACTCAGGCTCCTTCAGTAAGCAGTTACATTCATGGCCAGGTAATCAGAAGCAGAACATTAAAATTGCAAAAGGTTTAGACAGAAACAAGCAGAGAGAGAGAGAGAGAGAGAGAGAGAGAGCTGTTATGCAGTATACACTTACATCTGACTGTTCAATACAGTAACCCGTTTTATCACCAGGCGAAACAAAAGAAACCCCATTTTTTTCCATTACTCTATCTACCAAGCCATGAATTATCTGTGCATAAAATTGGAGTACAGTCAGAGGTAAAATCATCTTATCCATTTTCCTCATCTGTAGAAGCTAGAAGGAATACTATGTATGTTAATTCTTCAGTGCTTTCATCCTTATCCCCAGACTGATTAAGTAGACATCGCACAGCAACACATCATCTTTTAAGTTCAAGAACTTAAACTCAACAAAGATCCCATAAAATGCCATCAGGTTATTTTCTCATTATACCTCGAACCCTGCATTAGCACCACAATATATTGCAGCAAGTTGGCGATGATTTCTTGCACCAACATCTTTTGTGTCATCCAAGAGCGTTATATCACCAACTTCAAAAATCTGAACCAAAATTTAAGATCAGGAAAAAACAGCACTAGTTACCAAATTTAAAATTGTCTGATTAAAAGGTGATCTAAGATGGATGAACTAATTATGCATTTGGAGGCAGACTCACATAAAGATATTAAAACCTTTCTTTAAAGAAGGTAGTGCAAACCCCAGTGATCCATGTACTGGCCATTAAATAAGTTAATATTCATATTGTGGACTCTCACAAATTTGACCAAATGGACTAAAGTTTAGTGATTCAGCACAGTCATCTAGCAGGCATTTTTAATAATAAGAGACTTTATCAAAAGAGAGAAAAGTTACAAAGCTGGATGATAAGGAATCCTCTAAATAGAAGAATCAACAGAAAAGAAACAAAAGCCAAAAGAAAGAAACATCAATGCAAGATGACTGTCCAGTACCTTTGCATATCAGAAAAAGGATCCCCTTTCAGAAAGCGATGACATGAAACCCATAATTGAGTGAGAAAGCCAATCCAATCACAACAAGATGAGTTAACACATAGTAAAGATCTCAGTAAGTATTATGCTCAAGCCACACGCTAGATCTCAAGCATCTATCTAGCCAATCTCTCCAAAAGAACAGAATGACAACCTTACATACTTGATGTCAGCAATAGTAGCAAATTGAGAAAGACAAAATTATATTTTACATACCTAGGAAACAAATATTCAAACCAGATTCTTAAATATTACACTGAAAGTAGTACAAAAATAATTAAAGGGTCAATGTAATTGGTGATTAGGTGACTGCTCCACTTTCATCATAAAAAGAAATATAATTATCCTAAAGCCTCATATTGTGAAGACAACTTGCCTATGGAAAATATAAATACCTTTATGGGCTTTGGATGGTCTTTGTTGTGAGCGACAGTTTTCAACATGCCAGGCATGAGGCTGGTCCGCACAGCCTGTGAATACAGGAGATCATTTGAAAATTTAAATTTATGTAAGAATTCAACACACACACAAAGAACAGATTAATACAAATCTCTAATAAACACAAATATCATAATGGACACTTAATATTGCCACTGTCAATGCAGTTAATGCATTAAAAGCATTAACTACACACCATAATTATCCCTAGATTTCTATTAAAAGGATTGAATGCGGTTGTTCTATTGTCAATGCAGTTAATTCAACTATCCAAATAACCATGCTGTAAAACATGATATAACATGAAATCAGGAAGGATGCAAACCTCAAAGTCAGAAGACCTAGGGTTATCAATGATAACTGCCTTTGATTTATCATCTTCACGGTTTAGCATTGCAAAGTTTTCCTTAGAAGAGCAAAGTATAAATGTCAAGACCTCTGTGAAACCAATCATTGCAACCTGAAAAGAAGTTTAGGGAATAAAAGGATTTAGGTAACTAGGAAGTTAAAATAAGTTATCATAACAAGCATAAAGAAAATGCCTGTCATGAATCATCACATTAAGATTAAGGATAGCTTGAAAGAATATCCTGCTTCAACCAAGGGGGATACATGAATCATGATCTGACTTATACCTCATTTCTAATCAGATCACTAAGCTCATTCAAAGGAAGTAGTGTCAAGGAAGTAGCTAATCTCTTTGAGCCCTTATTATCTACAACTGCTTTATCCTTAATAGCATTGAATCCATAAGCAATTGCAACATCCTGTAACAAGAAGAACAAGAAAAAAGACGGATATGACTTGTATATATGTAATAGATCCAAAATTGTTTTGAATATTTATGAGGCAATAACAACAACAGAGCACATTAATGCATATACCTCCATAACATCACATGGGTGAAGAACGTCACTTCTCGTAGGAGGCACGGATACAACAATGTTAAACTGGTTATTGCTAGACACAGACTGCTCAGCATACAATTGCATCCGATTTAAGAGCCCAATGACCTGATGAAAGAAATTTTTTTTTTTTTAAAAGAATGCCAAATTAAGCATTATTTACTTGATCAATTACAGTGAGAACACAGGAGAGCATTAACTCATGCATTACGATGGGCTGCACATGAATTACAAACTTAATCACTTAAAAAGACCTCAGAGAAGGTCATGAAATGACATAAAATTATATAACATGAAGTCAGGAAGTATGCAAACCTAAAAGTCTAAAGACCTAGGGTTTTCAATGATCATTGCCTTTGATTTATCATCTTCATGGTTTATCAAGAATGCAAGAAAGTATAATCACTATGTAATATATGCAACTGTTCAATTAACCTATCTCAATGGTTAGAAGTTACAGCATAGATAATGAATCTTAATCCTCAAGGTACATTCGACACAAAATAGCATTTTAAACTGTAAATCACAATTAGGAAATAGTAGGAGTGAATTACCATCTCATATGGAAGGCAGAAAGATTACACTAATGCAGAAAGGCATACAATATCAACAACAAAAAAACAAAGTCTTATTCCACTAAGAGGGTCGGTTACATAAGTTAAACAACGCCATTGGTTGCTATCAAAAACCAAACTTTCAACAATGCTATTTATCATAAGATTCCTTTTAAAAATCTCCAAATGTCTATTTTGATATTCCTTTACCTCTGTTCATTGGGTTAAATATCATTTGATTGACTTTTTTCACTGGAGTTTCTAGCAGTCTTCTTTGCACATGCTCAAACTATTGTAATTGAATTTTTGTCATTTTTTCCTTAATAAGCTCAACACTAACTTTCTTTTAAATACAATAATTCTGAATCTTATCTTTTCTATACAATGTAGACAAATAATTAGCAAATGCAGAAACCTTGTGCAAAACCAAAAGATATGCTTTAGAAGATGGCAGCTAGGAAAATTATGTATCTAACAAATCCTTGGGTACATGGAATAATATTTTGTTTCCTATTTCCTACATACAATTCTTTCAGAAGTGATAATGATCCCAGACAAAGGTCATAGACGATTTTCTGCAGGTAATCTAATCATTAATTTTCCAAGATTGAGAATCACCTAAATTGCCAACTACCTGGAGAGCACTCTTAGTCAAATGAACCAAAAGGAAAAATGACTCAAAAAAACAAAACAAAGAGACTCACGTAATTAACAAATAACAACTAAAAGCATCAGAAATACTAGACATAAGATAACAAAATCATTATTTGAGCTTAACTAAGCTACTCAGTCTACGTGTGATTAGTAATCACCAAAATTTTCACTCAAATTTTACAGAAGCAAGTTACAGGAAAAGATTACCTGTTCTGCTTCCATTGACACCCCGATCAATCCAGTAATGTAAGAGAGAGAAACTTCCATATTGTAGACAGACAAATCAGGATATATGTGTGACCTTCCATCAGAAGAAACCACTTCAACTGGTTCAATTACAAACTTATTTTCACAGTATTCTGAAAAGGCTGTCACCTAAGCAAACATACAATAATCAGTCATTATCTATACAATGGTGAGATCTACATATGCAAAGAGGGAAACGTGTGAGGAACTTCACTTCTCTACCATTGTATTTAAAACAATCTTCGCCTTCGTTAGATCAGTGGCTGTACATTCAATAAATACATTCTTTGTCTCCAGAGTTATGGCTGAATGGGCACCATTGATAATTGGAGGCAAAGACAAAACAGTTCTGTCAAAGCAGTATATCATATTTAGAATTGAATTCAGCAACATAATGTGATAGGCAAGATCATAAGAATATTATAGCAAATTAAATGTCAGGTGCCACTACTTTTCTTTTCAAAAAAATCACAATAAACAGGAAAGAATAAATATTGGTCTACACATTTAGCTTTATGCATCCTCTACACACCTATAGAAATGTCGTAGAACACCAGTGTTTTATAGTGTAAAATTTTAAAACCCATAGAACACCAGTGTTCTATTGTGATTTATACAAAATATGTAAAAATAAATGCATAGATATAACAGAACTCAACAGAAAAAATATCACCTTTTTTATAAGTGAATAAAAGACGAGACCATCTAAGAAAATGTAAACTCTTTCAATTATTCTGCAATCATTAAAAGCTATCTCCTGAATATGGACTCAAGTAGGTCATACATAGTATGAGAAACTGAAAACTGAACAGAGTTAACATCGATACAATGAGTTGAATTAATATTAAGCTTATACAGCATGACTACATCTTTAAAATAGTCACAGCTGTGTAACAGTCTAAAGCAAAAAGATCTCAAATCTTCCTCTACATAATATATTCTAAAATATTATGACACAATGAAATCATTATACCTCTGATGGTCATATAAAACAGGAAAAACTGGGGAGTCCTCAATTATATGCAAGAATTTCTTCAATTTCAGATCTGACTGTTAACCATATATCAAGAAATAATCAGAGACATCACATACAAGCATGTCCAAAATGAGAAAGTAAAAGCATCAGTTTAAAAGTAGCTCATAATTGAGTGGACCAAAATACTATATATCCTTGTTCTCATAGAGTTCAGCACTTCCTTTGATAAATACAACAAAGAAATATTTGATAACTACTCACCTTGTAAAGCTCCATTAGTTCATCAGCCCTGAAGTTCCTTTGCTACGGCACAAAAAAGAGAGGAAAAACAATCAAAGATTAACTTCGTGCTATTTAAACCCTCACAATACACCACGTCCTTCTGCTCTATAAAATCATAGCAAAAGGAGACTGTAGATCCAAGAAAAGCAATTCCAAAAATAAAATTACCTGCTTCAGTGGCGTAAAATTTATGCTTGAAGGTGGTAAAGCCTGGAAAAACATTTGAATCAGAGTTGCAATGATGTAGTGTGTCTTCATCAACATTAGTAGTTTTTCTATGAATCAAAATGACTAAAACATTTAAATAAACATTATATGAAGTACATAAGAAAATGGTCATTAAATCATAAAGATAGCCTTCCATTTCAAAAGTTCGAAGGTACGATTAAGGCAATAAAAACTTCCCTCCACTCCCTTTAATACCAAACCACCAATAAACTCCAATCCAAGGCAATACAATAAGGATTCCAAACAGAGAGAAGCATAAAAAGTATGCCACACAAAGAAACAGTAGTTTCTGTACTATTATCCACATACAAAGCAATACAAAAAAACTTTCAGTTACTCCCATGACATATAATTAAAGACAATATGAACTAACAATTATAATTCTGACAGATAGCAAGAAACAGATTGATCTAAGAAGCGTTAACCCTGTCCAGAGGCATGTTGTATAACCACCACTAGCTTAGCAATAATTGTACTGCACAACTCCCTATCAGCAGCAAACACAAAACCATGTAACTCCCTTAACTCAGAAGTGGTTACATTTTTTCAGTACTTTTATATGAAGAGGCAAATGTTCAAGACAGATTGACCAAAGAATGAACCTTACTACCTATAATCCTTAGTTACACAAGGCCCGTCAATAGATCCAAACCAGGTCAAAGGACATTTATCACATGGTGAACTTAAATGGAAGTGCCAGCATGCTGCACTACTCATTATACAAGGGAAAAAAAAAACTGCTGTCAGGATATCATTTTGAGTAGTGACAAAGACCTTAATAGCCACTTCCTTCTCCAAGGGAGCACAAGATTTCAACATAGTGCCTAAGTGTCCTTCAAAATCTTGACTTTGTTTTCTCTCTTTACTAGCCTATATCACAATATTTACAATACAACAAATATTCATGGTCTACATTACAGCAACAACCAACCTCATAAGTAAAAGGGCCTTCCAATTTATCCAGATCATGAGTGCCAATTGCAACAAGAGTTCTTCGCCTGCAAAAAAGGTATGCTAATAAATAGTTAGAGCTCTGTCAAGTATAAGAAACCCCCTCCCCCGAGCCCAAAAAAAAGAATAAACAAAAACAAAAAACTCTAACAACAAGAAAATAAGGGTGAACTGATGCATAGAGGCAACATGATTCTGAAAAATAAAAGCATAATGTGAAACAGAACAAGATGCAAGAAAAATATCCAATAACCAACACAAAATTCCAATGACTCCAAATTGTTCAATAGGTAAGCAAGAGTCCAAAATAAAAATGCACCCAAATCCACAAGTAAGGCTTCCCCGCTTTTCTATAAAAGTTAGAAAAGTAAAAGATTAAAAAAATTATGAACATCTAAAGCAACCTTAGTTTAAAGCAGCAAGGATATTAGTATTTTCTGAAAACTTTTGCAAATAAGTTATTAGAAAATCAGTAAGTAAAATAGGTCACAACTGGCAACATCTTAACTTGTCGGAATATTTTGCTTAGAATTCAGAAAAACAACCAGTATGTAGCTCAAAATGATAGCAAAGCAGTAAGTAAAAGCACATCACCTGCAAATGTTTTGGTGAAGTTTTTCTTGGAGATCAATGAAGCTGTTGTATCTTGCTTTATGAAAAGTTAAACCTCTTAATACAGCGCAAACAATATATGGGCGAATCAAAGATGTCTACAATGATTAAGACAAAAGATACATCAGATTTTCCACTTAACAGATGTGCATGCTAAAAGGATTTGTGCATTTATTGCATGACTACCTCTGGCTTCACATGCATTTTGAGCATTGCATCCTTACTTATGTCAGCCAATTTATATGTAGGGACCTTCCGGGTCCCACAAAATACTCGGAGAGCTTGAGCAAGCCCTTCAAGGCAGAGCAGGTCATATCTGTGCAGGTTAGAAGTAAGTTAGCCCAACACTCATTAATTCTTTTTATACACATACTGAATTATAGATAACCAAACATTAAAAAAAATCAAATTTCAAATCAAAGATACAGTAAGATGAAATCCTATGTAAAACCATGCGAGTCCATCTCGATATTCCACTAAACCAATCTTATATATCAGTACGTACCCAGAAATCCAATACCAATTAATCAACATAGCCTAGTAGTAAGACGCTGAATAAGAACAATTTGGTGGACATGATTTGAATATAGTAAATTTAACTTTAATGGAAATCATTGTAAATTTTCTTTTTGTTTTCGTCAGCATGGACGAAGAAATCATATATGAAAAGCAAAACTCAAAGATGTGGGCTACCTATTGGCGGGAACTTCGATTTTGTAGATAACTTCTTCATCTTCATCAGCTTCTTCTTCCAGATGCTTTTCTTTTCTCTCAATTGCTTTCTCTGTAGTCTGAGACAATCACGTTGTACTCATCAGATTACTCAAAATACCATTAACACATGAAAATCTCGCATAAGAAAGACGGTGAAGTCCTTACCACGTCATCGAGCTCGATGCCGAAACTGAAGCATAAGTCTTCGAATTCCTCTTGTGCTGGAAATCAGCAACAAAATAATGTCAGTTGGGTTGTGCATAAGAATTCTTACGTAGAGTGAGATGGGCATGGAAACTCACTGTAAGTCCTTCCTAAAGCTGCAAACAGACGATCCCGCCCAACACTGACGGTGGGCATGGTTGTCTCTTGCGGAGTCTCCTGTCTCAAACCACGTTAGACGAAGGATTCTTCTGCAAGAAAGACCTTGCGTTAGGCTTTTATTACAGTGGAGGGATTCTTGATCGCGTAATTTCCCTAACCCAGCGAACATTCCTTCAGCCGCCCACTTAAGCCCAATATTAGATTCCCTAAAGCCCAATTAAAAACGCTAATGGGCCCAGAGAACATAAAAGCAGGGAAGTAACTTCTTGGACAAGAAAAAGTTACCCCACAAAACTCACGCTCCAAGTCGACGGAGAGCGCGTAGCATTGCTCACTCACGCTCTGCCAAACCCTACTTTAAACCCTACCAATAAGAGAGACTCGTGTGTAAAACCCTCGACTTGGTTTATGTTCTTCCCCTATTCACTTCCGGGACAGAGAAACGGGGAGAGGGAGAGAGGGGAAAGCGGAGATGGGGAGCGATAGCGAAGCCGAGAAGTCGGTTCAGAAAGAGAAGGAGAGGAAGAAGATGCTTGCGCTGGCTCCAATTGCAAAACCCCTGGCTGGGAAGAAGCTCTGCAAGCGAAGTTTAAAGCTTGTTCGTCTAGGTATACACACTAACGTTTTTCTCTATCTTTAGTTGTTTCTAGTTTGCGTAATTCCTCTGAAACAGTAATTCTATTCTTGTATATAGGCTTTGTTTAACTGAAATATGTTAGCTTGGAGCCAGTTTCTAGTCTTGGATAGTTCTCTGGCTGCTTACATTAGCGTTTTTTGATTCTTTTCCCGACTTGATAAGAGTAGGAACAACCCCTCCTTTATCCTTGAAGATACAGAAGAAAATGGAGGAAAACATTTCATATATCCTTACTTTTGTTTTATTTTAGGTTGTATTTTAAGGAGGCACCATACCACTGTTCCTTATTAAACTACTGTGTCCAGCAGTTGGATGCTTATAATTTTTGGTGCTTTCTAAATGTCTTTCACGATGAATCTAGCTCTTGAGTGTTTGTTTATTGCCAAGGCTTTGTCATGTTTTCCCAAAGATTGGCACAATGCTGTATCCACTGTAACCATTATTGTTTCCTTGTTCTTTCAGCTTCTGAGCACAAGTGCTTAAAGAGAGGAGTAAAGGAGGTGGTTAAAAGTATAAGGCGCGGTCATAAAGGGTCAGTATTTTGTAAAAATCATCTTCTTTCTGTTGTAACAAAACAGATTGTTAACATTCTGTTTCGCCTGCCTCCCCCACCCCATACCCACACCCCCAAAAAAAAAAAAAAACCACCAGAGTCGGATTGTTGAATTATTTGTTAGAAAAGAGGCATATAACTTAGGTTTATGAAATGTCTGCAAAGAACATGTTCTTCTATGTTCATCATTTTCAAACTACGGAGTAGCTAAGCACAGATAGTAACCTAAATTAGCTGTTAGTTAAGATTTGATTCATGTGTTCATTTCTGGTTCTCTTTTTACTATTTTTACTGTGTGTGTGTGTGTGTGTGTGTACCGATTTTCTCTTTGTAAGCCGATGCTCTATTTTTGTGAGTGCAGATTATGCGTTATAGCTGGGAATATATCACCTATTGATGTCATCACTCATGTCCCCATCTTATGTGAAGAGGCTAATATTCCTTATGTATATGTCCCATCAAAAGAAGTAAGCGAGCAAATATTACCATTTTGTATTGATGATGATATGTCTCTTTGGTAGCCTCTTGTTCATCTAAACACATAGAACAGGATTTTTTCCTGTTTCGTTCCAAAACTTCGGCTTCTATTTTTCTTCCACTACTTTTTTTCTTCTTGGCTATTATGTTGGAACTTGCTTTTCGTGAAGATTTCTTCCCCATTTATAAGAAATGTTTAAGCATTGAGAGAGAGAGAGAGCTGTTTTCCCTCTCGAGGAAAGAGGGTACTTTACTTAGCTTGTTCAGCCAACATGATTGGCAATGGTAAACTTGCATACATTTCCCACTAGTTCTGACTGGAAGATTTTTCTGAGACCCTCTAACCTGCAAAACACATTAACGCCTTACTAGGAGTCAGAAAAATATGAACATACTGATCAATTTTCATTAAAGAGAAAGGTCTTTTAAGTCACACTTTTTTTTTTTTTTTATAGGAAGTCAGAAATTTCAATTGCATATGAAGTTTCATCTGCTCCATTTTATGTACTTTTTCAGGACCTTGCAACAGCGGGAGCTACTAAGAGGCCAACTTGCTGTGTTTTGGTGCTGACCAAGCCTCCAAAAGGGGAACTAGATCAGAGTCAACAGGAAAAACTGAAGGCCGATTATGATCAAGTTGTATCAGATGTTACTGAGCTTACAGCTTCTCTTTTTTGAAGTACAGTCAACATTTTCTGTACTTGTTTCAACTAAGCATGCCAATAGTGCAATTTGCAGTGAGTTGATGTTAACTATGAATTTTATTGTTTTTCTTGTTGGAAGTCTTTTCTTACTGTCAAGGTTTTGGCTGCCCTGTCTTTTTGGATCCACTGACCTCATGGCAATCCCATGGTGAAGGCTTTAGCTAACTTTGTGATGAATCTCTCCTAGATCACCTGGTAGTTAAGCGAAACTCCCCTCTCAGTAATTTGAAAGTAAATATGGATGGAGTTCTTTCAGTAATTCAGGCCAAATTGTCTCTAGCGGTAGCATTATATATTCCCTTGTAATTGATTTATGATTTTTTTTTAGCTGTGTGGGTATTTCGACCAAAATCATGCATGAAGAGATTTCAGCGTTACTTGTGTTGGGCCATAGTTCTTGTGGTTTTGATTTCGTTCCTTTTCGTTAGTTTATCAAAGAAAATAACGCATTATCACTGAATGTCTAAATCAAATGTTTTAAATTCACTTGCCACGCATAATTGAACTCCCATGTAATAAAGCATTAAGGCAAAAAGTCTCGCAAGTAAATTCTCAAGATCTACTATTCTTACGTTATGAATTTTACACAACTTATACTAAGGACTAACCCACGTTGAGTAATATTGAGGTAAATGTTTTCATAATTTTTGTTAAATTTTAGTGATAAATATATTTATTTTACATTATTATTCTATAAGATTTTTATATATTTAATTACATTTATTTATAAAAATAAATTATATAACTAGTAAATTTATAATTAAATATAAAATATATTTCATTAAAAAAATAAGAAAATAAAAAATCTCTAACCTAATATTTTATATTCTTACCATTTCTTTGTTAATATATTATACATTTTTTCATTTTTATTTTTCAAAATTTCTTGATTCAAACCTAACTTACGCTCCTTACGATTTAGGACTCTTTCCATTAGAAAATATAACTCAGCGACCGAGGCTGAGTGAAGACCAAAACAAAATGATACTTGAGAGCAATAGCCATTCACCATAATTGTAACACATGTCAAAATATAGAATCCTTAGGAGTAATAACCGTTCACCATAATGGTAACACATGTCAAAATAAAACTCGTCAGATTAACAGAACCAGTTATCCACTCATGTGATAGCTTTTTTTTTTTTGTTTTTTTGGAATGACAGTGGGGCTAAACGCCCAATAAACAAGACAATAAACAAAATAAGAAGAAAACAAAGGGGAGCGCACAACACGCTCTTTACTAAAGCCGATAAAATCAGCCCAGAACAGAGGGCTGATAGCCGGGGGAATTCTACTATAAATTCGACGATCCTCCTCTGCAGTGAAAGCTTGTTTTGCGCACCAATCTGCACAGGGATTCGCTTCCCTATAAACATGCTTGAATTCAACTGTCCACTCCCGGTTGCACCAAGATTTTATTCTGGGCACCAGGCGATTTTGAAAGAAGTCTCCCTTTCTCCCTGCTGTAACATTTATGGAGTCACATTCTACCAGTAACCGTCTTATATCAAGGGACCAGGCTAATTCTAAGCCTTTTAAGACTCCCCAAAGCTTAGCTTCATAAGCAAAACAGAGCCCTATTTTGTATGAAAATCCCACCTGCCAGTTTCCATTTTCATCTCTGATTACACCTCCGCATCCTGCCATTCCAGGACTACCAACCGCAGCTCCATCTGTATTTAGCTTGTACCAGACATCCAAAGGTGGTTCCCAGCAAATTTGAATAACTTCTTGACCTTTTTTACGTTGATAGAGATTCCTGATCTCATAGGCCTCTCTAATATTTTGAACTTTTCTAACGACAATCTCAGCGGGGTTGTGTGGCCTCCTAAAATCAGCATAATGTAGCATGCAATTTCTCCACGTCCACAGAAGCCAAGAGGCCATTAGGAAAGGGTCCAGCCATTCCCCATAATTAAAAATTCCAAAGTTTACAGCAAAGTTGGATTTAATCCGATCGCCAAACTCCATATTATAGAATATTGTTTTCTTTTCTTGCCCAATCAGGGTATTCCAAGTTATTTGAGAGAATTCACAATCCCTTAAACAGTGAAGTATGGTTTCAGTCTCCTGGTGGCATATTGGCAGAGAGGTGATCCATTATCCCATTTAGCCGTGAGCTCTCGTGTGGGAATTTTACCATGCAACGACTTCCAAGCAAAGCATTTGATCTTTTGCGTTCCTTTCTATCACCATAATTTTTTCCATATTTCGGTGCTCCCTCCATAACAATTTATATCAGGGCTATTACAATTTCTAATAAACCAGTAAGCTTCTCGGACTGTGATGTTACCTCCAGATTTTCCAATCCAGATCAATTTGTCTTCTGACTCTTATCTGCATGGAGGTAAAGTAGCTTTGAGCGTATCACTGGTTCCTCAAGATAGGGCTCTAACTTCTCCCATTTCCAGTGACCACGTGCATCGACTAAGTCTGCCACTGTGGAGCTGATCTCTCCCTCTGGAATTTGTAGCTTTTCTTTGAGAAGTAAGGATTCTCCATCAATAAGCCAGGCATCCTTCCAAAATAGCGTTTTATGACCGTAGCCAACCTCATGTTTCAAATTCCTCCGTACAACAGGCCATAATCGACAAATATTAGGCCATAACCGCGAATCCCCACTTTTTGCAAGAAGATGGTCATTTGTTTGCCAGCGCTTGCCATATTTTTCCTTAATTACCTGGACCCACAGTTTCCCTGGACACTTAAATAACTGCCAAACCAGTTTAGAAACTAAATGAGGGCTTTTCTTGCTGTCTGTGTCGCCCCAAATAAATCTTCTCTGGACTTTCTCAATTTCTTTGCACACTCCACCATGAATTTTACTATGTTGCATTTGAAAAGAAGGAATAGCTGATATTACTGATTAAGCTAGCGTAATTCTGCCCGCAAAAGATAAGCAACTGGCTTTCCACCCATTTAGCCTTGCACGAACTCGGTCAATTACTTCCACATTCAAAGCTTTGGTAACTCTGCCGTGCTGTATATAAGCTCCCAAATATCGGCTTACTCTTTTAAAACCACTTTTGTGAATAAGGGCTTCCGCTTGGTCTTCATTTATATTCCTGGAAAAGAAAATACTGGATTTCTCCCCATTTTTTTGTTGCCCAAACATATCATAGAAAGCATTAAGACATCGAAGAATGATTTCCATTTGTTTCATATTGACCTTTGCAAATAATATGAGGTCATCTGCAAATAGAAGATGAGAAATTGATGGACCTCTCCGTCCCACCACAAAGGGTCTCCAACCATGAAGAGTTATGTGATCATTAATCAAATGAAATTATTTTTCCATACAAGGCACAAAAATGTAAGGAGAAATAGGATCACCTTGACAAATGCCTCTGCTAGGCTTAAACTCTTCAACCATAGCCCCATTCCATATCACTTTAAAGGATGTGTACTTGATGATACTCATGATAATATTAATTATATGCTGTGGTAGCCCTGCTTGTTCCAGCACCTTTTGGATAAATTGCCAATTGAGATGGTCATAAGCTTTGACCAGATCAATTTTTATAGACATAAATAACCGTTTGCCCCTCATTTTCTACATAGAATGAGCAATTTCCTACACATATAATTATAATGTCCTAAATGAGCATGTTAGGAATAAAAACGCAAATTGCATGCATGTTCAGTATTACACCCATAAAAAAACCTATGGATTATCTGGCGATAACAAGGATGTAGAAAACCTTCCATATACATAAAGGTAAAACATATCAATAAGATCTAGTATAGTTAACAAATAGTTGAGTTTCTTAAGTAGGTTACTTTGGGTTCAATTCAGGTTTTTGAAAAAGACTTTATTAGAAAAGATGAAATTTACTTTGGCAATCTTTACACTTCAAAAGGGATTACTTTCTAACTTCTACCATAAGTTCACCCAAAGTATTAAAAGTAAAACATAATATCAAACAAGAAATTGCTCGGGAGTTAGGAGTTTGTATAACAATAGATTTAGGCAAGTATCCTGGGGTGCCAATCCTTCACCAGAGAGTGAGCCTCAAAACGTATGATCATATGGTAGAAAAGGCCATGGCTAGAATGTCAACCTGAAAGGCTAGAACTCTAAGCATGGCTGGGAGATTAACTTTAACAAAAATTGTCTTAGAGAGCCTCCCTACATATACAATGAATACAGCTTGGCAGCCAGGGGGTACAAGTGAAAGGATTGAGCAAAAATATAGAAGTTTCCTATGGGGAATGTCTGGAGGCAACTGGAAGATTAATTTGGTCAAGTGGGACAGTGTATGTAAACCAGAAGGAGCCGGAGGACTTGGCCTTCGACACATACAACATGTTAATAGAGCGTTATGGCGAAAGCTGGATGGGCCCTCATTAAGCAGAAAAATGATTTTTGGGTTAGGGTCCTGCGTGCAAAGTACAAATGTGGTGATGGAGTAATCCCGAGAGTGGAACAGAAAAGAAATTCATTAAATTTGTGGAAGGGTATCGTGAATGGGTGGAAGGAAATAAAAATGGGGCTTAGCTTGAAAATTGGTAAGGGAATTGAGGTAAATTTCAGGAAAAACAAATGGGTCCAAAACCTTAACCTCCTACAGAATTATGTGGTTGCAGAGTTAAATGAAGAAGACAAAAATAGAATGTTGCGGGGATATGTCACTCTGCAGGGCACACGGGATTGGCAGAAAATTAAACAGCTGCTGCCAAGCCATGTCTGTGATAATATGGCTACTGTTCATCCACCCTATCCAATGGCCGAGGAAGATGAGTGGCGATGGCTGTTTTCCCCATCGGGGGAAGTTACAGTAAAAGGATTCACGGAGACTAAAGGGAACCGACTCAGAAACTATGGAGCAAGATATGGAAATTTAAAGGCCTTGAGAAAATGAAAACAATGATGTGGCTAGCTGCCAAAGAGAGACTACTAACAAATTACAGGTGAGTGAGAATGAAACTCTCTTCAGACACCCTCTGCCCGGTTTGTAAGTAACAAGAGGAAAATACAATTCGTGTCTGAGAAATTGTGACAGAATTGCAAATTTATGGAGAACGCCGGTTCAGCCAAGGAAATGGAGAGTATTCTTCTCTCTACCAATTCAGGAATGGATAGATTTTAATTTAAATAATAGTATTGGGAGGGAAGAAGATCTAGAATGGGAAACATTATTTGGAGTAACGTGACATGCTGCATGGGGATTCAGAAATGAAGTTGTGCTCAATCGTAAAAATTCAACAGAGCAGGAGATGTTTATGAAAGTAATGATACAGGCAAGGGAGATCACTAATGCGAGGGAGCGAATGCGGTGGACAAAATAGGGTACGCAGAGGCAAACCAGAGAAGAGGTCAATTGGGTGAAACCTCCAAAAGGTTGAATGAAGATTAATGTAGATAGAGCGAATGAAAAATAGATAAATAAAGCTTTCTGTGAAGGTGTTATACGGAATGACAGAGGAGGGTTTGTCAAGGGGTTCACAACAGGATTGGTAGTTGATCTGTGCTAGAAGCCGAGTTGTGGGCAATGATAAAGGGGTTGCGAGTGGCACGGGAAATGGGAATTCATCGAGCCATTCCCAGAAACAGATGCCAAAGAAACTACTGATTTGGTAACGGGTATGGGACTAGTTAATATGCACGTTCAACAGCTTGTGGAAGTCATCAAAGATTGGATCCAAAGAAGCTGGCAAATACAGTTTCAACATATTTGCCGTCGAGGGAACCAAGCAGCAGATTTTATGGCTGCAAGATGATAATTTGAAACTGTTTCACAAAGCTCCATGCGAGATGACTCATATACTTTTGGAGAACTTAGGAGGATCGTAATGTAGAGTTGTTTCTCTTTGTTTTTCATTGACTTATTTTTAATAACAATAAATAAAATTTTATTCAATTAAATAAAATTAATTATACAAATTAAACAATATTATTAAGTTCTACCCATTTGATTTTAGAAATATCATTCAACATTGACTTAATTGCAACCAAAAAATAAATATAGTTAAGCCATTACAATTCTGGTTGACCATCGGGATTACATCTTTAGAGAATATAAGTGACATATATCACCAGCCTCCAATCACAAAGGTTGACAAGATATATATACATATTATTTTTGGGATGTGAAACCTTTGAACAAAAAGACACCAACAGCACCAATTGCCAAAGTCAGAACCAGCGGGATGGTGAAGTCAAGCTCAGGCATCCTGCTTGTCTGATTTGCTCTTCCCAGCCGCGACCTCTCACCACAGTATTCATGCAAAAGATTGCTCAGAGTGTCTAATTGATGCATAATTTGACGTTGTCCTCTTGCAACAAGTAAAACCTGTTAAACAGAACCCAATGTAGTTTATTAGTTCAAGTGATTTTTTAACAGCCACTCCATGTTTGGGTACATATAATATCAGCCATCAAATAATGATATACAGACGGTAATGAGTCCAAACTGCTTAACATGATGGTTCCAGTGACTCAGTTAAAGACTTAAGCATGTCTAGAACCACTCATAACATTTGCTATTACCTAATATATATTGCTGAGAAAAAAAAAAGATTATTTATTAATTTTGTTTTCAAAGGGGAGCTATTTGACACCACCGTGAATATCATTCAAGTTTTAAAGGAAGAGAGGAGGGCAGGTACTGAAGGTACTTAAACTGATCGCATTCAATCTAGTGATATGTTTCCCCACTATCATGTTCTAGTGTCACATATCCACGTCCTTTCTTCCAACTCTGATTGACAAGCTCATAATCCTCTTTTTACAAGCACTCAAATGAGGCCATAGCACTGTTTCAAAGAAAATAACTGATAATAGAAATATGTATGTCGCTATATATGCCCCCCCCCCCCCCCTTTTTGTACTTCGAGAAATCTGTTCCCACGGACAGACTTCCACAAAAAGGCCACACAAGAAAAGCAAGACCACAAGATCTGTTGGGTCTCTCAATCTTAATAAATTTAATGGTCTAGATTTTGTAGTGTGAGGGAATGGGAATAAAGTTGAGTTTAGTATGACTCTTTCTACTTACCTATCTTGTATTCAATCACATTTTCTTGTAAAAGTAAATAACATGGCTAACCACCTTCCCTTATAATGTAATTGAATACAAGATGGGATCGTTAAATTGGGGAGGTAGCATAGCAAGACTCTAAAAATATAACCATAAAATTATACAATTTTCTTGTTTTTTTAATTTAACTTTCTTATTCCTGTTTAGAAGTTTCTTAACATAATGTTCATCTTCCATGTGGGTCACAGAATGCATCCTAAGGTTCATCAATATAGAGGATATATAGTATGCATATACTACACACCACCATCGCTGTGAACAGCACTTTTCAAAGAAATGAAAATGAAGGGGAGTATCACATACCTCTTCCATCACAGGGGACTCTCTTGCCAATTGGGAAGATGATGAAGAATTAGGCAGCAGCGATCCAGTCAATGAACCATTACCCAATCCTGTTACAAAGAGAGAAGTGGGGCCTGAGCCATTACAGGCTTCAGCTGGTAAAGCCAAGTTTTGTTGACTGGCTGAAACTTTTCTAATTGCAAATTTTGAATTCAGCTCTTCAATTCGGGACGTAAACTCATCCATTCTCTCATTTAATGTGGAAATTTGTTCTGAAAGTTGTGTAATGACTCCCTAGAACACCCGAAAGCAAATATCAGTGGGATTCCGATAACTCATTTGGATGGGTAGGAAAAAGGAATAACAGTAAAAGAAACCTTTCTCTCACGTGTGAACAGCTATAAATTCTTGCAAATCCTTATTGCCTAATATATACATGAATCTACTTCCCCCAAAAATTTAACATCAAGTCGTGAGACATCCTTTCTTAAAAGTTTCTAGCCAACTTGTAGTGCTGGTGCATATCATTGTTCTCTTTTTCAGCCTTTCTATCTAAATATTCAGAAAGTAACTCTTCCTTTCCTCCACGTTCCACAATATTAGATATAGTAAGTGATATCTTTTTGCACTTTGATGAACGAAGAGCCCAAAATGATAAGCATTATATGACTTATGAAGGTAGACATATCTTACTTGGTTTGCAATCACTCCAGGTGATTCTAAAGCTCGTCCATCAAATCTTCTGTTATTTATAGCAAGTTTTGTCAACTTAGGTAGACTCTTGTCCCTTTGATTTGAATATGAGTGTGAAATTCCACTGCATAAGACAAACATGAGATATAGCAATTCAACTTATTTTCAATTGAATTAAAAAACTCAATTCTCAAATTAACATCAAAAGCAAGTAGAGGACATATCGCCATTATTTTTAAAGGCAAGATAAACATTGTGAAACTTGAGATGTACCGATTAAGATACTTCATTCTCCTGTCAGCAGAAGCTCTGGAAAGGGCTTCTTTAGGGCTGGAAACCAAATCATCCTCTATGCTGAGTTTTGTCTTCAAATCATCTGGCAGTGCCTGGAGTTTGACCAGATCAGTGTACAAATATACAAAGCACAAGCAAAAGTGTAGGATGACTCATACCATCACATCATTCACAAGCTTTTCTAGCTGAATTTGTTCAATGTAAGTGCGAGGAACATATGAACCATCCAACCCCAGCTTCTCTGCCACATATTTGACATAGTTTCTATCTTTTCCTTGCACCTGTATAACAAAATGAACAAACATTGGGTTACTGACTAGAATAGAAACAATCATACACAGAAATTGGTGTCAAATTTGGGCCCAAGCCCAGCCCAGGATTTTGAGTGATTGGATCAAAAGTTAAATGTGCAAAGGATGGGACTAGTGGGATCAAACCATGTTTAGGCTTTATTGACAAATGTTTGATACACAATCACACTTCTGTATGTATTTCCTTAGAATCTGAGGTTGAAACTTAGCTAATAAATACAAATAATGAATATCATTTCCAATCCACTCCTACACCCAAAGGCAGAAGACAGATGAGAGAGAAGTCAACAAACAAGTAAAAACTGAGTCAACACTAATAATGCCCTATTCTAAGCATTTGAAATAAAGTAGTAAAAGATAAGACGCTATTAAGGCATTATTATGGCTTCAGCAAAGTTAAAATATTACTGCACCCAACAACACCATGGCGACCACGAGAACAATGAGATAGCAGAAATAGTATAGGCTTAGCATCTCAAATGCAGGCATCTTTGAGTTGAAGAACAGAAAACAGTTGTCTTAGTTAAAATCATCCAACAGCTAAATGAATGGAATTCCCAAATTCAAACAAAAAGAACAATAATTATCAAGTAATCTACATGCATAGACAAAAATAAGGAGGATAAGAATGACAGATGTAATACCTGAACATAAAGGCGATTAAGTTGCTCCAAC
Organism: Dicorynia guianensis; assembly: GCA_037013595.1. NCBI lineage: Eukaryota > Viridiplantae > Streptophyta > Magnoliopsida > Fabales > Fabaceae > Dicorynia > Dicorynia guianensis. The sequence goes on from JASUAB010000015.1 coordinate 28,075,800, forward strand.
CAATCAGTTTTTACACACACTTTATCATCACAAAAGACATGGCTGCTTCTTTTCAGGATAGCTGCAATTGTGTACCCCAAGGCCATCAACCCTCCAAGAAGGCGCACACTAACCTCAAAAGTAATCCTAGGTGATATTATGAATGGACTGTCTGTCACCCATTCCTATAAGCAAGAAAGAACTATTGTTATAGAGTTTTTTTTTTTTTTTTTCTTTTTTGGTATATACTATTGTTATAGAGTTTATTTCTGCAGTTATGCTGCTAATTCAAAGTTTTCAGCAGATCACAGATTCATGGAGGTAGGATACAGAAAAATAGATCTCTGCAAACCATTGACTTCTTGAGTTGCAATGCTAAACACACTCCTCCATGCAGGTAAATGTAAATACCTAAACGGTTCTTTTTCTCAGTGAAACATAAGAATATTTTCATTGCTATTCAGCTCAAAGAAGCTGACCAGAATGCAGCACCAAACTGCTGTGGCAATATCACAACTTTCAGTTTTATAGTCTCACAAATATTAAATGTTGCCCCTAAGACACCAGTCATTTGAGGCAGGATAACTGGTAAGAACATTGTCTTTGTGTCATGCAGTATTTTCCTATTTTAAATGTTTTCCAAACATTTGAATCAAAATTCACACATCTTTACCAAACTGTAATGTGACAGTATTTGAATTTAACTGGTCCACCAGAATTGATTTCAAGTGAGACCAGGTTAGAGTTAGATGTAGAAATGCAATACTTTGTGTACACTTTGTGTTAAAAGGATTTTGTTTATACTAGTCATATAAAAGATTAAATTTTCAATCATGTAACCTCAAACATGAGATTGTACTTTCCATCACGGTTTCTCATCCTTAAATATGATTGGCATGCTTCAGAATCTTCCCCAGGTGGTAGAAGATATATGTCATATGTTTCCTCTGTCGCTTCAGTATGCTCTGTTGCAATAACAGCCTTGATCTGATCCACTGTCACAGCTTTTGCTGACTACAAGGGTTAAAAAGTTGCAACTATTAGAATATAACAATAATATACTATGTCATTCAACAGGCAATTGGGATTACAAAACATAGAGAATCACCTTCAATATGTAGGTAGGGTTCTGAAATCCAGTGAATGGATTGAACTTGTTAATGATTTTTATATGTGCTGTTTGGAGATCTGGCTCAATAAAAGCCTTATACATAGGGTATACCTGTACAAGAATTGAAAATTAAAGAAGATGCCTTATAGTTATACAGATCCTTTTTCTTCAAAACTCCTAAAGAAATATAGCTAACATGGGATCAGTGAAAAACCGTTTCAGAGATTTGCTGAATTATTTCTTCAGGCTCTTGACCAACGCGTTGAATGTCCCGCAAAACCCGCTTGACAAGATCAAAGTGAACTCCACCAGTGACAGACACACGAAGATCAATTAAAGGCCGTAATTTTTCACTTAAAGCATAGATGCCTTCTATGATGACAATACGGGAGCTAGGGACTTCAACAGTCCTGTAAAGAGAATAGCACTAGAGAAAATCAAGATATTAAAAGTAGATATGCAAATGGATCCTGATTTGAAATAATATGTTATTTATATCTGCTTATCTATCTCCAAAATATAGACATGCATATACATGTATGTGCTTTGTGTGTGTCTATATCTCTGTGACTATGCGTGTTGATGTGTGTGTTTGTGTGTGAGAGAGAGAGAAAGCAAACTACAATCTATTTCCTCATGTATGATGCATGCTTTTGTAAATTACTCCATCCATAAACTCCATATAACCAGAAAACCCATGGAAGGCATTATTAATAGAGCAATACTATTTCAAGAACACTTATGGCCACAACTGGCCATAACTACTCATATGTCTGCATTTGAGTGCAACCAGCCCCACTTTTTTTCTGTCAAAATGAGATGCAATCACCTAAGAAATTGACAGTCGTGGCCCCATGTGTTGTAGAAGTAGCATTACTCTTTCAAATATAGTTATACTCTAACTAGTTCAATAGAGGGAACAATATTTTCTAGACTTGGCATTCTCTGATTACGGTTTCTCTCATTGTGAGGGCAAACATAGATGGAAAGCTGCAAAATAACGTTTTGCATATCCCGAGATAGTAAAAGTGAAGAGGTATGCAACCTGCAACCTATGCGAGAGCTAGACTTGAAATCATATATTGGAACTTGAACAGGCTTCCCTGCTTTAAGACCCTGGATATTTTCAAGCAAGGTATCATAATCCGTCAGCCGAGGATCTGTTTCAAACAATCATGAGATTAGAACTGAGGGTTGCTTTGCAAGCTTTTCATTTTCTTGGTAATGGACGACAATAATAAACAGGTAAAAGTATGTCTTACCAATGAAAGAGCAAAAAAAAAAGTTACATAGTCTAGGGAAGATATAAAAATTATCTGTACTACATGATAAGCAGATGACTTTGGGATTATTGGCCAGTCAGCATAAAAGGATTTCCCCAAAGAAAGTAAATGTTTTGGCAGAGTGCTCAGCGCTCACCTAACAGCTTATGCTTCTAGGTCAATTGGTCCTTCAACAATTGAGAACCAGTGAAAGAAAAACAACTAGGGATTGATCTGGGAAAAGGAGGAACAACAAATAGCACACTTGCCTAAAGTTATTTCCGTACTGAAGAAGTTAAAATAAATAAATAAATAAAATTAACAAAAAAAGTGTGATTAATTGGTTCTTGCTATCTTTAGAACTACAGATTCAATCCAAAATGATTATCTCATAGCCACAATGCAGTAATGCAAAAACCAAGAGGGAAATGAACAGTGAATCATTTTTTAACTCTCTCTGCCTCTCTGACTTTCTCCAATGCACTTTGATTTCGATAAAATATATTTGCTTATGTCTTTTTCTTATGTTTGTGTGTTTCCCTTCACAAGCAGTAGCAATAGCTTTGGCCAATAAGAAGACTTTCAAAGCACACTGTGTCATATACTCATGGCTATTAAGAAGAACAGTAAGTCTTACTATTTCACTCCTGGAATGCTGAAACAAATAAAGAGATAAACAAGTTCACAAAAATCGAGAAGCCCTTTTAAAAACAAACAAAAAATGTATAGAAGATAGATATAACCTTTAGATTATGTAAAATTAAATGAATGAAGATAGAATTTACCATCAAAGTTGCCATCTATAATTCGACTAGAATCATTGTAGTTGTCCATTGTTATGACAGCGATGCTTGGCATAAAGTTGAGGACCTTCTCAGTGAAAACAGTTTTCCCTGCTCCAGAGGGACCTGCAACTCCTACTAATATTATCCCATCATTCTTTTGAGCCAGCAACTGGCATGCCCGAATTACTATGAAGAAACCTTTCTCAAACGACAAAGGATCTTGGATGGGGACAATTTCATAGCGGTCCGTGTCCTTTCTTTTTACTAGTTGAACCTGATCTCGTAGTAGACCAGAACGTCTCCGAGGTGATTCAGCAATAGAATTAGTATTTTGAGCCATTAAGGAAACCAAGGCTGCAGTGTACACTATATGCTGCATAGAGGAAATATTGGAATGAAAAATGCATCACTGGAAGATGGTAACACGGCTGCAACAAAATGAAGTCTTAAAAATGCATAAACTGCATATAGCATCAAGAGTTGGCATTAATGATTGACATTCTAAACATATCTTATAGAAACAAAACAGATATATCAAATTTACGTCGTTCTATATACAAAAGTCAGGATGTGTCTACCGTGATTTGATAATAAGTAAATAACACTCAACGGGTATGCTGAATAAGCAACTTCAACTCATAATTATCTTTCACTTTTTTGGTGACTATTCAGGACCTAGGATTGAAATAAACATAAAATGAAGAAAAAGGGCATCATACTGTCATCCTCCAGAATATGAATTGCAACAAATAAATTGTGAAATCTAGCAAAACAAATGATCCAGGAACCCAAATACTGCCTTCCCACTGTTTCAAACGATGATGACAATCCAGAGTCATGTAGGATTTCATCCCAGGCAATTCATAAATATGCAGAAGTCTAATTTTTAACGCAAGGCTTTTCATGTAAACTCTTCCTTATTCACAATAATAAGATATATTGAAAGCAACGGTGTCAAATACAACAGAATTTTCTCTAGTTTACAGAAACAAACAACAATAATTAAGTACCAACAAATTAAACCCGCATCTGCTTTCCTCTCATAAACATTTGACAGCACCAGTCTCAAGCAGAGGAGCAACATAGTCCCAACCGAATTGCCAAGGACCAATCAGAATGAACCACAAAATATATGTAAAATGATAAATGATAAATAACTAGTAACTACATAGTAAAATTCAAAAACCATCTTTTTAGCCGAAATTTCTGAGCTACCATAAAAATCAGGACAGATTAATCACTAATTCAGGAAGTCCACTGCAATGAAATGATGCATTAGGGAAAGAAAACAGGAAAAAAAAAAAAAAAAAACTGCAAAGTAAAAAGCTATAGTGAAATACAGACTAAATCCACGTAACTGAATTCATATACTAAATTGAACACCAGAACAAGTCTGAGAAACTTTAAGAGTGGGAAAGCCTAGCATATGAAAATACACTATGGAATTATCAGGCCGCACGTGAAATATAGACAATATTAACACCAGTAGAGTGAAAATCGGGGAGACCCATATAACAAAACCATAATTTTACAAATGACTGAGCAAGAAAACAGGGTAGACTAACCGAGCTGAAAAGGAAAGAACAGGATTCGAGGTCTCCTCAGTTGACGCCGTTCAACCTGCTGGGAGTCAAGACTTCAGCGAAATTTGCAGGTTTCAGTACCACAGCATGGGCGGAATATGACACGTGGGAGGCCGTTGCAGGGCAGAAGTGTCCGAGACAGGCGGTCCGGAGTTGCAACTAGCCATCCTTCCCTTGCTTCCTTTTATAGAAAAATTAATGCAATGGCTTTTTGATCTTTTATTCTTTATTCAAATTTAATAGTTAGATCTTTTTATTATTTTTTTATTTTATATCTAATTTATTTTTTACTTCCTTAAAATCGTTGAGCTGGACGAACATTGAATACAGACGTCTAGATCTAGGCTTCTAGGACGTGAAGTTAACTCGTTTAAAATGTATTTTTAAAATATATATAAATGAGTGAATATCAATAAAAAATTAAATTAAATTTTTTTAAAAATTTTATATATTTATTTTTATTATATAATTAATCTTTTAAAATATATTCTACACTTGAGAAAGCTCAAATCAATTGATAATGGCAGGTGACTTAATGCTTCAAGCATTAATCCTTTTATTTATTATATTGTTAAATGATCATCATTTATCAATGCAATCTTAGGTTAGTAATTGCTCAATCATATGTTATAATATACCTAACATGTCTAATGAAATTCTTTCTATTTTTTTCTGTCGACTGTTAGAAACTTCCTTTTGTTAAAAAAAGTTACAATAAATACAAAATGATTCCATTGCTAAAAAATTTTATCCAATATACCTGTATATATAAAAATTTTATCCTTCAAAATGTGTGAGACAAAATTGTTAAAAAATTAAAATATAAATGTCTGTTCAAATTTATAATTTAATATATCAAATTTAATAATTTAAATTTTTTAAATAAATATTTAATAAAATTTAATTTATAAAAATAAAAACTTACATAATTTTGGCTTTGTTTGGAAGAGGGCAATGATATGCCTAATATGTAGCCTAAGTGAGATATGAGATGTTATAAAATGGATTGGCATTCCATAAAATGAAAAGTATATTTTATAAGGTAAAATATAAATAAATAATTATTGATAAAAATTAAGAATAAGAGTTATTATAAAATATAAATAAATAAATAATAATTTATAAATTAAAAAATGTATATTAAGTTATTTTTTATTAATAATTATTAAATTATATTTAATTTTATAATATACACCCCTTATTTTAAAAAATTTTAAATTAAAAATCCTCACTTCACGGTGTATACTCAGCATTCGTAAAAATCAGGCACTTAATATGCTGAAAGAATTGGGTCAAGTAAGGCCAGTCTAATACTAAGCCCGACCATACCCTGACTTTCGTGGTAAGTCGTGGACTGGACTCAGCTCATTTTGATTCGTGGCGCGCCTACAATCGCTACAGCTTCATTCGGCATCTTGGCTCTCTGCCTTTTCAGACTTCAGTTGCCTAGGATTTGGATATTTTATTTTTATTTATTTTTTTTAATTTATATTAAAAGATATTTTACAAATTTTTTAACTAAATTGTTCTCCGTTTTAATTTTATATTATCACTTGTATACTTTCCTGGAATCTGACACAGAAATCCTTCAAGCCTGCTCTGCTTTGATCCCGAAGAAAAGATTCTCTGGTGTTGCGTCACTTTCTTTGTTTATCTAGTGTTTTACCCTTCTACCCCGGAGGCTTGGGCTATTCTGAGTTGCGAGTCTAGTAGTATTCTGATCTTCTCTTTCCAACTGCGTCACGCTACTGAATGCGCCAAAACCGACCGTTGTCAAGCAAGGAAACAAGGCGACTAGAACAGAACAAATTTCAAGAAAAACGAGAGAGAGGAGGCGCAGAGGTAAGGAGCATAACGACGCGGAGGTTTTGGGGTTTACAAGGTTAAGGGTAAGTTGGGGAAAGTAGTTTTCTTTTAGCTGACAATGCGTCAGACGCATTTATTGCTTCCTTCCCTCAGATTCCCACTTCGTTGCTTTTGTAACTCGCGGAGTACCACTTCTCTTGCTTTTCCATCCATGAAGTGAACACGAACAGCCTTGGAACAAAGGAAAAGCCAAGTTTTAGCCAATTCCCATGACATTCTCTTTCTGCCATCTCCCTCCCTGATCTCAATCCTTGTAGTTCTATAATAAGATGAAGATGATGACGACGAGGATTTGGTTAAAAAAGAAATAGTAACATTTAATCACGTCACTTGGGTTTTATGGCCCGATCCACATGCACACTGAAATACATGTGTCTTGAATTTGCCGTATCTTCAGTTTCTGGTTATGTAATAACCTCAACTCTGTAACCTTGTTTCATCTCTTGCCGAAGAACAGGGCAGGTGCAAAGAGTAAAGGTCGAGCGAGGAAGGTTCCGTGATGGATTTGCCAGGCGCTCCCGCTCCTCTGGGATTTCAGATGCCTGCAGAGTGGGAACCCCACTCTCAATGTTGGATTGGGTGGCCGGTAAGTTCAGCTCTACTGAAAAAGATATGCAATCATTGAAAGCCTCAACTTTGGTATTGTCTTTGGTGTCTGTGCCTTCCTTTCCTTAATTTGAGGAATGGAATCACTCACTGTGAATTGAACTAAATTACGCTTTTCATTTAACAGTGAGCTTATCTCACTTCTATCATCCTTTAAACGAGGTTATATTCTGGCTTAGGTGTTTTTCTGATTATACGGGGTCTTCATCTGGCTTCTCTTTTATAGTTGTAATCATTGTCTTCCGTCATCCATTCTGAGCATTTGGACTCTCTGTATTTTACATTTGGTTATTTATCTTCTGCTTTTGTTGGAAAACTAGTGCCATAGAGTTTGGTGTTTAACTTTTGGGTCTTAGCCCATTATGACAAGCTTGCCATTTCGTGGCAGGAACGCCCAGATAATTGGAGATGCAATGCTGTTCATGCCCAAAGCGTATTTGTCAAGGTAGCGTCTGCAATCTCGAGGTTTGAGCCTGTAACTGTTTGTGCAAGTTCTGCCCAGGTTGGTAAAATTAGTAGATTTGGATTATTTAACTCTCAGAAATGGTGTTTCATGCTATAGCTTTGATGAGCTTTGGTACTGAACATATTTTACAATCTTAGTGGGCCAATGCACGGAGTCAGCTACCAGGACATATCAGGGTCGTTGAAATTAGCATGAATGATTCTTGGTTTCGAGATACTGGGCCCACCGTAAGTGTCTCTTCTTATTGTTTCTTATTGTACATTGATGCATTTCTGATTGAGTGGATGTGTGGATGTTTGGAGTTTGAACATGCATTTCTTATGGTTTGTTTTGTTCAATAGTTTGTTGTGAGCAGAAATCCATCAAAATCTGGTAATACAGAGCAAAAGATTGCAGGAATTGATTGGAACTTTAACAGTTGGGGAGGTAAGCATTTGAGCAGCTGATATTCAAATTTAGTAATTTAAACCTTGTTTGGTAGGCAAAACATGATAAAATCTCTTCCTTGAAATAAAAATTGTCTAGATGGTTTATTTTAAAATGACTGAAAACAAATGTCAGATTACATTTATTTTTTTTGTGGATCTGGTTTGTCAACAAATTTTTGAAGTGCAACTCCTTCATGCCCGTGTTAGCATAGAAGAGTTTTCTTCTAGCCTGTATCTTCAACACTTTATTAAAGGGTTGTATATGGAGAAATTGACATGTTAAAATCTGTTTAGATTGCCTTGTTAACTTGTTTCATGATAAAAATATGCCTTTTTATTGGTTTGTTCAACTAATGGAATTTTTGTAAATGTGTAGGTTTAGAAGATGGTTGTTACAGTGATTGGAGTCTTGACCTTCTTGTTGCAAGGAAGGTTGGTCTAGTTAAATATTTTGCTAGTTCTTTAATGTAAAAAGGATTTTTCTGTATGAACTGCTTCTGTGATTTTCTTATCATCATATGTTTGATAGATTCTGGAAATTGAGAAGATTCCTAGATTTCCACAGTCAATTGTGCTTGAAGGCGGAAGCATTCATGTGGATGGAGAAGGTAAGAGTTATGAACTGATTTGTTGGAGCGTGGGATGTAATTCTGGTTCGAAGAAATAATCAAACATGCTTTATGATTACATTTACTTTTTTGTGCTTGGATCTCTTAACTGAGTGTAATATACTATTTGCTTTATGGTTTTGTTGTTTACTTCAGCACTTTCTTCTTTCTTCAGGGACTTGTCTTACTACCGAGGAGTGTCTCTTGAACAAAAACAGGAACCCACATCTGAGTAAGAACCAAATAGAGGATGAACTTAAGGCATATCTTGGAGTCACAAAGGTTATATGGTTGCCTCGTGGACTGTATGGTACATAGACTTGATACTTATTTTTTAGTATTAAGAGATTTAATCTTATTATGCAGAAGTTTTATGTGGACTATTAGGACAAGGTTTTGTACGAGTTATCATATGACTATGCACTTAAATAAGAATAACACTACTTCTGAGAAAGATCTTGGTTCAGCAGAACACCAAAGGAACACTGTAAGATATAGCTGATTGGCAATAAATTTATGAGTGTATTCAGAATGCAGGATAGCAGAAGAACAAGTTGTACAACCATTTCATTCTGCTTATCAAGTTCTCTTCTTCAATGTTGGTGCACTTTTTGTCAGTAAATCAACTTTAGTGATTCTGGAGTATGCTTTCACATTCACCATGTAGATAAAAGGACAGTGTTTGCAGCACTGAAAGTTGCAGACTGGTTCCCCTTTTTGTGTTCTACTCAAACACTGTTTTTCAGAAAAACCTTGAAGTTAGACCTTCACAATTATCTTAGAATTGTTTATTTATCTTGCTTTGAAATGAAACTCAAAATCAGGTGATATTGACACCATTATTTATTGTATCTCTGAATGAAAACTAATATAAAAAATGGGGAGGTCTCAACTCAGCTCCATGTTAAAACTTCATCTCCAGGGATCCACGAGACTGCATTCTTCACACAGCCCCAACTGATGTAGTAACTGTAATAGTGCAGGTCACTTCCCAAGGTCCAAAATAATTAGGCCAATTTCAATACTTATGGATTCCAACCTAGGGTTTTTAGACATTTCAGTACTGCTGATTGAGATATATTGTGATACATACAGTTTTAAATAGGTAATTGCCCTTTATTTATATGTTACTAAAACCTGCTAAATAGATATGCTGATTTTTGCAGGGGATGATGATACCAATGGTCATATAGACAACATGTGCTGTTTTGTGAGGCCTGGTGTGGTTCTCCTATCTTGGACTGATGATGAAACTGATCCTCAGTATGAAAGATCTGTAGAAGCATATTCTGTGCTTTCAAGTGTAACTGATGCAAATGGTCGACAACTTGAAATAATTAAACTCCACGTACCTGGTCCACTTTATATGACAGAAGAAGAGGCTGCTGGGGTTTTACAGGTAAACATTTTAACTTTGTTGTCCCTGCCTTTTTATTTAAAAAGCTACTAGTTATAACTGAAAACATCAACATTAAATTATAAAAGTTATCATTAATTTTCCATTTATGTTAATCATCAATATGGTTATCCAAATATGGTCTCAAACCCCAATAGCCAGTGTATTGTAGCTTGCTACTAATCAACGATGCGGTGCCTAGTTTTAGGAGTTTCGGATGTCATACTCGAGTTCACTCTTTTCCTTGTGGCAATCTGATTTTTCTATATATCAAGCTACTGGTCCTATATTTTGGTTAGTTCTAAGTTTAAAAATGTTGGTTGCAAACATGCTGAGGAGCATTTTTCATTAGGTTGATGTCAAACAGCCAACAAGATATAGGTATCCAGAATTACCTTTGATTTTGTAGTTGTCTATTTATCATATTAAAGAATTCATATGAAGAGTGAAAGGATATCTGTCTTGGTTGGCTTGTTCTCCAGTTTTGCTTCTCTATTGATTGGGTAGTGTTTCTTCAATGAAATTTATCTTTCATGTGGAATGGTCAGAGTTCTAGTTGTAACTCCAAAATTTGTTCTATACCACAATCCACCATAGCCATTTATATGAAATTAGGCCAACATAAACGTCATTGGCAGTTAGGAAATATATGAGTCAGTTTTGGTTTTCAGTAGACGTAATCAGGAAATGCAAATCAGTAAAAGGTGATCCGCTGTTATTACTACTCTTCAATGCATATTTCCCATATTTGGGCGAGTTAGTTCCTAGACCTTTAATGCAATCCAACAATTAAAAATGGAAATAAAATGGAATGAAGTTTTAGTTGGATCTTGAACATATATACTTTGGTTAATTTAGAATTTTGGGCTTTGCAGTTTTTCAAATGTGATTATTATTCAACTTTCTTTGAATGCTTGTTTTGATGCATTTCTTAATCTATCAGGATGGTGAGGCTAAACCAAGACTTCCAGGTACAAGACTTGCTGCTTCCTATATAAACTTCTACATTGCAAACGGAGCTATCATAGTACCACAATTTGGAGACAAAAAGTGGGATAATGAAGCTGTACATGTCCTATCAAAGGCATTTACTCATCATGAGGTAAGCACACTGATTGTTAAAATATTCTTAGTCAGTGGAAGTATCTTCTTGCAATAATAATAGTCTTTCGAAGATGTATATAGTTGTGATAATTACTGTAGTTTGTGTATATCAACTGATCAAGTAATAATTTCTGAAGACTTTACACGAATAGAGGGGAGAATTTATCTTAAACTTCTGGAAGACTGTTTTCCTCTAGCTAGGGTTCATGTAGATTCTGAATTAATACAATGTTATTCTTATGAAAAATCCAAGTTAAGGCAGCATAGGTGGAATAGATAATGAATTGCTTTAATCAATGCATTTGAAATGGGTTCTTGCATTATTGGTGCTTTGTGGAGCAGACACAGCCTGTCTGCATGCATTTGAAACAATTAATCCTTCTAAAATTGACTAGATTTTGTCTGCCAGTAGTGATTAAAAAAGGAAGTTGGAGAAGTATAGGCATAACCATTCACCAAAATCTAATTAATAGGAACAAATATATCAGTTTTGTTTTTTTTGTGGGTCTACTGTTATGTTAACTGGAGCTGTGGAACTTTGGGTTGACTGACATCAATTTTGTGAATCATTTATTTGTTACTGAGTAAAACATGTTTGATTTTTGGCTTGTGTCTAGGTTGTGGGAATTGAAGGAGCAAGGGAGATTGTTTTGGGTGGTGGTAATATACATTGCATTACTCAGCAACAACCAGACATCAGCTTTCCAAAAGAAGGCTAAACTTATCTGCAGTGGTGCATTAGTATTGGCTTGTCGTTATCAGGGTGATTGAATAAATTAGTTGGTTTGCACTTTGTGAAGAAGGATGCTACTATGTGTTGGTTGTAACAAAAGTTGATTTTTTTTTTGGGGGTAAATTAAGAAAAGTTTATTTGAAATTACACACTTGTGGTTCTGGGCTGGACCCGGTGATTCATGTTCCATTTGTCCGGGCAAGTATCCCTTCAGATGGTAGTGCCGTTTTAAGTAGTTATTCTACTGAATACTCATGTTTCATAATAGTCCCGATATTAGCATGTTCTTATTCTTACAATATTCTTATTTTATAATATTTAGGCTATTAAGTTTAGTTAGTGCAATATACTAAAAAAATGTAGAATCCTTACTCATATGGGACATGCATTTAGGCTTGACTTTTGTTATTTTACATAATGAGAAATTGACTATCAAATAAGAGTAATAACATGTGCATAAATTTTTTTAAAATTTTGTTGAAACTTTCGTGCACAAACTATTGAAACATGTACTGCTGGATCAGTGATATTTAGTGTAATTTAATTTCTAATTTCTAATAAAAATGTGTGTAGATTTTAAACTGGTACCTCTTATTTATGACCAACAAAATAATCAAATGGTTTTGTAAGAAATTTAATAATATTTTAAAAATAAATAAAATTTCATGAATCTACCAATGCTAGTAAGAACAATGATACTCTTACCTTCTTTGAGTGTATTCTCATGTTACAGTGTGAGAAGAAAAAAATGGGATGCGCATTATTTTTCTCCTCTTTAAGATGTAGCGGGAGAGGTTGTTCACGAGGCTGTAACGTTAGCATTTTCTGCTAGCGGTGGGAGTTCACCAGTCGGTAGGCCTGCTGGTTGACTTAATAAGTGGGCGCAGTGCCGAATCAAAACGTGTTTGGCTGAGAATTGAGCGATCCAAGAAAGAAAGTGGAAGGAAAACCGGAAACCCGAATAGATGAAGGGATTAAAATAAAAGATCAGAGTCTGGTAACTCAGTTGTCGTGAAATCAGGTCTTCGAAACTAAGCTTTGGACACCTGATTTCATTTCTTTCTACGGGGGATCTACATGCACTGGTAGCCAGTAGAAGAACATGGGGTGCTCATTTTCTGGGTTGAATGCGTTGTACGACGCCGTTAATGGAGGAGGTGATATTTGGATCAATGAGAACCGATTCCGCATCGTGAGGCAGCTCGGGGAAGGTGGCTTCGCCTACGTCTACTTGGTTAAGGAGGTGGTCACAGACTCATCCTCCGCCTCTGCTGGCGGTGGTCTCTCTAAGAAACTCAAAGACTCTTCTCATGTCTCTGGTTCGATCCCTCTCCTTCCCAGCTATCTTATATGTTTAAAGCTTGATTTCCTTTTTTGCCTCTCAGTATATGTAACTGTTCTGATCTGGGTCGTTTCTAATTGTCTGTTGGAATCTGAAGGTAAATTACCTTGATTCCTGAGCTACGATGAAATCGCATTTGCGGCTGTATTTTATTCTGACTGCGTCCCTGAGGCGATTTCAATGGATTGGTGTTCTTAAATGAACTTTGTTTGATCATATGAATTCGCGATCTGTGCGATCTATTGAAACTTTAAGCTATGGAACATTTAAGCGGGAAGATCTTTACTCTTGTAGCTTTGATATTTGGTAGTGAAACTAGAATGGCTACTTTCTAGATATTTGGATTTTGTCAATATAGTCCAATCTGATAAAGTTAATTTCTGATCTATGTTTCGTCATTCCAATTCATAGGAGGTGGGTGCCTCTCCTTTCTATCTAAACTGCTGCTTCTATAAGAAAACGAAGCTTCTGATATCCCATCTTAGATCTAAAATTGTGCAGACCTTACACCCAATTCCATCAGAGATCAGACATGCCTGTGCTCACCTAGTCACCTGACATACTTGCACATGAATTAGATGTGCTGTGCTTTGTCATTACTTATTGTGTACTGTTGATCTTGTGGCTCAGTGATTTCGTCATTTTGATAAAATGCTGATAACAATTGTCTCATCATGTATCTCACTTTGATGGTAATTGATAAGTCAGAATTTTCTTATTCTATGTCAACAAGTTACAAAAGGAGTTTGTATCTTATTATTACATGTGCTTTGGTTCTGCAGATGATGGAACTTATGCCATGAAAAAGGTCCTCATTCAGAATAATGAACAGCTGGAGTTAGTTAAGGAGGAGATTCATGTTTCATCATTGTTCAGTCATCCGAATTTGCTCCCACTTCTTGATCATGCAATCATTTCTGTCAAGGTAATAAGTGATTGCAGTCTACTAATCAACTATTATTCTTCTCCTTCTCATATCACTGTGTAGCACTTTGCATTAATTTATAAAATGAGTAAAGTTTGTTTTGGGTGAAATGCATGCCGCAATCTCAAAGTAACTAACTAAGAAGTTTTGTCTAAAATGTTTCCCTACACTACAAGTATGTGATGCTATGTATTGTAGTCACGGACTCAGATCTTTCCATAGTCCTTATAGCTGAACAATACTATGCTTGAATATATTTCTTGAAGTTTGAAACCATACTTGATGGGTTTTGAACATCACAGTTATGCTGATACTGATCTTTCACTCAACAATTTGATTAATTCTGAGAGTAATATGGTTGTCTGCTGCCAGTCTCATCTCATGGCATATGAATCCAATGGTAGAGAATTCTATCTAATATTGCATCTTAAAACCTTGGTTTTCTAAACTTAGTTGGGATTGTATATGCTGTGATGTGGTGTGTTGACAAGGATAGGGTAGTTCTCTAATTGTTCTAATTTGGAATATGGATACCCTCCCATATGCTGTGTTGCTCACAAAAAGAGAAAGCATATTCACAATTAATGTGGGAATGTGTAACTTGCTTCTTTTTTTTTTTTTTGTTACTTTTACATTGTTTGGGTTTATGTACTCCTTCCCCTGTTTCTATGCTTGTGCTTTTATACTCATGGAGAATATATGGATTTTTTTGGGGCAGCCTACCCAAGAAACATCTTGGAAAAATGAAGCATACTTATTGTTTCCAGTTCATTTGGATGGAACATTGCTAGATAATGCAAAAACTATGAAAGCCAAGAAGGAATTCTATTCTACCTCAGATGTTCTTCAAATATTTCGACAGGTAAATGAACCATATTTTTCTTATTTATTATTGTTATTATTAGTTCTTCATGGGGAGTTTGCTATTGCAATGCAAATTTATGATGACATTATAACTCCTTCTAGAGGTTGACTTGCTGGAGTTTGACAGAATATGATAAAATAATACAGATTGGTTATTGTGAAATCAATCTCTTTATGGCAATTCCAGTAGTACAGGTTAATTGCTTTATTCAGAATTCCTTCAAGTTTGAGGATGTTGAAATTTGGATGCCTGTCATTCTTCTTTTATGTCCTAGAATTTATGTGAAACATACATTTCACTTTTTTTTTTTTCTTTCTTTTAATCAGTTTTAGTGCATTTTATGATTCTCTAATGTTTATTGTAACTCTAAACTTGACAAAGCAATTGCTTAAACATAGTAAAAGCCTTTTAACAGTGTAAATCAATTCAACAGCTTTGTGCAGGACTCAAGCATATGCACAGTTTAGATCCTCCATATGCTCATAATGATGTCAAACCTGGTAATGTTCTCGTAACACATAGAAAAGGACAACCACCTCTTGCCATACTGATGGATTTTGGCAGTGCTCGACCTGCCAGGAGGCAGATTCGCTCTCGATCAGAGGCACTACAGTTACAGGTTCTTCTTTTCATGACTTTATCCATAATTGTTTTTCTAATAAATTAATCGGTACTGTGTTAATGTCTTAGTAGTGAGAACTTCCATTTTTTGCATTACTAGTAGTTTTCTTAATAAACTTAGCATGAGTTGCAAAGCACAGGATATGTGATACATATAGATACATTACTCATTTAATGTTTTATGAGGTTTTTGTTCGTTCAATGTCTGATTTGTGTAATTCTGATTTGTGTAATTTTATTGCCTAATATACTGGCCATTTATGCATCAAGCATCATGGAATCTCTTACATTTATGTTTAGTTCAATTTTTCTGCCATGCTGATTGTCAGTAAATCTTATTTTTATTTTAATTTGTTTATGTTCCTATATAGGAATGGGCATCTGAACATTGCTCTGCCCCTTTCCGTGCTCCTGAGCTGTGGGATTGCCCAAGCCATGCTGATATAGATGAGAGGACTGATATTTGGTCACTGGGATGCACATTGTATGCAATAATGTGAGGATTATCCCTCCTTTTATTTTTTTTTACTGTGCCTATATATGGCATAACCATATTTTGGTCATTTTTATGGTTTTGCTTTGAATTTTATTTGTTTGTGAATAAACATTACAGTTTCATGTGTGCTTTATATTTTTTTGGGGACGGGGGGTGGGTGGGAATGTGATATTGCATCTGATTTTCAATGCTTGATGTACATTTAGATACTGTAAATTCACAGATACATTAAAATTTTTTAAAGAATATACTGAAGGGTGTATTTTCTGGTTGATGTTATTATCAATAGTTACACTTTGAGTATTGCTTCTTCTTTTTTTTTTTTTTTTTCCTCTATTCTTAATTGTATAAAAGAATAGAAAATAAGGGGGTGTAGGAGAAATATTCCGAAGAATATGCTGAAGGTTGGATTTATTTTTATATGTTTTTGAGCCAATAATAACTAAACAGTTTTTGTGAAGTTGTTTATCATCACCTGGCTGAATTTTGCAGGTATGGAGTTTCTCCGTTTGAATATGCCCTCGGAGAATCTGGAGGAAGCCTGCAATTGGCCGTTGTAAATGCTCAGGTTAAATGGCCGGCTGGACCTAAGCCTGCATATCCTGAAGCTCTTCATCAGTTTGTGACATGGATGCTTCAACCCCAAGCTGCTGTGCGGCCCCGGATAGAGGATATTGTTATCCATGTTGACAAGTTGATTGCAAAGTTCTCTCATTGAGTTACAATAGAAGGTAGCAGCGGAGGCATTGTTATCTATGCTTATTGCAGCCGTTTGGGAAAATTTTATGTGCCATTACTATCGACAGTAATATACACCGACAAAAAGCAATGGCAGTTCCTTGCCTTACACAGTAAACTTATTATGGTAGCCTAGGCAGTCAAGCATTGGGTTTATTAATGTATTGTTTCTGTCATTTCTACATAATTTTGTCTCTTGTAATTTATCAAATGGCCAATCTCCCTGTTCTTACTCAGAATTAAGACACATAAATGACATTTCATTTATTTGTTAATATTTTTTATTTATGGTTCACTTACCATATAGTGTTCCCAGTATTTTGTTGAGTATGCATTTGTCAAGCATTACCATTGCTCCCTGTCAACGCTGAGTCTGGATTGATGAATGAGGGCATTGACTATGTGGCTTACTTGAGGCTTCTATTGATCCGAAGAATGGACAGTAGTTATACAAGCTTATAAAATTACACATAATAATCACTCTGAATATTGTCAATATGACTAAGATAATAACAATTATTGTATATAATTAATGATAATTACTCAAAGTAGTGATTATATATAAATTTATCCATATGTTATGTATTTATACACATCAAAAAAAATAGTGCATTATAGAACTGCCCGAGTTAAAATTGCCTATTTTGCAAGATAGGGGTGTAGAACAGATGGAATTTTGGAAAATTTTGCCTGATTCTTATGGATTATTTGTATAGATCCAGTTAACAGATTATATGTATATTTTATACAATAAATTCAGGCAAAATTCGAGTTTGATAGAAAAAAATCTGCCCTGTCATCGATCAATATAAGCATGAACGGATCAGGGTGGGAAGGGGATGTGGAAGAAAACTTTCAATGCTTGCAAGCGGTTCCGATCAACCAGGGTTGGAAAGGCTGAACGCTAAACGGATGTATGCAGGTCAAGCCTATTAGTACAGGCATCAAATACGCTCACAAGAAAAATGTGACATCAAAATAAAATCTGAGATAACTTAAAAGATTGTCAATTTTATATTTTAATTCACAGTAAGGATTTAAAGAAAGAAGTTTTAAACGTTTTGTTTTCAATGTGATTATTATAGCGCGCGGCATCTAAAACATCCAAGAATAATGAAGATACTAATCAAGTGGAGCACAACTTTGAAGCTTTTTGCTTTTTGGCAACTACTGGCGTATTGTCCAGGTCTTGTCGACAATTAGGTGGTAGGTTGGGATATTTGATGAGTGTTTAGACCCTTAAAAACTTCAACGAGGCATCGCAGTAACTGCTACGGACAACCACTTTGCCAACTTATGGGAATTTGCTTTGTGCCCGCTCCTCCCTGACATCAATATCAGAACCAAGATAAAGGAGAGAAGAAAAGGCAGCGGAGCAAGGAAGCTACTTACATTTGGCACCAGCTCACGAAATTTCAACCACGAAGAATAATCATCCACTTCCTACTACCTGACACTAATTGCAGCAACTACTTCGCTCACCCAATCACACTGCTTTGATCAGTTGCAACTTGCAAGCTAGTATTTAAGCAATCACTGCTCTATATATAATAAGATCGCACCCCTAATGTTTCTGTTTTTGTTAAGTAAATGAATTTCCTTTGATTGTTCAAAGATTCCAAAGCAGAAAAGCAAAGACACCCGCCTCGTAAAGAAAACCTCCACACCCAACTAACCACAAATCATATGTACACAAGTCTGACTCGTCCAGTTTAAAATCACTAAACGGTTTTGCTTTTCAGGTTCTCTCAATGACTCTTGTCTCCTTCCTTGCTTGCTAGCATACAGTTATTCACTACCTGACCCTGTTGAGATAATGAAGTAGCTAGTTGATACTAGAAAAAAAGAATTTATATACATGGGATTATTCATTCTTCCTGAATGAGCATGTTGAAGGCGGACTATGGTGATAAGTGATAACTATCCCAGCAACTGGGTGCGCCTCTGTGGCACATGCAAAGTGGCTGCATCCACCCTTTACTGCCATACTGATTCTGCCTACCTCTGTTCCGCTTGTGATAGACGTATCCACGCCATGGGGTCTCCTTGTTCGCTGCACCATCGCGTGCTTGTTTGCGGAGCATGTGAGAATGCCCCTGCAGCTTTCACCTGCAAGGCTGATGCTGCGTCACTCTGTATTTATTGTGACTTTGAAATTTATTCTGCTAACCCCATAGCCAGCCGCCACAACCGAGTCCCAGTGTCGCCACTGTCTCATCATTCAGTGAATGAGACCTTAACTACTAGCACAGATGAGCTGCTACACACAGGAAATGAGATTGTTGATAATGAAATGAATGAGAGGGAAGTTGAGTCTTGGTTGTTGCTTGATTCTGACACAAAAGACTGCCAGGTTGATGATGAAGGATTTACGTTTGGTACTGAGGCAGATAATGGAAAATTAGGTGCAGTAGAATGTGATTCATCCACCAAATTGCAGGATGACTATAATCAGCAGAAACCTTGCAGTTTTTCTGATGAGATCAATGAAAGTGATGATAGTGTTGTGCCAATTCAATCTGATGAATCGCAGGGACGACAACGGTTGCAACAACAGCACAATATTTACTTTAATATGGAGCATGAACCCTCCAGAGTGGTTTTCAGTGACCATCCGTTTACTTGTTCTAGTGTAAGACTTTACTTTCATCATGAAACCGCATTTACGTTTCTCATGCTTTTATTGTAAAGTTCTTTAATTTCTCCCCTCACTTCAGTATTTTATCAGACTCTTTTGTGATTTTCAAATCTAATTGATTATTAATATGCTTTCTAACTTCCTTTGGGGGTATATTAAAGATTAAGTTCACAAGGGTATCATCTCTCCACCATTGAGCTTCATACAGAAAATAAACAACAGAGCGTCGCATATATTTGTTTTTGCTTTATACCCCTATAGAATTGTTGACCTCAGTTGCAATATTCCTATAGCTGGGATATTTTTTGTTTCTACCTTGCCTTGTTTTTGGTTATTAATCTGAAGCATGCTTATATCAGCCTAAAAAGTTCTCCGGGTACTATGAGGAAGCTCTTCTAGTATCCCCTCGTGAGGGCCAACCTAAATATAATAACCATAATCCTCTTTAATGCACCCTTGAAAGGTAAGAACTCAGAGTGTACCTTTTTGGTGCTTTATAGGGTCTGGTAATTATTTGATTAGGCAACTTTTTCGATTATTTCCCTTGGCATAATTTCCTCAAGGGTTGGAACTTGGGAGGGTGTGGAGGAGGGAACGTAGAGGAGATTAGTTTACTCCTGAACTCACCTCCCCGCCGTGCCTGCCCGTCTTTTTCTGCAATTGATTGTTCTCCTTTAACGAGAAATTTTTTAGGGGACATGATCCATCATGGACCGTTTTTCAATTAAAAAGGCAAATAATTCAAAGGACTTGAGTTCTGTACAGTTTTGCAATAGCATAAAAATTCAAACTTACCAGTTCAACTGCTTAGCTTTTCATTTTTTTTAGCATGCTAAATGGTAACACAAATTTCTCATACTTCTTTCTACTTTCTTCTCAAAATCCCAAAAAGGCATATATATTCTAATTTTATTGTTCTTGTCTCTAACTCTGCATCAAATCAATATAACGTTCTGTGTTGATGATTTTATGTTGCTACAAAATCAGGTCCCCATGTCCTTTATGAAGGCCCACGTTTTACCATTGGCAACGATGAGTGACATCTCAGCCTGCTATAGGTTTCCAAATAGGGTTGAGGTCTTTCCAAATCCTTCGGTTTCAAAGCAAACCCACTTTGTTCAGGAGGTGAACAGAAAAGCAGGGGTTCTAAAATACAGAGAGAAAAGGAAATCAAGGAGGTTTGAGAAGAGAATACGATATGCGTTTAGGAAAGCCTGTGCAGAGAAACGACCCAGGGTGAAGGGCAGGTTTGCAAGGAGAGAAGACATAACCTCATGAGGACCTGTCACTCTCATCAAGAATTTCTGCCATGAAAGCTTGCTGGTCATTACTGAAGTGAAGTCCCACTACAGAAATAATAACTTTCATGTGATGATGATGACTGAGTTCTTGTTATTAATTAGTCATTTTTAAGAAGTTTCAAGTAGTTTATTATTCCAATGTATGGAACTGTTTGGCTATCTGTCGAATTACTTGCACGTTGATACTGTATGATCTTTGTTTTTAAAACAAAAAACAGAATCGTTTTTGAGGAACTGTTTAAATAAGATATCATCCTGAGATTTTTAACCTAAAATTTTCATTATTATGCAGCCCTAAACAAAAGTGAGAAAATTCCTTCACCCAAGTAACCTTTCCAATTACAGCTCGCTTCCTCCATTCATGTAGTTCAAGTTTAAAGTCATCAAAGTTTTTTGTGTAGACGTGATCAAACTAGAGGGTGACATGCACTTGGAATCAAGAAAGCGAAAAAGATAGTGACCTTCATGCAAAGCAAAGTGCACTTTTCGCTTTTGTGGGGGAAGAATGAATGTAATCAATCCACGTATATGCAGTAGAAAGACGCCAAAAAGAACAAGAGAGTTTAATGGATGAGGGCCTTACGGCATCTTAGTCAGAACCATTCCAAGATTTTCCACTATACGCAAACTAACAGCTTTGCATCTTTATTGTTATTTTGTGGCTGGTCCTGAAGAAACCCTATCACTTGGAGCATCAGTTTCTGTATTGTCATTGGTCTCTACACGAATGCGCCCACCAGCTAACTAGGAGGGTGGACCAGTTACATAAACTCGGCCATGGATCCTCACCTTTGGCGCAAAGCAGGAGTGTCTCGATCGTTTCCATGTTTATCTGTTCCGGCTCGGTTCTTGAGGAGACCCAAATTAAAGCCAAGAATAATTTGAACTTGCAATGGGAGTATCATCGATCAGCATCACGAGATTCTGCATGTCTCGACAGGGAAATGGGTGTTCTTTGAAAATGAACCTGTGCAGTTATGTTCACTGTACCAAAGCTTTTATGCCACTAGGGTTGTGGATACTCCTCTATCTCCCACGCACACTGCCAAACACGACAACTTTATTTATAATACTGTTGTCAACCTATATAGAATATCACAACCTTAAATCTGGATCGGTCTGCTCTCAAGTGCCGAGAAGCAGTTAGCTCAGCTAGCACGATATACTGAATTTAACTGTCAAAGAAGAATTTAAGAATATAGTTGTAAAAAAAAATAAAAGAAAATAGGCTTCACTACTTGTTATTTTTTATGGTTAGACTCTCGTTTCGATCAAGAATTAATCGATTCGAATGATAAGGTTTATGAAAATCGAAAAGAAAATGCTTAAATTATAAAAGCCATGAAATTTTAAACTGATACAACTTGGTCACCTCTATTTGTTCTGCTTGGGATCATGGTTCACGAACCGATGATAAGTCCATATTAACAACCGGACGAAGATGGCTCGAAACTCAACAGAGAAAAATAATCGTTTTACATAAAGCATATATATATTTGAATTTTTCTACAAAATATTTCATACCATTATTCAATGTGAAATTAATCATAATTTGAGAAAGAAATTATAAATGCTATTTTTTCTTAACAAATATTTTTTTAATACTCGAACTCATACTATATATATATATATATATATATATTAATTGAAAGAAAGGTTTTTTTAAGGGAAAACAAAAACTTAAAAGGGGTACCTAACCAAAAAAACTTAAAAAGGGTTGGCCCAAGTATATGTACCTCGCATTTATTTATTTATTTATTAGTGAATATATGTACCTCATTCATAGACTCCCGGAGTCGCTCAACAATATTATTCTTTTTGCTATAACTTAGCTAAAGAGTAATGTCATGACAATAATTGAAAAAAGAGGAATGTTTCATTCCAAAAAAAGAAAAAATGAATGTTAGAGAGACATAAATTATACACACACAACATGGGAGGAATTCATTATAATTTTTTATAGAATTTTAGTTAAACGCAAGTTATCCTAAGAAAATGTGGTTTCAGTTTTCTTTTTTCTTTGTATGGAATAAAACGAAATTGTTCAGGCTTTCTGGTCTTAAAAAGATTAAATGACACAAGGTAATTCTGTTGCTAAAGAAGATAAACATGCTAAAGTTATATCTTTATCGTATATTAAAAGAAAGTACAAGTTATTATCTAAAATTATAAATTTTCACTAGTCTCAATTCGACTTCTCAAATAATATAACGACATCTATTGTTTTTTTAAGATTATTTCTTTAAAATCTCAATTTAACTTGTTACAGGCAATGCACAGGTTCAAACCTTAAAATTAATTTTATTGAAAAAAATTAAAAGTAATATCAAATGTTTATACAATTTAAATAAAAATTAATCTTTATCTAATAATAATAAAAAATTTTGTAAGTAAAAATCAAAAAGTTTTTACTTAAACTCACTCTTTATATATATTTAAGTAACTTATCACCTTTTTAATTAAAAAAGTCTTAAACTAAGAACAATCAAGCTCTTAAACAAAAATTTCTCTCAAGCGAATCTATCCTATATACAAATCCAACTCGTTGAAGGTGACAATTTCTTCCACTCATTTGTAAAATATTTATTCGTTTACAACATATACACTGAGATTCGGTATATAAATAATTAATTATATTATGTTTCTTCACCCACAATCTGTCTAGAAAGCACAAGGATGATCTGCATATAATAACATATCGACATGCACAATGGATTTTGTAACAGTCCACAGTCAAAAGCACATGTCCAAACAACAGTAGCAACACAAGCCAGCACAACTGCAGAGAAACAACGACAGACAACTTTGTTAGTTTAGTTGAGAAACAAGTTGCATGGGGGAAGAAAGAACGATAGAGAGATTACCATCCTCTCCAGAACCCATCACCCTTGGATTTAGTAGTTTCATTGCTTGGAGGGACTTTCAGAGCGTAGATTTGATCAGCAACAGGAAGCGGCGGAAGTGGATAAGGACCTGGCGCAGTGTCTTTTGAGGGATACGCTAGAACTGCAGAACCCAGAAAATCATTTCACAATTCTATATATTCTGATGGATAGCATTAGGAATAAGAAACAGAGCAAGAGCATGGGAGATAGTAACTGAGTGACAGCCTACCTCGAGGCCCATCGTGACTCATGGTTTGAAGAAAGCGCTTCCACAGCAACTTGGGATAGTGATCACTGATCACAGAAGCAGAAAATGACAGATGCCGATGAAAAGAGAATACAGATCGGTAGTGGGTGAACGGATGAAGATGTTGTCGCGCTTGGTACGTAGAAATAGTCTTGAGTTTTGTGGAGTGGTTGAGCTTGCTTACGTACCGTTATTTTAATCCCTCTGGGTTAAATCTCAATTAACGGGTTCATATTCTTTTTTTAATGCGTTACTTAGGGCTGTTCCGCGTATTTGGTGCGCCTACGGCCTACGTTCCAATGGACGGGCGTCTGACGCTGACAGAAACTGAGAAAACAAACAAGTTAAGCAACAGAACAGAGGAAAAATAAGCTCATTTATCTAAAATCTTCAAGTACTTCTTCTGTTTTTTTCCCCTATGAGCCAATCATACTAGGCTTTAGCCTTTAGTGGTTTCGGCTGGTAATGCTCAGTCTAATCCTTAACGTAACAACGTCATTAGATTATATTTGTATTGAAAAATGATACTTGCATAAATAAGTTTTCACACTCATTACCAGTAAAAAAAGTAAAAAAAAAAAAACCTATATTTTAGAAAGAAAAAAGTTAAAATATGAGAAACATATAAAATATGTGTAAAATAAACATATATAAATATTATTGGTCATTTGCATTACAAGTATTCTCAACACAATAAAGTATTAAATGTTATCAATTACCATGACATGTCAACATTAACAATAATTAATAGATGTGTAATGAAAAATTTGATGGAATATATTTTAATTATGGGAAATTATTTTAAAAATTAAATAAATGAGAGATAAATTAGAAATAATCTTATCTTTAAGCAAGTTAAATAGAAGTTTTTTTTTTTATTTCTATTTAAAGAGGGGCTATGGGCAAAAATGAGTAAAACAACCAAGGATGTCCAGATACAGGTCCTCAAGGCCTCATGCGGCTCAAGTACTCTCTTGACTGACACATGGTGACCCCTCCCTCCCGTGGCCTCTTCTGCTCTGATGTTTCCTTCACCATTTTGATTTGACATTTTTCCCTCACTTCATTAATGGCAATTCCTTTAATAATTTTTGACCGAATGCTAAAGAACTTGCATTTTCAAATACGCGTGGAATGCTGGGTAAAGTGGCCATTCACGACACAAAGGGTACCAAAAATCAAACCTGCCACCATTCCTCCTCATCATATTTATCATCAACTTTGTCGCGATCGGCCTTGACCTGTGAAGATTTGGGCCATGTTCTATCTCTTAAGGTGCCTCTTTTTGTTCACTCATGTTTATACAGCAACTATTTTGCATCATGCCTGCGAGGTGACATTCACTGTCCACGTGTTAAGTACAATTTGCATTTATTCAAAGATTGCATCCAATTTGAGCTCCCTACCTATCTCAAGAGTTTACAGCAGCAACCTCAACCCCACCCCTCCCCCACAAGCAATTAAAAAGGTCATAAAGACTCAGTGTTAACGTGTACCGGAACGCAATAAATAAAAATCTGATGTACCAGAACACATAATTAATAAATTGTGCTTTATGGTTCACTTTTTATCAGGGTTGCTTATGTTGATTGTGAATCACATTTTTTAATTTGCAGATACACATAGTAAAAGAGATCCAGATCTCCAGCTTTGAAAACATTGCCTTGTTGCAATAGAATCATATCTACAACCCTTACGTGGAGCCCTCAGAAAGGGAAGCAGATAGAATAATAAATGGGCCTTCCCCTGTCTGGTAATACCCCATTATAAGTCATGGGGATGATATTAAAGTGGGGAACAACCAAAGTCCTGCTCAAAAATAATGGGGTATGGCATGCCCCAACCTTTTGGCTATGGAACTCTATTAGTTCGTTTTGTTCCTTCCCTTACCAATCAAGAAGGGCCCCTTCTGCAGAGTAGTCGATTGTCCCTGCAGAATTATGCAACACCTTGTTGGGAGCTTCCCATTTTCTTTCCTTCTCTCGCGCTTCCCTTTTTTTTTCCTTCTCTTGTGACTTGGCAATGGTTTCAACACTAGCCCGTTCGACACCGGAGTGCTAGATTGCTAGTGCTTGCCCACAGTTTGTGTCAGTAGTGTAGATGATACTGTCGTACGTCATAGATGAATCAATATTCCAAAGCAGAAAGGCTTCCAAGGCTTTGTTTCCACAATTTGCAATGATTGAGATTAGCACTGAAGAATGTATTCAGAGATATGTATGAAGTCTGAATTTACATGGTAGGTGAAGTCAAACAGGTCATTTCAAATGTAGAAAATGTCTTTTCATTAGTGAAGGCTGTAGTAAAAGTTATCTAATTGATCACTGTTACTTCACCGAACAAGATTTCTTTTCACAGATAGAGAGTCTAAAAAAAAAAAATGTTAACTTTTTTATATGGTTAAAATGTGTAAAATTTTTTTGAATTTTAAAATTTTTTTTTGAATTTTAAAAATTTTTAAATAATTTTTTTAAATTATAAAAATTTTTTAAATATTTCTTTCTATTAAATTTATTGTCAAAATTTTAAAAAATGACAAAAATAACTCTCGTAAACAGTAAAGTTCTAAAGTCTTCTCTTTTAATATCAAGATGTACAAGAGAAGGGGCTATGATAGGTGGAAAGATTACCAATCTAATTTTTTGTAAGTTTGTAATTTTAATTTACTTCTTATTCATCACCAAATCACTCATTTAATATATATTTTACTCTTAATTTTTTCTATTTTTTTTATTTATTTATATATTCTAATTTTAATAGTTTAAGTCTTCTTTTATATTTATGACAAATTTTAAAAATTTATGTATGTTTTAAAAATATTTTAATCTTTTTACTAAGTCAAATTAAAGTTTCACTAAAAAATATTTAAATTTTGATAAAAAATTTAAGAAAATGAATTATTTTAAAAAAATTTTATAATTTAAGAGAATCATTTAAAAATTTTTAAAGTTTAAAAAAATTTTTAAAGTAGACTTAAAATTTAAGATATTCTGTATATTTTAAATTTTTTATATTATATACAATTTTTTAAAAGAAGAATATGGTCGGGTACGTGGTTCCATACAATAAGGAATAGGATTCACTATCTTTGTCCAACCATGCACTTCCCAGTAGAGATATATCATTATCTGGTCACTCAGAACCTGTCACATAGAACAATTTCCTTGATGCATATTAGCCTTAGAACTTACTTATGACTAGTTAAAAGGTAGAATCCACATTGTCATCTGGCTAAGTGTTTCTAGGAAAAAGTAATTGAGGTCTGAGACAATCTTTGTTAAACTGAAGGGGTTAGAGCTGCAGAGGCAAAAGCAGATTTTCTCTCTAACAAGGAGCTCCTCTGATGCATGTGGGCTTGAATCTAAAATCTGGAACTCCAGTTGGATTTTGCAGGTTTCCAGTAGCCTGCTTGTTTTATTTTCATGACAGGAAAAAAGAATTGAAGGTCTGAAAAGCTAGATCAGGTAATGAAGAGGTCCTCCTGCGTCCTATTTAAACTATGGGTCTTATATTCTCTCCAGTTTTGTAGCCTGTGGCAATCTGTCTTTAGCATTTAAAGCTGTCCTTTTATTAATGGCAGATGCAGAGAAATAATGATGATTGCATCTTCTCTAATGAAATCCAATGACCAAGTGAACAACCCTATGTCCTTTCAAATTCAAGAAACTTTGGTCCTGGTGTTTATGCTTTTTGCGAGATTGAAATTCACTTTCGTTGACAGCTTCTAGCTGTGTACTGCTCAGTCAATGAGTCAGAGAATTAATGGGTATTTAGATTTCCAGGTGGTGTGGTGAGGTGAGGGTTACCCAAGGCCATTAAAGGGATTGTGATATTTTATTTTATATTTTAAAGTGGCTTTCAAGCTGCTGTCTGGGTATATCTTTTTCTGTATATAGAATGGTCAGAGAGACGAAGGGATAATAAGTGTATCTTCTGGTGTCTACAAACAGCTCCTTGTTATTTTTTTTT
This sequence comes from Dicorynia guianensis, assembly GCA_037013595.1. Lineage (NCBI taxonomy): Eukaryota > Viridiplantae > Streptophyta > Magnoliopsida > Fabales > Fabaceae > Dicorynia > Dicorynia guianensis. Next base: position 28,103,754 of record JASUAB010000015.1, read on the forward strand.
TCCTATTTAAGAGATTTTGTTTCCACATCTTTCTTTGGCTTACTCTTGGGTACCATTCTCAAACTAACCTGCTTCTCCTTCTTGGTCTCAGGATGGAGCCAACCCAGATCTTTGGAGTTGCAGAGGAATGCCACAGCAGTGAATCTGGATGGACCATGTATATCGGGTCCTCCATAGATGATGATGGACATAGTGATGATGGAGATCATGATAACAGTAATGACGAAGAGAGTCAGGTTAATCCACCAGAAGATGAAAGTGATGATTCTATGGCTTCTGATGCTTCTTCTGGGCCAAGTCTTCATGGGAATCCATGGGGAAATAGCGAAGGAGGCCATGGCTTGGCAAATTTCAAGCAAGCTGAGGAAATGTATGATGACAAGTACTGCTTGGACAAGAAGGGGAACAGAACCAAAGAGAAGCAAGTAGCAACAAAAAAGGTGGAAAAGAAAGAACCAACGGTGTTCAGCGATAACAAAGGCAAAGCTTCAGTTCAAGGCGGTGGCAAGGTGAGAAAAAATCAGTGCGTAGGGAAACGGAAATAGCTGTAGTTAGCTGCTTAGCAGATAGTTTTTTGTTTAGATAATAGCTGTAATTGCTGTGTTGCCTTTTCAGATTTATTTTTATGTTCAAGTTTTAAATCCAGAAAAATGTTATGGCCACATTTCCTACAGCGTGCAAGTATTAATGGGATTGTCTGCAAATCTATTATCTACCTTGGCTGGACGGTAAGTTTTAGACAGATGGAGACTAGGTTACCGTATAAAGGTTAGACATACCAGAAAGCATGAAGTTAAAGTACTATACAAATGTATATTTTCATGTTCTGGCTTTGATCTCCTTAAAACTAGGCAAAGAACATCCCAAATTGCACGGAATGCAACTAATCAAGAAGTATGTAACGCAATTTTAATCAAACTCCTAATGCACTTCCAGTCATAGACTCATAATTAATACGCTCGTGACTGGACCACAGTAGGTGTTGTCCCTCCATTTTAGTTGTCGTATCTACTGAAAAAGGGAAGAAGACGGACATGATAGGTAACCAAAGTATAAGTTGTCACATGACATGGCAGAAAACTGGTTCTTTGAACCAATTCTACGTGTAATGCGTCCAAAAGAAGACGGCACAGCTGTGATGCCTTCTCCTTAAGCGGATAATCCTTGTCAAGGCAAACGGCAAAGCCAGTTGTATTTGGTTTTGGTAACTAAAAGAGTGGCAAAGTATTTAATATGCAGGCAAAGTTTAGGTTCAAATTTAAATTCCTAAAAGAAGAAAGTCTTAACGTAACAGCAACAAATTTTACTATACCATTCAAGATATGAGCAAGTCTGTATTTTTACTAACTAAACTCAATGGCATCTCATAAACTACACATAGTTCAAGCAAACTGGTAAATGACCGTTCTTTGCTGAGATGGAGACAGGTAAACGAGTTGAATGGTTGTTACAGTGAGATCTTTAGGCTACAAGAGGTGGTATGCTGTATTTGCCGGTACTGGAATTTTTTGGAGTGGAGCCTGGAGTGTGAGTTCATGGAAGTATGCAATTCGACAAGATCTATGCAGGACCTCACATGCATGTGAATGAACTTGTTCTAGGTTCCATCCTTATTATCTATTAGTGTATCATTCAAAACAGGGAGAGAAATCATTAACATGCTCTCAGGACAAAGTCGCTTTCTACATGAAATAGGCTTGCAGCCAAGCCACCAGCCTTTACACAGCTTGCCATACTTCGATCATTCATTTCTCTCGATAATACTAATGTTTAGTTGTACATTTCCATTCAAATTTCAAATCAGACATTTATGTCGGCACAAGTATCAGATATTTAAATTTTTTAAATATATTATTTTAAATTAAATTTTTAAAAAATTAATCTCTTAATTATCAATCAAAAAAATATTATAAAATAATCTAAATAAAGAATAACTTTTATTTTTCAAAAGTTTAAATATAACAAGTAAGAGATATAAAAATTAGTAAAAGAAAAAATTGAATCATCTAAAAATTTAAGTATAAAATAAAAAGAAATAAAAAATTACCAAAATAAAAAATACGAAAATCAGTTCATCTAAATCAAACTTTTAACAAGCTAACTCGACCTTTAAGGAGCAAAGCCATCAAATTTAGAGTGTAAAGAAAATAATAAAATGAGTAAAACATATTAATTTTCATAACTTGAAGGAATAAAATAATAGTCATTTCAAATTTTTAAGAATTATTTTTTGTACATCTTTATTTTTAATGAATGATTTTATGTATTTTATCTTATTTGAGTGAATAGGCAAAACCAAAATTAAAATTATGAGAATGCTTAAAATAATGTATTCTTTTTTAGAAGGCTAAATTAGTATAAAAATTTTGTTTAGGACCAAAATATAATTACATAGAAAAATTTGTAGAGTTCTATAAACAATATTTTTGTCATATTCCAATAAACAAATTTTTTGGGCCAACTATTTCTCTTTCAGCCGGAGAAGATATGGGCCACTTCAAGAAAAAAAGGACCTGGCGGTAAAGACGACGACGTGGAGGGAAGAGAGCCAGATCATGGGACAGAGAGGCCTTCCCACATTTGCCGCGTTCCGTCTGCTCTGATCTTTTTGCATTTCTCGGTTATCAACTTCGCAGCACTCAGCTCCCACTTCGCAGCTAAGGCTCCCTCATCACGCAAATGTCGAAGCTGCTGCTTCTACACAGCCCTCATCCGAGCTCCATTTGCACATTATCGGCAATCCTATCATCCGCAACCACAACCTTCGTCTCCACTGCAACTCACTTCTCTGCCTCCACTGCCTCTGCTTCTCCCCTTCAATTTCACTCCCGCTTCTCCGTTCCGTTTTCCTCTCATTCCCAATCTCTCAAACCCTTTCTCTCCCACAGAGACCTATCAGTTCGTGCCTTCAATTCTTCCGACACAGAAAACGAACAGGAAGCTAAAGAAGACCCGGTAGGGAAGGATGGGAAGGAGTCGAGGCCTGCCAGTAAAATTAATAGTGAAACTGTTAAAATTGGCAATGAGGATTATCCGAGTGGCGACTTTGAATTTGAACCGATTACAGGATGGAGAAGTTTTCTGGTAAAGCTTAGGATGCTTATTGCGTTCCCTTGGCAGCGAGTCCGCAAGGGCAGCGTTCTCACTATGAAGTTGCGCGGCCAGGTTTCCTTCCCTTCCTCCATGTACAGATTTTTAAGCTATTCTTTTTGGGTCTGATTTGGGCGCTTTCTTTCTGCCCAATGTTGTGCGATTGCCGTTGTTGTTGTTTTAAACAGCACAGTCGATCCTAATTTATTAGCTAAAAAATAAAAAAAATAAAACAAACGGAAGTTAATCTCAGACTGTTGATTGGACAATAAAGACACAGAATATAGAGTTTAAATGCTAAATAAGCTGCACCTTAAGTTCTTGCTGGACGTGTTATTTGAAAATTTGGTTCCAGCATTATGAGTGTTGCATTCCTGTATCTGATATTAACTTCTACAAGTGTGATTATACACTAGAATGGGCTTTGGTTGGTTTGCTTGTATATCCGCCTGTAACTAATGTGATGTTTCCTTTTGCATTTTGAAGTTGAATTGGAGGGCTTCATTTATGATTTAAATTTTACGATTTCTTGAGTTATTGTCCTAAGGAAGATATTCCATTCTGCAAGCTCACCTCATGCTACATTATTCAGCAATGTAGATCTTTTCTTTCCTGACGGTTTTCCATTTATTGAGTCGCCAATACAAAAAGAGACACACGCATATGTTTTAGTTTTGGAGTTAAAGTTCTCTGTTCTCGCGCATGTTCAGATATCAGATCAGCTAAAGAGTCGTTTCACTCCAGGGCTATCTTTACCTCAGATTTGTGAGAACTTTTTGAAAGCAGCATATGATCCTCGTATTTCTGGTATCTATCTCCATATTGATATCTTAAATTGCGGGTGGGGTAAAGTTGAAGAAATTCGAAGGCACATATTAGATTTCAGAAAATCAGGTACTTTAATCTCTGACCTTCTGTTACAGCTTATGAACCCAGCAAAGGGCCAAGGAGGATGTTGGAAAAATGGAATCTGAGTATTAACTTATAACTTGTTGTATGTCATTCAAAAAGCTTTTACAGTTTAGTATCAACTATCAAGTCATACTAGAATAAAGTTTACCACTAACTTTAACAACTTACATGCGGAATTACACATAATCAAACTGAATTTTTTCATTAAAGAAATAAGTATAGATTTATACTTGAAAAATATAGAGTTTGATTTTATGTCATGATGCTAGGTTGTTATCTGTTTTCAAATTGTGTGAAAATCACAAGCATGTATGAAATTGGCTTCTAATTCAGTTGTTGAGCAGAATTGTCATGGCATTCTAGGCCACAGAGGCTCTCTGTTTGCCTTGTTACTGCCAATTTAGGAACCACGAAGTTATAATGCTTGGATGGCATCTTCTATCATATTGCTGAGCTTTATATGTCTAAGTAATATATGCTGATGCAATAAGTATATATACTGTTTCTCTTCTGCTCTACTAATGCACTGACTTGTAGAGACATTTTTTGCTACTTGTGAAAAGCTTTGACTGTTGATGATACTTGTAGGGAAGTTCATTGTGGCTTACATCCCTTCATGTCAGGAAAAGGAATATTACCTTGCATGTGCATGTGAAGAGATATACGCCCCTCCTAGTGCTTATATTTCTTTGTTTGGCTTGACTGTTCAGGCTTCATTCCTTAGAGGTAAGCTAATTTTGACTTTCCTTGCAAATTTTAAGATTTGACTGATAGTAAAGTAGCTTGATGGGGAAGGAAGAGGTTTAAAGCATGGAAGAATGGTCAACTTCCTATTCTCTACATTATTATTATTAGTAAATGAGTAAAGCAGAGTTGCCTTTTGAGTTAGTGGCTTTATGCATCTTATGTGTACCTGAAAACCACGCAGAGTTTCTTATTATTACTTTAGAGAGCATTTAATCTGATGCATACTGGGGTAATGAATGGGTTCAACTCTCAAAATGACACCCCCGATTGAGGGGGACAGGAGTCTTATATAAATTTTTTTATGGTGCATATGGCCAGAGTCTGTAAAATGGATCTTGTATTAGCAGTTCCTTTAGAAGAACTCATATGCTTATTTTATTTTGACAGATTCTTGTAAGTGAGTTACTCAATTCTTTTCACGCAATGATCCTGGTCTTGGTACTAATTAGCTCTTTCTACTAATGTTTGTGCAAGAGTTTGATGCCCATATGTCTTTCTACTAAATTAAACGCAAATGAATATTTTAATTCTGTTTGAATTACCATATGCTGTGGCTGGAAACATGTTTTGTACCCTCCTGTGCATCTTGTAATGCATTAACGAAAACTCTAGGTAAAATTTGTGAAAATTTGAAGTCCTTTGATGCTTATATATAAGCATAAACTAATTGTTTTGAATTCATCAATATATTCTTTTCAGGTGTTTTAGATAACATAGGAATTGAACCACAAGTGGAAAGGATTGGCAAATACAAAAGTGCAGGAGATCAACTAACTCGTAGATCCATATCTGAAGAAAATAGTGAGATGCTGACTGCATTGCTCAATAATATCTACACAAATTGGCTGGATAAAGTCTCTTCCGCAAAAGGTGTATTTGCATTTGAAGTTTTAGCTGAATCTTGAAGCAGTAATTAACTTCTGGGCTTTTGCAATATCTATACAGGAATGAACAGAGAAGATATCGAGAACTTCATAAATGAAGGAGTCTATCAAGTGGACAGACTGAAAGAAGAGGGCTTCATAACAAACATACTCTATGATGATGAGGTACAGGATTCTTCTATTTATAAGGAGGACTGTGTGCATGTAGGAGCTCACTAAAGCATCAAAAAGAATCATTCATGGAGAGTAAGATGGACTCTCATTTAGAAATACAAACTTGAATTGTAACTTTCTGAGGGAGAGTTTGTCCCCAGGCTCTTTAGAGTATGTTAGTTGTATTTGCTTCTTCTTTTAACTTCAGAGTTCATTACTCACTGTCAACTATATTCACATACCAATACATACAATTAGCACTGATTAATATATTGTTTTGAAAGATATGTGACATTCAATGTTTTGTAGGTTATTGCCAGATTGAAGGAGAGACTTGGAGTGGAAATGGATAAAAAACTCTCTATGGTGGATTACAGGTAGCCAAGTTCTTCTGTAGGTCTTCAAGAATGCATTTGAGATTTATGAATGTATGCTTTTTCTTTGGAGTTGACAAAAGTCAGTTTTAGGATTTTCTAACTAGGAGACACTTGATAATTATAGTTATCGTATTACTCAAATTGTCTCCTGTTTCTCACCTGACTTTTATTATTTCTAATAAATTAAAACATGTCAAATAAGTCATATGAACTGTCTGAAGGTATACTCATTCCATAACTAAATACAGGAAATACTCTGCAGTTAAGAAATGGACTGTTGGAATACCGGGTGGTAAAGACCTAATAGCCATCATCCGAGCCTCAGGGAGCATTAGCCGTGTTGAGAGTACACTAAGTGTGTCTGGCTCAGCTATTATTGCAGAGAAGTTTATTGAGAAGATTCGCACTGTCAGAGGTACACTTGACCTTATAAGTTAAACTTCTTTTTAGGCTGCATTACATTGACTATGCTACTTATCATTTATGCATCTGAGATATTTTCTTTGTAGTAATATTGTATAATTTATCACCAAAATGGATGTGATGCCAAAGGTGTCCAATTTCTTAATTTTTTACAACAAAAGTTACATAACATGGCCTTCAAAAGTATGGTTTTCTTTCAAGATTTGATGCCTAAATGTGACAAACGTAAGGGGAAGTAGATTATATATAGGAGGCTACTAAACATACCTAATTTATAAGATCTTTGGAATATCTGAGGCTGAGTCAGAGGCAAAGAGAGGCCCATTGGCCAGAGGGTATATGACATATGACTTGCAGAACTCTTCATCCATGTATTAAAAGTTGTAGAGAAGGGGGCTCAGTTCTAATCAATTAAGTAACCTTGCATGCAGCTGTAACACAACTGATTTATTTGTTTGTAGGACCATATGACTGATAAAATCATGGCCTTCATTGCTCATCTAAGTTGCTGTTTGACAAACTTGACTATATTCATATATCTTATTTTTGTTCGCTAGCTATATGCATGTCATAGTTTGTCTGCTGCTCATGTTCAGTACTCTTTTGTTCCTCAGAGTCAAAACGATATAAGGCTGCTATTATCCGAATTGACAGTCCTGGAGGTGATGCTCTTGCTTCTGACCTGTAAGTGCTTGTAAATTTCCCTAAATGTTAATGTTATGTTAGAAACTGTCTTTGATACTTGAAATGTAGGAACTAGTTGATTTTCTATGGATTGGTCTGAAATTGTTGGCTGGATATATCTAGATAGGATATGTATTATGGCATAATATTTTTGCATACCTGTACTTCATTGATATATTTTTCATGAAACCAATTTTTTTTTCCCATTGATACATTATATTGATGTAGAACAAGAACAGGAACCAAGGGGAAATTATCAAAAATATATATATATATATATTCTCATTAATTAAAATTCGATTATAAGGTACTAACAAGACAGATGCCTTATATAGGTGACTCAAGCATTACTAAAACTACTATGATAAGCAAGTATAACTTAAGACTCAAGAAATGCTAAACTATAATGACTAATCCGGCTAGGAATAACCTAATCCAAGAACCAAACAACTAAACCTTAAATTCCCATATCACTAATAACTAAACGCTAAAGCCCTAATTACGAACCCTAATTCTCAAATTCTGATTACATCATAAATTAATATAGAAAACAATTATTATCATCTCATTCTGCATCAATTAAATTTGCAATACATTTGTGATCTTTGTTGTATAAAGAATGCTTAGTATATGGTTGTTCTGCGTGGAAATAAAGAAATAGTGTAAAGTGCAATAGGTATGTTTAGTTGATCATTCTCTGGTGTCATGGACTCATGATCTGCAGGATGTGGAGAGAAATCAGACTTTTGGCTGCTTCAAAACCAGTCATTGCTTCAATGTCTGACGTGGCAGCAAGTGGAGGTTACTATATGGCAATGGGAGCAGGAACTATTGTTGCAGAGAGCCTTAGTATAACTGGTTCAATTGGAGTTGTCACAGGTGAACCCAGGTCTTTTTGTAGGTGAAAGGAGAGGGGCATGGAAAGTTGATATTTTAAGTGAAATTAATAATATTTGAACTTGAAAAGGGCAAAAAAAAAAAGAAATGAATGATATAGATTTATTACAAACCTAGACTACACATGAATATTTGAAAGTGAGGAATTAACCTATATCCACATTGGAATCTGCATTGGTTTTCACAATTTAAAAAATTCTTATTGCAGGCAACTAGTGAAAATCAATCTGTATATTTGTTTTTCCATTGCTTCAGAAAGATGTATAAGATACTACTTAGCAGTGGCTGTCCTGTAATTATTCTTCCTTTTGAAATGTCACTAGTTTAGTATTTGGTCTTCAAAATTGACTGTCAGGAAAAAAAAGAGTAGCTATGCGAGAATGTACAGACCGCTGATATCTTTGTTAACTTTCCACAAAAATAAGAGTGTTCTGATTTATGCTGACATAACCAGTGTAGGATAATATAAATCTTGTTTGTTATACATTACATCCGCCAAATTAGTCAGATAAGTTTCATGATGTCAATATGGTAAAAGTTTGAAGCAGAACTTGCAACCCTAAGAAAAATATAGCATGTTGAGCTGTCATTTGAACTTATTTTTAACCATACAAACTTAATTAGCATTAGCGAAAACAATACAATGTACTAATAAGGATGAATTTTGTAATTATATCCTGTATAGTGATTAGATGCAACCAAAGGTAATTGTAGCTGAAAGGAAAATATTAATTGGAGTTCTGAAATAGTTAGGGAAGGCATTGTAATATCACAAACAGTCAGGGGGTCTATGACTCCATGTATTATTTGTAATCTGTTAATCTGATGACGTAACATATTTTTCTTGCAGGAAAATTTAACCTGGGGAAACTTTATGAGAAGATTGGCTTCAACAAGGAAATCATATCAAGGGGAAGATATGCTGAGCTCCTTGCTGCTGAACAACGTCCTTTTAGGTATTTAGTGATTGTTGTCAGTTATAAAGAATCTTGTGGAACAGGAGAAAAATAACCAGTGTACCATTCATCTTATCTGAAATTTCAACTGTTAGGAACCTGCTTCTATTAATAAGGGAAAACTTCAATGTTTCCTTTTAAACTAGTCCCCATTGGAAAATTGCTACTTCATGTGTGTGGACTCGTGGGGTCATGAGTCTAATTTACATGCATTATTCAACAAACAAGTTAACTTACATTAAGCTTTTCAACAGTTTAATTTTCTGAAGTTCAGTTTCCATCAGCATTGAAGATTGAAGACCAAAAGAAAACTTAGGGGATGGCTTAGTACTTTAAGGACACTATGTTTTTCTTTTCTTCCATTTATGTATATCTGAGGTGGGGGATATCCAAGCTGTTGGGTTGGGTATAATAGATAGAGAATGCTATTAGGAAATTTCTTGAACAGAAAATTTTAAGTGGGGTGGACAGTTGGTCAAACCTGGCATAAATTACACTTGTATGAATTTGGAATTGATAACCATTGTTGAATGCTCTGTTCAGGATCCTTGGAAAAAAAGGATTAAGTTGGCCCTTGCAAAGATCTTAATGCACTCTATTTGCAAGTGGATGTTAGCAAAAGACAAGAGAACCAATGTACTAAGTTCATCATATTTTACCCTCTGGGCATCACCTGAAGGATGCCATGCAGAGATTGAGATATAATTTGACTAACATAGTGAATGACTTTTATGGCGTTCATATAGCTGGTGCACATTTAAGGCATTATTTAGATTTAAGTGCTATTGTTGCTCTTCTTTCGATCAACAGTGTTTCCAGGGTTGTTACTTTTCTATAGTATGAGTTTATATAGTATGTCTGGGCAGAAGAATATAATCTTTGTTTTGTTAAGGGTGGATGAAGCAGAGCTATTTGCCAAGTCTGCACAGCATGCTTATAAACAATTTCGAGATAAGGCAGCCTTTTCCAGATCAATGACTGTATGTTGTGAATTCAGTATTCAAATTTCTATGACTTCTTTTCATCCCGTTGATAGATCTAAGTTAGAGCCAAACTTCTGTCATCACTAGGTTGATAAGATGGAGGAGGTTGCACAGGGGAGAGTTTGGACTGGTAACGATGCAGCTACACATGGTTTGGTTGATGCTATTGGTGGGTTTTCTCGTGCTGTTGCCATAGCCAAATTGAAGGCCAATATACCTCAAGACAGACTGGTCTGTTTGGTTATACCTTGATATTGGTAGCGTGTACGGTTATATTATACATCGAGAATTGCAAAGTTTACTTGGTGATTCTTTGATTGTGATTGTGATTGAGCTTGTGCCAGGTTACTTTTGTGGAGCTCTCAAGACGCAGCCCTTCTCTCCCAGAAATTTTAAGTGGCCTAGCAGATACCGTGGTTGGAGTGGACAGAACATTGAAGGGACTGCTACAAGGTTTGACATTTTCTGATGGAGTTCAAGCCCGGATGGATGGAATCATGTTTCAGAGATTGGAAGGATATCCTTATGCCAACCCCATTTTAACATTCATAGAAGATTACTTTACTTCGTTATAGCTGTTACTGATGTTCATTAAATCATTATCCAATTTCTTTGTTTAAAATTCTCCTTTATTTTTCCTTTTTTGGCCATAGAGATGACTAAGGGTCTTCCTTTCTTCCCCCCGTCTTCTGCGATATATCCCTTTTCCTTTTTGTCGGGTTTTCCTTACGAGATACTTGTACATGCATATAGTAAATAGGGAAGGCATTGTATACCATTTAGATTAGATTACAGAGGATTCAAATTTATAGTACGTATTGCAAGCTTTGTTTCTTGCCTTAATCTCTGAGATTAATGTTATTTACAGGGTTGTTTCGGTCGCAACATCACACTTCACAAAATATAATACTTCCAATATTTAAGATGATACTTTTTCCTTTGACTTCACTTTTACTTCCATTGTCTTGTGTTTTGTATTTCTTACATTAAATTCAAGGTTAGAACTTTCCTGTCCCAAAAAAAAAAAAAAAAAAAAAACTTCTTCTTAAACTTCCATCACCTAAACCCTTCATTTAAATTTAAATGAATTAAAACATTGATTTCTTCATCTACATAAAAGATTAAATATCTATTATTAGAGGAAGGGTACTCTCAATCACCTAACAAAATGATATATTTTGTCAATTGGTATACTGTATCATATATTTTTTTTTTTCTTGGTGGAGTACGATATCATATTTATTATTATTGAAAACAGAGGAAAAGATAATTTTTTAAATAATCACACAAACTATCGTTAATAAACTACTCCATATTTTTGAAGAACCATAGTTAGGTTTTTTATAGAAATATTATAATTTTTAAAGCTGGTTTTAATTGAATTTAAAAAATAAAAAACGTTCAACAAATTATCATATCATCGCTGTTTTTCATACCCCGAATATAGTGAAGAATAACTTATATTGTAATTTTTTTGGAGGGAAGAGATGATTTAATAGGCATTAGATATTATCTCTTTTTTTTTATTAATAATAATAGTACACAAAATTTATATATTCATTGAGTATAACGCGAAAGAAACAAAATAAGTAAAACAGTTCATTTTGTTTATTTTGCATATCACCTACTCAACGACTATACTATTTTAGTGTACATGTATCAGTTCTCCTTCTTGTTGGCTTTCTTCTCCAATCTATTTTAATAGATTAGCAAATTTATTACGACCACCATTAAAATACAAAACATTTTTTTTTTCAAAAAGAAATTTTATTTTCACCCATCCATTTTAACTTCTTTGAAGTTAATAAAGATTTCATCTTTTTCAACTTTTACACCCACACAATACATCAAATACAAGTCAAGACATTAAATTGAAAGCGCTTGTACTTGGTCATTAATGCAAACTTTGTATTTCATCAGTATAATATATCAATAAGATATTAGATATTCTAAAAGAAAGATACAAGATATGAATAAAAAGACACAAATTAAAATAAGATCTATTCATTCAAAAAGGTACGAAAAAATTTAAACTACCATTAATTGAAGGTACACAAATTTATTTTTTTCTCTATTTATTTTTTGAATCAAGCAATTCGCCTTGATTTCAATCTCGCAAAAGGTTCGAAAATTGAGGATTTGATTATAATTGAAAATTGTCATGCTTTTGTTACCATGATATGAAATAGTAAATTTAGGGTTTTGGCATGTATCACTATTGTCTCAAATTTATCATACTTATATCATTTGAGCTAGGCATGAATCCATGAATCTGTGCTTGACTCTATAAAATTATGCAAATATTGATTTACTTTGATAAGTTATATCTTTCAAGCTGGAAAATTGCTGCTCCACCTTGAGCAGTAAAAAAAAACTGTTTTTCTGTTTTTAGTGATTGAATGCCAATTGCAAAGAAAGAGAAGAACGGCAGATGGAGTAGGATGAGAAAAAAACAGAGAGAAAGAGCAGCAATTGGTTGTGTGCAAGGTCTGAGAAGTGTGTAGTTGTAGTGTCAACAGAACAACTTAATTCATCATTCTGCAAGTTCAACCAAACGAGAAAATGGCAAGCATGCCTTCTACACCTCAACGCCCGCCTCCCTCTGCCTCCAATTTCGAAGTCTCCGCCTCTCAATCCCCGTCTCTTCCCGCACCTCCTCCCAAGAACCAGGTCAGCTTTCTCCCCCTCCCTCTCGCATGCTTCTTCTTCACGCATGCACGGGCATATTTTATTGTTGCTAATTATTTCGAGGGTTCTATTCATGTATTCAAGGTGGAAGCTGCTGCAAACAATGGGGTTTTCCAGGGCGCTGAGAAAAAGCCTGACTTTGTTGATGATCTTGAGTAAGTTTTATATTTTCTTTTCTTTTACCACTTATTTCCCCCTTTCTTTGTCTTCTTTTTCCCTGATTACACTTTTGGTTTGGTATACGGAATAGTTTTCTATGATTGCTTAGAGATCTTGAACTGGATGATATTTTGACCTTAAAGTTCTGTTAAGTAGTTTAAGATTGGAAGGAATGTATTTGAACGTGCAACTTTCTATTTGTGTTGATCTGAGTAGAATACTCTAGTTGGACATCATTAATTTCTCATAAAATTGCTAGCCATACAAAATGACAATGTCACAGAAATTATTAACTGCATTTCTTAGAATTGATTATGAATATGTGTGCACACATAAGTTGATATTTTGTGCATTTATAATGGATCTAAGACCATCACCACGAAAAATGAAATTAAACAGCATGGGAGCACCAGACTGAGTGCCCATACCTGCAATAAAACATGCAAACAAAGTGAAAAACAAAATAAGAAAACAAATAAAAATAAGAACAGATGCACATTGTGTAAGTTGGGATCATGAAGATGAGAATATACATATCCCATCTTGCCTATGCAGAAAATGTCTATTCTAAACTTTCATCAGTCAAGGTTAGTTGGCAGAGTTTTTTCTCTCCCGTGGGTCTTATTTGCTCCTAGTAAAAGATCCTAAGCATTACCCAGTAGTTATAATGTCAGTCAAATGTCAGTGTCGAGGACATACTGGAAGCAAAATGCTATAATATTTCTTGGCTGCCCTAAATATTAGCAGTGTAAGCCAATTTTGGGATTCTATTATTTTGACGTTGCCCAAACTAAAGCTATTTGTGTTGGCACTGCCACTTGTACCTGCATATAGAGAGGGAGTCAATTTATATATCATTCATTCTTCTTCCCTTGTTACTTAAATGAAAGTTATCACAGTCTCATTTCAACATTCTGAATTATTGGGAAACCTAAAACTTTGTACTTAATATTTGTTTTGATGACAACATTTTAAATTTTTGCTGGTATTCATTTTCTATTTAAAGTTGGTTACACTCTTTTGGGCATTTGGAGCAAATAGAACTTGCAGTTATTCGTCATGCCAAGTTTTTTTTTAAAAAAAAAAAAATTGCTAATTTATTTCATTTTTCATTGAATTTTGATTTGTGGCTTTGAGAATTCCTTGAGGAAAATTTTCCTTCTGTATCATCAGCTTGTCCTGTGTATGTAATTTATTCTCATTTCTCTCAATGATAGTGATTGAGTAAATTAGTGACATGTCAAAAGCATTTAGTTACAAAATGAGATCCCTTGTGGATATCTCTAAAATGAATCTTGTTCAGCCAATCTCACAAGTCGTATGACTTTATTGTCAATTACAAACTCAGTATTTGACCAATATGCCCATTATCCCTCCCCGTTCCCTTGTAAAAGACTTCTCAGAAGAGCTCATTGCCCCCATTTGCCTTTATTGTCAGATTATATGCCCCTTACTTTTCTTGACTTTGCAAAAGAAGCTAATTTAGAAGAAATATATTAAAAGAGGCAATCTTAATGAGCCCTTTAAATTATGTGCCCTGTGTTTTGGAGGACTTTGGTCTTTCAGTGGAGGGTCTAATTGACATTTTGTCCACATGGAAAAGATTTTAACATATTATTTTGTAGTGATCTGGATAGCCCAAAGTGTCTTGAGAGGTTCAAAAAACATGACGCTGACTACACTCATCGGTTGATGTCAAAATATTTCTCTGGAAAAACCCTGTATGGAGGTACGCAAAGGGATATGCAGATTTCTTTGTCTATACATATATATATGTTGGCAAGATAAGTCTAACGTGCTTTTTTGGTTAGGTTTGTGATAAATAGATTACTTGCATTAAAAACCCATAGTGCATGCCTTAGTGGATATTTGCAACAGTTCATATAACTTTTTGGCTTTAATTTGTTTATTATTTTTGTGTTGCCGTGCAAGTAACCTTATCCTTGAAATAAATTCTGCAGTGCATGGTCTGTCCTGAATTGGCTCTAGTGCTTTTGATTGCTCTCTTCTTGAGTCTTAAATAATTGGTTGGACTTTTTCTACGAAAAGTGGTGAGCTTTAACTGTGGTCCTATGGAAGTATGAATGATTGTCATATTTCTTATTTTCTATTCTAAAAATATAAAGTATGGTAGGAAAACAGTACATGTCATTAATGTTATCATTAGACTGATGTTTTATCACATTAGATAGAAAGGAAAAAAAAAAAAAACAGATGAGATGAAATATTGTAGTGTTTTATGAAAATTTTAACATCTTGTACTGCTGTAAAAAAATTGAAATGCCTTATCATTCTTAATTTCATGATGTGAGGCTATGTTGCATGGCATATCTCTCCCACTTTGTTTTATATCGGAGGATGGTAGCCTCAGTCAATTTAGTCTTAAGATTTCCAGAAGAAATACCTGTACATTTGACTTGAGATATAGTCTGGCTATGTTTACAATAATTATGTTTGTAATAAGATCATTTGCATCCGGAAGCAGGTAATAGCAAGTGATTTTATGAATTTGATTCTTCATTTCATCTGGTGATAAGAAAGTTACGACTCATACTGGATAATCCATATTCCATACTCAAGATTGATGGTAAATATCATTATTTGCAGGAGACACGTATGATGAGCAAATGACAATAGGTGATGAAATCATAAGGTCAAGCAGGTAACTCAAACTAAGAATGTTGTACAAACTGAAAGTTGTAGTACGTTGCAGAAACTAATCTGTACTGGGACATCTTTGTCTAGGTTGTCTTGCTTCTGGTCATATGCAGATCCTATAGTAGGTTCTGCAGACCAATGCTGCAATGGATCAACTTCAGTAGCAGAAACTCAGTCAAACAGCACGAATGGGAAAGACACTATGAAGAAGAACAGCTGACAATACTGCCTTTTGAAGCTTCAACGCATAGGCCATCATAAGGATTTGTAGGAATAGTGATTAACATGAAGTTTATGGCCACAGAATCATCACTTTCCCAGACCACAAAGGATTCCTTAATGTGGTTTCTGTGAGGTCATAGTCATAATAATTCAAGACAATAATCACAGAAACGATGTAAAAGAGGAAATGGAATTACAACCTAATGATCCAAAATTGTAATAATGGGTTTCTTTTAATTCCTTATCCTTTTTCAATTTATGAATTAGCTCATAGCTTAGTTCAAGTATATAGAGGCCTTGAACAAAGCCCTTCCAATAATCAAGGACGCCGATTAATTATTTAGATAATTGAGCTATCAAAAAGGCCTATGTTGGCCAAGATGAATCAGGATGCAAGGATCTTCGACTCATGTTATGTTAGGTTGGAACTCGGAAGACTGCACGGGCAGTAAATTAGAAAAACGAACCTGTTAAATTCTTTCTAGGGAATGGTACCTCTAATTCAATTTCAAGGATCCGTTCAATATTCAAGGTAAGGCAAATTGTGAGTCCACTTAATCAATAAACGGTATATGGTGAAGTTTGTGTTTCATATATGGCTAGAAGTTGGAACCTAAACCCCCTTCCAAACACGGGGAGTGAAAACTTCAAACGGTTTCCTATACAGGAAGTAAAATTTTTCTTAAGTCGCATGGGGACAAACTAGAATATTGTAGCCGTTCCCTACGTTGTTTAAGCTTGATTTCTTGTTTTCTTTTCTCGTTATGGGTAAGAGAGGTAAGTTTTCGCGTGGCATATTTGGTAGAGTTGCCGTAAGCCTGTGACTGAGAAAAAAGTTTAGTAGAAACTTCAATATATGTGTGAATCCCAGAACAGCGTATGTAGTCTCGAACATACTGCAGAGCGTATCATGCACGAGCAGAAGTATACTTTGTTACATTAAACGTAAAATTCTTCAATTCCATTTCCACCACAACTGACCCCTTTTTGCATGTATAAGTAAACAAAATATGCACTCCCTTTCTAGCCTACATCTCTGATATCATACAGCACTGAGCAGGAGCTAATAAGAGTATCCCCGCATACTTGAAGGTTCAGTATCTTCCTCAGCTAGATTTCTCACTAGGACTGTACCATTGAATCCAACCACAGTTTCAGCTCTCGCTTAAAGTTGGTTCATCAAATCCTATGTACTTGAATGTCAACAAAATGCTGAAATGCTTAAACATCACCGAGAATGGATCATCATAGTCATAGTCATAGAAAGGTGTACTTGACCAATTAAGTGCACTCAATTATTTTAATCTTACAAATATTAATACGTATGTACCTTTATGTTCACTGTTCAATCACATTAACATCTTAACAAAAGTTTAATCCTATATCGTGAAGTAACTTAAGCAAATTTTGATGAAGAATTCATGCGGCCTGTACCTCACAACCTGTTATTTAGGCACTGTGCTCCGGAACTAGCAACTGTGAGGCCATTGGCCATTGGGATTAGCTTCCTCAACATTTGCAAGAGGAACTAAAACGTCAGAGAGGATTACCTGAAGAGAAGAAACTTTAAGTTGGGCAGTCTGGTGGAGGATTTTTTCGTTGAGTTCCTGCAAGTAAATGATCTTTTGTGAGAGTTGATTATTCATGATCTTCAGATGATTAACTTGATGCTGAAGGACTTCTATTTGTTGCTTCTTCCGCATTCACGACCTGCGAGCAGATTCTCTGTTGGAAAACATTTTTTTCTTCCTACGGTCATCGTGGAGAGCCTTTGCTTCATCAGATACAGAGTTGTTGTTGTTGTTGTTACTATTAGATGATCTGTTTGGAGAGGAATTCTGGTCTGGGATTTGAATTGCAGTGTTGCGAAGGTGCGGCTGGGAGTAGTAAAATGGAACATAATGTAAACCTTGAGATGGATCCGGATGGGCCAAAACTTGGTGCCCCTCATAGCCTCGCCAAGTTCCCATGTTCAAGAGGGGTCAGGGTGGGTTTCTGGGCAGGAGAAGGATTGTGAAGGTGATGGGTTAAGAATGCATAAGGTATTCCATGGAATTCCTCGGTTTCATTGCTCTCCATGATCAAGTTTTCAGGTGGGTGAGAGTGATAGAGAGATGGAGCAGGGATGAGCTTTAGGAGTTTTATACGGAAGACGCTTAATAAAAATTATCATGCGCATGTAGACGAAGGAGTTTCTTACTTTCGTGGCATTTTAAAAGTTATTGATGTATTTCTACATAAGCTTGGTGCCGTAAACAACCTTGATTATGTGTACTTGGAAAGTTAAGAATACGAGTAAGATCAAGTTTACTAACAAATAATGTTTAGATGACCTTTAATGTATATCGGTCGGGTAGTAATTGACAAAGACACAAGAAATGTTTTCTGTCTCCATGGGTTTTTGGGTGCTGGTTTGAACCCTGGACCTAGTGGTTAGAAGAATATCTCCTTAGCCAGCGAGGCAAAGCGTGGTGTGGTTTAATTGCTGTAGGCACTTTACACTGTCTTTTTGGCTAATTATGCCTAAAATCAGGTAGAAAATAACAAAAGAAATGAGAAAAGTATACTCTCGTGTAAAGTTACTCATAAAATTCTAACATAAATCAAATAAAAATTAGTCTCTATTTAAGAGTCTTTCAAATGAATTTAAATAGGAGTAACAGATTTGAAAGAAATAAGGACAAAATCAGAATCACCGAATTTTTATTCCTAACCTAAAACTTGGGTAGGTTCCAAGATAAGAGTCAGAGGAAGTAGAGTGTATATATATATATATAAATCTAACCACACATAAATGACAAAATACTTAAGAAAAAATCACTTGACTTTAGGAATATATTAGCATTCAAGGGTATGCACCAATAGTGAAGTACACCTTTTATGGCAATTTCATACCCTACACTGACGAGTAACATGCCAAATTTTGTGGGTTGAGGAATTAAAATAGTTTGCATTTATGGGGTCTCCAAGGATGCTCTAGTCCTAAAATGCCATTATTTTTTAGGTGAGCCGTGACAATGTGACTGTAACTTGTACACATTGTATGCTATAGTTTATATGTACTTAAAACGTATTCGCCTGTAGCCTTTTTGAAAAGTTTATTGGCAGATAGACTCCTTAGTCGTTAAATATAATTGAAGAGATGTTGATCACAGTCTATTTTGCCAATGATAGGAATCTTCTTGATCGCAAATTATTAGCAGTTGACATAAAGTTTTTCAAAGTAGTAATTCTGCATAGTATGTAGATCTTAACTCGGGCAAATTCGTGCAGTAGACAGCAGTAACTCTGACATGGTACATTTCATGGAAACTTGTAAAACAGTGAAGTGTTCTGCTGTTATTGAAGGTCAACTTTCCAGTTCAAGTTTTTATCATCCAACTTAAGCAGATACCACCAAGGGCGACATCGTTGTATGCATGCAAGGTACACACGACAGTTACTTAGAATTGCAAAATAAGTGCGACTTGGAGAAGTACAGTTTAAAAAATAATATGGCGAAAACAAAACTTGTTCATACGGCAGCTTGACGGTGGTAAAACACAATTATGCTTTGCATCCATGGATGAAACCGTGCTTTATAGCCACACCTTCCAGAAAGTAATGAATCTTTATAATGTAAATGCCACACAATAAGTACTATTCCTTGACATCACATGTTTGGGTTAATGTGCCAAACTTTGAGTTTATATTTACAGGATTCCTATTATTAAAGAAATGTATAAAGGACGCCACATAACTAAATATCAAACTACTCATCAATCATGACTGCTAGCACAAGTCCAGAAGTCCTAGAATACACATTCCAGCCAACAACGAGAACTTCATTGACAAGTTCTGTCCCCTAAAGCACGAAGTCACCGCAAGGAAAATTGAATCCTTAGTAGTTAGTACAGTTTCATGCATCTCCTAGTCCAAAACAACCAGAAAAGATAAGGCAACATAAGCCCCTGTTGAACAACAGACCAATGTGTTCATTGCCATATGAAACACAAGCCCTGAATCCCCTTCAAAAGATACTGTTTGCAAGCATAGCCATGATTAATCATTCGTTCAGGCTATCAAAGGAGCATGAGTACAATTTCATACGAACAGACATGATGGTAACATGATATCTCACAGAATTATTTAATTAAATTCCAGTAAAAGATCAGAGCAGTTGTAAATTAGTCTCCTCGTGTTCTAATGTTCTCAAGCACAAAGTAATCTGCCACAGACAGGAGTGCAGATGAAGCCATTGGCAATATATAGCAAAAAGAAATATCTTCCAAGTTCATACCAAGTTTAATAAGCCTGTAGCTTGCTTAGAATAGAAAACATATACATGGTAAGAACGATATAAAGAAGAGACATATCAATCTATTGAAAATGGAATATTTGTACAACAAATGTACAATTTTCTGACTCTTGTTTCATTTCTATGATGTAGCCTTGGATAACAATTCAAAGAAACAATTTTATATTCGATCTTAACATAAATAGTTGAAAATAAACAGCAAAAGCATTCCTTCTCAACCAAAAATTCTACAGCTTTAACAGCCTAACGCTCAGAAATTGCCAAAATCATGCTCGACCCCTAATTACTATCAAGCCTACCGTCAGATCTCTGGGTCCTCCTGCGTTCATAATCAGCATCATCGGTCGGAAACTCATAACGACAGACAGGGCAAGTATTCCTAATGCCCAACCATGGTATAATACAGTCACCATGGTAGCGATGTGAACATGGCAACTGCTTTGATTGTTCCCCAACAGTAAATTCATCCTTACAAACTGCACAGAGCGCATTATTGTTCTCCACATCTTCTTTGGTCAAAACCAAAGATGGAAGATTCTGAACAACGGATATTGAAGCCGGAGGTCGACCAATTAAGGGATTCTCATTCTCAGCAAATTGACCAAACATCATTTCATACTCTGCAGTGTAAATATAATCATCATGATCGCCAAAATAAGGTTCTGCATCGTGGTCTAAGTCAGGGTTTGTGTCCAAATTATTGGCATTCAACAACACTTCCCACTCCAAATTTTCCACACCTCCCACCCTCACAACACTTACTTCTTCTTCAACCCCAATTATCGGCGATACTGAAACTGAAACCGACCTATCATCCTCAGCCGTGAGCATGCTCAAAACTTCCCTCTCGTCAACCCGACCATCCACTTCTTCCCACTCAAAATCTTCATCGTTCTCCCTGCTGTCCTCCAATTGGAGTGAATCCCAACAAAGATGGACGCTCGCAACATCGTCGTTCTCATCATGCACATTACACTCATCCTCCGAACGCACACATATACGGGCCAAAACCTCATTCTCCACCTCATCAGAATCCAATTCAAACCCGAAAAATCGGACACAGTTCTCACAAAGTTGTATCCCGCTCGCCCTAGACGATGCCTCCCCAGATTCAGATCCAGAAACCCTCCTCCCAATGAAGAAATCATCGTTATCATCTCCACTACCGACCCCACCACCAGAACCATAATGTCCAACCATAAAGCCACAATTGTCACCACCATGCAAAGAATCCCTCTCGACGCCAAATCCTAAACCTAATTCCAAATCCAGCCCCATCCCATCAACACCCACATCACAACGTCCGTCAATAACACCAAAACCTGAATCATTTAGCGCTTCGGAGACCAAATCGCTACGACTCATCACCTGCGATTGCTCAACACGCTGTTGAAATAAATCCATAACGAAATTTACCTGGTTTTCGCGGTCCAAAAGGTCGGTGTTCGGGGTCGAGCCACCGTCAGACAAGTCGTCGTCACCATGCACACATATGGTGGATTCAAATTGCTCAGATAAGTCAGTATCCGGGGGGCCGATGTGAGCGTGGAAGGAGTGGTCAGCCGGAGGAAATCCTGGATCGCAAGCATAGATATCGAAATCGTTGTGGTACCAGTGAGGAATAGAATCCAAAGTCAAGGTTTGGTCAGGAAGGTGAGGATCGTCATCTGGTTCCACAGGGCGAAGGTAGGTGACATCAGCCATTGTCGACGTTGCTGAGTTTGAAGGTTTCAGGCAACAGGTTGAATTGAAGGAACTGTGGTATGAACCTGGGGCCTATAACATGGGAGGCCGAAATGACAAAAATATCCCTTTTTTTGTGGCATAAACTTGACCTGATGTGGTCGATGATTAGGGTTTAGTGCCGGAATGCCTTCACGCCTCCGGAATGAGAGGAAAAAGGCCCATGTGTGGCATTGGAAGGTAAAAATAAAAAATAAAAATTACTTTACTTCCTTTTTTTTTTAATTACTTTGTTGTCTGTCATCTATGAAACAATTTAAGAGAGTAAAATATGTTTTTTTGAGAAATTTTGAGAAATTGACACGTATTACTCTAAATTTCTTTTAAATACAAAATTTTTTAACATTCTGAATTTCTATAACATTTCATAAAAAAAAATAAAAGATGTTCAGAAAGGAAAAAAATAAAATGTCAATAGCAATGACTTTTACTTTATGGGCGTGCCTTTATAATAAAATTTTATATCTTCAAGTTCCATTTTATTTATTTCAAATTTATTTTTTTTGTTTTTATTTAATATTTATGTTCTATTAAATTAAAACATTAAAATCATTAAAGCGTCATTTCTAAATTTATTTGAATCTTTTAATAATATTTTTTATGAATGTTATTCTTTTTATATTTTATCCTGCATCACAAGCAAAATAATAGAAAAGAAAATATAAGTTAGTTATAGTCAATAAATAAATAGAAAAGTTATTCTTACAAAAGAAAATTAAGGACAATTATTATATTTTATATTTTAATTTGTGAAATAATGAATTTAATATTTTAAATTTTAAATAAAAATTATATGAAATATAAATATAAAAATAAAATAAGTGATACATGGATGAAAAAATTGCCTCCCTTTCTTACCAAAATTACTTTTATATATGTTTAGGGATTTAAATGAATTAAGTTATACACAGACTTGTGAGAATTGAATCGTTTAAATTTTGATTTAAATTTATTTATATATTAAATAGATAAAATTAAACATTGTTATAAACTTATTTATTAAACGAGCCAAACTTAAAATTTTTATTATTCGACTAGACGCGTTTACACTATATGTCCACTAATATTTTGTTTCAGCTTGTCATATATTTAGATTGGGCTTCTGAACGAATTGTCCGCCTTTTCTACCAATATTTATGTACAGAGGACCATGTTGCAGTTTATTTTCAAGTAAAAAAATAAATTTTGTGGATATTAAAAAAATTGGTGCAGTAATTCAGATGAAGACATACTGCTATCCTGTAATTCTTATTTTATGAAATTTAAATTATTAAATTTTAGAGATTAAACAGTGATCAATTAGTTTAATATTCTTGCAATAAATATAAATATTTTATTTTTATAGATAATTTCTGAATAACTTTTTTTAAGATTGTGATCTTTTGTCTTAAGACAGAAAATGATAAAAGAAAAATAAATATAATATTAAAAAAATAATTAAAAAATATAAATTTCACATTAAATTATTTTAAAAAATCCAAATCAAAGAATAAAATAGTTGAAGGATCAAAATCCTCTCTCTGTAATATGATTCTGCCAGTGATCATGTAAAGGCTATCAAATTAACAAGGAACAAGATATAAGTCAAGAACTAACACAAGGAAGAGTCCGTCCACCCATCTCTCTGCTTTCCTATCACATAATATTAAAACCTTTCTTGTTTGATTGTTCCACCAACTGAAGTACCCTTGACCCTAAAGAAACGTTCCATCAATCAATATCCATAGATTATTATGTTGAATGCATTTCCAGCAACGGAAGAACAAGCAAATATGCAATGCAGGCACGATATGGAATTTGTCTCCAATTAACTGCGCTCCTTCATGAAGTCGTGGCCTACTTAGCATGAAGACAGCCACAAAGAAACGTAACTAACAGCATCCTAACGTTGCCATTTTCCCCTCTACTAGTAGAGGGAGGGCCGAAGAAAAATACAAAAGCATTTTGCACCTTCCCCGTTATGTTTCTGCTCAACATGACTTTGGTGCCTTCTCACTGGTAATTCAACATCAATTTTAGTAGGAATCCAAGGCTATGATCAGCTGTTAGCAACGGGAGGTGACAAGAAATTAGAATGCCCAATCATTCTCTCAATCATTGCTTCCCCAAAAATGATGATTCAACATGTTGTACCAAAATAACAGGTATACTTCGTTCATCTTTTAGGGCAACAGAACCATATGATGGCAATAAGATGACATGAGGCCATACGCTCAATGGAGACAAGTACAGTCCTAGGAGAAAAGCAGCATTTTTAGATTGCACTCCAAGAATAATTACAACTGGATTTTACAATATTATAGAACCGTGCGTTTTTCAATTTTATCAACTGATCTGTTAGCCCCTTTCTTTTCTCAAAAACCACGTCTTTGAAGAAAGCAAGATTCCATCCCAAATGTACTAGTGCCACCTCTACTAAATATTTTCAGTAGTTTTGTTCTTATTAAAGGTGTAACATAATAAGTTTCACTTAATAGATGACTTCAAAAATGGATTAGTGGGGCGACTTGATTGTGCCGTACTTGCCTCTAACTTTTTCACTTCCTGCTTATTCGATGACTTCGTAGAATGATCATGTAAATTACCAGCTTGCACCTGTTCCGTTAATTTCTTCCCATCTCTATCACTTGTATCGTCCCCTGTATGCTTTTCCTTTACACTTTCAATCGCCATAGTAGTTTTATCTATTCCAGCTTTAGCTTTCTCTTGTGTCTTGACTTTCTTTGTGTACAGAGGAGCTGATACTTTGGGCGATGACGTACAAACTGTTTCTGATGTTTCTGTTGGAGTTGGAGTCAGGGCCTTGCTTCTGCCAAATAGAACATCTGCCGTGATGGATGCAGGATGATTTTCTGGGACTTTAGTTTCCTTAGTAGTTTTCATTTCACAGAGTAGCCTTTCCTGTTGAGACACAACATTAATCACACGGCATAGAAGACACTAGATTTTTGCACACCATAAGTTGTTAAAACGTGGAAGGCTTACCTCCAATATGCTACTGAACCTTTCAGCCAAGTTAGGAAGCTTCAGAGCAGTAACAAGTTTTATTGCACCTTTCATAGATTTTTCCAGTGACAGAAGCTTCACTAGTTCAGTGGCTCTCACAAGCTTATCACCTGAATTGGCCACAAGTGTGAAGCATGACTACTTCTATTTCATCGTTTAGAATTTAAATTATACAAAGCAGCGAAACATAGAAACTCACCATTGCAGCAGGAGGCAATGAGCCTGAGTATGCATCTATCTTGTGCTGCCTCCGTATTGAAAGCCTCATCATCAAGTGAACTTGTGTCCAGACCAGCGTTAGCCATTTCTTCCATTTTTTTCTGAATCTGCGCAATTGCAACAGCATTGATAGGAGCAATTTGCACTTTATGAGATGAGACAAATTAGTACCAAGACAACCATTAAGGATAGAAAAAATAGAGTGTCTTCTTTAGTCCTTGATGAACAAAATTAATGCGAATCAAGATTTACGGCAGGCTCACTAGCCCATTATATGCTCAGAATAAAGGCCATGAAATTTGAAAAGGATAACAAGGACAAACCTCACAGAGATGCATACTGTTCATTATAAACTCATTTTCAAGGGCATCAGATCCCAGATCCGAGGAAGCAAGAGGAAATGAAAGGTTCAATAGAGTGAGAACTGGTTTGGGCATCACCTGATAATGATGTGAACATCAATAAATGGTTAGCCATGGGATAAAGTGTTAAAAGAGAAGACCTCAAACTATCCTACCTGTGGGAAGGTGTCAGGGTGTTTGCAAATTACACAAATTAACTTGCTTGCATTCAACCCCACTACCCAATAATTTTCATCTGACTTCTTCTCCTTACTAGCACTGCATTAATAAAAAGACAAATTACCATAAAAAAGTCCAGGAATAATAAGAATAAGAGACACATTGAACAGGTGCACATTTATGAACTAATATTGAACCTGAAGAGGGGGAGCCAGCTACCACCATATTGGTTTGTATACACTCTTAGCACACCCTACATATTATGCTTACAAACTCAGCTCGTATATATAGTAGGGTTAAATTGGGACAAATGGCATAACCAGTATCAGCATCCAGCACTAACTTAAATCACAGCGGAGAATACCTGAGAGTCATTGGAACTCAATTGGCCGCCTTCACTAAACCCGAACCATGTTAAAGATGAGCCAGGAGTTAATGGCAAACGACCTTGAAGGGGTTGGGTCCCATTAGATATATTGAAGACTCTAAACTCTAGGATCTGCATGTTTCAGAAGAAAATATTTTACGTAAGCCACCCGTAACACCTTTTTATTTTGAGCCACACCAAGATAACATTTTCCAGAAAGAAGAAAATAAAGAAGCAACACAATGAGGAAGGACTCACGTATTATCTTTTATGATCTTATCAACTAATTTTAAAAACAACTACGCTGGACCAATCTCTGAAGCAACCAAGCTAACCTGATCATTTGAGGGAAGACATTCAGAGGCATGAGTGACAATTGCAAGTTTATCTTTGAAACCTGAAGCAGTCACCACTGGCCCGTCTAGTGAAATAATGTTTCTCTGCAACGAAGTGATGCGAGAGATAAATGATAAGACGATATAAGTGGTATTCTGACCACTGTCACCAATACCATAATTGATTCATGTAAAATTACCAAGAAAAAAGTTATGGATCAGATGAGTGATACGAGAGATAAATGATAAGGCGATACAAGTGGTCTTTCTCATCCTTGTTACCAATACCATAATTGATTTATTTAAAATAACCACAAATAATCCATGGATCAGATAAGTAATAAATATGTGAAAGACCTGCAAACCACCCTCGGTAAAGATGCGAAGATAATTAAAACTAGTTACAGCAGCTACCCAAGCAGCTCCTAGTGCAACAACCTTCACTTCTTCTCCTTCAAAGCGCATAGACCACTGTCATATATTTTAAGCAAAATGAACATAAATTAAAATTTCGAATTATACAAACAGAATGTTAACCTCTTGCATAGTAATCTTGTGCATGTCATTGTTATCAATTGAAAATACATATAAATTTTAACCACTTGTGCGTAAGAACATAAAACATACCTCACTGTTATTTGCCCAGCTGCTAAATGGACGATACATGAGAGTGCTCATATTCTTTTCCCCCTTACAAGGATTAGCAAAGACACTTCCATTTTCATTTAATGCAGCCATTGTAAATCCAAAATGATCCGTCATTGATGGAACTCGTGGAGTACTGCCAGTATCATGAAAATCAATCTGTAACCAAGACATGTCTACTTATTAGTATATATTAGATATTACTGCTAAATCTAGTGCTTTCAACAATTCAACTTAAATTCACACTGGTACAATAAAAGTAAACTTAATATGAGCTCAAGTTATTTGTTACATGTATCACCTCAATATGGGAGTATCCGTCATGTTCAACCGTGGTTATACTTCCAAGCATATTGTAGCACAAAAAGCGCCTTTTTCCAGGCTGCACGGGTGTAGAGCCTGGCTGAAATGGCCCCTGCATTTTTGGTTTAGATGTTATCATTGTGCTTCTAAGTTCCAGATTCACACCATCCAAATTCCGTTTGTGCATGCGATTTGGCTTTTTATG
Source organism: Dicorynia guianensis (assembly GCA_037013595.1). Taxonomy (NCBI): domain Eukaryota; kingdom Viridiplantae; phylum Streptophyta; class Magnoliopsida; order Fabales; family Fabaceae; genus Dicorynia; species Dicorynia guianensis. The sequence continues at coordinate 28,131,228 of JASUAB010000015.1, forward strand.
AGACTCAACCTTTGGATATAAATCCATTTCATTACTGCCATTCTCATCCTCATCCAAATTGTCCTCACTCCAAGTCTGTTTGCGTAATCTTTTCCTGCTGGGTGGTTCAGACTCACCATTGCTATCTTCACCAAGATCACTTAAACTTCCACTTGCACTATGGTCGGGATCCTCCTCATCAAACAAAAGAAGCCCATTACTGTTCTTAGATTGTATGGGAACATCCTCTGTTGGAGATTTCATCGATGAAGGAATAACAGACTCCCAAATACCAAACTTTCCCATGACATCAATAACAGCTAACGCATTATCAGTCGGCTTCCAGGCCATGCAACATATTCTGTCATCAAATTTTTGCCTATCAATGTCCTGCTTCCTATCAACATCCCAGATCAGAACCTGCCTATCTAAACTCGATGTGGCCATGTACTTGCCATTGGGTGACCAAGACAAAAAACATATAGGTTGTACGTGATCACCTCTTAATGAAAACAGCTTTTCAGCCGTGTCTCTATCATACATTACAGCATCATTTCTCAACCCTGGAACAGCTAAGGTCTCCCCATCAGGACTCCAGCAAAGAACATTCATAGTAGAAACATCTGCACCGATGTCGGGAGCAATGCCTTTAAGATTATGGACTATTCTTCCCGATTGGAGTTCCCAATAAATGACGGTTCCATTGGAGTCCATAGATGCTAAGTATTCACCATTGGGGTCAAAAGCCAAGCAAGTGACAGAACCTTTATGTCCTTTGAGAACCCTTGCAATAGAGCCATCGACTGTATTAATAAGCTTAATGCCCTCATCATCACCAGCAGCTGCCAGCATACTCCCTGATTTATTGAATGCGAGGGAACGTATTGGAAGTGTGAACCTGGTAATATTAGTCTGGAACTCTCCACCTGGCAAAAATGAATGCTAAAAATGAATCAAGTTGGAATATTGATTTCAAATTTACATGACTTCAGAGATAGTAAAGCAGCAGAATACCAGTCCAAGACCTTTGGACAAAAGACTACACAATATAGTCTAAAGAAATTTGGTCATATCCATCAAAGTTAGCTATCATACAATTGTAAAGAAAAGCGAAGAATTCAGTGATGAAAATGTGAGAAGAAATCCATTATATGATTGATATTCAATATATGAGGACATAGTAATTGTTAAGAAGAAATAATATTTGTCACAGGAACCAAGCTTCTAGTTGGCGTCGGTGCTGATATTTACCAATAAAAACAAATAGAAAGGACACCATCAAGTCAGTTTCAGAATTTTGATTCGACGTTCTATCGTTCAATAAGGAGAAACTAGATATATTAATCAGGGCCTCGATGCTTCCATGTAAGCAATTAGAGTGCAAATGCAGGACAAAGTTACTGAAGGTCTGGTCCATGTGAAGAACATCCCATCTTGACACACAATGAATTGATTAAACAGTAACCCAGTGGCAACATAGTATTGAATACCAAATCAGACGACGTTGCAGTCCAAAATATGTTTCGATGTCTCCCCAGGAAAAGAAGTGACCTTAGTTTTTCAGTTGACAATGATCAAAGAATTATCCGGAAATCAATATCAAATATACTTTAATATTTCAACAAAGTCAGTACCAGAAGCATCTCCGGAGGACTTCCAGCAACGCAATCACACTCTCACTTCTGTACTCCTGACGTTGGCAGTTTTCAATTTTGCAAACTTACAAAGCAGTAATATTTTTCTTAGGGCTGCAGGGCTATCGTACTACTAGAAACTCGAAGTCCATATAGATTGGTAAACATTGAATGACTAAAGGGACTACGGTTTTTCCACTAGTTCTCCAACAACTTTACGCAGATGATCTCAATGTGGAGAAACTGTGGTAAAAAGTTAGATACAAACAAACAAATGCATAATTTGACGTATGCCGAACTGAATTGGCACTGGCATTATGGACTCAATCACTGAAATCCAATAGTCAATAGAATTGCGTGCCTCCGTTCGAATTTGAAGAACCAACTACCTAAATGATTATAAAGTTTGATCTGAGCCTTCCAACATTTCATATACAAAATTAACGCAGCAAGCACTCCAAAATAGAGTGGTTTAATAAACTATAAGCATTTCACATAATAAATTGGGGCAATAAAATACCCGGGAACTTGTAGAGCTTGACGGAGTGATCCACCGATCCAGATGCAAGACAAGTGGAATTGGGGCTAAGAGCCAAAGCCGTGACACCATCGCGATGGTGGCGGAGCATCCTCGGGGTGAGTGAAGGAAAAAGAGGATCGTGAATTGAGATGGAGGAATCAGAAGACGAGGCGGTGGCGAGGTGTTGAGCTTGTTGGTCCCACAAGATGGAGCAGAAGGAAGGGCGGCCATTGGCGGCAGCCTTGTGGGCTTCCCTGAGCTTCAGCGATCGGACTTTCATGTTCGGCTTTTGAAATGGTTTTCTTCGGGTATCGATTCGACGTTGCACTGTTTGTGTTTTAAATGAATGATAGGGTTTCGGAGAATGTGGATCTGCGCTCAAACTCAATTGATTTGGAGTTTTGGCGCGAAATGGGGAAGATTTTGGAGATGGCGGGAGGCATGGGTACGATAATGACTTTTTAAGCACCGTTATTTATGGGTGGGGTTATAAATACTTAAAATGTTATATAATATTTTTAAAATGGTAAGTTGTAGTTTGAAAGGCACGTGAAGCACCTCAAATGACCATGGAACCCCAGGATACTTCTCTATTGACCAAAGTACCCTTGAAACGAATAAAATAAATGAATAGGTAAATGTGTTAGTGAACAAAGTCGCGTACAGATAACAGCTTTTGTTTGACGAATTTTTTGGTAAACTCACCCAGCCAATAGATTATTCATTATATTGTTAGACATATCTTTCTAGGTCTACATATTTGTTATAAGTTACTTCTTAAATTGTGTAAAATTTTATGATTAATTTAAAATTAATCTTAAATTGACAAAAATATAAAAATAGGTGACTAAAAAAGGGTAAATCTATTATTATTTGATTATTCATGTTGCAACAGAAATAATGGCAGACTTAGGGAGGTAGGTATACCTCTCCTTCAGTTTTCAAAATTTTTATATATATAACATAGAAAATTTTAGTTTAATTTTTTAATTTTATAAAATATTTCTTAATTTTTATAAACTTTGCAAATTGGTATATACATTATAAAATATTTTTAAAACTTTTAATTTGATTTTTTAAATTTTATAAAGTGTCATGTATATTTTATAATAATTTCAAAAAAATTTCAATAATTCCTTATATATCTTAATTAAATTTTAAAAATAATTCACTTTTTGCTATGTACGCTAAAAAAATATATAGTAATGTTTTTCAAGTAAAATTCTATCTCTGCCTCTTTAAAAAAATATATGTACACAAAAATTAGTTACTTTAAAATAATTTATTGATATAGGTTTAAATATGTAATTTTTGTATTAAAAAATATATAATCATTTTTGTTAAGAGAAATTTTTTATTTATAATTTTTAATTTAAAAAATATTAATTTTTTAATTAAAAATAAAAAAATACCTCTAAAAATAAAAACTAGTTTACGATTGCAAAGCAGCACGTATTAGTAGTTTTAAATATGATGTAATTTAAAATTCATTCTTTTTATTCATACTTTATTTCATATAATTTTTATTTTATATCATTGAATTTAATAAATTAATTAAATTTTATATATTAAATTATAAAATTTAATAAATTAATATATTATACTGTTTAATTATAAAAATCATATCTTTACAAGAATCCCTGGTATATTGCTTTCTATTAACCATTATAAATTATAAATAATGTCGTTCAGAATTTATGCCTACATCATACGTAAACAAAATAATTTAAAAAATTATAGCTAAAAATATATTTTAATGATCTTTATATTTAAAAAAATTAAAAATTATTTTTAAATTTTTAATTAAAAATATTCTGAATTTATTAAAAATAATAATTTGTAAAAGTTTAAAAAAAAGAAAAACCTAGTACATTTTTTCATTTAATATTTTGCTACTTCCAAAAATTGATGGCCCCACCGCGTGTCATCGCTGGCCTTTCTCAGGACCAAAGGGAAAGAAAACAATCTGTACTTGTGAAATGCTTTTCCATTCTTACTGGGAAAACAGCACTCTGATTAAGATGCTAAACGGATTAGGCTGTCCGTCAAGCACCGTAAATCCTTTTCAGAACCTCCCTCGTCTCTGATAGCCTCCAGGGCTGCCGCCTGCACTTTCAATATCTCCTTTCTTTCCACACTGCTCCCGCTCACTGACTCAGCGATGATCCGAGCCAACTCGTCCGAGTTTGGCGTGGTTTTCTCACCCTCACATACTCTCCTGGCCACCTTCAACTGCTCCACCAGCAAAGTGGCGTCCAGAAATTGGTCAGCGGTCATTGGCCAAGCCAGCAACGGCACCCCAGCCACCACCGACTCCAGCACCGAGTTCCACCCGCAATGACTTAGGAATACGCCCACCGCTTTATGCTTCAGAATCAGCACTTGCGGTGCCCAGCCTCTAATCACAAGACCTCTCCCGGCCGTACGATCTTCGAATCCCAAGGGAACTGCGCTGTGATTCGGATCTTGATTAGCTTGTTCTTTTACTGGCTCTTTAGCCTTTACTGACCAGATAAAATGGACCCCACTCTTCTCCAACCCAGATGCAATGCTTTCCATCTGATTTTTGCTCAAAATCGCTTGACTGCCGAAACATACATACACCACCTTACTGTCGTTGTGTTGATCAAGCCACGATACTACGTCGACTGCCATTACAGAACTGGACCCACCTCTTTGAATGATCCCAGATAAATCATCCCCTGGAGGGAGTAATGGTCCTACTGCCCACACATGATCATGGCCCAAGTCCTTTCTCAGATAATCAAGATAAGGCTTCTCTAGTTCATCGAACGTATTCACCACGAGTCCCCAGCTTGTTATGTTATCGAGGAACCCATCCCTGAGAAGCTCCGAATCTGGGTTACCCTCCACGTAACTCCGATACAAGGGAGACACCTGCCACCAAGGATACTTGGGGGAATTCGGAAGCTTATAGTATGTTATGAATTCGTTTTCATTGTTCTCGTTCTTGCGCTTAGGTACTTCCGTCCATAGGAAATTCAATGCAGAGAGAGCAAAAGCAGCCGAAGGTGAGAACACAAGGCGACGAATACCCAACTGAGAAGCGAGGCGTTGAGTCCAACCGCAGAACATGTCGGAGATGATGGATTGCGGAGGGGAAGGGTGGGACTTGAACCATTGGATGAGAGGGCCATGGAGTTTTGAGAGAGCAAGCATGATGGGTTTGAAGGACTGGGGCATGTCTTTGGCGTTCTCAACAGCAGGAGGGAGAGAAGGGTGAGAAGGGAAAGGGAGGACCAAGGTGTGGATGGAAGGGTGAGCGGAGAGGAGAGGGTTAAGAAAGGTGAGATTTTTAGGGGTGGTGAAGACGGTGATGGTGAGGCCGCCATGGGAGGCAAGCTTGTGGGTTAGGTCCAGCAAGGGTATCATGTGGCCCTGGGCTGGGAACGGAATCACCAGCACGTGTGGCGCTGCGTTGCCGTTGGTGCTTAGGACCATCATGATGATTGTCGTATCTAGTAGCTAGCTACTAGTGGAAGATTATAGCGGGGCAGCACAGGCAGTGGTCGTTAAAAAGAGGTGGTGGTAGGAAAGGTTGAATGAGGAAGTGGAAAACGATCAGAACAAAATGAGATTCCAGCGCTGTAGCATATTAAGGATGAAAAGAAAGCGAAAGAGTAAGGGGGCCAAGAGAAATCAAAAGCTGTACCCACAGACACAAAAAAGAGAAATCAAAACCAAAAACGGCAAAAGCAGATGAAAATGGGTAAAAGATAATCAAATACCACTCAAATACGGAAGATCAAAATCAGAATAAGAATACACCAAAAAATGATGACAGTTCTGACCAGATCATGAGATCAGCTCGCCAAGGAAGGCATCATAAGTTTGTGAACATGTCGCGGTTGGTGTCATACTTACTGCCTACTCATCCTTTTGGTCAGAGTTGTATGTGGTCCAACTTTGTTGCCGTCATGTTCCTTTCAACGAAAAATGTGGAAAGCATAATTTTTTTCAGAGTATTCCAAGGGTAAGAAGAGAGTAAAATTATCGTCTCATCTACTCTCGTAATTATGTATTTATAGTATTCTAAAGAATTGTACTAATAACATTACTTTTTTAATTGCGCTTCCATACTTTTCTATGTCTGCTTATGCTCCGCATCTTCAATTTCTTCAGAGTTCAAAACTTCCAGCTGTTGCGATAGTTGTGTTCCGTGCCGTGTATTTTGCCTATCTACGTTTGTTTTTATCCTTTGAATATAATAAAAATTTAGAAAATAAACAAATTCAGTTCTATATTGATTAACACAGTCTTTTTTAATTAAAAACCCTAAGGCTAACCGGTACAGTAACAGATTCACAGCACGAGTTATTTCTTGTTCAAACTTCAGAGTATTCTCTCAAGTCTTTAGAAAAAGGAAGTGGACACAAGCCTTGGGCCTAATGCCCATTAATATCAAAAGTTTGTTGCCGAACGAATTCGACCACATCCACTGAATTTTTGACACAAACCACGCAACCCACATGGTGTGGCTTCCGTCAGAAATTCCTTGGAATAGCACGTCTCCATCCAATTTGAGAGAAAATGTGTATTAATTTGGGTGGCTGTTTATGTGATGGGGGTGTGTGCTTGTAGGCTGATAGTTGGGTAAGAGGCATGTAGCCATGCACAATGTGAAATGTGCATAATTGCAGTACAAAAGAAATATATAAAGCTACCAAATGCCAATGGTTTCCATTCCACAGGTATCAAAGGATTTGTATGGGGGCACGTATTTTGCTGCACTGGCTCTGCCTCGACAACCGTTACACATGCAAAGTACAATATATTATGGAAACAAAATTGCACATAAGACGTTAATTTGATACGACTTTTAATAGACTTGTGTTTTTTATATATAGAAAGCACGAGCTATATGTCCTTCCCTATTTGTGCAACTTGGTTTCAATTTAAATAAAATCCTGCCTCCCATATTTACCCATTCTCCTTAATTGCCTTATAAATGCATGTGGCCACCAAATGCAACGGCTTGATGTTCCACCACTCAAACTTAATTATAATAGTCTAACACAAGTTGGTATAAGGTGGTAGACATTCCAGGTTTTTAAGTATGTTATCTTTAGGTCAATTTAGATTGTGTATATTGATAATACTTGTTTGAGAGATGATTATTTGATGTTCAAGTGATTAGTTTATTGATTATTAGCTAAAAAAATACTCTAAAATAATAAAAAAAACTTAATTATAATTGTTGGGGTCAATGTTTAGTTGTATTTTTTTACCAAAGTAAAATTAATTTTGAGATTTTAATAATAATAATAATAATACACAAAATTTTATCTTAAAGTAAATTGATTATATGGATTAAACAGCTTGTTGAATTGTATCAATAATTAAATTTTCATGAGTGTCCCTTTTAAGAATAACTTTAAATGTGTTATTTTTATTGAACTAAATATCATATGATAGATTTTTTTTGTTATTGAAGTCTTTAGTAATATTTTTTGTGCATATTCAACCATAATCAAGTTTTTATTATTTTATTTTAAATAAATATAATACTAATTTTTTTAAAAATATAATTATAATTATAAGGTTTCTAAAAGAGAAGCCACAAAAATCTGCATGAAAGAAACTAGATGAAATTAATTTAGTCATATTAAATATGAATTTGAATATATTTATATTTATATTTGCATCAAACGGACTAGATTAATGTAATTTACCATAATTTTTGTGTTTTCAGCCCCAACATACCCAAAACTCAGCTGTTTTCAGCAGCAACATGCCCAAAACTCAGCTGCAAAACAGTTACTGCTATTGATGACTCTTAAAAGTCTAAATAAACAATACCACAGGTGCTGTTACCACCTAAAATATCCATATTCCAGCAGAGATTGTGTCTGCCTTCCTCCCTTAGGTTTTGGGCCCCGCTGAACAAATGATTAGGAAGAGTAAGGTTTTTTGCACAAGTAATACATTAAAATACATTTTAAATAGTTTAGGTGATAGAATGAATTTTATTTATTTATTTATTTTACTTGGTATACTTAAAAGCACATTAATATGATATTTATGTATCAATGATTGTACAAAGAACATTACCGAATCAGGAATGAGGTTGGGAGATAAAAAATTTTCCTGGAATGGTCTGCACACCATTTTTATCCCTTTTTAATATGACCATTCAAATATGGGCTCTCCGTACCTACAACTCCACGATGATCGTCATCATCTTTTCCTTTCTCCTTGACCGACCAAACAAAGTGGACCTTACTTTTCTCCAACCCAGAAGCAACGCTCTCCATCTGATCCTTCGTCAGAAAGGTTTGACTGCCGAATGAAACATACACCACCTTGCGATCCTCGTGCTTATCAAGCCATGACACCAAGTCGTCTGCTGAAACAGAACTGGACCAGCCCCTTTACGTGAAACCATGACCAGGATGAGGTAGTAGAGGTTCCACCGCCCACACACGGGAGGTGAGTTACCATTGCTGCATGAGACCGTCATGGTAGAGGCGTTCTTCAAGCGAGGTTGGATGCTGCACTTTGCATACGGAAACAGAGATATGTCTTATAAACCCACATCAATGCTTCATAGCATCAGATGAAATGTAAGAGAGAAAAGGTACATTGGATCTAAAGTTTGAACAGTCTAGTCTGATGACAAAAGTTGTAACTTATAAAAAGCTTCAATCATATATTGAATTGATCGACATTGATTCCAAATAAATTGTCTCCACGGATATTTCTCCTTCCTCACAGGTTGGAGAGAGAATTGTACGGTCCAGCCCACATAAATTCCCTTGGAAGTCTGCGAGCCAAACGCAAGTTTGGTTAAATCATCAAAACTGGCTAGAGTAGTACTATTGTTAAGCATGCACATGGATACGGCTTGGTTTTGGTTATTGGGCCCATTTTGGCCCATATTATAAATATACACACGTGACTTACAGTGGTGTATTGCGAATGGAACGTGACACGTTCGATGGAGACACTTGTCCTACCAAACTACGGGTCCACGTTGCCGGAAGGAGTTGCTGATAAAAGTGCACGCGAGAAGGGCACGTGAGGGAGCCACGTCACGGAGAGATGGAAGGCCTCTTTCCCTTTCAGATTTGAATGACCCATAAACGACAGGTCAGTTGTGAAAGGAGAGCACATGCCCCCACTAAGTTTTTGCCTTCACCTTTTCTTTTTGACGGGTGCATCTGTGGGTCCCTTACCCACCCCCACGTGACACCGTCACGAGAAAGAAAGCGACACAGATAGAGAGAGAAAGCACCGCCACCCACCAAGTCTTGCAGCACGTGCTGTCACGTACATTTGGTTCTATAAAATCCCAAATTTCTCAATTCACGCCCATAACTCGTACTTTCTCTTTTCTCTTTTTTTTTTTTTTATCCATTCAAAACTGCCACTTCTGCCTTCCCCATTGCCACACAATATAGCATAATCACTTTACAATTATCTATTTAATTATGTAAATATTAGGCAGGGCAGTCCAACAGAAAAATCAGCTGAGCTGTCCCACACAACAATTACATTATACCACACCTTAATCCAATTTTTATTTATTTATCTGTATCATTTTCTGTGTTGAAAATTTATAAAAGGATTAAACTCTAAATAAATAATCACTGAATAATCTGCAAAACATGTTTCTAATTGTCAACATATTTTTTTTTCTTTTCACCGGGAAATGAAATTAAATGAGGTTCTTGCCAAAAAAAAAAAGGATGAGGTTAAAAAAGACATTTCACGGGAAACCAAAGCCGTAACGGATCGGCAGTTAACGTGAGGAACCGAAATTAACGACGTGAGTGACGGTGGAACGGAAAGAGAAGACAAGAGAGAAGAAGCGTCGAACGAGAAACAGAGAGAGAGAGAGAGGGTCCCCACCGCACGCGAGGCGGTAGAGATTGTGGTAGATGAACGGCAGGGGACGGGCGCACGTGAGTGACTGCGTGCTCACGTGCGCTGCGCACTGTGCTCATGTATTTATAACAAACGGCCTTCTTCTCTCTCCGGTTCCTAACCCCTACCACTGCGGATAGATAGGCATAGACTGTAGAGAAACTAGCTCGCCCAATCTCTCTCTCTCGCGCGCCCTTTCCTTACGTTATCACCCGAGCGTTGCGACTTGATTTGAGACTCGTTTCAGAGGGGTCCCCTCCTCTCGCCTCCCGTCATTATGTGTGTAAGACGTCTGGCATATTGCATATCATATGCCTTACTTTCCCCATTTGGTTTCAAAAAAATTTTTTAAAAAAATTTATAGTATAAAAAAAAAACAGATACATGATTAAACACCATGTAGATAATGTTTATTTAGATATGGATATATCTTTTCTTTGATATAAGTCTTTGTTGCGTGTTTGGAAAAAGAAAACATAATTATATTATTATATTTATCTGAGTCTCTGTTTTGTTTATTTTGCAAAGCTTAACTCCGTTGTACCTTTTTTATAAAAAATAAGAATAAAAAGACTAAGAGTTTGTAAGCTTACTTTTTTTAATACACATATTAGGAAATTTGTTAGTTTAATAGTAGGTAGTTAAAGGAGAGAGGGGATAACGTAATATGGGTGGGGCCAGGAACAAGGTAGGGTGAGTTGGCCACGTGAATTGTGGTAGGCGAACATTTTGAATCACGTGATGTGATGCGGCTTCCACGCTATAAGTGACACGCGTCTCTCCACTCAACGCAAAAGTATGGTATTAAACAGCTATTTATCATAATAAAATAATAGTAAATGGAGTGATAGTACATTTAAGATAGCCAAGTGTGGCATTGCGTTCAAGTTTTAGAAGAAGATAATAACGATGATTAAAGAGAAATGTCGGAAGGGGAAGGAGAGTGAGTTGGGAATTTGGAAGACACGCAAATTAAAACGGATTTGTTAACTGATCCCTAAACTGATTCCTTTGCAAGGGAATGTCGAACACGTTCTCTCCCTTCCTGTTACTCGCTAGGTACCACCCTTAATTAATATTAATTACACCCTTTCCAGGCTGCTCTCTCCCTTCCTGTTCCTATATTTACGCGGTTCTTTTGCTTCTTCCAAAGAAACACTCCCGCTCTTGCTTTTAACCAAATAAAGAATTGAAGCCAGCCCTCCTGCTGTCGCCCCTTTAATCAAATATGTTATCATCAGTTAAGGATCAAAGTGCACTGCATTCGAATGTCACGTTGCAGGCAGCATCTTGCTCCATTAAACCAACCACGATCCTGTAATTCATATCTAACAAGGAAGGTTGGAAAGTGCTTTGGCCAATTCATTAATCCTATCAAAACATCAATATTATATGTGCAGGAGGCTGTGTTCATGAACCTGGTACTCTGTCCTTTATGTACAAGAATCTTTCTCCCTTTTTTTTTAAAAACGGTCACCCTTATTCTTTAAGTAATTTATGAACAGTACGTACCACAACGCCGAAGCAGTGCACAGGTCACAACCTGTGGCAATTGCAACTTGGGTATCATTATTTTTTGCAATATAGGAGTATTTATTTTCTTTCGCGAACCAGGAAGCCGACAAAGTTTTATCCTTAAGTTGTTTGTCAAATTATTTGATGTTTAATTTGCGTCGGTTAAAAATAGTTAAAAAGATTAATGGATAAATGAGTTGTAGAGATAAAATTAATAATAATAATAATAATAATAATAATAAAAAAGATGGTTATGGTGCGAAGGGATTTTAGTTAGTGTGCACGTGAGTTGGGGGTCAACCCACGGCCGCTTGCTTATGTAACGAGAAGCATGAGAGGGACGGGTGATTGCTTTTTCACGTTACATCTTTTCTTTTATTTTTGCAAATTTCAAAATGCGATTGGCCATATTTAGGTACAGCCCTACCCTTAGGCGTAGCGTTCATGCGTCCACTGCTTAGGCTGTTCTGTTTCTCGGATTTCTCCAATCACCGATACTATTCCCAAACCATGTCACGCGCACCTTTCAACTATTTACCTTCCGGATTCTTTATCGTAAAAATAAAGAAGAGTAAAAGAAAAAAAATAAATTTTATATATTAAATTAAAAAAAATTAAAATTTTAAATTTTAAAAAATTTAAATTCAAATTCGATGCCCTTTTTTTTTTTTCTTTCTAACCTTGCGTTTCCTTTATTGACCTTGGTTGAAAACACGTGCAAATGTGTTAACCTCGTGTTTTCTTTATTGACCTTGGTTGAAAATATGTGCAAATGTGTTTTAAAGCCGTGTTTGAATGACTAAACTAACAAAAATAGGGTAAGTAAAAAAATAAAAAAGTAGCTTAATGTTAAATTTATAAGACTAGATCTCAGTACAATTTTAAAATAGAACTTATTATTACAAGTTTATAAATCATGATATATAAAAAAATGCAAATTACTTAAAAATAAATTTAAAATAAAATTTGTTAACACTGTAATAGTACAATATTATTTATTATTATTTTGAAATTATTTTTTTAAATTATATTTAAATTTAAGATACTATATATTAAATATTGTACTATTTTTTAATTTAAAAAAATCTAAAGTAGAAGTCCGTGATACCCTTGTTTGGTGAAATTAAACAACGTGAAGTATAAAGATTAATAGGAACACAAAAAAAACGAATAAGAAATTGGTAAAAGCAAACAATAGTCAAAATGAAAAGAGGATAAGACAGCATCGGAGAACGTCCCACCAACTTCTCGCGACAAGTGGTCAGCATGTAGGGTGGTTTCCTTTGACACCAATTTACCAAGTATACTGTGAAACCGACATTTACATAGTAAAGAACTTTTCCCTCAAATTTTATTTAATTATAGTAATAAAAAATGTATATTATTAAATTTTATAAATAAAATTATAAAATTTAGAAAAGTTATATTAAAAATATAAATAATATATAAGAAAAAATATATAAAAGTAAATTTTTTCATCTCAAAAATAATCGTGGTACAACAAATGTAATACTAAATTCTTTTAAATATAATAAGAGTGTTAAATTTGTTCATATTTATTATTTTTATAAATTAAAGTTTATTAAATATTTATTTAAAAAAATTTTAATTATAAATTCATTAAATTTCATAAATTAAATAGTTATACAAACAAATTGATTTTATTTCTTAAAAGCTTGTGATGATTTAATTTTTTTATTAAGTAAAATATTATTTTTAAATTTATTGAAGATCATAAATTATTATATAATTTATAAAATTTAATAAATTTAATAATTTAAATTATTTTAAATATAATTTTTATAAATCTGCTCGATATACTCTAAAGTGGGTGAATGAAGTTTTTGTTTTTGTTTTTCCAACTTTTAAATTCTAAAGTAGGATATATTCAATGGATACGGTGGTTTGACAAAGATCCAAATCTTTACAGATCAAATAAATCAAAGATTCAGATTAAAGTTCTCTTAATTAATTTCATAATTATGTTCTGTTTAATGCATTAATTAATTACAAAAGAAGAGTGTGAGCTAGGTTAAAGCTGCATGCTTTCATATATGATCGAATCCTTAATTATGTAATAAAAAGAGAATAAATATATTTATTTGCTAATGATTGATGGTTCCTTAAATTTATACATGCAATACATACATTTGAAACATGGATAATTGGAATCAAATTAGTTTAGAGTTTTTCTCAAGAGCTTGCCCGGTTGCATGTGTGTATTATTGGCTGGGGAAGTAAGCGGTGGCATGTGTTTCCCTTTCAATGTAATTAATTATTTAATGAAAATGTATTATGCAAAAAGAAAAAGATTCGAAAATCAAAGAAAGAAAAGTAAAGATGTATATATAGATATGTGACTCCTAGCTGTCGTGTTGTATGTATGATTTGATGGCCATGTTCGTGGGAGAGCTAAAGAGTGAGTAATAAAGAAGATATAACCAAAAAACCCAAATAATAATATAAATTATGTTTAAAGTATATAGTATATCTTAATTTTAAAATAAGATAAATTTTTACTTTTTGGAAACTTTAATATTAAAAAAAAAAAGTTAAAAGTGGCAAGTAAGAGGATCTGCTGTCCATGTTCAGATGTTGAAGAATTTTAGAAAAAAGATAGTTTAGTTGGTTGGAAAAAAAAAAAGGAAGTCTCATTACAAATAATAATATATATGTCATTATTCCTTAAGAGTTTAAAAAATACCGAAGATGAGAATGGTAATCCATTTTTTAAGTAAAAGTACCTTGAGTAGTGCTAGTATGTGCGGGAGAGGCACGCACATGGCGGCAGGGAGAGGGAGAGGGAGAGGGGGAGGAAGGCATGCCAAAAGAGTAAAGACCAAAACAAGATTAAAAAGAAGAAGCCCCGCGTTATCCGGAACAGCCACAAATACAATGATCCACTTGAGGAAATCTCAAATCTGGACCGCAGGTGGCGCGGCACGTGACATATCCTCCCTCGCCACCAGCATCCTCTCTACTCTTTTTTTATCTCTTTAAAACCAAACAATGCTTCAGTTGAGTTAAACGAGTTATTAACTCAGATAATAACTGGGGATCTGTGCACTAATCATCACCTTCTCTAACTAAAGTTATTTATTTATATATAATAAAAATAAAATATAACATACCCTCCGCCCTTCATTTTTATTTTATCTTTTCAATTTTAATGCAGGTCAACACTCAGCACTTTACTGTTCCCTCGTCAACGCTCTCCCTACCTGCTCCCCTCACGTGACCCCTTTTCTCTCTTACCCCTCACTTTCTCCATTTTTACTCTTCCCGCTTTCCCCGTAACCCCTGCATGCCCATGCCATACATGGCCCGTTCACAGCACGAGAATGTTTTCGAAAGAAAACGGGCGAGCAAAAAAAAATAATTTGCAGTGCTTGTTTGTTGCAACAAAATATCTCGTTGCCTTAAAAGATAGAGGCCACAATTTAATACACAGTAATGGGCATTGCACAAAATATTAACAAATGTAGATAGGGATGGCCAGCTTATTACAAAACAGTCCCTCAATTTTTATATTTTTACATAATTTTTTAATTTATAAAAAATATATAAAATATTATTCTCGTTATAAAATAATAAAACCAAGAAAAAACAGGGCAGGGCTTTCAATAGAATTACGTCTCTTCACCCCGCCAGCCCTCCTCCACATAACCGTATAGGAGGAAACGGCAACCTGTCGTAAAGAATAAACCGTTTGTTAGGGAGTTAACGGCGTGATCCGCCGCAACGACGTTTGGCGAACGGAGGTTGGACAGTAACGGAGAAACAGAGCAATGAGAGCAAATGGAAGGGAGAATTCACAGAATGCAACAAAGTATATAAAATGATCTTTCATCCCAACAGACACATAGAGAAAGGGAGAAAGAGAAAGAGCAGAGTCCGACCTCAGGCATCGTCTTTCGCAGCACTGCTCGTTCTCAGAGCAGAGGATTCGCAAAAGAAAGTGACGACAGATTAAGGAAAGAGTGATATACAAAACAATTGAAAAAAAAAAAAAAAGGCAGAGGCAGCGGACGGTGAGAAGCGAGAAAGAAACAGATTTTGTTGGTGTACGTTCCCAGATTCTGCTTCACTTCCATTTTACTCCGGACTTGGACTTGCACTCTCAGTCTAATTCATGCGTGTTTGAACTGAAGCTTGTCCCCATCGTTCTTCACGTCGACTGGGATGCACATGGTATGCTAATTGATGTTATATATATTCTCGTTTATGGGAGTTCTCTTATTCCTCTTTCATTGTTCAGATTTTTTTTTTCCGAATATTCTGTTCGTTGTATTGCTGAATTCCTTTAGATTTGGGTGGCTTTTGCGATTACATACAAGCTAAATTATGGGAGTGTAAGTTTTCTTCTGCTTCGCATAATTCGTAGTGGGGGAGTTCAAAAGGTTGGAAAATATTGGAATTTTCATTTGGAAGGTTGAATGAATTCTAATGATGTGTAATTCTGATTTAAGTTGTGGAATCTATGATTGGACGCATGATTTTGTTGGAGTGCTTTCGTAGCTGAATTGCTTGTCATATTTCCGTTTTGCAGGGAATTTAATCACACATGTTTCCTTTGAGATCCCACTCGCAGAAAAATTTGCTGGAAAATCCGATCCTTTACTTGTGGATGACTGATGGATTACTTATAGAGACAGTTATTCGGATGTGAAATTGAACGCGTCTCTGATCTTCAGCCGCCGGCGTAAAAATTAAAAACAAAAGACAAATTCGGTTTCTATACTATTCGGATCTGAAAAATCTAGCGAGATATTGACCGAAGCTGCAAGTTTTCAAAGTTCTTAGGGAATTGAGGCTGAAGCGAATTCTACGTGAATTAAGCCTCGGAAAGATACAGAATTCAAAATTCCGTTGAATTACCGCGAAGCAAAAGGGAAAACAAAAAGTAAAAACGGAAGAGCAAAACTTTGGGCTTCTGATGGAGCTTCCTCAAGCGCGTCCCTTCGGAACTGAAGGTAGTTCCTGAAACTAATAATCTTCTCTTGTCCTTTTTTCTTTTCTTTTCAAAATTTTCGTTTTAATTGGTTGGCCTGCGATTTTCCTTCTTTCCGTGGGCGGAGCACAGGAAGGAAACCGACTCATGACTTTCTGTCACTGTACAGTCATTCAACTGCCCAACAAGATCCAAGGCCACCTTGTCAAGGTATTCCTTCCCACAATTTTTTTTGCAGAATATAACGATTTTATTAATTAGTATAAAAAAATGGTTACTCTGTGTGGTAGCGCGTTTTTATTTTGAGCTGTGTGTGGGCGATTGTGTTTCTATATTCTTTCGCGTGAGAGTTCGTCTAGTAAATATCGCAATTATCCATCACGGTTGTTCGTGCACGTGACTGCAATTGAATCATGGATCTGGGCCATGAGGTGGGTCACCTCTTTTTTTTTTTAAATTAAACATTTTTTTAGGTTTTTAAAAAATTAAGTATTTTTATATTTCCTTTTCACAAGGCTTTCACATCGAACAGAAAAGTGGCAATCACCACGTATTTTGCACCGTCAGATTGCTGGTGGGGCATGGTTATTGGTGGGGTTGAATTCGGACTTGGACTTGGGACTTGCGTTGTAGATGATTTGATGTTTCGTATCAGGCCTTACGCAACGAAGGGAATTGCGTTCCTCTGAGTATCAGAACGCTCGGTGTATGAATGGCCTTTTTCTTATCATTCATAAAATTAATACAGTAAACATCAAGATTTATATATGTATGTTATCTTGTTCGTTTATAAGAAAGAAAATTCCTCACTTCTCACTTCTGGCTGAAACGGATAGATAGATTGGTTTTAGATGTACACAATGAAAACGAGGGAAAAAGGAATGGATAGATTAGTTTTGGCATAGAATCTAATGTTTTTACAAAGTGGGGTTCTGCTTTCTCTCACATCTGGTCCTTTTTTTTTCCCTGGATAATGATCTCTGGGCCATGTCAAACAGCTGTGCATGAAGGAATTTCCGTTCTTATTTATCTTTATGGGTAGAAAAGAAGTTGATCATGTGAGATACGTAAAATCATGTTCAATGAAGACAAGTGCAATATTAGTAGACTATTGTTCAAATATCAATATGGAGTTGTGTCATTACTCGTTTTTTTGCTCTACAGTTACAAATGCAAAACAACTTAATTAGTGCAACTTGTTTGCTGTCGCTTTTTATATTTTGAAAAAGTTGATTTCAAAGTAGCATATATGTCCGGGGAGGGGAACCTTATTGTCTGGCTAAGATTCCATGCCATTCCAAGATTGCTCTTACATTGAAAGTTAAGTTATAGCCTGCAGTGTTGTCTTGGTAGTTGGTTTAATCTGCTCTACTGTTTGTCTTCAAATGTACAAAGAAAACATGATCAAGAGCTTTTTCATCCTGTTTTATTTTGGGACAGTTTAGTTTTTTCTTCCTTCTAAAGTCTGAACAGCATCATTTTGATGTGTGGACAGGAAGCTACTTGAAAACCCATGATTTCTTGCAGCCGCTGGAACGGGTAGAGAGGAAAGGTGGTGCCAAGGAAGAAGCAGCCGATGAAATATCATTGGTGGTTCATAACGCACCAACACCAGCGCCACCAACTTCTGCGGAGCACCTCTTACCGGGAGGGATTGGGACCTACAGCATTAGCCACATTTCGTATTTTAACAATCAAAGGATTCCAAAGCCGGAGGCACCCCTTTTGGGTGTGGCTCAAGCAAGTAGTACTGATAGAAATGATGAGAACTCCAACTGCAGTTCTTATACCGGAAGTGGTTTCACTTTGTGGGAAGAGACTGTAGTTAAGAAGGGAAAGACAGGGAAGGAGAATCACGTGGGAGAGAAACCCACTGTAGCAGGTAAAAGGATTCTTCTTTGTATGCATCTGACATTTTAAGATGTCGTGCGTCACCCTTTTCCTGCGTTTTTACGTTTGTTTTTTTTTTTTTTTAAATTATGCATGAGTTTGCATTTTATATATTTACGTCAACACAAGCATAAAAATATGAATTATTCCTTATGTCGAGTAACTACATTTGTTTGAAAAAATCATACCGACGTCACTGAAACAATAGTCACACTGTAAAATCACCGAAGTAGCTATCTGACTCTATATCAATATATTTTTATCAAATTTTTGTAATAAATGACTGGACATGTTAAAATGGGAATTTATCATCCTAATTATTTTGAAGTTACAACTAAATATTGTAGTCACTGGCTCTACGCAGTGGGGTTAGAGAAACTTGTCCCTCCAAGAAAATCAGGTGGAGAGAGTAATTACAATATATATATATATATGTATATGTATTTATATATCATATTTGAATTTGTATTCTCACATTTTCCATTTCCCACAATTCCTGTTTCCCTCATTTGGCTTCATTGTTAGTGAGGAAAACATTTGGATATAAGATTTAAACTACATCTGCATGTACTTTATGGAAATTAATACTGTAATTATTGTGATGATGATGATAGATAACCACTTTCAAATTAATATAATTCGTATGGTAGGGTTAGCCACCATGCTATGAAATTGCTTTTAGATCCCAGCATGTAAAATTTATAGATGTTTTCCTCTGCTGTATAAGAAAAATCTCTTCGCAATGAAAAAAGTCTTGAGTTGTAACAACTAACAAATTAAAAAAGATCAAAATTAAAGAGAAAAAGCGCCTTCGTAGGTAAATAGGAATCTAAGGATCCATTGTTTCCTATAATTCAGCAATAAAAAATTGTAGTAACGTGCCTTCTTCCACGACAGAGTCAGCGGCAAAACCTGAGCAGTGGACGTTGACGGAGCGACCGGTACAGTCGTTTGCCAACAATCGTCACAAAAGCTTCAACTCAATATCTTCCTCTCAGTTAGTCACACTTACTCTCTGCCTCTTGCTCTATTTGTTTTTGATCAATTCAGATGGGATAACAGTTGCTTTTCAAGGTGGATTATTCCTGCGTTTGTGCTGGGATTTATGGGAATTAATTTTAACAGGACAACCGGGCAGAAGAACCAGAGTTTTATGGAAATGATAAAATCCGCCAAGGATTGTGCGCTGGATGAGGAGCTAGACAATGAAGAGGCTTTCATTCTTAAGAAAGAATCACCAAATTTCCAGAGAGGTAACTCCTCTACTTTTCTTTGCCGAGAAAGGCTTCCTTTATCCCTTACCTCTTATGGGAAATTTTAAAATACTTGGAGCTGGTTCAAGGAATTTAAATTGGATTTTCTCCTGTTTGTTCTCCAAAACTAGTGTATTGTGAGTATCTTTCTTACTAGTAATTATGACTACGAATTGCAATTGTTTGACATCCTAGATTAGTTTTGTCTTCACTTTGACTTGAAAGTACCACTTGGCTGAATTTTTTTGCAGTCATATGCTCGAAATACTTTCAACTGTTGTGCTAACATCATAATGAGTTTAGAAATCAGGCACATACTATATAAGAGTTCCATAGCATCAGTCAAATTTTGTGATACATTGTTGGCATCAAGTCAAGTTATTGACTTCCGTTAGTTATATGAGGTCTCAACTCTCAAGATTACTTATCTGAAATGATTTGACAAAGGGCTAAATGAATAATTGTTTCCAGGGGAATTGAGAGTGAAAGTCGATGGGAAGAGCAATGATCAAAAGCCAAACACACCACGATCTAAACATTCTGCAACAGAGCAGCGTAGAAGAAGCAAAATAAATGACAGGCGAGTATTACAATCCACCATGCTAATTTGATTAGACACTATTGTCTTTGAGCTTTGTGTGATATCCTCTTTTTCTGAGTGCAAGAAGGAGCTTTGTGTGATCTCTCCCTCTGTCTTATTATGCCAAGACAGACGATAGGAAGATTGGATTGCTATTATGTTTAGCGAAATGGGATGCTTGAACTCATATGTTTTGAAGTATATTTCCTATTTGAGTGTGTCTTTGTGTGCAAGTGAGAATGAGAAAATGAAGTAGGTGCTGGTGAATGTCTAGAGAAGAGAGTTTCTGGACTAACTATCTTATTTATCAATTAGTTGACCCAATTTTTCAGACTCTGTCTTGCAGTGAAATTGCATAAGCGTGTTTCCCCCTTTGAAACCTTACACAACTCATCAATAATTTGAGGGAACCATCAAACTGATTACAATATGTGGTTGTGTCGCTATATATGGTGTTGTATAGAAGTTCAGCACTTGCAAAATTTCCCCTTTTTCTGCGTATGAAGTTGACAGTGGTTCATGAATCAGGACTAATCCTATTGATATAACACTTGAATTAACTAATGCAGATTCCAGATGTTAAGAGAGCTTATTCCGCATAGTGACCAGAAGAGGGATAAGGCATCTTTTTTGTTGGAAGTAAGTTCATATGGTACGATGTAATCTTGTTATAGTTGCATGTTCAATTGCTCAATGATGGTTTATCTGAATCCCTTGCAGGTCATTGAGTATATTCACTTTTTGCAAGAGAAGGTGCATAAGTATGAAGGGTCATTTCAAGGGTGGAATCATGAGCCCGAAAAATTGATGCCTTGGGTATTTACCATGTTTACTTCTTACAACTTGTGCAGGGTTTGAAGGAAGAAAATAAATTTTCCTTTTTTTTAAGTAATTTTGTTTTAATTTCCCTGCTGGAATATGACCCAGCTAGGTATATATAAGTGAGAGCGACTGAAGTGAAATTTGATGCTTCTTTGTTGCTCTAGACGATATGCACATTACTATCATATCGCTCTGGGTTGAACGGATTTGAAGTTAGAGTTAACAGTAATAATAATGATGATGATGGTGATGATGACCTCTACCCATTGACTGACTATTAACCTTTTTATTGAAAGCAGAGAAAAAATCACAGGCCTGCCGAAGGTTATGTTGATCAATCTCGTGGCACAAATACTGGTCGAGGTCCATCTTCAACATTGTTGTTTGCTTCCAAGGTAGATGAGAAAAATATAACCATGCCACCGACAATTCCGGGGAGCGCTCAGAATGTTGAATGTGGCATGAGCACTGCAACAACCTTCAAGGCAATCGATCACCATCCTGGAATCAGAAATAAGGCTGTGTCATTTCCTATTTCTTCACAACCAAATTTCTTCACTCCTTCCCAAAGTAGCAGTCCAGGTGGAGTAGTCTCTCAACTCACACATAGATTAGCATCTGATGCAGAGAACACCATAAATCAACCTCCAGTGCAGTGTCAGACTTACGCCCGTGCTACTGCGGTGACTGCAGCTAATGATAAGCTGAAAGAGAAGGAACTTACTATTGAAGGTGGTGCCATTAGCATATCAAGTGTGTACTCAAAAGGGTTAGTAGTTTTTAAATTTTGTTATTAAACTTATGCACATATTGAGAAAAAAAACTTGTTTTAGTTCTTTTTAAAAAAATTATTGGACCAATTTTGGTTTCGTTCTTAATTGAGCATGCATGGCTACATAATAGCTAGAACTGCACCAGGTGATTCTGGAAACATGTTCTGTAATCACCTAAATTCTAGTATATTTCTCATGGCCCTGACACAAGGGCTAAGAAATTGGATTTGAAGTGTACAATCTGCGTGATTGGAAATATGCAATCCATAAATGTTAATTTCGTTCACAATTCTCTCATATGGTTGTACTATGGCTTCTGTTGAGATGGTTGTTGTAACTTCCTTTTTAAGTTTCTATCATAAATGAATTAATTCATGCAGTATTTGCACAGCACTTGAAGATCAAGAAGTATGTGAAGTTCTAAGTTGCGTGTCTCTCTTTATATTTGATTTGATACCTAATGCTTTTTAGTTGGCTTGCAACAATTGACTTCTCCGAGGCATTTGGATTTTGAATTAGGATTGAAGAAAATCTGTTAGTTATGTACAGGTTGTTGGATACACTAACACAAGCACTACAGAATTCAGGCGTGGACTTGTCACAGGCTAGCCTCTCAGTTCAAATTGAGATTGGTAAGCAAGCAAACATCAGGCCAACTGTACCAGCCTCTGGTGCTAAGGTAAATTTAATACTGCTGTTGCCTTTTGTTTGCCTGTTCGTTTTTAAGAAAATAATTTTATCTCTAGCATTATACAAAATTTCCCATTGTGGAACTGTGGACTATTGGCTAAGTTGTCAATCATTTTGCCCTAGGATGATGAAGTTCGTTCTAGCAATCATGGAATGAGGCGCTCTCGAGTTGCTAGCACCGAGGATTCTGACCAAGCAGTAAAGAAGCTAAGGACATGCAGAAACTAATTTAACTGTCATATTCATTCTTTCCTTATAATTTTTATTTAATTTTTTGGTTGCCTTCTTTTAAATAATTTTCAGAAAAGGGAGGGGGGGTTTTTATGTCTTCTGCTTGCTTATTTTCCAGCAAGGGTGAGATTGACTGTACATGTGTCTTCTTCTTTCTAGCCTGTTGGGATCCTTAGATTGCCCAACAAAATAATGGGTAATGTTGTTTCTAAATTATATAACTATAGAGGCTTCCATACTAATTGAGAAGCTGTTTTTTTAAAAAGGCTTCCATTCATGTAAAGTTTGTATACTCCCACATATCTTTGAACACTGGTTTTGTGTGGTGTGATAGTATTCTGTTTGCTAGAGGACAATGTTCAGCTTCTTTTCCTGCTATCACTTGTATATAAAGCCTTTAACTTCGCACTTTGAGATGTTATCATAATGCACCCTTTCCGTGCACTCAACCTTTAGCATAAAGGGAAAACCTCTTTTCTTTAAAAGACACACAAAAAGAAGAAGTAATCAAAACGTGAAGAGGTGAAAACCTCATACTAAAGAAATATAGGCCTTTCTCTGGAATTATTGCCAACTTAAATCGTAAATAAAATCCTTTTACATGATTTTGGTTCAGCCTTTGAGGCTATGTTGATGCAAGGCGGTTCGATTCTTTATTTCCAGGCACAGTAACTGATTGACTTTTCCATCTTGGTCACTCTCTCGTCTAGGTCGCCAAGAAAGGATGGCCGGGGAGCATTCTGGTGGTCCAGTATGGTTTATTGCGAAGAAAAGTTTTATTATTATTATTATTATTAATTTGCCAACCAGAAGAAAGGTTTTGGTCGGTGCTTGGTAAGAACAAAATTTAAGTCCATCTGATCAAGGCTATTGTCTATTGAAGATGATGGGAGCATCCTTATCAATTTCAAGTATAAATTTTGTCAAAAAAGAAAACAGTACTCAATCATTAATCAAAGCCACACTGAGGCCCCAAATAATTGAAGAATAACAATAAAGAATAAATAAAATTATATTTTATTAAATAAAACAGATTATTTGAATTAAATAATAATATTAAATTTTATAAATACAAAATTTTAAAAATATTATTTAATATAAGATATTTTATAATAATTTTTTAAATATTATCTTTAATCTTTCTATATAATTTTTTATTAAATTAAATATTATTAAATTTGTTTTTTCACTAGGGGCAGAGTAATTTGTTTATATGTCTAAATTATCTTCATTAAAATTTATTATTTTTTTTAACAAAATTTCTTCTAAATATAATCATTCTAAATCAAATTTTTTATATATCTAAATATTTATATTATTTTTTTATTTTTATTAACTTTTCAATTCGAAACTTGCGACTCTCGTCGTAATAACTAATAGTTCCAAATAATTTTTTTTTTTTACTGAAATTTGCTAAATTAACAGAGAAAATAGCATAAAACCGAACTCGACTGCATTAAAGTTTCCAACTGAGGCTAGTCTCATCATCTAAACGTCAACTACCACCAGACCATCAATTTTATTGCGCTGCATTCAATGCAACAACATTCGATCAGCTGCCAGTGACTGCATTTACTCAAAAAGTAAGATGCCCTTTTACCAGTTTTATAGAGGAAACTAGTTAGTGGTCCTCCACTCCACCCAGCAGAACCATTATGGTCCCAATCTTCTGTGTTCTGATGTTCTGCGGAAATGCAGTAACATTGGCTCAGGTGTACCATTATTCAATAAAGTAGAGTTACAGAAATGTGAAAGTTTTGTACTGTTCTTTTTCACGCCCAAAAGAGATAACTCTTATTTGGTGAAAAACGAAGGCTTTTTGGGTTCACGGACTTAGCTAAGATTCTCAGTCCTTCTAATAGAATTTGGAGAGCATCCAATAAATAACCGAGCTGGCCAGCAGTACTTGTCAACAGTTCAAAATCAAGAGTTAAAAGGTCATCAAATCTTACACTAAAAACCAAAGTTTCTAATTGTTTGAGGTTTAAGGAAGCTAGAAACACCAACCATCATCTTCAGTATATAATTCATACTGGTGCTGTCAGCCTCGTTGGTAACAAAGATTATGGCTTGCAGATCAGGAAAAAGCAAGAATCAGTCACTTTAAGCTTAAGCATTTGTCACAACACCAGGCTGCAACTCACTCTTTCAAAATTTAGATCAAATAGTCTTCAATTTGGTTGATCCGGACTTGGTGCAAAAGCAACAGCCATTACTGATAATATAATAATTCTAAAGGTAATTTAAAATATTGGTTGCTGCTGAAGTTTGAGACACCTATGCTAATGGTAGCACAGCAGTAAGTGGTGAGTTGCTACTCAAATAATAGTGTTGAAAGTGCTAAATTACAACTGGCCTCTTTCTCCTAGGTGGGGTTCTTGGATCATTCAAACTTAATTAGTGGATCAACTCTATAATCTGGAGAAAAAAAATTCGGAATTTTCTTGGGATCTCCTTCAGTTTCTGGTATTCTTCTTCATCCCAATCACTATCTTGGTTTCTCCAACTTAAAGTATTAGTAATTACTTTTTAAGGAATTGGCTGATTAACAACGCAATGGGTGGAGACCTGTTGCTCTCAGTCCAACTGTGTTTAACGAAAGCAACCCTGCTACTTCTAATTAAAGAAGTTGCCCCCAAGGTTTTCTTTTTTAATATTCTCCCTTGAAGTTGATTTTGATGGATCCTTTTTTGAAAATGCTGCTGTAATAATCTCTGCCACTTGCCATTTGCCAAGTTAGGAATTGAATTCTAGGAGATTCTGTGTTTGGGGAACCACTATTGTAAAGGCATAAACGCCCCACTTTGTGCACATTTGCATAATACCCACATCTTAGAAAATGGAAAAGACTTCAATTTGTGGCTACCAATTCCTAAAGAACACAAAAGCCTCTCTTCAAGCTCTCTCTTAAAATGACAAATCCGATGTTAGTTGATTGCATTTTATTAACAATACAAAATCTGTCGTTTTCTTTGGGATTATGTCTAGATCAAAGCAGGGTCTTGTAAGTATAATAAAGTGGTCAAAAACTTACTCCCAAGTCAAGATTTGGGGAAAACAACAGGCTTTCCCCATCATTTTTTTTCATTCATTTGGTTTTGAGGGAGCAAATAGAGTCCAAATTATTTATAATTGCTCTCTTCTTATTTTGTAAAGGAAGACACCATTAATATCAAATAACTAGATTAGTGGAGCCCTCTTTCCGTCACTATCATGGAAAAAACACTTTTCTTTAACTGTCAATCACTTCACCATAAATATAAAAGACCCTTCGTTTTTATCTGCAAATTAATCATAGTTTCTTGCAAAGGGATGATTTTTTTGCTAAATATTTATTGGAAACCATTCTATTATCAAAGGGATAATTTTTATACAAAGTATATAGTAAGCAGGATGATGGATGTTATGCCATACCATACAACCCAAAAGTTTCCCCCAACGACCTCTAAAAGGTATTGTAACAAACCATATTCCACCAATGACCACTTAACTCTCATCACATATTCCATAACCAAATTCCCCGTTGAAACTAAAGGCTTGACCTCCAATGGCCACCTTTGACTTGCTTCCTTGTTTGGTTGTGTTTTGTCATCTGTCTGTTGAAACAAAAGGCTCCAGCAGCTCCACATGGCCTAGAGCCACAAACAAAGGATAGAAGAACAACTCCCTGATTTGTTTTGTTTTGTTTTTAATAAATTATTAGAAGTTGCAATTCTAGGAGCCTGAGGGTCGACGTAGAAACAGCATTAAGATATTTTGAATAATAGAAAAAAACAGTAATGTCTATATTACTTGATCAGAGAAAACACAAGAACTATTAAGTGGGAGACAATAATCTACACGAACTAATTGATGTTATATTTCAGTATAAGCCCGAAAAACACAACAATCATGGTGAATAGAAAGAGGCGAGGTATAAAACCAAAATCAATAAACAAAATTTATATATATAAAAGGAAGAAAAAAATAAGAAACAACTACCAAGGAATTTAGCTTGCACGAACTGCAGTCCCAGTAACCCAAATTTGTATATGAATCTCCGTGTACAACGCAGTTTGATCTGCTCTCACCCTGTAATGGCAGGGTAGCTTCTATACATGAATGTGATGGATTATTTGCATATATAAACTACAGAGTATCCCCCCGGCTGCTATGCTTGACCTCCTCGAGCTTTCATGAAGTAGATCCCCTTAAATAGTCACCATGGCTGCCTCTTTGATACAAAAAGCTGTCCCCTCCGCTAAACTGTGTAGAGAACTATCTTAATTTCTGTGGTTGAAACTGAGTGCACCAGGAACGGGCACAGGTAAATACATCTATTTTCCAAACACATTTCTCACGTACCACTCAATGTTTCATCTGACGATTCTAAACACTCCTCTGGATTAGCATAGAAATAATCCTCTTCTTTGGGTCTGTCTGGGACTACAAATCTTTTAGTTGGGCTACCCATGCGATCAGCATGAGCCTCCTTCACGGCTGACGAGAATTCATCCCAGTTCAACAGTCCATTATTGTAATGATCTATCAAATCAACTAGGAGCTTTCTATTCAATAAAATAGTCTTCTTAAACCCAAGATATCTGCAGAAGATACAATAAAAATAATTGTTTCAAGATTTGACTACATGACACAACGTCGTCTCCTAAAGAGATTAACAGAATCAGTCTGACATTGAACTCAAAAAACGGTTTTCCTCCAGTCTTTTTCCTTATTCTTTTTTTTTTTCTTTTTGCAATTAAAATGTTCTAATATAAGAGATAACAACAAACTGTTAGCAAACAGTACCTGCGATGACCTTCAACTACTTTGGCCATATTTCCATCATATGTGGGGACAAAAATATCACTCTCTAATGAGACAAGATAATCCAATGCCGCCATCTGAGATGAATGATTTTGGAAGAACTGAAGGTCAGATGGTTCCAACAGTGTTTCCTTCCTAACCTGTTTCAACAAGCCCAAAGGAAAACAGCAAGGAAGAGGGAATTAAACAATGAAAAGTATCACATAACAAGTTAGCAACAACTTTTTAGTTTGTTACCAATTTTGGATACTCTTTTGCAAGAGTCAACATTCTCCTTTCTCCACCATATATTTCCCCAGCCGCAATGTAGATCTGAATGTTTCGATCAATGTTAAGAGCACTAAGGGTAAGGGCAGTCTCCTCTGGTGTTAAAGGACACAAACCATCTTTTCTTTTCAAATCAGAATTAATTATTTTTTCTTTCCACCAAGGATAAGCATATCTGTCAACACACAAGAAATTCAGATTTGAGACAGACTCCTGTTAACTCTAATTAAAATCTCCACTGTGATCTTAGAAATTTGAAAAACTATGAAACATGCTAAACTAGGCAGACGACTCACCTCATTCTTGTCAACTCTTCCACCTCCTCATTGTTGCAACCTTGAGTACAGCCAGAAAACGCCAACATGTCCATCTCAAACCTGAGATGAAGTACAAGAAATGGACCATTTTGCCTTAGAAGCTTGATAACCTTTCTGCCCAATTCCTCTATCTGAGAAGTAAATCTCAGAGCACTAAAATTAACTCTGCAACGCAGCTTCTGAAGCTCTAAAGGTTGGCCATTATTGGCCAATCGAGCATCAGTTCGATTGAGATGGACAACTTTGTACTTTTGTATCAAAGGTAGAATCTGTAAGAATTATTATGTCATGAATTTACTAAGCAAATGATAAATGAAAAATAATGTAATCAAGTGACATAATATGAAAGTTTAAAATCACAAGCTATGCTGAGGGTGATAAAGATAATGGAAATTGACCTGGTTCTTATAGTAAGATATGTCAGACCAACTAATTGGTGGCATGCTGTAAAGCATCCCACGTTCCACTTTCAGCTTGAGTCTAGGAGGCAACTCTTTCAATATCCGTACCTCATCTCTCAAGGACGTTATAAAGTGATCCACATCAAATATGTCTTGGAACTCACTGCGAAATGTATTACACAGTCTTTAAGAGGAAATCCTAGTCCAAAACTATGGGCAGAAAGCTGTCTACCCTAATAACATGGAAAGGGCTGTTGTTAAAACATATACAAAGATGGAAACAAAGACGCACCTGGGATCAGCCCAGAAGGAGGTTTTATCCAGTTCAGGGACTATAAGTGTGACATTTAGATACCTTGCAATAGCTACCATGTCACATATCTGCACAGCATACATATTAGAAAATCAGAAAAGTAAGTGGAAAGAGTAAAAATTCGCTTAGTTGCAGTAAGAAAAAGAAAAAAGCCCATCAAAGCATGTGTCAACAACTTACCGCCGCTCTCATTTGGTTCAGCCCTCCGTTGCATGAGACCATCAAGTAACCATTGTTCTTATAAACTCCTGGTGACAAGCAGGTTCTCAAGGACTTTAGGTTATTTAACATGAAAAAAATCAAATAATTTACCCTGCTAAACATTAGTAACCAAATGATGTCGGTTCGAGAAGGAAATTACGTGATCAGTAATGAAAGGGAAATAAGAAATTTGACAAGGAAAGAATAATTACAACAGGGAATTATAATTCAATCAAGCTATCAACTAAGAGAGGCCGACAGAAATGCATCAACTCTTCAAAGCCCAGGTCGATTGATGCATTGGCATCAAAGGAAGTACAGAACTGAACGACCCATTAGAATTATTTTCACAGCATGTTAATCGAACAGTTCTACACAAAAATTTTGAAAGGTTAAAGGATCAACGGAATCCGTACAGCGATCCTAAATATAATTGATACAAACAATCGAAAAAAATTTAAGTAATCAACAAATGTCCGCTCAGACAGGAATGCTTTCTGTGAAATTTTTTGATAGACAGAGAGAACTCACTTTTGGGAAGAAGAACTATGGGACGTGCAGAAGGCAACTCGATATCGATTGCCCTGGCCGCGGACTCATGAGTAAAACATGAAGGCCAGCCTTTCAAAACTCTAGGACCCCACATATCCCCCAACGCCGTTAACTGGACGATGCATGTCCACAGCAAAACCGATGTCGTAGCACGTATCATCCACAGCTTCATTCTCGACCTTGAGGCCGCGGCCATCGAACTTTTTAGCTTCTCAACCTTACTTTCCCCTAATGTCTTCAAGCCCATCAGCCGTTGTCTATACTTGTTTCTCTTCTCTCCAAAACCTTCGCACTTCTTCTCACTCCTCTCTGTACTGCACATCTCAACGGCCCAATGCCTTCATGCTCATCAGCCCCGCGCACCAACAACCAAACAAACTCACCTTAAATACTAAAATTTTCTCCTTACTCTAAAGCATACAAGTTTCAAGTAATCTCCCAATTTGATCAATGCAGAACCCAACAAGAAAAAAGTGAGACAAAACGGGAAAACCCTAAATGTGGATTAAATGAAAGAAAACGATTTTCTTTTTTCCCTTTTTTCAACTTCCCCCCGTCGGAATCTCCAAGATCCGACCTTGCCAGAATTGGTAACAGATCAAACCGAGGTAACTAAGGTCCTTTTAACCGCTAATGCCAGCAAAAATTTTCCCCGAACCTCAAAAACTTCTACTCCCAGAAGCACCATAAACCTTAATCCTCAGACGCATTACCATCCCTTGCCTTGACTCCTCCAGAGACAAACAAACCTTCAAGCAGCCAAGCCAAACCGCTTATCCAAATCGGAACCGCAGAAAGAAGGAAGAATACGGTAAGATCTTCCAATTTGGGGAACACGGCTGAAAGAGAAAATTCAAATGTCCGAAATGACTGCCATTGATCGATATTGAATGATCGCCGGACACTCGCGCCCCAACGGCCGGCGAGTAACCAAGCGCGAGTAGAATTATTATATGGGCTGTCTGCGTGACAGAAAGAGAATAAAACGCGTCGCGAGAGAGAGCACAGAATCACACATGCGCGCTCGCACGCGAACACAAGAAAGAGCGGGCGCAAGTGCGGGCCGTACACCGCCAGGGCTTCACCGTGGTTAAGATGATCTACACAGGGTGCTCGGGTTGGCTTGGGCCATGCTCATAAACCAGCCAATAAATGCGAAGCAGCGAAACTATCACACCCCTGGGCCCACAAGAATTCATTTGTCCCACACGTGTCGATCATCAACGTTAAAGAGTGAAACGTGGCGATATCTGATTGCGGGCTTTTGGATTGTTCCCGTATCGGTTGGTGATTTGCTTCCGCCGTTAAATTCCGCGGCTATTCAATCTTGTTCTCAACGCCGACAATATTTCGCGATATTTTCCACTTCAAATATGGTCAACCATGTCAGCAATAAAAGAAAATATAAAAATATATCAAAAAATTAATTTAATTTTTAAGTGTACGCACTGCTCATTTAATACATATTCCTGTGGTTCGAGAAATATATTTATTTTTAAATTTTTAATTCAAAAAGAAAATTAAAATTTTGTTTTTCGAGGTAAATAAATATGAGTAATATCATTGATATATCTCGAAACTTTTGCCGGACAAGACGTTATATTGGCGATAAGTAGACAGCAAAGGGTCAAGACTTCTACAGTGACAACTGTCCTAACTTGTACTATTTCTAACCCCTCGCCGTTAAGCCTCCGTGAGGGTGTCGGTTCCACCGTTAAGACGGAGCCGACGGAGAGTCTATCAGAACGGTCGACTGATTTTAACCATGAGATAATCGTTTCGGGCCAGGTGTCAGTATCTGAACCCTCCGTGTCCCACCTTCATGGACCCGCAAATCTATCTCGCTCAGTGAAAGGGGATTGACGTATCGGATTTAGGTCCCACGGTAGCTTCGGAGAGTTTCATAGGTTGTTTTCGTAGGTCGTAGTATGTAATCCAGCCTCCAAGATCACGCGGGGCTTTTCCTGTGTTTTTGGTTTTTGGACAGCAATGCGGGGTGGTTGTTGAAGACGTAGACACCATGTATTTGAATTTTTTTAATTTTTAAAATTTTTTTATAATTTAATGTTAAATTTATTTTTTAATTTTATATTTATTTCTCCCATATCATTTTTCAACTTAAAAACAAATGATCCGATCCAAACAGCATAGGTATGAATTTCCTTTTTTTTTTTTACCCTAAAGTTACAAGAATCCAGTAAGAAAACATAAAATTAAAATTGAAAAAAAAAAATCAATAGATTAGAAATTATATTTAAACAGAAATAACTATTACTGTCTTCTCTACAGTAAAAAAAAAATACATCTTGAGTTAGATTTTGATATTCTCAGTCTGAAAATTTGTGATTTAAATAACTACATATTTCTTTCTTTAAATTTCATTTTCAGTCTAATTGCTGGTAAAGTATGACAGGAACTCTGCAGTTTGGGAATTAGAAGTGCAGTTCCAAAGGAATCATTGGAGAAGAGG
Organism: Dicorynia guianensis; assembly: GCA_037013595.1. Taxonomy (NCBI): domain Eukaryota; kingdom Viridiplantae; phylum Streptophyta; class Magnoliopsida; order Fabales; family Fabaceae; genus Dicorynia; species Dicorynia guianensis. Next base: position 28,163,280 of record JASUAB010000015.1, read on the forward strand.
ATAGAAGGTGTTGTGGTGCTTGTATATTAGGAGATTGATGTATGGATGAGTATAATGGTGTGTCAAGAAATAGTGCACTTAACCTAAATACATGAACAGGGGTTTTGATTGCAAATTGGTTGTGGGGTGGTAAGGGAGTGAGCAGTAGTGGAGTAGGTGAGGAATCACATACACATGAATGTGCACATGTTGTCTAAGCATGTGTACATAAGCTGGCTCATTGTCTAATGTATAGTCAAGCAATTAATGAGAATTGCGTGCCCAGGAAAAGAAGAATAATGAATGAAACCAACAAACTCCTTTTTACACCTTTGAAAAAGACATTTTCTTTGTTCATTTTTTTTGGGGTACATTTTTCTTTGTTCATTTTACAACATGCTTTTAATGTGGAAAACAATTAGTTAAAAATAATTTGTATTGTAAGATCTAAGTCAAGGAAATGCTAGATCAACAAGTAAGTATCATGCATCACCATCTTCATCATCTTGGTGTGTTTTTTGTGACTACATGCACCTTATGGCTGTCACAGAGGAAGAAGTGCTGATCAAGGCAGAACTTCTTGGTTCTTTCTTTTAAGTAAAGAAAATTAGAGATGATAATATATTTCTGCAGTGGCATTTTGGGTGTACAATGGGGTTAAGTGGGATCAGATTATAGAAAAAAAAGATTAATCCAATTGGATAAAATTAGGTTTAAAAATTTTAATTTGAATTCAATTAATTATATGTATGAATTGAGTCTAATTAATTTAATAAATTATGTGTAATTTTAATATATTGATTAAATTAAGGCTAATTTTTAGAAAAATATATAACTAATCACTTGCTATATATATACATACATTCATACTGGTGAGACAAGTTAAATTAATTTTGAGTGAGTAAATCAAGTTTCAATCAAATCACAATTTCTTATATATCCCTAACAACTAACACCATATCTTGCTATTATTATGATGTTTTTATCCTTTAAAATTTTAAATTTATATGCAAAAATTTACTTATACATATTAAAATAGTTTATTACTTTTTTTTGTACAGCAATAATTTCAATTCCAGTAAAAAAAAAAAAAAGCCATGCCGGCAGTAAATGGGAAGAATTGTTTGGTAGGTAAGCCATTGGCCACTCTGTGATAACAAAATGATGATGCAAGATTTTATTTTTATTTTATTATGGACATATCCATTCGCACTCTCTTTCTCTTTTGCTACTTTGTTTTTCCCGAAAAGCAGCTGCCATGCCTTTATCACTTTTCAATCTCATAATAAATATTTTTTTATATATAATATTTTTTATTTAAGAAATTTACATTAAATAATTTTAAAAGTAATAATTTATAATTTTTTAAAAATATTTTTAATATAAAAACTTTATTAATTAATCATTTAATAAAAATAATAATTATAATAAAAATAAAATTAACAAAAAAATTAATACCGTTTTAGCAATTAGAAAGCAACAATTTGAAAAATAAAAATAAATCAAGCACATAAAATTTAGATATCTATTTTTATTTTGATGATTTTTTTTATTTTTTATTTTATAATAGGTTAGTTTTAAATTAATTTAATCTATTTATAAATTATGTGTTTATTTCTTTTTAGTAAACACTTCTCTCTTAAAAGAAAGGTAAACAGTTTTGATTCTAATAAATGGTCTTATATTCTTACTAAGTGCTAACTCATTCTTTTTCTCTTTTTTTTGGTAATTTTATTTTTTTTAAATGCTCTTTTATTGTTTATAATATATATATATATATATATATATATATATATATATATATATAACACGTGTGTGTGAGTTATAACCAATATGTTTGGGGTTTTAATCTTGTTTTCCTCCAAAAATCCAACTCGTGGAGGTTGACTTGACTTAATTCCAACCAATACTTTTTTGCACCTACACACATTGATGTTTGCTTGTTTGGTTGGGTTTGATTTGAGCATGAATCAAACCCCCAGTCCCTGTCTTTGCTCTGAAAAATACCCCCGGTCACTGTCTTTGCTCTGAAAAACAATAATATGTTTGTTTGGTTTGAGAATGATACCCCCCATTCCCAACTCATTACCTCTTCAAATATTCCCTCCTCCCTTTTAAAATGGGAACATCAAGTCCAACATATGGAATGGGTCTGGAATGTGCACCCATTATATATATATATATATATATATATATATATATATAATCCTAATAAAAAATTTATCTAAATTTTTAAAATTTTGAGTTTTAATTCCTTTTATGAAATTTAATATATTGATAATGATATTTTTAAAATAAATATTTAATAATATTTTATTTATAAATAAATAAATATATGCATATGTATGTCTGTAATTTTTTTAAAAAAAAAACAACTTTGAAGAAGTCAATTTAAGGTTCCAGACTATTTCAAGTCCTTCTCTGTCATAATCATAATGGGTAGAATAATATTCAGGGGAAGTAGCATTATGCAAGCAAGAAATGCTATTCGTGGCGCGGCGGCGAATTATCCCCTTACTTATACATAAATAAAGAAAGAAAGAATAAACACCCAAATTTTCTTCCAAGAAGTTTCTATTTGGCCACTTTGTTCGCTAACTTGGAAGATTTCTTATACCTTAACAACGAAAACACCACAAGGGTTGACATTATTGCTCGTTTACGTAACACATGAACAGCTTCCAATGGTTGACCACTTCATAGTGCGTTATTCATACATAGGGAGAGAGGCACACAACATAAATGACCTTTTCATAATTATTTTGTAGACAATTTTATTTAAAATAAAAAAATATAAATAGTTAACTCAATAAAATATATTCATTAAGATGAAATTATGTACAGGTTTAAATACATGATTATAGAATATTGTTACTCTTAAAATAATAATTTATTGATCTTTGTAAATTAAATATTACATATAAAATATATATTATTAAATTTATAAAATTACACCATTCAAATTTTAAAACTTAACAAATATAATATTTTAAATTTAACTTTTATGAAGTATAGATAAATATAACTTTTTAAGATTATATTTTTCTTTCAAATAATAGAGTAACGAAGACTTGATTTATAATTTTTTACAATGTGAGATTAATATATTTAATAAAATAAAATTTTATCTATTATTATTATTGCTGAAATTGTAGAGTCCCGAAGATTTGATTTATGGCCTCTTACTTTTTTTTATTTGGTACAAATTTAAGGCCTCTTACTGTATCTGTAACACAACGCCAGGATTATTCCCAAATTCCCATCATAACAAAATGTCGTCTTTCATAAAGAAAAGCTCATCTTTTTTTCTTTTGAGAGTAAAACGTGCTTCCCGTCTCTCTTCTTGAAATAAACAAAAGCATACGAGATGGAGTTGCATCAGCTCAAAGTTAGTGGCCACATGATTTAATACATCAACCCAGCTGGAGAATCAATTAAAGATGCAGCTATGCCCAAAAATATAAGAAAGAAAAGTAAAAGAGAGAAAGGAAATTCCTAGCAGAATATTCTAAGTAATCATAAATTGCCACTAAATACCGGGCAATTTTAGTTACTTTCGAACAAGCAGGAAAAAAATAGCCCAAAAGAACCAAAAAAAAAAAAAAGCAAAACATGGTATTATTGCAAAGCTTCCAAAACTTAGAACAACCAAAAATTAGTGGTACAATCGAGATTTAAAAAACAAAGACTTCAAACCCAATATGCTACAATGGCTAATGATATTATCTATGGTTAAGCCGGATAGAAAGAGAGGCAGGCAGGCAGGCAAGCCATTGTCTACCTACAGTTCTGACACACAAATGGAAACAAAAGCCTACCAATCAAATCCTCAAACTCAGTACAAAACTGCAGACATTTAAAAATTAGCTACAGCTCAAGGGACCAAACAATCAAAGGTTACAAAGTGCCTGAATATAATAGTCAAGCCAAAGAAAGAAGAAAACAGTAAGACAAAATTTGGAGAAGGCAGCAAAAAGTAATCTTTGATATACATGATTGGTTGGGAGCCAGGCATGGTTCTCTCTGGGGAAGAAGATCTATTTGTTTTAAAAACAAATGGTTTGGAAATTGGACCGCACCAGGCCCTTTTAGCAGAGCTTTATAGAAGTTAGAGCCCATGGAAATATAAAAGTGGCAGCTCCCATGAAAAAAGACACAGAAGCAGCGAGATCTGGGATCAAATGGATCTCAGTCTCTGTATTAGAAACAAAAACAACTTGTGGATGAAGAATCTAGTCACAAGACTCTTGCCCAACCTTATCAAGGGATACATTCATTTATTGGCATGGGGATCATCAGAGTTGAAGGAATAACTTATATAATTACAATGAAACTGAAAAGTTTTACAGCTCTCGGCTAAGAACAAGAGGAACGTTTATAGCTCAGCTGCTTGAAAGCCTAATTACTATATGGGGCATCAATTTGGTCATCTGGGATGATACAAACAATAAACCGAGTCTTTACTCACTAGGTAGAGTCGGCTACATGATCAAATGACATTATAAATTTTTATTTGAAATCAAATTTTCGAAAATATCATTTAATCAAAAGTCTCTTTTAATCACCTCTTCAAGTGTCCACTTTGATCTTACTCAACATCTCCTCATAAGACTAAACACCATTTGGTCAACCTTTCTCACTAGTGCTTCTTGCGATCTTCTTTGTACATGCCTAAACTATTGTAACCCAGTTTCTGTCATTTCCTCCTCAAGAGGCGCCGTCCTAACTTTTTCCCAAATACAATCATTTCAAATTTTATCTTTTCTTATATGTCCACTCATCCATCTCAACATTCTCATCTCTGTCACCCCCATTTTTTATTCTTATTGACCTTTCAGAATTCAGCACTTACTACCATAAAACATAACTGGTCTAATGATAATTTGATAAAATTTTCCTTTAAACTTGGTAAATATTTTACAATCACAAATGACCTCTAATGTGTTTCTCAATTTTATCTATCCAACTTAGATCCCGTGAATTGATACTGAACAATAAAATGAGGAGCGGCTCCCTAGCTTTGAATCACACTAAAAGTTTTAGTTCTTTTGTTAGATTGACATTTGACAAATAACAGCACGGATATTCTTCTTTCCTTTTCTTGAGTTCATCACAGCACAGTTCTACACGATCATGGCTGACAGAGCATGCTGCATGCACTTTGTAAGGGAAAAATGGAAAAGGGAATCGGGCCTAAGAAGTTTATAAACTGGTTTGCTTCAATGTCTTTAGGAAAGTTTACAATACAATAGATCATCACTTGGTTGCTCCAACGATAAGACCAGACAATGTCAAATGAAATTGCAGTTGTGCTTTCACAGCATCAGAGAGACCTAGCAATCTAAGACATAAAATTAGTCCTCTACACATCTCATTCCATCCAAGAGGCTACTTGAATGTGTAAAACTTGACATTGCATATTTATAAGATTTCGTATTTGTGTACATTAAGAAAGAGGACCAGCGCCATCTTCAAATGACAATATTTAAGTATGATTCTATACAAAAAAACATGCATTCCAAAACTTAAATGATTACCCAACAAATAAATTAACAATCTTCATAATCACAACCCCAACCTTCAATGCAAGGACAAGATTGAGGTGGAAGAACAAATGTTGAAATCATGGAACAGCTCAGCCCCTATAAGTGACACATATCAGTTGATTACACCATCCGTTGAAGCCCCATCTATAATGCCAGCCAATTTCAAGCAACATCTAAGATTTTCCTTTCTCATCATCCTGTAGATTCAAGCAGGTTTGAACATGAAATCACTAACAAACAACACTGACACTAAATTTCAATGAATGATCAAATAAAACTCCAGACCAAAATCAGCTCAAACTTAGCCAAGTCAAAATCAGATACATTATGATAACATATTTCTTTTTCTTCGAGCAGAAAATAGGGTGTCTGACATGGTTCAATGGGCTTTCTGTCCATCGGTCTCTCTCATTCATCCATACTTTAGTAAGAAGGCACCTCTCATTTCCAACATAGTACTAGCAGACACAGGTCAATAATTATGTTCTATCAACAAATCCTTGCGTTATGCACAGGTACATACACGTTTATTTCAAATGGAAAGTCTATATGAACTCTGACTCAAATTACAAATCTTTCAAAGAAGAACTACTAGAAGCAGAAACCTGTAGGAATGCATGGAATCCAATGATGTGAATCACAAAGGCATTGATTAATATTGGTGACCAAGTGCTTAGCTAAAATGTCACTCAAAAGTAGATCAAGACATAACACATGGTGTAAAAAGAGAAAGAAAGAAAGAAAAACATAAATATGGAACTAGTATAAATCAAGTTGTGCCTACCAAACTGTCCACCATGTTGTCCAAATCATTATCAAAGCCACCATCGCCATCATCCGAAAGACCAGAGAGTTTGTTGGCAAAATTAAAGCTTGACAAATATAAACCCTAATCAAAAGTTAAATTCACCCATCAACTACCCAGAGCACATACAATTCTAAATTCCATATCAAATGTCTATATGATAGTAACTACAATTTGATATATCAGTATAGTTCTGAAGAAAAGAAGAATCAAAGCTCAGCAAATACAAACCCTCATCCAAAGTTAAATTTATTCATAGACCACCCACTGCACATTTTATTCTAAATTCCACATCATATGTCTAATGATAGTAACTATAATTGGATATGTCAGTCCAGTTCTGTAGAAGAAACCATAAAAAAAAAAAAAAAAGAAGTAAAAAGCAGGAAAGAAAATTGTATCTGATTGGATTGGTCTATTGAAAAGATAACTTTCAGAGTCCTTTAGTGCTGTCTCAAAAAATAGAAGAAAAGTTGGATACATTTGGAATTTACTTTTGTGCATACTAAATCAGGAGGTGACCACAAACCAAAAGATGTAATAGATAAAATGCATGGCACGACTCAATCTACTATTGCAATTATGTGGTCGATCTCCCTCTTAATTAGTTAGGACTCAAAAAAAAAAATTGGGTATGAATCATATGTAGAAATGCACCAAACTCAAATTTGCAACACAGAAGTGTATTTGTCAAAAATAAACAACAACAGGCTTCAATGGGTGCAATGATTTAAGGTGTACCTGGGTCATCATCAGTGTCTCCCATATCTCCTGGAAGAAATACATCCAAGTCTTGTTCAGCTGAGGGAGTTGAAGTTTTGTTTGCCTTTTTCACTTCTTGCACCTCTGGATTAGAGCTCAATCCAACTTTTGGTTGTTCCATTACTTTGTCTTTTGTTTGTTCAGATGACTTTAGTTTGGCATCCTCCATGTACTGCTTCATAGCTGTGGGATATTATAAGAAAGGAAAAGTCACGGCATGTCACCATATAGTACTACTATACCATAGATGACAGTGCAGCCAAGTGAGGGAAATTCTACAAATAACTGCATATAAAACAATAGTGCAAGTACATAACTATAATTTTTTTAGTAAAGTTTTAATTGAGTGGATCAAAACACTTCTTCAACATTGTCGTTGCAATTAATATTTAAAGCATATCCAGTCAAATTTTTGGATTCATGTGAATAGGCTGCATAAAATACTTGTTTATTCGAAAAATTCAGCCAGCATAGGTGGATAATAGCATTGCTCTGAAGGAGTTTCTTTAATCTCTTGAAGAAAGGTAATTCATGCCTCGAGGATAAGAAGTGACTCTTTTATGTTGTTTGGGAATTGAGAGCACAATATGAATATTCCTATATTCTACTAACAAAGAAGTGATATTTGTTAAGTATAAAGTGCCCACTATAAATATATCCAAGGAAAAATTATAAAATTATAAATATGGTCTTGAGTTTCATTTGACAATTGATAAAAAAGCCTGTTTGGAGTAATGTCATTGTATATTTTTCTCAAGTTACAAAGACTAAACTATTCCACATCAAACTAGCTAAATAATAAAAGGCTCCAGATCAGAAGAACAGTCTAAAGCAATAAAAACGTTTGTTGTGATTAAAACAATAGACTTAAGCCACAGGACAAATGACTTACCGTGCAACATGACTGTGCACTAGTATAAAATATATTCTCCAGAACTTCCTCTCTTTCATGACACGTGGACACAGCCCATATCTTAATTTCAAAATCTCCTGCAAAACATTATAGTAAGAATGTATCGTGTTTCAAATATAATACAAAGAAAAGAGTTTACACAGAAGTAGATAAAATGTGATCAGGTACTAAGAACTAACCCATAGGTCTAGGTGACAGATCTTAATACACGGTCCTGCCATATTAACACAACAATTTCAAGTGTCTTTGAACCCTACGTTTGCTCCACCAACAAACCTGGACATCTTAATACGAAACATCTCATGATTCAAGAGCTGATCAGAGGTAGTGTTGCAGGTCTTAATTTTGTCGAATTTTAGAAGGGCTCAAGTCCAAAGGTTGACAAATTCACAATGCCCAAACCTGACCCATGATCACGTCTAATGAATCAACCAATGCACCACAAGTGGACTCAACTCAACATGCACAGATCAAGGAATTCCCGCCCCCTTCTCTCTCTCTCCTTGTGCGTATATGCAATGTTATAGACTTACAGTGATCACTTCATGATGCAGGACAAAGGGCAAGTCAGATATACTGGCTGTTGTTCATGTTACTGTAGCTCAAGTACTGTTCACATTACTGTAGCAAACCCACTGCAGCTACATTATTTTTATGTTTTAATTATGCCCTTTAGTTTTCTTCCTCTGAAGTTACCATAGACATATTTTAAGGATCATGGTTTGTTTGTAACAAGGGTTTCTATCATATAAGAGAAGGTTCAGAGGCTGCAACAGAGACAGATCAGTTTTAAGTTCCTAGTTGATTTCCAGATGGCAAGTTCGCCTTTAACTGTGTTTCAGATCTCTGCCCATTCTTTCCTCTTTCAATTTTCTTGAGTGCTACAGATTTAACTTTTGGGCTTCCTATCCTACATCACTTCGTGATACAATTACATCCCAAACATCTGCTCCGCTTTAATAAGTATCCTCGTTAAGTAAACCATCTTCATCTACTGTGCAATTTCTTTAGAAATGGATGAATATTAGGCACTCCCCTTTATGTGGGTTAAGGATACACTAATTTTTTATCTATTCACCTGTACTACCTGTAAGTAAGCTGATTAAGCTGCATAAGAGAAGATTTTTTTTTTTTTTTTTTAAATGTAATCAGAAAGGATTTAAAATGAAAAAACTACTCTATCTCTATCGGAACATTTGCCACTTGAACCAATGCTAGGGGCTAAATAATGGAAAATCAAAGCAATGCATCCTTTGGATAGCCAGTCCTAATCCTCAGATCTACATCAAACACCCCCTGTTCTGGGGCCTGTACCCATCAGCCCACCCTCCAGTCCAGAACAGACCCCTGCCTCCCCACCATACTCGGCCTCTCTCATCTGAGAAATTTCCATAGGCAGACTAAATTACCAAGAGGACAACGTACAACAAGTGAATGCAATTGCTATCAATACATGTATATTATCCAAAAAAGCACAGAAACTACGGATAATGTTAGACATAAATATCTAAGACAGGCTTCTTCAACAAAAATGTGGATTTTCCATTAAATCTCAAAAGAATATATACGTTAATCTCCTTATTCTTAGAAGTTCTGTGATAAGAATAATGCCACCTCGACTGTAGAAAGAACAAGATTGGAATGTTTTTCTTGCCACTCGGTTAGATCCTGTCTAACATTTGATACCGTAGGAACATCAGACAAATGCGTATCATCTGCAAATGGAGACCACGATTCAAATGAATTTCTCACATGAAGAACAAGTGAAAAAAAAAAAAAAGTACGAATACCTTTATAGCACTACATATTCGCAGTATTGGAACTGAACGTGAATAATTGCACTCCTATTCGCAATAAGATATGTCTTTATTTATTAAAGAAAACTTATTGTGGTGCATTAATTTGTTGAATCGCTTTAACAGCTTCTAATTAATAACAGAATGACTTATTAGAACCCACAACAGCCAAATGACCGCTCCCATTAAAGCCAGCCCACACACTGTATAAAACAACATCCATTGAAAAATAAGTATCCACATCGAAATCAAATGCAGTGCACAAATGGAAAAATACCTTCAAGAAGGAAATCTCGAAAGGTGCTCAAAGTGATCCTTTCACGAACTCTCTCAACTCGTCTGTGATACCGAACCTCTCCAGATCCTTCTCGGAGGTACCCACAGAAGATTCCGACTCTGGGAGGACAACCCCACCGGGAGAATTAACCCCCTCAGCTAAATGTTTGATCTGGTCGACTCGCTTGATTGCTTCGATTCTAATCTGGTCGGCTCGCTTCGAAGCTTCAGCTGCAAATTCCTTGGAGAGCTTGGTGGTCTCGGCTATAATGTCCGAGAATTTGGAGGCTCCGAAGGAGAGGTCCGGGGAATGCTTGGCGGCTTCCTCGGTCAGCTCCAGGGATCGCTTAGCGGGCCCCTTCGTGAGGTCCTGAGTGCGCTTCGCGGTTGCGTCGGCAAAGGTTGGAGCTTTGATCCAGAAGTCCATGATACAGCCATTTCTTTTGCCTCTTCTTTTCCCTGTTGATGACTGACCACTAATGACAAGAAGGAAGGAAAGGTTACGACTAACGAGCTTGAGCCGGGGACGGTGATTTTGATTGCGCAATGCAAGACGGAGTACTCGGCACCACGAACTGGGGTTGACCAGTTGTACAGTTCATATATAAATGTATCGAATTTATTACATTAATCAATAAGAAATATTTCATTAAATTTAATAAAAATATATAAAAATAAAAATAAAATACACGAAACTCTGTTTACTATTTATCAGTTGAGATGAATAATTTTTTATATTTTAAAAATTATATAAATTATTTTTATATATTTTAAATTATTATTAATTATCTTTAATTTAAAATATTTAAAAATAATTTTTATAATATTTAAAATATAAAAAATTATTTATCTTAATTAATATTAAAAAATTATACATAATCTAAGTATAAAAGAATTTAATATATTTTTTCTTTAAAAAAAATACTTCAATTATTTGTCAGTGGAAAGGTCACATGGTGACCAAAATTTCTACTTGCATCTTTAATGGTAAGAAAAAATTCTCCTACTCTGTGTCACAGTAACGTGTAATATTTGAACAATAACAAATAAAAAAAAAGTACCTCTTACTATTTTTTTTTTAAATTTTATAAAATCTTATGTAAAGTATTAATTAATTAAATTTTATAATTTAATTTATAAAATTTATTAAATTTTATAATTTAATTTATAAAATTTATTAAATTTTATAATTTAATTTATAAAATTTATTAAATTTTATAATTTAATTTATAAAATTTATTAAATTTTATAATTTAATAATTTAAATTTATAGATAATTATTTAATAAAATTTAATTTATAATAACTAACTATTTTTTCCTTTTATAATTCAGATTGCTACGAACTTTTTTTTCCCTCAAAAGTTCCGTATATTACTTATGTCGAAAGAAAAGTTGTATATATAGCTTTTGGATAATTTCATTTCTTTAATTATTTTGTCATATAATTTATGCACTTATACACTTATGATTATTAATAAATATATAAATTTTAGTATATAAATATATAAATTATGTAATAAAAATAATTGTAAGAGTAACTCATTTTATGCTTCATTAGAAAGAGAATAAACTCTAAACCAAAACGGAAAAAAAGAAAGAGGATAAACTTGCAGTTGTCAACAGATCTCCAGTTGACCTGCAATGTCTCTGTCTATGCGGTCTAAATCATTAAACGACTCGTCCTTTTTGTTCTTCCACTTCCGGAGACCAAGCCATATCTAACCAAAAATTTCTACTTTCCTCTCTCATTTGAAAGAGCCCGCTACCCACCGACATGGCAACAGTCTAATTTGGGAAACACGCAAATCGGACTCTGCTCGCAGTGGAAGGTTCCTTTCTTTTCAGTTTCATCTTGATTCTATGCTCTTTTTCCTTTGCAAGTTTTTGCATTAATGACGATTTCACATTGATCGGCTAATTGGGTATGCTGAGAAAGGCTGAGAGCTCTTGTTGTCTGTTTTCACGTTTGTACAATTTCGTGTGTGTTCTGTTCTTCGTGATGGGGTTTCCCAGCTAATTCAGTTATCAAATCTAATTGCTTTTTAGGTGCTCCTGTGATTTACTTTTGGGTTTTTGTTTGTAGGGTTTTGTTGTGGCTCTGAGTTTTGGAGGGCTTGTAATAGAATGGTAGTCGTCAGTATGAATTCGAAGAGACAAAGACGGCCAAATGTTCGGTTAGGAGAAATTGGGGATATGTCTGCGGCTTTTGCTTGTGGGTTTTCTCAGAAAACTAAGGAAAAGTCCGGGATCAAGAGATGGAAACATGATGATATGGATCCTAAGCAAACTGAACTCAATTACATGAATGTATTTTCTAAAGAAACGTCTTCCAAGCTCATGGGTTCAGATCCTGGGATGTCTTTAAGGATTTCAGCTGATTTACAGAACAGAGAGAACAAGAACCCGAACTCATCAAAATCAGCTTTTCAGTATGCCAGCTCCAATGAAATGAATGTAATCAAGTCTAAATTGGATTTCACCAATGTAACTAGAAAGTGTAGGGCCATGAAACGAAGAGGCCGCAGCATGATAAATGGCAGTAGCTTCTTTGGCGGTGCTCAGAGTCCTAGAATTAGCCCTGAATTAAGATGTGAAGAAGGGAGAGTTTGTGCTGGGAAGGAGTTTGAGAAATTCACTTCTGATGCGTGCAATGACCATTCAACAGAAAATGGTTTTGAAGACTTCTCGGATCATGAAACACCAGCAACCAGCAAAGAGGCATGCGAACATGATGTGTATTGGCTGCAATCTAATTTGCAGGACCTTTGGAAAGATGATACTTGTGATGAAGACAGCAATGCAATATCTGAACCTGGGAATGAAATGAAAAGCGTTGACGATGTAAATAGTGTAAGGAGATGGTTGGAGGAGCTAGGATTTGGTAAGTATGCTGCTTTGTTTGAGATGCATGAGGTGGATGAGGAAGCATTGCCACTACTTTCGCCCGAAGATCTCAAAGAAATGGGTGTGTTTGCTGTTGGGCCAAGGCGAAAGTTGTATGCTGCAATCCAAAAGTTAAGAGATGGGAACACATAAGACCATGTTGTTAAACTTGCTCTTACCTGCCTCTTTTGTTAGGAAGGGGACGAGATGTTTATGTAACTCTTTCTCTGACCCCTAACATATATGCTACCTCGCTACCTTTGCCGTTTTCAATAATGAGATGAGAGTGACTGTTCCATAGTTTTTTTATGTTCCTTTTTGGCTGGATTTTCACACTTAATGCAACACAATCCTCATGAAGTTGAAATTTGGAACAGCCTGTGAATATATCAACATGTGAAGAGCTAAAAGTTTTGTATAATAATACTTGTTAACTTCCTGTGGCTTCATTAAAAAGCATGCCTTTTGAAGATTACTGTGTTATGTTTTTTTATACTGTATATTTTAGTTATCTGATAACTTTAGGCTGGTGTAGGAGCTGAACCGAAAGCTGCTTAAGTAATCTTCTTTGCTTCGATGGACACAGGATGTTTTATATTACAAAATGTACTAAATATGTTCTTCCAGCTCTTTTGCATGCAGGTATATGCTGTATTATGTCAGGGAATTAACCGTTACTATCAATCAATTACCATCAACATCTTAACTCCATTTTTTGAGGCTGAGAATCTATCCATCCTTCAGTGACCATTATAAAAGATTATTTCTAAATTGCAAGGCAACGACAAAATGGTAAAGTAAGTAGTATTCTCTGTCAGAAAAGTGAATATGGTGAATGTTTACCTAATTTTGCATCAATTATGCAATGTGGTATGTATTTCCCAACAAGATAACAGTGGTTATACTGGTGTGTTTTGTAATTTATTTTGCAGCCCCGTGATATTGGCCAAGAAAGATTTGTATTCCCTAATACAAGTTAAAGTTTGTTTGCTTTTAGTTTCTTCTCTTCGTTTATTTGGTAGTTTACTTCCTTATCTTCTTTCACTGAAGACTGATTGTTATCTTCCTTATTCTTTCATTGACCAACGATTAAATGCGGTAATATTCGCATAAAGTTCTGTAAATTAGGGGTCCTGCGTGGAAATTTATAGATAAGGCTTCTCTGCTATGATAAGACCTGTCCGCCTGTTTGTGGATCAAATGCTCCAAGACGGTGAATGTCACTGAATCCTGCACCTGTGCCCCATTTTCTATGCATTTTCTTGCCATTGGATCATTATTCACACTAGAAGTCTCCCTTTGCATTATACTTAACTCTGACCCTCGTAATGCTCAGTATGCTGCTACCTAAGTGAAATGTCACTCTGCTTTAAATACTATGTGTCACTATTACGACTTTGACTTGGATAACTATTTTAGTTTCAATTGGAAGAAACGTGGGGATTGAATTAGTGAACCCTTCTTCGTCAGTAACTCAGAAATGCGGAATCAACGGAAGGCACTCTTCCTGTTGGGTGTCCCTAGTGTATGCTTTAGAAACTCAGAATGTGACCAATTTCTGCTTTTGTATTCTTGTAGTTTTGGCTATGCTGAATTTGTCTGGGGAGAGGACAAATCACTTTCAAGAACTGCAAGCGTGCAGCATTCTGATAGAACACTATCACTTTCTCACTTGCAAAGCATTCTAACAGATCACATCTTTTTTAGGCACAAAAACATTCGTCAGCCTTTTTTGTAGTTTGATGATTTGATCGCTTAATGCTTGTAATATGTCATATGGATAGCTTCGATTACTTCACAAGGTAAAAAAATATTTCCGGAAGCGTGATTTTGTTCTTTTGACTATAAGCCAGGGTATATATGCTTAGCAGAAGTGACAGTTGGAATTAGTTTGTATCAATCATTGTTCTCCATTTATCTTCTCTTTTACATTCTTATTTTAGTGTATATTTGCTCGTACCGGGTAAGCCCGAAACTGACCTGGGCAATTTGGTTGCGCTGTCAAACGAGCTACAATCTAATTTGGGCCTGAAGCTCTTTTGAAGCCACCGCTAAGTAGGAGTGGGAAAGCTTTGACCAGAAATAGAAAGCTAGTACTTGAATGTCCAAAATTCTTAATTTCTGTGATTTTAAGTATTTTTAAAGAATAATAATTCGGTCACTATTGTGATAGAATTCACCATCTCTCATGTATTTTTCAAACCAGTCAATTCCATTCTCTCTCTGTAAAATCACTGTAAGGGGTTGGCATCCTAAGCAGGGTTAAGAGAAAGGGAGATGGCACCGCCACCCCCACATCCTCCCCTGCTATTTATGCCTCATAAATCTTTCAAACAAGCAAGTCATTGTGCTCAATCATTGTAAGCGTGAGAGTAACGTTTGTGGGGGCTGCCTGAATTACACGATATATTGTATTGAGCTGCATAATGAAAAGAAAGGAAACTAATTCGAATTTAATGAGAAAGCAATAGGAGGGAGGCAGTGAATGTATGTGAGGCATTTAAACTGTGTCTGCTAGCACCTTCTTTCCCCTTGTCCCCCAATACTACCGCTTTTATCCCTCACTGATCTTAGAGCTTTCTTTGTACGCATGTCAACTGGCGACGACGACGACGACAACCAAACTTGACATCATTAAGGGTTGTGCTGTACATCATTCAGTACACACACACACGACACGCTCCTTACGCTCAAACGATGGTAACCAGACTGAGTTTGTCAGAAATATATGGATCTTAGCTGACATGTTTGTTTGCAGACAACGTGAACATGCATTATTGGATTCTAAGCTGATGTGTGTCGTGTCTTCAAGTACAACACGCGCCCCTCGCAAAACTCATGTAACCACTGGTGATGATCATACTCTTTAACCTTTTCTTTCCTGATCTTCAGAGCTTCTCCCTCTCTTTATACAGTCGCAACCTTCAACTTGTAAGCTAATAACAGTAATGATATATGCACGCATTAGGTACTTCCACTATTGGCACGCTATGACATGTTATTACTGTTTAAAAAAATTAATTAAAAAGTTTACCCCAAAACCCAACTTCACACGTTAGAAAAAACACTTTCCGTCGAATCTCCAAATTTCCGTCCATCTTCTTCTTCTTTCCTCAAAGTAATTACACATCATAATGTACTGGGAACGTAAGCACATAATGCGTGCTTATATCATTACTCATAATTCATGAAGTATGGATGCATGCTGTTTCATAAGAGTAGTTGGTTGTTTACGGGTGTGCAGTTGGAGTAGTGATGTTTATGGCATGATTTGTGTACCTCAACTGAACAAACACAACTAATCAATCGTTGGGTTGAGCAAAGCTATCAACCTTAAGATGAGACATGTGGTAGGTCCCTTTTCCATTAAATTTGGGTTTCAAAGCCATGTCTCCCAGCTTTTCCATCTACCATTATATGACTCATCAGGTTGTAATCACCTTCCTCTGTATGTGCTCACATTCATGCCTGCATTCCGGACCAATGCGGCCCCTCCATCATTTATCCCATCCCCTCCCTTTACAACAATGACTCTTTCGGATGACGACCATTTTTATTAATATTTTTCACTATCTTTTCTTTCACACCCTTCATTTCAGTACGTAAATTTTGCTTCTTTTGGGCAATATAGGTTGCCTCTTATATGGACGGTGATCCTTTCTGTGCTCAACAAATTCAACTTCTCCATGAACTATTGTTGTTGGTGTCATAAAATTTTTAATCCTAAACATTAAATCTTAAATTAAATTATACCCGCACGTCAATATTATTGAAAAACATAACTAACCATTGATAATGGATTAAAGACAGATCAAAGCATAACGCCTTAAGTGAGTCCATAAACTTAAGTAGAAAATATTGTGCCTTGACTAAAAGCTATAGTAGTAGCATCTAAGCCGACATGTATTTGAATTTAACTGAATATACATGAAATATGACTAAGTTTGAATTGCTCACTTGGTTTTTAGCTGCATAACTCATGTTTTCCTGCATTAAGTGATGTGTAATATGAATTTCTCCAATCATATTGCTCTTAGTGAATTGTGGTGCATGAAAATAAAAAAAAAAAAAAACTCTAAGGTAAGCCTTAATTAAAATGAAGGATGTTATATCAGCCACCTAAGACATAGCTATAGAACAGTACATATATATTACTGTGATTGAAACGACAAAGTTTTGGTTGATGTGGAGAGAATTCAAAGTTTTGGTGGGACCATATGTAGAAGCATGAAATTACTCAAAGCCTAGCTATAGAGTCGTTAGGCATCAAGAATTTTGACTGAAGAAGATCAAAACTGACTTTAAGAAGGGAAACATGATTACAGATTTAACCATGTAGAATTTGTGTGTGGGAAGAGTCAATGGTGGAAGGTGCGTGAGAGTGACTTGAAAATGAGAACAAAGAAAAGGGGTTGTTGGGTTGTATTTGTACGTAGATAAATGTATATAGAATAAGAAGAAAAATCATGTGGAAGTGACCACGAGATCCTTAAAACAGCATTCTGTGTTGCATTGCCATCACGGCTTTTTTATACAATGGGAAAAGAACAAGCAAGATGTCACTTGGATTTGTAGTTGTTTGTTGATAGATGGGGACCAACTGGGTGACAACAACAGCTGCCCCAACAGAACATTAGGATAAATATAATATTCTATTCAATCCTTATATCTAAACTATTCCTCTTCTCTTCTATCTCTCTCTCTTGTCTGATTGATGCACTAGGCGCCAAAAAAATTTTGAATAAGAATTGAGATTTTATTTTTATTTTTAACCACTATTTATTTATTCATTTTAGTTTATATTCAATTTTTTTAATTTTATATTTATTTCTCTTGCTACATTCTTTATCTTTGAATCCCCGAAATAAAAAATCTCAATCCAAATCTCTTTTGAACAAAATAGATGAACCCCCTAGTCTAATATGATTAAATTTTGTTTCCTTTGCATGAATTATTTATAGATTATCTATTAAGAAAAATTATGGATAAAATTATTTAAATATAAATTTTATAAATAAAATAATTCAAAATTTATAATTTCTGTTTTTAAATCTGAAACTAGTTAAGTTTGGAGAGAAATAAATACATAAACAAAAAGGAAAGTTTTCTAAGCCAACTGAAATGACAACCCACCATGGGTGGTCAAATTCAGCAGCTTGTATGAGCTGTCAATTTTATAATAAAAAACGATATAGGGTATTATGTACAAATAGTGGCAACAAGAATTTTGGGTATAAATGATTGAAAAAAGTGGTTTAGGGCGACTAAAACAAGAAAAAATCTAAAATGGTGGGGGTTATGGGAAATTGTTAATAAGAACAAGGTAAGCTGGGCCAGTCCAAGTGAATTCCAAAAGCGCCCAGTCTAACCTGTCAAGATATGGTAAAACTTGGGGGACCACAGCCCACCTATCCAATTCCTCGCCTCAACCCGCGGGCATAAACATTCTCCATTCTTTTTTAAATTATAATCACGTCCCTCCCCTCCTTCTATTTATATATTTAGTCAACAAGTTGCTTTTAGAATATTTCACTTGGGCACCATGAATCCATGTGCTATGGAAAGGCTGATTGGCACGAGCGCTCCCTTCCAAGAAACTCCTTTTGGCATCATCATCCAATGTAATTCCTTGAATCTAATCTAAAAACAAAACTTATCCTACTCACCCATTTATAGATAAACACAAATTTTTTATATTTTTAAATAAATTAAAATCTTTTAATTTATGACTTAAAATTTATATACCTTATGCTAACACATACAAGATAATTGATATTTGACTCTTTTTTTTATAAGAGGTACGACTTCACATTTTGATCTACATTGCTAATGCGAACAATGTTGTATAAGGTCAAAGAAATATGAAATTCTAATTTTGTACAATAATCTCAAAAAAAAAATATGTCATTAGCTAACTTAATTTGAAAAAGAAAAGAGATTTTTCAAATATGTAAATTCGCACTATATCCATTGAGAACCTTAGGGTTGATTATTGACTTAGATGCGAGGGAGGCGTTGTCCAAGGAAAGGAGGTTTGTCAATGTCGATCCATAAAATTCATAAATGGATTCATTCATTAAATAGAAAGGCAATGAGTTCTAGTTTGAGACCTTTGGTATCCCATTATTTGAAACTTAACCAACCTTTGAATGGTACTTTCTTCTTTTATATATATAAACTTAGAAAAAAAAGAAGAAGAAGAAAGGTATCAGTTTTTATTTTCACACAATAAATATTTTATATAATTTAAATAAATAAATTTATTAAATTATATAAATTAAATTATGATATTTAATTGATCTAATAAGTTTTATATTTAAATATAATGTTTTATTCTTACATACAAACGTGGGATACCTTTCTTAGCACCTAGTAGAGAAGCTTAGGAGGATGAGTAAGTCGTACCAAAAGAAAAGAGAGAATGGGTAAGTGGGTAGACCAGACTAAGGATAGGTGGGAGAGGGCTCTGGCTCTGGGGTCCAACCAGAAACATGGTAGGTGGGGCCTGTGCTGAGGGGATGTCTTCACTCCAACCGACTGGGCCATACGGTCCAAGCCCACAGTTGGTGGCTTAGGATAGTGACACATTTAAAGGGTATAATTAGGATTGAAATTTCCTGATTTTTAAAAGTAAAGATTAAAAGTAACACAAATGAAAATTAAAGGCAAAATTAAAATAAACATAAAATTAGTAACAAAAGTGTGAAACGCATGATTTAAATTTTAGTGTAAAATAAAAAAAGATACTAAAATAAAAAATATAAAAATCAAAATAAAAATCCAAACATCCAACAAGACCCATCAAGCACCTTATCTTTTGCAATCTTGCGGATTGTGAAAGGTGCTCCATTGTTGAAAAACAACTGCGTGGCAGAATTGCACATTGGGAACAAACAAAGGGGTTTCAGCTTCTATTTGCATTGCTTATGGATCGATAGATGAAGTGCGAATAAGAAGCCTCCCTTTGGAAAATTCTTGTTAGGAGAGAGAAAGAGGGAAGAGATGTGGACAAGTACCGAAAGACCTAACGAGAGGCTCCCCCCACCACCGTCCCATGTGCATGTGAACATGTTCCCATCAACTTGCCTCTTCGCTCAAGCAGTCACTATCAACGACAACGTTTTCACTCAGATTTTGAGTGCCTCCGTTGTTTTTTTTTTGGTGCTAGTGCCTCAGTTTTGACAACTCTCTCCTATTCCTATCCATAGATATACATTCTAGCCCGGACTGCTCAACGCCGCTGTCCACTCATGGCTGACCACTCGTGCCCACTCTCCATGGTTGAACTTCAACATTATACCTAATTAAGGTCGGCAAGTTTAATAATATAATGGTATTTAATTATTATTTTAAATTTTAAAATTTTAAATTTTAAAATTTACGTATATTTAAATAACTTACCCCTTAAAAAATATTAAAACTTTATTTTAGATGATGTATTCATATTAGATATATAGTTGCATTCATATTGTATATAAAACTTATACGAGAGTTAAGTACCTTTGTGTCCAAATTAAAGTGTGAAAATAACAATACTCAAGAGAATTATATAAAAATTTCATCACAAAATTAATGCATCAACATATCCTTATAACTTAGCTTACCACTGCTCTGTTAAGAAGAAAAAAAAAACCATACTCTGACTGTGTTTCTCACATTATTTACTGTGTCACAGTGGTCAAATATCCATAGAAACATTTTCATAAATTTGAGGCCTAGTTCTTGGTACTTTTCTGTTCGCAAAACCGACCCTTTAATTTCATGCACTGCATCAACTTTTGTTCAGTTCCCATGAATCTCGGTAATATTACAGCAGTTAATGGAACACTATTATTCTTATATATTTTTTTATAATTTTATGAATAACTCTCATTTTTTTTATTTTTATTTATTTATTTATTAATTTTTTTAACATCCACCATTTGAGCCACATCAGCGTGGATGCAAAGTGTGTATGACTAACATTTTTGTAGTCAACGGTCGAGTGGGCATAACAAAAGAGCTTCATTATTCGTACTCTCTATTTAGAGTCTACACATACAATAAAAGAAGGAAAAAAAAATGGTTCATTTATTTTTTTCTTTCACAATGTACATAAAATGTTAAAAAATATTGTACACAAACAATATTTTCCACGACAAAATAACCAAGCATTGCTGTTTAGTAACAAAAACCCAGTTAGAGCTCGAAAAAGAGGAGGTTGGGCAATTATGTTTATAAAGCTAAGGGCCAAAAATCGTACAATTTAGGTGGGAGATCCATTAATCCATATTTGTCGAAATTAGTTGGATTAGGATAGTGTTTAATTGAGCAGTTGAAGTTGTGAGGCCTGCTAGCTATCTGCCAAAACCCCATCATCACTGTGCCCCATAATCATATCGCAAGCACAGCACTCTTGAATTGGCCAAACGCAGCTACTCCTACTCGATGATGCTTGGCTTTGATGTTAAGCTCATTTGTCCACTAATCCAATCTTCGTTTGGAGAATTCCACTTCGACGTGTCCACTTCTGCTGGGCGCACGCGGTGGTCCTTTCATGCTTCCTTTCAAACCGTAATCTGCAAACACAGAGCAAGAACCGCTGTCTTCTCAAACAGTTGCAACATTTATCAGCAACTTACTTTGTCATGTCATCAACACACTTTGCTCAATTATATTCATTTGCTCAAATTAGAATGGCCAAACAAACTTCTATTAAAATAATATCGCTAAATATTTACACAATAAATTATATTTATTAATTCAATTTTTTAAAACAAATATTTAATAAAATTTAATTTATAAAAAAGAATACGACTTAATTAGATTATCTTCTCATTTGAGCTCTTTATGTATATATATATATATATATATATATATATATATATAAGACACACAATGATTAAAGACAGAAAGGTTAGCTTGTACAGAGTATCAAAATAAATTGGATGAACCTTGCAGGTGATGTTATAATTGAGTTTTAATCCACTTAAATGCGTGATTATATTGCAGACGTGATGGTGCATCTGAAATATCTGCTATTACATCTTTGGTTGTTCATTACACACATGGACGTTCGTAAGAAACAGCATATATGTATGTAAGCCATCTAATAGGTGATCAAATTTTACACTCAAACCATATGTTTTCCTTTTTATGTATGTATGAATCAGACACCTTACCCTCCCTCTTTGAAACGTTGAACGCCGTCGACATATATCAACTTGTAGGCCGACTTTTGGTAAAAATGTCATAACCTCATTGTCATTGTGTTTTGCAATTTGCACCTAATATTTAAAACAAACAACGGAACCAGAATCCATGCACACCTCACGAACTCTCTCGCTTAGATAGCGACTCTCCCTAGTAAATATATATCACATGCCATTTCCTCACACTCATCCTATACACCACTTTTCACCTTTTTTCTCTTCTCTTTAAAATTTTGATTTGCATGTGGGATAACCAAATCAGCCTTTTCATTTTAAAAATATTGCACATGAGCGAGCTTTTCTAATTCCCACCAAGAGCCAGCCCAGGCAAACACACAACAAAATATCTTAGCCATTAATTGATTCTGATATTTTGAATCTGAATTGTACTTTGATACAACCTCTACTCAGGCACTGCAAGTACTGCTTTTATTACTTTTCAGTGGCAGTTTGATTTTTTTTAAAGTATTAAAATCATTGTAGTTATACTTATTTTTTGCACACTTTTTAAGATTTGTTATGTTAAGGTTTATTTCATTTTACCACATTAGTTGAAGTTAGAACTTTATCAAATTGATTCCAAATCATTAAATTTAATATAGTATTTAAGATTAAAATTTAATTACTTATTATAAGTTTGATACTAATAAATTCATATAAAATAATTTATTATGCGAGAATATATAGAGTGTCCTTTTTCCTTAGTCAGCCGGTATCAAACTGATCTCCTGTATATGATAGAGGGCATGTTTGATTCTCTTTTTCTCAAAAAAATTCACTTAATAAAAGTTAAGTTGACCAAAATATTTGTAGTAAAAAAAAGTTAATTGTTATTATAATTTTGTTATTTTTATAAATTAAATAATAAAATTTAATAAATCTTATAATTAACTTTAATTTTATAAAAATTAATTTTACTTATTAAGGAAGAGGAAATTCTCTGTTGTTGGCAATATTATGAATTGTTTTAAACCTAAGAAATTTTGAATTTTTACCATGGTCGGCTGGTTTTCGAAAACGTTTTCAATAAAAATAAGTTTATTACTACTTACCAAGAAAAAAAAAGTTTATTACATTCACAGAATGACGATGATTATTGGTACATCAATGAAGCAGGACTACGCAGTAGCTGATAATTACAAAACATGCACTCCCAGGATCACAACTCCACCAGTTACGGAGGTCAAATACATCGTACAGGAGCCGGCGCTGTTCACATTTCGCAAAATCTATTTCGACATCCCACCAATTACATCAGGCCACGTGGCGCCGCCTGCACCATTTGTTACTAACACCCAAGATAGCACAGAACGGAGCAGATAAAAAGTTGAGGGTGGCCGACAATGCGACAACCTGATTTTGTGGACGATACCTCTCCACCCTTCTTCTCCGTCCACGTGGCCTTCATCCAAGGCCATCTCCCCATCTCCACTACCGGTAGTACTGTCCGACCCATTCCTCGACAAATCCTTCGCTTCGCTTCCTTAAAATTCCACATCACACCCATGCCGCAGAAACAGTTCCCATCTCCCAGTAGGGTTATTTTTGTATTTTGGTCAGTACCTAAATTCTTAAAGGGTCCACATGTAGTTTTGTCAATGTAATAGGGCTGTTTCGGTCAATTCGCGTGGAAAATTAGAAATAGAAGATACAGTACGTACAGGGATATTTGTCAGACTTTGGAAACTCTTTCTCTACTTCTTCACACTCTCCCACACTCAACAGACACATGTAACACTGACACAGCCAAACATAAGAGAAAGTGAGAACTCATTCTCAGTCAGCAAACGAGAAAACATCATCCCGGAAATTCAGCCGTAAAATTTAGACGCCAAGTTTCAATTTTCAAGGTAAAGTCTTTTTTACGTAATTGATTTTCCTAGCTCCAGTATCGAATTCGAACAACATCAAAATTCGGACAAGGATTTTACGGCAGAGTGGGAGCAAGAAGCGGCAGTAACCTTCCGAGAAATGCAGGAAATACATTCGATCGGAGGAGGAGGTAGATTTTTCGCCGGCGGTGGTGGAGACAGGAGGCTGAGACCGCACCACCACCAGAATCACCAGGCCCTCAAGTGCCCCAGGTGTGACTCCCTCAACACCAAGTTCTGCTACTACAACAATTACAACCTCTCTCAGCCACGCCATTTCTGCAAGAACTGCCGTAGATACTGGACCAAAGGCGGCGTCCTCCGCAACGTCCCCGTTGGTGGCGGTTGCCGCAAATCTAAGCGCTCGAAGCCCAAAAACTCTCCCTTATTAGAAACTGCTGCGACGCCGACACCAACAGCGCCATCGCATCCCCCGGAGCAAGAGCTTAAGTCGAATTCTCATTCCAGCAGCGAGAGTTCCAGCCTCACCGCTGCCAACCCCAGCGTAGCGGCTGCCACGGAAGCACTATCGGCGCCGTCTTCAAACGGTGGTGCGTCGAATAACTTGTTGGAAAATATACACGAGTCCAAGTTCTTCATAAATCAGAGCTCCAACGCTAGTTTCGAGACGGGGGTGCTGGAACAAGGAGGAGACTGTGGTATTTTCTCGGAGATAGGGAGCTTCACGAGCTTGATCACTTCCACGAACGAGACATTGGCGTTTGGGTATGGGAATATCTCCGATGCGTCGCCGTTTCGGTTCAGTGCTCAGCAGGGAGATGATCAGTTAGGGGGTGGTCAGCATGATCAGTGGCAACAGCAGAAGGAGATGAGCATGAATGATCATCAGGAATTTAAGCTGGCGGAAATCACAGGTGGATCGTTGCTTGATCAGACGGCCTCGGTTGATTTGTCGGTGTTGGAAAGTAAAACCGGGAACGGAGGGTTCGGATCGTTGGATTGGCAGGGGAGCGTGGGAGATCAAGGTCTGTTTGATCTTTCTAATACCGTAGATCAGACTTACTGGAGCCACTCTCACTGGGCTGACCAAGACAATCCTAGTCTCTTTCATCTCCCCTGAACTATGGCTCAAAGCCTGAATTCTCTCACCTTGGTTTTTTACGAAAAAAAAAAAAAAGAAATGCAACGAAAATCTAAAATTTAAAATCAAAAGAAAAAGATTAATTAGAGGGAGAAGCTGAAAGGATTTCATATAATCAGGAGGTGTACATTTTTTTTTTGTTTTGTTTATTCTGCGGATCTGTTCGGTTTGATCCTAGCGATGTGCAAGTGCAACTAACTTTGATGTTAGTTTACCTCTGATTTTTATTTGATATTTGTGATTTTTTTTTTGGGGCTTCAAGTTTTACTATATATTGTATGTGGAATTTGAGTTATCAGAAATATTATAGAGAACATATAGCTGTGTTTTGAATTAATTTAATTAAATAATAATTAATGATATGGACCAGATGGCATTTGTTGAGGTGAGGTGATTGGTGGGTTTTGTAACGTTAATAGTCAGTTTGAGAGAGTAATGGATTGGATAAGCGGCTTTAAAAAGGAGGAGGCAATAGCACATAGTTTATAATGTGCCACGTCATGATGAGAGCTGATAATGACGCTAATTATGATGATCTTATGGTGGCGTGTGTTATCTCTTATACATGGGTTAATTAACTAATAGATATATTTTCAAGTCGGAGGGAGGGAATGGTTTGGACGAGGAAACAGTACGGAGGAACCAGCAGACGGTGGGACCTACATGGTGGTGATGGGGAGGGGAACTGGTAACTGCAAGAAGAAGATGTGTCAAAATACTTAGACGGCCACGCCACGTCAAAGGACAAGCGTGGAATGAAAGCGGTCGGTTTGCGGAGGCTGCCCTGGGGGGTGGGGTGAGGAATTCTTCCATACATCTGGAGCATAGCAAAACTTTTCCTCCGGATCATAGAGATGAAGCCACCTGCACGAAGATGATGTCATTTTTATGTTCGTCCGAATCCCATGGATCGGTCGGCTCACTGTGCCAGAAGAGCAAAATCACTATGGAGATGGAGGGCTGAGACAGAGCAGATACGAGAGAGTATTTCAGTGGAAGGCGATGATGACGTGGAGGCTTGGAGTGGGTTGGGTGAGGATGGTGGTTACTGGCGAAGCAGGTAGGATGGGACCAGTGGGGATTGACCATGCGTAGAACTGGTCTCCTGCTTTGCCTCCAGAAGAGCTATACGGTGTCTTAAGAGATCAACATTGATAAATGAACCCAAAAAAAAAGGAAATTCAATGATGATGAACACATTACAAATTTTGCTAAAGATATTTATTAATGTCTTGAAGAATGAGTGAAATGGTCCAAGAGCAAGGGTGGGCAAATGGCTATTGGCTCGTAAACGTGACTTAGGTGAGATGTGAGCTGGCCGTGTGGAGGGGCCTGCAGGTGTAGCCCACATTATTGCCAAAAGAGGCCAGAGAAGGCAGCACGGAGTAGGACTTGAGACTCGGCAGCACTGGACCATGGGCGTGGCCTTAATGTGCCAGAGCGGCATGGATCGCGACTGCATATTAAGGGCCTTTGCTCAGAGCTAGGCACATGGTTTCTGTGGTCCTTCCTCTTGAGTTGCCTACTTACCTGTGGTTTTGCGTCGGCCAGGGTGTCCTTCTTCAACTCTTGACGTCTCAACTTGCTCTACCATTCATACTGTGGCTTCCCATTCAAGCCCTTTTTCAACTTCAATGCACTTGACGGTGTAACTGAGCCATCATCCATGAAAAACGTTGATGCCACTGTGCGCAAACAAACCAAGAGTCTCATGACCAAGAGTTGGCTGAACTTCAATCTGATTATGATATTCGTTGGAAGGCTTCAAATTCTGCAAGCGATTTGCTCGGATCTTTGCCTATTTTATGAAGTTAGGTGCCACTGCTAGTATTTCCTTAAATCCATTTGCCTAGTTCTAATGGGGTTGGTCATCATTTCATTCGGACCAGGTTTTATTCAATGATAGCTCAACTACAACTCCAAATTGGGCAGCAACAGCATCAAAGTCAATTCTCATTAATGGCTCTGTTTGACCCCGCGGGTCCTGCATATTCATTTCCTCTTCCATGAGTCCTTGATCCGCCGCACTGCTATCCACAGGCTCTAGACTATGCTGCAATTTTAGCAGGCACCCAGCAATTCAAATTCAATTTGGTCTTCCATGGGTTCTCTGCTTTGACTAGATTTAAGAGTATCGTTATTAGTATATAATAATTTTGTATAATTATAGTATAATATTTTTTAGTTAAATAATAATTATATTTTTTAAAAAATTACCGAGTGAATATTACGTTCCTCACGCACAACTATCATTATTCTAAATTTAATGACATGACATATACTTGGTCATTTTTTATCTTTTCTCATTTCTACTTAAGTAGAGGAACACACAGGCCATTGCTAATTCTTCATTAAGTAGAGGCAAAATATGCTTCACAAAATAATTAATATTAAATGGTTATTAACTTTAAAAATAAATTGTCAAATATGTTAAATTTTATAATTTAATTTAAGAATTGAATATATTTAATAATTTAAATTTTTTATATAAATATGTAATAAAATTTAGTCAATAAGAATAATACAACTCAAAGCTAAATGCTAAAATTTATATAAACCCGATGGCAGAGTTACTTTAACCTCAATTTATTATAGGTAACCAAAACATGAAAAAGTTAAGCTCAAACTATGTATAATTTCATTTAAATTATTTTGTAAATTCTTATATTTTGATTGAATTTTTTAAATAAATTTTTATAATTTAAAAATATTTAAATAGATCTTTATAGTTATTTTGGTTTAAATTTTAGATTTCTGTCAACACCCCCTATTATGATACCATGTTAAAATACTTAAAGTGATTAATTATTAGTAGATCGTTATAGTTATTATAGGAATTATAGTATTATTATATCAAATTATAGATATTTAATTAAATACTGTTAAAAATTATCTATTTAAATTTTAAGTAGGTCTTTATAATAATCATGTAAGACATTTTTATATAGTATTATAACAAAAAATAACCTCAAAAATTTAAATTATAAATAAAAATAATTATAAAAAATTATTTATATAATTTAAATTATAAAACTTATTCAAAAACTCAATTAAACTATACAAACTAAATAGTTAAACCTATAAGTTATGCCAAAGAGTTGATATGGGCCCACGTATCTTATATAAGTATAAACACATGAAACATACCACCTTAAAATTTCTTGCGAGTTACCCTGCACACAAAATCTCGAGAGCACAGCATTTGAAAAATAATATTCTTCTCAGAATAACCACAGTTCAAATGCGAAATTTTAGCACTGATCATCATTTGCAACAGGGAGAAAAGATCTTCCGCCATTGATGCTTTCTTGATTGTCTTCTATCTACTTCCGCCATCCTCACGGGGCTTCCACTCCATTCAGTAGGTAATCTGTAGGTGCACAAGCCAAACTATATAAGGACACTTTTGCATTAATGTCAAAGGGAGATAGAGAACTTATACACAAATGAGGAGATTACATGGGAAATGCAAAAGAGTGTGTACTGCTTGAGCTGTCATTTGATTGATGAGAGTCCCTGCGAGATTTGGTTGCAGGAACTGTTGGACCTGAAACAGGACCTATGGCACAGGAAGAACACTCTCCATGGTGATAATCTTGCTGATCAAAACTTATGCCTGAATCTGTCAGGCTTTGTGAGCTCGCCGTCTCGGGTCTACATATGCTCGTGGTTTCAGGAAATTGCTGACCTTCTGCACAATGTGGAAACTCCCTTCTGCTCCCAATGGTGGTACTGAATGAGCCAATCTGCCAACTGTTAACTGATCTTGAAAAATCTGATCCCCTTTTGGAAAACTATAAATCACAGAAAGGAAAACGGATATAACAAATCAAAAGGTGACGTTTTCAAAATCTTGTTCACACAGACATTACCAGAATGAATGCAGACAAAGGATCGATTCTAATTTTTTGAGTTAGCTGAGGAAATCCAACGATGAATGTATGCTTGGATACAGTTATTTAAGAACAGGGAGATGCACAAATGTGAATATATGACGATACTGGATACCAGCAATTGGTTCATCAGTATAATCCAAAAGGGTAAATCTTAAAGCAACTGCATTTTAAAATGGCATTCACTTCAGTTAACATTTATTTCACTAGCTGGAAATTATGACACTCTAACATACAAAAATAACTAGGTTAACAAAAACAACTAATTCCATAAATTATAGTTGAGGTTACAATTCAACTATTTAACAGTGTGAGTTTGTAGCATGTATACGTCATGCTTAGAGTAATTATACTTCCACTAAGATCTTTTTTTACACAAAAAAATCAAATTAATTAATAAATATAAAATTTTTTAAATATTACATTTTAGCATATAAAATTTAATAAATATAATAATTTAAATTTTTCATATTAAGATATCTATAAAATTTAATTTGTAAAAATATAAAGACTATCATACTTAATAAGGGAAAAAAATGCTATTATATCCATTGCAGCATGGATGTGGTATAATGACATATAGTGGTACATGAACTGTCCAATCCTTATCATTGTTAAGGTTCTGATGCCCCTTTCCTCAGGCAATGGAAAAGTAAACCCAGTATGCATTAACTTCTACAATAGTATAAAATCCCTACTAAATCAATTCACCTATGAAACTTCAAACTGTCTTTGTCTGTGCTTCGTGTAGAATGAAACATAGGAGGGGGCCCCATTAAGCCACTACATGTCTCTCAACACTCAACTAGCTTAATTGATTCATCTCTTGATTCTCTTCTCTTTTTCCTAAAATAAAATCACAATGTTCTTTTGTCTTTGTTAAGCATGTTCTCATGGCCCAAACGGTTGCACATAAAACTAACCCATTTATCTTCCAAATGCCACCCTTTATTGCTTAGAAAATAAAATTGGTCTAGGTGTAATTAATGTACTTTTTTTTTTTTTTTAGTTAACAAAGGGTCATACTTTTTAGGGCTATATTAGGGGAAAGGGAGTAAAGTGGAATCGAACCAGCCACTTGATTCGAAAGTGAGCGACAGTAGTGTTAATGAGCCAAAGGCTCACCGGCGTAATTAATGTACTTTAATTTACTCTGTGCAGGAAACATTATAAAAGCAAAATTATTAAAAGTTACAGTTACCACCCACATTGATCATATGAAAGAAAGTGCATGTAGAAGCCTCAAAGTATAAGTGCCCCACGAAATGCAAGAGATTTATATTGTTCAATTAGAATGTCATAAATTAGACTAAATGGTGGCACTTGTAAGTGGTAGTCCCAGTGCTCTATTGAGGCCTTAAGGTCTTAAGGCCTACACTTAGTGCTCTCTGTCCTTCAGGGACAGGAGCGAGGGCAGGAATCAATCCTCCTATTGCTCCTTGACCCCCTCTAGATTCAATTTCAACAAAATTTGCACCAACAGGTATTAAGTTCACATTCAATCTTTTTAAAATCAAATGGTCAGGCATACAAGATAGAAAGTTCAACAGTAACCGAAGATAAGTGGTTCACGTAGCCAGGTAATTAAATTGATCTGTTGCTTTAAGGGTAGATGAAAATCTATTTTATGTTGCTTGGAATCAAAGTCTTCTGATACAGGTGGCATTAGCTCTAGAAAGTTATCATTGTCTCGGTCCAAAGAAATCAAAAGTGAAAAGTCTCACCTCTCTAGGTTTCTGTCTGGTCTTTTTGGTGGGGTGGTCCCTGGAAATATTGTCACCTGAAACAAGCTCCGCTTCACCTTCCACGGTCAAATTTTGCAGACTATAGTTTTTCATTCCTTCCTTACTGCAAGGATGCTGAGATGCAGATTTTGACTCATTAGAGTTGGAGGACAATGTCCCCAGAGTTTCTTCATTTAATTCACTGCCGCTTTCCATGTCAGGGTCATAGGGGCAGGAAATTCTATTATGATCCAAACCACAATCTTCTCCCGAACTCTTGCTTTTTGTTGACTCTTCCCTGTCAACGCAAATGTCCTTGACAAACTGCTGATTGTCCTCTAGCAGGAAAACAACGAGCTCAGGCACATCACAGTCCGTGACATTATTTCCAGCACTAAAGCTCTTCCCTTGGCTAAACCCCTCTGATGCTCTGTATGTTCTATGTTTCGGAATCTCCCGAAACACAAAACTATTGGCATCTAAATTGTCCTTGAATTGAGTTCTTAGATCTTGATACCCAATTGGATGCGAATGTTTCATGAAGCCTGCTGTTAAATCTCTCTTCTTCTCTAGATTTCGCTTGTCACTGAATTCCAAACACTGATGATCAGGCTCACAGAATTGAATTGGAACATATGGAATTAATATATGGCAAGAGCTTAGGCATGCAATGTCTACGCTAAGCCACAATAAAATACATGTTTGTTAGCTATTGATGCCAGTTAGATGTGAAGTATTTAGACCTATCTAATCAGAGAAAAAAGGAAAAAATTTAGTAATACTTCACCATCAGTGGCGATTGACGTAGGGGAAAGATTGCTACTTTTCAAAATGTCAAAAGCCATAGGGCCGAAGGGTTGGCAATCGCTTTCAAATCATGGGTTACTCTCTTTGGTTTCCAATCTTATCATTTTGGCCGGCAACTTACACAAAAAAACCCAAGAAGTAAAACACCGTTGCAGAGAAAGGTTATTGGTGCGGCCAAAACAATCATCTCTGGGTCAAAATAATGATAACAATCGTATTGCTTTTGAACGAGCAAGCAGAGTTCGGATCAGGCACAATTCAGAACCATCTCTAGGCCAAAACAATCATCAAAATCTGCTTTCTTTAATTAGTTTTCTGTGACTTTCAGTTAATTCCCCATGACTGACTCGGAGAAATTCATTCCAACAGATTCCCATTTATAGAATCACGATTGAGGTTTTATATTCCTAATAAATATTCAAACGAATCTTACAAACAAGCCTGAGAGTGAGTACAGGTTGACACCAAAATGACAAAGCAAGAGCAGTTAAAAAATGAATAAAACAGAGTGATGTCCGGTTGTAATTACCTAGATGTCAGGCCCGGGGCAACTCCACCTTTGTCGTTCATGGATCAATTGCGGTTCCAATCACTCGCCAAACAGAAGACACGAGCAGAGTTTAGACCGACCTAGCTCCCTTGAGCAACGATCCAAATACAGAGAGAGGGAAGCAAATGCACGCGCAGACAGCAAACAGTTAGTGGAAAAAGTTTTACAAACAATAAATGGACGGCTCAATCTATTTAATATCCTTATATATAAACCAAACAGCCAGGTGCCAATACAATCGCCTAGTCTCTATAGCGTTTGGCACAAGCTGATGTTCTCCATGTTGTTTGTGTAGGAAGAAGCGTCATCCTCTAGTCCTCTGAAAGGCCATCTTTCTGTTTGGAGCCCAGGAGATTTGTAACAGAAACAGCAGAACAGAGACTGGGCTGCTTAATTTCTTTCAGTGATGCATTTAAAATTTGTGTCATTTTGGGATTAAAGCAAAACTACCTTCCAATGGAAGATTGATCCCATAATTGAAGGTTTCTTTAGTTGGGGTTCATCCCTTCTGTCCCATGTTATCATTCATGCTAAGGGTGCATCGGTTGGGTTTAGAAAAAAAGTTAGAGAGAGATAAATGATATGGTCAGGGTAACCTATAATATATGTTTTTTATATTATTTTATAAAGTATATAATATTTATTTTTAAATTTAAATAAAATATAAAGTATATAATAAAATATATAATAAATTTAAACATATAAATATAGCTAAACAATTAAATTAGATTTAAAAATTTTGGTTGAATCTGACTGAACATTTGTGCTAATGAGATTTGGATAGGTTAGCAAATTATGCAAACTCTCTTGTCATCAACATTTTTGTTAAGGAAAACATAAAAATAAATAAATATGAAAAATAAAAATAAATAAATGTGGATAAATTAAGTTTGGTTACATTAAGAAATTATATATATAAATTTTTGGTCGATCTGAATTTTAAATTAAATTTAGTTTAATTTTTTTAAAAAATATAAAACTCAATACTGGCTAAATATATATAAAACCCAATCATAAATCAAATTAGTTTTATCGGATCTTCGACCCTTTTCTCATCATCATTTTTTGCGAAGGAAAAACAAAAAAAGCATTTCGGTATGTAACTTGAGGCCCACATTATTTAATAAGGTTTAATTTCTTATTTACTGGTCTATTTTGCCACTTTAGGCAGGTGGTTAGTGTTTTTTTTAATTATTTTAAATTTTAAAATAATATATTAATACTAACATAATTGATAGTAATAGGATGTAACAAGGTGATATCATTTTTAAAGGAACAAAAATCAATTTCAAACATTAGAATAACATTTCATCTCAATAAATAATTTCTTATGTCATTAATTTTATATATAAACTAAAAATAGAAATTCAAAATTTTTTAGTAAATTATTAAATCATTTAGATATAATATTCATGAATTAAAAATATTACAAAATTTAAAGAATTTGTGTAATTAATTTGTTTAACACTATAAATGCAAAAGATTAAAAAAAAAAAACTCTTCTATAAATCATAAAAAAGTGGAGTGCCGTTAAGATGAAATTTCATTTAGTAGTAAATATGTCAGCCAAAAAATTTCGAAAATAAAATGATTTATTTTTTAAAAAATAAAATGAATTTTTAACTTTTTTTACTATCTTTTTACACTTTTTTTTTTTAATTTGAAAATTACTAGCGGGTTTACTTAGGATTTTCAGGAATGTAAAGCTGGCTAGACTCCAGGGGCAATTTTGCAATTTCGTAATATCCCCTCCGAGTTGAAAATTCATTCGTTTGTCTCTGGAAGTGGAAAAGAGCCATTTTCAAAACAGTCTGTGTCCCTGTAGGCCGAGCTTCTATTTGCTGGTTCTCACTCTTCTTTTTCGCCAAACCCCCCTGCTTTTCTTTTTGATCCTTTTAGTCTGATCGGGAAAACAAACAAAGGGAAATGTTCGAGGGGCGGCATTTCGTAGATTTGCAAGAAAATTCCAACTTCGGTGACCCAAATTCTTGGCTTTCAGCGGATGATGACTCATCCTTCACTCACCGCACAAATCATTCCTCGCTTGCTGGCTCCACTACTGCGTCGGCAGCTAATGGCAATTTGGATCGCGTCCTCTTCAAAGACCTGGTCGAGATTGTCCCTCTCGTTCAGTCCCTCATCGTAATACCCCTGTCTCTCTTCCACTTTTGTATTTTATTGGGCTGTTTTTCGATGTGTTTACCTGAATGTGAGTGTACAGTGAATTTTTTTTTTCAAAAAATTGTAGCTTTTTTGGTTGGGAATATGAAGAGGGCTTGCATTCTTGGGTTTTTCTGTGAAAAAAATAAATTGGGGACGATAATGATTGTTGTGGGTTGGCTTTCTCGGTTCTTAAATGAATCATTCGGTTGAGAAACTGGAAGAATAAGAAGAAACAAGAAGAGATGAATATGATTAGGATTGCTCTCTTTTGGTTTGTGTGTTGTAAAGATACTGAAAGCAAGTGACTCAAATGGTGAAAGTGCAGTAAGTACGACCCTTTTTCCGTTTCTTTCTTGCCATTTTTTTGATGGATTGAACTGGCAATTAAGTGGAATTTTTTTTTTCTTAATTTTCATATCAATTTTCTGAGCTCTATTGTATTATATGATTAGGATCGTAAAGCAAACAGTTCATTCACTCGTAGGGGTTCCATGATCTACACCAAGACACCTTCAAGAGAATCGTTGTCTAAAAGAGTAAGATTACAATATTTTTACATCTTCTTTCGGCTTGTGGTTTAATTCTATAATAATTTATTCTTTTCATTCCTATTCGGTTTATAATGTTAGAAAGCTGACTCTATATGTTAAATCGTGTAAGCGACCAAGGATTGCTAATTATTTAAGTTACTAATAGTTACATAAATACATTCTTCAGACTATTTTGATCAAAGCCTGAGGTTTACAAGTATGCAGGCTCATTTTTAAGTAGTTTACTATTCCTACTTCTATTTGAACGCTAGTTGGACTGGTCAGACCGCAATTATTAATCATGCTTGGAGATGTTGTGCTAAATGCATTCTACATTTCCCTCCCAAAACTCCAGTCTATTTCTATCCTACTGCATTTAGTACTGTTGCTTTTTAAGCATCTTAGATATGTTTCCATAACAATAAATTTATGTGGAGTGCTGTTATTAACATCTCATATTCCTTCTGTCCCATGTCATCTTTTTTTTTTATTTAAATTTGGTAGTCCTCACAAAAATTATCAAGAGGTCTCCTTTGGTCTACATAGCGCACAGAAATCATGCAACTTAATATAACACCTTGCCTTCCTTTTTCCTGTAATGAATGGCATATTTTTCTGTGCTTTTTGCTGTTATTTCAACTACTTCCTTTGCAATATTAATGTGTGAGTACTACCAATCTGTGAGCATTGAATATGTTAATACAACTAATTTTCATATTCGAATTGTCTTGTGAAATCTTCTTGCATTCTAGAATGGGTGTCTTTGTATCATAATCTTTTATGTGCATTATTTTTTACAAATTAATACATTTTGTTTGAACAGTAAGTTTTTCCACTTAACGTTTGAGATTGGAAATTCTTAGGTGAGATTATTTACAGATGAATCCATCTTATGATAAAGACTTAAAAGTGTTAGATAACATCAACAGAGTAGGTCATGTAGGCTCATTAACTTGACTTTGATGGTATAAAACTTTGTTATTCCAACTTTCGAAGTAAAAGAACATGGTTGGCGGTGGTTCACAGGAGAGGCTGGAAACTGGTCTGACAGACAACATACTGTCTGTATCCAGGTCAAGTATTCTGTGCTTCATTCTTGTTACCAAAAGTGCAAATTTTAGTTCACAAATAGCTGTATCATTTTTCATACTGGTTAGAACTTTCTTGTTCTTAATATTTTGGTTATACTACTTTCTCTTGCATAAACAGCCGTCTAAAACTGTTCTTTCAAAAGTATAATTTCTCAGGTGACTGTTAAATTTGATGTGCTTAGAGCTTTATGGCTAACGTTCCTTTTGCATGATCATCTTACGTGATCTTTCTCATCCTCTGATAGATAACAGATTCGAAAGGCAGGAACATCACTCAGTCTATTCCTACCAAAAAGAAAAGGGACCATGGAGAAAAAGAACTGGGCAAAAGCAGCAATCCTGACACTGACAGCTTTTCAGTGTTCTCTTCAAGAGCTTTGACATCAGAGAGGGACAGGGAAGAGTTAGTTACACTGAAGGAGCAGGTGGAGGATCTGCAAAGGAAACTGTTGGAGAAAGATGAACTTTTGAAGTCAGCAGAAAACTCAAGAAACCAGATGAACACTCTTAGTGCAAACCTTGATGAACTGAAAAGCCAGGTTTCAGAAAAGGACTCTTTACTCAAGTCTACCCAACAGCAACTTTCTGATGTTAAGGTACCAATCTACTTCTGCTATTTCGTCAATAATTGACACAATGAATTGAAAAGTCATTTGCATTGTGAGTAGGGTTAAACACTTAGCATTAATGATGCATTTCACTTAATGCACACTCTTCATATGTAACTGGTACATGATAGCCATTGCTGGAGACCACAGGTGTTGAAGGTTGGATCCTGGAAATCTAATGGATATAAGTAGGGTTATGAATAGAGTACCTTGGGAAGCTTGACAGCTGCAGTGTTATCTTTGGAATAATGTTTTCCTGCTTTTTATTCTATTCAATGTTAAATTATTATTTTGAAAACTAACTTTGGTTTGGAAATATTGATATGCATTGTCCCACTGGAGTTGTTAAAATCATTTCATTTTGGTCTTTATAAATGAATTTATCATATGAAGATCAGAATCCAGCAAAATCAAATTATTATTAAAAGACTCATTACTTATTCTTATAGTTTTGGCATCTGATGGATAACATAGGTGTTTAAACAAAATGCCCATACCTATTTTGGGAAAATTTTGGATCTCTCTCACACATTAACAGGTCTCCTTTTCCACAGATTAAGCTTGCAGACAAGCAAGCTGCTCTTGAAAAGATGCAATGGGAAGCAATGACATCTAGCAAGAAAGTGGAGAAGCTCCAAGAAGAGATAGAGTCCATGCAAGGAGATATTTCATCATTTATGTTGCTGCTTGAAGGCTTGACACAATCTGACACTGCTGAATATACTGATGATTATGACATCAAGCCATATGACTTCTCTCACCTGCCTAGTATTGTGAGTTTATAAATGTTATACTAGCAAATATGTGTGGCTTCATTTTGCAGACTTTGCTTTATGTGCTATGATTGCAGCGCTGCATTCTGTATTTTAAATCACCTGGCTGGTATCGTGATCCACGAATCCATTATTGGCCAATGTGCACATGCATGCGCACAAATACAATGACTTGCATATTCCTAGATTCTCTTCATACTTCTTGTAACTACTTTTATGGAGACGGGGTGGGTTTGATACAATAGACTAGATTTCCATTTGGATAAAAGCAGTTCATGACAAATTTTGAGACTATATTCTTACGAGTAATGTGAAAGGTGGATCATTCTTTTGCAGAAGATTTGTACAAGTGTCTGGAAATTTGTTTTATGAATGTTGACATTAAGTATCTCTTGTTTGAGCAGGATGATTTGGACGAGATGGAGATGCAGAAAATGGAAGAAGCAAGAAAAGCTTATATTGAGGCGGTGGCTTTTGCCAAGGAAAAACAAGTTGAAGAATCTATTGCTGCTGTTGCCAATGCTAGGTTACATCTTCAGTCATTGGTTTTCAAATCCAAAAATTTCAGCTTGTGATTTTACTAGCTCTTTACAATGTATTTACACGTTAGGTCCTTTAGTCGCAAATCACAACACTCATCCTCTCTGTGCACAGCTGCGCATGCTTGCGTTTATTTGTGTGAGAACTGAGAGTGACTTATGATTTTATGCTTGTTGGTTGCACCATTTATTTATTTTCTTAGTGAAGGAAATAGCAACCTTACCGATTGTTACAGTGATAAAATTGTAATGGACTCCCCTGATGCAACGGTCCCTGCCATGACCCGTAAAGAAAAACTGTATTGGAACGAAGTTGACAAGGGCTTGATATTACAAAAGATCCAGCCAGCCATTTCGGGTTCCATTTATGGAAAACTTAAAACCCTCAAGCCCCGTTGGGGATCACCTTCCGAACTTCGAAGAAATAGCTCATGTAAAATCAACTCTGTTCAAATTATTTTAATGACGAATTTTACCCTCCAGTTCCTAGCGGACTGCCCTCAATTTTTATTTTCCAATTAAAAGCAGGGAAAAAACCCAAAAATAGCAGAAACAGTTAACGATTTATTGATACGATCAATATGATCAGTGTGGCACCGGTCTCTACGACCAAAAAAGAATCCCATTCTTCGGGAACAAAAATAGAATGAATAGAATAGAATGTGGAGGTATCAGAATCTACAGCACTGAAAACGCAGAGACCGGACCTTCTGTTTCCTTAGGTGCTGACCTTCCGACTGTGGCATTTGCGCAGGGCTACCAATCCATTCCCAACCTAACCTGTGCTCCATTGACAGCATTAGACAAATGCTATCTTATTCATTGAAAACGCAACAAAAGTTAAAACACCAATGAAATTCACTTACACGGGAAATGCAAAAGAACCAGTGCTGCCTTCAGATTGATTAGAGTCTCTTGAATCGGCGGACACTACCCCGCGGTCTACAATCTCCTCAATCTGACATGTCCTTCTGATGCTCTCTCTATGTTTCTGTCTGCCCATGTATATGATCTCTTTTTCCTCGTCCTACAAGGAAATATAGAGACTATGAAATTTAGTTTCGTGACGCTTCTGCAACAGAGTCACTAACAGTGAAATATCAGGGTGGTGGCAATGCACCTGCACCTCCATGTTATGGGTTATGCAATGTTGATCCTGTTGATCAGTATCCTGTAGATTCGCATTTGATCTTTCCTCATGTATGTTCTGGTTAACCACTTGTTCTGCATCCTCACCATAGTTAAGCTGGTTTTCAGAACAGATAAAGAATTCAATTTTAACTCGTCTGGGAGAAGATGTGGACCGAATTTCATCAAGAAATGGAAATGCCTGCGTACCTTACGATTCACAGGCCTCGAATTTCTGGGCTTTCCATCGAGACCGCTAAGAGGCTCGGAATTGACACTCTTGCCATCTCTCACAACATCAAATTCT
Organism: Dicorynia guianensis; assembly: GCA_037013595.1. Lineage (NCBI taxonomy): Eukaryota > Viridiplantae > Streptophyta > Magnoliopsida > Fabales > Fabaceae > Dicorynia > Dicorynia guianensis. Next base: position 28,202,518 of record JASUAB010000015.1, read on the forward strand.
CCATCTCCTCCAAAGCAGAAAACGATGTAATCTTCATCTGCAGAAAGCGTCCAACTTGAATCATCAATCATGTTTCCAGCTGAAATCCCATCTAAATCTTTATCCTTTTCTGTGCCGCTGTTTAACTGCTTGTTCTTGTTACATTTGGGCTGCTTCAATTTTTTTTTACAAATATGATCCACTCTGTTGTCTTTTTTCTTGTCAAATACCATATTTCTCACGGGCACGCGAGGTGGCGAAGCCGGTTCCTCATCTGCAGAGTTCCAAAAAAAAAAAAAAACATTTACAGAATGGTAAGGAGTTAAAGATTAAAAGTGAAAATTTGGCCGGTTTTGATATTGTAATTCAGCTTCACTTATTGTTGGTTTTACCTAAAGACAATCTGCAAGCCACGAAACATGAAGCCCAGTCCCTAACTCTCCATCTGACAAGCCTTGTCATCGTCCATAGCGTGCACATGTTTGTATGCTTCGTTTTACCTCTTGGGTTCTTTAGCAGAAAACTTTGTTAGTTAAAAGCAAGGTGAAACAGAAGCAGGGAGACAGAGGTTGGACCATAAGAGGGAATTTAGCATTTGATTTGAATTTGAAAAGCGCATTCAAGGTCAAGGGAGTTACAGTGTTAAACCCATAATGAGCAATGACTCAGTTATGCTTCTACACATGGAAAGGTGAGAAATTTGTGGAGTTTTTTAGTTGGCAACCGTCCATAATTATGTTCTTGATTCTAGCACCCAACTCCAATTCCAGTTTTTATATTTTTGTTCCTCAGTTGATATTGACCCTTAAAACAAAAATACATATAAAAAGAAAAAGGGCATTATGTATGTGCCATCTTATTGTTGATACCAGGAAAGAAATGATAACAATTTTACATATCTTGGTCTAAGCTCAAATTAATATCAACTGGCTCAAAAATCATTTCAGTAATGATTTATGGTCATATTGTATCCTACAGCCGCCTCCGTTTAGTCGATTGAATAGGTCCCGGCCAAGCATAACCGAGAGCTAGCCGGAAAATCTCGGCGCCGCAGACGATGGGCATTTCTCTCACCTCGCTCCTTACTGGGTTCCTTCCTCCCCCACTAAACGAGCTACCATTCCACTGGAGGCTGAACTCGTTGTGCTGTGATGACGACATAGCAAAATAGCATACATCCCCTGAGCAATTTTATGAAGGAATTCCTATTGCAGGACCCTTTTGGGGTCATGTATTGGGGTATTGGGAAGCAAGCTTGAAACACCCTGGTGAGGTTTGAAGATATGAAGAGGGACATTTCATTTTGTGTAGATAAATTGGCACTGTTCATTGATCGTCCTCTTTCTGCGGAGGAAAAGAGCAAGAATGCAGTGCAGGATGTAGCAATTTAGAGGTTAACAAAAGTTGCGCCTTTACTCTTAGCTGCATATAGGAATCCATAGGGAAAAACGTATTTTTCAGGAAAGGTGAAGTTAGATACTTGAACAATCATCTGACAGGCGAGACATGACCAAGCCAAAGAGCAAAAACTGATAACTGCCCAGAATTCTTGTTTATACGTGCCAATAAAACGTAAGCATGAAACACATATCAAATTTTGATAAGTTATTATACTTTTATCATAATTAATACAAAAAAAAATTGAAGTTGAAGTTGTTGAGAATGTTTTGGAACATAATATATGTATAGAAGTTTTTATTTTCTTTAATAGATTTTGATCAATGATAATATTTTTTATGGTTATTCTAATTTTATAAATTAAATTTTATAAAAATTTTACTTCAAAAAATTTAAATAACAAATTTATTCAGTCCCATAATTAAAATTATAAAATTCATTGAATTAATAAATTATGTACTTCTTGAATCTTTATAAAGTTTTAGTGACAATTTTTAGTGGATGATCATTTTTTTTATCATATTATTTATGGTGAGTCACTTTTAAACTGCCCATTCTGTGCTGAGGTTTGGCTCCATTTCAATTTTAGAAGTTATGTAAAGCTTTTGCGATTTCTCATTTGGTAATTGGTATGTCATAGTTTTGAACACAGATGGCTATGACCCCATTACATTATTCTTAGTGATTATGATAAGAAAAAGAAATTAAGTGACAACTATATTTAGTTATCCGACTACCAGCATGTCAAATTATTTTGGGATGACGACTCAGATACCAGTTGCTTGCAATTCATTAGAGCTTGCCAAATCTGTAATAAAGTTAAAAGTTCTATCCGCTCAAACGTCAAATACATGACAGAACAACTCCCATGAGAAAATGACCTATGTTAATTTTGATTTTAAAAGGAGACCAATCTGTCATGTGGTATACCTTGAAGAAGGAGCTCTCCCGTTTTGTCTTGTTTGCCATCTTTCCTCATACATTTGGTTTGTTCCTTATTCTTGTTGCGACAGTTGCCTAAAAGCAACAGATTGTAAGTTTTTTCTTTTCTTGATAAATGTAGCTAATTGGCTGTCAAATGACTTGATAATTAACAGGAAGAGTTGGCCATAACACCCTACGAACAACTTTGTTATCTTAAAGACTGCAATAGTCACCAGATGTAATTGGCTTTGCTAACATAAACATAACAAGGAGTAGAAGGAAAAAATTGTTTCCATTCAATTACATTACAATTTTAAAGAGCTGATAAATTATTACAATTACTAAAGAACAAATAATTCTACAACTTGCAGAAGGGGAAAAGCATAACCCCATCAGCCAAAAATGGTTTTTCCCACATTTCTTCACCTAACACGTTTATACTTTCTAAGTGTACATAAAATCATTTCTCTCTTTCAAGACGCTGTGATTGAAAGTGAAAAAAAGAAAATAAACAAAAAGTCCTAGCAAAGTCAAAATTTTCTACTTCCGACTCTACAGTAATGCAACCACAGGTGGAAAGATTAAAATATGAGATTGCATAATCCATCAGCAATCGAGAAGTAGCACATTTCAACTTGTAGCACAATCTTGAAGATGAGGGTGACTTTGATATATGTACCGGTCCCATAGAGGCTTATACCTGCCAATGGCTACCTTCAGCCATGGCTTCATGTTCCCGTTGAAGTGAATAACTGCCGCGCTTTCAATCAGGCGGTTGTCAATATTAAGGTCATAACCCAATCCTAAAACATGCCATCTCCTGTCAAGTGGCTCCGTTAGACCATAAAAACTAAGAAGACCAGGAGGAAGAGTACCTAGCTTCCAGAGTGTCCCATCAGCATTCTGCTCCTGCCAATAGTGATATCTTCCAGTCACGTTTGCTTTCCTCCATGCAACCAAGTCGAAAATGTTCATGCCAAATGCCCAACCACAGGTCTGCGGATCAAACTTTGAGCTTATGATTGAATTTGAGAAGTTGAGATACTTGTAGTAACGATGAAATGCTTCAAGACAAGTTTCAACTGCACCATTCACATTTCCATGCAAATCCAGTGAGAAAAGTGGCGTCAGATCCTTCTGAACAACAACATCATCATCCAGGAAAACAACCTTCTCAAGTTGAGGATAGATTTCAGGGATGTAAAACCGGAGATAATTCAACAAAGACAAATATTTTGGGTTCCTCATCTTTGGTTCACCATTTACATCTTGGTATGCCCCAAAATAGAAGGCTCGCGAGTCTGCATTAAGGAGCTGCTTAACAATTGGAGAATAAGATGCATTCAACCAATTAAACTCCTCAATATTCTGTACTTCTACAGTGGCCCCTTTAAAGTCATTGCTAAGGAACCATGCTTGCATGGCTCCATAATTGATTCCATTAGTGACAATGTGAAACACCAGCTGTTTTGGATGGTCAGCGTTGGAGACAGTAGAGTTAACAACTATAGATGTAGCCAACACGTTATCTGAAAATATGCAGAAATGATATAAATTGTTGTCCATGAGCCGCGGGGAATTTCTATTCTCATCTGTGAGTTCTTGCAAGGATGGCTTCTTTAGCCAATCAGCCATAAGTTTGACATTTAGACAATGAAGACTCTTGGGTAGTGCTTCAGCTGCTATTTGACCAAACACAGTGCTCTGAACTGTTGCTGCATTCGCACGCTCTTCAAGAGCTTGAATATGTGATTTCATTGTCATTATTGTGGTTGCAATGTCATAATGGACATCTTGTGCCTTAAAAATCAGAGAAGATAGACTTATGATAATTGGCTTTGCTTCCTCCAGCGTGACAGGCTCCCCTGTCATGGCAGCTTTTGAAAGCAAAAGCTGGCAAATTCTGATCTTTGAGCTAAGCTCCCAGGCTAGGTGAAGGTTGTTGTGCTCTTTGGCAATAATCACATAAGCCTTGGCCAGAATCATTTGTTCTGCCAACTGCCGGGAAAATGAGGTTACACTTAATATTTCTTGAGTAAAGTTCCTACTATCCTTCGCAACATGCTCAGCTCTTGCATTTCTCTCCTGCAAAGGAAATGTAATTGCTAAGTAAGAACCCAGACTTGGGAAGAAAGGCACTAATTTAACAAAAATGAGCCATCTTACCTAGAGAGCAATAAAAGTCAGTAATATCAACAATAAACACAGCTGACACGATAATGTACATGGTTTTAGCATTAAAAGATATGATTACGTGCTTTTCTAAGGGCATATAGAATTCACTCACTTGCGTGAATCCTTGTCTTTCATTTCAATAGCTAATTAGGTGATTTTCCACATCCATCAGAAGAGGCATAAATAACCCCTCAGAACCCTTCCCTTCCATCCCATGCTCACCCAATTATATATACTACAAGCTTCAGATGACCAACAACTCAAAATTCGTGATCATCCAGAAACTTGACTGTGCAATTCTTCTTTAAAATTTGTATATACAGAACAAACTCGAATAATTTGCACCATATTCAAAAAGAAGCTTTCGAAATGCATGTTGTGATTTTTGATATTTTCTTGTATATAGGATAACTTAATAGAAATTACTAAAACCAGAATACCATAATAATGCTGACAATGATGATAATAACAAAATAACTTTATAGTTGCATCATATTGAGAATCACAGATTATCTTTGCCATGTCAACTTTTAATTAGGTTGCTAGCAACAGGTCAAATGAACTCATAATGCATAGTAAAAGTACTGAGAAAACAAATCACAATCACTTGGGTGATATAAATTGATATTGATGAGGGAAATGGCTATTGAAACAGGTCACAAGCTATGGCGACAAATGAGGGCAAAATACTACATCACAAGTGGCAACCAGCAGAACAATTCCTCTACAACTGGGTTAAGTCACTGGGGTTAAAGTGAAACAGTTGCTAAAGCAATAATCAGTGGCTGTTGCTCATGGTAATGAATCACTAAATAATCTCTACCTACAACATTTGCTGTTCAATCTCTTTCCTTTTGAAAGCCAAAAATAAAGCCCAGAAGGAATGGATTGCATATCCTAGTCATCAGCCTTTTCCTTCAAAACTAGTATCTGCTGACTACAAGCATTTTGCTTTACTTCCTTTTCAGCAGGAATGCAAACACAAACACTAAAGAGTATCAAGAAAATACAAAGAAAAATTTGTGTAAGCAATAGAAAAAACTCACTTTGAACCCCAAAATAAACTTATGGAAAATCTGGTTATGATATCCCCAAAACCTAAAGCAATACTAAACATTGAAGTTCATAATGTGATGGTACAAAGCCAGCCCACAACTTCAGAACTCAAAACACACCATTATGTCCATAAAATGAGAACTAGTCAAGTTACAGGTCTTCATCCTTTAATGCATAGTAACATTTGTTATTGCCAGAGTCAAATTAAGATATCACTCAGACTGCTGGACTATTACTTCACAGTTTCAGCATCAACCGTGAGCCAAAACTGCAAAATGAACCATACCATCTATGCTCTGTTAAGCTGGACTTACCACAGGAAGCAGCAATAAAATTTAAAAAAAAAAAAAACTAAAAAAGATGGCTCTTTCGATCTAATCAAGATAACTTTACATTTGGCTTATCCGTTGATCATATTTGATAGGACACTATTCTCAAATTCCTATGCAATTGACACCCAAAGTTCATCTTCGAAAAGGAACTACAGATAACAGACTTACTCATGTATCTGCTATTCCAAATCTTTTTTTTTTTTTTCCAAATGTTATTTCGAATTAAAAAATTACATTATATATCTCTGCTGAAAATCTCAAGCACCTCAATAGAGGGTCAGAGAAAAGAATGTTGCAGCACCTATGGTGCCAAATGTGATAGAGAACATAGAGAAAATCAAATGCCCATTCAACAAAAGTGCTCCATTCTTATTTTGCCCCAAATAAGTACTAATATACCTGCTTTAATTTGAGACAAGTAAAAACTTCTTGGCCCTAGACTCCTAGTCTCCTAAACTGTCCTAGTGCTGGACCAGCTAAATAAAAAAATGTAAGATGTGAATCTCTGAGGAACTATGTAAAAAAAGTTAAAATGACAAAGAACGTTAAATGCTGATTTAAAGCTGACTGAAAGCGCAACGCCTATGATCTCTAATTCCTACCAATAGAAATCTACGATCTCCAAGACTCCAACATCTAGCCATAATTGATTATTCCTCATAAGTAAGCAACTTTACATAGAAGATAGAGTGTTGAAATTCTAGCTTACACATGATCCACATTTAAACCCAAGCTTTGTCAGGGAATGAAAGTAGAAAAAGGGAGCTTGGTAACAGATTATCGCCAATCCCTCTATTTCAAATTATTTTACTAACTATCAAAGGTTTTCTTCTGATTCGCAATGCTATTCGGAAAATCGATTCCTCTCACATCAATTTCGTAATGGAAAATGCCAAAAACGAGCTAATAGTTAGGAGTTGGTGTAGTTAACATTTAAAAAACATTCTGATTAATAAAATTAAAACGCGATTCATAGAAGTGAGAAAGATGAATACGATTAATAACTTGATAAAGGGAGAACACTGGAAAACCATAAGAACATCATATCAATTAATTAGAGAAAAGCACTGCCTAAATTACGAAACCGATTCAGACAACGTGTAGTTCGTAGTGCAGATATTCCCATGTTTCAAGATCAATTGGCACCTCCCAAGCTGCCAACTTTATTCAATGAATAACACATCCACTGAAAGAAAAACGTATCAAGAGAAAAACCAAACAACACAGAGGTTCCCTGTTCTTCTTACCAGAACCGGATGTTCGACCCGATCTTCGCGGTGATTATGTTGTACAACAAACAAAACCAAGCCGGCAATACAGAACAATCCGAGAAGCACCCAGATCCAATAAGAAAACCTCCGTCGAACCGGGCGCCGATACTCGGCCGCCCGTCGTCGCATTTTTCACCAATTCCGTCCACAATTCACCGCCAAATCAACAATTCAGAGAGACCCACATTCCAGATTGGATAAAAAAACCTTCTTTGATACACCAGTCTGAGACACCAATATTCTCCCTATGCCCTTGTTGACCTTGTGGCTGGGCACCCTATGATACACGTTGTACATGCACTTGCTTAGGACTAAGAATTGAAGGAGCAAGAATCAGAGACAGTTTGGCTTTGTTGAGAAGGTGTAAGCAAATAGGAATGAACAAGAGCAATGGTGATCTGTGTCTTAAGTGACAGTAAAACCGAGTGGAGATTCAGGCCGTTAAAAAAAAAAAAAAGAGAGAGAATTAACCAAATGTTTATTCTCAATAGTCAATAGGCCAATAAAAGGAACTCACAAGAAAATGAAAATTTCCTTTTATAAAAAAAAAGAAAGACAGATAAAATAAAATCTATGCACATGAACCCATGTGATAGACTTTAGATACCATAACTCAGCACGACAATAAAGCAAAAAATACTGAGCCCTGTTACCTCCAATCACTACCACAGTACACAAAGCTCAAGGCCTCCGCAATACCTAACAAAGGGAAAGAACATGTTAAAGCCCCTCTATCTGGTTATAAATATATATATATATATATGAATATTGCTCGTATAAATTTCATATAATTTTTTATATATGTTTTTTTAAAATTATATTTTTAATTATACACTATTTATACATAAAATTTATGTATAACTATAATTATCTTATATCTTATATATATATATAAGAAACTTAGAAGTTGCAATCTATCTATTTTAATATTCAATGAGAGAAAGAGCATAGAAATTGTGAAGAAACAGATTTGGTGTCCTTTTGTAATTTTCTTATATTATATATAACTGAAAACTGATCATTTTGTAAATTTCTCCATTATATTGACTATTGATCTTATTCATCAAGTTTAGGGAAATAGGAGTATTTGAAAAATGAAAATGTAAACGGAAAAAAAGTCAAAACTTCCTGATTCAAAAGGAAGAAGCTTCCTCAGTCCTTCCTTGTCAGTATTATGGTTTTGATCCTGTTTGTCTTGATGGGGTACGCCTTACGTGAAAAAAAGTCATAACAGCAATATAAAAGAATGACCCTGACAACACAATAGTTCCTGCAGTCATAGGCAAAGTGAAGGGTTTTGTAACGTGGAGGAAAGGTTGGGAAGAGTAAGAAAAAAGAAAAGAAAAAAAAATTTATATATTAAATTTTAAAAAATAAAATAAAAATTATTAAAATTAAAAAATAAAAAAAATCAAAAAATTTAAATCTCAAAATGAAGCTTTTTTAGCCTAATCAAAGAAATACGGTGAAGGACTTAATTTTGTTCAATTAAGGTCCTTAAGGGCAGAAGTTTCAACATGAATGAGAACCAAACCAATATCATAGAGTTACCAAAGCAGCTATTCCGCTCTATACCCTCAATGTCAACTAATGAATAGTTTGGCCCTGCATTCTATCTCTAAAGTCGGTCCTGCGTAGTGACAGTAGTTACCACAAAATAAAGGTTTTTTTTTTTTTTAAATCTTGACTTACTAATGAAAATGAAAAGAGTTTGCTTTACTTCTATGGAAGTATGAATTATTAGATGTAATTCAGCAAAAAAGATTTTGGTTATATTACAAGAGAACTTAAAGTTTAAATTTTCTCTATCTCATTTGTAAAAAAAAAAAGAATTTACTTTAAAGGGATTTTACCTTCTCTCTCATAACCATGCTTTTCTGGGCTTTGATTATGCAGCGAGGATTCTGGCTTGAACCCCATAGAATATAAGTGCTCTGTTTTCAAAAGTCTCTGTTCTGTCAATAATATGCCTCCAATTGGGTTATACAAAGGGAAATCTAAAGGTACGATTTTTTCATTGATATTATTGTTGTATTCTCAATTATAAACATGTTGCATTGCAACAATTTGTTTCATACCAAAAAGTTTGCAATCCCATAGTTGGGCAGTTCATGCTCAGTATTATTTCGTTATGTATTTACAAGACCACTCACTGATACTAAGTGGACTCTGTTATTGATACAAAATGCTGGCCAGAACTTTTCTACTAGTACCTAACATCACTTAAATCCGCCTGCATTCAGCGCTCTTATTTGTTCCTGTGTACACTTCTTCTACTGTAAAGCTAACAACTTGACATTATGTTACATTCGAGTTCATGAAGCTGAATGTCAAGTGTAGTATAAGGTCTTATGTGTCATATCCACTTGCAGACAGTACTCTGTTTCTTAGGCTCAACCCCCAGACAAAAACCATAATCTGGCACTTTAATCCGTTAAAAGATATAAAGCGAAAACTAGTTATAATCTTGTAATCAAGCAGCATCTTTCCATAATGCATTGTTAAGCCATTTCCCTGTTGTTTTGGATATTATTTTCTTGACAGAACAAGCAAAAAAGAAAACTAAAAACAACATTCAATTTTTGAGCTGACTACAGAGTACATTGATACTCACAAACATCAACTTTCAATTGCACTAAATATAGTGTCTATAATTTCCCTAATAATGATATTTAAGCCAAAAGCCAAAAATTTTTATGGTGTTTAGTAGTAATCAAATACCCTCCAAGTTTCTTATTCTTCCTCCTCACTGCAATAGTCATGCATGCTGCATTCTGTATACAATACTCAACAACTCCAATTCCAGTACCCTTTCTCACCCATCTCTTCACTAAGCGCCACAAGATAGGCCGTTTTCTTTGCCCTATAACCAGCAGTGACGCCCTGTTTTGCTTTGCTTCTTCCACTACAGCAGGACCCTTTTCCTCTCCTTCAAGCATCACTATTTTCACTTGCACCTGGAATCCAGAAACCGGATAAGTTATCCCCTGTATGCTCCAAATTAATATGTCATAAAGCATGTTCAATTGAAGAGGAATAAACAGAATTCTTTGAACTTTACCCCAGGTCTTGTCATTTCGCAAAAATTTTTCATGTCCAGGAGAAGTTGATAAGCCTTCAGATTAAGCTTCCCAGTAGACTCTGCAAATGCATACAGAACAAAATTGAAAGTTTGTTTCTTTCACTTCTGCTTATTTCTCCTTGAAGTGCACCAGAATTAGGACGTGCAGTCACTCACCTTGTCTGGGGGGCTTGGCAACATGAACAAGAATTAGAGTATCCTGGCTCTGAACAGTGTGTGAGAGCGCCCATTCAAGAGTCCCCTTAGCTTCAAGGCTTGAATCTACAACGACCATTATCTTATTGCCAATGTCAGCCCCCTTCTCAGCCTTGTCACTGCCACTGTCATCCCCATCATTGCTTGAAAACTCAGTTCGGTTTACATAATTGATGGAAGTAGAGAAGGATTTGGACCCAGAAGAAAATGAAGAACAGACTCGGACACGAGGCTTGGTTCGACCAGTGCACAAACAGTGCAACCGGATGCGTGCCCTTCCCATGTCTTCTAGAGATTACAGAGCTTAGGTCGCCTCAATATATAACATAGATAAGGGAAGGGAAGCAGGGGACAGAGGAAGGCTAGATTCATTGTCATCCTTGACTTTGAGCCAACCCCGTTTCAAATATCAATTAATAGTTTGCTTGTCTGTTTTCTACAATTTCTTTGTTGTGGGGCTGTAATTGAACGTGCAAACCATGAAGATTTAGGAAGATTGACAGAAGTTGACCAATGGCCAGCATAATTTTTTTTTAATATTTCAACACGCATGCAGGAATAATTCTGCAGACTTCTACACAACATGAAAGCAACTGATCATATCACAACACTAAGAGATTTTCAGGGGATTTTTAAATAGGTAATATCTATCTAATCACTGGCACTTGACTATAATCGATGAATTTGATGCAAACCATAAAGAGTGCTTCTTGCACAAAACCTAGACATTGTCAATTCAAGAAATTGGTGAATGATTTTTGAAGATCATAATGACACCCAACTGAGAAGGAGCTATTATCTCGATGCTTATCTATACAGTAAATTGAATATTACAAAATTTTACTTAAAAAATTAAAATATGAAATTTAACAAATTTAATAATAGTATATAAATTTTGTAAAGTTTCTGTTAAAACCTCTTAATGGAAGCAACATTTTGAGTTATGTGTTTTTTATTCATGAAAACATGTTGAGTTTGGATTGGAACAAGACCGCATGTAAAATGAAAACCTTGAAATCAAACTGCAACAACCTCCAAACTCGTGATGATGAAACCAACCACATATTCTGCTATGTCCTTATGTCCCATTTTGCATTAATGATCAATCCATGTCTCTTTGTGCCTCACTGCGACGCTCTTTTTGACTTCCTTGTAGAAAATGCCTCCTCGTATGAATAATCTCTGCCCTCTGTAGGCTGGAAAAATAATCCTGCTGCTTTACTTTTTCCTTCTTGTTTTTATTGCCCGTATTTTACACTGCATTTAAATTCCGAATAAGGCTGTTGACTTCTAGCAAATTATTCTGTTTAATTCCAACAGTAAAGACAATATTTGTTTAGAACCCAAAAAAAATAGGAAGTTATGCCAACCTGTTGGCAGCTGGTGTGGTTTGTTTCACACGTCACTATTCAAGCCCAAACTGTTCAGTTGACTATATTCGATTTCCACGACCAAATCAAGGTCATCTCTTTTCATTAAGAACTTTCTTATTTCTATACTCTAATTTTTATATAAAAATTTTATATTCTTGTTCATAATTATTAATATGTGAAACTCAATTAGACATCAATAATTGTGGATGAAAATATAAAACATTTGTACTGAAATTGAGGTATGCCATTAGAATTACTCTAATTTATTACTCCTAATAGCTGCTCTTTATTAACACCACCATAACATCCTTCCACCTAAATGAGCTATCAAAAACTCACCAAACAGATAAAGACTGTGGATGGGGTGAGTTTTACCATGTAGCTTGTGATATCTTATAAATTTAATGACAGATTCTTTTGAATAAAAGTATTGTAAAATTCTGTTATTTGTAAGGATAACTTGCCCACACCTTATCTCTTGCTGAAATTAGTAAAGCCAAAGCAGTCAATGTCGTGTATGTCCAACATCTGCTTCCCTGTCATTCTCGCTCTTCTATTGTCTTTTATCTATGTATAGCTCAAGCCCAAATGGCAATCATAAGTGAAACAACATTCAGAAGTCAGAATTTAATGTTGCTAAGCTCATGTGTACACAACAATCACTATAAATCTCAGCTTAAACCTTCCATAAGAGCCACTCATAAGTGATACTCTCTGTGTGTGTGTCTATATATATATATATAAATTAACCAACCAGTTTTGAAATGTCTAGTCTTCCAGAAATATTACATTACAGTCATTGGATGATGTTGTTCCAGACATCAACAAACCAGACCTTCTTTCTTTCTGTATATCATAAGGTAGACTTCGTGCCAGCCATGTTCATCCATCTGCATGATAACATGAAAAATTGCAGCAGTTACTTGCGCTATAAAGAGTGTATGTGAACACGTAGTATAGTCTTCTATTCATTTATGGGACGAAGCATCCAAGGGGGAAGGAGCGCATTAGCTCGAGTTTGAGTTGCAACTCCTTCGTTATCTCCACCATCGTATCTTGCTTGGGGGGAGTCTCTGCATATCAAAATTTTATCAGTTTACTCAAATGTGTGCTTGGAAAGTGAAAGTAGGAGCGTTCTGGTGGATGAATAAAAACGAGTTATGTAAGTTTGCTTGAGGGTTTGATCATATGTAACTGATTTCAGTTATATTATTCTCACTAACTAAATTTTATTAAATACTCACTTAAAATAATATAAATTATTAAATTTATAGAGCTCTAATAATTAAATTATGAGACTCAACTGATGTAATTTACACTTTAATGAATTTTAATTACCTAATTTTCATTTATTATAAATAAAATATTGCAAATATACAGGAAAGGGAAGACATTAACCCAATACTCAAGGGCTGCATTGGTTGCGGTATGAGGACAGAGGATTCATCTGTATCATGATTTTGCTGCTCCCATTGTTCCTGCTGAGCCAGTTGCTTCTCTTTCTCCTTTATCTGGTTTCATCAATCGAATCACGCACATCAATTTGTACTGTAAATATTTAAAATCTAGACTAAACAATTTACATGAACTAACTTTATTACCTTCTTGGCCAGCAAGTTGTTTTGTTCCTGGAGTGCCTTATCCTGGATCATGGAACACAACACATGTTTGCTCAGAACCAGCCGTTTGGGAAATTCATTTGGACCCAAGAAAGTTAGCATTACCAGAGCAGAACTCAAGAACTCGTTGTGATTGTTCTAAAAATACGTTTGGGCCTAAAATTAAAAAGAAAAAATATTCTCTATCCATTGCATATACTAATTAGTTAGTAATCCTATATGCAAGGAAGCTAAAGGCCACAAATTCTCACCTTTTTTTGAAGCTCTGAAATAGATTCATACATGAGTTGATTCTGCAAGCAAAACACTCACGGATGAACAAGAGATTCTGGTCAAACAACATTGCCTTGAACTTTTGAGGGTTGCATGATTTTACCTTTCTTGACCTAATGTGTTTGAGAGCAGAATCAAGCTGATGCTCCAAATTTTGAAGCTCTTTGAGACTAAGGCCTTCTAAATCTTCTCCCATATAATGCCTACGAAATAAAGCAGTGAACACTGTGGTTGCTGTTTGTTCAAATTGTATACAAGCAGTTCTTGCTCGTAGTAATTAAATTAGTACCTTTGATTTCTTTGTAGGACCTCCATCCTTGCCTTGAGTTTTGCGTGTTCTAGAGTCCAGTTTTCCTATTACAGTGGAGAGATAAAGGCATCAGTGCACTGAATATCCTTATTTGCTACAGCACAAACTGTGTTGCAGTGGCATAACATGCAATTCAAAAGTTTGATTTTAGGCTTGCAATATAAGAGGAAGGGCTGAAGTTGATGAGTTGGAAACTTCTCCAAGATTATTGCATGCATATATACATTGAAGATACTAGTAACGATGCATGCATGAATCCAGATAACTGTCAACACCAAAAAGTTCTGGTTTAGGTGGAAAAAAATAGCCAAAATGGGGCAGAGCCAATGATCAAATCCTCCCTTCAGAAAGAGGTGATTTAAAGAGAAAGGAGCTGCTGCCCTACATTTGGTTCCTGATTGTTCGCAACTAGCTGCCTCTCTGCGTATGAATACCTCTCATACCGTTCAAGAATTCTTTCCATACTGTTGGCAAAGGAATCAACAGAGAGCAATAAGTATTCACATATATATACATAGCATCATGCATTGTAGACAGATACCTACAAGCATAAAAACTACAGTTAAAAGCAAATAGTTTCGTGGTGTTCGGTGCATTATTTTCTTGTTTAAACAAAAGCAAATTTAAAATCATAACATCTAGAATCCTAGATTATCCATCCACAATCTCATCTCTCAAGACTACTTAGCCATAAAAAACTTTGATATTATATTAACGAATCAATCATAAGTTTAAATTGTTAGATAGAGATTTAATAATAACTTTTATTTTATATCTTTAATACCATTCAAAAGATATAAATGTTTAAATTTTGTTTCTTGTTTCTAGCATCAAATAAATCATGGTAGATTGCTCATACTCATTATTTTCATAACTTTGAAGCAGTTGTTGCCATGACAATTTGTAATAACATACTGTAGAAATATTATGAATGGTACATACTTGCATATATTTCTACTTTTTTGGGTACATAAACATTTCTTAATTTATACATATATGAATATCAATACGGTATGTTAATTACATATGATTTCGTTGTGCCTTATTAATTTGAAATTTCAAAAGCTTTTAAAGATTTTACATGTCTTTAGTGGGCTTTAAAAAAAAATTTTCTTTTTTTGACACAAGTTACAGACAATTTTGTAATAGTTTTTTTAACATGATTATTAATAAAATAAAACAAAAACTCCTATGATATCCGAAGCAAGAAGTTGTGATTTCTATATAATTACTAATTAATTTGCGCAGGAGTATATGAACTTTTCTCAAATTTATACCATAGCTCAAACCACTTTTAAATGTTCAAAGTTCACGGCAAAAAAAAAGGTTATGGTTTAAAAGGCTAAAATCACGTAATAAGCCATCCTTTTTCAACAAATATATAAAATATTTCTCATGTGCACAATTCTTTCTTCTTTACGAATTTCCTGTGAGAAATTGTTGACAGAAATAGTTGATACTTCCATCTTTTAAACAATTCAAAAAAGAATTTGCAAATTTAGAATTAGAATGAGTCAAATAGTAATTAAAATACCAAAAAAAAGTAAGAAAACAAATTAAAATTCAAAATAAGTTATGGAGAATATAGTCACAATTTAATTAGGAATGCTTATCCATGATATTTTATAACTACAGTTTATTCCTGTATCTCTCTATGCATGGATACTGTAGCCATTTGAAACAGCAGTTCTATCAACTGTCTTACTACGTCTTCCACGTGCAGCACCAAAGGCTGGCTGCAAGGCGCGGCATGCAATCCCAGCTAGCCCAAAGTAAATTACAGTTTAAAGCAATTTTCTGAACAAGCTTTGAACTTTGGAGTAATTAACTCGACAAGAAAATGGTACGGACAGTGGGAGTCCCAGGTGTAACTATAAACTAGAAAGTGATAAAAAAGCTATATACTACTGATGAATTGCCTGGGGTTTGATTGGCAGCTAGCTAGATTATTAGTCCCACTCAATTCAATTTAATTTACATATTGACATTTGGCACTTTTTACACTGTATAGTGTCACAGCGATGGGTCACTTTTGCTGCTCTTTTTTTCTCAGATTCGTGCCTGTAAGTGAGTGAATACGTCAGAACGGGCTCTTTTCTTGTAAAGAACCAACAAATCTACGTACACCTCTCTTCCTTCTCTCTCCGGTGTTATTCAACAAGAAAAATTATCTGGGCTTTTGTTTGCAAATTAAAGTATCTATTATCATACCAGACCACAACATGAAGATCGACTGCAACGATCCTAACGATAATAAATGATCTCATGAACAATAAAATATTGAAA
This sequence comes from Dicorynia guianensis, assembly GCA_037013595.1. Taxonomy (NCBI): domain Eukaryota; kingdom Viridiplantae; phylum Streptophyta; class Magnoliopsida; order Fabales; family Fabaceae; genus Dicorynia; species Dicorynia guianensis. Next base: position 28,218,791 of record JASUAB010000015.1, read on the forward strand.
AAAGTATAATCAAGAGCAGTATGGCCTAAAACTGGATATATTGGGTATCTCGCAACCCAGAAGTATACTGTATTAATCAATAAGGATGGTGAAGGGGGGCAAGGTTAGTAGTTACCAGGGGTCGCTGGAGTATTCAAAGAGCTTGCCTTTGGTGGAGAAGACGATAAGAGCAACCTCAGCATCGCAAAGCACAGAGATCTCATTGGCTTTCTTCAACAGCCCAGACCTCCTCTTCGAGAACGTCACCTGCCTATTGATCTTGTTCTCGATCCTCTTCAACTGCACTCTTCCTCTCCCCATCTCTTTCTCTTTCTCTCACTACTGTAATTGTATTGCTACCTCCACTCCTCCACCAGCTACCTCCCCACTCCACGCAATTCTCCTTTCTCTCTCTACCTCTGACTTCCTTTGCAGATGCATGTATGGGATTTCATATATTTAATTCTATGCTACCACTCTTTTATGGTCGTTGCTGCGCACAGCAAAGGGCGAAGACGATGATAAGGGAAGCGACAACTGAGCAATGAGAATCGAAGGTTATGGGTGCGTCTGATGTGAGACAGAACTGAGTAGTCAAACGACGAATCACTCCCTTTGCTTTTCTCTTTTTTTTTAATTCACGAAAAGGAACCGACCAGCGAGTCGGAGGGTGGTTTTCCAAAACCAGAGTGGTTTCGTCAAAAACGTTGTCGACCTGGGATTGGTTGGCGGGACTACCTAAGACAACCCGTTATTGTCTGGGCCCCGCTGTTTCCCGTGCGCTGAAGCCATCCCTTGGGAAAGCCTTCATGAACCATGACTGAACCGTACGGCCTTTACTTCATGTGGTAATTTCTTTTTTTTTTTCCTAAAAAAAAAAGGAGGATCGCAAGAGTTTTGCTTCCTTTCCTAGTTTCCTTCTTCCGTCCCTATCTTCCGCCGGGCCATTTCCGGCGCTGCTGTATGTTGAAATTAGTTTATATTTTTTTTTGTCGCAAATAAATTAGGAATTAATTCGACAATGCGATAATTTAACAATCAAATTTGGCCTCCTATGTCCAATGGAGAACGTAATTTCAGTAAGATAAAATAGACACACAGATGAACGTGGTGTGATATGTATAAAGGGGTTGTTATGTTACCATTTTTGCACTCTTTTTTTTTTTTTAAGATATTTTTAAAAATATTCTTTACTTTTTGGAAAAAATTAAAAGAATGAATAATAAATGATAAATTTTATTTAATAAGAATAACTCCAAATTTCAACTTATATTAATTATGTATATTCAATCACAACATTTACTTTTATAAAAGAGTACTGTAACAGAATATATAGGGAAATATTATTAAAGGAGATAACATAGCAACAACGATGGACAAATGATTAGGTGATAGACATAGAGTGGCAATGTTGCAGCTACCAAGAAACACCACAACCAATGATAACATATTTGCGGTACAAGTGTCCACGACGACTTCCAAAAGGGCCAAAAATTTGGAATCTCTCTATATCTGTGCGCTTTGTGTGCATTCACGGAAGCCATTGCTGTAACTCTTATCTTGAAAAAATATTAATCTTCTATCTAATAGAAGAAATTCAAAAAGAATAATTCAATGGAAAGCAACCTATATATTGCTTTAGGTAGTAGTGGTTAATTACTGTAAACTTTATCACTGAAAATGAAAATACCGAGGACGGTTTGTTTTTGTCTGTTTGGAATGGAGACGGTTATTCATTATCATTCAACGAAACAGACGAAAATAAATGCAGTACCATCTGTAGCAGTCGGTGGCTTTACTCAACATCTTCAACAAGCCAATCAAAGGAAAGCAGCTACCTTCTCACCGTGTGGACCTCTGATCTCTATTCTCTGTTCTTCTAATTTCTAGTTGTGGGAAAACATTTGTAAATATCTGGAAGGGCTGCAAGTTTGTGACCACTGAAAGCTTAACCAGCTATTACATTAATGACTCCTTTATTGCCAATTTGCCTCACATGCATCTTCACTCATTAATTACCATGGGAAAGATATACAAGACACAAGCATTGAACCAACAAAGTATTACTTAATAGGTAGTTAGATTATATTTTAAGAGAATTTAATATTAATGTGTATATATTTAAGACTTGAAAATATTTTTATTGGGAGAGAAATATTATTTACAACTCTTTCCTTCAACAAAAATTATTTTACATCTAATAGTGATATGAACATAAGATATTCTAAAAGAGACACACAAGCATTGGACCCTAAAAAGTTTAGAAGAAAGAAGGCTATTTCACTATAAGATCAAGCCACAGGCCTCAATAAGAAATTAGATATTACCTATTACAAGATTGTTAGGAGATTCAAATTTAAATTATAAGAAAAATACTTCAAACTTAATTAAAAAAAAAAAACAGGCATTGGGAGGAGTGACACACAAGAGGGTCCTTTTGGGGTGTAGTATACCAAAATGTTGTCGTGTACAAAAGAGGCAAGCGATAGATATGGCACACGTTAAGTAAAACCCCAACTTACGCTAAAAAGAGTAGACATGGTATGGACTGTGTTGCTCTGTTTTGGTGTCTTGGAGTTTTCCGGAACTGTGCTGTGTGCCTCTGCATGATGGCCGACGATTAAAAAAAGGAAAAGGAATTGAAGTGCTCGGCATAATAATGCATATCTGCTGTAAAACCTGCAGAGAAAGGAGTTAGGTCTCAAGTCTTTTTCTTTTAACCTGCACCACCTCCCCTTGATTGGCCAAATTGGGAATGAAAAGAGAAGGTGAAAAGGGAAAGGAGCATTGAAATAAAGAAAAAGAGCAAGAGGGGAAATTGCTGTTTATTGACTTTGGTTCATGGAAATTGGGATTCATGTATCAGAATTCTTAGTCTACCTTTAATTTCGAAGCACCCCGACCAGCCGACCCATTCTGAGCACCCGTGGCTTTGAAATGGCTTTGAGAACTATTGTGTTTCCTGCATCAAGCTTTGTACAATGGCTATGCATGAACAAATCTGAACGCTAGCTACTTGTTGTATTCTTATAACTTCCCCTTTGGATTCCTATATTCGTCCCAATATAATGTCAACAACATAACTCACGTCCCAATGATTCTTTGATTCATGGTCGTGTTCATATGTTTCATAAATATAAAGAGTGATAAGTCACTAAAAATATAAGTCTGATTTAAAACAGTTGAACCATTAAGAATATTGACATTAATTGCATATTTATAATTGTTAATATATATAACATGAGATTAACATGCACACAAATTTATGCCAATTTAGCTACTTTGATATTTGTTATACATGTTATACTCACCCCTTTTGGCTCACTCTACCATGTACCCATAATTGATTAATTATGCGTATTTACACTCTTGTTCTTATTCCACATTCTTTTCTGATCTGAAAACCTACAGAAGATGGTTCACTTTTTAGTGCTATACTCTCTACTAATTACATCTTATGTTAGGCTCCCAATTGATTGTAGTATCGATTCTTTGTGCCTATGGGCAGACCCAGCAGCAACAGAAAGCTGTCTTACTGAGAGAGGGACCCCCACAAACATGTATCAATATCTCTAATAAGGTTGGATGAGAATGCCCCCACTCCCTCCCTCCCTCCCATTTGGGATGCCAATTTCAGCACAGAATGATTAGTATCTGCAATGATGTTTTTAGGTGAGATTTGAAACGAGATAGAAAGTTACTCTTTCTGGATTCCATCTGTCGAGATTGTAGCCCATGTTCACACAAAGTATCTGATTTAGTAGCTTGGGACAAGGTTTGACTTTGATCCTTTTCTTTCAATTAATGCGACATAAAGTTAATTTCTTGACAAATACCCGATTAAAGGAATCATTTTGACTTTCTTTCTACATAGCCCACAATTCACGCTGAAAAATATATATAATTAAAAATTGAATTTCCCTTCCTCCATTCATAATTTAGTGGCAGGCATTTAGCTGAATTTAATGGCCGGCCCAACTTTGAAGCCATTTACTGCCTGCCATCCATAATGTTTAGGACTACACCCATCAAAGCTTGTCTTCAATAAAAGCCCTAGGCATAAATCTCTGCATGGTGTAAAGCTTGAAGACAAGCACCAAAAAATCCCAGCAAACTCACAAGATGGTAGTTTGATGTAAGCAACATTAATATGTAAAAAGGAGATAATAAGGTTTTACAATCATTAATTAAAAAGCACATACAATTATAAACAAGGTTTGGATCACATAGTTTTATGTGAAACACCTCAAATATTTTTTTATTGTCTGCATTAATTGATAAATACAGGTGCATATGGATCCAGACAAAACGAAGATATATGTATGATTCTGCTTCGCTTATACCTATCACCAGTATTGTCTTTATGGTATGTGAATTCCAAGTCATCAAAACATCCATCCAGACAAGAATCCATGAACATTTAAGGCTGGAGCTCCAATATTTACTTCATCAGGAACCACTGGATTATATCTGCAGTGATCCATAAATTTTGCATGCAATTTAGTGCAATATTAGATCTAGCTAGAAATTGGTTTTAAAAAAAATTATAGGCAAATGAAGGGAAGAGAGAGATGATGAACACAAATCCAGGGTTTCTGATAAAGACAGCAGGGACTTTACCCAATTTGCAAATTGGGATTGATTTCCAAAGGCTGAAAAACCCCATCTGATTGAGGAAAACGAATGTAGTGGATGTTAGTCTCTCCTCCACCTTCCCTAGCCAGTCTATGGCCAACCTCGGAACTATTACTTTCTTCCAACTGTGTGAACCAATATAATTCAGATTTCACAAACCACGTAGCGAGTTAACTCTACAATAATTGTCTCTTGCCATTTAGCAAGGGCCAGAGATTATGAATTCAGAAGAATATAGACTGACATTTGACAAGATACATGACTCTAGCAATGAGAATGCAGTGGATATTTTTACTAGACATGCTACTTGTTCACAAGCATTACATTGCCATCATGCATCATGCATGTGTAAAAACATGTGGTGGGTGTGTATTTTATACGACATATACTTTCTTTCTTCCCTCACCTCGAGCAAGAAAATCTTTCAAGTTTAATATAAATTTTTTTTATTAATAATACTAGTCATGGGAGCTATGATCTAATCGAATATAGCAACATGGAAACATGATAATCGATGAATCCTTCTAGCCACAAGCATAAGGTATCAAGAAGGCTTCGCCCAAGTAAGGTTTCAGAATAATCAGGCATGAGTACAATTCGCATACTGATTTTTAGTTTGAAACAAAAGTTCTGCATTTGGTTGGAATTGGTACCTTACTTCTCAACGCTCTATTAGTTTCATCAAGCATTTTTTCCTGCAAGGAATTAGTAAATGTCAAGTATATACCAAAGATAGATATTGCAGCCTACATATGAATGCTCATGTTGAAGAAAAATTATTCAATGAGTCTGCTATACTAAGTGGCATAGTTGATGTGATATGTCATGTTACCAACTCAATAATAATAAATGGTAAACATAATAATAAAAATCGTGCAAATGATGATTTATTATTGAGTTTGTTCACTATATCGACCATTCCATGTGATATGGTTGGCTCTTTGAATAATCTCTCCTTGGTGAATGTTAAAAGAAATTAATAAAAGGAATTGAAAAGACTCATACCCGGTTCTGAAGATCAGCAAGCTGGTCAAGCATGAACTGAGTCTGAGAAACATGTCAGCAAAAAGGTTAAGTCTCACCAAAATAAAGTAACTAAGCATTGGGAAAAGGTAACTTTCACAAGGAGAAATAAAAGAGGGATAAAAATTAATCCAAATATATAAAAATTACAAACGTCAAATCAAGTCTTGATATTTGATCACGTCGATGCTGGGAGTCTTAATATGAATATAGCTTATTTGTCCACCACGGAGGGAAAGATGGAAAGAGGAAGAACAAAGTTCAAATTGAAGTCCATGCTACATACCTTTGTTGACCTAATATTCCCCAATGCTGCCTCCACTTGATTCTCAAGCTGTTCAAGCTCATTGGTATTCATTTGGGTCAGATCTTCTCCCAGAAGGTTCCTACAGAATTTGGGACCAACGACACAGTAGATTAACGTTCGAAACATCAGAATTAAATAAAGTTTCACCTAAAGATTCAACAAATAGTACATATACATGGATCTATATTTCGACATACCTCTGTGAACGTTGCAGGATATCTACCTTTGCTTTCAGTCTCAAATATTCCTGGTAGTTGCTCTGCTTAAGAGCATAATTAATTACCATTAGAGTTGGTTTAATAGAAACAGGGGCTAGCTAGTTACTTTTGCATGGTAGTTTAAGCAAAACATGAATCAAATAGGCGAATATACAGCAATGGAATGCAGATGATGCATAATTTAATCATGGTAGTCTAATTAATTTGGTGTGTTTTATTCATGATGAGGGAAGAGCATGAAACCTGAGTGTCACTGATTGACCGATTGGCCTCCAGTGCACCATAACTATATCTCTGGTACTTCTCAAGTGTTTTCATCGTGCTGAAACATAAGCCAAAAACATGATTAATCAGACTATGGGACCATTCATGTGCAAAAGGGAAAACTGGCAACACTTTGAACAAATGCGTAACGAAACAAGTCAATACATTACTTGACCAAAAAAGTACTGTACTTGACTGGAAAATAACACTATTATTTCCATTTAAAAGTCATATATATATATATCTTAGTATTTTTTTTTTCAGAAGAAATATATTGAAACATTATGATATAATATCCTAAATAAAAATCATCACAAATAACAACTAATGGCAATGTTTCCAGATAAAGGTAGGGGATTTGGACCAGAGGAGTCTTCAGGTTTCATTCTTGCTTAGGAGAATAGCGAAATCACACTATATAACCTCATGCGAAGTTAATATCACCCCAAAGAACAGGAAAAAAACTGGGCTTATAATATATGAACAGGAATACATATGCAGTTTATAAAAAGTGTTCTGTAAATGCAATTTAATGCATACTTATGCGTTGTAATTTTTTTAATAAAAATTATTAAATGTGGTTTACTAATGAGAAACTTAAATACTATTACAAAAGAACTTATGATCAATATCCAAAAAAAGAACTTATGATCAAATTCTCTCTACCGCATTTGTTTAATTATTAAAAAAAAACAATCAGATGATTAAACACAACGATGAAAGAGTCTTTTGGTTTTCTAGATTCTAACAACCCCAAATAACGCAACTTATCTGTTCACATCTTTTGGGAGGCCAATATATTATCCATTGGTTCATCTGAATAAAATAATAATATTCAGGGAGAACTTTTGGAAACCTATTTATATAACTAGTGACGCGTCTAGATGGAATATTGACGATGGCTTTAATCAGAGGCAGTCCTTTTAGAGCACTTGAGAAAGTCATACAGCCAACCAAGACTTTGATTCTTCTAATTAACCAACCAACAATGCAATGCAATATCCAAGCATTTTCCATTGTTGCAATGATTTATGATTAAAGAAAAACAAAAGATGAAGTTTTATTATAAAAAAATCAGATTCATGAAAACAGAAAGGGGACAAAAAATAACGTAGCTATTGGATTAGCCAAAGGAGTTGATGATCGATGAGGTCAAACCGCTTGCGATATAAGACTCTTCGTTTGATTCCTTGACTGTTCGCTCTTAGCCAAAGGGGCTAATTTATTTATTCTCAATCAACAACAGTAGTTTTCACTGAAAGGCGAAGAATATTTGCTTAACCTATCATCTCTGCAAACAGCGGAACTTCTATTTTGTCTTTTTATAGATTAAAAAAAAAAAAGAAAAAGAGGAGGGTATTCCACAACGGTTTTAAGGTTTGGTGTGGATTTGCAGCTTTTCTGTTTTCTCTCTTCACCTTTCTTAAATCCAACTTGAAGTTGTACAGGTTTGCACATCAAACATCCCATCACTGCCACCAAATCATAACAGTAAACCGTGTACTGTTGAATGATTAGAAATTTTAATCAGGTGAAGGCCAAAGAAAGAAAAATATAACTCTACTTAGATGGGTATCAGGCCTCGGTTCTGGTTCAATCTTCATGGACAGAGAAGACCCAAGTCAAACCAATTTAGTATACTGTAGCGAACAATTCCCAGGATCCTTGGAAGTCAACCAAAGGACCGTAGCCATACGACTAAAGAAAATTGAGCTGTTTCAAGAGTTACAATTTTACACGGATCTTCTAAGTCGAACAGGATCTTGCCCTTGCTCTGCATGACCCATCAAGAATTCGATGCAGCAATTTAGCGTTTCCAAAAACCTTGAGAAAAATGAGAAAATAAAATGTTTCCTTTTTGTTCCTCGTTTAACGTTTAAAGGGGCAAAAAGAGCTTCGGATCTTAACATGAAGAGGTAGAAATTTGACATTTTCATTTGTACCTTTAAATTCTGATGAAAACCAAACGCGGTCAGAAGATCGGAACCTTCATTTTTCACAAACAATTCTGGGTAACAGAAAGATCAAAAGGGAGACAAAACGGACATCTTTTCTTTTTTCTCTCTTTCTTCCTTATGAACGCAGCTGAAAACTCAAAAGGGAGACCCAATATGCCAGTGGAGATCTTACACTAAAATGAGACTCAATACCCCAGTGGACAATAAAATCTTTGAACAAGAACACTTTTGCACAAGGGACATGTACCATAGCCGACATAGATTGGAACTTTTGCCCACAAGCAAACACCAAGCAATCAAACAGATAGAGAAAAGAGCAGTCTTTGACGGAATTAATTATACCTGGAGCCGCTACAGAATTCATAAAGCTTGCCCCGGTTGGAGAAGATGATGAGGGCAACCTCAGCATCACAAAGGACAGAGAGTTCATAAGCCTTCTTGAGCATCCCATTTCGTCTCTTAGCAAATGTGACTTGCCTATTAATTTTGTTCTCTATCCTCTTCAGCTCAATCCTCCCCCTTCCCATCTTTTTTACTCTCTATCTCTTTAAAAACCACACACCCCCTCTCTCTAGAGCTCCCTTTCCTGTATTAGATAAGAGATGAGAATACTTTCTTAAATGGCCTGCGTGTCTGGGGCAACAAAAGTGATAAAAAAAACAATAGCGCAAGAGAAGATATAAAAGTGGAAACCCTGAAAAAGGTGGCCTTATGTCCTTATGTATGTTTAGTTTTCATCTCTGTGTTGGGAAGTTCCAAATATATGTTTTGTTCAGATAAAAAAAAGAAGAGGAAATTAGTGCCAAGATCTGGATAAAGACATTTATATTTAAGAGTCTTAAAAAATTTAATTGTTATAAAAGATTAAGTTTGTTTTAAAAAATAAATAAAATTTTAGTATGACAAAATTGTTCCTTAATTAAAATTTTGCAGCTTTTTTTACAATTTTATTTCGTCTACAATTCTAATTCATTTTTGAATCTGAAAACATACTTTCACCCTTAAAATTATTTTTCATATTCTTCTTGATAGAACTCCAACTTCAGAAGTGGTATTCTGTCATATCTTCCACCACCTAAAGCTATAAAATTTTCAAAGTTTTAGGCATTTTTAGCCCTCAGTGACAATAGCCGTATGTGCAGCAGACAATGTTGCAAAGGTAAGCAGCTCATAGAGAACAAGTTCCTTGCTAAATTAAGTTTTATTTGACTAGTGTTTGCTTCTTTAACATTGCAAAGGTGAGCAGCTCAACGTTGCAGGTTGAAGAAGCAAGCACTAGTGGAAATTAGTTTTAGGGGAGACAGATTTAGAGACGAATTACAATTGTAGACGAATCGTAAGAAAAAATTCAGAATTTCTATGGAGGAGTAATTCTATCACACTAAAATTTTATTTATTTTTTAAAATAAACTTAATCTTTTATAATAATTAAATTTTTTAAGATCTTAAACATATATATTTCCTTATCCAAGGTCTTTTGTACCAAATTTCTCAAAAAAGGGACTGAAAATTTTATGCTTGTACATTTTTTTATCGTTTCTCTCTAAGCTTAGTTTGTGTCTTGTTAGAGACATAAAATGAAATAAAATTACAACTAACAATTTAAATTTTTGTGATGATTAATTCTTTATATTGTATTAGAATTTTTATGATTAAAAAGTTAAAGATTTAGTTCTTACTGTTATTCAAAATTAAAAAATTATCCACATTTAAAATCTAAGAAGAGACTTTGGTACGAGAAAATACATTAAAAATATTAAACCTTTAGAATGTTTGATTCATTACCATATCTTAATGCCTAAAAAAGTGGAGCTTAATGGTTCTTTGTCCAGTGTTACCAATGCATAATCCATCACATTTTGACCACAATTCAAACTAAACCAAATAGAGCAACTAAACGTTATTCTAAGTATATTTGACATATATATTAACTTTCTCATTGAACGTTGGTTCCGTTTGACTGGGTCATATCTGGGTGACTAGGTTACGTCTACTGGATGTCAAGTACCCCCAACTTTAGAATGGGCATGCTAGCTGTTATGGCATCAAGTATTTCAGTTTGCCTTTTCAGCCTAATGGCCAACACCATTACTTTGCTTATAGGAAAATGTTGGTTAAAGGTACAGTATAAAATTTAATAGTTTTAATGTTTTTTACGTGAAGTTGAATAGAATTATTGCTTATATTTTTCATTTTAATATTTTCTATTTTTAATATTTCTTTGGGTGGTTGGAATTATCTAGTAGTCCAATAATTAGTGGACCCCCCAGATGCCATGTAGAATGGAAATCATCCATGCTATTGCCAACTTTGATTTTGCATGGAAATAATTGCATAGTCGATAGAAGCATACCTCATTGTACTTTTACGTTTGGAAGATATTCCAATCCATACCTCATTCATTTTTTTTTTTATTAGAGTTTGAGTGTTTGAATGTGTAAAGTATAATTTATATGATAAATATAAATATATTAAATAAAAAGTATAATGTGTAATGTAAATTATATTAAATTAATATAAGTTATATGTTGAATTTAAATTTTAAAATATAATTTATATTATGTAATAGTTAAAAATAATAATTTTGATTATATACTGCGCAATGTATTTCATTGTATTGAAAAGTAACTTTTTTAATCTCCTTCAACTAAAAGTAAGCACCTGAGACACGAAGCTTTCGTACAAAATGGAGTGAAGCAGACGAGCCGAATCCGAATATGGCATTAGTGATGATAGTGATAAGGCCTCTGTCTGCGAGAATTGACGTGTCGGCTTTTGAGTGGGGAGCTTCCGATGACTCCCAGCTTTGGATGGACACGCAGAAAACAGCGTTGTACCTGATTAACGGCCCTGAAACAAAAGTACAGCGCATAGGGCACGCGTCGATGCCAGAGCAGCCTATAAACCGGAGCTCAGTTGCAGATTCCTGGTCGCTACCTTGGAACCCTTTTTAAGGAACAGAACATTGTACTCCGAGGAAACACCTGCTCCGCTCTTCCATTACATCTCCAACTCTCCAACCCCAACAATTCTTTTCCCTTTCCACCAAAGTTTTTTACTTGTCGTGAAATTTTCTCGTCTCTTGAGTGCAGCTTTTCGGTTGCACATTCTGTTTCTGGGTCGGCGCTGAACTCGCCCTGTTTGATGAATGATCCTTACTAAACAGAAACTCTTCTTGTTTCAAATCTCATCAAAACCCAACGGCTCTTGGGAGGTTTCTTATGCAAAACGTAAAGATTCTCCTTTACTGAGCTTATGTTATAATGTAAATGAGTACAGGTTCTCTGCGTCTGATAGAATAAATAAATATCTGTGTTATCCAATTATACGAGTTGAAAGTTTTTTCCAAGTCTTCAGAAGCACAGAATTGCTTAGGTGCGTTATTACAAATCTGATATGTCTGTTGCATGACCACAAAGCAACAATATTATTGTCCTATACCTGTTGGACTTTCATGTCCGCAGACCACAACTGAGGGAAAGAGAATTTCGATCAGCTGATTGATGGGCTAGCAGTAAAGGGGGATGGGGCTAGCTGCAAATTACAAATTCAGTCACACCGACCACGAAGAGTTGTTCCATTTCATTTTCATTCAGTAGTGGACGATAAAAGGCCAAGACTACTCGGAGCAGTTACCATATCACTGTCCATTACAAGACTATTGAGTGTCACTTATGCATGACATTGACATGGTAGCCCAAGTTGTCAATGGTTGATGTGCGTCATCATTCAGCTGGCTGCATCCCACTCAACCATAACACTATTCTTAGCCCTCATTATACAAGGCAAGGCAGGTTGTCTCCGTACGTCAAAAGTAGAAATTCATTCTGCCCAATTAGAAGGTGCAAAGTACTTAATAAATTAATTAATATATTTTTATATTTAAATATATCAATTTATATCGACCTATTTTAACTCATATATTAAGATAAAATATGTTAAAAAATATATTTATTAATAAATTTTTAAAATACAAATTTATTTAATTATCCTATTTTTTAGACAGAATGAGATGAGTTAAGTCAACAAATTCAATTTATTTTGACACCTGCCCTTGCATCTTACCCTCATCCTTAGTTAAGAATAAAAACACTGTTATTGGGTTGAAAGGCTTTGTTTCAGCAAACGAGGACAATACGGATGCATGCACATCTACCAATATGGCCAGTGTATGAATTGGTGTTAACAAATCCCCTTATTTGCAAGCTATGTTTCTTTTCCGTTTTCATCACTTCAGTTTTTACATAATTATTAATTTGTCCACATTTCTTACAGATAAAAAGGCTGAACATATATAAAATGTGTTGTACGAGAAAAGTGATACGAAAACATGCTTTTAAAAAAAAAAAGGCCACTCACACCACTAAACATGACTCTCTACATGAAATTTAAGCTCTAGAGTTGATTGCAGAGAGCATGTACTTTTCTGCATGCCTTAAAGCGATCCCAATTACTTTGACCATGTTGTTTCTGATGGTGAATTAAGGTGTTCATGGCTGAAAAAGAACGTTTTTGGAAGGTGGTGAGAAAACCAATGGTAACCAATGCAATAAAGAAAGTCCAAACTACAAGATTAATTTCTTTGTCACCAACCAGATCTAATCATTCATTACCACTTGCTACATGCTAGAAACAAAGATCATGGCTTTATCATTTTCTGATCTTTAAGTTTCCAGGTACTTAAAACCAGAAAATATCCGCATTGAAGTTTTTATACTTTTGAACTTGGGAAGTTTTTATACTTTGAAAGTGCTTCAGTAATCAGTACGATGAATAGCTTTTAAGGAGGGGGGCCAATTTTTAGTCCTCATCTGAATAGACCGTTCATCAACTCTAGCAACTGGCCACTGGGTCCCTCTACAGCTAGTGGTGCAGGGCACCTATCCGATAAGAAAAACAGAATGCTTCTGACCTATTCATCTGAACGTGCTAGCTGAGATATATATACGGCTACGTTTTCTGTCATTGTACGGGTCCTCCATGTGAGCGAGCTTCTCCAAGTGCACGATATCAGATCAAAATTTTTTTTTTTTTGAATCTCATAATATTTTCTAATAAATAGTTAAAAATTAATTTTTTTAGACAAATAAATAATTTAAATAAATATAATTTTTTTTTAATAAAATTTATTTTTATATATAATTTAAATTAAATTTAAAATAATATAATTAAAAAAATTTAATTATTTATCACCTATATTAAACTTTATTAATAGATTAAATTATTTTATTAAACCTATGACAGTGCTCAAAACTAATTGCTTCACTTTAGCATTATTTTTATTACTACAATTTTATTCTCACAAAATTTATCATTGAATATCACAAAACTACTTCTTGAATTACTACTATTTCATTCTCACCCAATCAACTATTGAATCTCACAAAGCTATTTCTTCAATTGGCACGCAAATGGATAGTTGATACTATTGTTGCCTATGATCAATTTGGTACTACAATAATTTAAAAGGTTGCTAACGTTCTTAATAAAGACATATTTGCCTGCCTAAGTGTTATTTTTTGGGGGCAGAGTATAAATTTTGTCATTTGTTCGAAATGGAGAAACATATGTGAGAGGACATGTATCATAGACTTGATCAAACCGAACACACACACAATGGAGTTTATTTGACTAACAAGGCATGCTACGCAACAAAGAGCATTTTCTCTTGTTTAAGGAAAAACCCAAGTGGTTTGTTAAGGATATATCAAGCCCCAACAAATTTGGTGACCGAAATGTTATACTTTATGCAAGCTACATGACATCTGGAAGCCAACAGACTAGAACAAACTGTTTCACACCAAATTTAGGTCTCATGAGTACCCAATTAATCTATCCCCAACCCATTTTTTAAGTAATATTGGATGCACATGAGAACATTATACGATGAGTGCACATGACTAAGCGAACATTTATTATTTATGTTCATAACTATATTGCGTAATTCTTTTGCAATGCGATCGCGTACAAGAATCATTATTCTATTTCTTTAATGGAAGATGCAGTAAATTTGTGTATTGCTTAACTCCAAGAGTTGCAACCTAATAAGCAGTGATAAATCATGGTCAATTCGTTGAAGGGACAGCAACATTAATATGGTGGAAATGGCAATGCTAATTTGTGGTGGAAGTGGGCCAAATAGTCAGACTATCATACTGAAACCCCATCCGAATATGAAGATGGGCACGTGAGCAGCTAGCGCAGGCAAGAAATTGACGCGATTATGACAAAATATAATAGCGATCGCAGTCACAGAAACAACTAGTGCAGGAACAGGAGGTAGAGCTCTCGGTGGAATTGCCCTTTGTGATTGCTATATTTTCTTCGGAGTTTGGACGATTTGCAAGCTCAAAGCTGGCACCTTGACACCTCGTTGTGAAAGTTATAACAATAAAGGAAAGATGCATCCTTCTTGCAAACCTGTACTCTACTCCATATGATATTCATCCACCATGTGCATGGCATCTTTGGATATTGGAGATGATAATGATATCAGAAGCAAGCAGGACTACCACCAAACGCTGCATGCCAAATGAACAGGGGTCTTCACATTCTCGGCTAATTTATGTCAGCCATATATGTTATGAGCGAGAACATAAATACATAACTGACCAAGAAAATGAGGAATCAATTTGCAGTCCAAGTACATGGGCTATAGAATTCGGTAGATTGGTGTCAAGCATAATTGCATAAATTTTTTAAGAAATACTTTCAAAATAAGATCATCGAGGTGGTGGAGAACATGAATGTGATCTTGTGGTCCTAAATGTAAATAGAAATAGTGAAATTTGTAATTTGAGAAGGTAATAGTGAATTTTGTAATGGTCCAAAGAATATTAAATTTTGTATCAAATTCATAAAAATAATGCTGCTATTCGTTTCAACGCAGAATATTAATTCTGATATCATAATTATAAATTGGTAACTGTTTTACAGAAAAAACACTGTCTAAATTTTTTGTTTTGTTTTTGTTTTTTCCTCCATTTCTATCAAATATACTTTCTAGTTTAAATTTGGTTGTTGACAGTGACATAAACTTGAATTCATAAAAATTAAGATTCCCATTACCCATGCATCCAAGCCAAGTAAATGAGGGGAATTAAATAGTGAATGTAAACTTTATTTGAACCTTTTGTTTTTTGGACTAACATTTCACCAAATGTCAAAGCCCTCCCAAAAAACAAAAACCCCACCACCAAAACACTTAAAAAAAAAGAAGTTCTTTTGCTGCTGAATATCTGAAGCAGTGTTTTCAAGAAGTGAAACATTCTATACAACCCACTGCAATCCTTAGTCCCTTCTTTACTTGTTGACAGAGACAAGCACCTGGAGTATATAGACTTTGCTTATATTTGGCCTAACCAGAAACAGGTGGTAAATCACCCGGATTCTTCATAATTCCTGAAGCAACAAGAGGGGAAAGCAGGTTGGGTTGAAAAACATGACTTCTAAACCATGATGGTAGACCCTGGATCTGGGTACTAATATACTGCCTTCTTTCTGGAGAAAACCACACAAGATCACGCTCTTCATCCATCCCAAACTTGGTTACCTCCAGAAGTAGACACCTATTTTTTACTGCAACCAATACCGGCCGCGAGAAAACATTCCACCGTGCATTCAACTCAGTTACAAAATACCCAAGAGCAAAGCCTCCATCTCTCGACACTGCCCAAAAATGCATCGACCCGGATGCATCTTCAATTATAATAACCCTTCTACCTACATTTACCAAGTAAAGGTTACCAAAGCCCTGAGCGCCCGGAATGAACGTCGGAAACCTGATGTTCTCAGGAAATTCTATAACACAAAAATTCTCAGTAGTTAAGTTCAAGACAAGAATGAACCCATTACCAACCTTGTGAAATATATTGTCAATCACCCAATATAGTGCACCATCACAATATTTAGGGAATAGACTAGGCCGAAATAGTACCCTATGAGAAAGGCCTAGTGGCCTCCATGAGTCATCCCCTAGCGTAAGAATCAGAAACTTGCTCAGTCCAGAATCTTCGTCCATTTGCACTTTCACCACTTTGTACTTATCAGAAGAAGGATCATATCCCAAACCAACATGTAATAAAGGAATTATAAGTGGATGCAATGGTAAGACTACTCGCTCCTTTGTTATTGGGTTGCAGACAACCACTGGATTTGGATACATGTCAGAAGCAAAGCAGAGAAAACCAAGGCAAGTGCCCATGATTGAAAAGCGGAACCTCTCCAAGCCCGAGAATATCGTCCTTAAAGAGATTTCCCTCACATTCTTTTGCTCAGAATCTAGAAAATATATATTCATGGAATTAGGTACTAAAATAATTCTGTCAGACTCGGACAGAATATTTGTTGCTCTCAGTTGCAAGTTGATGAAATAAGACGCTTTCGTTAATTTATACCAGGCCTTGCAAACAGTCCTAAATCTGAGGATATCTTCTATGGGAAGGAAAGACAGAATCCGAGATATGATGTCCGGAGGAAGATATCTGGGGCAGGAACTACTTCTTGTTGTCTCTGCCATTGCTTGACCAAAAATTTTGTCCCCTGAATCAGCTCTTGCTAAGATATCTTACAGGTGGGGGAAAGTATGAGAGAAATCCATGTAAGTCCTCGGAAAGACCAATATTTCAGTTCATATAGACATATAACCAAAAGAATTTTAAGATACACCAAGAAGAAAACTGAAAAATAATTGTTCAGCTGTCACAGCCCACACAACAACTAGCAAGCTGAGCTTGTCATCAGACAACACAAACTTAAGTTGAAGCAAACTGCAATGCTCCTATAACAGATATATGTTAAAAGTTTTTCTATGTAGAGACTCTAGGTAACTGTTCAAGAGTAAGATTTGAACACGAAGCGCATTCAATGCCTCATGCTCAAATAGAAATTGTCTCAAGCAGATAACTTTCAGGGGCCGTTTGAAACAGCCAAAGAGGCTACAGAAAGCTGAGCCAGACTTAATCTTTCCTAAGAACAAGACACCATGGAGTGAAAGCCATTAAGGATGTCAACTGCAAAAGAGTGAGTCACCTAATAGTGGCCCAAAATATATAATATATTTTTTTTATATCATGATTATAGCCCAAAGTACAAAATTAAGTTGATTTTGTGAATTCCATTACTTTTAGGAGCTTTTGACGCAGGAGTTGAAATTTAACTAAACCTACACAATTGCTAATTGAAAGGCCGCAAAATCAGACAAGCACCATTGGTTAAATAATGCGTATGTAAATAAAGGAAATTAGTCTATCAATGAAATAATAATGCCAAAGAAGAATTGTCTCACCACACTCAATAAAATCCAGCAATTAGAATTTCCCTGGGTGCGAGTTGTACAATAGAGAAATCAGAAAACTAAGCATTTGTATGGAAATGTCCCATGCTTCCTTGGCAATGATATAAACACAGAAGGAGAAATATGTAAAAGTCTTTATCAGAAGATAGTAATCGCATTGAGATAACGACTAATTTGATTTTGATCAAACCTCCAAGATGAAGAAATTTGACAATGAATACAGATAAAAATAAAATTGAACCTAGGAGATCCAAAAAGCCATCACAAAAGCAAAGAGCAACAAATTTATAGCATATCAAACCAAATTCTCAGCAAGATCACAATTGTAGAATATTACCTTTGCCAAATTGGGGGACTGTTTGGTCAAGGAGAATCGCCACGTCCAAAAGAAGTTTAATCAAATTCAAAAGCACTTTCGACACAAATTCAGAATGATTTAACAGAGAATTAAAGAAAAGTGATCCATTTGCAGTGTAATTGTATGAAACAACCAATCAATACATGAACAGGTGAGTGCCATCATCATTCGTGCTCCAAAATATGTGGGGTTGTGTTGATTAATCATCAAGAAACAACTTTGTGGAACTTACAAGAAGGTCGCAAAATATGCTTCTTGAATCAATGGCTACTCGCTGCTGCCCTTGTTTGCTTACCAGTTACCACTCTGTTCACTTCTCTGCCTCTGAAGTCCTATGCTTCACTCCCAAGCCGCTGAGCGGTAATTGGATTCCATTGTCCAAAGAGCCACGTTTTGGTAATCCCTAGGTTAGCAATATCCTTCTCCTTCTCTCTGTATTGTTTGGGCCGTAAGTCTAGGGTTTTTTGCGTTATTTTGTTTTTCACATGCCAACGGTGGGTCATTTCTTACCCTTTTGGAATGTTGATCAGGCTAGCCATTGGCTGCAAAAAGTTTAAACGCTTTTGAGCCTGAGAAATAGAGGCCCTAACTCTAGAAACCCTATTCGAATCTGGGCCTAGGCCCAAATCAGATCTACGTCATTAAATTATCTTTAAAATGAAATTTAGACAGTGGAGTCTAATATTCTTAGAACAATGCTACATTTCCAAATTGCTCAGTTCTAACAATTTAGTTTAGTTTTGGCAAAAGGAAATAGATTATTGTTTATGTCATTAGACTGTCGATTCAGCAGATTTTGTGTTGGAAGATTTTGTTTTTGGTGTTCATGATTCAAGATTCCAATTTGTTTGGGACCCTGCAGAAGCCAATTTCGCAGCCGAGAGAGAGAAAACTGTAGGGAGTGCAGGTGGGCATAATGAGTTTGGTTTGGTTGGAGTGTTGGACTGGTCCCAAATTACAAAGTGGCGGATGAAGACAAGAGAAGGGAGGGTACACTAAATGTTGATTAGGCTGAAGTTTCTGACTTTCTGTGAAGAAAATGAAGAGGAAGAGATTGACATTTTGTCGTGGCCATGGCCACTCAGCATAGCCATAATTGTTGCAAGAAGGAAGATCAATGAAACAAGAGCAGGCCAAACTGAAGCCAGGTCCTTCTGGGCTGGCCTTCTTGTGAGACACTAAAAGCTGTGGACCCAGACTTCCCTGGCCATCCATTGCTTATCCCTTTCTTTGCTCCCCTCTCAATGTTCGGTTACATTCTTGATGGCGACCCATCCATGCATGAATAGCATAGGAGAGCACTGCACATCTTTTTCACACACACCCGCATAGTCATCAGCATATCTTTGGCCATGTGTTTAATCTGCCTCTCTTTTTCTCTCTCGACCCCCACTTTGGCCTTAGCTTCAGATTTGGTGGCATCCACGTCCTTTGCTCCCTCGTCACCCATCAGGCCCCAAATTGGGTGATCTTTCAGCAGCAAAAGAAAAGCCAAATTAACCCCACCCTCCCCTGTTTTGTTCTTTTCTTCCTTCAAGAACATGGAAACCAAAAACATACAAATTACGCAAGAAAACACCTCAGAAACTTGCACATCAATTGGTATCCCAAATACCTCCAAACAACAAATGAAGACAAGAAAGAAGCGATGATGGATGGTTTTGTGGGCTTTTGCATTTATAGTTTCAATTAATTCATCTTCTCTTGCCTGTTGCCATTATTCACTGTCAATTTTTCCGGTCTGAGTTCTACTCTCTCAGCATCTCCCCTCAGTCCTTCCATCTCATCTGTTCCATCATCCACTTATATGGCACGCTGCATTTCCATTAAAGCAACAAAACCCTCTAACCCTATACTATTATTTTCAAAGTGGCCATGGAAAGCATCGCATAGGGGAGCACCCCATAACATGACAAAATCTAACTGACGTTTTAAGTTTTAGTTAACACTTTCAGATGCTGGGAAGCACAGAGGAGCCATCCCATGCACAAATTCTTGGATGCCTGAGAACCACTGACAGCATAGTGATTAGTGATAGATCCAGCAACATAAAACCATTTAGTGAAGTTCAATAAAAAAAAGACGGTCCAAAGCTTTTGGAGCGGTGGATGACCATATTCTAACATGACAAGTTCAACGGATTATATCTCAAAATATTTTAAATGAGAATGGTCCAACCAGTCCACCCAACTGATGGGCACGCCATTAAAAACGCTGCTAATTTTTTGGTTGTGTGCAGGTGATTAGAGGCCAACAACCCCCTTAAGTCGGCAAATGTTGCGGTCCCCTGCTTTGCATGGGTTTGGCTGTGGGAGTTAGTATAATGAAATCAGTAATTTATTTAAAGAAAGTTACAACCAAATTTAAATCGACTGTTTTGTACATGAATCCTCAGAGGGAGGCAGAGCAAGATTTGAGTTGGAGGGATTCAACAGAGTACAATTAATATCAATAAATTATCATGACCCTCCATTATTTATAACTAGTAATTGAAGACTCAAATCTTCAATGTTCAAATTTAACTTTTTACTCATTGGAAAGTGATGCAGATATAATTGAGGTGACGTCTCAATCTCATTATCTATTTATACAAACAATTCTATTTTTTTAAAATATTAAAAAAAATTACCATATAAAAATTAAAAGGATAACAAAATCAAGTTTAACGAATCAAGTCCCAAATATTTCTAATTTGATTTCACAAAATAAAATTTGATCTTCTTATCATTCGATGCATCCGGGGCGTTATAAGTGGGGTGGGTAAGTCGGTGTCAGACACACCCAGTTCAAAAATATTGACTCCGGTGCTCTACTTCTGGTTTTCTTCTTGTGGAGGAAGAGGGGATGGGGAAGATGCCCTGACCTGAGCATGCTGCCCCTGTTTTCTCACCTTGGGTCAAAAATGGTGGTGCAACTTTACGGAGGAGAGAGAGTTGGAGGAAATTGAAGTCCGTGCCGTAAAGCAGACAAGTAATTGCACATAATTTGTCTGAAAAGACAAATCGCATTGACTTGGGGAGTTGAAAACAACAAACGGACAAGATCTGTTTGGGAATTAAATCATCTAAATGTTGTGCACAGCGTTGGAGAGCCGTAACTGCATTTGTGGGTACAAACAAGAGAAAGGGGCAATAATTTGCATCAAATACCAAAAATGAGAACTTTGGGGACCATACAAACATGAGTGGTTAGATTGGGGCCAGCTTTCTCCACACGTGGCGATGAATTTCTTGGTTATCATATGCCTTTAAGCTCCCATCATCAATGTCTAATTCCACTAGGTTGGTGCAGTAGGTTCCCTTATTATGCCCCCACTATATTTTTGCAACGGAAAATATGAGACTTATTAACATCTCATAAGAATATACGTAAGGTGTTATTCAAATTTTTTGAATAAAATTTAATTTGTAAAAATTAGTTGGAAAATTAATTGATTAGTTCTTTAACTAATTCTTCAATCGCCTTTAATGAGATTGGTGTGAGAAAGAAGATTAGAAAATTTGAACTTTCTTCTTCATGATTATCCATTTGAAAATTTGAAGGAAACCAGAGGAGTTCTTCTGTTTTTCTGTAGTAAATTATTCTAATTTTTTATTTTATACTTTATATATAAATTTTTTCCTATTTTTAAAGCTTACAATAATTCTTCTTATATATTATAAATGTATTACATATAAATTCAATATTAACAAACATTTAATCATTAACTAATAATCTCTATTAAATCAAACAAAATATAAAAAACTATTCTTACAAAATATTAATAAAGCTTTTCACTCAAATTTATTCTTACAAAATATAAAAAATACTATAAACATATTTTGTAATTTATGGTTTTATTGCACAAAATATAAAAAAATTATTAAAAATATAGTTTTTGCACAAAATACTTAAAATAATATTATAAATATGTTTTCCTTTTTTTTTACAAAAGACAAAAAAATTGATATAAGAAGTGTAAAATAAAAAAAAGTTGAAATAATTTATAAAAAGGAAAACATGTTTAGTTATGAACATATTTCTATTTTTCTATATTTTTTGTGGCAAAATAATTGATTAATTAAAAATGTTTCAATAATTTATAATAAATGAAGATAATTAATTTTTGAGGCTCTTAATCAATAACTAAATATTTATTGATATTGAATTTATTATATAATGCAGTATAAATTTTAAAATTAAATAAAAATTTATGTAAAAGTATGAAATAAATAAAAAAATTAAAATAATTTACTCCCCTTCTTTTTACCCTACAAGGAAGGCAGAAAAGTGAGATGCAGTTATACAAGTTTTGTTATATTTATTTTTTAAAAGTTATATATTAAGTTATATACAATAAAAATAAATAAATTTTATTAATAATTTTATAATTTTATTTAAATTTAAAAATACATATTATATATTTTATAAAATAATATAAAAATATATATTATATTCAACATAAACACACGATTTTTCTTTTTTTTTTTACATACTCGTTGCCTGAGTTGAAATCGTGCCAGTTGCTCTGCGTTTATCAGTCGCTTTCAATAGAGCGTGGAAGCACGCGCACATGACAATAATAGAGCTGCTAGGTGTCAGCACACCAGGAGAGAAGAAGTCATATGTGTGGGCCTGTCTTTTAGATCCCAACATAATAATGCCATGAGCTGAGGTTGACTGTGCATTCAGTCTTGTTGGATCTCACTTCCACCCTATACTTATCTTCGGTGCAGTGGCTGGGTTGGGTTGTGCCCTGTATTTTCAATTACTTTCCCTTTTATTGATAATATGCACAAGAATATTCCTTTTCTCCCTCTTCAATGCATCTAAAAAGACAGTTCGCTCCTTAGCTTTGGGCCCTACCAATGAATAATTTTAAATTATTAGACACATTTTCAATTATAAAGCAACACAAATTTCTTTCTACAACATAACATGATTAAAAAATTTTGATATATGTTAATTAAATACATTCTTTTAATCACTACAAGATTTTTTTATCTAGATTTAAAATTATTTTATTTTATTTTTTATAAAATTAATTTTTAATTTTTAAATTTTAATTTTAATTTAAACCATAATCAACTGTTATTAAGCTGACATTTTTAATATATAAACATTGTTTATATTACCTTTTAGTGTTGATTAGTCTAAATGCTCTTTAAATCTGGATATTATAGTATGAATTTCATAAGCATCTTTAATATGATTAAATGAAAAAGAGAAAAATGAAAAGGAGTAATTTTTTGAACTGATTTTCTCAAGGAAGAGGGATATAATATTTCAAAGTGAAATACAAGTTTGAAATTCTTACCTTTCCAACAAATTAGTATTGTCCAGCTCCTAAAAAGATAAAAAAAAAAAAAAGTTTAAAAAAAACTTAAAAAGGCTTAATTTGCTTGTCTTGTGTGGAGTACATATCTAAAGGGGAGAACTGAAAGAGTCCAACCACAACAAATTTGAAGAAGATGTTGATGACAAAATTGACAGAAGCCTGTGATGAAAATGAATGTAACCATAAAAGACACAACTATAAATTTTATACAGTAATAAAAGATGCGAAATAGGGCCAACTGAGTTAGCACAACTGGGATCAGATTTTTCCCCAAGGTGTGATCCCCAGTGTATAAAAAAAAAAAAATAGGAAAATGATGGTAGGTTGTTAGCTACCTACTTACTGCTACTGTAGTCAATTACAAGATGACTGCTTAACAAAGAATTTATTTATTTTTTTAGAATTGATTTTTGTCCTGAATTCCTGATTGATGCATTACACATTTACACTGCTTTCCAAAGAGAGCAAGATGAGTAAGTTTTCCAAGGTTTTACTCGCTCACAGAGTCTTTCTCTCTAAAAATAGCAACCACCAGCTCTTCAATGGAGCTTGGGACGCACTAAAATCCCTTTCGCATTGAGTTGCGTCTGCCTCAACCCCATTTCGCAATCCCACTATTGCAAGTACCCTGGTAAAGTAAAGCTCTCGCTCTCTCTTTTATCTCATGATTTAGGCAACTTCTGCTCTTCCTTTTGTCAGCCTCTGAATGGCCTTATCCAGTATCTGAATTGTGCTGTTGTTTCCCTTGAATTCTCCTGCTGGAGCTGGCACAGCCTTTACATTGAGCATATTGACCTGTCTCTTCAGTGCTTCTTGATTCATGTCACGTGGGGTTCTGACATTTTTGTAGCTTATCTGCTGTCTGCTTATCTGGGCTTTGAGGTCTCTCTAATGGTTTCTCTTTTTATCAATCCATTTGCTTTGTTAGGAACTAAAGAGTTTCAAAAACTTGCCGCTTCCGGGAGGGTAATTTCTTTATTTTTCTATTATTTCTCGACTCGATCACTCATGGCCTGCAGTGTACAGTGCTCTTTGAAGGCACTCTCCGATGGTTTCTCTCTGCTCCCTCTCTGTCCAGCTGCAGTCATATAAATAGAAATTGCAACTGAATTTTGGCTCCAGCAAAACTGTTAAGTCACGATTCTTGTATCAATTGAAGTGGGTTATTGCTTGAGCTCTTGTGATTCTGGTGCATGGAATGGAGTCTTGGAGTTATGTTTCTAAGGAGAAGGGTTTCATGTCCAATGATACACTTTCTCCTCCTAACACGATTGGGAGAAGTAAAAATTCCTTCTTGGGTCGGGAATTGAAAACCCCGAGTAGTTTTTCCAACGAGATGTTAGACTCGGGTGAGCAAGACATAGACAATTCAGGTTTTGAGGAATTGGGTTTTCCGGAAATGTTGGGGAAGCAATTGTCTGAGGATCCAATTGGCTGTGTTCCGGGCAGAAGGCTGGACTGTGGTCCCGGCAATAGAATTATTAATCCGATAATGGTTGCCCCAAATGCATTTTCTGGAGGGGAAGACGCCAATTCAAAGCTTTCAAACTCTCGGGCTGACTCTAAAAGTAGGGATTCGCTCATTGACTTGAAGCTGGGGCGATTTGCTTATCGCAGAGATGCTCAGGATTCGACATTTTCCAAAGGAGCCCCCATTTTGTCTTCATCGGAGTCGTCATCGGCTCCCAAGAGAGTGCGAGCTTCAGGGTTGCAGTCACAGACTGCATACTGCCAAGTCTATGGCTGTAACAAGGACCTGAGTGCCTCTAAAGACTACCACAAGCGCCACAAAGTATGTGAGGTTCACTCAAAGACTGCCAAAGTTATAGTAAATGGCATAGAGCAGAGGTTTTGTCAGCAATGTAGTAGGTTAGTCCATTTTCCAAGCTTTCCTCTTCCATAAGTTTAGGCCTCCCAAACGTTCATCTCCTTCTTCGCCTATTGGAACTTCAAATTATGATTTTTTATACCTCTCCAATTGGATATCGTATGTGTTGTAGTGTACAAATTTCTAAAAGCTTTATCTGCTTTTGTTTTCAAACTCTACTGTTTCAATTCTTTTTTTTTTTCATTTCTGAATTTTTTCCTTACTGTTCTTAGGTATTACTTGACATTTGAATTGCTAGGGAAAGGTTGGTTTATCCAAATTTCTTATATTTCAGACAAAAGATTTGGGCTACTGGACTTGCTGCTACATGAACGAACCAGACCTAATCTTTATTGTGTGCTAATTCTTTTCCTCCAATGGAAGAAACCGTCCTTCTATGATTATGTTGATTGACTTGCTTATTTTCACTCCATTAGCTTTTCTGGTTAAGCTGTTCTAAAATAAATGACCTCAAACAAGGTGCTACAATGTTATGATGTATATTGCTGCTGTTATGTTTGGCTCGTTGTCCAGGTTTCATTTGCTGGCTGAATTTGATGATGGTAAGCGCAGCTGTCGTAAACGCCTGGCAGGCCATAATGAGCGTCGTAGAAAGCCTCAAGTGGGTATTCACTCCGGAAAGGCCGGGCGGTTGCTCCAACCATATAGTGGTAATAATTTATATTTGCTGCCATAAGTCTCCCCTTTCCTTCTCCCCTCACTAATACTACTCTTCAAGGTCTCATCCTTCGATCAAGCACATGCACTAACATTCTTGCATTCTCTGACTCTCACTGATCATATTACCTCATTATATTTGGTAAAGTTCCAAATTTGAGGACTACTATAGCTTCATAATCCATCGCGTTTCATATGATTGACTTCTTGATTGTGACAGATACAAAAGCATGCCCCTAGGAAGCCAGTTCCTTTCTTAGTTCATTTCCACACATCAAAGGCTTCCCCTAATGTACCTGTGCAGCATCATACAAAAATTGAGTCAAAAAATAAAATTTGTGTTGTATTAAACTGCTCGATATTCTGGTGGATACTTTATTACATGGGGTCATACAATTTAATTTATCTACAAAGTTTCAAATTGTTACCACTGTCATGTCATCCCTGTCATCACACCATAGCACCCCACTTTGTTTAATTTAGTTTATAATACTATTGTCCACCGTTAGTTAACCCAAAGATTTGCTGCTTTTGAGGTCATGATTGCCGTGATGGATATGCTTCTACAACAGATCTTTTGCTATCCTATTGTTCTTTTTTGTTTCAGAATGTTTATTTTCCATCAATGTTTTTTGACTAATAAATATGAGATCATTGTTGTGTACTTGTGTTGGCTAGATTTAAGGTGGCTTGTGCCTTGAGAATGACGGCATGATCTCTGGAGGACATGAATTTCAGCTGCTATACATTATCATCTTTGAGTACCAGATTTTCTCATTAGGAATTGAGCTATGCCCTTATGATCAAACTTAAACTTATGCCCTTATTGCTTACAAAATGAAGTATTATAATTAAGCAGCTTTTATTTCCATTTTTTTATCAATTGCACTAACCTCAATGTTTAAGCATATACACAGCAAACCGCTTTTTGCCTCTGATGGCTACTGTGCTTTTCAGCTTTTGTTAAACTTCATGGGATGAAAAGAAATCCTTACATTTTCAAATGCTTAAACATTTAAATATGTTACTAAAATTTACTATGTACGAATTTCTTATTGGTAATTTGTTGTAATATTCAGAATCTCTGAAATCAGTCATTTTTATGTTTGCTAATGTTACTTAAGTTCTAAAATTTATTTGGGCCCTCAGTCAACTACTGAGCTGCTCTTATTTCTCATATTAGTTCTTAATTAAAATTATTGTAACTGATCCCCAGACCTAACTTTCTCTTCTTCTGTGTCATCTTATTTGTTTAAAAATTGTTGGCTCCTAAGTTTTAGAAAGATCCTGTGATTCTTGCAGATAGCAGATTCCAGGGCACCATGCTAGCAACAGCATCTTTTATCTGCCAAGACATACTCCCTAGTGGGGTTTTACGTTCTGAAAAATATGGAGCCAACAACTGGTGGAGACCTATAAAAGCAGAAGATGGGACTGATTTTAGGCATCTGGCTGCCATCACAAACGGGAATCCTCCGTCAAGATCCATATTAACTTCATATGCTGAAAAACAATTCCCTTTTCTCCATGAAAATGTTGCTACATCCACTACTGGAAGCATCTTCTGTGAAAACAACAGTCAATATCCACCTGCTCTTGGGGGCCCAAATTCTGGGCCGCGAACACTATTTCAGGACACTTCCTTAGGAAGCGAGGACTTCAATGTTTTTGATTCATCATCAACCGTTCATGGTTTATCGGGAATTTCAGACTCTGGTTGTGCTCTCTCTCTTCTGTCATCTCAATCTCAGAACTCTTCAAGCCATTCGTCAGGAATTCCCATGGTTCGCCCCTTGGTTATTCCAAGCAGCCATAGCCATTACAGTATTAATCAGGTCGCTGAAAAGATCATAGGAGTAGGCTCACAGGCTTCTACAAGTGGGGTGCCATCAGATAGGTTTCCATCAGGAATGAATCCACCTGGAGGAGGTCATCTTAATCCTGTAATGATTTCAGACAATAATGATATTGTCAACTTTGACATGGCAGATGGGATTTTCCAAGGTTCAGATTTTGTGAACATGAAAGATCGTCTTTCCTGTGAAGATGGTGCCACAATTGACTTGCTTCAACTGTCATCACAGCTCCAGCGAGTTGAGCATCACAGGCAGTCTTTTCAGGTGCAGCAAGAAAATGATTCTTCCTGCTCTCTTAGGATTACTTAAGGCGCTTTGGAAGAGGTATATGATTTTGTTTCATGAAAATTTAATTATCAGCAAGTACTGTCTGTATCAAATCATTGGTATAAAATGAATACAAGAGGATTGTAATGCTCCTCTCAGAAGCATTAAGTTGACTAAAGCTGATCATAAGCTATAAATCACAGCAAAAGAAAATAATTTAAATTAAAAGTAATATTTTTACTGATAGATTTTATTTTATTTCATACATACGAGTGCTAAATGTTGGATTGGGAGCTAGAGTGGTAACTGGTAAGTATGAAGAGAAGTAGTTCTAGCTGTCTTGCAGTGAATTCAACCTTCCAATGGGAGCAGTGCTTTTCATTCTGCAGTATTTTTGGACCTAATTCTTCTCCTATCTTTCATAACATAAGTCGGTTGAGAGGACTAACAGATTTCACTTTCTGTTGATACAGGAAAGGGAAAGTGTAGCATATGGCAGACAACTACGGCAGTCATCTGAAAACAATTGCAAATGGCAGCACTTTGGCAAAGGGGAAGGAGAAACTTGAGATTCTATCAGCCATTCTCTTATCTGCTGCAAACTAGTTTAAACAGCTTGCCTGTGCTGATTCGGATCAGGAAGTCAGTAGTTTGACTGACCAATAACGTCAAATGTTAATTGTTCATAGGATAAATGCCGGGGCCCAAATGTCCCTCTGTCTTGATTCTTTCTATCTGGCTGGCATAGGCAGAAGCCTAACATGTATCAGTGTGCTTGCTCTTCGAGGCATCAGTTAGTGCATTCGCGCCAATTGTTGATTATAAATCATGTTTTATTTAGTGTAGGTCTCCAGCATTGACTTTTTTTTCACTAATTTTTTTTTTCCTTCTTACACAAAATTCCCTATATTTATTAGAACTTATACTAACTTTTCTTCTATTTTGTAAGCATATTACATATAAACTTAAATTATTAAAAACACTTAATTAAGTAATAAATATGTTATGATTTATTAAAAATATTTTTATTAATTAAGTCACAAAATTTTTTCTCTTAAAATTTATATATGAAAAATTATTTCATGTTGATATTTTTATTAATTTACAAAGTTTTAAAAAAAAATACTAAAAACATCTTTTTTTTTAAAATAATTTGTACCAAATAAAAAACTACAAAGAAGTTTTTAATATTTTATAAAAATTTTGTAAATTATAAAAAATTCACATAATATTTATAAAAGAACCAAACATGAAATTAAAAAAAATAGTACTCAATTATAGATATTTTTAATAATTTATAAAAAATTGAATTTACATGTAGTATAATTATAAAATATAAAAAAAATTAATACACGTTTTGAAAATTTAACTTAAAAAATATAAAATAAAAGGGAAGTTAAAGTACCTTTTTCTTTTACCTTAACGCGGATATATGCTTGCACTAATCCATCATTTCTGCTGGGCAAAGGTAGTAACAGTACTACAGTCATCAAACACAGCAAGCTAGCCTGCGGAAAGTTACATTAATAATGAAGGTAAATATCGGTCGTTACGTTAGCCTCATTAATTGAATAATATGAATCTTTTGCTTTTATCAATTTTTAATTTCAATAATTAATTATTTATCTTTCAATTGATATTAAAATATATTTTATTAATTTCACTTTTATTAAATTTTTCGTTTAATTTTATAGCCGCATCTATCTTATTGTACCTTTATCTTTTCGAATATTTTCTGTAACAGTAACGCAAACAAACAAAACAGCAACAAGAAGACATGACATATCCTCCGATATTTGCCATAAGTTTACAAGAACGAATAAACAATTTCTATAGCTTAAAACCAAAGCATCATTCAAGTCGTTGTGGCACAGTGGTGAGCATTTCCGCTTGTCAACCGGCGACGGCGCATTCTTCTTTTGTCGGCTTTCAGGGATGCATCAAGGGTCTTCGGTTCGACGCCATTCATCGTTGGGCCATCACTGTCTCGTTCATTCACTAACGTCTGGCACCCACTTAGTATTGTTTTGGCTCAAGATAAAATTTAGGTCTAACAACAGTGTGGTTTGCTGGTTTGAGACCATTTGCGTTGAATAACTTTGTCTTGGCCGGCTTCTACACAATCAGCGTCCGAACTATAGGTTAGCTAATGGTGAGATTAGGCACCATTTCTGGGCATCGGGCCTTGGCCGGCACAAAGAACATGCAAATGGGAACACTGGAAACAGCCGAGACGCAGCACAAGTTGATAACAATTTCATAAAAAAGTAACATTTACGTTCGTTCAGCCCAACGCTTGGTTGGAAAGTTGAAAAGAAAGTGACTGCGTTTACCTTAGTGAGTCAGGTTGGCGCAGAGTTTTCAACCGAAGATTGATTTGACAGAATGATGACATTAAACTAGTAATTCTCCTTTTCAGTTAAGTCTCTCGGCTTTTTTAGTTTCATATTCAAACCACATAATGACCAAGATCACACCCAAGGATTAGAGAGAGAGAACATTAAAACAAATGAAGGGAGAAGAATAACAAGAAAACCCTAACAATCAAAGAAAACTCAGCTCTGACTTGATAATCCCAACAGCAAATCAGCAATAATCTCACCGCTAAATCATGGTAACATAATTATAAATAAAAAAATACATGTAGCCTCAAATTTTTATTGTTCTAAGCACTTAGAAAATGACGATGATTGCTGTATCCTCCGCCCTGCCCAATAATTTATCCTAGAGCCGCACAGGTCTCTGGACAAAAAGGATAGTAGAAACTTAAAGATACTACTCTAGAACTACTGAGATGATAACAGTCTTCAAAAATTTATTTCGCCGGACCATTGGGCAATTCAGCAGATTTGCCGCCAGATGGGTTTAGTTCATCCCAAGCTTCAATCCAAGTGACCATGGCATCTGCTAGCTTGTTGAAATAATCATCAACCTTGCCAAGTTTGTCCTTAACTTGCCTGGAGAGTTCAATGTAGCATTTCTGAACAGTAGTGCAATCCTTTGGAAGGGAAGCAGATTGGAAAAATGGAATAAGTTCTTCCTGCCAGTAAATTCCTTTGTACTCTTTCTTAAGGTTCACAAATGGATTGCTAGCTTTACTGTGCCAGATGTAGGGCAAACCTGTCTTGACCCCCAATCCCAAATGATCACATATGACCTGCATGATCAATAGTCAAGTGAGTTCAAAGCTTGACACAGTAAAATCAATTGAGGAAAAAGGAATTTTAACATAGGTCCTGAAAAAGGTATTTGGGATACCTTGGTGCACCAGCCAGCCCACATATCATCGTAGCGGCCAATGGGTTGACCATCACCCATGAGTCCAAAGTACATTGCAGGACCAATTAATTCGCGGTTGAATGCCAAATTCATACCACACATGGGAAAGAGGGTTCCCTTCGGTATAGTCATAACTGCATCCACATACCTGAGAAAATGTAGGAAAAAAGCTGTAAATCAACGAGTTCACAAGAGAAGATATAACAAAAACAAAACAGAAACAAACTCTTACAGTGCTAATGCAAAGAAAATGATACCTAGTGTTTCTTTCAAGAGGCTTGACAAGCTGAGTTGGAGCATCGTAATCAGGAATGTTGAGCCAGAGGCCATGAGAAACAGCTGTTGGGACACCTTCACGCAGACTAAATGGATATCCACGGACGAAATCTGTACCATCTCTGTATGGGTCATAGAGAGTGTTGAAGAAGAATGGGGTTGATGGACTCAGAAGGTTCTTAATGTGCTGCTGTAGGGCATTAATCTCTTTGCCAGATGGATCTTTGGCCACCTGAAAATCAATAAAATATTTCTCAGACCTCGGATCTAAACCCCGATCCATGATGTTCAACAGTAACAGCTGGCCTGCTACAATAATTGAACATGTAATAATGCCGCTAATTGCTAGCATGATCCTTGGTCAGTGTTAATCAAATACAAAAGAAAGAATTAGAAGGGTTTCAATAAGAGCAACGTGGTAATAATTAGTAATTGATCCTTGCCAACATAATGCTTGATCGAATTGAAATAACCATTCCAATTTCAAATTCATTAACGAAAAATGTAAAACACACGTCTGATTTCCATGTCTATAAATCAGGAAAGAAAATAAGATCTATGATAAAGATGCAAAATATAAATGGATGAATTCTGAGTCATTCTAAAGGTGTGTGGAAATCTTTTATGAAAACAACATAGATCATATAGGATAATGTCCATGACATGAAGTCGCATAAAAAAAACGTCAACACACATATATATTGATAGATCATATCATACCGTGCTATCTCTAAAAATAGCATAAAAGAAAAGAAATTTTGACACATGGAACCGGATCTAGAAAAGTAGACAACAACAACGGCAGCCAGAAGCGAGAAGAAAATTAAGATACACTTTTGCATACAAATAACATTGAAAATCCACACCCCAAAACCCCCGAAAAAAAATCAACTTTGTCACGAAAACAACATATAACTTAAGCTGGAGAAACTAAACCAAATCCAGATCCGAAACTCTATCCACTGAAAATCAATAACACAACTCCGAAACACTCGCGGAAGGAACGAAAGTAAACCCCATAATTGTAACTTAAGAAATACTAAGACAGATAGTTGTAGACTTACAAAGCAATCATCGTCAATAGTGTAGATGTACTTCTTCTTGGAGACCATGTAACCGAAGCAGCGACAAGCAGAGTCCTTGAAGGAAATGCAAGAGGCCTTAGGACCCAGAATCCGATTGATGTCGTTGCGGTTGTAGAGCTCGTAATCAAAGCCTTCGGGGACATTAATGGTCTTGGATGGGTCACCATCTTGCACAATTATGAGGTGGTAAGGTTGGAAGAATGGCCTCCACATCTCCAAGAAGTCCAGGTTCCGGATCGTTGGAATCACGATGTCAAGCTCATCTTTGAGCAGAGGGGTGGGAGCCACCGCTGCTTCGAACATTTTCTCTGTGAGATTGAGCGAGATCGGAGATTGCAGAGCAGTGTAAGAAAATTGGAGCCTTCGGGAGTCTTGGGTTGGAGGAGACCGAGATGGCTGGGGGTTTTGTAGTTGAAACCGAGACGATGCTTTTGGCGGCACGTGCCCCTAGGCGCGTATGAGGTGGTGCCGGGAAAAATAATAATAAGTAAGAACTATGGCCTCCATTTCAAATTTTCAATACCCAAATAGATGAGGTGATGAAAAATTAGGGAAGAAATTTAAAAAAGTTCTATTCTACATGTGATTATTTTTCCATAAAATTTATTAAAATTAAATTATATATTAATAAGTATATATATATATATATTAAATATTCTTATAAAAAGGTATAGTACACTTTATTTGTTGATAGATATGGGACTTGTTTTCTCAACAATTCTATTTGAAATCTTACCACTAAATATCACAAAATTAAGAAAAGTTTAATTGTATTTGAACAATATGTTTTACAATAAATTATTTTAGGAATTTTTTATCGTAAAACTTTAATCTCTTTTGTGATGAGACACGTTTAATAATTTTTTAAATAATTAAAATAATCCTTCTTGATACGTGATTCTCAAAGTGAAGACTGCTTAGGAGATACCAAATACACGAAGTGATTAACTAATTAAAAAAAAAAGGTTGGCAATCAGCGATACAAAAAGGTTAGGGTGTGTTTGGCAAGAGGTTGGACTGGAGTGGGTGCGTAACGAACGGGTCTAAATGCGTTGAAGAGTTTTGGGCGACCTCGTCAAAGTTCAAAGCCGCCGGTGGGCCGATGCCGAAGTCGTCGTGGAGTCCAAAAAATTCCAAAATTAAAATGGGGCATGATGTTTGACACCTCCTACATGTTCTGCGTCGTACACGTGGATATTTCTCGGCTTGTCTCAATCCATTTCCGGTCTTCGTGCTTTTGCCTCCCTTCTGTTTCGCCTTTCCTTTGGGACACTTTTCTGTCGTCAATCAACCCTTTGTTACCGCCTCAAACTGAGAAAACGGCAAGAAAATTCAAATGAAGAAAGGGGAATCGCCGTGAAAAGGCAACCGATAATCATTACGGCATCGTGCCATGTTGCACTTTTTGTCAGAAGTAGCAACATTTGGAGATTTTTGATTGGCAGATGAGTGTCGGCGGAACCAAGAAATACGCCCACGACTACGATGTCGGGCCGCGCCCCACTTGACGTAGATCCCGCTGTTCCCGTGGAGGTTTTGGGACGACACTCACCGACTATCCAGCTGGCTGCCAACTAATAATAATTAACCCATTCCCGCGCTTTCTGTCCACAGACACTTCCTACGTCGTGTAATGTAATTTTACTTATATTTAATTTTATAATATATAATTTATTTAATTAATATTAAATTTTATAATTTAATCAACCTAAAAGTTTATACTCCGAACGTATATAAGATTTGAGTTATGAAATAGACTTTCAATTTTCCTCTACGTGAATATACCCCGACCCTGAGGTGAAGTATACTATAAAAGGATACGACACCGTACGCCAGTAATAAAGTCTGAAATTATACCGTTCACCAATCGCCGTCCGTCTCATATCACGATGAAACGATGAACGTTGAACGATGATGACGCCAAAACACGCGGGCATTGTCCACCGCAAGGCAGCTCGCCTAACCTGCCCATCAATTTGTCATGTAGTGGAATGAGATTATCTCACTTGTTGGAAAAAGAAAAAAAATCCAAGTGGTGCAATAAGGGAAATAAGATTATAGTTTAAGAAAATAATAAAAAATGAGTTTGACATATTAAATTGAAATAAAAACAAAAAATTTAATGCCAATAGATCTAAATCTGTCATGTAATATGCTCATATTATCAAACAATGTTCTCACAAGTGAAACGTGTGTGTGAGAGAGACGACACATTCATTTATAAAAAAAAGTAGAATATGATATGAATAGAAACGAAAGGCTTAAAAAAAGGTTACTTTCATATTTATTAATGATTTATCCTTTTTATTTTCATAAATTGCATTTTTTAAAATTTTACAAATTAAAAATTATTATATCTAATAATTAAAAAAAATCAAACAAGGTCAATTTTTTGAACATTTTATTTTCATTTTTTTATTATTCATCTCACATCTATGCAGAATGCGTGAGAAAACCAACCTACTGGTTGTCACTTTAGTATTAATTTGTAGCGACGAAGCATGGACAAATATGACATCCAATTAAGGAACAAATTCTTTACTTTTTTCTTTTTGGGTTTTATAACCTCCTGTTTTATCGCTGAGGAAAACATGTGCAATGTTGCCATGAAGCCTTCCTCATTTATAACTAGATGGCAGAGGAGGGCTCTGTTGGGCAGCAACTAGTTCTGTTTTCAATCAACCCCCAGATGGTAACTCCCTACCACACTGCTAAATGCAGATTCATGGTGGATTGTGTTACCTTATCATTGTCATATAATACATGACTTGCCTATTTGCTCTGTAAATCTACGTGAGTACATATAGATGCATGTCCACATACAGCTCATGATAATAATTTTACGCCAACAAATAGTGACAACCACCCCAAAATGTGTTAAGATGCACCAAATTGAAGCGAATGGTTCCTGTCTGAGGTACTTCTAAAGAAGGACAAGGACATATGTAAGCTTAAACATGGGTGGGCATTTTCTAGGAAGATCTTTCTCAATGGTGATGAATAGATGCTGCCACCCTGACTTTTACCCTTTCTTGCCAAACTCTGTTCATGAAATTTTTACATTATTTTTCATGGGGTGATTAGTAAGCTATGATCAGAATATAAGTGCGCTAACTTAGTTACAGAGCTTACAACCTAGACCGGCTGTGAACTGTGATATAATCTAAAGTGTGCCACGGTTTTGATTCACACACCATTAAGCATCAATGTCAATTACTATATCTTTGCAGGTTAATTTTCCTTTTAAATTTTAATAATCAAATGGTGGTTCTCACTTTGGGGCTGCCAGAAAGAGTATAGACGGCTAAAGAATGACTCCAGAAAGGACAAAATCAAAAAGCATTTCAACTAGCCTTTCTGCGTGAATTCTTCGCCACAGACAGATATTCTATGAAAGGGAAAAAAATAATGATCCAAGCGTATAACTTAAAAAATGATTATACAATGCAACAGCTATAATTATGTGTGCAAAAATTGCTGTAAAAGTGTAAAGCTCTAACCCCCAAAGCAAAATAACAGGACAGAATTCTTGTGGAAAACATCTCTGCACCTGCGTTAATACCACTTTGGTTGCGGCTTCGAACACTGGGGTTGCCTTCATCTCTGACAATCCATGGGAACTATAGGATTTTCCAAGAGTAGATAACA
The DNA here is from genome assembly GCA_037013595.1 of Dicorynia guianensis. Taxonomy (NCBI): domain Eukaryota; kingdom Viridiplantae; phylum Streptophyta; class Magnoliopsida; order Fabales; family Fabaceae; genus Dicorynia; species Dicorynia guianensis. Next base: position 28,255,101 of record JASUAB010000015.1, read on the forward strand.
TCTTTACCTCTCCATTGACATCATTCTCTATGAATTAGGCAATAACATTACCAGAGAAGCTAAGGTGGCTACGGTTGTACTTAGAAGTGAGAAAACTAGTTTCGAACTAGCATTTGGCAGCCATGGGTAGGCATCTGGCGGTGGCATAACACAGTTTTCCCCATTGAAATAAATTCTTCGCGGGAAAGCCCATCCCTTATCAAATGTGAAGGTTGATTTGTCTTTTCGGAATAAGAGCTCTGACTGCACATTCCCAAGTGGTCCAGCTGAAGAAAGTAAATCGTTATAAAATTTGACTCCCCATAGCATGCCAGTATCATCTGCAAAACCAGATCCACAATTATATGAGAATTGGAACACATGCTTGGAAGATTGTCTAGGTCTATGATCATGCAAGATTGAACTTACTGAAGCCCTCATAAGGTGTTATTGGCTTGTAATTAAAGCTGAAAAGCTCGGTTAGATTGTCAAAATTGGGGTGCTGCACTACAAGATTCCATTGTGTGTAGTTCATTCCGTAATTGAAATTTGTGATTGTGACTTTCACTCTCCAGTACTCTTTATAATTGAGCTTCACATGCCAATGCACTCGAATCGGACACATATGACTGGTACACTGGACCAGAGGTGTACTGCCAGCTTTGCCCGGAGCTGACACAACTGAAGCTAAATGTGGGGAGTCTGGGCTGCAAGACAAAATCAGAAAATTTGATCAAATAATGGGGATATATAACGAAAAAGGTTACAATTTTACAAAATTCAGAGAAAAAAATATAAGCAAAATGTTTTAAGATTTCAAATATTCAATAACAGAAGATTTTGAGACTTACTCTACACAGCTACCAGGTTCTGTTCTATTTTGACAGCCACAGGTGCAGGTTGGGCAGTTTACTATAGTATCATTATAGAACGATGAGAGGGAAACACAACAACTTGGTGTCTTTTGAGCAAGAAATTGAGAAAATGTGCAGGTAATGTTCCAGGTCACTGACACAAAAAAAGCAGGTTAGGTTAAACAAAAATGAAAACTTGGTTTCTGACACTCAGATATTCTTATAGACAATTTAGATGGTTATTTCTAGTTCCGTTACTGCTAATGACCTGTCTGATTTTATCAACAAATGCAATGCTGCTATCATGTAAAACTGGAAATGAAGAGAAAAAGTACAAAATTACATATAGGACACATTAAACTCCCAGAACCCTACAAATAACCAAAATGCAAAAGTTAATTCCATTTTACAAGGCACCACAATTCAAATGTTAAAGACCAATATATAAATATCATAGTAAAATATTGGTTTAGTCAAGAAAGTTTAGAAAGGTATAAGTATATTTAAAATTCCAAGTCAATGCTCTTTGCAGGAAACTTACTCAATGCTTGAGTGGTTCTCCTTTGGTCATTAGTAACAAATTTAGTTGGTCTCACAATCTTTGCAGGACCACAAGTATATCCAGGCCCTGGTGCTTTTAGGGTGAAGTTTCTTGGCAATTTGACAGTTCTGTTAGTGGTTCCTGCAGAACCCACACTAACCTGAAATGAACTTACTGCGGTAGCTGCGTCCTGAGCCCATGAATTTAATACTCCCCCTTTGCAACAATTTGCGATCTGCTGGTTGTAAGGAGTTCCTGGTAGTAAATCCACTACTGTTGGATCTTTCTTACAACAATGTGGGATGTTCCCTTTGAACTTTGAACAGTCACCTTGCTCTGTGGTTTGGCCTCCCATCATGCCCCAAATCACTTCCTTTTTAGCCCATGTCCACCCTAATGTCCATCCAGGGGCCTGAATATGGCGATACTGCTGAAAGTTGTACATTGTAACTACTGCCTGTTCACCCAAGCAAAGAGGATTCAATATGTTTAGAAAGAGGAATGACAGAAGAAGGTATCTAAAAACCGCAGAAAAGGAAAACAATTGGTTTGAATTTCAGACTGAGTTATTCTTTATTTCACTGATAAAAGGGCAAACTGCAGAAAATTACAGAATAATGATCATATTAAAACTGACACATTTAAGACTGTTTCCAAGTACTGATCTAACATAGCTTCTAAAACTGAGAAGCTCTATTATATTATGTTCTTCATAGCACTTCATCACATAAGCAAGTAATGGTTACTTACAACGTAGCCATCTGGAGTCCAGCCAATAACATCCCATTTGATTGTTATGTTGCCTGTTGGATCAAGTGCATCATAGGCATCTGTATGAACAAGAAGCAAAAGTTAGAATCATAATCTCAGTGCAGCTAAAGCAAAAAAAAAATTAACTATCAAAGTTCCATTTTTCTTTTTAATAGTTTCTCTAGAGAAGCAAAACAAATATAGGAAACTGTGATGCTACCCGTGAGTAACATCACATCTGCTTAAACTCGGAGGCAAAAATAGCTTCTCGTACCTAACTGGTTTGATTTTGATCGCGCTTGCACTTTTTAGTTTAAGAAATGAAAGTGAGAATCATATTAATATTAGGAACAAATAGTGAGAATTCCAATAGTAAAACTGTGACTGCAAGCACCAGACAGCAGTCTAATGCTATTGCCACAGTTGTATCCTATCTCGATTCCTCGGATCAGATTGCAGAAAACAATACCAATATTTCCATCCGTGTAAAACTCTTAATGCCAAATGTCATTCAATTCCCATCTCTATATTAACAGCAAGATTTTGATAAAACGGAAATTGGAAACAGAGAGAAGTGAAACTCAGAAACAGTAAAGCAGGAAAACATCTTCAAAAACAGAAAAATTTAAGAGCATTGAAGAAAGTATAAGTCCCATTACCTGTAGAAGTGAATGTGGAGCAAGAGAGCAGTAGCAGGAGCAACATTGGCCAGCCACTTCGGGGTGCAACAGATCCAGTGATTGTTAACCACAGAGACTCCATTTGTTCGTGCAGATTTGTTGTGCTAGATCTCAAGATGTGCACGAGAATGGAGAAGGGAGATAGAAAGGGAAAGAGGGTATGGCCTTTATGTTCACATACCAAAGCTTGAGTTGAGCTAAGAAGACTCGCAAGTCGCTACGCTAGCTGTAATCATTCTCTTATGTAAAACAACCCATTAGGACGATCTGACGCAGACAATGCATTAAATATCACTAATACCCTTACTGGGAAGTGATCAATTTTTCATCTTTTCACAATAGAATTTTTAGGAAACACACAGTGAGAGCATCGTTTTTGAAATTTGGAGTGCTAGTTATACTATTTGATGGAGCGTCAATTTTGGAGGAAGACAAAAACCGTTATGTCTTGTACGCTAATAAATTTGGGAACTTTTTTGTTTAAATTAATGAACTACTCAATCATATTCTAAAATTAGTAAGGGATAATACTGGAAGAATCGATTATGGAGATACAAAAAGAAAAGGACCAGGTCAACACAAGACAGCAACTTGCGTGCGCCACCAGGCGAATGATTTCGTTCTGTCTCTGTCGGTGTCGGTGCACTCGGTAAGAAGAGAAGAGCCCGTGACTTAGTTACAACTACAAACCAACTAGGTAAGGTTGAGATGTTTGTCGTGTTGCTTTCTACACTTCGTTCCCCGTCTTGCTGCGGTAGGAAAATGTTGCTACGGCTTTGCGACAATAAAATACTCACAGTTTTGATGGCATGAATGTTAATGGCTCAGGTCTTTATTGACAACGTTTGTTTTGCTTCTTGGGCTATATCCACGAAAGTTTCTCTGTTCTTTCATTCTTATTTTTAACTATTTTTATTTTATAAAATTTATATTATTAAATTTATTATACTAGACTGATTAAATTTTAAAATTTAGCTTCCTGCAACTAATATGAAAGTAACTTTTTCTTTATCTAAAATGATGACCGATTACATACAATAAACAAAAGACTTTCCATGTATATGCTTTTGAATTAATGCATATGGGTGTTATGAATTTAAATTTTTTAATTTTCTTTTCTGTATCTTTATAATTTATGAATTTAGATTAATAAAAGTTGCCACTTGGGTTAACTATTTCAATGGCACAAAGCCAAAGAATTCATAATTCATGTAGATCTGCACCTCAAAAGAAACTTTGCTGCTGAATAAAGTCACATGGATTAGTTTTTGATGTTTTCACCCTATCATTAGTTATTTGCTTCATTAACCCTCAAGCAAAATTAATTATACTACCCAACAGCAGAATAATAAAAAAAAAAACCAACAAATTTGTGTGGGGCCTGTCCCAAATTTTTAGTATATAAATATGACTTAGTGCTAGTTATAATTGATATACATAAGTCATCTCTTGGGGGAGGTGATAAGTCACCAAAAGTGAGTTAACAATAAATTATGCTACATTTTCATTGTTGTATTATCATGGAAAAAAAAAAATGAACAATGAACAATTTTTCATTCCCCTTTTTAAACAAAAATGTGAGAATTTGATAACCTTTCCAATAAGTTTTCTATTAAGCTACTAACTACTTTGGACATGGAACTACCTAGTAAGTTCCTTTGTTTTGGTATACAATAACAACACAGAGGTTTACAAACTAAAATGAACAGGATTTTAAAACATTTACCACTAGCTAATTTTAAAAATAAAAATCAATTTTTATGAAATTATATATATTAAATGTGTAAATTTCAGTTGATAAAAATAAAAAAACATTTTTCAAGAAAATTATAAAAAAATTGTTAATTAAAATTAAATATAAAATTAATTCTACACAATCTAAACACATAAATAGTATTTTCACTAGAGAAGGAAACTATTTTTTTTTTCCTCCAAACACAGTGAAACTGGCGACAGCAAAGCATGGTTTAATTTAGATTCTAGGGAAGGGGAAACTAGGGTTTTCTTGCAGCAAGATGGATAGCAGCAGCTCGGAACTGACTCTGCAAGATGGCAAAATCTACAGACACGTCAATTCGCTAATCGTTGCTCATCTTCGCGACAACAATCTCACTCAGGCAAGCATTGATCCCCAGTGTGCGTGAGATTGAAGTGTTATTTCAAGCTTAAATTGTACACTCAATCCATCTCTTTTGGAATTAGTGAAAAAAAACTAGTTAAGCTATATATCATCTGCGTGTAGCTTTTCAAAGTTTCAAAATTTATCTCCTTTTTTTTTTTTTTTCCTTTTTGGTTAATTTAATAGCTACTTGGTTTTTTTTGATAATTGTTGACAGAAACCAAAGATGCTAAATTTCGAAGTTTTGATTATGACCATAGATGGAGGAATAGCTCTTAGCTTTCTTCTAAATATAAATCCTATGGATCCTGTTTCTGTAGGCTGCAAGTGCTGTTGCTGCGGCTACTATGACACCACTGAACGTGGAAGCCCCACCTAAGAGGCTTCTTGAGCTGGTTGCTAAGGTTCTTGTTTGCTTCTACACTTATTGCATTCTGACTCGTTATGTTATCCATGTGAAGCTTTTGGTTCTAAAGAGATGACAGGGTCTTGCAGCGGAAAATGATGAGATATTGAGAGGCACCTCAACATCTCCACTGTATGATTTAGGTGGATCAATGCCATCAGCATATGGCTCACTTCCCCTTCAACGCACTACTGCTGTTGATTTCAGGTAATTGGCTACTCTTTAATTACTCTTCCTCGGTCCTGATTATTTATTGCCCCAGATTTGGAATTAATGTTAACAGATTATACTTTCTCAAACAATCATTTGAACTTTCTTCATTTATTATGGAAGCCAGAGTAGGAGACTAGGAGTGACATTAATTTATCAGTCAATGATATTCTCTTATAAAAAGGTAAAAATCAAATGGCTGACAACTGAGTTTTGTTTATTCAGTGCCGTGCAGGATACAAAGGGCTTGTCAAAGAGCTTCCCAAAGTTGGAGACAAAACACCTTTCAGAACACAAGGTGTGGAATATGGAGTAATTATATATGTGTAGTTTGTGTTAACGATTCAACATATTATGCCAACCATACATTAAAGCCTACACTTTTGGTTTATCTGTTTTGAACTGATTGGCTGAATTTCTAGAATATAGCCAGATGTGCTAGGTTTAGTCGTGATGGAAGGTTTGTTGCCACTGGAAGTGCAGACACATCAATAAAACTGTTTGAGGTGCTTATTCCATAATTACATGCCTTACTTTTTCTTTGGCATGCTTGATAGTCAATAATATGCTTCCATATATTGTAGGTTGCAAAGATAAAGCAAATGATGCTCCCAGATGCAAAGGATGGTCCTGTGCGGCCTGTCATACGGACATTTTATGACCATACACAAGTATATTTACCTCAAATATTAAGCTTATGCATGTTGCCTTATGCTTTTGAATTTCTTGTTTTGAAGTGTTTCTTCTGTCACAATTGAGAATTTTATTATTTGAGATTTAAGAATAATAGTTAACCTACTATTCATGTTCAATTGGTTTTCATTTTGGTGGTGAATTTCAGACATATCAAATCAATAGTTTTGGTGTCTAGTTTGTTTGTGAGCCTAAAATTATATTATATGGTTTATTATTAGTTTTAGACTTCTAGGAGATGAGAAATCAAATTGGATGTTTATGCAACAATTAGTCATAAGCCATTGATGGAAAGCCGCACACAAGCTGTTTGGGAAAAACCATGCAAAACTACAGGGAATTTTATCTTGGATCAGATGCAGATTCGGACCTTCTGTAATCTCAGATAGCTGAAGTTGTTAATTTGTAATAGTGGACCTCTGTTGTGTTGAGCCAATTTATGGTTACCGGATATTTGGTTTTCTTTTCATGAAAATGGAGCATCGGTTCATGCTTTGTCAGCAACTGTGGTAGTGTTTTAAAAATTGACATATTTATTTGAGTATAACAACAATAACAACAAATAAAGTCTTATTCCACTAGGTGGGATTAGTTACAGGGATCAAATGATGCCATTGAGTATAATGTCTAAATCTTATTTCACCAGACCTGTGGAATCTTTAGTTTGAAATTATTGTTGTACTTATGAATTTAACTACCCCTGAATGTATCAGTGTGCCAAATTGTATCTGATTCTCTTGTGGCTTTTTTGTAAAACAAATCGTTGAGCTTGCTCTAATCATTCATGACTTTTGGGCAATTCATTTTTTTAAGTACTTATCCCTTTAACTGCTGACTTTCTAATTGCCAAGTCTATAGAATGAACCTGACAAACTGTCCTTGTACTTATGATATTTCTTACACAAATTGCAGCCAATAAATGACCTGGATTTTGATCCACAAGGCACTATACTGATTTCTGGGGCCAAAGATCACGCAATAAAGTATGATCTCTTGTAGCATATTTATAAAATTTTTGTGCTTTGCTTCTCATCTATACTTCTCCCTGTTTTTCTGTCATTTTCTTGTTTTTTTCTTGAAAATTCCCTTTTGATCTGATTTGCTTTTTAAAAAACCCCTAGGTTTTTTGATATTTCTAAAACCAACGCAAAGAGAGCATACAGGGTTATCCAGGTTTTGCTATTCTATATTTGAGCATTAGCAGCAAGCAAACAAGATAGAAGAAGCTGAGTATAAAATTGCTTTTATCTGTTGAATTTTGTCTGCAGGACACGCACAATGTGCGCTCTGTGTCATTTCATCCCTCTGGGGATTTTCTTTTGGCAGGTAATAATTTCTATCCTTGTGCTGAGGCTTTAAGATCTTATGCTAATTATATCATTTTCTTTTTTTAAACCAACTTGATCTCCATTGCTTTAGTCTTGTTTTTGGCCTATATGCATCTAACTTAGCTATTAAGCATCTTGCTCTATGTAGGTGCTGTAGTGCTGATTATTTTTAAACTATATTTAATCAATACACAAATTCATTTTCTTCCTCCATTGTTAGATGTTTTCTGTATGAAAATCAACCTTAAGTCACAATCTTTTCCCCAATGGACTACTTTTGGTTGAACTCAATATAAAAGAAGCACCTGCTCTCCTGCTTTTGTGATTTACAATTCCACAGTTATTTCTGATATGACACAATAGCTGTTAACAGTTTGAATGATTTTCTTTAAAAAAAAAATTTTCCCCCAAAAAACGCAAACTGTCGGAACTGAAGATTACAATGATTGGTATTGGAGTGGCAACAGGCTGGAAATTGTTTCTTCTCTTAAAGATCAAGTTGTTTTAGGAGAAGCACCAGTAAGATGTACATTGGTTTACTTGATAAATGATAACAAAGAAATATAGGATTTGAGATAAGGAGTGCCATAATAAATTACTTGTCTATGGATTATAGTATCACTGAAAACGTGAAATGTTTGTTTTGTTTCTAGATTCTCTCACAAGCATCATCCTTTTTTTCTACCTTGAGTTGGTCATGCATGAGGTCGAAGATGATAAATATCATTTCTTTGACAGGAACTGATCATCCAATTCCTCATTTGTATGATATCAATACCTTTCAATGTTATCTATCAGCAAATATACCAGAGATTGGCATTAATGGAGCCATCAACCAGGCATGTCCAACTCTCTCTGTTGTTCGCAAAATGTAAATTATCTGCATTTCATATATACTGCTCTATATGATCCAACCATTTCTTTGGCTTTGATCATGTAGATCAGGTATTCTTGCACAGGTGGCATGTATGTCACAGCATCTAAAGATGGTGCCATACGTTTGTGGGATGGCATCACCGCCAATTGTGTGCGTTCAATAACTGGAGCTCATGGAACAGCTGAGGTTACCAGTGCAAATTTTACCAAAGATCAAAGGTATAAATACCTTGTGATGGAAATATTAAACATAAATACACGAAGTTTGTATGGGAACAATATATACGTTTTTTTGCCATAACTTTTTTGGGAAAATTTGAGATAGGAACCAACCTATCAAACTATTTTGCATAAGGACGAGAAACCACTCAATGTGGTTATTCAGTTCAATGCTTAAAGCTAAATAACTGCACTTGAGCGGTTACTCATTTTTTACTTCCCAATTGAGTTATTTGGCATGGCAATATAACTAGCTTTCAATTATCTAGGTTTGTGCTCTCTTGCGGGAAGGATTCTACTATTAAGCTTTGGGAAGTTGGCTCTGGAAGATTAGTTAGACAATATCTTGGAGCCGCGCATACGCAGCTAAGATGCCAGGTAAGGAGATTTGTGCTTTGCAGCTCTTTAAAATCAAATTCATTCAAACTACATATTCAGGAGTCAAACTGTATGTGTTAATTATGCGGATGCTTGAGTCCTTCTCTTGCATTGAGAGAGAGATATGTCTTTGCTTTTCAATTTTTCTGATTCAGTTTATTTGGTCCTTCAGTTATAAAAATGCTTTGTACGTTCTGTATTAATGAGCATTTTTCACAATTATTGGAAATAAGAAGCCTCGGGGACGTTCTTATACTTACTGGTATTTAACTTGCTTTGCAGGCTATGTTTAATGACACGGAAGAATTTATTCTATCTATAGATGAACTAAGCAATGAGGTTTGTTGAGCTGCGTCTTATGTGCAGTGATGTTACCTTATCTATTGAGATTATTTAAGGAATCTGGTGTATGTTTCAGATCGTTATCTGGGATGCGATGACGGCAGAGAAAGTAGCAAAGTGGCCTTCTAATCATGCTGGTGCGCCCCGCTGGCTTGAACACTCGCCCATAGAAGCCGCATTTATTTCCTGTGGAACTGATAGGTCAGTGCGGTTCTGGAAGGAAGTTATATAATAACGTTAGAGGCAGGTTTAAGGCATACAAAGGCAATGAATAAAGAAATTACTAAACACGGAAATCAACAGAGAAAATTTTAACGCTTTATTCTTGTAATGGATTTAACCTGCGGAGCGAGATAGTGCATGTGTTTCACACTTAAAATCAGGGGATTTGGTTTGTCTATGCTAAGATGTTTTGTGCACAAACTGTTTTGTTATTCGTCATCGTCTCTGATCCAGTTTTGTACGTGTTCCTACCCATCTGTCGATGATCTCGGTACATGGACTGCAACATACTTGAATACACAGAAAAGTGAGGTAAATTCTACTTTTATCGGTAAAAAATAAAAAATAAGAAATCTTTATTACCTCCGTTAAAGTCAATTCAGCTTTGATGAGTTGTTGCAAAACAAAAACTCAGGATGATACCCATTTTACATCGGGAGATTCAGTACATACAAGATCCTTTTTGTGGGATTCATTTAATATCCATTTGTATGCCTAAGTTAATATAACAGCGTCAGTGGCTGCTCTTTTTTTTTTTTTCTTTTCTATTCAGTTAAGCAGAGGTGATATTGCATGCTTATTTTCATTGTAACTGACAAACCAAGTGTTGGCAGAACTTGGAACAAACATTCCTTCATTCCATAAGAAAGCTGTAACATCAACAATGTAAAATGTTGCGGTTGAATTCAAATTCATAGCCTCAGCCCTCAGTATAATGCCATTACAACTCCTATGCAAGAAGGTAATTTGGGGGAACAACTCCATATTTGAACTCATCAAAGAGTTCCATCAAAGCGTCAAGTACGAGATGGGTGACTAATCATAGAAAGGGAACGGCAATTCTTGACAAAATAATAGGCGATTGCAGAAATGGAGAAGTACCCTGAAATGAAACTCGATGGAGAGCTGCGAAAATATGAAGCTAACCCAACCAGGTCCAATCGAACCAAAGATTACCAGGTTCATTTCCTTCAATTAGGTGAGTTCCACAAACTGCACCTATAAATACTTTACAAAATTGATTAAAATATTAAATTTTAGTATTTTCATTATAAAATTTAATAAATTTTATTTTTAAAATTTTTTAAAATAAAATTTTTATAAATTTTAATTTATGAAATACACAGATCTAAGAGATTAAATTGATATTGGGTTATAAGACCAACGTGACCAAGAGCACAAAGCATTAGAGGAAGTCGAATTACAAAACGAATTTATTTCCAATCATGCCAGGAGTATAGCTAAACGTAAAAGAAGGAAAAAATGAGAGGCTACTTCAATTAACAATTGCCAAATCCTTTGTATAATCATACATGTAAACTAAATCAGAAACGTCGACGCAACATTCGTTCTGGACTCTCTACAAAACTCAATCGAATTTGTTTTAGACGTCTTCTCTTCCTTGCCATTTTCTCAGGCAATGTTTCTCGCTTCTTTTTCTCCCACTTAACAACCTTACTGGGTTTCTCCAAGTATCTCGGATCAATCTTATATGCTTTTTGTGTCACTGGCACTCCTGTACTTTGTGCTTCGTTGAAGAGGGCATTAGCTTTATCAACACGATTATGAGCACACAATTTCTCCATTAACAAATCATAAATTTTGATTCCGGGTTGACATCCACCTGCTTTCATTTTCCCAAAAACACTTAAAGCGTGATCAATCCTCTCAATGCCACACAAAATCTTCAGGAACCGGTGCTAAGTCTTTTTGTCCGGAGCTTCGCCATAACCAGCAGATTTCATCCTATCAATCATTTCATCCCCTTCTTCTGACCTTGCAGCCTGATATAAACTCCTAGTCAAAACAGGAAATGTAGTCTCATTGGGATAGCATCCCCACTCCCCCATTCTGTAAAACAACTGTAATGCATCTTGAGTCTTCCTAATCTTACACAAATTTGTTATCAACATATTAAAGGTCTCCACATTCCTTGGAACCCCATAATAATCCATATCTACGAACTCCTTCTGCACCTCCGAATGAAGTCGAAAAGGGTCCTCTTTTCTGCAAAGTTTGCACACACAATCGAGAATGGCATTATAAGCCGCTATGAAGTACAGATACGAAATTTTAAAAAAGTAAGATACTCATATGATATATATATATATATATATATATATATATATATAAAATTTAATGTAAATAAAAAATATCAATACATATTTTAAAATAAATTAATATTGAAGAAAATCATTTTAATCATACAATTTTATACTTATTTAATTTTTATAATATATAATTTAAATAATTATATTAATAAATTATATAAACTAAATTATATAAAATTAAATAATTGTGACAATAGTCTTCTTTCTTACATTGGTGAGCACTTTCTTTAGCAAGTACAGTCATTGCATCAGTGCAGTGGTATTACTAACATAGTAGCACATATTGTTATTGGGTTATTGGGTAATACAGCATTGGCGCACAGAGTTCAGAAACTCTGCACTGCCTTCCAAAATCATTGTGAGGAGCAGAATGTGGATACGGCTGGAGTCGTGTCAATGATGGATCAGTGTCGGATTCGTGTCCTACACTGAAACGCTATGAAAATATACATCGGTGCTTCTTAGACAAGCCGAGGTACCAAGCTCAAACCCCCCACAATACATCTCCCCAGCAAGCCTGCGAGCTTCATCCAGTTTCCCATCAACACACCAACCCTTAATCAGCAAGTCACATATCGATTCATCTGGAAAAATTTCCTTTGCCAAATTCTTCACCATTTTCTCAGCATAACTTGCGAAACCATTCTCAGAAAGCTTCTCCACAACTAGCCTCAACGAATCACGGTCACGCTTCAGGCTGTAATCTCTCTCCATTTTATCAAAGAAAGAAACTGCCTGGGTGGACGCCCCGCTCTCACAAGCGGATCAATCGCTGATTCCAGGGTTTTAGGCCCTGCAATGCCACGCCTACTGACAAGAACATCATGGGTCGCTTTGAAATCTTTGCGCCTTCCGAAATAATTGATGAAATGCGATGGGGTCTCGTCAGTATGACTGAAATTAGGGTTTGAAACCAGCCACTCGTTAAATCCTAAACTGTACTGCCAGCTTCGGGCGAAAGATTGAGCGTCTGAATCACCAGTGTCGGAGTCGGAGTAATGTGAGAGAAGCTGAGCTGAAGTCGCTGGAGGACAGATAGGGAGTTCGACTCCGTATCTTTGAGAAGCTCAGCAGAGAGTGAATGGGCAATCGGATCCAGGTCTTCTGGGTGGCTTTTAGTTGGAGTGTCAGATGCCTCTAATGAAAAAGATCTGAATGTGAAAAGTGCGGGTACACTGAACAGGCTCGAGTGTTGAAAATGGCGGATGTGGGAAGAGATGCTGAAAGTATGTTCCGACGAAAGAAGAAGACGAGATTGACTCAAAGAAGAAGCAACAGATGAATATGGCGCAGAGTAGAAGGATCGAAGCAAGAGCAACCGAAGTTGCAGAGACAGAAATGGCAGCATTTCCAGGGGAGAACCTGCCCGGAGAAAGAAAGCGCGGGAAGAAGAAGAAACCAAAACGTGGCAGTGGTGAGAAGAGGGCCAGTTGGACCGGGCTGAGCCCAATCAATTTTTTGATTGGGCCTCATTGATTATAAAAATAACCATGCATAATTACTAAAAAAACTTTTCTTTTCCCGAGATTATTGATTACAAGAACGGAACATGCATAATTGAGCACTGCACGTCACTCCACCTGGATCGCACTTTCCTCTGCTACGCATGCATATCTTATACACACTCATTACACCATTGCATCGTCATCATCATCCTACATCTTTTTTTTTTGTTTAATTTTGTTGCAAAGGTTGGTGAGTATGAAACCTTGACGTCGCCAAAGCAAAACAACATTAAAATTTTGTATGACATGAATGATTGGTTTTTGGTTGAACGTGAGATCATATCCAACCAACTCTCCCAGGCTGATCCCCCACCGCATGCAATTTGCACACAAAGCACTATTATTTTGGATAATGATAGATGAGCGCTGATACTCCTGTGACTTGAAATAAAAACAGGGGATGTACGTTGCTTTGAGCGTCTTTTATTTGAAAATGTAGGCTATTAAGTATGCAAACTTAGCAAATTATTAATATTTTTCATGATAGATATACAAAAATTCTACAGAGAATCTATTCCTGTCTTTTTCTAAAAAAATTTTTTGTTTACAGTAAAATGAGCGTACACTCTCTCTCATGATATATGACAATCATTTTTCATTATTTTGTGTGTGGTCCTTCCCATGAGAGTTAGCAGAGAACAATAATGGCAGGTACTTTGTTGTGCAGTGTTTCTTTAAGAGGTTAAATGTTGGGGAAGCGTCCAACAGGCGAGAATGATGGTGACACAGTATTATTAAACTCTGCCACCTATACTTGCTTTAAGACGCATGCGATGCAAAGGGGATTTCGGAATGAGGTTCTTTTTCAATCATATTGATCATTTGTGGGATATGATTAGCACAAAAAGAGGTATTTTCAGGCATCTACTTTAATTTGATGGTGGAGGAAGGTGATTTGTTCATATGCATCTTCTCGGATTTTCAAAAAACTACCTTATATATTCATGGTTGAGCAGGCGGCGCACATTTTCTTTTCCTTTTTTCAATTTTTTTTGTTGGTTTCTTTGCTTCTTTTTCTTCTTACTTTCCAAATGATGGAAGAATAACTCTTGCCTACCAACCAGATTTGAGAATCTAGCAAAGTACTCTAATTTCCTCTTTAAAGCAGATATATGGTTCCTAGTCTTAGCCGCCAGAAAAAAAGAGGAAGAAATGTTAGGAAAAGTAAGGGTATAAGAAAAAGAATAATCAAGACTCACAATCTGTGAAGGAATGAAATTTCAAGAGATAAGCAACCATGAAATAAACTTTCAAAGAATACTTTAAGTATCACACTTTTTGACCACCTATGCCACAACTATCACTTTTATTATCATTATCACCTTATCATCATTTTTGACACTTATAAAAGACTCAGTCATTCAATCATGAGATTGGAATTTTTTTCTTTATCAGAATGTTTTATATTGGAAATATATTAATGGAATGAAATAATCATTACATTATATTTGAGTAATACTAGTTGTATATACCTAATGCATATAGCTAGTACACACACAGCGTGATGTATCAACATTATCCTTTAAACAACAACACACAATGTGAACGAGAGAAACATCACTCATTGTGTGATAATTATACACATTAAATATGCGAAACTAACATTAATAATTTTAATTATATAAAACATCATTTTAATTGATTTTTATTTATTTTTCATTCTCATTTTTTGTAAATTATACTCTTTATTTTTACATAATTGTTACTTAATATAATTTAAATTATTTAATTTATTCAATTTTAGAGAATAAATTGTGGAATCCAATTAAGAAGTGTGAGCCTTAAATTTGGATTGTGGAAACATTATTCTTGAAAAAATTATTGTTCCCAACCAAATGCAAAATCAATCCCATAAAAAAAAAAGGCATCCTTAAATATCCCACTTAAAGAATGTTCATGTGTGTCACATGGAATATGTCATTGTCCTCGGTTGAAAGCATATATCTCGCATATTGGCTGCTACTAAGTGATGTGTTGAATATGGATAACTTCATTTGCTCTTCTTTAACTTTTTATTTATCTTTCTTTTATAATTTATAAGTCTTTTTTTTGTTTATTTTATAATTTTTTAAAATTTTATCTATTTTTCTCTTATTCCATCGCTAACATAGCTATGGGGCTGGTTGAGACTTGCGAGAGAGGAAAGGAATATTTTGAAAGCAACAGAGACAGAGAATCAGTTGAAAAGAAGATGGCAGCGCCCTGAAGAAAATGAAGAAAGGAAAAGGCCCCTTTAAAAGCAACTCACATTTGGTTTCACAGAGGAATAAGAAATATATATTGTTGATTTCTTTGGATATTCAAATCAAATTGCATCCTTTTATATGGGTTGGAAAAGGGCCAAAGCTTTTACAGGGAGTTTCTTTGGTTCATGTAGATTTCATAAGGATTTGAATCTTAAAAAAGAGATAAGGTTCTTATTCCTCAATCATTTATAGTTTCTGCAATATTGTGACCATAAAACCAGAGAAAAAGGTAAAAATTTTTTGATCATCACTCTACTCACAACCTACACCATGGAATCAATCTTTTATTTGCACTAGCCCCTGTGCCCTCTTGATGACACTTCCCACTCAAAAAGCTATCTACATGCACATAAATGATGCAGTCATGATGAACACAATGGCAGAAGGGTTTAAGCTTAACTAAAGTGCGTCATGCATATGCTGAACACGTTTCTTCCCTTCCCTCTTCCTCTCTATTTTCGTTTGAGGGTGGGGGGGTTCGGTGGAAAGGGGGATGAGGAATGTGCACATTCAATAGGGTAATCATGAAGTCATAAAAGCTAGCCTGATATGTAATATCCAATCTTCTTCATTGTTTTTTCTTTCTAGTCTGACCCAATAGTTCTGCAATGTCTGCATGTATCAGTCAGATACATACATACATAAATATATATATGGCAATTTCAATCGAGAAATCAGGTCAGACACTCTTGTACACAGAATCAGCGTTGAAAATCAACCTGCGCGGGTGACCATAACAACATGAAGGACAAACAATACCCTCCTTCTCGACAAGACGACAAAACCACCTTTTCTTATATTATACAGAAGTATATGTAATTATCGACTCCGTCACTGACTTTGGGTTATTTACATGTCAGTAGAAAGGCTAACTCAGAAAAACTTGAATGATGTGGAAACTCCAGATCATATATGTGGCTTTCAATACATTTTTGCAAGCATATGCATGTGTAGACAAATGAATTTCTGATTTATTCAAAGTGAAAACGGCATACTGAAATCAAATTGAACAAACTCTTACTGCATTAACAGAAGATAGAACAGTTTAGCTTCGTAGAGGAATTTCAAGCTAGCTTACATTAAGTAGAACTCATTTTCAAATAAAACCAGAAAACGAAAACAGATTCATATCAACCAACGAGACTACTGTCCATTGATACATTTGCGAAAACAAGGGTTGGCTCAAGCCGGCCATTAAAACCCGTACTCATAAAATGGTGCATTTTTTCATGCAACCCGTGGAATAGCCTTGGAGACTAGAGAGCATTTCATCTCCAGAGAGAGCTTCAAGCTTTCAGACAAGTCCACCCCTGAATCAGAAGGCACCCAATTGAAGCTCTGCAGCAACTGAGCAAGCCAAAGCTCAACAGTGGCCAAGCCCATGGCTTTTCCAGGGCACACCCTTCTTCCAGAACCAAAAGGTGCCAACCTAAGATCAGATCCCATAATTGCTACATCTTCCTGCAGAAAACGCTCTGGTTTGAATTCTGCTGGATCAGACCAGACCTCCTTGTCGTGAGTTATGGCCCACATGTTCACCATGGCTGTTGTGCCGGCCGGAATGAAGTGGTGGCCTATGTGGGTGTCATGAATGGCAAGCCTGGCCCAGGAAAGGAGGGGACCTGGGGGGTGCTTCCTCAAGGTTTCCTTCACAATGGCATGGAGATATGGAAGGTTTGGAAGGTCGAGGTCAGAAACAGAGCGGCCAGAGCCAACAAGAGAATCAATTTCAGACTGGGCTTTAGCTTGAACTTGTGGGTGCAGAACCATTCTGGCAAGAATCCACTCCAGAAGGATTGCCACTGTATCAGTCCCCCTGAATATCATTTCCTGGAAAGTGGGAAAGTTAGATCTTTTGTCGTTGTTTTAATCTGTGCTAGACAATTTGTGACCGAGAAAGTTACGGGCATAAGATAACGATATTAGAAGAAATCATCGGTTTGCTGCCAGCAACAAATAGAAAAAGGAAGAAAAATTTCATACATAATCTGCCATATATTGGTTTTCGCAAAATAAACTGTAACTACCATGAAAAAGTAAAGTCTACGAAAACACATGAAATGATTAATTCCAGAAACATTATTAATAATTGCTTTCTCAACTTACAAGAATAAATTTAGAAAATATTACTCATGCCGAGCGAATATGAACATATTAGCAAATTTCAAATTTCCTAAGAAATTTCTTAGAAATGGAATTTGTATTTGGAAATTTTATTTAATTCTTCTCGTAAAAACCAGGTGACATGAGAATGATATTATATATTAGACGAGCTGCTCAAGCTGCTTAGCTGGAATACATCCCAAAAAGTGAGATTAGCAAGGTAACATGAAAATAATTATCTGCCACACTCCTGTTATGTAACTAAAATATAAGATTAAATAAGGGATACTCACCCACAAAACTGCAATCATATCAGAGTCACTGAGCCTGTTGTCTTTCTCCAAATCCAGCAGCACATCAACAAAATCGACGTAACCTTCGCCTATCGCTTCGTTTGCAACTGCAAGCCTTTTCACCCTATGCTCCAACATGATCTTCCCAACGAAAACATTCACTTTCTCTGCCAGATTCCTGCACCTTTTCCTCACTCCTTGTAAATCCCACCAACCTAGGAGGGGAAAGTGGTCACTCCAATTGAAAACCCCAAGCAAATCATACCCTTCCCTCACCAACTCCTCAAGCTCGCACCCATCACTCCAAAAACGACCCTCACCAAACTCGTAACTTCTCCCAAACACGCTCATCATCACGTTGTTTAGAGACCCATAATGTAACACTTTCCTCACCTCTACCTCACCGTGTTTCACCATCAAATCCTTGATCTGGCCCACCATTTGGAACCCAACTCTGGTTCGGAAATCGCCGAAGGAAGCAATTCTCTTGGGAGAAAACAGATGAGTCGCTGAAATCCTCCTCAGATTCCTCCAGTAGTCTCCAAATGGCGCGAACCCCATTGCTCGGTGAAAGAGAAGTTCGTAAGCGGATTCCTTAATAGGTCGATCGGCGAAAGCGGAGCTGTTTAAAATCTCTTTGGCGGTATCGGGGTGGCTGGAGATGACCAAGCGAGTAAACCCGACGGAGAATGCCATCAACGGCTTGGCCTCGAAGGTTTCAGCAAGCTTTGCAAGGACCCTGTGAGTTAGAGTCCCCGTGAAAGCTAAAAGCAAGCCAAGCAGAGGCAAACCCGAGGGTCCAGGGATGCCGGTTCTACTGTGAGCTTGAAACCGTAACTTGGATAATGCCCAAGCAAGACCACCCGGAACGAGCCAGAATCCAAACACAGCAGCAAATACGATAAATCCAAGAAAGACATCGAAGCCGAGTACGGTCGAACACCCAGCTGACGGCAAGTAGAAAGAACAAAATCCGGATGACATTTTCGCGTATTAGAATTTTTTGGTAGTGATGTACTTGGTTAACCAGAAATGGAAATGGAAGAATATTTCCGGTGCTGCTACTGGGAAGTGGACTAGAAGAAGGGAAACGCTGCGTTGGAGAGAGCTAGAAAAGCATTGAAAGGGCCACTGAAGCTAGAGAGAAGGGCGTGAAATCGCAGAAGACGAAGGGCGTGACTGTGCGACTTATATAGAGGAATGGAACGAGGTTGAAATGACGGGTCAATACAAAATCACTGCTAATATTACCTATCTATATCTGCGGATTGTGGAGGCTACTGCTAGCTAGCTTCTGGGTATTTTGCGCAGCTCCAGCAGTGATCTTGAATTATTTTATATCTTTGAAAAGAAAGAAATGAAAGTTAACGTAATTTGGTCAGTCTCTGTTTGATTCGTTAGAAATATTAATCAAATGTTAATTTTAATTTTATTCAAAAATTTATTCTAATATTAGTTTATGAGTAGTTTGATGCCTTAATTTGGATATAAAATATGAGTATTTTATGTCAAAATACCTAAATATTGACCCTTACATTACTTTACGAGGTTTTTTTTTTTAATCATGTAGATGATGATAATGAAGGTGGGGATTGGGGTAGGCATCGATGAAAATTATTTAGTGGGGCCCAACTACAGGATGTGGATGATGTCAATATCTAAGTAATAAGAAAATCTAAGCCGTTGCATAGAAAAAAAGGGAAAATCTAAGCCGTTGCATAGAAAAAAAGGGAAAATCTAAGCCGTCGATGGGACCCCCTTGTGAGTTGAAGGACAATGAGAGGTTTCCAATTTTGTGGTGGCTAGGGGTGGGCATTGGGTGGGGCGGTTTGGGTTGGGGCAAAATTTGCTCAACCCGGTTGAACCCAATCTCTTATTAAGTTAGTCCAACCCCGGCCAAAAAATTCTTCAAACCAGCATTCTTGGGTTGGAATGGATCGGTTTCACTTGGGTGGGTTAGTTTGGGTTAGGATGGGGACGAACAAATGTGAGGCGAGCGGTGAAACGAGGATGAGGTTCGATCGACTATTGAGGACCCAAAGTGTCGATGTGTGATGATTAGACAAAAGATGAGCCAAAATGAGAAGAGGCGAGTCAAGACAAGGTGTGAGGAGGTAAGGGATTAGCGTTGACTGTTAGAAACGACAAGACAACGAACGAGACTTATAGCTCGTGAGAGAGGGAGTTGAGGGATCGAGGGTTCGAGACGAGGGAGGGAAGTAGGGGTGGGCATTAGGTGGGGCGGTTTGGGTTGAGACAAAATTCTCTCAACCCAGTTCAACCCAATCTTTTATTAAGTTAGTCCAACCTCAGCTAAAAAATTCTTCAAACCAATATTCTTAGGTTGGAATGGTTTGGTTTCACTTGAGTGGGTTAGTTTGGGTTAGGATGGGGATAAACGAATGTGAGGCAAGCAGTGGAACCGGGATGAGGTTCAATCGACTATTGAGGACCCAAAGTATCGAAGTATGATGATTAGACAAGAGATGAGCCAAAATGAGAAGAGGCGAGTCAAGACAAGGTGGGAGGAGGTAAGGGATTAGCGTTAACTATTGAAAACGACGAGACAATGAATGAGACTTGTAGCTCGTGAGAGAGGGAGTCGAGGAAGCAAGGGTTCGAGACGAGGGAGGGAGGAGTGGTGTTGGTTTGCTGAAGTTGAGTTGCCTCTTGCCTGCTTGTGCTTGTAGAAGTTTTGAGTAGGGGTGGGCATTAGGTGGGGCAATTTGGGTTGGGGCAAAATTTTTTCAATCTGTTTGAACCCAATCCCTCATTTAGTTAGTTCAACCCCAACCAAAATGATTCTTCAAATTAAGATTTTTGGGCTGGAATAACTCAGTTGCATTTGGGTGGGTTAGTTTGGATTAGGATGGGCTGAAAAGTGAAGGCTTGGGAACGGCCAGACGTGAGGCGAGCGTGAGCGAGTTAGCAAGGTTCAGTCAACTATTAAGGGTTCAAAGTTTTGAGGGGTGATGACTAGACAAGAGAGGGACTGAGATAACTCAAACGACATTTTGCAAAACGACACTATTTTATAATATCAGAATTCAAAATATATATGTATATAGCATAAGAATTAAAAATATATATATATATATATGTAAATTTTGTTGGGTACCCGCGGCAACCCAATGGGGAGGGGACCAAAATCCAGCCCCACCCAATTTACCCCATCTTAAGCCAAAATATTGCATGATATTTATTTTACCCCATTTTAACCCAGTCCAAATTTTTTTTTTTACGGTTTGGGGCGGGTTGAAACGGTTTGACCCGGTCCAATGCCCACCCCTAGTGGTGGCCCATTCCCCTAGCATGTGGCGGGTGCCCCTTGCTCTTAATACACTGCCACGTATACTGCTTTGTGGTTTTGCCTCTACATCTTTTTAAATAATTTCGTAGCATCAATTAATTTTTATAAAAATTTTTTATTCAATAATTACTAATTTCAACTTGAATGGTAAAATTTATTAAATTTTAATTTAAAAATTATATATTTTTAAATATATATTTAATAAAACTATTAAATTTGTAAAAGAAATAGAATTGACGCTGACATACTCATATTCTTAAGGGTTGAGAAGTAAAAGAAGTCAATTCTAACTAGATAATTTATCGAAATTTCATTTTTATATAAATAAATTTTATATATTTTTATATTTTATTTATTTATTTTTTAACTTTTATGTAAAGAATGCATACTACGTACATTCTTCAAAGGTGCAAGGGGAAGGTTAATGGCCTCGCGATGATGGAAAGCAATAGTCACCAAACAGCATTATGCTGCCGTCAATCCGTTAGATTCCGCAGTCAGTTTTTAAATCGTACCGATTGGCTCCTGCTTTTATCAAGCGGATTAGGTTTTCTAATTTTTTTAATTTTTATTTTATACATAAATTTAAGTTATTAATGTATTAATTATATATTTATTTCTTTTCCAATACTCACTTTATTTAAGAAAGACTAAAAATCTACCTCCTCATAGAAAAAGCCACTGGGCAACTTCCTTATGGTGCTCTTCTTATAGAGAAAGCTACCAGACAATTAACTCCAGCTGAAATGGAAGAAAAAGGAAGTGATTATGTTGACCAACAAGGAAGGTGGAATGTCAGCAGAATTAGTGAAATGTTGGGGACTTCAGAGATTCAATAATTAAGGCAACATTGCCCCCTGTGAGTCAGATGGTAAAGGCTGAATTGTTTGGAAAGGAAATTATGATGCGTACGTGTTGCTCAGTAAAAGAAGCCCATAATGGCATCCGTGCAATTCGAGAGCCCCAAGGAAAGTGTCTGGCAGGAACTTTTGGGTTTGGAAGGAACCCCAGCATTAAAACCTATTTATGGAAAGTGTTTCATGGCAAAATTCTTTCAAGAAATGTTGTGTAAATGGTCAGATGACTCTGATATTTGTCCAGTTTGTAACCTGGAAACCGAGACAATCACCCATGCCTTGAGGGATTGTCCTGAGGCTCGATCCATATGGCTGTCTCTTGGGGGAAATGCTCATAATGACAATTTCTTTAACTCAGAATTAATGACTTGGTGCAGGGATAATATAATGCGTTCCAGATTCTGTGGAGGTTAATCTGGAATTGGAGAAACCAACGTGTCCATGATCCCCAGTTTTCAATCCCAACCCAACCAAGGAGAGGGTGATTCAGCATTTTGTCAAGGATGTTAGACAGGCTTTGTTCCGTAACATTATCCTGAGGAACCCTTGCCAGAGAACACGCATTGTAGTAAGATGGATGCCGCCTCCTGATGAGCGGATTAAACTCAACACTGATGGAGCAGTCCAAAGCTCGACCGGTAGATGTGGATGTGGTGGCCTTTTTAGGGATCATGAAGGACAGTGGAAGGGAGGTTTCTCCCATAGGATCGGCTGGTGCAAAGCATTAATTGCTGAATTCTGTAGCGTATTGCTGGGCATGCATTACGCCCGGAATATGGGAGTTAGAAAGCTTATTATTGTGGTAGATGTTGCCCTGATTATTAACAGTATTCCAGCAACCTAAGAACCACCTTATCAACTAGCCATTGTGAAGAGGATTCGTGGATGGATTCAGCTTCATTGGCAGGTGCAATTTTCCCATATTTATATGGAAGGAAGTAACTGTGCCCATCGGCTAGCAACGCAGGCTACAGAGAAGGAAGGAGAATTCGTCTTTTATGATAGAATGCCGCAGGGTCTGAATACCAGATTTTCATCTGACTCCAGGGGTATTGGTCGTACCCGTAAGGTCTTCTTAGGATTTTGTTCTTGCTTCCTTTTGTTTCCCTCTCTGGGCTTTTAGCCCCGTCCTTGTAATAAAAAAAATCTACCTCCTTTGTCCAGCGTGGATAGTGTAGTGGAGTGTTAATTGCATGCACTTTCCGTTCCCTGAACGTAGGCCCCACCCTTCCGCGTTTTATATATTTTCCTTTTATGGTTTTTTGTAGCATGCCATTGCCCAAATCAGGTCGGTATCATGCATGACGCATCGTGACACAAAAGAGAGGAATAAAGCCGCACTCTATATAACCTTAGTATCCATTTGGTTACACCACTCAACTGGATAACTGCATATCAGTATTTACTATCTTCCAAGTGTTATAGGTCTATTAATAAAATTTTATTGATATCTTATAAAATTAATAAGTCATATTAAAAATTATTAAATTTTATAATTTGATTTATAAAATTTAATAAATTTTAATAAATTTAAAATTTAAATTAATATTTAATAAACTTCAGTTTGTATCTTATATAAAATATGCATGAGGAGTATTTCAAAAGATTTTCTATTTGAATCATCTCATAAAATCTTCTATTTTCTTCTGTTTTGTAAAATTTTTATAATGTATTTTATCAAGGATAAGTATGCTTACTTATTTGATTAAGTCTGATTAGGATAAAGCAACAATTTCTCCGTTACTAAATTAATCATCCTTATTTCACCAAAAAAAAAAATTATCCTTTGTTCCTTATTTCACTCATCTTTTATTTCCTCTAACGTGCTGATATTAATGTGCCCTGATAAAAAATATTTTTCTTCTAAACGGGGCTTTAGGCTGCCTCAGGGTTCTTCTCTTTTGTTTTCAGAATCCATAAGCGCTTCTTAAGGATGGGCGGCTCAGCAAGTGAAAAGGCTCCACAACTTCTCACCCAACAATGCGTATAAATTGAAGGACAATGCTTCAAAGTCTATGCTTTTTATAATCATGACAATTTTCTTAAACAAACAAGTATCAATACATCCTTTGAATTCCTTTGTTGGGGGAAAAAGGAATGAAGCCTCATATCAGGCAGCAAATGTGCGAGTCTGTACAGTGCTTTCTCTGGTAAGTGTGTATATATATATATATATATATATATATTAAGCTTTAAGAGCAAAGGTCGATTATCGATTTCGTCTGCTAGAACCTCTCTCTGATTTCATCTACCAAGAACACCCGAGAATCACCGAGATAGGGCCAGAGGTCAATGCAACCGAATATTTCATCTACCAAGTGAGGATTTAGAGTAGGAACAAACACTGGATTGTCATTGCCTCAACCCAGTTGTCCACCGTCATCCTTGCCCCAAATTCAAAGGTTCCCATCAACGGGCTGTGACAAATACATAAGCCCACAAGAAGGGGAATTTTTATCAACCACCCTTTACGATTAGAAATGGAGGGAATTTCACTCTGAGTGCCATTGAAAGCCAGGAGCTTACCGCTCACCTAGCAGTACGATACCCAATTCAGCCATAGTTTTTTAATCTTATTGCGATTTACTCTGTGTCTAGAACCTCATTGAATAGCTAGTCTTTTAGTGCTCTATCATGGTAGTAGCATAAAAAGTAATGACTGAGTAGGCTTTGAAAAATTGAGTAAACATTTCGTCTGAATCTGGACACGACACATAATTAATACTAGAAAATAATCAGACAATTCCGGTTGCTACATTACTGAATAGTAACATAAAGCATGACAACATGTTCACCATGCATCCAGAGGAGATTATACTGAGATCAGACCATTGCTTCAACAAATGGGAATCAAAAGAGATACAATCCCACTAAAAGTGTATTTTTGAATCATGATAAATGCAAAATAATCAGTACCAACGACTACATCAGTGAGTCCACAAAAGACTTCATGTTCTCCACATCTTCTTTGGTTTCGTGGAACTTCTGTGGCTTCAAGAGTTTCCAGAGTCCAGCTGGATGCTTGCATTTAACTACAGGCTTTTCTGAAAATCTTCCATATATGTTTTCACACTCTGGATAGGGTTTGACATATAAATTGTAAAATCTAAGTCTACTGGGCTTTATCAAATCCTTCAATCCCACTTTAAAACCAACTGCACCTTTTGCTGTCAAATATTCAATTACATTGTGTCGAGGAACAATCTGTTTTTCAAAATTTACACCCAAATACTCTGGAACATCAGGCAAACAGTCAATACTATAATTCATGGTGTGCACCAAAAATTCAATCTTCTTCTCAATGTTGTCTAAATCATAGGTAATAAACCTTGGTTCTTTCCACAAGACCTTAAAAGCATCTCTACGAATTAGACCATGACTACACAAGCAATCCACTATCAGTTTTACTTTAAAACCAGCTCTGAGTAGACCGTTTTCAAAAATTTTCTCTATGACTGGTACTCGGCATTTCAGAGTCTTCAGCAAATGTAAACATCTTGAAAATTCCCCCAGTTCCATTCCCAGAATCCTTGGCTCCCTAATTATCGCTTTTCTAACCTCATCATCAGAAAATCCCAAACCCCCCAACTCATGTAGCAATGGTTTCAACCTATCTTCCACCCCAAGTCCTAAAATTCTTGGATACAAACGAAAAATTCGATCAATCTCATACTTGGGAATGCAAATTTCGAAAAGAAATTCAATTATAGAAAGAATTTCCCCTCTATTCATCACAAGCACAGTGGGAAAGTCCTCCAAAATCCGATAAATGGCAACATCGGCAAACCCTAAACCCCTCAAAATCTCCACGGTTTTTGAAAGCTCACCAGGTTCTAACTGAAACCTTCTAGAACACTGCAATAAGTTTCTGATCATTAATGGGGAAGTAGTCAGAGCCCGCACTTTTGAGAAACCCACTTCCCATTTCTTGAGAAATTGGTATTCCAACACTCCAGGGCAATCACATATCATAGAATTGAGCAATTTCTGCGGAAGCCTGAATTTTAATAATGTAACCAGAGACTTCTCTAAGTCATGTAAATTGGAATTCAACAGAAAGCGATTCTTTGCGATAAACCCGTGAAGCTGAGACGGTGGGAACCCATACCTTTGGAGGAGATTGGCAAGAGAAATCTCTTTCCTGTACTGAGAGGGCTGTGAAAATTTGGGATATAATGGGCCATTGAAACTGGGAGTGGTGGAGAAGAAATGGGAGTGGTTTTGGTGAATACGCAATTGCCTGCGACTGCAGCCCACTGTGAGGCAAGAGAGGCTGCTGCTAGCAATTACCCTTGCAGCCATTCCTAGTGCTACGCTGAGCCTAGTAGGCCAAGTAGGACTACCATGTCTGAAACACATAGTCGAGGAGAAAGAACACCAAAAAACAAGACTAACAAAGGAATGAAATTTAATGTTGCATCGCTCCTAAAAAAATCTAGCGATTCCCGTAGAAGTAAAAATTGAAGATTTCACGATCGCATGAATCGATTGAATGTCAGGAACAGAGGAAAGTTCAGCCAACAGAGACGAAGAAAAACCCAACTTTGAAGATAATGGAAGCAATCGAAAAATCATTGGTTGATTTCTTCAATAAAGTTGAAATTTTTTGCAGACCGAGAGAGTCCGAGAAGAAGGATACCAACAAATTACAAATTGGCGGAGATGAAACTACATCCCGTTCGTCTGAAGCCCTCTCTCTTTGCGTCAGATTCCCTCCATCTAGAGTTTCCCCCTTTTCTCTGTCTAGCGGCGTTAGACCTTTCTTCAATTCTTCTTCCCGTCATATTAAACTACAATCCTTTATTTTTTAACATGAAACTAAATGAGTTATTTTTTTTTTTTTTTCAATTTATCTTTTCGATTTAATTTTTAAAGAAAAATAATAACGGGAACCGAACCGATTAGGGCGGGTCCAAATGGGTTTTCGGGTTGTGGCACCATATCCAGTGAGTGCCGAGCAGAAATTACAATTCATATATGATCTATGAATGCACTTTCCCGGCTCCACAAGAAAAGGAATTCTCTACGCTGCAGGCTGCCTTGCAGCTCTATCATAACCCAAAATGCAGAGCTTTCTTCGCAAAAGTGTGATCAACTACCCCAATCTCTCACCCTCCCACAACTACCACCGTGTATTCCACACCCAAAAAGCTTTCTCCTTTCTCCCCAAACCATCGCAACCCCAAATCCCAGACCATATTTGCGGTTCCCGTTTCACTCACTCGTTTCATCATCCTCATTCATGGAGCTCAAAGCACACACTTCCCTGTAAAATTCGTAGATTTCTCTCAGACCCTGCACTCTCATACCAGTTCATGTTCAATTCATCTAGTACTGTCCTGAGGATTTCTGGCAGAAAGCCCCTAGATTGCAGACTAAGGCTTCTGAGAGCTCAATTTCATGGACAGGGTTTCAATTTCAACCGCATGTTTTACTCTTACCAGCGTGTATGGTAATTTTCTTGATCTTTCTAACTGAGTGTGGTTGGTTGCTTGGAAAAAACCAGAAAATCAAGGGTATAATGAAGAGTCCAACTGGGTCTCATTTTATTTCTGTCCCTTTTTGTTATTATTGTTTCAATGGCTAAGCATAAAGCTAGGTCGCTTTCTGTAGCCCAAAAAAAATTTGCAATTTTAAAGGGGACGCTCATAACATTCCACTTGGAAATTTTGTGTTCTGTTGACTAAAATTGTAATTTCTGCGAAAACTTTGGCCCTGGTGATTTATTTACGGTTTATGTGTGGTATTGTTTGTGATTTTAGAGAACTTCCTGTCTAACTACACTTGTTAGGGATTCAGAAAAAGCGGTCTGCAAAAGATAGGGAATGCCATTACATGTCTGGTGGTCATTTGCGCATGGTAACAAAATATGTATTTTCAAAAATTTTCAAATTGACTATTAATCGTACGTGCAGTTGTTGCAGTTTACTTTCAAAGAAAGAAAAGAATTTTGCAGTTTAATTTCAAAGGAAGAAAAAGTTGCTGCAATGTTATCTGATCTATGTGAAATTGAGAAATGGTTATGTTAGTTGTGAACTAGTTATGTGCAATTGAGAATTAGTATGTTAGTTGGGAATGGTATTGTGTAGTAGTAGCAGTGAGTAGACTAAGAGTTAGTTGGAAAGTTAGTAGCAGATTATTGGTCCTGATAGATTTGGGTTGTTAGAAACATCTTGAGCCTATTTCCATGGGTATAAGTGTGTGCTCTGTAATAAAAAAATGTTAGAATGGAAATCTAAAAGTAGCAGCATCATTGCTGAACTCTCTTCAATCCAAATTTCTTCTTGTGCTTTTCTTGTGTTTCCATTTTTGCCTACAAAAACTGAGTTCAACGATGATGCTGTTCCTTTTAGCTTTTCATTCTAAGATTTCTGATAACAAAGCACACACTTCTCAGCCATAAAAATAGGCTTGAGTGGTTTCTAACAACCCAATTCTATTGGAACCAATAATCTTCTGCCATTTGTTCTTCTAACTCATATTTACTGAACACACCACTACTACTATGCGACACCGTTTCATTAAAGGAAATTAATACCAATAACACCGTAAGACTCTTCAAATATATTTTCCTAACTAACATAACTATTTCTCAATTTCACATACATCATTATCCTTTTTCATTTTTGATAAAATAGTGGGAAAACTCCGTTCCCACTCCTTCATTTTTATGTGATCCTCACAATAAAAAGGGATAACTATTAAATCAGCTAGTAAATTTGATTGATTTGGATTCAGTTAAGTGAGAATTGTGTAAAAATGAAGGTGTGGGAATGGAGGGATTGAGAAAAGTATTATATAAAACTCTCTCACTTGCAATTTTTTTATTGTTACAATATTGCTTAAGTATAACTACTGCCTGATTTTGGAGAAAAAAAGTAGAAGCAGAGGAGAAAGAAGAGCAGATGAAACTCCCATGTGACTTTGTCATTCTGAGCCTATAATATGCAGCAACACCACCAATCTCTTTGGCCAATTTAGTTTCACAATTACAAGTCCTGTAAATGCTAATTAATATTTACTTGTGCATTAGTATACCATAGTTCAAAATCCTTCATCCATTGTAGCCTGTTCTTCAATTCTTGTGATGCATGCCTGCTGTAAAACATTTGAAAAATGCACATGTTTTTTTTTTTTTTTTTTTTTCAATTCTTGTACATGCTTATTTGCAACAAAGCTGTCAGACCTTGTGTTTAGAGGTGGTGTCCTTCTTTGTATTACCCTTCAAGAAACTTTCTTCAGCTTCCCGTGAATTTCTTCACTTCATCTTGTTACTCTTTTCATCAGATACAACGACATAGAAAGGGTTTTACTTTGCAGAGAAGCCATAAACTAAATGGTGTGTGTTGAATGTTTAAATACAATATGGTATGACAATAATATATTTTCTCCTATTTGCAGGAGATCAAGGTTCCTAACACCTAGTGGCACAGTTTTTGGCTTAATTATAGCTAATGTTGCCGTTTTTTTGTCATGGAGGATAGCAGATACAAATTTTATGTCGAATAACTTTACAGTGAGTTTGTTGATTTATGAAATTTGAGCTACTTATGTGTAGATGGTATTGGAAGTGATGTTAAAGGATGGAGTTTGAGGGCAATGCATAATTTTAATTTATTTGCCTGTTTGGATTTTACTTCATCTGGACTGCTAATTCATATTTTTTTGTGAGCCAGATTTCTTTAGACAATGTCAAGGGTGGACGTCTGCACACTTTGATAACCAATGCATTCAGTCACATCGAGACTCACCATATAGTTTCTAACATGATTGGACTCTACTTCTTTGGGATGAATGTGCGATTGCCAACTCTGGAATTGTATTTTGGTCATGAATTTTCTTTCTCCTCTCTCTTCATTTTGATTTTTTTATAGTATTACTATCTTACTAGAACATTCTTTTGTGTTGGTTTGCTAATTAGTAATAGAAAGGCAACAACTGATTTGTCATCTAGTTATGGGATACAGAGTTAGATATTTAAATTCTT
This sequence comes from Dicorynia guianensis, assembly GCA_037013595.1. NCBI lineage: Eukaryota > Viridiplantae > Streptophyta > Magnoliopsida > Fabales > Fabaceae > Dicorynia > Dicorynia guianensis. The sequence goes on from JASUAB010000015.1 coordinate 28,285,110, forward strand.
AAAAGCGCAGCAATTTTGAGAAGAAATGTGTCTTAGTTTAAGCTTCCTACTGTATGCTAGATTATTAGGCTTGTGGTTTTGTGTGGCACTTCCAGATTCTCCTCCCCATAAATTTAACACAAAAAATGTATTATTTCATAATAGGCTTATAGATTTTTCATTTATTTATATCATTCGATCTTAAGCTGGTTCAAAAGTTCCTAGATCTTGTAATATGATAAAGTTCAAACCTTTGTTTTATGCCATCTTATTTATTGTCTTCAATTTTCAGGTATATCATTGTATATGCCTTCTTTTTGAATTAGTTAAGCGTATGTTAATTTTAAAGCTTTTTGGTCATAACCATCTTTAGGTGAGACGTTGAGAAACTTTTTTGAATTCTTTGTAAATGAATAGGTAAAAGAAAAAGGAATAGAACTCATAGCGAATTGCTTGACTCTAGTGCTCGGGTTTTAATGTGTGGTTACTACATGTGAAGAAGTTTGGAGTGGATAATTAAAGACTGGTTTTGTGGAAAGAAAAAGATATTATGGTCATTGATCTTCATCTATAAATCCTGATGGCTAACATAATAATAGATTTTGAATATTCAACTTTAACGTGTAATATTTTCCTATGTTGTGGCTTGTTAAGAGTGTTAGTTTGTTTAACTCAAACATCATTACTGAATTTGTAGATTTCTTTTCTTTTTTTTTTTCCCTTTGTTTCAAATGAATTACTTGATTCATTGGCTTCTGTTACTCCAACTCTTTCCCTTGGGCAGATTGCAAACACTTTCGGATGTGAATACCTTCTGAAGTTGTATCTTGTTGGAGCAGTTGGTGGTTCAGTTTTTTACTTATTGCATCAAGCCTACAAGGCTCATACATCAAAGGTGTGTGATTAATATATAGTAATTTCTAACTAGTGAAAATATTTGAACAATTTTCCATTTCCTGGGTAAAAATTTGATGAACGAAATCTAGATTTAAACTGTTTCCAATAAAAATGAAAACCAAGAATTTTTTTTAAAGAATATGGGAATTCTTTTATAACAAATTTGCAATTTTCCATAAATTTATTTTTAGAACTTAATTTTGTTGTTAGTCTTGCAACTTTAAAAGCTTTACTTGATGAATATTTGTGACATTTCAATTTAAAATTTAAATTTAGGAGAACTTTAGGAAAAAAGAAAAAAGCATAGTTTTTGATCTAGCATAAGATGGTAATGAATATGGTTGTGCCTAAGGTGACTTTTGATAAGTTCCATTGACATAGTAGTAAAAGAAATTGGTTATTCACTTCTTGCTTGGAGCTTAAACATATTTCGTTGAAAAAATTTACTTTGCAATATATCTGATAAGTATAAATTTCTTGAGCTAGTTTAGCTAGTTCCAACCTTTCTTTTTGTTTTGTTTGCTGTAGGGACGAAGTATGTTCTCTGCAAAGGAACAAGCACTGGTAAGCTTTCTGTGACTACTTTTAAATGGGCTCTTCTTCTTCAAGGAGTGTGCTACCTTGTTTGACAATATATGCCCTTGATATGACTTGTCATCTGTGTATTTGACAAGCAATGCATTTTCTAACATTGATTTCTACTTTCAATCTGTTCATATTCTTTTGAAGTTTGAACATATTTGTATTTGTATATCATGCAAAGCGGATGTTGTAACAAAAGTTTAATCTTTGCAAGCTCACATAAATTTCTATTACATTTTGGATTTTATTGGTGATTTCACGATAAAAATTTCCTTTTTGATGTGAAGTTCAACAAAGTCACTGATTTTAACTTATATTGGTTCTACAGTCTGTTTATAGTGCCTTGTGTCACGCTTATCTGTATTTATGCTGATAATTTATCACATGTTGATGTGTCTTCCACCATTCATGAATTATATGCTGTCCATGAAACTCTACTAAGTCCTCTTAGTTGCAGGAATCTCTATTTTATAACAGTCTGTGTTTGTTTAATAATTAAAATTGTTTCCAACATTTTATGGGTACATTGTCTACTATGTGAAGGTAGAGAATAACTTTTGTTTGTATTGCTAGCAACTTGGGTTAAAACTCACTGCTTCAAATTGATTCAACTAGTGTCTGCCAATGTTCAGGGTGCAAGTGGAGCTGTGAGTGCGATTATGCTGCTTGAAATATTCCTCTTTCCAAAAGCAACCCTTTACTTTGACTTTATTATACCTGTTCCTGCAATCTTACTGGTAATCTCTTCTGAATCTTATGCTTGTTCAACTATCTTAAGTGAATAATGCAGATCCTTACAGATCCTTTTTGGTTTGCTTATTATCCTAGGGCATCTTTTTGATTGGGAAAGATATGTTGAGGGTGATAGAGGTATGGTAAACTCTCTTAGGACTTATTCTGTTTTCCAACATTTCTTAGTATTTTCCATCCACTCCTTCTATTCCTGCAAACAGAATTTTACTAAATCTACATTTAAAAGGATTTAGATTATTAAATTTATTGAGTCTCACTTATTGAATCACGAGACCCACTTAATCTCACGGCTCCCATTTTTCCACGAGGATTTGGTGCTCCCTTGTCTGTTTTGCATCTAGTGTAAGTAGAGAGATGGTCAAATATGAAAATCAGAAGTGCTGGTTGAATGACATTGACTTCAATTTTGACGAGCTGTTTCAAAATTTAGTATGCCATGGTCCAATTATATGCCATGCAGTAAGTCTGATGGATGTAATATGAAAATTCCTTTATAAATCACTATTTTGTGCTATGTTTCTCATTTGACATTGCTTATTTTGTGCCTTAGATTCCTGCAGAGGCCATTCCCCCTTGAGTTTGGGTGTGCTTCGTATCAATACAGGTGAAAGTGGGAGGAGTGGACTGAATATTCAATGTATTTAGTTATAGATATATTATGCTTGCTTTGATACATTGCAGATTGCCATTCCTCCCTCTCCACTGCTCCCATTTTCACTCATACCAAGCATAATCCAAGTAATGGCAAGTATGATATTAGGCCATATTCTAAGCCAACTCATCGATGCTTGCATGACCATTAAGCTCCACTTCTCACCGCCTAATCCATGATAGAATTTTTAAAAAATCATTGATGGTTTTAACACTACAGGGAGACACTCATATTTCTGGAGCTTCACATTTGGGGGGTGCTGCTGTTGCAGCCATAGCTTGGGCACGAGTTCGGAAAGGAAGATTCTAATTTTTTTTTTTTCTCGCCTTTGCAATTTGAAGTTTTACCTCCTTATCAAGAGTCAGTGAAGTGAATTGTTGATGTTATTGGTAGTAATCATTGCTGAGTTCCCCCAAGGTCCCTCCCAACACTGCAGTTGCGTATTAGGTTTTAATGCTATGTTGGTACGAAGAAAATTTACGGCACAATAGAGGTACTGAAAATTGAATACTTTTTTAATTTAAAATTTGAATTGAAAATATTTTTCAGTGCAAAAATTAGAGATAAATATTGATAAAGTTATATGCATGATTTTCTTTAAATAAAAAATGTATGCATTATAGTAGTATTGAAAGTTCTTTCTTTTGTCTCACCGGTCCATCCCTCGCTGTGAAATATTGTTGATTAAACAGTTCTCATTTTCTTTCTATTTGTCCATTGTTGTAATTATAATAATATCATTAATTTGTTATAGTTGATGAATTATTTTTTGTTATTATAATGATAATAATTTAATTTTAAGTAGCATTTCATTTTAGATTATTAAAAGGGTTGAAGTTGCATTTTCGAATCAAGTCAAATTACTCTTGCTTTGTCGAAAATGCATAAAGAGATTGGGGAAGAAACACCAGGAAATAGCATCCTTGAGTCCTTGACATAGAAAGAGTAATCGTACAATATAATTTTCATGACTTAGAATGGACAACACTTTGATTATTAAATGGTTAAAGTAATTAGCAAAACAAGTTTTCAAACAAAACACTATCTGAAGATCTGGAAACACAACAAAAGATGCCCAATATAACGTTCTTTTTTTCTGTTGTTTTGGGAAAAGAAAGCGCTACGCGAAATGAGTGTGTTGCAATATCAATGCTCATTGTTTTTGGAATTTAACTTCTTCATATCTTAATCAAATAAAAAATTTTGTGATCTCTTATTAGTTCCCTTATTTTTAAGTGTTACCAAAATTTTATTTATAAAAATTTATATTATTAAATTTATTATATAAATTATAAAATTCAATAAACTTAATATTTTACAAAATTTTTATGATGAGGGTTTGGTAAAAATATTATTTCTCATCTCTTATTTTTTATTCATTGGATGAAAGTAAATTTCATTCTTTCTTCTGTATGTTGTGAAGTTTTAGTACTATTTTCCTTCGACGATGAATTTTTATAAGGAGAAGACATAAAATAATGATAGCTATATATAAATTATATATATTTTTTACAATGTATTTTTTTTCTTTTTTCTAAAAAGTTAAGAACTCTGATAATTACACATTTATTAGTGAGCATAAATTTGGGATGAAAAACTGTTCATCCATCTCACATTTGTACCGAATTTATACTCTGAAAGAACGTAAGTTAAGCATTTTCCAAAGTTAATGAGTCACAGGGGCCTCCCTCACGTGTGATTAACATTTTTTGGAGACATATGATCCTATAAACCCATGTTTATAGGATCGACAAGCACATCAGCGGTAAGGGAAAAACACAGAAAATAAACGGCCATCCGGCGGACAATGACTTGCCACGTTTCACACTTACGGTGTCTTTGATGACTGCCTTATGAACCGAAGCCCTGAATCGGACCACCTTAAAATCCCCACGTGTAACTTGTAAACTCGTTTTTTCAATAAACTCTCCCCGGTTCCCCGTCAGATACATCGGGAAGAGCCTCTATCTTCCCCTTCGGTTTTAACTCGCTTCGGCTCTGCCACTTAGCCATTTTCACACTCGCTGTTATTTGACACCTTGGTTTTAGGAGTTTTATATTCTCTTTTGCATGAACTAAAAAATTTACGCAAGCCCAAGACCCCTTCTCTCTGATTTCACTGCCGGCTCCTCCTCTTCACCACCCTATATGATTTTTTTTATTTTTTTTTATAAAAAAGTGGAAGCTTTATTTTTGATTGGTTTGGTACGTTTTTCCCAGCAATTGCATCTTTGGAATTGATTGATTCTCAAAATGAGATGGGAAAGGGTAAAGGTAAACCCCATACAGGGTCAAGGGGAAGCTGAACAAGGAGTGGGTGAGCTATCTGGGCCAGGGAAGAGGTGGGGACACACCTGCAACACGATTAAAGGCGGGAGACTTCTCTATGTCTTTGGGGGTTACGGCAAAGATAACTGCCAGACCAACCAAGTTCACGTTTTTGACACTGGTGGGTCTACTTCGGAGTTTAACAATGTTCTCTGTTTTATCCCTTTTTACATCCTCCGTGTCTGGAATTTGTGATACCTAGATTTTGCATTGTTGTTAACTCGGTGATTTAAGATAAAAATATTTTGCTTTCTTGACATAACCTGGTACTGGATTTGTATTGCACTTTTGTATTTGCGTCTTTTTTGTTTTGCTGGTGCCTTTGGTTGTTATTGTACGGCAGGTTCCTGCATTGTTGGTTAGTATTTACAATGTGCATGCGTGCCGTCATGTATCATTGCTTTTATTTATAATTTTTTTCTAGTTTATTTTTGCCCTTTATGCTTTTGTTAGTTGAGCGCCTCGTTCTCTGATGATCTGTTCTTGTTAAAAAAGCTGTTCTCTTTTGCTTTAATGGAAGCTTGATTTCTCCCTTCCTCTTTACCGTTCTCTCTCTATATTTATTGGTCTGAGGGATGTGGGAATGAAGGAATTGATACTTGTGGTTGATGTTGTATGGTGTCTTTATTTACTTTTATATTCTATGGCCTCTATTTACTAATGCATTCATGCATTTCTTTTGTTACTCTGGCTAGTTATGGGGGTCATTGTCCGATTTCTCATTCCTTATTACTAATTTACAGTCAAGCAGACTTGGAGCCAACCCACTATAAAAGGCACCCCACCTGCTCCTCGAGACAGTCATAGCTGCACGGCTGTTGGTGATAATCTATTTGTGTTTGGGGGTACAGATGGGCTGAATCCACTGAAGGATTTGTACATACTGGACACTTGTGAGTCATTATGCTGCTATCTTCAGTATACTACGTGTTAGTTCTTTATGACTCCAAAACCCAATTATGATGGCATTTTAAGCACTATTTACTGTCACGTTCAGTTTGCATTCTACATTATTCTTTTATGATGGTGCTGGGAACCTTTGGTTAAGGAACAAAGCTTAGAAAGTTATGCTTCACAAGCCACTAGGTGTGGTCTAATGGTGAGGGGTTTGGGTACTATTGCAAGAAGACTTAGGTTCAAATCCTTTATGCCGTATTTGTACAAAAGAAGAATGTCATAGTGCATACTATTTATTTTTGTACATCTATTTTATCACAAAGTCCACACTGATGTTATAAATCTTTTTCAGCTTCACATACATGGATTTGTCCAACTATACGAGGAGAAGGGCCAGATGCACGTGAAGGTCATAGTGCAGCACTTGTTGGCAAACGTCTATTTATATTTGGTGGATGTGGAAAATCCGCAGATAATAATAATGAGGTCTACTACAATGATCTTTACATATTGAATACAGGTGATTTTACTTATCATACTGCCAGCTATGAAAGGCTAGTTCACAATAAAATTTATGTCTTTGACATCTATATTAAACTTAAAATAGTTGGTAAATATCTTGAGTGGTTAATTTTTGAGGCAATTCCTCAGAACTTGGAATAGTCACACCATCTAGCTTGCTTGTAGAAGACGTGCAACTGAGTTGTATCTGCATTATAATTTTGTTCATGAGATGAGAGAGATCTTGAATGTGTAAAAAGTTTGACTCAAATGTTTACATTTGTATTGATAATTTGTTTTACTCTTACACTTGTAGAGACGTTTGTGTGGAAATGTGCTACAACATCAGGCACTCCACCATCTCCACGCGACAGCCACACTTGCTCATCATGGAAAAACAAAATTATTGTGATAGGTGGCGAGGATGGACATGATTATTATTTGTCTGACGTCCATATCCTTGATACAGGTATTAAAATAAATATTCCATCTCACCTTTAATTGTTATATTTGTGTGACAATTGAAATGCATAGCATGGGGACACTCATTCAAATATAATATGCTCCTTTATAATTTTTATTGAAACTTCTGTGAATAGATACTCTAATTTGGAGGGAGCTGAATACGTCAGGCCAGATGTTGCCACCTCGAGCTGGTCATTCTACAGTTTCTTTTGGAAAGAACTTGTTTGTCTTTGGGGGATTCACAGATGCCCAAAATCTATACAATGACCTTTATATGCTTGATGTTGGTATGTTTAATATAGCTATCCTTTGTGCTTTCATGTTCAAATTTTTGTTCATTATATATTTTGGTTTAAGATATACAGAACCTTACTATCAGAAACTTTGGTTTGGAAACCTCACACTGTGTAATAGTTTTGGTAGATAAATCATGCCCTCACAAAGCAAAAGTCGATGTCTCAATAGCTTTAACAGCATTAGTTTTGCATATTTTAGTCACACAAAGTATTATGAAGAATTCATTGAGAAGCTATTTAATCATAGAGATGATGAGTGTAACATCTATCCTTTAAACTTTCAGAAGTAGGGGCAATTGCACTATATTTTCACAAAAGCTCACCTTGGTAACTAGTTTAATATTTCTGGTCTGGTACATTGATTGAAAAGAGTTATGGTTAATTTACTAAAATGCCTTTTCATTTTACATTCTAAAAGGTATTTAATATTATGGAGTTTGTATCCGTACTATCTCTTCATTTCTGATTGGACACAGATACTGGTATTTGGACCAAGGTGACAACTACAGGAGATGGTCCTTCTGCTAGATTTTCTGTGGCTGGTGGCTGTTTAGACCCATTTAAGGGTGGGGTTCTTGTGTTCATTGGTGGTTGTAATAAAATTCTTGAGGCTCTGGATGATATGTATTACCTATACACAGGTTCAGTGAACTTCCTTTTTATTTCCTAATGTTAGATTTTTAAAATAACAATTTGATTCTGGTATCTCTGTGGAATATTGATTACGGGATGAAATTGTGTTTTAATTTATATGTCTGACTGTAGGGCTTGCTAGGGAAAGTGAACAGAGGCCAGAGAAGTTATCTTTAAGGAAGCAATTGAAGCTGAAGTGCCAAGAACAAAATCTCAATCCTGTCCAGAACCCAGCTTTCATTAGATATGGAGTGGGTGCTGATGTTTGCCAGCCCATGACAGTGTTGGGTTATAGCCAGCCAAGTAAGAATTGGTCTTCATGAAAATTTTATTTCAGGGATAGGGGAATGTTTGATGAAATTGAAAATTTAGCATTGGATTGTTTTCTTGTTGAAAATCTTTGAACAGTGAAATTATGTTTGAAAAGATTTTCATTCTAAGTTGTGAATGTGTATTAAAAGACACCACTGGCTTTAAATAGAATGATTGAGGCCTCCTTAAAGGAAACTAGTGTATACTAATTTCAGTAAGGTAAGGCAAACTGCTGAAAGCGCTCAGTGACCTTCCATATACTGAATATTTTTCATCCCTCTTTTTACATAGGTTCACCTTTTGTTAGGTATTAACAGAAATCACTTGTATATTTTCTGTACTGAAAGTTTTTGTTTCTGCACTGAATTAAGTTATCTAACATGACCTAATTGCTTATGCATGTGGTATGGTATTAGCCTATCATCCTGTGTACTGAATTCAGAAAGTTCTTGAGACATTTAATGGTGCTTACAATTACATGTTCTTACACCGCATTTTCCCTGTGATCATCTTAAGATTTGGGCCATATGGCTAATTAATTTAAGGCAGTGAGAATCAGTGTTCTTGGTTGTACTTGTGGTAATATTTAAATAGATGGTTGGAGTAGAACTAAGTAATTCAATCTAATATGCAGTAATATTAGATTTGTAATGTGTGGCTCTGACAAGATGGTGTTGACTCAAGTTATGATCTGCATTCTCCGCCCATCCCCTGATCACCCTCGTTTTAGCAAAGAGAAAGTAAAAATGTTGGTTACTTTTTAGCAAAGATTACAAGACTCAATGATTACCCTCATAATGCCACTTTTTGTATAATTAATGTCCAATATTATAATGTAGGCAGACAAAATATTCCAGTAAATCAATCCTTGCCACCTCCTGGAAAGAAAATGTTTCAAGCCAAGGTTACTGAAAGCATCTCAGGAGGATATTCTATTGAAACTGTTATTGATGGAAAGCCTCTTCGTGGAATTTTGTTTTTGAACAAGCCAAGCTCTTTGCTCTCAGCTACCCATACTTCCAGTAGGTACGATCCTCTTTTTTTTTTTTTTTATAAATATTAGTAGTATTAATCACCCCTTTTTTGTAACTGCCTGTTTCAACTTATGTTTTATCCTTGAATCAGGAAAAGAACAGCTGGTGAATGTGATAGTGTCATCTCAAATGGTATGCACTTTAACAAATTAAGGAATTCTAAAGTGCTCAAGCAGGATGAAGTGAGAGAGACAACAACTTCTGATGAACACCGCACAGAATCTGTTGCTGCTCTCATATCAAGCAATCCAACAACTTCTGATGCTTCTGAACCCCACAAGGTCAAGCATTTTTCTTGCTTGTGTTGGATAGAATTCTAGAAGCGTGCCTAATTAGTGGTTCTAAATCCTTTTCTAAATACAGCCGGTAGGGATTCATCATTAGAAATACTTTTGAGTAAAATAATTGACAACTTAAGGATTCAGTTAAGCTTTGTAATTCAAAGGATTTTGGTCTTAATTGTGATAATTTATATGATTAAATGTTTTGTTTACATTCACATAATTGGAACGGCTGGAAGTAAATTATATTTTCTGTGTTGCTTTGTGTAAGCTTTTCCGTGTATGCTCCTGTATCTATGCTCCTTGTGACTGATTTGCTGTTTCTTATTCATCATAAGCTTAGTACTGCAAATGCATTCTTATTTGAAGTGTTTTTTCAAGTGATCATGATCTAATTCATTTGAAGTGTTTCTTAAAAGTGATCTTGTTTCTTAATAGTACTGCAAATCCAATTTATGTTTCTACTTATTTTCTCCCCCTTTCTTATTTTGATTTGAGGGCAGTGTATCTTTCCTGGATAAGTTGACATCGATGGAGTTGCTCGTTAATCAGTTGCCAAATATGTAATTATTTATTTTGCTCTGGTTCAAAATGGATGAAAGATTACCTTCCAATATTGTGAGCATGAAACATGTATCAAGATGTGAATCATGTGCTGCGAGTATGAACTAGTGGAGGTTTCTTTTGAAGGAAAATGCCAAGTGCACAGAATATTTTACACATAATATGTACAGAATGATTTTGTGGATGGTCTATCCTTTATTTTAGCTGTTTAGGGGTCTCAGCACTTTGAATGAAATGTCATCTGCTATTGGATAATGTAGTTTTCTTTGTATTATCTGTGCAAAAAATTTTCTGCATTAGCATTACTCTTTAAATATTTTTCAAACTATCCTCCAGGTTTTTGCCAACCCAGAACAAGAGCCAGAACGAGTTTCATTGGATCAGGATGATGACAGAAAACACGAATTACCAAAATCCTTAGGTGAGGACTCGAGAAATGATGGAGTAAATGAAGGGCCAAGTTCTAAACCCGAGCTCCCTACATATGATCAATCAAATAATGCTTGGAGTTCCAATAATGAAGTGCCCAGACATAATCAAACAAATGATGCCCGAAACTGCAATACTGAAGTTATAAAACCTGCTGCAGCTGAGAGTGCCTTGGGTTTGTCAAATCAAGGTATGTATGACAAAAAGGGAAAGTTAGCAAAGATTATTTTGCTTGACAGATCTAGTCTTGTGCACACTATCACTTTATAGTTTACATATAAATAAGATGATTGCTAGCTAGAATTGTTAGAGGGATGTGCTAAATAAAATAATTAAAAGGGTAAACCTTTGGTTAGCCAAAAATAAGTAAGTGACAAACACATCCCAACGTTATATGCTATGATTCATTAGACGCCTATTCTCATTTCATGGCTCGCTTTCTTTTATGTTTGGCACTAAGTTTACCTTTTGGGGATAAAGTGGCTTAGTTTTATGAGTGAAACAGTGTGCTGATCAAGGTGGTTTTCCTTGACAATCCCTTCCTAATCCCTCCAATTCGAAAATAAAGGTCATGATCTGAGTTTGAAGTCATAAGGCATGCCGAAGATCTAATTTGCGATGGATTTCCAATATGCTCTGTTAAAAGGAAGCACAGAAGTATCAGATTTGACCGGATGGGATCTGATGAGTATTGTGCTGTTGTGCTGGAAAAGCTAATTATTTAATGCTGTATAGAATTTTTTGTTTATATCACATACGCATTGATTGCTGAAAACTTGAAAAGTTAGAATGGAATTTTCATCGAGATGAGGTTATGGTTCATTGTCCTCTGAGAACATGTTGACTAGATTTTGAACACGCATTTGCCTTTAAGTTATATATTTCTCATAATGACCTGTAATGAGTATAATTTCAACATATACTTTTTAAAGTAAGATTTTGAATCAAAGAATGTGAAAAATGGTTAGTTATAGTAAGAGAGAAAGTGGTTTTAAGGAACAATTTCTAAGACTTTTGGTACAATCTTTTTTGTATTTGAGTATTGAGTTTGTTGTTGTTGTATAAATTGTCTGGAGTAATGGCAGATTGCACAACTACAAGGACAGAAGAACACCATGAAGCAGCAAAATCAAGTTGAAATGGGGCATAATGCTGAATGGTAACAAAGAGCCAGACTGCTTGCCGTATGTACATTCCTCATCTCCTGGTGATTATAGATGCATAACAAACAACCTGCTAACTGGTGGAATATGCTATTAGCTACCTGCTGACACTCATTGATGTTAATTTTATTGAACAAAACCATGATTACCTTTAGGTGTATCTAGTAGTACTTTTCTGAAACTGTTGAGTTATCCATTTCATTGATTCTGAGGAATCGTGATTTTGTTAGAAGTTAACAGCGGTTGCTATCTTTTCTTTTTCTTCCGGGGTAACAAAAAAAAATTGCTCCAACTGTGTTGCTCTGCTCTATCTTTTAATTTCCAAATCACTGGAAGTGGTTCTAGTTTTCTTGTTTATTTTTGGTCTTCCAAGAGATGTCTCTACATCCTTTGAAAATGAGATTGATCTTCACACGTACAATTGCACCTGCCGTGTGATCCAGGGAATTTAGACATGAGGAAATTGAACCTGCCTTGCCAGGGTCAGTTTAACCCCACGGGAGCCCATCTTATGTTAGGCGGCAGAAATTCTTTACCTTTGAATTTTTTTTTTTTAAAAAAAGAGGGATATAAAAAAGAGATATATAAAAAATAATAAAAAATTAATTTATAAAATATATTTTAATATAAATTAAAAAATAAAATAAAAAATTATTAAAGTTAAAAAATAATAAACACAGATAATCAAATCTTATGGAAGGCATGTTTTATATATTTTTGTCTGGAGTTTTATTTTGTTTGAATCACTTTTCTTCCTAATTTTGTAGCGAGATGTTTTTGCACGTGGTACATTCCGACAGGTGACGTAATGTCGTTTGAAAAGTTGGCTATTTGATCCTTGATCCTACCTTCCTGCTCGGATACCCAAAAAAAAAAAAATTTGAACTTTTAAACTTAATTTTGGTTTATAAAAAAAATATTTTCAAAATGGCAAACGTCCAGGATCTATTATATGCTACTATGTTGAAAACGTAACATAATTTTTGTTGTTATTACTTGTAATCTCACTACTACAATATACAACCATGTCAATTTATAAGCTTTTGCGCACAACTTAATTCTCATCTTTGTAATTTTATCATTAACAATATGATTGAGTGAAATAGCCATTGAAATTTGACAAAATATTTGGGTTGAGCTGCTTTTTAGATAAAATATTTTTAAAAGCAAATGAGATGAGTTATTGTTGATAAAAAATTTGAATTATTATAAATATAAATAAATAACAAATAATTTATTAATTTAAAATGTTTATTAACTTTATATTTACTTATAATTATTTATTCATATTTTATTGATTAAATAAAATACGTATAGTAAAAAAAATTTAAATTCTTAATTTTTTTATTTTCAAATTAAGAATGATGTGCATAAAATTTGAGTCACCATAACACAAGCACTCATGGCAAGCTGAATAAATTGTTAAATATAATTTTTATCAAGTGACAAAAAAAAATCCCAATTTTAGTTTTGTAAAATAATTATAATTAAATTCTAAATTAAAGTTTAGCTTATACATATATTGTTGTGAATAATTTTTTATGATGAATTGCACAATTTATTTTTCAAAATATACACTTGGTTTGTAGAACTCCTTTTTCTTTTTTTTTTTTTCTCGTATTTGTCCTTTCGCAAAATCCGCATTTTTTTGGTAAAACATTTATTTTTCAGAAAGGGTAATTCAACGTAATTGGATGTGAGAAAGCGAACAAAAAACAAGAACAGAAAGTAATCAGTTTACCCCAACAACGTTCCGATACGGCACCCTTTTCTCCTCTTTCCCACATTATTTTGTTTCCAGAAGCTTTTCTTTTTTCTCACGCAGAATAAGCTTCTCTCAGAATTCAAATGTCCGATGCGGAAAGGAGGTTCTTACTTAGGGTTTATGGGCCCACTGTTGAGCTTTTCGTTTTCACTCTCAATCTGTAAAAACCCTGACTACAGAACCCTAAATTCACCGAATTTAATTCTGGATTGCTTCAGTCTCTTGTAGTCTCCGAAGCTCAGAATTATAATTTTCTCTCACTTCGATTCCGTAAGTCTTGCAAGTTTGTGATTGCCTTTGATGTTGAAGTCGGTTTCGGCTTTAATATTCTTTGGATAGTCGGTTTCGTCTGCTTATTGCAGTATGGTTGCTCTGAATTTAGGGGGCATTCGATGTCAGTGATGGGTGGTTGTGGTTTGTTCCATATTGAAATGAAGAAGGAAGGAAAACTCAAGGTTGATAGAAATGAAAAATTCACCGGTGCTTAATTGGCCGTCTTTCTTTTCCCCGAAGATTTATTGGCGCCAAAAGGCAGTTTTCCACATTGCAAACTTTATTCTTTGAGACAGGTCGAAGCATTTTTCACATAATGCAATTCTGGGTTGCACATTATCAATATTGGAAAATTTGGTTTTCGTTGTTTTAATCGAATCAAGTATGTCAGGAGTTATAATTTGTCCACAAATCTATGTCACGTTCTCCTTATGATAACTGAATTAGCTCATTGCAGCTGCTGAAAGTTTTTGCTTAAGTGGTCTCATTAATTGCTGCCTTTTATTTGCTTTGCTCTAGGTTGTTTTATATTCTTTTCCTGGGGACCCTTAGGAAGCTTGAATTCAGAATCACCAAAGTGGAGATTGGATTTTAGAGGAATTTTTGTTGCGCAGCCAGTGTTTATTCAACCTCAGCTTTGAGCCACATCTGAGATGTATAATCAAGTGAATCATAATCCTCATTTTGGACAGGGTCCTTACACACCTATGCCGCCTGCTTATCAACAATGCCCGCAACCTCCACCTCCACCCCCTCATTTCCAGCCAGGTCCTCAAGGACCCCCAGTCCAACATGTGGCTCCTGCTGTCTCGCCTCACATCGGTCATACTGCTCCTCATGTCTATCGGCATGGACCTCCCGCCACATCTTTTACAGTTCCTCTTAATCCTACTGTTCAAATTCCACCTAGTGTGATGCAAAACACAGGTCAATCTTATGTCATTCCAACTCCTCTATCGCATGGGAACAGCATGATGCCTCAAACATTCTCTAATACCGGACACAATTCGCAGCATTCTAACTTGGGCCAGACTCAACATATAACAACAGCAGTACCGCCTCCTCCTCTTGGTCATCCTCACCAAGAAACAACTTGGGCTCCAGGGCTGAAAACTGGAGCATTTCCTCCTCTCCCACCTCCTCCCTCATCTTTGCGAGGACAAACTTTGTATGAACCTTTTAAGTCATACCCACCAGGGCCACCACAGTCAACTGAGACGCGGAGTCTTCATCATAACTTACCACCCCCGCCACCCCCTTCTACGTCTGGTTTCCTTGCTCACAGTCCAGATGCAGCTTATTTACATTCAACTGTTGGGAGTTGCCAAATAAATTCGCTTACTTCCCCACCATTGCCATCATCTCCACCCCCCATCCCACCTTCTCCACCACCTCTTGCCTCTACTACGACTTCTGCTTCTACCCTTGCTGTCTCTAAGTTGTTTCGCCTACATTCTGATCCTAATTCTAGTAAGTTTTCTGGCTCTGAATTGAAAGCTGTTAATTATGTTGAAGAAGTTGTAGCTTCCAATCCATCTGGTATTGCACCTATATGCAATACTGATCTCAATGAGGACGACGAAAATGATAGAGAGGTAGCTACTGCAGACAGAGATACGCTGTCATCATCTAGAAGTGTGACTTTGGATTTTCCTCCTCCTCCACCTCCACCTCGGCCAACAGAAGAAAATATTGTCCATAAGATTGAAGCTTTATGTCAGCTTATTGCTGAGAATGGTTCTGGTTTTGAAGATAAAATTCGTCAAGATAAATCTAAAAATCCCGAGTATGCATTTTTGTTTGGAGGTGACCCTGGAACTGAAGCAGCTATATCCCATGAGTTCTTTCAATGGATGAAGAAGAAGTATATATCGGAACAAAGATGGCATGACAAGGAAAGTGAGTCACAGTTAAGGCATCTGGCAGTTGACTCTTCACAGCAACATGATTGTCTGAATATCGCAACTGAATGTAACACAGCTGCTGATTCTGACATGGAGATGGAAGGTTTGTATTCTTAGTTATAAACCTGAACTCATCAATAGTAAATTTTTTATGATTTCCTTCATATATTAATGCTCATAACATATCTTTTTTTTTTTTGGTGGTATTAAAAATGATTTCTCTGTTATCAAGAAATAATGGGAGTGCTGAATAAACATTTGAGTCAGCTTGATGTATTGTTAATATTAATGGCTTTTGTGACAAATCTGCACAGTGGCCACCTGTAAGAGAGGATGCTCACTTAATATATTTTGAGGGAATACACTAATGAATAAGCAGTTTGACTTTCAGTTCCCGTTCTCCTGAAAGTTTGTATTGTGGAAAAGGAAAGAATTATGAAACACAATAGCAAGGGAGAAAGGGAGTGTTTTGAGATTGGAATTTATTTATTTTTGATTGGATTAGTTGATATGCCCTTTTTTGGTCATTGCTGACTGAAAACTTGGAAGGAATTTACTTTGAGTGCGTTAAATATATCTTAGTTGTTGAATCTGATACATTTTTCTCTTCCTTCTATGGTTGGGTTAAGATGATATTACACACTTTGACAAGGACCAGGGGTTGAATCATACAATTGAAGGGCCGAGTCAGCAGCATGATGGGGTTAATGAAGAGTTTAGCATGAATGAGTGGAAACATCAGCTGCAGTATTCAACCGAAAATAAACCTGTTAATGACATTTTAGCCAGTGACATGTCATGCTTTGGATCCTTTGGAGTCAGCCGACAGGATGAAGGTTTTATTTTAGAAAGCTCTATTCATTATGTTTCGTTTTAATTTTGGGAAAACTTTCCATTAGAGTTTCCTTTGATGGGTGTGCTGTACTTCATTTTTAACTAATTGCAATTAACACCTTTTCATTAGTTCTGGTCATTAATATATGTAGAGATTAGGGAAACTTAATTGTATACTTGAATTGTAATGAAAACCTACAATTTTATATGTATAATTTGGAAGGAAGGCTTTTACTATGTTTTGCCTAAGGTCTTCCCAGAGTGGGCTCTATAGGACACTGAACTTAATTTAATATTCAACTCATTTCCAGTCTTTGGTGTTCCTTTTCTTTGCTGTCACATCCCAAGCAAGTCCAGAGGTTGTATAAGTTTCAGAGTCTATTCTGATATGCAATGTCAAAAAAATGCTAGCTTATCTAAGTATTACATGCCTTATTCTTTTTCCATTCGTTGTGTTGATAAGGCTCTTTGGTAAAATACAGGACCAGGGCTTTTAACTGATTTTGATCGCGTGAAATTTGCGTCAATTACCAAGGTTCATAGCCCTGCAAATGATCTAACTGCAGGGGACGAATTCCCCATGGGCACTGTTGTGGAGAAATCTGAAGCTGCTCTAGCTGATGGTCTCACTCAACAGGGTGCTTCTGAACCTGTGCAAGCCAAAAATTCTGATGGTGATTCTGGTCAACTTATTAGGAATGGCAGCCCAATAAGACTTCTTCAAGATTATGCTTCTGATGACACTTCAGATAATGAAGATGAAACCTGCGATGCTAATGTTAGTGTTTTGGCAGACTCAGCGGGAGCTGGTACTGGTGCTTCAATTGCCTATAAAGATTCTGGGAGTTATTTGGATACAGATATTGGAACTATGAGTCCCTCTAATAATCACACGGGATCTGGGCTGCTCTCCAAAATATCTCAGAATGATTTAGAAATATCTCAAAATCTAGTACAAGATGTTAAGGGCACTCATACAAAATCGGTCTCAATTGGGACTAGTGATGTATGTGTTGGATATCACCTTGAAAATGAGGCGTCTGTAAATTTTGTTGCCCCTATTGAAACTTTTCAGGAAAATGATGGCTTAAGCAGTGCTGGCATTGGCCATGGTAGTAAGAGTGGTAATGCTGAAGAAGATGAGAAGAAAACCTCAAAGTTTGAATCCAATAAAGTAGATGAATTTGGAAGATTGGCCAGAGAATGCCCTACAAATAGTGATTCTGATGATTCTTACTATCGTCGAAGTCCAACTAGAAGGAGACAAAATAAAAGGGATAGAAGTTGGAGTCGAAGCCGATCTCCTCTGGATAGGAGGAGTGGCAGGAGGAGGAGGAGGAGGAGCCCCTGGAGGAGAAAGGAAAAGAGGAGTCGGTCTCGCAGGTGTGTACAGCTTTATTGCATTATACGATTCCCAAATTAGCTGCTGTTAATTTAAATATTTCTGTTCTCAGACTAAGCATGTAGAGTGGATGAACGCTCTTTTCCCTAGTTCTTTT
Source organism: Dicorynia guianensis (assembly GCA_037013595.1). Taxonomy (NCBI): domain Eukaryota; kingdom Viridiplantae; phylum Streptophyta; class Magnoliopsida; order Fabales; family Fabaceae; genus Dicorynia; species Dicorynia guianensis. The sequence goes on from JASUAB010000015.1 coordinate 28,303,151, forward strand.
GTTGCATTAACTGAATTGAAAACCCCTCTCCTGTTATAGAGAGGGCATTTTTCCTTTTATTCAGAGTCCTTGGTCTAAGCTTTGAAATACTTGTTTGAATTTAGGATATTAACTTCTGAATAATATAATATTTCAGCTGGTCCCCTGGGAACCCAAGGAACAGAAGTAGGTCTTCAACCTTAAGACATTCAAGTGAATTTAGTAGTGAGATTGCAAAAAGGGAGAAGGGCCAATGTTTTGACTTCCTTCGGGGGAAGTGCTACCGTGGAGCATCTTGTCGGTACCTGCACAATGAATCTAACAAGAATGCTAGTTCAAGGCGCCAAAGGAGTATGCATGATAAGGAAGTTGCTTGTCCAACAAATTCTAGCATTCATGAAGGCATGAAAAATACCTCTTCTAAAGTGTCAGGTTATGACCATGATCGAGTCAGAAGTGGGGAAGTGCAACCTAGTCAGATTGTTGGTGACTCTTCTACTGGCCAAGAAGTAGATTGGAAAATGGAAGATCCTGTCACGAATGCTGTTGTGTCAGCTACTTTGGATCATGGTAATCGATCAGTTAGTATTGATCCAATTGAACCCGAAGTTTCCAGACAGTTCGCTCTTAAAGTGGGTGAAACCTTAGAAGAAAATGAAAGTTTTCAGAAAGCAGTGGATTCACACCAGAAACTCTTGGCTGATGATCTTCCATCCGAAGCTTTAAGTAGCAGTAATGCCTGTAAACCATGTGGTGGTACATCTCAAGATTTCACTCCCTCAGAAAATGGTTTGTCTGTACAGCAATTTCAATCCAATGTTTCTGTCGGAGTAGTGGAACATTCTGATCACCCATCTCAGCATGTAAATGTGTCCTCTGTGTTTGACTCAATACCTGATAAAAGATCAATGACTTCTGCCAGTACGGTTTCTAAGAGTGAACCTTTACAGTATATGTTACCAACAACTCAGCTACAGTCAGCCACTAGTTCTGACGGTCTGCGGCTTTTGTCAGAATCTTCTCCATTGTGCTCTCAGGCTTCTAAAGAGTTTCCTGTGCATGGTACTTGTGCTGTGGATTTTGCACCTCTGTCTTACCAGTTGCCTCCAGCTCCTGCGCCTTCTCGAGGTGAAAATGCTGTGCATATGCCAGAAATGTCAAGGGATCATGATGTGATGCAACAAAATGCATTTTCTTACCAATCCACCACCAGAGAAAGTTTTCAACCATATTCAGCTTTGTTACATACTGAGAAATCTCACTTCTCTTTACCACCAAATAGTTCTTGGATGTCCTCGCTGCCACCACCGCCACCGGTGCCACCACGAGCAGTATATAGTTCCAGCTTAAACCCAGGAGATACAACCTCCTATGTTTCTACCGAGTGTAATTGGAGTCAATTGCACTCAAGGACTGACTTTGTTTCTCAGACTTCTGTAAGGCCAGCTTTGCCTTCTCATTCTCAGGATCAAGCATACCCTCCAATGCAGGAGCATTCACGATCTCTCATGCTTACAGAAGCTTTCTCTTCAAAACCTCTGCCCCAGGGCAACCCCGCAAGTCAATCGCTTGCAGGTTCTAATTTTGTCAGAGATGACCATTTTAATCAGCTTCCAATGCAGGATTCAAAATTTTCAAGCACCTCATCCTTTGGCAGCCTGCACCCTCAACCTAAGCAGTTTTCTTGGGAATCAGATGTGAACAGACTACAGCCTTCTTCGGATGACAAATTGCCTCCAGAACATTTTAAGACATTTTCCCACATTCATCCATTTTCACAGAAGCAACAACCAATTTATAGTTTTCAACATTCTGCATCTGCTGGTAGTTTGGGTATGCCTGGGGAGACTGCTACTGTATCCAGATATCCAGCGGATGTTCTGGACAGCAATCATTCAGTTTCTCATCTGGATTTTGTGGGTTCAAGAATTTCTGCTCACTATAATCCTTATGCATCCACCTTTGAGCAGCCACTAAGTTCCAAATTTAGTTCAAGTATTTTTAGACAAGAAAAAGACATTGTCAATGGTAATAATTATGGTTCTTCCTTCAATTTGAACCATATAAATGGACAAGGTGTTTGTGGTGTTGGATCAAGACAGACAACTTACTCACCAAAATCTTCTAGAGCTGTTGGGCAGATTTTACCTAGGTCAGGTGGTGACCAATATGATCCACTCTTTGATAGCATTGAACCATCATCCACTTCTCTCAAGAAATTTGATATTGATCATAAACAGGAAGTTACTGGTGAATCTAACATCAGCCTAAGGCCTAAAAGTTCATATAAATCTTTAGAAGTGGAAGAGAACAACAAACATGAAGAGGTTGCTGTGGTTGCGTCTACCACATCTCAGAATAATGATGAATATGGTGAGACAGCAGATGCTGAGGTGGGTGCTGTTGAAAATGACAGCCTAAGTAATCATGTGGATGTAGCAAATATGACCACAGGCGAGGTTGAGATTGATCAGATTAAGTCTCCAGGGAAAAAGAAGAGCAAGGATTCCAGATCGATGAAACTATTTAAAGTTTCCATTGCAAACTTTGTAAAGGAGGTTCTGAAGCCATCATGGCGACAGGGTAATATGAGTAAGGTGGCTTTTAAAACCATTGTGAAAAAAACTGTAGATAAGGTATCTGGAGCCATGAAGGGCCACCATGTACCGAAGTCTCAAGCGAAGATAAATCAATACATTGACTCATCACAGCGAAAGTTGACTAAACTTGTGATGGTAATTGTTTTTCTCATCCCTCACTCTTTATTTGTTCTTTTTGATCTCATCTCGGAGATAATTGTTAATACTTAATATTCAATGCCCACTTACCCAGAGCTGTGTGTAATATATAATATTTAAACAGTTAAATTTGGATATTACAAGAAAATCTTTGCAAGAAAATGATAGGCTCAGTAGACGCACAGTCTTGCCTTCTCTCTCTTTTTCTTGGTTGGATGTGTAAATGTCATCACCTGATGGATTTTACTTAAAAATTTGTTTATAGCTCGTTGTCTGAAAGGGCCAGTGCTTGGGCTCTGACTGCATTCCAAGAGTGTTTCGTCTTCAGCAATTTTCATTGAACAGATGCTCATAACATAAAAAGAACATCGATATGGAAAGATACATGTAATTGCATCGCCGAAACGTTATAATTACTGCTTAGACTTTGAAAGTTGATGTAAGCATAATAATATAAAAATTTACATATATTGAAATTCTTTTACTGATGTCGTTTACACCACCTTTTTTCTGCAGGGCTATGTTGATAAGTATGTAAAGGCTTAAAGCTTGGAAGTTAACTATGCTGATATTTCTTCAACATACAGGTGTAGTCATGCCTCATGGTATCATGTGGCTGGTTATCTATAAGTGCCGAATTTTGATAGGAACATTTTGTCCTATAATTCACTGTACAAGATGATGATATGTGTGGCAATGGTTAATCAGCATTCCAGTCCCTGAATACTTCTGAGTCAACCACAAATATGTATGTAATATGTTGTATTTTGGTGATAACTGTATTTGCTTTTAATCTAATAGTTAACAATCCATATTATATAGGGTTTTTAAAGAGGTTCAATCCTAAATTTTCCTGATTAGGCATTTTATCTTTTCCATAGATTATTCTCCTATGTGATACGAAAAGAAACACAGCGAAAACATTAATGGTCTGAAAGATTAGGAAAGGGAAAGGAAATTTTATTCTTCTGAATCTTTTAGTTGTCTGTGTTTCAAAAAGGCTCCCTTGGAAAAGCTTCTCTTATGGTTTGCTCGAGGACAAATTTGCCAAATGTGGAGTGGATGGTTGTTGGTGAAAAAAAATTTATTATTAAAATTATATACAAATAATTAGCTAATGAATGATAGATGTGAGATAGTTTTATTGATTTAATTTGATCAGCAATAATTATTTAATTACTATAATTATTGTGTAAGATAAGTGAGAACTTTTAGTAAAAATATTATTTATTTTATTGTTTTTCAACTTTTGCTACTAATAATAGTACTTAAAGTAGAATAGCCAAAATATTGAAGGAGTTCAAATAAATTATCAAAATGTGATGATTTATATTGTAAAAAATCTATTAATCACGAGGTAATTTATAAAATTATAATCATATCTTGAGTGATTGGGCTTTTATTTGTAATTTTTCAGAAGTTTTTTATAATGGGTAAACATATCTGATTACAAAATGATCACTTTGAAGAAAAAATGTTAAAATAAATAAATAAATAAATGGAATAAAAATTATCTGGAAAACTTTTCAGGTGAAGCCGTTTGGGAGCGAGTTGATACTTGACCCTCTTCGGGATAGGATTTCCCGTTTCAAGGATTACTGGTTTTCACTTGTCCCCAAAATTGGCGTTTGTGACGACACGGGAGCCCAGCCTGTCCGACCAAAGCCTTGAAGCCCTGCGAGAGTGAAGTCCATTATCGTCGTGCCCGGTCTGTTTCCATGTACTTCTGCCTCAACTTCCCCCTGCCCTCTCTCACTCACTCTGACATTGTTACCCTCCGTGTCCTTCTTCAGCACGTATTTAGTTAGCTGCTGGTTCGAATATGGCTCCTTTCTTCAATTCGTGTCAGCTGCTGGGGTTTCTTCTCTCGCTCTGAAGTATTTGCTTCGTTCTCAACTTCCTGCTGTTGGCGCATTACTCCCTCTGATTATTTTACCCCGTTAATACGTTTAATTTTGTTGTTGTTAGTTTGATTGAGCTCTGTTTCTTTGCTGATAACTACCGAAAGTATTTTCTTTCCGAATCTGAGTACTCTATGTTCTGTTCTGGTATTTAAGACTATTTTAAAGTTAATTTTCAAAAAAAAAAAAAGGAAAATAATCAAACCCTTAGTGGTTTAAATTTTGAAGTATTTCACTGAGCCGGGGGAAGAAATCTCAGAAATACAATGAAGTAATTTATGGGGTAAGCAAAGCAGCTTTCGATGTATATTATTTTGTCTCTTTTCCCCATTTTCTCTATTTTTTTATGATGAAATTAATTGTATTCTGACTTTGAACTTCCATGCTGTGCGTAAGATTTTGGATAGTTTTCCATTCTTGTGGAGTGGATGTTAGTTTAGGCTTTTATTTGATGCCTTGATACTCTAGAGAGGATCAAGATGATATAGAAAGCTTCGTTGGTCATTTGAAACTTACTTTTGTTACAACTGACCATTGTTGCAGGTTTTCGGGGGAATGGACAGATAATAATATAGCAATTAATATCCTAAGTTCTCAGAATTACGGGATAAATTAGGGCATTCTTTCAAAGTTCTTTGAGATTATATGAGCTGTAATTAATGAAGAGGTAATGCTCCGTAGATGCAAGATATTTGTGTGAGGATAGTATGATTTGAACTCTAGAATTTCTTAGATGAATACATTTACATATCAACTCTTGCAGTAAGACAAAGAATTAAGCTTGAATCTTGGAAAGAAGAAAGACAAAAGAGGTGGAATAAGGTTCTGATCTGAACTGGTGACCTACAAGACAACAATTCAGGTGAGGAGAACTATGTAATGAATGTAATTTTTGTGAGTGGTGCATAAGATCATGCAGATGATCTTGTCAGAACTGAGAACTATGTAATGAATGTAATTAGTTTGTGAGGTTCTCAGAAAAGTACAGAAACAGTCATTCATCAAAGAAGCAGAAAAGAAGCAAAATGCAGGATAAAAGAGAAGAAAATGTTGACGCTATTCTAAAGGATTCATGTAATGAGTCTACAGCTATGACAACTACGGCAAGTTCTCAAAGAAGTGCAGAAGTAAGCTCCACAAGGAAGTATGAAAGGAGGAAAAGGCTGAAGACAGGACACAGTGCTATTAAAAGCAATGTTAAAAGTTCTGGTGTTATAAGGGATACATTTTCAACTAAGCCTTCTACACTTGCTTTGGATATGCCTCCACATCCTATTCAAAACTTACCCCTGGATCCAGTGACAAGACAATCTTGTGCAGGAAGGAACTTTGATCAGGAAATAAATAAAATAAGGGAGCAGAATATGCCATTAAAGGCTTCAGAAGGCCGCAATGCGGAGCATGACCTTCAGGAAGTAAGCAGGATTCCCTGCTTAGTTGTTGCAAACACTGAACCATTTGGAGAAGAGCATGCATCCACAGTTGTAAAATCAAAGCCAGTTCAAGGTGTAAGCGATGAGTGTTTCAATCCTGAGGATAAGAATACTTATGTAAAGAATACGAGTTTAATGAAGAAATGTGATGAACCAGTAGTTTATCATGGTGCACAGGAATTTCAGAAAGTTAAAACCTATACAAGGAAAAAAATAGTCAATACCAGTTGTAGGAGAAACAGCAATTACTCCAGTTCTGATGGACCATTGACAGTTGACTTGGTGGATAGAAAAACAGAAGTTTCAAGGGAACAAGTTACCTCAAATGCTGCTGACATGGCTGACTTAAGTTTAATCAGCAATAAAGATGATTCAGAGATATCACACTTTTCACTATGTACAATTATTACCAGCCACTCAAAGAAGAAGCTTCTTGTACTTGATGTGAGTGGACTACTTGTTGACTTTGTCTCTCAAGTTCCTTCAGGTTATAACCCAGACATGGAGATTCCAAAAAAATCAGGTCAACTATCATCAAATATCTTCTTCCCAATGTCTTTATATTTTTTCAATCTACATCTTGACTTAACCTGATTGATATGTTGTTTTTACCTTTTGCAGTTTTCAAGAGACCCTTTTGTGAAGATTTTCTACAGTTCTGCTTGGACAGATTTCATGTGGGCGTTTGGTCATCAAGACTCAAGTATTTTTTCATTCTATGACTTTTTTTAACCTCATTGTTTGTGTATTTAGTTTGACACTTGGATGTTGGTTTAAGAGGCAATTTGACACTTAATAGGTGGCGATTTAGCATCAGAAGTGTTGGATTTATACATTGATGTATACTGTGCTTTGACACATGTATATAACTAATTGCAGGAAAAATGTTGATACTGTCATCGAGCTTCTTATGGGGAATTCTGCATCGAAACTGCTCTTTTGTTGGGTAAATCTGTCTTAAATCTTCTGCTTTCTGCAGATCTTGCCCCCTCTGTTAGGGGATTTTGGATCAGTGAATTCCATTAATCACATTGTAGAATTTATTTTCCTTAAGATATGCATAAAATACATCTTGTCTGTTTGTACTGATTGCTTTATGGAAGCCAGTGGTTGAGTGCTCATTTAGCACTACTAATGACAGGAAATGATGCTAGCCATAGTTGTTAATAGCACGCTATAGCGATCACTATAGCGCATAGCACTGCGCTATGGCCTGTTGCGCTACGCTACGAGGCATGGCGTAGCGCAGTGCATATAGCACAGCATAGCACACGCTATGCTATGCTATTTTTGCGCTATTGTGCAAAAATAGCATGCGCTATTTGCGTTATTAGTATTTGGCCCAATTTCTTCATTCCAAACCTTTTTCCGCCTATGCTATCTTTTTGATTTTGCTTTCCCTCACTATAATCCTTATGCATCCACCTTTGAGCAGCCACTAAGTTCCAAATTTAGTTCAAGTATTTTTAGACAAGAAAAAGACATTGTCAATGGTAATAATTATGGTTCTTCCTTCAATTTGAACCATATAAATGGACAAGGTGTTTGTGGTGTTGGATCAAGACAGACAACTTACTCACCAAAATCTTCTAGAGCTGTTGGGCAGATTTTACCTAGGTCAGGTGGTGACCAATATGATCCACTCTTTGATAGCATTGAACCATCATCCACTTCTCTCAAGAAATTTGATATTGATCATAAACAGGAAGTTACTGGTGAATCTAACATCAGCCTAAGGCCTAAAAGTTCATATAAATCTTTAGAAGTGGAAGAGAACAACAAACATGAAGAGGTTGCTGTGGTTGCGTCTACCACATCTCAGAATAATGATGAATATGGTGAGACAGCAGATGCTGAGGTGGGTGCTGTTGAAAATGACAGCCTAAGTAATCATGTGGATGTAGCAAATATGACCACAGGCGAGGTTGAGATTGATCAGATTAAGTCTCCAGGGAAAAAGAAGAGCAAGGATTCCAGATCGATGAAACTATTTAAAGTTTCCATTGCAAACTTTGTAAAGGAGGTTCTGAAGCCATCATGGCGACAGGGTAATATGAGTAAGGTGGCTTTTAAAACCATTGTGAAAAAAACTGTAGATAAGGTATCTGGAGCCATGAAGGGCCACCATGTACCGAAGTCTCAAGCGAAGATAAATCAATACATTGACTCATCACAGCGAAAGTTGACTAAACTTGTGATGGTAATTGTTTTTCTCATCCCTCACTCTTTATTTGTTCTTTTTGATCTCATCTCGGAGATAATTGTTAATACTTAATATTCAATGCCCACTTACCCAGAGCTGTGTGTAATATATAATATTTAAACAGTTAAATTTGGATATTACAAGAAAATCTTTGCAAGAAAATGATAGGCTCAGTAGACGCACAGTCTTGCCTTCTCTCTCTTTTTCTTGGTTGGATGTGTAAATGTCATCACCTGATGGATTTTACTTAAAAATTTGTTTATAGCTCGTTGTCTGAAAGGGCCAGTGCTTGGGCTCTGACTGCATTCCAAGAGTGTTTCGTCTTCAGCAATTTTCATTGAACAGATGCTCATAACATAAAAAGAACATCGATATGGAAAGATACATGTAATTGCATCGCCGAAACGTTATAATTACTGCTTAGACTTTGAAAGTTGATGTAAGCATAATAATATAAAAATTTACATATATTGAAATTCTTTTACTGATGTCGTTTACACCACCTTTTTTCTGCAGGGCTATGTTGATAAGTATGTAAAGGCTTAAAGCTTGGAAGTTAACTATGCTGATATTTCTTCAACATACAGGTGTAGTCATGCCTCATGGTATCATGTGGCTGGTTATCTATAAGTGCCGAATTTTGATAGGAACATTTTGTCCTATAATTCACTGTACAAGATGATGATATGTGTGGCAATGGTTAATCAGCATTCCAGTCCCTGAATACTTCTGAGTCAACCACAAATATGTATGTAATATGTTGTATTTTGGTGATAACTGTATTTGCTTTTAATCTAATAGTTAACAATCCATATTATATAGGGTTTTTAAAGAGGTTCAATCCTAAATTTTCCTGATTAGGCATTTTATCTTTTCCATAGATTATTCTCCTATGTGATACGAAAAGAAACACAGCGAAAACATTAATGGTCTGAAAGATTAGGAAAGGGAAAGGAAATTTTATTCTTCTGAATCTTTTAGTTGTCTGTGTTTCAAAAAGGCTCCCTTGGAAAAGCTTCTCTTATGGTTTGCTCGAGGACAAATTTGCCAAATGTGGAGTGGATGGTTGTTGGTGAAAAAAAATTTATTATTAAAATTATATACAAATAATTAGCTAATGAATGATAGATGTGAGATAGTTTTATTGATTTAATTTGATCAGCAATAATTATTTAATTACTATAATTATTGTGTAAGATAAGTGAGAACTTTTAGTAAAAATATTATTTATTTTATTGTTTTTCAACTTTTGCTACTAATAATAGTACTTAAAGTAGAATAGCCAAAATATTGAAGGAGTTCAAATAAATTATCAAAATGTGATGATTTATATTGTAAAAAATCTATTAATCACGAGGTAATTTATAAAATTATAATCATATCTTGAGTGATTGGGCTTTTATTTGTAATTTTTCAGAAGTTTTTTATAATGGGTAAACATATCTGATTACAAAATGATCACTTTGAAGAAAAAATGTTAAAATAAATAAATAAATAAATGGAATAAAAATTATCTGGAAAACTTTTCAGGTGAAGCCGTTTGGGAGCGAGTTGATACTTGACCCTCTTCGGGATAGGATTTCCCGTTTCAAGGATTACTGGTTTTCACTTGTCCCCAAAATTGGCGTTTGTGACGACACGGGAGCCCAGCCTGTCCGACCAAAGCCTTGAAGCCCTGCGAGAGTGAAGTCCATTATCGTCGTGCCCGGTCTGTTTCCATGTACTTCTGCCTCAACTTCCCCCTGCCCTCTCTCACTCACTCTGACATTGTTACCCTCCGTGTCCTTCTTCAGCACGTATTTAGTTAGCTGCTGGTTCGAATATGGCTCCTTTCTTCAATTCGTGTCAGCTGCTGGGGTTTCTTCTCTCGCTCTGAAGTATTTGCTTCGTTCTCAACTTCCTGCTGTTGGCGCATTACTCCCTCTGATTATTTTACCCCGTTAATACGTTTAATTTTGTTGTTGTTAGTTTGATTGAGCTCTGTTTCTTTGCTGATAACTACCGAAAGTATTTTCTTTCCGAATCTGAGTACTCTATGTTCTGTTCTGGTATTTAAGACTATTTTAAAGTTAATTTTCAAAAAAAAAAAAAGGAAAATAATCAAACCCTTAGTGGTTTAAATTTTGAAGTATTTCACTGAGCCGGGGGAAGAAATCTCAGAAATACAATGAAGTAATTTATGGGGTAAGCAAAGCAGCTTTCGATGTATATTATTTTGTCTCTTTTCCCCATTTTCTCTATTTTTTTATGATGAAATTAATTGTATTCTGACTTTGAACTTCCATGCTGTGCGTAAGATTTTGGATAGTTTTCCATTCTTGTGGAGTGGATGTTAGTTTAGGCTTTTATTTGATGCCTTGATACTCTAGAGAGGATCAAGATGATATAGAAAGCTTCGTTGGTCATTTGAAACTTACTTTTGTTACAACTGACCATTGTTGCAGGTTTTCGGGGGAATGGACAGATAATAATATAGCAATTAATATCCTAAGTTCTCAGAATTACGGGATAAATTAGGGCATTCTTTCAAAGTTCTTTGAGATTATATGAGCTGTAATTAATGAAGAGGTAATGCTCCGTAGATGCAAGATATTTGTGTGAGGATAGTATGATTTGAACTCTAGAATTTCTTAGATGAATACATTTACATATCAACTCTTGCAGTAAGACAAAGAATTAAGCTTGAATCTTGGAAAGAAGAAAGACAAAAGAGGTGGAATAAGGTTCTGATCTGAACTGGTGACCTACAAGACAACAATTCAGGTGAGGAGAACTATGTAATGAATGTAATTTTTGTGAGTGGTGCATAAGATCATGCAGATGATCTTGTCAGAACTGAGAACTATGTAATGAATGTAATTAGTTTGTGAGGTTCTCAGAAAAGTACAGAAACAGTCATTCATCAAAGAAGCAGAAAAGAAGCAAAATGCAGGATAAAAGAGAAGAAAATGTTGACGCTATTCTAAAGGATTCATGTAATGAGTCTACAGCTATGACAACTACGGCAAGTTCTCAAAGAAGTGCAGAAGTAAGCTCCACAAGGAAGTATGAAAGGAGGAAAAGGCTGAAGACAGGACACAGTGCTATTAAAAGCAATGTTAAAAGTTCTGGTGTTATAAGGGATACATTTTCAACTAAGCCTTCTACACTTGCTTTGGATATGCCTCCACATCCTATTCAAAACTTACCCCTGGATCCAGTGACAAGACAATCTTGTGCAGGAAGGAACTTTGATCAGGAAATAAATAAAATAAGGGAGCAGAATATGCCATTAAAGGCTTCAGAAGGCCGCAATGCGGAGCATGACCTTCAGGAAGTAAGCAGGATTCCCTGCTTAGTTGTTGCAAACACTGAACCATTTGGAGAAGAGCATGCATCCACAGTTGTAAAATCAAAGCCAGTTCAAGGTGTAAGCGATGAGTGTTTCAATCCTGAGGATAAGAATACTTATGTAAAGAATACGAGTTTAATGAAGAAATGTGATGAACCAGTAGTTTATCATGGTGCACAGGAATTTCAGAAAGTTAAAACCTATACAAGGAAAAAAATAGTCAATACCAGTTGTAGGAGAAACAGCAATTACTCCAGTTCTGATGGACCATTGACAGTTGACTTGGTGGATAGAAAAACAGAAGTTTCAAGGGAACAAGTTACCTCAAATGCTGCTGACATGGCTGACTTAAGTTTAATCAGCAATAAAGATGATTCAGAGATATCACACTTTTCACTATGTACAATTATTACCAGCCACTCAAAGAAGAAGCTTCTTGTACTTGATGTGAGTGGACTACTTGTTGACTTTGTCTCTCAAGTTCCTTCAGGTTATAACCCAGACATGGAGATTCCAAAAAAATCAGGTCAACTATCATCAAATATCTTCTTCCCAATGTCTTTATATTTTTTCAATCTACATCTTGACTTAACCTGATTGATATGTTGTTTTTACCTTTTGCAGTTTTCAAGAGACCCTTTTGTGAAGATTTTCTACAGTTCTGCTTGGACAGATTTCATGTGGGCGTTTGGTCATCAAGACTCAAGTATTTTTTCATTCTATGACTTTTTTTAACCTCATTGTTTGTGTATTTAGTTTGACACTTGGATGTTGGTTTAAGAGGCAATTTGACACTTAATAGGTGGCGATTTAGCATCAGAAGTGTTGGATTTATACATTGATGTATACTGTGCTTTGACACATGTATATAACTAATTGCAGGAAAAATGTTGATACTGTCATCGAGCTTCTTATGGGGAATTCTGCATCGAAACTGCTCTTTTGTTGGGTAAATCTGTCTTAAATCTTCTGCTTTCTGCAGATCTTGCCCCCTCTGTTAGGGGATTTTGGATCAGTGAATTCCATTAATCACATTGTAGAATTTATTTTCCTTAAGATATGCATAAAATACATCTTGTCTGTTTGTACTGATTGCTTTATGGAAGCCAGTGGTTGAGTGCTCATTTAGCACTACTAATGACAGGAAATGATGCTAGCCATAGTTGTTAATAGCACGCTATAGCGATCACTATAGCGCATAGCACTGCGCTATGGCCTGTTGCGCTACGCTACGAGGCATGGCGTAGCGCAGTGCATATAGCACAGCATAGCACACGCTATGCTATGCTATTTTTGCGCTATTGTGCAAAAATAGCATGCGCTATTTGCGTTATTAGTATTTGGCCCAATTTCTTCATTCCAAACCTTTTTCCGCCTATGCTATCTTTTTGATTTTGCTTTCCCTCCCTCCTTTCATTGCCTTTATCATATTCTTTAAGGTTATTTTATATATATTGTTATTATTTAGTGTTATATTATATATATAAAAATATATATTTATATATAGTTGCGCTATTGTTCAAATAGCAGTGCGCAATGCGCAACGTTATGCGCTATATCGCAATGATCTCAAGCGCTATAAGTGCGCTATTCGCTATTAACAACTATGATGCTAGCAACATTTGACACCTGATACCCCTTTCCTTGTTTTCTCTGTATAATTGTTCTGTCAAAGTTTGGCAAATGCTTTGAATAGTTTTACAATTCAAATGATCAAATCAGTAGTGCCGGCAGATTGGATTATCTCTTCACAATGTTCTCAGAAGAAAAAATGGCAGAACAAGGTTGTTGAATATGCCGATTGCTTATGTAGTTCATTTATCTATGACGTCTTGAGCATTTCTATAACTTTCTGAATACTCTTCTAATCATTACCCATTTAATTGTTATGTCTCTGCTATATAAGTCATTATCATGGTGCTACCTGGATGACTTGCATGTCTCCTCCTGTGGAGCCTTTCCTTTTGGTTTCTTATTTATTTTCTTTATTATTCTTAATTTTTTATCATTACCAAACAAAAGTATTCTTGCAGTTGTAGTTGATTTTCATTTGAACTCAATATGGGCTTTACTTATGGGCAAAGTCGACTTGTGGTAAATATTATAAAATTCAATTACTTTCTGTTAAAAGTGATTTTTTTTCATAGCATCATAGCTAAAGATATATCTGTTAAATAAGTGCTTTTAGCAATTCACTTTTACAAGGAATTTTCTCTGTTCATTAATCGCTGTTGAGTCTTTCTATGATTGGTTTATGTAGAATCAATCTCACTGTACTAGAACGAAATTTTGTACCGTCGAGAAGAAATCCAAACCCCTTTTGTTGAAGGAGCTTAGAAAGCTGTGGGAAAGGCTTGAACCTGGTCTTCCATGGGAGAAGGGAGAGTTTAATGAATCAAACACTTTACTGTTGGATGACTCCCCATATAAGGCGCTATTAAATCCAGTAAGTTATTCTGTTGTTTGGTCTTCAGTTTTCACAATAAGGCATGATTTCAGTCATTTCCTTATATTTGCTACTGTGTCACTCCACTTACATAAATTATATGCAGGGGAACACAGCAATATTTCCTTATCCTTACAAGTACAGTGACACTAGAGACAGATCATTAGGTGAGACAGTCTTCCCTTCATGTCCTTCTTCCTCCACCCCCAATATTTCTTTCAGGATTATTACCTTTTTTTTTCACAGATTGATATTGCAGTATGTGTGGAGTTTTTTTGAAACATAACATGCTATAAACATGTTGACATGCCACATTGATTGTTTATGCGCTTCAACAATTCCTGTTCACCTTGATTATATTTATATTTCTTATATCATGTTTTTAACCCACTTTTTTGGGCACCACAGGACCAGGAGGCGATCTTCGGGTTTATCTTGAAGGACTGGCGATGGCTGAGAATGTTCAAGAGTATGTGGCTTCACATCCATTTGGCCAACGGGCCATAACGAAATCAAATCCATCTTGGCGTTACTATCAAAAGGTTATATTGCAGGTAAATGCCTCAAAAGATGCGGGAACATCTTTTTCATCAAGCGAGTGAGCAGCATACAGAGCCATGTAGGATAAACATTTGGTTCTCCCTCATAATTTTGATAGTGGCACGTCTGAGTCACTCTGTTAGATAAATTGCTAACAGTTTTTGTTGGTCTGACGTCTAATTAGTTATGTATACCTGCCGTTTAATCAGATCAGCTTTATATTATTGTACCATGATTATCTTCCACTTTAGCGTCGTAAACGTATTTGTTTTCGCCCTGCATGAAGTATTTTCGTTTCTTTTCTTTTTTGGTTCTTTTTCGCCCAAAAGAAGAAACTCAGAAAGGGAAAACTACATTTGAACCAAACGAGTTGTTGTGAGACTCTTGTCCTCAAAGCATATGCTGCTTCCATATAAATTATGAAACCCAATCAAGGTCTACAGAAGCGATTGGGAATTCAAACAAATTGAAAACTGCCCGATGATTTATTATTATCGGGGGCGAGGTTGCAATAAGTATGAATCATTTTTTGAATAAGAATCTTTCTCAGATTGTAACATTAATATCAGAAGCCAAAGAATATAAAAATAACATGTTGGTCACTAGCTCAGAGATGTCAAAGATATGCAATCCCATCTAAGAGCACGCGTCGGTTAGCGACGCTTTGTGAGAATATTCTAGTTTGCATAATGTAGTCAGTTCCATCTTCAAGATGCAAAGCAAGAAACCATTTGATCAAAAAAAAAAAAGCAAGAAACCAGAAATTGATATTTGTTTACAATCAAACAAAATCCATAAGTCACATCCGTTATCTCTTACAGCTTTAGCTTATATATTGTTTATGAAAAGCAGGTATGCCAGTCTATGATTATAGGTTGATAGAGATGCCTAGAGTTTGGCAATTAAGCCCCATCAATTTATTACAGGATCCTCGTCACTGTCAACATCTTCATCTTCATCATTATGCAGGTAGTTGGTTAATGACAGTTGAGCAATTCTGTAACCCAACCACCATATTTCCTTGAGCTTCTACCATTAAGAAAATGGCATGTGCTTCTGTCTTGACCTATACGGTGGGGATGCACACCAACCATGGAAGGGTACTGTTTCCACCTGCCAACAACTATTGTGGAGGGCATATTATGCTTAGTCCCTTCCCAGTTTCCGTTTTCTTAAAGTATGCGCTGCCCAGTGTGCCCACAAACTTGATTTGGGCTCTCAAATTTGGACACTGATATTTTTATTTAAAATAATTCATAAATCTTTACAAATAATGAATAAAAATTAATTTTTATTTATTTATTATGCATAAATTTTGTATTTTATTTTAAGCAGAGCGTCTTTTTCACTCTAATTTTATGCCACAAAATGGTCCCTGCTTGTGTTTATTTCGCAGAACAGCCAAGAAAAATGCCATAAACTCCCAATTAGAAGTGACTCAATTATGGATGAAAAGATACTAGTTTTGGCGTGTCTTTGTCTCACCCAACTCATTAATAAAATGGTCGGTCACTTCCTCTCTAATTTTTCATCAACTTGTCATGTGCTAGAGACGCAGCTCTGATTTGGACGACCTGGCGTATCAATTCCCACGATGGTGTTTATCTGAATTTTCTAATTTGTACCTCTTTCAGTGTTCTTAATCAAATCGAGCAGTGGTCCCGTAACTTCTGTCAATATGAACAAAAATGCTGTATCCCTTTCAAAGGTTCCTTCGTATTATTGAGTACTTCATCGTGTTCACGATAAAAATATCATTTTTATTTCTAATTATGCAATCAAATAATATGAAATACAGATGAAGAAACCTACCAGAAGAATATGACAGTATTTCACATCTTTTATTCTTACAACTTAAAACTCACAAAAACTTGTCAAATTATTAATTTTATTCAATGAAATCAATTACACACAATTTACACTAAATTTGACTTCCTTTTAAGAGTCCAACTGTAAAGGTAGAAGAAGCTAAATCTATGATTCAGCAGCCACTTTACTTCAAACCCATGCCTGAATCTAAATCAACAGGATTTCCTTTTCACTTCACAGTCTTCAAAAGCAAAAGAGAAAATAAGCCCCATTTTTTCTCCGCCGCTAAGAATAGTCTTCAAGGTGAAATACTCCTTTGTTTCATGGTTATACAATGATAGACTTTTTGGAAACCATAGGCCGCTTTTGTCTCCCTCTCTCATCATCATTTTCCATTTGTATGATGATTGGATTATAAACTTACAGGGTTAGATCCCACCTCTGCTGCTTATCATTCTCGCACGCTGATTGAAGTGTCTCTTCATATGTTGAATATTGGTGGGGATGCCCTTCCAAAAAGACAAGGCATAATGTGCCAATCAAAGGGGTTACATGTAATGTTTCTTTGAACATGGGTCCGTGAATAGTGATGATTGGGATAGGTTAGTCGATCCCGCCTGATAGAGTCCCACACGCCACATATGACACCCTTCACTTTGAGAATGTGGGGTTTTGGTGCTAGGCTTCTTTTAACTGTGTCTTTATACAATAAAAATATCCCACATTTTTTCACTCACACTATCTTTCCACTCTTAAACGAAAATTATTGGATGGTGTCTATAAAAGACTGAGAGTGGTGGATTCATCCCTATATCGCCATCACTATCAATTACAAGCACAAAATGTGAATACTAGTGCATCTGCATGCACATAGCACAAACTAAAAATGGATGTATGCATTCCAAAGTCGCATATAAACTAGTCTACTTATTTTTAATAAAATTTTCATATAATTCTCATGCAACGTTCATATTGATATTACACAATAAAATCTGATGCTTCGTAAACGTATTCACTATAAAAAAAAGAAAAAAAGAAATGAATGTATGTATTACAAAAACATACAATCATCCACATCTATATGGGTCATCTCCATAATAATGTGTGGGTTCATGCTCATCAAGATAACTATCTACCCTACGAACACAAAGTGAGGCAGAAAAATGTGGACTTTTATGGCCATTTATAGAACAATTAAGCTACCTTCTCACGAATTCCATCAATGAGAAAGCCAACCAACGGGTTTTAAGAATCTTAATCACTAACTTTACTAGACCGTAAACGAAGATGTGCTATATTGGAAGACTATTTAAGATGGCAGGCCCCTCAACATGAAGTGCCATTAATATGAAGACCTCTGGATCAGCTATTGCCCTAAAGTCAGGGGCATGAACATGAAATTTACCTCATATATACCAGAAAATATTTAAATAAAATAATTATTATGTGGGCCAAAAAGTTGGATGTTCACGAGCCGGAAGCGGCAAGACGTAATACGATTACAATGTACAATACTGTTATAACAAGTAAAGTTGAAATAACATCACATATTGTGTACCCGAAATTAAAAAAATATATATTATTTTTAGAAATTAAATTTTATTAAATATTTATATTAAAATATTTAACTTTACAAAATAAATTGTGAAATTTAATGAATTAATTATTTTAATTAATTTAAATAATAATTTAATAAACGCTCACTAAAATTTTGTTTTTGTGGGTAAGGCATGTGCCCTAGGAATCTGATACGGAATTCTGAGTTCCTGCATAACGGCTGTTCTATGATTTATTCTCTGGGGTACCCTGAAATGCAATCTAGCAAATGCAGGGGTGGGGTATCAGCCTTGGAAGATAAAATATACGTGTGTTGTCCAATATCTCCTTGAAATTATAAAAGTTTGTTAAAACAAATAATATCCCGTAGGAATGTTATCAAGCAGAAATGTTATATAATTTCACAGACAAAAAAATGGTTGATGCTTGGAAAATATAGTAGTTTGACGTTAGTAATACATCTTTCCATATTATAGTACATCCTTGCGTAGATGCCTAATCATCAATGGCCGATCCGCAATTCTTCATCTCAACTTGTAAGAGTGAGTATTCTTCTGTTTATTTATTCCACTTTCTTTACTTCGTTTCTTGTTTTTGGCAATTAACTCATCCTCCAACATGTTCTCCTTCAGCTCTGCTTTCTGATATAATTGGTCAAATGTGTGAAACCATGTATTAGTTAAAAGAATGGAAACTTTTTCTATATTTTTAAAAATAAAATTTTTAATTAAAAAATTTAAATCCTTGAATTTATTAAGTTTTGTAAATTAAATTACTCTAAAATTTATAAATTTAACCGTTCACTTTTTTTTTTATAAATTTATAGTGATTCTTTTTAAATGAAAACATCTTTTTTTATTTGAAAAATAAAGTATAGATGCTTTTTATTAAGAAATAGTACTCTAGTGCCAAGAGCTCATGGATTCGTTGACACTTGATGCAGCCTATGCAAATTCAAAGCCTCTTGTCCTCACTTTTTCACTCTCCTATGGAATTTGTCTATCACCAAAAAAAAAAAAAAAATACACGTTCTCATAGGAGATAAGACAAGACTGGATTCCACAATTCTTCTAACATAACATGTTATCAATTGTCATTATAATTTTTTTTTGGGTACAGAATTATCAATTATCATTATGATTGGGCATTGATGATTACGTATATATACATTATTGTATGATTTGGGTAAGCTTTCTATAATATTTAACATAAACTATTACATTCTTTGGTCATTTGTAGCTGTAGGAATACAATACAAACTTACAAAGTTAGTTTTCAACTTTCATTGTTTGCAAATGCACTAGAAAACAATGGACAGATACACGAGAGGCCAAGAGCCCTTGAGGAAAGTAGGTTTCCAGGGGCAGAATAATGATTCGGTGCTTGACAACTGTTTGAAAAGGGACGCTCGGACTCTGCAGGTAAGAGGAAAGGGAATGCAACCCTATTCCACCGTTTCTAATTTCCGGTTGTTAAATCCACCCGCTCCTACCTTCTCTCACCGTTACACACCCCACACTCTCTCTTTCCTGACAATATCACATGCACATGCAGCAGCTCCAGACCCACTCATACTCACCCCACATGGATTAGTGAGATAGGGGACGTAGAAGACATCTGACCCACACAAACATTTCTCACCCTCTTTCTCCCCAAGATAATTTTTTTATAAAAGCAACCAACAAAACCATTGTGCCAGCTCTAATCAGATTGGTTGCACATTTTAATGTTATAAAGAATCTTCCTATCTCCTCAGCCTGTCTTTCCATTTGTTCTCTAAGGAAAACACTAGGGCAATTCTCCTTGGATCTTCAGAAATTTGTTCAGTGTATGCATTGGCTTTAGTTTCTTTTAGGATGTTCAAGCTGGTTCCGCTGAACAAGTCTGCGTATTTGTGTGCATATTTGTAAGGGGTATTGGGTCCCCTCCCCTTTTCTTTTGCCCTTTTTGTGGTTATTATCATACAAGGCAGTGTCTGGTTTGTTTCGTGAAACCCATTAAGGTTTCTTTGAAACAGTAATGATTGATTAACTTTCTGGGATATTCGCTTCTACCTTGTAGTTTTCCTTGACTTCTGCAAGTACTGAGATTGAGGGGAAGTCTGTATAGAACTGAAGAAGGGAATATTAGTTATAATTGGAAAATTTTGGGATGGTGGTTTGGTTGGCGAAAGTACTTTCTTTTCCTTCTTATCTGTAAGATATTAAATAAAAGCCAAATGCTTGGTATTGATGTAATTTGCCGGAGAATGTATTATATGGAAGATTTGATTCATTTGAAGCGGTCCTGTCTGTTAGCAGGAAATTTTTCATCTTCTGGTAAAGCCTCTTTCTTGATTTTGTAAACAAAACTACAGAAATGAGGAAACTGTTCTGTTCACTTCTAGTTATCTGGGTTAAGAAAACATAATTTGTGGTTTGGACTATTTGAGGTGAAGGAAGTGAAAGGCGTTTAATTTTCTATCTTCAAGCCCCCTGGTTCTTATATTTGGATATTAACGATTTTCCATGATCTATATTATATTAAAATCAGAATCCTCTTTTAGAAGGGGTTTGCAGTGTTGTTCAAGTAAATTAGATTTGGAATTAAATTATGGAGCTTGTCTGAAGTGTGAGTAATTGATTGTGGTGGTTGAGGAGCTGAAGAGTCGTGTTTAATTAAGGAGAAGAGTCGGACATGGCGGCAAAACTCCTGCATTCCTTAGCAGATGACAAACCAGATTTACAGAAGCAGATAGGATGCATGACTGGGATTTTCCAACTCTTTGATCGTCAACACATTATTGCTGATCGTCGCCTTACCCAGAAGAGGCTTCCTCCTGGTATTTTTCTAACAAGACACACGCATTACTTTACCAAATTTAGTTTATGTGAACTGTTTATTCTTACTTTTTTTTTCGTCCGTTATCAATCTCACAAATGATTGTCATTTGCGCTGTCAAAAATATTTATTTTCAATTAATAATTGATTAAGTGCAAGGAGCTAATCCCAGATGTTAATGTTAGTTGCATTTGCTAATTCAGTATCCACATCCAACTAGCAAAGGGCTTAGTTTCAAGGTCTTTTGTCTTTTTCCCTCCTTTCCAACTTTTTCAACTTTTGTCTTGAAATGTTCGTATAGAAGTGAGGGTATTTTGCAATGTTCCAATATTTAGTACCTTCAGGCCATCTTATTTTTCTCTGCATACCACAACAGTATAAGATGTGGATAAGAGGCTTATAATCTCGTTTATTTAACAGAAGATTTTCTTTTTTGTTCAATTGATTTTTGAATTGGGTATATTTTGATCTTCTCTGGAAATCGTCAGCTCCTAACATGCTGTTTCTTCATTAAATTGCATCATTAAGTGTTGTTTGTTGGTCCTATGATTTGATTTCATCAGAGTGTTCACATCTAATGTTTCTGCTTTCATTATAGGTAATACCCACTTTGGTGATGGCAGCCTGGAAAGAGATTCTAATAATCTATACCATCGACAAACTGCAGCTGTAAGAACCTTGTTTTTCCCCATATGTTTGACAAACTATTTAAATTAGGTTTTCAGATGAGGCTTGGTCAGTTATAATCTGATCAAGTATGCATATGCTGACGTATGATAGGGTAACCATGGCTCATGAGTCAATTTGACTACCACCTATGTGAGTCAAATGCAAAAGGTTGGAGTTTTTCAAAGTTAGTATCTTCGTCAAAATAATTTTCAGTATTTATTCATCCCTGGACTTCTGCACAGTCATCTGTATTCTGTTAGTTTGTTCTGAGTGAATTGCAAATTTTGAGACTTTCCACTTCTGAGTTTGTTTCCTTCTTCTTTTGGGCATTTAATTGTCTTGTATGTACAATGTTCACTGCAAAAATGCTGCAAGCATTTGCATGAGACTGAACTTTGAGTGAATTGGTTGCAGGATATGAGCTTAAACAAGGGTGTGAGGGAGAGACATTGGATTTCCACAGAGTCATCAAGAGCCTCTTTCTCTTCTTCTTGTTCGTCGTCCTGCTCCTCTCTGGACTTGAAAGTTCAAGCAGAAGTTTCCTTTGACCAGATTATTTTTCCTGAAACTCCTTCAACGGACCAAGTTATGAACCAAATACCCTTTTCTCCACATTTAAGACGGCAGTCCCTTGACCTGAGAGATGTGGTGAAGGACTCTATATATAGGGAGGCCAGAGGACTATCAGCGAAGAATACAGCCAAAGAGGAAGCTACCATTCATGCTATCAAGCACAGGGACTCCCCAAGACCTCTTCAACTTTCCAATACTGTTGATGAATCTTACGGAATTGGAATTGATGGGAAGCAAAGTATACCTGTTGATTTAAAGGAGTCTCTCAGAGTGCTTGCTAAACTTAGAGAAGCACCATGGTATTATGGCGAAGCAGGAGAACTCCCAAGGTCATCATATGAAGTAAAAGATGGACACTGGCATTTGATCTCAAAGGATACTCCTCGGTTTTCTTATGATGGAAGAGAAATAAGCCGTTTACCTTTTGAGTTACGGGATACCATCAAATGTCCACCAACGCTAAAAGAGCAGCCTAGACTCTCACTGGACAGTAGGGAAAGTTCATGGCGCACTTACAGCTCTGATTCCAAACCCACTCACCTCTCAGGAGCTTTCCACAGTAGTACCTCCACCTCAGATCACAAAGTCTCCATTCTACCACGGTCTTCAGCAACCCAGAGGCGACCTCCTAATGTTGTAGCAAAATTGATGGGCTTGGAAGCATTGCCAGATTCCTCTTTGGTTGGTAATACTCAGTCAAGTTTAACTGAAATTTGCTCACCTCAACAAAATGGTCAGTTTTTTAAATCAGAAAATGGACTTGCCAGGCCACTCCGAGTTTCTCATTCACTAAAAAGCTCATTTAAAGATTCAAATTCTCCACGGAAGAAGAATCCTGACTTTGTTATGAAGCCCATTTCAAGTTCAAGATTTCCCATTGAACCAGCTCCATGGAAGCAGCAAGATGGAAATCAAAGTTCTCAGAAATCTGGTGTCAGGGCCATGAAAACTCCAGCAAGAACACCAGATTCATTTCCTTCAGTTTATAGTGAGATTGAGAAGAGATTGAAGGATCTTGAATTTAAACAATCTGGAAGGGATCTCAGAGCACTCAAACAAATACTGGAAGCAATGCAAGCAAAGGGGCTGTTAGAGACGGGAAAAGAGGAACAGGCTTCAAATGTTGGAAATCAAAGAGACTATGAACCAAAAGGTTCAAGTCTAGTTCAAAATTCTAGGTCAGTCAGGCAACAAAATTCACAGGGCAACAATTATCTGTCTTCCACAAGCAGTGGATCTGACTCAGCAAGGGCTTTTGAATCCCGAATTGTGATCATGAAACCAGCAAAACTAGTGGAGAAAACTGAAATTTCTGCTTCTTCATTGATTCCAATAGGGGGCATTTCTGGTTCCGATAACCTCCGGCCTGGTGTAAATGCAGATAATAAAAAGGGTCCAGCTTCAGGTAAAACCACAATAGATCAGTCACCTAAAAGCAATCACAGGGAGGCTACAGCCCATTCCACTGATAAGAAAAGAAGTAGCAGCAAGACTATGAGATCAGCACAATCTCAAATGAGATCTCAACCATTTCCAAAGGAAAATAGCCCAAGTTCAGTAAAGAACTCAGGACCAGTAAGCCCAAGACCGCAGCAGAAGAAACAAGAGTTAGAGAGGCGCTCTCGACCACCAACCCCGCCATCAGATTCAATTAGAATCAGAAGGAAGTCTGGTAAGCAGGCAACAGAATCTGGTTCCCCAGGTTCAAAACTGAGACTAAAATCCCCTAACTTGCTGCACTTTGATGACCAACTGAGTGACATAAGTAATGGTTCAAGAACTTTAAGCTGCCAAGGGGATGAAACAACTCTTAAATCAGACAGCATCACTGTTTCAGACTCAAAAATAGATATTGAAGTCACCAGCAGATTACAATCTGCTGATACTAATGACAGTCAGAGCCCATCCATGAAGGCTACGAAGCAATTGGTTTCAGGACCGTTGCAGAAGGTAGGAGCTTCTTGATCATTGTACTAATTAACACTATATAAGAATGTTAGTATTTTTTTGGTAATATTTTCCAATTATCAGTTGACTTATATATTTGAATTTTTTTAAAACTAGAAGTTAACCCCAAGGTTGGATCAGGATGAGTCAGTTGCAGAACTTGGAACAACTGCCCCAGAACATCCAAGCCTTGTCTCAGTTCTTGATGGCTTGGTATACAGAGATGATGTGACATCTCCAGTGAAGCAGACATGTGATGGCCCACGAGGTATAGTTTCTGTCTTCCAAATAATTCTGAAGAGATCAGAAATTAAAAGGTGGACCATCTAATGATCAAACCTTACATTGAGTCCAATAAAACAGTAGAACAGATGCTTGTGATTTGAAAATCGGTTCAGTATCAAGATTGATTACAATTTTATACATTAAAGAACTCTTGATTGTTACCCTTTTAATTATTTACTTAAAGAAAGAAGTTGAGAGTTTTTCTTTATGAGACTCACTCAACAATCGAGCCATGCTTCTATTGGCACCTATACAAAAACTAAATGTCGGATTTGGCACATAAATATGGAATTACCAAAGTATTTTCTTATGGCTACTGGATTTCCAGTTTTAACGAGCCTAAAGTAAGTAGAAAGTGCATAGATGTCAAGAATTTGCCAACGGCAGCAAATCTTGACAGCTAGGTAGAGACTTGCGGTTGATGTGTTAGACATAACTCATATTGTGATGGGCTTCACAGTTCACACTAGGACACCTAAGGCTTTGTCCGTTCTCCTTGCTTCATCTGCAGTCGCAAGATATTTGGTCTTAAGAATTGGAAAAAGAAGGAAATTTTAGTTGCATATCATGCAGTTTAGAATGATATGAATGTTTCATCTATCCTATCTCATTATTAATTTTTAAATTCCGCAGCTGGCGATGCTAGATATTCTAAAGAAAATGAGAATGAAGATAAGTGGAACTTTGCAAATAACCTTATATTTAGCAGCACAGGATCTGGAGAGATCAATCGGAGAAAATTACAGAGCATAGATCACCTTGTTCAGAAGCTTAGACGGCTGAATTCCAGTCATGATGAAGCTAGAACCGATTACATTGCTTCCCTTTGTGAAAATAAAAATCCAGACCACAGATACATCTCTGAAATACTATTAGCTTCAGGTCTTCTACTTAGAGACCTGAACTCTGAACTGCTGGCATCTCAACTTCACTCTTCAGGTCAACCCATTAACCCTGAGTTATTCTTTGTCCTGGAGCAGACCAAGGCAAGCAGTTTGATTCCAAAAGAAGAATGCATCCCAGGAAAAGTTGCTCACTCAAAGCTAAATACTGAGAAATTTCACAGGAAACTCATATTTGATGCCGTGAATGAGATTCTTGGTCTAAAGTTAGCTGTAGTTGGCTCTTCTCCTGAGCCGTGGTTGAAGCCTAACAAACTCACAAAGAAAACCCTCAATGCACAGAAGCTTCTCAAAGAGCTTTGCTTTGGGATAGAGAAAATGCAAGCCAAGAAGCCAGAATGCGGTTTAGAAGATGGAGAGGATGATCTGAAATGTATACTATGGGAAGATCTAATGTACTGTTCAGATAGTTGGACAGATTTCCATGGTGAAACACCTGGGGTTGTGTTGGATGTTGAGAGATTAATATTTAAGGACTTAGTTGATGAGATTGTGATCGGTGAAGCAGCCAGTAAACGAGTCAAGCCAGGTAGGCGCAGGAGGCTATTTGGAAAGTAGTTTGTTCTGTTACTTCTTTTTCAACTGATCTTAAATCTATCATTTTCTTGTCATTTACATATGAATTTTATGTGTCTAGGCACAAATTTGCAGATCAGAGCATTGATTATTTTAAGTTGTAAATAAATTAAATTACCATGGATTTACAGCATAAATATTCTCAGCGTGAACTACTTACCATGGAAAGTAGTTCGTTCTATTACTCTCTCTCTCTCTCTCTCTCTCTCTCCCTCCTTGTTTGTGCTTTTATCATGATGTTTACTTATTGCTTTCCTGTAATACCAGCTAGCAGCTTGCCACGAATGCGAGACAGTACAGGTACCCGCTCTTAGTGAAACTGTTGAAATTAAACGGCAAATGATAAACAAATGCAACGGAGTTTTCCCTCTGACGTGTAGACTATTTCAAAATTATGGCTGATTTGGAAGCTGAAATTCTAGAGTTTAGTTTCTTATTTGTCAAAAAGTTTTATGGCATTGGACCTGAAAATTTTCACTACTATGAAAGTAATAGAATTATCTTATATAGCAAAACCTATGTACACGAAGAAAATAACAAAATCAACTACCCCGAATGCTGTGTATGCCCAGCATGTTTGGATATACCTGTTGTAACATCTTAAAAGATGTATCCAAGCCTTTGAAGCTCTGTACGGCTTAGGAAATTCAATGTCGGTATTATACTCGCCAAGCTCTCATCTTGGCCTGAAAAACCTTGTTTTGTATTGCTCAGATGCTCATGCCATTGGAAAATAGATATCTTTTGACAATGGATTCCCTGTACCAACAAAAGGATCAAATATTATCTCCTTGTGCAGCTAAAATCTGGTGTATTCTTGTGAAACATTCTAATTCATATCTTTGAACCATACGTAAATGTGTCAAATGAGGTAGAACTTGTACCCTTACTTGTTTCCAAGCAAAAGGCATACATGCCGAGCTGTGTTGAGCATTTACTTTGTTGCAAATTAGCTAGTTATTGCAGCAGGAACTAGTAAGCACTTTGTGATACTAAGATGGTTTGGACTTTCTTTACCTAATACACGTTTACAAGCAAATGCCAGACTGTTTGCCACAAACCTTACATAGAATAAGTTTAACTTAGCACTGCGACAGGCCTCCGTAGCATAGTGGTAGTGCGTTCGCTTCGTAAGC
Source organism: Dicorynia guianensis (assembly GCA_037013595.1). Taxonomy (NCBI): domain Eukaryota; kingdom Viridiplantae; phylum Streptophyta; class Magnoliopsida; order Fabales; family Fabaceae; genus Dicorynia; species Dicorynia guianensis. Next base: position 28,329,996 of record JASUAB010000015.1, read on the forward strand.
GAAAGGTCGCGAGTTCGATCCTCGCCGGGGGCTTTTTCTGCTTTGGTGGTGTTTTGTCGTTCCTTTGTTGCGTTCGCTTTTTGGTTCTTGAGTTTTGTCGGGTTGTCGTTTCGAACCACGGAGGCTTTCAGATTAACGAAACCATATCCCAGCTACAGAGAGTCAAGCAATAGATTGGGCTAAATGGCCCAAAGGGTCTGATCTTGTCTTTACGGGCTCATTCGTCAACATTCCAAATTGAAATATCAAAGCCCAAAAAGAAAAACATTTATCGCCCCAGGACCGAATATTATTAAAAAAAAAATGCATAAAAAATTTCTGTGCAATCTGCTCGATAAATCTTGTCTCTTTTTTCTTATATCAATTTTTTAGATAAATTATACAGCATGCAATTAAAGAAAACAAATATGAGCAAAAAATACAAAGCACACTATTAATATATCCCCTCTTCTTGTATGTCCATATTGTACAATTAAAAAAATATTAAATAGCACCAGTTGATACATTAAATTATTATAATAGTTCAATATTATTAAAATAAAAAATAATAAATTCACATATAATACAAATATAATTGATTCTTTATAAAAAAATAACAAATTGACATATAATATAAACAATAAATATCTAATGATTTATTAATTATTTTCTATTAAAATTATTAAATATTTAAGTTTTATAATTTAATTTATCTAACTTAATAAATTTAATATAACCAACACATAAGATAATTACGTTTGTAGTGCCCAAACTCAATAGCCCAACCAAGCTGTAAAAAATAGAAAATAACTAATAAATTATTATATATTTAAATTTTATAATTTAATTATTGAATTTAATAAATTTAATAATTAAAAATTTTTAAATAAATATATAATAAAATTTCATTTATTAAAAAAAGGTGAGATGCAAGTATTAGGGTAGTTAGTTGAGGCAAGGGGTCTACTTACATTCATGAATCCATCTGTTGCTATTTATTCACGTCGGTATGCAAAGATGTGTTCCAGATTTTCCCTTAACGAAAAGAGGAGAGAGAGAGAGAGAGAGAGAAGAGAAAGGGTGAAAAGTGGTCCACTTCTTAAATAGAGGACCACAAGTCCCATAAATTTTCCTTGTAGCCCAACGAGTACCGGTCTGGTCTGCACGCCTACACGGCGCATGCAACAACGCACCCACTAAAGCGCACATGATTTTCTTTTTCTTTCCTTTTATTTCTGTTCCGTCCTCTCTAGTTATTAAAAATCTTGGAATTTTTCCTTAATTTCAAGAGGGACAATGTCCCTTATTTTCCCCTTTTGATGTAAATTAGTATGGTCAATGTCCTTTGTACTTAAAAGGGTGTTTGCCGAAAGAATTGTGCCCCAATAAAAATAAGATTTGCTAAGGGATAAAAAAGTTTTAAATATATATATATATATATATTAAGCTTGAGCAAAACCAGATTCTACTATTTTACATAAATTAGCATAATACATTAAAAAAATAAATAAGAGGCAAACAAGATTGAACTCCAAATTATGAACTATTAGTGTATGGTCCATTTTTTGTATTTATTAAATTTAATTTCTTCCATAGAATTAATAGTTTTCTTTATACATCTAAATTTTAGAAAGTATTATATGAATTGTCAAATTATATATATAAATTATATTATATAAAGTAATATTAAATTACTATTAAAAAGAATTGAGAGTGATAATGACCAAAAATTGTATAAATTTTTTTTTTAAAAATTGATTTAATTTCTTTTAAAAATAATTTTTTTAAAAAAAATCTTTCACTATTATTAAATAAAAATTAATTCTTATTCCAAACTAAAGCTATTTAATTAAATCTGTTCTAATAAAATAACTCCCTATTTAATCCTTTAATTCGAAGTTTAAAACAAAAATTTAACACCAACCATAAATACATATAAATTAAGTGAAGTATTTATGATTTATGTACTACTCTGACAAAGCTCAGTCATAGCTATAATGTAAGAAATAAATCAATTTATACTTGTACGTAGTATAGTATATGTCAGGCCGGTTTGAATTCTTCCTTCAATATTTTTTTTTAATTTTATTACATAGTACTTTTATATTACTAATAAATTTAAAAGTAATTTATATTTAAAATTATTTATATATAACTCGTTTTAATAATTATAATTTTAAAATTTAATTTTAAATCTTTAATTATAAATATTTTAATTTAAAATATAAATAATAATTCATCTAGGCGTTGCTGCTTCAATATTGCTTTCTTAGTTTTTATAAAATCATTGAATTAGGACCACACTGCGGAGCAAAACTTTTGGTCGTTTTCGTTGGTGCAACTTTTAAAGGACTCTTTAAAAACTCCGAATTGCAGCAGCAACAGCAACAGCAACTGGGTCGACTCTCCCTTTAATTTATCTTGGATCCGGTGATAAATAATTGTCTCTAGGTGCAGTGCAGACTGCTTTCGAATTCAGTCTCTGTGCTTGTGATTTCATGTTCCTTCTTTTTCATCGTCAGAACAACTGCAGATTCTTAAACATGTTCTCACTTTTTCTATGCTTGGTGTGGATGGATGCTTCCATGCCTTCATCACTATGCTGTCAATTAGGGTACAAAGATGAAGACAGATTAGACCCATTGCCTACTATCTCCATATATATATCACGTACATTTGCATACACACACAGAAAGTGAGAAGATCCTTGGACTGCAGCAGCCACGTAACCTTTTCTTTTTAAACTGTTTGTCATTTTAGGTAATAAAACTTCCAATTTTAACTTAATTAATGCAATTATAGGTGATTATGTTAATTTAGATGCATCACAGAAGCCAAAGGACATCACTATATATATTTAACTCTAATGTAAAAACTAAGGTAGGTTTGTGGCAGGGGTTCATGGCACTATAGGTCGGCACGCATGCGGTTAGAGCGAGAAAACCCTTCAGGAAGGAATTAACAAGCGCTGCAGAAGTTATTTCTTGAATTTAGTTTGCACCCATATATACATGTGCTTGTGATACGGACTTTAGTTTAGTTAAAAGAAATGTTATATGCACGCCCACACTCTACACAAACAGTACGCAAGACTAAAATTGGACAATGTTTTAAGCTTTGAGTGCTGCTTGTGTAGAGTTGTGTAAAGATTGTCTAAGTCAGCTTTGTGCACTATTTGCATACAGCAAGCGCGTGCATATAGCATTTCTCTTAGTTTAATCCTTTTTGGGATGTAGGTTATAGTGTTTAAGCCAATTGGTGAATTTCTCACGTACGTTGCATTTATAACCCAATATTTTGCTGATAGATCATAAAGAGCATTGGTCTGCAGGTTGCATTAATATAGTATTTGATGAATATTATATATCTAAACATACAACACAAAGCACACGACAAAACTAGCAAACCGACCATCCCACAGTTGCAAGACAAAACCATATTACATACGTACAGATATATCATCATGTGGTCATTCAGCAGAATGTTCCGCAGGAATTGTCTCAGAATTCTGTTTCGATGTTAACTTTGAAAAGAAAAAAAATTACCTTACGGGGGTACCCTCTTTCGCTGGTCGCTGGTTTTCTATCTAAAGCAGCACAGGCAAAAGAATTAAAACCTGTATAGCTGAAGCAATGACAACAAAAAGGGTACGAAATTATGTGTATAAATGCATGTGTTTCCGGAAGATCAACATATAGCAATTGCTGTTATCAGCCTTTTCATTACTTTACGTCTCCATTTATTTACCTGGCATCAAGCTTGCGCTATAGCTTGAATTTGGCAACTGATTTTGCAGGAGCAATTAGTGCTAGCAAAGTTAAAGAATACCTAGCTAGCTAGTCAACTACTATGCTTGGACTCTGATAATATGCATGTACGTATGGCTATACCATAATTGTTAAGTTCCAAGTAATGAATGTAACGCGAGAGAACAGGTATGTTTTTGGATTGTGAGTTCTTACTTTATATAGTAATGATCAGAGCAGCATTTATATTAGCAAAAACAAAAATTTTATATTAAAATGACTACTAAATAAATATACAGAATAAAAAGAAGCTCATCAATCAGATATATACTTGAGCCTGTTGGAGAACTAATTCCAATCATATATAACAGTTGCTTATTTTTGTAGCCCTTAAAGCTCTCAAGCGATAGAATGGGAATTCATCTTAAGTCTTTAGGAGTTGAGAACTGTGAGCAAAAGCAACATCTACCTTAGCTATATTATTTATATGTACTTCTGTTGAGGACACACTAATTTGCACGTGCCTTCCGTGGGAGACTTCCCGTCCCAGTAACATTATTTCCATTTATCTATATGCATGTATGTAAGCAGCACATTGATGTACTATCAGCTGGTGAGCATTGAAACTAATCTTGTTTAAATCAATGGAAAATTTTATAGATTAATGGTTACATGCACTCGCATCGTGCAGAAGCTGTACCTGAAGGCTCCCTCGTAGACTCTTATTTATTTATTTTAAAGTACCTCCCTTGTAGAGTCTATATGATACCAAATGCATGCCAACCATTTACTTAATGAACAAATCTTAGTTTTGCATACAAATAAATCGATGAAGTACATGTATAAGCAAGTGAGGAATATTCCATCTTTAGCTTAACTTATTCGAACTTGTAATCATATTGTTTTTTGAATCTAAAATTACAAGGATTCAAACTAAAAGACCCATATATAATACATAATATATATATATATATATATATATATATATATATTGCATTGTCATACTTACAAACGTGCATGCATTCACCTCCTCAGCTGCCCATCGAAAGTGCTTCAGCGTCTTTGATTAATTGCTATGAAGAACTAAATATAATATTTAGGAAGCACCCACTGTTGTTCACATTCTTTGCATGATGATCGTGGCATACAATCAACAATGTAAATAAGGAGCATCAAGAACGAGTGCTATCCTTATCTGTGTGAATACGATTGTTACTGTCAAAATCAAGAAGCTTGGAGCTAAACGGCGTTGGTAGAGGTTTGAGAAGCGAATTGTTGATTGATTGAAGGGATGGAACGAGAGTATGAGGCAAGACTTGAGAACTTGAGCTCAAGAACTGGATATGGTTGAATTGTCTTGGATCATTGTCCACTACTGAGGTGGTAATATATGGAGCATAAGGACTAAAATGTGATGGTGTTGAAGTTGGATTACAAAAGAATAATTGGGAACCTGCAGATGGTACCGGCAAAGAAGATGGAAATTGCACACCATTGTTGCTGCTCGAATGGGAATCAACCTGGGAAGGAAGTAATCCGTGGCTTCCAAATTGGGACAAAGATAGACTTGAAGGCTCTGAATGGTAAGAGTTGTATGTCATGGCATTGTTCAGCAAGCCAGGTAAAGAAGAGTGAGCACCAATGGGGAAAAGCTTCTGAACTGTGACCTGGCTGCTATTATAACCTCCAATTTCATCCTCGTTCTCGTGTTCACTTGTTTTGATCCACTTGCCTTTTCCAGCGGTGGATCCTCTTTCATCTTCCTTACCTTTTAGTTTTGAAACTGCATCTATGTCCCAGTACCTTGATTTTGCCATGACATCGTGATTTCCCCCATCTTTAATGAAAGCAGAATTACCATCATAGAAAGCTCCAAGATAAGAGGCACTTGATTCATGATGAGGGAGTAGGTTTTGTTGATGAAATTGAGCAAAACCTTGAGGAATTTGAAGTGGGGGAAGCCTATCAATATCATGTTTAGTGGCTTCAAGCAACCAATCTATCACCTTGCTAGGCTGAGTTAGCCCAAGCCTATCTTGAAGATCATATAACTGAATTGCTGTTGGTACCGAAAGCCTAATTCGCCTGTCGCGCAGTCCCCTAACGGTACAAACCTTGCTGTGCCTATCTTTTCCTCCAAAGGAACGCGAGACTCGCACAATTCTTGGATTTCTAAAGCCTGACCATTGTCTTGAAGTAGTAGGTGCCTTAGAGAACTTCTCCATATTGATGGTATCACCCTCTTGCTTTGCTTGGTAGCATTCTCTTGAATTTACAATCATCATCTTAAATTCTCAATCACTCATTTCATCATTGTCTCCGTGATGACACTTTCCTCCTAATCGCACTTTGAGCAACCAACTGAAACAATGAAAAAGTTACATCTTTCAGTAACACACACACACACACACATATATATATATATATATATATATATATATATAGGTTTTATACAGTTTCTCCTTCAAAATTTAGTACTGTATTATACTGAAATTGCTTCACACAAGACTAGGAAGTAGAATTGTTCCCACTGTCAGTTATTTGTAAGACCTGCAGGTGCAGATTTGTAAAATAGATGAAAAGCCAAAAGTAAAGGTCAGAAGGAAGGATTTTCCAAGGAATGAATTCTTTCTATACACTGAAATAAGTTTTCTTTTTACCCATGTCCTTATGAGAAATTCATGAACTGGTGCTGAAGCGATATATGCTAGCCCAAATTAGGGCAAACACAAGTCTCTGGACTCAATTGATAGTTTTTAAAACCAAAAAGCATCCTTGACTGAAACATTAAAAGCAGAACTGTATAAGGCTTATGCGCTAGCGTTCAGATCACAAAACTGACTTACGCGAGAAAGAAATTCCGGGCGCTGTTCCGTCAATTCTCTTCAGAGCTTTCCACCATAGCTAAGAAAGAAAAGAGAAGGAAGAGGAGGTGTTGGTGTTGGTGGGAAGGATGCAGCAGTATTGGGAGCAGAAATACTGTGTAAGTTATTCCAAAATAAGCTCTAGATATAAGTTGAGCAGAACGATGACCTCAAGCTTAGTCTTCAACCTTTTCCTGCAAAGGAATAATTTACTATAGGAAAATTTTTTAGTAAAGAGAATTTCACAGCATCATATACACGTCATGTAAAGGGGGAAAAAAGAATTTGTTAATTTGTGACTATGTAGCATCCATGTGAAGTTACACCTCAACCAAACAACCAGTTGTAAACTTGTTTTATGTAGGGATGAGTAACAAACCGCTTAGTACAAACCCAAAACTCGGAATATTTAAGAAAAAAATTTTAAAACAATTGAGTGTCATTGCATCGCTAACAATGCTAGCTAGCTTTTTCAATTTGTTCATGCCACATACTGAACAATCAATGACTTAAAGATTAACTGTTACATATAGAATCATTTAATCGTATGTAGGTATACATACTAGACACTTTGTTGACCAAAAAGGCATACTAGACACCAATTTTTTTTGTCATGACACACCAGACACTTTAACAGAAAGCTTCACAATAATGGACTATAAGGACCGTTGGCCCAAAGGGGAAAGATAAAAGGAAAAGAAATGGGAAAAGAAGGCTTTAAATCCATCTATAGAACATAAAGAAAAAATTTTTTAAAAAAAAGAACGGTTTAGGACAAGTATACAAATATCTTTATTAGAAAATTCTACACAGCATTACTGAAAGAATGCATTCCTAGTCTGATAAAAGCGAGAGCATAAGAGTGAAGCCAAAGGATGAGCATCATTATTCCTTTTGATAGTAAATGGTCATAGAATTATGAATATCCAATGTGCTTTATGATATCATAATTCATAAACACTAAAATTTGCAACCAGTTACAGAAAGCCAGAAGACTAAAGTGTGGGCTATTGGAGAAGAAATTCAACTAGATAAGTCATAATCACTCAACTTCCAGAAGTTGCGTTGTTGGAGTATGCCATTGGAATCTGATCAGTTGGATTAGATAATAGATAGGTAGCTGCGCGCAGTAGAGGAGGGACCAACTTAGGTTCTTTAAACCATCCACTCAACTTACAGAAAGAGGGACCACACACGTTAATGGCAGTGAGATTTGCACGGCACAAGTTGGACTCCTTGTCTTTCATTCTATGCCAATTAAAATGGTTTATAAAGATTTAGTTAAAGTGTTTCTTTACATGATTAAGAAAAGGTTACTTAAGATCAAACTCCCTACACTTTGAGCTGCTAATTAGTCAATCATATGTAACTAGAAAAACACATATTCTATATATTTGACAGATAACTTGTTTAAGTTTCTTTTCACCCCTATCGAGCTTGTGCCGGCCTAGATAGCTGGCAACCCCGTAATTACCTCACCATAATACAAAGTAACAAGAATTTTGATGCCAACTCATGTTTTCAGACTTTAACCAAAAAAAAAACCAAGGCAATTATTGCTCACTTTGAGAGAGAAACTGGAAAGGACTGAAAATGGGTTTATCAGCGTCTCATGAGAAAACGCGATCCAGTGAATAACAGAAGAGAACCCTAGCTGGCTAGCTCTTCGGTCCTGTTACACTTCAACAAAATAACAATGAATATTCTCTTGCGGATTCCTTAATCAGTCACTAAAAAGTTCAAATTTAACTGTGCAAGTAACCAAACTATATATAGTGTATACAAATAGTAAGTTTCCAAGCAGTAGAAACGTTAAAATGCTGCTAGAGTTTGTGTGCCGGAGAGAGATAGGAAGAGAAAGAGCAATAAGAGCTTGCAGCTTTTTCCTTCAAGATTTGAACAGTTTCGGGAAAATTGGAATCTTCAATAATTGAGATGTTTAGGACGCTGGGCTGCAGTTGTACTGGTCAAAAAGTTTGGCTCACTTTATACAGTTTTAAACCTAATTGAAAACCTTTTTCTTTTTCTGCTGGAATTACACTGAACATGATAAAAAAGTACAAAGAAAGATAGCTAGGGTTTGAAAAGTTTAAAACCCTAAATAGGTTCTGTTCAGCCACAAGCAGAAGATGAGGGAGAAACCCACAATTTGCCAAGATGGTGAGTTTAAAACCTTTCATTTTGTGTGTTTTATTTTACAGAAACATAAAATGATGATGAACTAGATGTACTGTTGTCTGTTGCTTAAGGGTTCTTTTGTTTTATGTGTCTGAGCATTATCTTTCTAGCTGCAAGTTATTGCAGAAAAAGTAGCGGACAAAACGAGAACGGGCTTTGTAAAGATATAAATTCTTGTGTGAGTCTAGCAGCATAATGGATGTCATAATAATTGACCCCCAAATCTCTGACATTTCTGCCCCCTCTCTTCAACCAATTATTACTCTTCTGATCACTGCACTGGATCCAAGCCATTCTTGTTGTGGTAGTGTGAAGAATCTGAGCATTCTTCCTCACTGAAGCGGTTATATCCAGCCTCTGCAGTGTTAATGCTTGCTTTGACTTTGAGTACGCTGGTAATTTATAACCCATAAGTTCTGCAGATCGAGAAAAAGGAAAATTTTTAGGATATATATTTTCCCCTTATATATGTATAATTTTCTCGCGCAACTGAAAACGCTAGATGATATTAAGGGCAAAACTGCAACAAGGACCCCAGAAAATGCCTTCAGTGAATACAATCATCATCATTTCTGTATGGTTTCAGCTGTTTGGCAACACGGTGACCCATTTAATAAATGTGTGCGTGCGTATATCTGTGAATGGTCAGAGATCGATTGATATAGACAACTAGAGAGAGAAGAGAGAAATTGAGTAACAAATTCGTACTGTCGGTTGGGTAGAGGAATCCACACATATGGAGATAAAGGATAAATCCTTGCGGAGAAAGATTTTACATATATGTATATTATAGAGTACCAAAACTTGATTTTGGACAACAATTGACTATCTGCATCCGTAGTTGTGCAACTTAGTATGTATATAAATGATAATCGAAATCATAAGAAAAATCGTAAAAATATAAATTCTGTCTCAAATGAATATATGATTTTTTAAATTAATTACGTGGGTTTCTCTGTATTTGATGCCCCTCATAAGTTGCTCAGTTATGGCACTGTGCCGGAAAACTGCAAAAGTGACAGCAGCAAACCCTAGACAAGATGCCATGCCAAGATAAAAGAAGTTAGGCAGAGAATTGTGAAAGCTAAGAAGATAAATGCTTGCCATCCAAATAAAACTATTTCAGAAAGCTTCGGAGAAAGCGAGGGACAGTGTGTACACCCCGTTCAGTTGTGACCGCATGCTTTGCCAACAACTGCATGCGAGTGTTCATGTGAGTGAGAGAGAGAAGGGAGTGAAGTGGGAACACTGGCCGTTGCTGCGGTTTGCTTCATGTAACATATATAACAAAATCACATTAGTACTACTTAATTAAAGGCCCACTGATTAGCTCAAGTGTTGGTCCTTCGCCATTTGCCTATGAGATGGAACTTGCGTAAGTTACCATGGTGATTAATAGGGAAGAAACCAGAACTTCTCATCTAATGCTTGATCTCGGTAGTATATATGTAATATGTTGGCCTATAAGATTTTTACTCTAATAACCAGTTCAGTTCAATTTAAGCTTAAGTACGACACCAACCGAATTATAGCTCAGGTTTAATAAAGCTCCACTTGCAGTTTAGACATCCTCCCTCGTGAAGGATCAATTTGGTCTCCAGATACATATAAAACAACGAAGTTTGGTGAAATTAAATAACACCCCATTCAAAAATATGTTGAAAGCAATCTTTTCTCTCTTATAGATTGAATTAGATTTGAATGTATTTTCGTGTGATATTCGATAATGAAACATGGTTTACAAAGGCTCATAGAAAGCACAATTCAAAATATACATGAAATATATATATCCAAGATTACATATTTAGATCTTAGTTTCTCTCGAGTGTCCTACATATTCTCATGATATATTAGCATTGCTAGAAGTGTGGGAATTAAAATAAAGCTTTTTTTTTGGTACAAAAGATGCAAAAAAATTTTAACTAGATTATTTTAGCTGATAACGATTAAAGTATTTTACTTGTAAGGTTTTAGGTTCGAATTCATCCTTTTATAAGGTAATTTCCACTCACCTAAAACAGTTGCCTAAAAAAACGATTCAAAAAGTTTCAAAACAAAATACTTGTAGAAAAACTCTGCTACATATTAGCCAACAGAAGAGAGAAGATTGGCCTACAGGAGGAGAATTAATACAGATGGTCTCGCGTTCCACTTAAGCAGCATTCATACTGGAGTGAAAAATATTGGTACAACAACAAATGCCTCCTCAATATAGATCTTTTCAAGTAACCGTCAGGAAAGACTGTTGTCCGTGGTTGAACTCTAACGCATAGTCATCTACCTCAGCATGAAAGGTAATCCCTTTTCTCTTTCTTAGCTAGATTAGAAAATGAATATGAGGAAGAGGGGCAAGCTGACCCATGATTTTTAAATGACATCTAAATCTTTTATGCTAAATCGTGTAAGAAGGACAGGAAGGACAATAATGGATGTGGTCCTGCCAAGAGGCATGCAGTTGGAAAAAGAATAAGTAAAGGTTACGTTCAGTATGGATGAAGTTACTCTTCCACTATGCACTACCCTTCTTGAAAATGTCTAATACAACGACCAGTCAGCAATCACAATTCCCAGATGTTCTTTTCCTGTGAAAATGCCAATATGCTGCTGAAAAGAACGGCGGAAGCACCCTGAATAAATTAGTAATTGCCATACTCATTTGCTGGGAATTTTAGATGTTCCCAGGATTTTGTCAATTATATGGACATCTTTCTGTTGGACTAACATAATTGCAAAATTTCTACTAGCTTGGAACAGATAGTATACACCACCTTAATTAATTTCGAAACTCACCAAATTTCTATAAATCCTTGGGTGGTCTCAAAATTAAAAAAAATTCAATTTAAGAAATGAAGCCTGAGCTCATTTTTAAGCATGCTGCTTATTTGCAGAAAGAGGCGTGGATGTAGCAGAACGCAAAGACTATCAGCAATGGGTCTTCGATTTCACGCTCATTCAGTTAGGGAATTATCTCAATTGAACAGTGACGAATAAAGAGACAAGGCAACTTCAACATCTACCATCATCATATCATTGGACCGACTGCGATTCTTTGTCCCTTCCAAGTTATCCTTCGACAGACATGATTACTGTTCTCTTTCCTGTCAAACTCCTTCGCATGATAGCATCCATGGAAATGTGAAAACCACTTTTAATTAATACTCTCTCTTTCAATGACACTTGTAAGCTTCATCTGCTAAGGCCCTATGAAACCAAGTGACTCTAACCGATTACCAGTTCTGAAAGCCCTCGAACGTTACTTAACAACGACTCTAACCGATTACCAGTTCTAAAACCCCTCGAACGTTACTTAACAACGCCAACAATTACGCAGTCTTTCCCAACAATGTCGTAGTTCGATAGAAAGTATAAATGTGTATCTATATTTGTGTCAGAGGCTCCCCCTTACTTCCTATTTCTTCTTTTACGCGAAGCGAATAGACTGAATCGTTGATTTATCTATCTCATGTAAATTGGGCTGAGAACCTAAGATGAACAAATGTAAAAACCATTGATCCTGAGAAAACCTGCAATGAAGAAACTTAAATCGAGGACCTAAATCTACTTGCTAACACCATTTTAGGATCCAAATCTTTGAAGTTGAGGATCCCATCATTTCTAACTTCAATTAAATTTATAGACTAAAAAATGATCCTAATGGTGAAATTCACTAATTTTTTCACTAACTTTTTTAATTATATGAAAACTGTATCTTTCTCAGATTTGAATAATCTAAAATATATAATATTTGTAGAGTATATCATGCAGTCCTACGATCTCAATCTTTCTCTCCCCTACTGTACTCCTACGCTGGATGATCCAACTACTGACGATTGGGATTCCCACTAAAAAAAACATGTACTTTCTAGAATAATGGGGAAGAGACTTCAAACATATTACCATAAGAGAGCTACAGATCCTTTTAGGTCCAAGTCTTACTTAAGGGAGCAAACATCGGACAACACATTATGTCTGCCGCATGCCACAAAATAATTTTCGTTCAAATCTCGTCTTGGTGTATATGCAAGGGATTACCTACCCGGTCCCCAGTGACAAAATTTAAATCCATGAATTTTTGGAAAAGGTATATGATATAGGCATATAGCAACATGGAAAGCAAGCCAACAAGGAGTTTGCAGATCAAAATAGAAGCGCTTCGCAGATGCAGCAGCAAAGTGATAACATGCTAGAACTGGCATAGGACCCATAACACATATATAAACAACTGCACATTCATACATATTACCACACAAGTTTCGAGTTACTTTTCCTCGCAACATTTTTTTTTTTTTTACAATAGGTTTAGCTTCACCTCATATTATATCGTGTTCATCTCTCCCAACAATGAAGTAGCGAATGATGCTGCAAGTTCAAATAGTTGCTGTGAAGTACCATCGCAATCATGCTGAAAAGATTTAATGATAGGCAAAATGAAAGGAATTACTCAATTTATGAATTATCAATTCACTGATGAAATTCAATTTTGATCAACATTCGCAGAGAAGTAAACTAACAGTCAAACTTAACTGCAGCCCTTATTTGATACACGATGCTTACAAGACAGTCTTCTTCAAAGATCTTTGCTAACACTCATCAGAACTTTTCACTGACAAAAACCAAAAGCTGACAGGACCATTAAAGTCACGTAATGAAAGCACAAACCTGTTGACACGTAAACAACAATTAGTCATTCAGGTCCCTAGAGGCTAGAGATTAGATAAAAAAATATTCTATAATATTTGATAAACAATGCCGTTCACGCTACAACATGCAAGACCAGACATTGTTGCACATCTGAACGCAGATAAGGTTCACAAAGAAGCATATAGTACAAACAACGTAAGAACCGGAAAAACACAGAGAAATGACTGGACCATTAAAGTCATGTCCTGAAAGCACAAACCTGTTGACACGCAAACAACAATTATTCATTCAAGTCGCTAGAGGCTAGGGCTTGGAAAACGAATATTCTATGATATTTGATAAACCGCGCTGTTCACACTACAACATGTAAAACCAGACATAATTGCACATCTGAACGTAGATAAGGTTAATAAAGAAGCATATAATACAACCAAAAACAAGAAGCATAAAATACAAACAGCATAAGAACCGGAAAAATACAGAGCAATGTAGATATGAAAAAAAAAAAACTATTAATGCACTGCAATATATGATCCACCGCCAGAATCAACATAATATAACATTAATTTCTTTTTAGTAATTTCATACTAATGAAATATTACGCCATAAGAAAGATATTCCGCTAAACTAAAAAGGCGTCCCTGTTGTACTTCGACCTTTGAATTTTGTGTGCCCGCCAGTTTTTAAGGCTAAATGTCTTACGATGAGCCAAGTAAGCAGAGATGTACTAGGGTAATTGTGTAAACCCACCCCCCCCCCCCCCCGGGGGTGGGGCGGCGGAAATAAAAAACACACCAAGACATATATAAACATATTTTGAAATATACTTTATTTAAAAAGTCGCCAATTTGATTTTTTATTCTATCTGATATACAGTATCAAACAAGCACTCATTCTTACTCATACAGAAGAACAACTTCCCTACTTTATCTGTATGTATTGCTTTTTGCTAATAATAACTAAGTGACCAAATTAAAGAGTAAAACAACTATTTGACTCGACATGCAAAGGCATAAATGTCTTATGATGAGCCAAGTAATCAAAGCATGTACTTGGGTAATTGTGTAACATAAAGCCCCCCCCCCCCCCCCCCCCAAAAAAAAAAAAAAAACACACACACACACACAGACATATATAAACATCTTTTGAAAAAAGGTCGCCAATTTAATTTTTGATTCTGTCTGGTATACAGTATCAAACAACAAGCACTCATTCAGACTCACAGAAGAACAACTTCCTTACAGTATCTAAATGTATTGCTTTTTGCTAATAATAACTAAATCGCCAAATTAAAGAGTAATGTTGAAGAATCTTAGCCAGTACACCAGATCCTGTGCTATCTATTATCTGTATTATAATTATAATTTTTCATATTTGTAGATAATATATATTTGTTAGCTGGTAGTTTCTGATAAAAACTCAATGAAATTGTTTAATTCATGTAACCAACACCACCAAGTGGTATAAAACTTTGTGTATTGATATTGTTGTTGGAGATAAGATATATTTGTTATCAGATAAGTCATTCTGTTTTGCATAGGACTAGGATATAGATAAGGCTTAAACAGATACATCTATAAATCTTTGTAATCTTACACAGTTATTCAATCAAGTGAGTACAGAAGCTTACTCAGTAAAATTCCTCTCCTTTTTTCTACAAGTAGAAACAACTATTTAACTCAAGATGCAATGGCATCAATCCAAGTATACCAGGAGCATAGAATCAAACATCAGTTCTGCTTCTGCTACTCCTTTTTAGAATATATTTAAAGCTAAGTAAGTAAGAGCAGCTTGAAAAAAGCTGAATGCAATTTCATCATCCACATTCCAAAACCAAAACATATTGAGATCTCACATCATATGTTAGAGTTCTTTGGCTTGATAATAGTTGGCTTGATAAAAGTCAAACAGCAGTCTAAAGGAATTTGATGTTGAATAATCTCATAGGCTACAATCTTCACCCTCAAAACTTCAAATTATTTGACACGCATGAAAACATAAAATCAAACAAAAAGCAGCACCCTTCAGGGTAATCAATTACATCTCCAGCATTACAAGAAATGAACATAAGAGTCACGGTAAGGATAAAATAACTCTCAGTGTATCTATTCTCAAATTGCAGTGCACTAAGAATTTCAGTAATTAGCATCTGTCCACAATATTTCAGAATTTCAGAAATTGAAAGACTCTGCTGCACAGGGATGTCCAACATGGTTTCATCCTCAACCTTCTATGGACTCTTAGGCGATAAAATGACAAAAAATTATTCCCAAATCAATATTGTGAAGTAGAGCTATAATCTAATGAACCTTGTCTTCTATATGGAATTATAACTGAACACCTACATGGGAACTAGGAAGCCTTACAATCACTACATCATATAATTTTTTTTTAATAGAAAGAGCATAATTCTGCTCAATTTCTCAAAATCTAAGAACAATTGGATAGGTTAAAAAGGTTGGTGATGTCATAAAGGCTACCAACGAGAGAATGTAAGGGATAATGGCTCGGGCCCATTATTTACAAGCAACCTCAATTACGAACCTAACTTTATTACATGCCTGTGAAGTATGAACATAGAAACATGTTTTCCATACACATGAAACGAACGAACTACTGGCATTTGATAAAATCCCTGCAAAAAAAAAAAAAAAAAAAAAACACTAAAAGGATGTACAATAGTGCACAGAATGTACATAAAATGGGTTCCTCGCAGTCAAAAGATTGAATGTGAAGTTGGAATCGAAATCATAAGATCAATTACATCCACAAAATCTATAAAAAGAGGGCAAGTAAATAAAAGAATCATGAAGCAAAACTGAAGTCAAGAGCACACCTTCAGTAAACTCTTTTTAAACACCTTAAAAACTTCTAGCACAAGAAATTCTGTTGTATCTCTCCATCCTTATGGCCCAAACATCAAACAAGCCAAACTAATTCCCATGATATTGTATTCTTGTCAGAATCAAAAAGGCAGCCATAAAAAGCCATTGAGTGAAACGCACATCTGATGTCATAAAAGTAAACCAAACTGGATACAAAATTAATTTGCAAGCAACAGAACAGGGCAGTGCCAAATATTGGCACATTATATCCGTCCTAACTTGAGACAACAGGCAAGAATTTTTCACATGCTCAACAACCAAGACTAGGAAAACAGCCAAATGAACATAGAGATAATGTATACAACAATGCGAGCACCAGAGAAGTACAGAAGGAAATAAAGAAGGTAAGATCCAAATTCTAAGACATCTCAAACTGGAGAAGAAACCCAACAAAAGACAGAAGGGTGAATAAACAACTAAATTTGCAAATATTTCGCTTTCTTTTGTCTAACAAGTATTTAAGATTCTCAAAAGTTCATTGACTACATTTTAACGACATGGCATATGTGTTCCTAACTTACACTGAAAACCTTACAACTTATCACTTCATTGCTAGTCTCAAAAATTAGATCCTGCCAAACATTGACCCTGGTAAGTGTAAATGATCAATGGATAACATAGATGCTCTTGCCACCAAATCCTCTGAAGTGAATGGAAGAGCTGTGTCCAAACACTAAAACTTCTAATCCAATATCGTTTGCACACTATTATCCATCACAACCAGGAATCTCAAAGTCTTACCAGGGAAGACATGAATCCAAAAACATACTGTCTGGACTACTGTTACTAGCCAAAAAATTTGGAATTTAGAAGTTCCATATTTTCAACAACTATAACAACAATCGATACCACTTTAAAAAGCGCTGAACACCTAACCACATAATTCTAGCTTATTATGACTCAAACCAAATGCTATGAATATAGCGAAAATCAAACAACTCCAAAGATGTCAAATTTACTAATTTTCGACGAGCATAATAACAATCGTTAGCATTTAAAAAATCTTAAAATAAAAAAGGTTAAACACCTTACACGCCCGACACACACGATGAAACCCCAAGTTTTGGACCAAAACCAGAAAGACAGTGCCTGAACAGCTTCCAATCCAAAATCATACCAAAGATTACTGGCAAACAAAGTTCACCTATTTCTGGTAGCCCCCGCCTCGAGCATTTTCGTCCTCCTCGACCTTTGCGGTTAGGTAAACCGGGGGAAAGTCCGAGACATCAAAAGTTTTTTCCTTCGTCAATTTCTCCACATCGGCCTTCTTTAAAATTGTGCGGCGGATCGGAGGACGGTTCCGCCGCTGATCGCGAGTGTAGTATTTAATGTCATAAACGGTTTCGGGATTGGAAGTGGGGACACAGGCTTTTTCCTTGGCGGTGGCGGGACAGAAGACCCTGTACTCGAGGGCGCCCGGCACTGCCGACTTGTACTCCGGGTCGGCGCATGGCCCCGTAATCTCCCATGGCTTCTTGATGAAGCGCTTCAGGTTTTGGAAGAGGGAAGAAGAGGGCTTAGACATGGCTAGCGAGCGCGGTAGAATGGATGGTAGAGTGGAGGAGGAGCTCAGAATCAAACAAACAATTTTCTTCCAATCTGAACCGGAAACCGATTGCGATCTGGATCAGCATACATTCAAAAATTTTGCTGGTAGAAATTTAATTATTACAGAAATTTATCACAACAAATTATGAAAAAAAAAAAAGCTATGATAACGATGACAACATGAACTTCAGCACATATTTCGATCCTTTATTTTCATTTTCTAAATTTCAATGACTATCAATTTATTTTTTTAATTTATATTTAAATATATTTTATAAATTTTATATTTTCTTATATTAAACTTTTTTAATTTTATATTTTTAATTTTCATAATAAATTCTTTACCTTTAAATATTCAAAACTAAAATATTCTTACAGTCTTATAATTTATTTTATAAATTTTATAAGTTAAATTTTATAAAATAAATTTTATTTTAAAACAAAAACGTAAAAATACTTTATCTAATTTTGGGTGACTAAAAGCCAAGGCCCAAAAGTGTGTATAAAATTCATAAATTATTATTCATCAAATTGTTTTTGACTGCTTATCCGATGATTATATGCAGGTTTATAAATTCCCCATACTTTAAATTATTTTCTCATCTATAAATTTTATACATTAGGAGGTGTTCAAACTGAAATCATCTAAATTCAGCCTAACCAATCTAATTAAAATTTTAATTTAATGAGTTTCTTTTTAAAAAAAATTATTTGGTTTGCTTCGGTTATTAAGTTAATTTAAAAATATAAATAATATTCTTATAAATAAAATTTTATTTTATATTACACAATATGCAGATATAAGTAATTTTTTTGTTAGGTATATCACTATCGCATAGTTTGTATAATTACATATATACATGTTAGTATTATTAGTTGCGCCACACATTGGTTAACGATAATTAGAGGCATTAAAAATCATACACTGATTTTCAAAGTTGTTCGTTTTTGACCATCTCATATTTTCCATGGAGCAGCGCTTTCATTCATAATCAATTTAACAATTTAGTACATTATTACAAATTATTTAGATTAAAAATTTGATCACACATTTTTATGTCCAAAATGATGCTGACTAGAATGATATAATAATAAAAGTTTTGTCTTACTTTGATTATATGAATATTTTATGTAGATCTTTATATACAGTGATTTTCCTTTCATATACATAATCCAGACATGTAGACACTGATATTTTGATTCTGGCTGGCACATATAGAAAATCATAAAAGAAAAAAAAGATAATATAGAAATATAAAGAAAAAAAATGGAAAAGGTGGAATTCAATCAGTTTGTGCCTGTACTTGTGCAGTAATGTGATCCACATCTTATTTGAAATCTAATATTGATGATTTTTTTTTTATTTAATGACTCGTACTTGCATCAAAATTCAACGCACTATATTATCCGTCAATGGGAACTCCCGAAATGCAGAGGATTCTCCCAAATATTTGGTTGTCAGAACCAAGCTCACCTCCATCTTCTGTGGCTTGAAATGCTCATTTCCCTGCTCCCTTAATTATAAGTTTAATCAAAAGTCTTAACTCATAAACTTGTGCATTCTTTTTTATTTTTCACGAAATATTTTTATTGTTATTAATTTTTTTGATAAAATTTACTATATATCTTTATATTATTAATAAATACTAAAAATAATATTTTTATTACACATTGTATTAAAAATTTTTAAAATGTAACTAACTTTCACTGAATAATACTGTACTAAAATTCTTGAGTTTATTGATTGTGTAAAGTTGTTTTTTTGTGTATAGTTTATAATTTATAATTAGACCTTATGATGAAGACAATTGTATGGTCAATGCATTGGTGTAATATGTGTTGTATTATATTTATTGGAAACCTTTGAGAAACAACCAAAAATTGTTAGTTTCAAGCAGAATAATGCAAATAAATGGATTATACGTCATTATCAGCATCTTAGAAATGAAATGTGGGGAGTGGTCTTTTGTGATCTCCGAACACAAAAGCTCCGGAATCTTTGCTCTATCTTTCACTTCCTGAGCGTTTCCAAGACTCTGTTGTTTTGCTTACTTACAGAATTCCGAGATCTATCTCGCTTTCCCTTTTAGCAGTAAATCGTCTCCGAGCAGGTACACTTGTTCTCATGAACATATAATTGGTAATTTTAGTCAAATATAGCAGTTGTGGTTTCTAATTTTGTTATACAGCTTACTAGCTGATTGATCTGGGATTGTTAGGATGAATTGCTCTCCATTTTGGAATATAGGCTAATCAGCTATTGGGTTTTACTGGGTTTTTCTTCTTTGATGATTCACGGTTTTTTTAACTCATAATTTTGAATAAAAATGCCTTTTTTTTTTTGGTCCGTTTGGATTTTTCCGTTTCTGGGTTCGTCCCTGTTTTGGCATCTGCTGCTTTTTGTCGTAATCAAGTTCTAATACTTATAGCGGCTGATGCATTTCATAACCGTATCCTCCTTGTCTGGACATGACTATCATCCTTTATAGGTCTATTGATGTTTCTTGATCATGGATGTTTTAGCTGCAAGCTGGGTTAGTACTTATTTACTGCTGAAGTATTCCTCACATGAGGACCTGTGATTTAGAAACTGAGTAATGATTTAGGCATTCCAGCCACCGTGTATTCAACAATAAACTAATTTCAACCAGAGCCATAGGGATGATTTAACCCATTCATACTCTGGTCTATTATAAATGCTGCTCTACTTCATCATTTGCTTCAGCGATATAAACAATGAATATAACTGTACAATTCCTCGCATATGCTCTTCAAGAATTGTTTAAGGGAGTCATGGATTTAGCAATTAACTATTTTTAGTTTTTATGCGCCTACCTCTTCATATTGCAGTTCTGTTGCTCATTTTATTTGAAGATTCTTAATTTTGATCATATAGTTGTAGATTTGGTTTTCCAGGGCAATCTTATATTAAATATGATTTTCTTAGTTCTGTGATTCTTTTGTTGATTTTAGATGAAATGAAAGTGGGTGTCAATTGAAATATGGTCTCCGGTTATTTTCTACGACTAAAATATATCAATTTCTTCTGATTTACATTTTGGCAAAATTTTCTGCAGATGGCTACGCAGGAAGCAAGCCCTGCTCCTACTCCTACTCCTAGTGCTCAAGTTGTTGGCAATGCCTTTGTGGGGCAATATTACCACATTCTACATCAATCCCCAAACTTGGTGCACAGGTTTTATCAGGATTCAAGTTTCTTAAGCCGACCAGATGGCAATGGTGTGATGACAACAGTGACAACTATGGAAGTAAGTCTACCAGGCTGCATGTATATTTTGTTTCTTATGCACTAAAGCCTTATATTCATTCGGTCTAGTCATATTTAGAACCACTATCAAAATATACTATTTTATTGATTGCCAAAGATAAAAATTGATCAAATGTAAATAGACTTTTTTTGGAGGCTTTTAAACTAGATTTTTGTAATCATTTTCAAAAATAGTTTTTTGACAATCAAGTATTTCATCTTTACGTTGGCTGTGGATTGGGCAAGTATTTAATTCTAAAATGAGTTGTTCATGTACTACCATGTGGTGGGTTTATGCTTCAATAGTATTTAAGACTAATGAGTTGAGATTGTTCAGTTTGCTTTTAGTACTATATGGGTAAGAGTATAATACCTAGAAGAGTTCATGTAAAAAGGGAAAAAAAGTATGTCTCAGTTAATATTTTAGTTAAGACACTGTGGCTTTTTACAGTAAATATTACATATTATCATGTGAGCTGCAGTCTGCTAGCTCATCTCATATTGAATTTTTACCAACTCTCTTATAAGAATTTCTTAAACGAAAGTAACTGAGAATCTGCATGTTGATTATTCTAACAGTTTTTTCATATGACTGGATCACAGTCAAAGTGTGCATTTTAGTTCTTGTACTTATTTATATCTTTGGCTTAATGGTTTTGTGATGTAACTTGTTCAGTTAGGATTACATCATAATGCATAAAAACCTGTCTATCACTGATTAGATTTCTGAACAATTTCCCCTCTAGTTTATGCTTTGAGAGAAGTTTACCTTTTGTATACATCAACTCTCAATTGGATTTGGTTGAAATGCAACTCACGAATGAAACTGTTGAAGCAGGCAATAAATGAAAAGATTCTTTCTCTGAATTACAAGGACTATACGGCAGAAATAATAAGTGCAGATGCTCAGGATTCATATGAGAAAGGTGTTATAGTTTTAGTAACTGGATGCTTAACTGGGAAGGATGACGTGAGAAGGAAGTTTACACAGGCATTCTTTCTAGCTCCACAAGATAAAGGCTACTATGTCTTAAATGATGTCTTTAGGTACATTGAGGAGAATGACACGTTGCAGTCAAATTCTGTCCCAGTTAATGTTGTCAGTGAAGATATTGAGGCAACTCCGATGCCAGAAGCAGGTTAGCATAACTCTACTTAGTATATACATAATGGATAGTTATATTCTGCTTGAGACTCAAAAATTATAACTGCTTTGAACATGTTTCCAGAGGTCATACATGCTCCTGAAGATCATGTGGTAGGCTCCACGACTTCTGTGGAGAGGGAAAACCTTAATAATGGTACTGAAGTTTGTGATCCTCTGGCTAAGGAGGAAGAAGGATCAGTTGTTGATGAAGAGGTTGTTGAACCTTCTGCTAATCTAAGTGAGAACAACATTGTTACAAGTTATAATTCAACTCCAGAGATCCAGGATGATGCACCAAGGAAATCTTATGCATCAATTGTGAGTTTATCCTCATAGATTTTCTTGCTTTGTCACCCCCCTCCAATTCTCCCTTTCCTGAAAGAAAAATCTTTCCATTTATTAAATTGATGAGTTTCGTTTACATGAAGGTAATGAAAAGCAATGCAGTTTCTGGTCCTGTCTATGTTCCTAGCCGAACAGTAAGAGTGGCACCCACAAGAACCAGTCAACAAGTGCCTGCTACTGCTAAATCTTCTCCTGTACTTGAGGCCCTAGCTCCTAGTAATGACAATGCTCCTGCAAGTAGTGATATTCATGAAGAAGGTAACTGATACTTGTTGGTGTGTTTGGCAGCTATGTTCTATTTGAGACCAGTTAACTGTGATTTAGAGAAATGTTTTCCATTTTTGTTAGCATATATGTTTCATCTTTACTGCGGTTTGTGAGCAGAAGGTATCAAATCAATTGTGTTCTATCAAAAAAGTAGACAAAAATGATCATCACTTAACTTTTCCATTTTTTCTGGCCATACAATTAATAGAGCTGTTGTATTAAATTCCATTTGGAGAATCAATAATTGACTTGCAGTTTATTCTACATAGCTGAAGGTCACTCCATATACATACGAAATTTGCCATTTTATGCAACAACTGAACAACTTGAGGAAGTGTTCAAGAAATTTGGTCCTATTAAGCATGATGGAATCCAAGTTAGAAGTAGTAAGGTCCGTGGATATTATTTTCTGCACTTCCAAACTACTTGAGCATTGTCTGAGGCAGACTTACAAATTTTCTTGTATTTGGCCTCTTGCAGCAGGGATTCTGTTTTGGCTTTGTTGAATTTGATGAATTAAGTTCCATGCAGAGTGCACTTGAGGTAAAGCCCTGTCTGTTAAACTGTTGATTCTACATTTCTGCGTTGACAAAAATCAGTTGGGCTGTTGTTAAAAAAATGCAAGGAAAGAAGATAAGTATCTACAACCACAACAACAAACAAAATTTTATCCTATTAGGTAGGATTGGCTATATGAATTAAACAGTACCATCGAATTCTATCTGAAACTAAGTTTTCGGAAATACCATTTAACTAAATATCCCTTTAGTAACTTCTCCAAGTGTCCTTTTTAGTCATTCTTTGCCTCTTTTCATTGGACCAAGAATCATTTGATTAACTTTTTTCATTAAAACTTTTAGTAGTCTTCTTTATACATGCCCAAACCATTGTAACTAAGTTTTCGTCATTTTCTCCTTAATAGGTGCAACACTAATTTCCTCTCGAATACAATCATTCCGAATCTTATTCTTTCTTATATGATTAGTCATTCATATCAATATTTTCATTTTTACCACTCTCATTTTTTGTTCTTGTTAATTTTTCAAAGCCCAACACTCTATATCATATAGCATAGCTAGTCTTATAGCAATTTAGTAAAACTTTCTTTTAAGCTTGCTTAATATTTTACGATCACAAATAATTTCTGGGGCGTTAAAAGTTTTTTACTTAAAGTTCTTCAATATTGCTGATGCAAAGTCATTCTGCAAACTGCTTACACTTGAAAACTAGAAGGCATCCCTAGAAAATCCAGTATAAGCAATGCATGAATATACTTTGTAAATTGGATTGGTTTAATGTTCATTAGTTCATGGATAACCTTGCTGAGATTGTTTAGTGAGCTTGTTTTGGTTGTAATAGGAGTGTTAAAGATGTAAGGGCTCACATGTTTGGAAATCATTTGAGTAGTAATATTTTGATCACGTTGAGGATTTAAGTCAGTTTTAATTAGGTGTTGAGGTAGTTAACTCAAATTTGGAACTAAGGCCTCTTGCATGCGGTGTAATTTCTCTGCTTATTTGAAAATAAGAAACAATCAAAATATTTGCCCTTTCTTTACTGTTGTTTCAACCTGGCTAGATACATGGTATAATGTAATCAATAGAATGATTGGATAGTGCTTTTGTTGTGAAGCTGTGGTGGCAGTAAAAGTGCGCAACATGGTTTTCTTTGGAGGATGTGGTCATCGGTGTTGATGTGATGTTGGTGGTGGGAACAAATAATAGTCAGAGTTAATGTTATGGTAGGGTGGTTGGATGTTATTATCACAGAACGCAGTCAAAAGGATTCTAGGAAGTTTGTAAAGAAAATATGTTCCCGCTGCTTTTCCTTGTCATATTTTTAAATAAAACTTTGCTTCTCTTTATTTTACTTGCCAAGTATTAATCAGAGCATGGGAAAGAAGTCAACTTAATTATCCATTTTATAACAATTTCATATGTAATGAACCCTATAAGTGACTGAAACCTTGTCATATAATCAGTAAATCTTCTACAATCCTGCTAAAAATCATTGCGTTAAATAATACATGAATATTTATCACTGTTGCAGAATTAAGCCTTGCGTATTTGTAGTTGCAGATCCAAACAAATTTAGGTTGGATTTGACTGTGTAATATGAAGCCATGGATGTCATTTCTAAATGTGGGTATGCTGTAAAAGAGCATGCTCCCCTGATAGGAACTTCTATAGGCTTTTGATGAAACAGCTTTGTGCTATTCCACTCAATATATCCTAGAACGAATCTTAAGCTAGTGAACAAC
This sequence comes from Dicorynia guianensis, assembly GCA_037013595.1. NCBI lineage: Eukaryota > Viridiplantae > Streptophyta > Magnoliopsida > Fabales > Fabaceae > Dicorynia > Dicorynia guianensis. The sequence goes on from JASUAB010000015.1 coordinate 28,355,124, forward strand.
ATATTAATTCAAATAAAATGAATACTATTATGAATCATGGAAGATAGCAACAATTACTTTTGATTCAGATTATTTGGACATATAATGATCTACCATTAGCCCAACTTCCTCTTTTAATCATTCTTGCCAAAATTAATTTCAGGCTTCACCTATCATGGTTGGTGATCGACAAGCTGTTGTTGAGGAAAAGAGAACTACCACTCGAGGTAAACTGATAAAATTTCATTATTAAGTTTCTTTGATTATATCTCATCGAATTGTAATAGGGTAATTGGAGTTGAAAATTTATCCTCCTTATTTTAAATCTCATACCAGTTACTGGTAGCGGGAGAGGGAGGTATCCTTCAGGTAGAGGTGGGTTCCGAAATGAAAGTTTTAGGGGCCGTGGGAAATTTGGTGGCGGACGGGGTTATGGCAGAAATGAATTCAGGAACCAAGGGGAGTATTCAGGGCGACCAAAAGGTTCAGCAGGACAGAAAGGAGAAAGTTCTCAACGGGCAAGTCAGAATGGAGGTGGCCGGGGTGGGCGTCAAGGTGGCATGAATCGTAGTTCTGCACCATCAACTTCAGGGTGAGTATTGATGAAAAGAAACTGGTGGATGGACATTTTTGTTTTCTTTCACAGGAAAAGCAAGCTAAGCACCTGTTTTCTTCCTTCTACAATAATCAACTGATTATTATTTAGGCAGAAGATTAGGTTTCTGACTTCTGATTATTGCAATTGTTCAATGAAAGATTAGTAATACGACTACAATAGAAGGTTTAATGAACCCATGGATGGGAATGAGCAAAGTCATGTATTTCTTTCATAATGAGTCTTATTTCTTTCTACTTTTTGGTATTTTTAAGCCATGTCAGTTTTTCTTGTAACAAATGTTTCTCGTGGAATTGTTTTACCTAGAATTTTCTGTTGCGAAGATTTCATGAGTAAATGGGTTCTGTTTCTCATACATACGGAAATGTCTGCCATTTTTTTTAATGAGCCTGTTGTGTTTAAAAGAGAAGCTCTTGCATGGTGTATACATTAGACAAGATATAGAAGGCCACCGCTATGATTTGACTGGTTTTATCTATTAAATTATAGATGTAGGTGAATTACACAGTATGCGGCCAATTCAAAAGCACTTCTTAAGATGCATAAATTCTTAACAGTGAGTTGGCAATATTCCAAACAGAATTTCTTAGTCAACATTTGTACCAACTCAATGAAACCTAAAGAGAAGCCCTATAATATTTATTTTTCTTTCTGCAAGTTGGATACAAAATTTGATGCAGCAAAAGCTGCAGAACCGCCAACTACAGACAGTAGAGCCACCAAGGCCTGCAAACCTACCTCCCCAACGTTGTCCTCGGGCACCAAATAAACACACAATGGTCCCAAAAGCTGTAAGCCCAAGCTTAGGGTCAACAAGGCTCCTGGAGTTCCTGGATCCGTGGCCGCAGATAATACACCTAATTCTTCTGCCTTTGAGAGGAGTCCCAGTTTCTCTATTGTTGAAAGGGAGAACCCAAACTTCTCTGCTGCTGATAGCAAACCCGCATTCTCTGCTTTGCTTAATAGTTTCAGCTGCTCCATTCTTGTGAGAAGTTTTATGGAAGGTGTACTTGTTATGGGGCTGCTGCGAGGGCCTTGTTCACCAAGTGGAAACACAGTAGAATTCTGCATTGATTGCACACATGGTTCGGTATTAGAAAATAGAATTTGACAAACTTTTCATCGAATTGTCAAATTGTGGTATCTGAACTAAACCGACTGATCACTTTAGACACATCTACATGACAGTTTGTGATGAAAAGTTTACGTCAATATCACTGCTCTTTTGAGGTTGTTGAAGCTCCCATAATTTCACCTCTCTCCTCCCCCTGGAAGTAATCTATTGCTATGCCACAAGCGTGACAGAACCATTAACTATACTGTGAAATATGATGTTAATGGTTCACAAAAAAAAAAAAAAGAAATATAAAGTTTATAAACAAGTCCTAGAACATCTTAAGAAAAATTAACTAGTGCATTTTGTTTGGCCAACATAAATACTACAAATTTGCAACAAGGTTTCTACGATGACTGAATTATCAAATTAATTAAGTCACATAATTATATTAAATAAAAGTTATGTGAAAATAAAAATATAAAAATAAATATACATTATACTTAACCCTAATTTATTACTACGCCACACAAGTTGTGAACTATACTGTAAAATATAAAGTTTATGGTTCACCCAAACAAAAAAAAGAAATATGAAGTATATAAACAAGTCCCTAGAACATCTTAAGACAAATTAATCAATGCATTTTGTTTGGCCAACATAAATCCTACAAATTTGCAACAAGTTTTCTACAAAATACTTATATATCTAATAAGTGACTCGTTAAATTAACTAGACTATATAATTATATTAAGTGAGAATTATATAAAAATAAAAATATAAAAATAAATATACATTATAATTAGCCCCTTTCTTTCTTTTTTCCTCACAACAGAAGATTTAAAAGAAAGATCAAAACAGTATTCAAGCAAGTTCAACAAATAAAAAAACGAAACTAAAGGTACTAAATCATCCAATGTATATAACGGACGAAAAATTCCAAGCTTTTTTCAGGCCAAGGCAGAGTCAGTATCGCACTGACCTTTCTAGAGCCTGCAGTTCTAGGGACTGATGGAAGGGGCTTCTGAGTAGCCATGGATTTTATGAGCAACGGTGAGAAAGTAGCACAATTTCCTCCACTAGCTATGCCACTCCCAGTAGAGAAAAAGATGAAGGGTGATCCTCTGCTGATGCTACATATAGAAGCTGTGGCCTCCATAAGCTTTTTCCTTTCTTTTGCTTCAGACCGAGGCAATGAGTGAAACAAAAGCGTCTCAGCTCAACGGCACCCAGCCCCAGCCGGGTAGTGGACGATGGCGCATAGCCAAGATCGCGGATTGGTTTTGGGTTGTTTGGATGTCCACGTGTCAGAAACTGGTTGGTCCATGTTTCCACAAATCAATAAATTTTATATTTTAAATTGAATTAGCTGTTCGTTTCTCCCATGACCACATCAACAATTTTTGTCCATGTTGGTTTAATTACTCCTTCTTTCCCACTGCTCTTTCTTTTTCTGGCATTTTTTTTTTTGAAAAATTGCTCAATAATAACTTGATCTGCATCTAAAACCCAGAACCCTAGCCCTAACTGAGATCAAGCGCTCTCTTACCCTCTCTTCCCCTCTCCACCAATGGCCGACTCTCTGATGTCAATTCAGGATCTGAAAGATTTCTTGAATTCTCAAATTCATGACGAGGAGAAGTGGGTGTTCAACGTGGTAACTTTCCCTCTCTATTTCTTTATGTAGTTGTTCGTTTGCTGCCCTCCATATTATTCCTTTTCCATTCCATCCATTTTAAATTATTCGGTTTGTCTAAGAATGAAGGCGAGTGGGTGCGTAGTTGGGTTCTGATTCTCATTATTTTTGTTTGGCCAAGTTGGTGCTGCTTTTCTGTGAAATAGTAAGAGAAGAGAACAATAATAACAAGATATATGGATATATTTGCTAATTTTAGATACCGGAACCGTAATTTCCTTTCTTAGTCCACTTAAAGTAAGGCGGGAAGGTTTGAGTGCTTTTTGCAGCTTGATCAATCTGGCGTCAATGGGTTACCTCCTTTCATACCAAAGCATTAGAATAGGTCTTTGATAAATTAATGGTTTATACTTTGATTTTTCCATGATTTGTCAAATGATTGATTCGTGAATGCTTAGCGGAGGGTTTTCAGTTTTTGGCTAAATTCTGAGATCCCGATATAGATGTTCAATAGATTCATCTCTCGGGGTTTTTTCTATTGTTTCTGGAGGTTGTTTATTCTTGTGGTTTGTGAGGTTACTGTTGATTGTCTTGGTCACATGTCCATGTCTGAATAATAATATTCTAACTTAAAGATACATGTTGCTTTGATTCTCGAAATGCTTTAAATTATATGGTTGTGTCATATTTGAAAACCATTCCACCATGGCATAATTAAGCTATCCAAAGCCAACATTCACTTGATGGTGATCAAGCCTATTTTTATGTGTTTCCTTGCTTAACATTGGGCCTAATTACATAAGGTTGGCTAGTCGTTCTGCTCATGTGCTGTGTTATCTTTAAGTGCTGAGAAGATTGATCTATTGCTTGTTGCCAGTACCTTAATGGCAATGACAATACCTTTTGTTCATAATCGAGCTACTAATATGTGGCACATCTTCAATTTTGGTCCATTTTGTTCTGGAACTTCGAAGACAATAGATATCACTAATGGGTATTCAAGAATATTTAACATAGCCAGTTGAACACAAGAAATTGATCATCCAAGATTAGGTTGTAGGCTTCAATGTTTTACTTACATTTGGAGTGATAGGCTATTGAGTACTTGTTACATAAATATTAAGTCTGCTTGGGAATAATATGAGAAGGAAATGAAAGTGAGGGAAAAGGAAGTATGAGGAATTGAAATGAGAAAATAGAAAATAATTTTCTTTTTCTCTTGTTTTGGTGTTCTACAAATGAGAGGAATGATAGAACATTAAAAATCACGTATTTACCTTTTGTTGAGATAGTATTTTATAGAGGACAATTTGAAGTTTAGAATACTATGATCCTATATTTTAATGCTCTTGTCAATTTTTCTTCATTCTTGGAGAGAATGATTCTGGTGGAATTTAGGTCAAATGCCCTATTTATTCTTCTTGTATTCCCTTTTGTTTCCCAAACAAGGTAGTCCAACTTTCTCCTTTAAATTTTATTCTGGTAAAATTCGTTACCACCACTTTCATCCTACCAAATATAGGGTAAAGGTTCTTCTCTCTCTCTCTCTCTCTCTCTCTCTCTCTCTCTCTCTCACACACGCACACACACACACTCACTCACACACAATTGGTGTTTATTATTTATAAAAAATTGAATAAGTGCTCATCCCTTCTAACATATTTTTATATTTTATTGAGAGCTTCGAGTATTGGATGATAATGTCAGCTTCTCTTTTTCTTGTTTGGCAGAAATTGTTGCGTGCTGTTGGATTGTTTGTCGGATCAATATTTGTTATGCGGAATTATGGTGACCTCATGGCGATTTGACAGTAGGAAAGGATATCTCTAATGGGCTACTATTGTCTAATTTATTTAGCGGTAATACGTAGGTGGTATTCTACTTCTAGTAGTCTGAGGTGTGCTTGCATGTATCAGGTTCAGTCTCTTTATGGGCAATGAGAATGCTCAAATGTCTCGGATTTGAAAAAGGTTTTTGCTTTCATATGCTCTAGGTGATTGGTTTTGCTGCGCCTAAATTTGTTTTTGCTATGCAAATGTAGTCAAAAATCGGTAAATCTTAAGCTAAATTGCTTGCAACTGCATGGATCATATTTAATTCTTGTAGAAACGGCATCGCTGGAGATGCACATGTAGGCGGTGGCCAAGGTTTTTCTTTGTTTTGTTTTCCCTACTGGTAGTTGTTGCTGTTTCAATGAGTTTCAGCATTCTGTCTATATTTGTTCAGCGAAAGAAAAATGGTTGAGGAAGAAATAGTGCACGAAAATGGTAAAAGTAGATTATACTCGTTCAAATTCCATATTCATCAAGGAGAGTTTCTAAGGAGAGCGGCCTCTCGATACGATTGTGAAAGTTTAATCGCATGTCTTTCATTTGGGGCTCTATGAGATGCTCTCAAACAAGCTTGTCGTGAGCTCAATTGGTAGTGTCTTTTTATATGAATCTAATTTGCGCGCGTTTCTACTTACCACACAAGTTATTCCATTTGAATTTAAAATTCACAAAAAAAACTATATTTATATTATTTTATATAATTTGAATTAATAAAATATTAAAATTAAGAAAGAAAAAATGTTAAGGATGTATATTCCATCCCGCACCAAGATGTCTCGGCAGTTGGCACGTTGCCGCTCAACCGCGGAGCCCCACACGCCTGCTCAACACGTACCCTTCCTTAATCCTTTTTTAACACGTTTGGTAATTGGCAGCATAAAAATTTTTAAAAAATTTAAAAATGTGCAACTTGGGGTTTTCGGGCCCCATCTTGCCAGGTATCCCATCACATTAAATCAATGATGCATCCTCCTGATTTTTTTTTCAACGTCTTTTTTTTTTTTTGAGAATACTTCCTTTTTTTTTCAGAATTGTTATGTTATTTCTTTATTTTTTTATTCAATTATATTTTTAAAAATAAATAACATGATCAATATATCTGTGATTAAATATAAGATAAGTTGCATGTAAATAGAAGTAGCATATTGAAACCCCTCTCCCTCTTGTTTTCGTATTCCTGGCCGAAAGGCATTGATCACCTGGGTATGTCTGGCATGTTGCGTGCATGCTTGAAAATCTCATCAGCTTTCCGTGGGACATTTAAACATGTTTTAAAACCGTAAATCCTTGCAAAAGGTTAGCCCGCCTCCCTTGCCAAAAAAAAGTATACACAACACCTCAACCAAATATATATACTTTAAAAAAAAAAAAAAAAGATCCTTCTTTAATTAAAGTATAATTTTTCAAAGAAATTTGTTTATTCGTGACTTTCGTTTCTTTTGTGTCTGATTGACAATCCACTCACTTTGGGTGCAAAGAATTCAAATTCAAAGCTTTGATGGAAAATCATCGGAAAAAATCTCGTTCATTCTCTGTCACGCCGGGACTCACACAGGAGGCATAGCTTTCAATGATTCCGGAGTGCTGGCGTTACAAAAGTCCCTCCACTGACACGTGTCCGCATAATGCAGACATAGACAAACGAACATAACAGCCCAATCAAAGTTTCGGACGACTATGGTTTGGCTTTGCGTCTCCAAAACGCACTTTTGTTTTGTTTCCTACCTGAAACTCAAATGCAGGAGCAGAGGAAGTAACCGAGCAGAGGAAGTAACCAAGCACACAAGGATGCTGTTTGAAATTATTTATCGTCATACCCCTCATTCAACCCATTTTATTACTTTATTCCCGAAACTAAACACCCCATCTCTTTCTTGATTGTCAGTCAACTATCCGTTTCTTGAAGCATTTAATCTATGAGCAGAGCTGATTACACCCGAATCCAGCAATTACTCGGGCCCTTGGCCAACATCCTAGGTGAAAGCTCTGAATTTTTTTCAGAAATACAAATTCTGGACATATTTCAGCGGTTCAGATTGCATCAAGGAGAACAAACGGCGGTGATATCACCGGATTTATTTCGATGCAGAAGAATCCAAATGCCATTAAAGACAGCGAGAGTAGTGGGCCGTAACCGTGCGGGATTTGGCCTTTGGCGGGTAGGTCCTCCCCTCTTTTATATGACCTTAATACCCCTCAGCTTCTCATGCAATTACATGCCACTTTGCCAGCCCCCCGAGGCATGGACTCTGCCCATGAACAGGTGTCCAACGAGTTGCTTCGAGTTGCTGGAACTTGCAGCGACAAAAACAGGGATAGCGCGCCCCATCCAAAGCGTAACCGTAGACAATATGAACCCTCTCTCCCTCTGCTGCTTAACACGTGGAACTTTTTAAGTGAGTTGTCAAACTGCACACAATAAACCAGCAACATGAAGGAGAAGAACTGTGCATGATGATCTTCCCTGTCAGGTCCACCTCTTCTTTATCCATTTCTCTCTTTCTCTCAGAGCTTTTTTCCTTTTGTGTTTCAGTTCCTTGTGAATTGTGATATATAGCCTACTCTGGCCCATAGTTTCACTTATTTGTTTGCTAGAATTTCAATGTGACATTTGGAACACAAATTTTGAGCTTGCATTTGGAGTTTAGCTCTTTTTCAGCATTTTATATTTGTAAATCTTTGTCTCAGTATGTAGTCGCCGTTGTTCTTTTTCTTTTTGGGGTGTGCTATGGATAGATTTTTCACTTGGTATTATAAATTTTGAAATGTTGTTTAAGGTTTTACCATCCAAATTGTTGAGCCTAACTTTTTTATATCTGTTTCTCATAGGGAAGGTTGTTCAAGGAATTTGCTTTAACTAAAGATTTCACCTTTTTCTTCGATTTCAATGGAGGTAACAAAACCAAGAAAAAAATGATGATCAAACTGCTTTCTCCATGCAAGAAAATAAAATTACCGTAAATTTTTTGCAGAGATTCGTTCTTGAGAAACCAAGTGACACCAGGCCATGCACCAATTCCAAGGGAATAGACCTTACTCTTAGGCTTTCTCTGAATGGACCATGCGTTCAAAATGCAAAATTTCTGACAAGGTCATCAGCAATGGCTGGAGGAATAACGCATACCACTCTGGTGAATGGGGTTCAGGGGAGTTCCTCTGTTTCTCTTGTAAATAGATCTTCCTCTCTGCCATCAGAGGCTGAGCAAGGTCTGATAAGGTTTGGGGACTTGCAGACAATGAGAAGAGTAGAGACTGGGAAGAGATTGCTGCTAGAGAAGCAGAAGAGGACGGCGGCGGCGGCGGCGGCGGCGGCAGCCGTGGCAGAGAACTCTCTTTTGGTGTCTCCACCACCTCTGGCCGCTGGTGAGCGACCAGTTTTGCCTCAAGTGGTTCCCTGGGCCGCCGCTTCTACTTCCAAGAGCCCCGCACTTGTTCGTGCTTTTGATAGTCTCAAGATGGTCGCAAATCCTCATGGGGATTCAATACATATGGGTAAATTCTTCTTGCTGTTAATGCTCAGTTTAAATTGACATGATATCTGTATTTTACTTATTCAATTTAGTTCCTCTGCTATATGTCTTAATTAAGAATTCCGTTTCTTCTGGTGACGACAGTAGAATGTTAACGTTATTCAGTAGTATCTAGTTGATTTAATTGTCCAGATTCCTTTATGTGAGGTTGTTGTAAAATTTTATCTGTGTGAATACTAGAATTCTTCAGTTTGAAATGCAGTAAAGTGATTAAAAATTAAGTTGTCATAGTTTTTGATGCTTTATCAATTAATTAATCGTTCGTTTTGTTTCCCTGTGTGATTTGTCTTTACTTCAATTGATTTTCAAAAACCAATTCTTTTCTATATTTTATTAATTATGTGTGCTATTATCCTAGTGACAGTGGTGAGCAGTGCTGAAGAGAATAACAATCGGAAGAGATTTAACTTTGCCAAGATTGTGTGAGATAAAAAAACACCTATAGAGAGAAACTCTCATATGAGCTTAAACAGAAATTCTTGTTATACCTCAGAGGCAAAGGCAACATGCAAGTAGCATTTATGGCATCTGGCTAAGGCACCAACATAAAACAAGTATCATACCTTGAACGAAAATAGGATGTTAAAACACGTGGAATGGCAACATTAAGGTTCAAAAGTGTTTGCTGTAGTCAGCAGTTAAAGAGTTGGATATGACAATCATAAGCTTGCCTAATATCAATACTCAGATTTAGCCGCGTATTACAAGACACAAAGAAACTAAATTTGACAAGGTATTGACAAAAAATGTAGCGATCAGTGATGATATAGTGTTACCACCACTTTGGTATGTCAAGATGACTTGGAAGAAATGCTTATTAATGCAAGTATGTACCACCTCTGTTATATATCTTCCCTAATCTTTTTGGGGAGTAGTAGCATAACTAAAAAGGTGTTATGCGACACTGTGCATGGGGGAAGGGGGGTGGCCATGGTCGGGGAGGGGGAGGGGGATGGGGTTAGTAGTTCTAAGTGGATACACTGAAATGGAAGGTTTCCTTATTAAAAGGTTCCAACCTATTTGTGTCAGCCTGTTGATGTTACACATGTTATTTATGTTGTCTAATGGTGTTCTTCATTGCTTGCATATGTTTCGCATCACACCCATCATGATATTAGTGTTATCACTGCAAATGATATAAGCTGCTTTTGTAAAGACTTAATTATATAGCATGTTTCCCCTCAATTCTCCTTACCATGTAAAGTTTGGTTGATTTAGTTTTAGATTTACATGGATTCTTCAAATATCTCTAGTCTCAAATTTATTGTTTTTATCTGCTGCCTATGATCTGTTTGAGTTGGTGAGGGTGCTATAACACTTCTAGGTGTTTGAAAGAAATAAATGTTTATGCTTTGCAAGACAGTCTATCATTTCCTTGGTGGTAATCATACCACAACTAGCTGAGTGTAATCGATCACTAAAAGGAGGCAAGCAAATAAGCAAATTCACATGCATTATTAATTTGATAGTGTTTACTATCATTGCTTCTTTGCTTACAGCCATACTCATGTCTACTGAAGTTTCCTGTTGGAAAATCAGGGGCCAAAGGCTGACATAAATAATCTTATTCAGGCATATAAGACATGTGGATGGACTCTACTTAGGTATTAGATGACATAATCAAAGGCTGCAAATTTGATTATGGATGCATACTTAGAAGCACAGAATAAATTATGTGGTAAACCTGAAGTAGAAAGTTTCTTGTTTTTTTTCTTTAAAAAAAAAAAAACTTTTCAGTGCCATAACATGTTCAATTTTATTCTTCTTGATGAGTTATGTTTAATCATAGATTTTGTCGCATAATCTGAGTTTGTTCTTTATATCAAACACAAAGTGATATCATAACTGAGTTGATTTTGTATGAAGTATCCTTTTATACTTAGCACAACTAATCTTTACTAAGTCAACCGTATTTCACTAGCCTTGGAGTGTGGTTATTATTGCAGTGTGCAAACATTTTACATGCATGAAGGAAATAATCTATCCGTCATTTATTTGTCAGTTCAAAATATCACATTAGACTATACATCTTGATGTCATTTATATATGGAAATTAATCTGATAGTGTGAATTTTTTGGACAAAACTGTTATTCACGTTGCATTATGTAATTGCAGAATCAATTTCAAGTAGTAAGACCATTTATTCATTAATTTTAATTAAACAAGTTACATTTACTTTTCCCATTACATAAACATAAATCACTATTGATGCTAGAAGTTGTAGCCAGGCTTATACCTTAGCCCCGGACACCTCTTTGTGATCTGATTTTTAAAATCTATAATAAAAATTAATGATGATCTAAAACAGGAATTGACTTTTCAAATTGTATTTATGACAGTAAAGCTGGATTTCACAAATTTTCTTCTATGCTTATGTCTCATAGATTTTTGCATTCAGTTAATAATCTTGACAATGTCCTTCACGAGAGAGGGAGAGAGTAACATTGTTGTGTTCATGACTTCTCCTTCATTGCTTCCGAGCAGTGTTAAGAAGTACAGATATGTTGAGGAGACATTAGCTTCTTAGTCTGATAGGGTATTCTAAAGCTGAAAACCAATTTAAGCTTCAGAATCTATCTTCCAGAAAGCCTAGTAGTGTTTTAGTCTATAGGCATTTTCAAATGATGAACAAAGTGGTTCGAATCAGGATCATCAACAAACAAGTATACAACATAAAATAAAACACAGATTTTGTTATCTAGCAGTATTGTGGTGATATACTTCTATATGATTGCCAGCGTTGATTGTTTTGGTCTACCTCCCAGGTCATATGAAACATTGGTAAACATGCTATGAAGTATATTAGTGGACTAGTAACCTATGACCATGAGTTTCTTGTACAACTATCTGCTTGACTATAAGTACGTTGCTAGTCTTAAATATTATTCAATGTAAGTTACTAAGTTTATCTCTGACATTACTTGCATTTGGATTGTGATCGAGGTTTCTCATAACAGATTTTTATCAACCTATGAATAGTTCACGTATTTTCTAATCTATTTACTCAGCTTAATCTATTTACTCTGGTTATCTTTGGACCAAAATCTCTATTTTGCATTATTTCAATCCCAATAAATACATTCATATGTGAGTTGAATAACTTCCATATACAGGTCCAAGAGGTTTGACTGATGTAGGAATTGAGCTGGAGAATCCACCCAAAAAGCTTAAGCCTGAGAATCCCTGCACTCTGAAAGGTGATCCAATGGACATCCTGAGACAGATGCCAAGTGTGACTACTACTGGAGATGGTCCCAATGGGCAGAAAATAGAAGGTTTTCTATACAGGTACAGGAGAGGTCAAGTCTGTATTGTGTGTGTCTGCCATGGCAGCTTCCTCTCTCCTGCAGAATTCGTGGTGCATGCTGGTGGCAAGGAGGTGGCTAATCCCATGAGGCATATCACCGTTTGCTCTAGCTCCTTTTAGGTCCATGATGTTGGCTTTGTCCCTCTCCCCTCCTGGAAAGTAGAGGAAACCAATTAAATTTTCCATAGTTTTCAATGATAATCCACCCATTCAAAATTCGAATGTCTGTGTGAAAGGAAAATTTCATCGAAGATGGTTTTCCCTTATTGTGAAACACCTCTTTTCTTGATTACATTAGAATTTAGATTTAAAGGAGAACCTTGATGCATATGGAAAAATCAAAGACTTAATCTTGCATGTATGATCTAGGAAGTTAAATCTGTGATCTCTCATAAAATAATACATAAAATTTTATCTTCTTAAATAAAATTAGCTATATAAATTAAATGACATTAATTTCTTTATTTAGATATAAAAACAAAGAAGTTTGTGTTAAAAAAGAGAAATTTTATATTAAAATATACTGTCATATATCTAGTACTTAATAACGTTAGACTAATGTAAATTCTGGGAGAAAACAATAACGTTAATTAGATAAAATCCAATATTACGAAATGAGAAATAAAAAATGATTGTGAAGATCAATCATGTAACTTTAGGTTCCATATTTTTAATTTAAGAGAATACATTTAATGGTACATCCCAAGTTCTCCCGGAGCCTTCGCGAGATGTGGCCAGGTCAGGTCTTGACGCATAATGGGCGGCAAGATCTTGAAGGAACTGGTTCAGTATGGCGATCACAGAAGCAAAGTTGAATTCTGACGAATATGGAAAATGTTTGTGAGCAGTGTGAGATATTTTATTTTTAAGAGAGAAAAATAGGTAAAAAGAGAGGGTGAGAGATTATGTTAAAAACATATAAAACTAATTTGTCTGTTTAATAGTAATCACTAATATCTTGTGTGATTTGCAAGCTCACAAGAGTTGGATAGGAAAAAGTTTCTTAAAATTAAAAATAAAGTAAAATATATTAAATATTTTTATACTTTAAATTATGTATAAATTTTTTTATATAATATAATTAAAATAAATATTTTTTATATTTAAAATCATATAAATTATATATTTTTTAAAATTAAAAGTAATTTAATGATAATTTAATATATATATATATAAGAATAATGTAAGATATAAACAAAAATTTAAAGTAATTAAAAATAATTTTTAAAAATAATTTAAGATATATGAAAATAATTTATATAAATTTTAAAATATAAAAAAAATTATTTCAATTAATATATAAGAAAATTGTTTACGCATAAATTCTGTGAAATTTAGTGTATTTTGGTTTTAAAAAAAATAAACCGAGCTGTTCATATATTCGCACTGGCCCGTGCGCGGACCATGCTGGGTTCAAGCTAGTTCTGCCGCCATGACGCGATGGAAGTGAAACTGTAAGTCTTGGTCGCACCTCAAGGCTAGCAAACTAGATTGGTCTTTGGACTTTGCAGAAGGTGAGACGGGAGGGCCAATTCCATGGCTTCCCCACTCAGCAAGCTCAAAGAATTCAAGGTTTGTGCTTTTTGATGATCTTTGTTCTTTATGTGAGTTATGATTGTGCTTGTTGGATGTGTCTCTAAATTTTTAAGGTTTTCAGATCTTGTAGTTTGGTTTGATGTTCTTGTCCACTGTAAGTAGGATTTTCGTTTGCTTTTACTTGTTTTGGCATGAATTTCTTTCAGCTGTTTGGTTCCGTATATTTAAGGGCTTTTTATTGTACTTCTTTTCAGCTCTTTCTGTTTCTTTTAAGATGAGTACATGTCTTAAAACAAAGTTTCTGGACTATATGATAGCATTGATATTCCTCTTAGAGTTTTGCATGCATGATATTCCTCTCAAATCTGTCAAACTTCAATTTTCTAACGCAATTTAAGAATAGCTCTTGATGATTTTGGAAGATCAGTCGTCAAAATGACTTATGCACCAAAGGGAATTGAACTTGGTAATAGTGTATTTCATGTTTAATCTTCCGTGTCTTCAAATGTTACTCTTTTGATGGAATCAATGCTCCTCTACTAATTAGCAAGGGAATTCTTAGGAATTTAGTGCTTCTACCTGCTACACTTTCAATTTTATGATGGTTTATGTGTAATTTTAGTTGATCTACTAATTTTTCATAATTTCCTTACATCGTCTTCAAATTTTATTTTTTTTTTACTCCTTCACTTTTTTGTACGAGAGTCAGTTTTTATATGCATTTCTCTGGTTCCTTACCAGGCACTGCATTAAAACCAACTGGTAAGCATGAAAAAATGATATATGGTTTTGTCACTGTGAAAATATTTTTCTTTATTAAGTTTGCCAGCCAAATATTTCATTACATGGTTTAACAATTATAATTTTGACAGGTTTCGTCCCTTTCATAATTCTATTTCTTGTTGCTGGGTGCACTGCCAGGCCTTTCTATCCACTGCCTAGTAAAGGTGCTGATGGAAACAGACAGCCTTTGCAGACTTTTCGCCCATACAACTTTGCACATCGAGGTTCAAATGGAGAGCTTCCTGAAGAAACTGCTGCTGCTTACATGGTGAATAAGTACATGCTTATTTGGGCAAAATTGCATTTCTTTTTGATTGCACTTATCTTAATCAGTTGAATTTGACTAAAATCATATACACAAGACATTAGGATCAAGATTACTGCCCAGAGTCACTGTCCCTCACATATCTTTTCATACATGTGGATCATACAATGATAAGATATATGCTCTGTTTTAATCGTAATCGTATTGCTCTAGATTCCATCTCAATGATGTCATATTAATTCTTGTTCTCAATTTCCAATCTGAAACAGTCATCCACAAACTATAGGTTCTGAATGTCAGCTAGGTGGTTTCCATATTGAGCATTATTTCTGTCCTTTGGTTTGTGATATTTCTTGCAGAGAGCTATTGAAGAAGGTGCAGACTTCATTGAAACTGATATCCTATCTTCCAAAGATGGTGTTCTTATATGCTTCCATGACATAATACTACTGACATTGCAAATCACAAAGAGTTTGCAAATCGTAAAAGGACCTACGAAGTCCAAGGTTTCAACATCACTGGCTTTTTTACTGGTATGTATGCCAATATTTGTTCAGCTTCCTCAAAACAACAACAACAAACAAACCAAACCTTGTCTCACTAAGTAGGGTCCTCTACATAGACCATATTGATACATGTTACTTAAACGCATAAGCACTGAATCAATCTCAACATCAAACTTCCAACAATTTTGGAGTGTGTGTGTGTCTGCAGGCTTTTGTATGTGTTCCATCCTTTGTTGTCTTTTAACACCCTTTTTGGCATTAAGAAGTTTGGTTATCTTCAGAAGAATATAATTTTCAAAAATAATTATTTCATTTGTATGTGTGCAGTTGATTTCGTGTTAAGGAATTAAAGTTATTGAGGGTGAACTAGCGGTACAGCTTCAGGGATCAACAATTTAATGGTTAGTTCTTCCTTATGACTAGTAGCTTCTCACTCCATAACATTTCACA
The DNA here is from genome assembly GCA_037013595.1 of Dicorynia guianensis. Classification (NCBI taxonomy): domain Eukaryota; kingdom Viridiplantae; phylum Streptophyta; class Magnoliopsida; order Fabales; family Fabaceae; genus Dicorynia; species Dicorynia guianensis. Next base: position 28,370,619 of record JASUAB010000015.1, read on the forward strand.
TTTCCTCTTTTGTTTAATTTGTTCATGTGAAACTCTCTCATTAGAGTACATTTCTTGGCATTGCTAATAGCAATGTAAAGGGAAACTATTCAATGAACGACATATTTTAATATTTTTCACCGAAGAGCGGCATTACTGAATTTCTTTCTTCCAGGGGAGCTGTCTGCAGACTTCTTTGTTTGTGTTGATAATAGGAAACTATTATCTTTCTTAATCAATTTAAAATAACTAATAATGGCCATTTACTTGGAATCTATTTCAGGAAAATTTCCAATCATTACTTTTGAAGAGCTCAGTCCATTGCATTGGATGCACCCAGAGTCGTGGGAATATACTCAGAAATAAAGAATCCAGTATTCGTCAATCAGCACGTGAGTATTTCTCCATACGATGATTCTATCTTTATCGAACTGAAGAAATATTAGAATCTGATGAGGGTTTCTTGTGCATTCGTGTCAGATGATATGCATTTGTGTCTGATGATTTGTGCTGGTAGCATCATGTACAATTAATGAAACAAACTACCTATTTTTTTCCAAAAGAAAAAACGTTCAGATAATTTATGGGAGGTGAAAAGATATTGCTGAAAGTTTCTAGGGATGCGGATTGCATTAAAAACAAAAGCATTTGTATCAACTTGTTAGAATGCTTTATGCAAAAGATCACAATTTTGTGCTCTACAATTTGGCTTTTGTTACTGCTACTATTTGTTTAGAAAAATTATAGAGAGCATGTCTCTAGTTTTTGTTCATTAAGTTGATGCGATCCACAGGTGAGGTGGCCAGATGGTAAAAGATTTGAGGACTAAGTTTGTGGATATGCTTAAGAAATATGGATACAAGGGTTCATATATGTCAAAAGATTGGTTGAAAAAACCTGCATTTATTCAGTCATTTGCACCAACTTCACTTGTGTATATATCAAATCAGACAGACTTGCCCAAGATTTTGTTAATTGATGATATAATTGTTCCTCCAGAAGACACTAAGGTGCGTATACAGATTTAGCTTTACAGAGGCTGCATAGTCATTCATGAACTTCTTTTGATTTCTACAAATTTATGGAATAACATATATTTTATGGTTCAAGTAAAAGTCAAATAGTAGTCCTAATAGTCCAGCCGTAAAATCAGGATATTTACAAACTGTATAATTATAAAAATGCTGAGGAAAAAAAGCTAGTAAGCACTTCACTTAGCTTCAGCTCAGTGTGTTGGTCCAACTCTGAAGAAAGGTTTTTGTTTTAACACCTAGTCAATGTACTTGAATATTATATCTTAGCTTTCTAAATTACTTTTTGTTTGAAAACCAATTTTAATCTTCTCTTTATGTTTTCAGAATATTTGTTTTGGTTTTTACATGGAAGCACCATGTTTTATTTAGCAAATTTATCTCCTCAAACGTATAGCTTTAATTAAGTGTTGCCTTCCTTCAATTAAGTGTAAGCCTGGCCCTTGTAGATCTGTCTATTGCATAATTGTACATTGCTTCTTGCTTCCCTCATTCTATCCCTGATGTATTTACAACCTTAATTTGTTTCTAAGACTATCTCTATTTTATGCTATAAAGGATAAAATATTGCTTTCCAATTATAATCTGTCTACTTCAAAGTCTAACAAAATCGTACCATATTGACGTTGTGCAGTCATATTGGGATATTACATCTGATAGCTACTTTGACTACATTAAACAATATGTCGTGGGGATTGGACCATGGAAGGACACAGTGGTCCCTGCTGTATATAATTATTTGCAAACTCCTACTGAACTTGTTGCCAGGGCTCATGCACATGACTTGCAGGTACACATTTTTGTTTCATGCATGCTCTATTGGTGTTTAAATTGATCCAAAGCGTTCATACCAATCCTTTTCTTCCATTGTTGGACATATTCCTTAATACAATTCTTAAATGGACTGGATCTAATAAATGCAGCAAACAAAGCAAACATTTGCAAAACTCCCAGGTTATTGGCTTAGCAGCCAATGAGCTAGCCAAGCAAGGGAAAACGGTATAGTCCAAGCAGAATGGTCCAAGTGCTGGACTAGGTGTGGGGGATGATTTCTGGCCGTATGACCTTCCTTGATTATATATGGCCCATTCTGATTATCTTTTTATAACTATTTTTTAATCGTACTCTAATTCTTCTTTGATTCATATATATTAAGTAGTTGAAATATAATTTTAATAGTGAAGCACCAAACATATAATCTGTGGTACATTCTATCAATTTTGGATCTGGCCAGTTAAGTGTAGGTCATACTGCTGGCTAAGCACAGATACCCTGCTGTCAGATGAAACTGATCAGCTACTTCCACTCAGTTCTATAGCTAGAAGAAAGTGATGGAACAAAAACTAAAAGATGGATGCCACCTTTGAAGCTTTTATCCTTTTATTCATTTTTCTGAAAGATGTGAAGATGCATGATCTCCAGTAACTTAATGGATTTTGAACCTTTTTTTTTTCAGATGATTGTGTGGGTATACTCATTAATGTCATTGTCTTACATATTTCATGAGAACTTATTGACATTTCCCCACTTTAATTTGCGAACGTTTTATTATCTTCTGTGACTGGTTCTGGAGCTGAACAATGAAATGCTTTCATGATTATTGATGCAGGTGCGTCCATATACCTACCGAAATGAGAACTTGTTTTTGCACTTAAACTTTAGTCAGGACCCTCACAATGAGTATGATTATTGGATCAACAATATAGGAGTTGATGGCCTATTTACAGACTTCACAGGTAGCCACCATGATTTTCATCAACGGACTGCCTCCAACTCCTTAGATGACAGTGCATCTAAGCTATTGCATACAATTGCATTGTTGGTCACATCCTATGAAAGAACATGAGAACATTAGGCGGCGTGCTTCAAAGTCAGTAAGACTAGTAATGATGTCCTTCGATTACTAGCAGTTTTAGGTTTTATCCCAAGTAAAAATAAGGTTCTATGTACAGGTAACTGATAAAAAACTTAGTTGTATTGAGATTTTGCCTGCATTATGATGAAATATATAGCCTTCACCAGATTAAATAACTTCTTGTGGCTTCCCCAATGGTTTTTTATAATACCCTGAATCTTGCAATGGGTGGTTTAGCTTGGTAGGTCTGCCGAGCCATGCTATTTGTAACCTAGGAAACATGGCTTCAAGTCAAAGAGCTAAGGTATGCCATCGACATCTACAAGACTTGCTTAAAAGTTGAAAGCCTGTCCAACTGGATTATCGGAGCGACATTTTAACGTATCCCGTCCTACATGGAGGAAGAAAAATTTGGGCGGTCGTATTCGTTTAATGCTTTTTACTTAGCGAAAGTTAAGAGATAGATTGCTTTATGTTAGGTAGGCTTGTTGTAGGATAGAATAATAGAAACGTGAAGAATTTACTGAGCTTGAAAAGGGCCGTAACAAAGACACGGCTGTCACTGGGATCCCTTATTTTTCACAGAAAATGATCTGCAAATAGTGTGCATAAGTTTGCATGTACGTACGCATAAAAAAAGAGAGAAGGAAAATGTGAAAATGAAAATATAAAAGAGTGTATAGAGTATATGCATAAAATTATATCTATAATGAGACTCTTTCTCACATCCGTACCACATATTTAATTAAGTTAATTTTTATTAAACTGATAATTTTTTTTTATATTTCAATTTGAATTTCAATCTTTTTAATTAATTTTTTCTTAATTTTAACTTTTTTTATTATACATTATAACTTTTAGAATAAAAAACACCCAATCCCAACCTTATTACACCATGTAGCTCATGTTCATGACAATTGATTATTAATTAGTTTCAACATCATCTAGAGTTATATATAAAAAATAATATACTGGTAAGGCAAAAAAAGTTTCATGTCGGAAAACCATCCCTGAGCACACTTTGAAACCTGACTCCCTTTTTAACAACTCCATTTGCCCGCTTTTTCCGTTAGAAGTAATGAGACTAAAACCCAACTCAGTTTGTGGATGCTGCATCAATAAGAAAAATACACAGCATCTAAATCTGTAGCAATGTGACCGATGTCTGCTGATATAGGTTGCAGATGCATATTGAAGCTCGACTACAAAGTCATCGGAGTATGTGCAAATGGGATTATATTTATATTCTCAGCGTTTTTCTACGAGTCAGCAAAATTCTATAATGTAAACCACTAAGGAGATGATATATATTACAAGAAATAACGAGAATCAACAACTGTCAACTAAGACCTAGAAAGTTAAGTTAGCAATAAATTTATTGAGAACCTCTCATCTTTGATATCTCTTCCAGGAGAAATCTTGACTCGGCAGCAAAATCAACTGGAGCAACTGCCCGCGCTGTTACCCTCTGCCTCTTCTCATTCATATACTCATTCTGAGAAACACTTACCCGGAAGAGATGAGGAGTCCAAGTAGCTTGTTTCAATTTCAGTTGATATGGATTATCTCCTCCCTCCTAAAGTCAACAAAAGAAACAATTTTAAACCCAAAAAAAAAAAAAAAAGATCATCCAGTTGCTCATAGTCATAACTCATCCCTAGAAGGCAGATATGAGTTACGGACAATCTACCTCTGACTTTAGGATAACTAGCTCATTAGCAGAGCAGCCAACAATCTTCTCGGCTTCTTCATTGAAGACCGAGACATATGCTTCACCACTTGCATCAGAAACTTTTACAACCATAATGTATCTGAAACAAAGGCCAAAATATAAAATTTTGACGACATTATATGACCTAGATAGATTCCACTATATCTGCATTACCTTAATCTGCAGTCTTCATCATTTTTCTGGCAGCCTTCACACCAATACCCAGCACCAATGGCTTCCGTGACCTTCTTGTTGCAAGTTTTACAAGCCGGGTACCACATCGTCTGGTCAGGCTTGATAAAGCTTATGTGTGCTCTAATACTGAAAAACGCAGCCTGACCAAATCCAACAAAGGAGACTATAAATTAAACTCGTGACTCAATATTGATTATGACAATACTGAAATTTACAGAAGTATTTGAGAATTGCTTCATTAAGTGAACTTTCATATGAAAGAGCAACCAAATAGAACCACTAAGACTTTCAACCCTCTGGAAAGCTGACAGAAAATAGCCATCCAAACCAAAAACATAATTTTCTGTAATGTCAGGAGCAATACCATTCAGCAAAAAGAAGTAGACTATATTACCTTATCCTCACCCAACGATGGATTTGAGGTTATGTGAGCAAGCGAAACGCGATCAGAGTATATTGATCTCAATCCATTCTTGGATACTGGACTTGAGCCAGAGCTTAAAGAGGCCATCGAAGCGTCTTTACCTTCAGAGTCGTACCTGTTGACAAATAAGCATATTAAAGTAGGACTGTCATAAGAATTTCATAACAAAGGGAACAATAGCCTTCTCGACAATGGTATACCAGTATCTCAGCTTCTTCGCTTCAGATATGTCTGGATTTACCAGAACTACACTTTTGCTTATAGTTGACAAGGAAACACCTGAAATAGAAGAGATCCAAATTCGTTATAAAGAGGATTTCTTTTGTACTCCTGCTAGCAATATGTATAAAAGCCTAAGCTCTAACATGCCTTGAAAGTCCCCAACTCTGACGGATTTGATTGCAACTATAGGAGACTTATTCGCAATGTCCAGCAACTCTTGCCCTACATTAGTTGCAAGCTCATTCCACAAGGACACAACAACAGTTTTATTTCTGTAATGACAAGTTGAGATGTATGGAATTTCAGCGTAATACAGAAAATGCTAACCTCGACAGTAATAGAGTAATAGCATATACTCACGTTTCATCAGCAATAGTAATATCGCGCTTTGGGATACTTTCATTGTTGCTCTTCCTTCGAATGCTCATTGTTGGAGACACAAGCTGAACAACTCCAACAACATCTGACACTCGTAACAGCATATATTATAAAAGCGCAGTTAAAGAATATCACACGACTGTACCCAGATCTTGTAGACAATACTTACCGACAAGGTCATTCCTGTTAACATAAGGACCCAGCTGATCAATCTGAACAAACTTGAATTTTGTTTCTGGAACAAAATTTGCTTCGTTGAAGGCCTCTTCCACCTCAGAGTTCTCATTAAGAGTCATTTCATAATCATTTTTGACAGTTTTGAACTGCTTGTTTGCAACTTTTAGTGTCCCCTTTGAAATGTAATAAACCTTTCCCAGCACAAACTTCTCAAAAAATTTCTTTGCAGCTTCATTGAACATCGTAGCTTGAATTTGAGTGCCCTGAACAAACAATAATTAAATTCAAGTACTATCACCAAATTTCAATTCAAAAACTGCAAAATAATGCAGATAGCATTCAAATGTCAAAAGATATACTAGACATTGATAAAAAAACAAAATTTCTTCTTACATCTTCATCCGTTAATTCTACGTTGAAGACGCAACCTTCCCCTCTAGCATTCTTATAGGTACGCATGTTTCCCTTATCTGTAACACAAACTTTTATTGTCCAATTGCCCTGATAAGGATTTAAGGAAACAAGAGGGCGCACCCTGCGTGTCATGGCCATTCGGGCAGAAGGAGCCACACTGAAATACCACAAAATTGAAAATGTAAAATGCTCGGAGTCCCTTGGAACACAATCCTACAACCTGAAATTGGTCTTGCATGAATACAAATAAGAATAATTACTTCCTGTCTTGTTCATATACAATCTGTGTAGCAGATTTAGTCACTAACTCTTGCTTCGGTTTCAGAAGAATGCCAGTTCCTTCACTTTTTGCCTCACTTTTGATTCCATCTTCTGGCTTTGGTTTCAACACAATACCAGTTTCTTCACTCTTAACCCCAGCTTTAATCTCCATCTCAAGTGCAGGAGAGACCGGTTCACATTCTGTGACAATAAGATACCTGCAATAGCAGAACAACGAAAGACACCAATCAACAAACAAAGTTAGCTCATATCTTGAAAGATGTGCTTGGAAGTCCTCAAACAGTGCTTACTTCTCTGACTTATTTGGAATGTCGTTGAGCGTGTAGTCAAGGACGCCAATAAGACCCAGGTTCTGAATGTTTCCTGAGATGACCTGAGAATTCTGACTTGAAGGTAGAATTGCCCTAAGCTTCATTTTTCCATCACTAGCAGTAAACCTATTATCATAGCAAAAACAGCGAAGTTATACATTTTCTATCTTGCATCCGATAGAGAAACAGATGCTGATCATATGCTACCAAATATAAACCATCGCACAGGCTAACTTGTTAAATAGCGTATTTAAACAAGGACAAGTCATCAGCTAAGGCTTATATAATAAGCTCAAGCAGAAACCTAAAATGGAAGTGGTTGATTTTCGTGCGCAAGGGAGCCGATGACAAAGACATTAGAAAGTTTGATTTTGAGCATTCCAATCGACAAATTGCAAAACCACATATGGTTTTTATGGGTGCGAATCGTGGTCTTAATGAAGTTCAAATATCTGAAAAAATGGCTCTTATTTTCAAGTTCATTAGTTAGGAAGCAGAAAGACCCCAAATTAATTTCCTCGATTGCATTTTCAAGTAAAGAAACTGGAAAGCATCTAATAGAGCTATAGGGAGAAAAAAAATGGTAGAGAAATGTGAAGACTCACATATATCTGTTACCACTTTGCTTGAGATCCAGAACTTGGACGACGATCTCCGGAAGATCCGATGAAGAATCCGGCGATGGGTTTGCAAGCAAACTCGAAATCGCATCTGGGGTCACCGATTTCGTCATTCTCTCTCGCCGTCAACCTCTGTTCTGTTGATGTTTTGGCTACCCAGGTAGACGAATGAGCAAAACGTTCAATTCAAAAGCATGGGGAGGGCGGGAAGGGTGAAGGGCGAGTGTGTATGTATGAGTGGCTTCTGGCGGGAAATGGTTTTGAAAAATTTTGCCCCGTTGAAATTGAGTTTTGGGTTATATAATACTTAAAATGTTTTTCGCGGGGCATTTTCAGCAAAACGCCCGCGGCGCCATAATGTGTAAATTTCGTCGCGTAAAAGATATTGCTGCATCCTTTATTTTCACAAAAGCTCGCATTTGTGAGTTTTTTAATTAAGTTTTATAATTTCATATATAAAATTTGATATATTTAATAATTTAAATTTTATTTTATAAAAATAAAATAAAAATAACATAACCTAACTTTTTTAAGCTCGTTTGGCACTTGATCGTCCTAAATTTGCTTTCCTAATTTTCTTCTTAAACATAAATTTTCAATTTCAAAAATATGATGTGGGAGTGATGGAGGTTAATCCTTAAAATTTTTTTATAAATACAAATATAGATAATTTTTATGTATAGTTACTCTTAAAATTAAACAAAATAGATCTTTTGATCTTGTATTATTAAAACAAAAACCCTTAATGTCAGTTGAGCTTAACTCATCTGGCATCAAGCTGGCCTCCTATATGATAGATAGACATGTCAAAACGGGCCGGCCCGCCTCGGCCCGTCCCGACCCGCAAAAACCCGCAATCAAACGGGACGGGACGGGCCAGCCCGCATAATTGACGGGCTGGAATTTACCTAACCCAACCCGTCCCGCGGCGGGTTGCGGGTTAGGCGGGCCAGCCTGTCAAAAATAAAAAAAAAATAAAAAATTTATTAAAAATTCAAATTTAAGAATGATAGTAAATGAGTAGTTAAATTTAATACACTAATTTTAAAATAATTACAAATAAATACAATTAAATTTGCTTTTTAATAATATACCTAAAAGCATAACCTGAATTTAGCTTGTAATGAATTATAAAACCTTGATTCTACTCATAAAATTGCTAATATACAACATTATTTTTTAGGCAAGGCTTCAATAATATTACTAACATACATGCACAATAAAACATGTGCCTACAAAGACATAAAGGTCATATTCCTATACGTGACAAAGTCTAATATTGATATTGTTCAAAATAAACTACATGCTAATTGAAAATAGAGTTATGCTATTATACATTTATACCATTATTTCTATATATGCAATGCTTGAGTTTTAGACCTTAAATTATGATAACATAAAAGTTGAACAACTCAATACAAATATAAAAATAATATTTTCTGCTTCAAAAAATAATATATAAATATGATATTAATGATGGCTATGTAACAATACAAGTTTTATATTATCATCTAAATGATTCAGAATGAGTTGTTGCATAGTATAATAATTTGTCTTCTCTTTAAACTCATCAATTTTTACTTGCCTTTTAACTCGAAACCTTTTAAAAATTCTTTTGTCTCTACGGTCACCTATAAAATCATACATTATACATAAGATATTCAAAACATAAGAAAATTATATCTAAATTGTATGAGGATCCTGCCTAAATTACATAATCCAAATTGAAACCAAATGACAATCATTTGAATTGCCCTCCTCTGCCAATGCATATCCATTGATCTTGTTGTCATAATAGTATAACTTACAGTAATTTCTTAAAAGTTAAAACTATTTTAAATGATATGTCATTTTAAAAAAAATTAAAATTAAATTAAAATTATTCGGGTTCAAACCCGCGGGTTCAACCCGTCCCAACCCGCATTGATCCACGGGTTAGGGCTAATTTACCCGTGAATAAATGGGCCACCTATATAGTAACCCAACCCGCCCCTTATACATTGCGGGGCGGACTGGCCCGACGGGCCAAGCCCGTTTTGACATCTCTAATGATAGAAGGCAAACTAGATTCTCCTCTTCTCAAAAACATTCATTTGGCAAAGTCAAGTTAACCCAAATACCTGTAGTAATAAACAAAAGAATGGCCCCCCAATTATCATTCCCCATGGACCTATTAATGCGAGAGTTTTGAGCCACTTGACTATCTGCTGAAAATAGGATAATGGAACACGCAGTTCTAAAGTACCATATGATAATTGTGTGCGTGTGGGCATACAAATGTTTTATAGCACACCATGGGATATGATATTCCCATCAATTCCTAACGGTTGCTTCTGCTCATTTCTTTCTTTACCTGCTAATGGTACAAATAGACTAACCTATTATACAATGTCAACAGAAATTGTCTCCGATTTCCCAACTAGGTTGTACAGCATAAACATGCAAGAAAGCGAAGAAAGGAAAACAAGTTGAACTGGCATGACTAGAGCTAAGAGATGCATAATACTAGCATGTCAGGACGACAGATGTTGTCCTAATGACAGAATGTACAGCATGCGAAGCAAGAAAACCATCTATTACGAGTAGCCGGAGCATTTGTGGTGGACTTTGGAGACTGCGCTGCCATACTTGGTGTTCCTATCGGGGTCGGTGGCTCTGGCAAATTCTGTTGCTTTGGCTTCTCTTCATTAACCATTGATGAAGTACTCTTCTCCCCATCTGTGAGTCTGCACATTACAAAACAGTTCAATTATTTGCTCAAATATGCCACTAGGCATTCACAATTGATGCGCATAGAAGATTCAATGATTAAAGCTTTAGTCTCCATCCAGAAGCATTCTCCGTTCCTACTTGATTAATGAAATTTGTCTCATCTTTCATTCATCGGTCATAGTATGAGCTCTTAGGACTGCCGTGGTATTATGTAGTCAAGATTATTCAGGTTGATTTCAGAAATGAATAGATTAGTTAAGAAGCTATCAATGCAGACCCTAAAATATTACTAATTACATTAGCATGCATTTATACACATAAAAAGGTAGTTAGAAGCCAAAGCTTACACATGAAACGCAAAAGATTTGGTGCTCCCCTCTGATTGGTGAGAATGGTGATGAGCACCAGAGAGCCCATCGTTGCGTGATAATCCGTGATCAGCAAATGACAAATCCCTTTGACTAAGTTTCCCCGTGTTTATCCTTATAACCTCTCCCATTGTCTCAGCAGCTTTTGCTTCAGTTAGTCCTGAACTTTCATGTTGATCAGCAGTTTTTTGGCTGATATCGTTAACTTTATTAGGTGTAGGCGGATCACTTGCGTAAGCATTAAGGGGACCAGACAATTTCATGTCATACTTATCCAACTCACCAGATTTACTCATCCAAGCTGTTTCTTTAGAGAAACTCATATTTTCCATGTGGATGCTAAACAACGATTCATTAGAGGCAGTACTCCATTCCGGGGTGTTTGTATTGTTTCTAGCAAAGACGTGGAACGGAATCCTATATGAGGAAGGGGAAGAAGGACGCTCCATTTCCTGCACCGGAGGATTTCGTATTTCTGCTCCATTATTTGTGTCAAATTCCGGGTTCTGACCAGGAGCAACTACTTGTGAGTTTTGTCCTGCCACATCACTAGATTGTCCATGCTTGGGCATAGAGCTGATTGGGATATCATCATCACTACATTCTGAAGCAATTTGAGAGTCCAATACCAGTTTTAGAGTGGCGTCAGTGTTTGTCTGGGAGTTACTAGCTGCATCTACAGAAATATGTATGGGATCTCGGATAGAAGATTCAGAAGCTTGGGAAAATGATGGCAAAGAGGAGCCTAACTTGATATCAGAAGCACTGGCTTCACCCAGAATAACTACAGGGTCTCCTGTCACATTGCTATTGGCCGTGCCCTCATGTCCTTGCTCAGTATTTGAAAAGGGATGACGAGCTTCGACTTTTGGGAGGACAGTTGCACCTTCATGGGTCTTACCAGTTGCATCAGTAAGCAATTGGTTCTGGGATGATTCAAATGCAAATGATAATAAAACTGGAGAGGAGCCAGACTGTTGGCTTGAGGAGGAAAAATGAGCTTCGCCAAGAGTGTTATCAGGATGGTTGCTCACTTCACCACTAGTCATGCTCCCATGCCCATCTTCCATAGCTGGAAGCGTATGATGCAATTGATGCCCATAATCATGATTCTCATTAACGTTTTGTAAGACAGTTCCATCAGGGCTCTTACTGGTTGTATTTGCTGGAACTTCGAAGGGATTTCCTGACGATGATTCATATATAGAAGGTGTTGATGACAAATGGAAGCCAAACATATCACCAGTGGAGGAATGATGCGTTTCACCTAAGGTGCCATCAGGATATGTGCTTAAATTACCATTAATCATGCCTTCCTTACCTTCTTGAATAACAGAGAATGGTTGATGCAATTCAGGCTTTAAAGGTCCTTGGTCATTAACATTTTCAAAAACTGTTGCACCTTCAGGTGTCAAGTTGGTTTGATCACTCGGCAAAAGGAAGGGGTTTAGTGATGATGAAAAAGGGGAAACTGACTGATTTCCCACCGTAGAAGCATGAGCTTCACCCAGACAGTTAGCAGCATGTGTCCCCTCATGGCTATTAGTTATGCTTCCATCTCCTTGTTCTGTAAGAGAAAGCGTGAGATGGAATTCAGGGAGGGAGTATCCTTGGTCATGGCTCGGAGGAGAGGTTGTATCAGGATGGGTCTTAGTGGTTTCATTTGTCAACAATTGAAAGTGGTCTTGTGCTGACAATTCTGACGTAGGCGATGAAGAAGAATGGCCTGTTTTGTTTCCTGAGTTAAATTGTTCCCCTTCACCTAAATTTGAGGCAGGACCAGTTCTCAAATCACCGCTAGATTCATTACCATGCACCGATTCCATCAGCAAACAAGTTGGAGTCATTCAAAGTCCAGATAACCTCGCGACAGTTTAAGGAAGCTATAAAAACAAAACCTCAATCAAAATCATATTTTAAATCACATCATGTCAACCAGAAGTTCTATGATGCGCACAACCAGAAGAGCATGAATTCCTTTTCAGAACAACTTAATTTTCAAACATTGTAACTTTAAAGGCTTATATTTTTGTCTATTTCAAGCTGAAAACATTGCTGTCAGGCACTTGAAGGTTGACAGTTTGGCATGACAAAACCAAAAGACTATAAGAATAACACCAACTCCTTTATTTACTAGAAAGAGTGTGAAGTTAAAGTTATTATCAGCAAACACCAACTACACTTGTGAATAATTATTTACATCCCATATGTATGTTACACAAAGATGCACACAGGTGTTAGATGCCTTGCATATGCACATATCAACGACGAAACAAATCACAGAATATCGTTTTCCTGAGAATGTGGGCATAATATTTTCATCTCAGTAGAATCAGATTAATCAAAGTTTTAAGGCAACATGTAATTATCATTTCTTCAAAAAGACATTTAGGCATTGTGCCGATCTATTTGTTGAAGATGGTCTCATAGTTATATACAGAGGGAAAAGACAAGAAGAACAAAAAAGATCAGCCTTTTCAAGAATCTAAATAATACTCCTATATAATGCACAACATTGGTGATTCCATGGAAATTATGGCAAAACAAAAATACTGATAAACCCATTTGTGGTTTTATACCTAAACAGAGAAATTGCAAAAGAATATAGATTCTGAAAGATTCAATTGAAAACAGAATACTTACACGGAAAAGCAATGTGCCCAAAAGATCCGAAGAGACTGCCGACTTGGCCTCTGAAATTAATAAGTCCGTAATAGCCCAGAGATCAGCACTCTAATTTTGCTATCCAGACTCTCGAAGGACTATCGTAAATGCTGGGAATCAAATGAAGAAAATGGACAGAGAAAGAGAATCTGGGAGAGAAAAGACTGACGGCGATAGGGCCGAGGATGAGAGAGAGCGAGGGAGTGAAGAATTGGCAAATGAACGGGAAGAAAAAACAGAGGGGCTTGCACAAGCTTAGGCGTTGCGGTCTCTGCATTTGCCTAAAGTAACGAACTCAGGCTGCCGCGCGCGCCATATGGTAACTAACTTCTTTCATCTTTCGCTGCGTGATGAAGTGGCAGATACTATAAATCTTCCTTTGAACGCTCTGTCGGTTATTTTAGTTCTCAAGATGAACGATTCAGATTCCCTTGTTGCTGTCAATAACTCCGCAAAACACCCCAGGATTAGAAGAGATGACATGGGAATCCAGAGGCACTTTGGTAACCATTTATCTACAATTTATATACATCTTTCCAAAATGAGAAAAAAAGAGCAAATTAAAAAATATGGACAATTATCTTAGCAAAATATATTTATTTAGATAAAGATGACATGCAAATTGTGAATAAATTATTATTACTGTATTATGACTCCATCTCAATCAAGGGTGACAAAACATTAGGATGAAGTCAAATGGCAAAGTATCTTACCAAAAAATGTATTACTTTCAGGTTCAATTAAAAAATATAGTAAAAAGAGGCTCATTAAGATCATTTTCCTAGCCGTCTCATAATATGATTTGATTGCTAATGAAATTCATACATGGATTACACTTTTTCTAGTTTCACAATTCATTTGACAATTTAAATTATAAAAATTAATAAATCTAACATGTTATATCAAAATTTGTGAGATATTGTTAAATCTCATATTATGAATTTATTTTTTCTTATAGGTTATGACCTATTTTTTTCTAATTTTTTTAGCAATTGTTTATATTGCTAGAATAAAGTGTTACTGTTTCATTAATTTTTCTCCCTCATAATATTCTTGGCGCATTTATTATCAACGGCTTGAAAGCAAATGGAAATAAAAAGGTATGGTAAGGGAGAAAAGAAATCGGCGAAAAATGGAAAGCTAGGAAGCAACCATGAATTAGGACCTAATATAAGTGTAAATTCATTTTCCACATTGTCACTTTAAGCCATATCACGCATTACCTAAATATTGAAATTATTTTCATTACCTTGTTTCTTTACTCTACTTCCTTTCGTCCTCTTTTTTTTTTTGTTGGGGCGGGGGGGGAACAGTAACAGGGGCAAAATACTTCGTTTCATCTTTATATTTTAATTATTTGTTTTGTGAAGTGACTCAGAAGAGCACCCCTATTTTTATATAATTTGCACCTATATTTTTATCCCATAGAAAGAGGACCATCAGTTAGCACATTCTTAAAAGAATAATATTGGTGATGGGAAGGGAAAGGTCGGAGGGAAGTGGAATTAATACCCTGCTTTAACACGTTTTATGTCCACTTTGTTTGCAGAGCATGCAATGGATGGCTTTCACTTGAATTGTTGCAACTCCAGCAATTATGCCCTTCTTTCTTCTTTTTTAGGTTGGAGGATGGTGGCACAGATGGCAATACATTTAAGTTGATTTAGCAGGTAAGCATGCTTATTTCTGAGGTTTATTGCATCACATTAGACGTTTTTACCCCCTCACTACCTGAACTTCAGAATAAGTAAGAATCATATCTTCACCATCATTCCAAATATTACTTCCATGGCTCTCTCTTTTGCTCAATAGGCCTAAAAAATAAGGTATTATGGTGGCACTATATCGTTCGTGAATTATTTAAGGTTTGTAATTTACATTCTCATGTGAAGGGTAAGATCCATGCCATCTTTGCTTGTCCATGACTTTACTATCCTGGCTCTCCTTTCGATGTCTTCATCTGAAATATATCAACAGCGGAGAGCCTCCATGAACAACCGTCTGCAGCATTGCAGCAGTTAAGCGTGGTCTCATCTCGTGAAAGCTAACTCATACTCCATTGCAATAGCAATAGCCACGACAGAATTGTAAAATGTCCATGGGTGGGAAATATCTAACCAACAACTAGAGTCTGACGACTCTGACCATCTATTCTATTAACCACATCAAATGTTGCTGTGCTGGTCTGGCTATTGAAAGAAGCCCAAGGAGTATAATCACCAATTCTGCAATACAGATCGATGAGTATGATATCATATAAATGATTTCAATTCCTTTAAAAGTAGCTTCATAAGTCCACGCATTGCATCTTGGCAAATTATGGTAAAGAAGGTTTATAAGGCAACTCATTAGAAAATGATCTTAATATCGGTCCTACGGAGAAATATAGCACGCTAAAAAGATAAAAGAAGGAGCATCCTTCTAAAAAAAACACCATAAAAAATATGGCCTATTCTGGAATTCTAGACCTGGACTTTACCAAGCTCAGCAGTCATTGGCTGCTTGGGCAGCAAGTTTTGCATAGAAATTTCCCTTACACTTGAGCTCAAGTTGACATTTCGATCATTGCTCAGGCCAGAGATGGGGGAGCAGAATTGCCTCTGCAGTAAAGCATATTCAAAGAACATAAATCAAAGGTCAAAAGACATCCTAAACTATCAAATTTGGATTAGAAAAGAATATTAATTAAAAAAGTTTACTTCATTTGTACAAATATGAAAGCTTGGATGTACTTATACCTAAAAACAGTCTTGAACCACTAAAAGGTTTACCATCTTCCGATTTAAATTAAAGGACAGGGAGACATATGTAATTTTTCAAGTCCATTTTTTTTTTTTCATTTTACTTTTCAAATAAAAATCCCATAAGCAAAAGTACCATTTTGCTAAGCTTCACTTACACTACTGTTTGAATTTTGATGCTGTACATTTCCCCTAATGTTTTGATATCTATATTTATTCTTTCATAGGTAAGCGCATTAAGGGTTTTATCACTTCTTTTAGTATTTTAACAGCTAAACACGCGTCTGAAAACCAGGGAGGAAGTCAATACAAAACACAAGAGGAAAATTGGTTTAGTCTTCTTAACACATATCTAATAGCATTAAGACAGTCAATCCAGTTTTTTAAGATAGTGGAGTTATCTAACCTGATTATTCAAATCTTCCAAACAGCCATGAGCCAAGTTCCACTAGTCCGCTATGCGGAAAGCAGCTTCTTGGAAATTTTAATCTTCCATATTTGGCCACGTGGTCAATCAAGAGGATGAAAAAAGGGAGGAGAAAATAAGATTATATTATGGAGGTAATCAGAGTCCAATAAAAAGTCCACTACACTTTAGCAATTACCACCTGCCACCTGGGGTCCACCACCATAGCATTACTTGACTGCTGATCAATGAACGTTTTAGTTGCTTTAAAAACTTTATCACTTTCTAAGTCCTCGCCATTCTAAAATTTTTTAGAGTCAAATGAGTGTGAATGTGTTGAAGTTGCTTTAATAACTTTATCACTTTCTAAGTCCTCACTATTCTAAAATTTTTGGAGTCAAATGAGTGTGAATGTAGAAAATATAAATCCTTTCCTTTTTACAATATTCACTGGCAACAACAAATGCCTAACACACTATGACCACCAAAGCTGATCAAATAGACTCCCTGAATGGAAAATGAGCTAACCAAGTGGGTAATTTTAATGTTCTCCAGTCCCATTAAAAAATAATCAATATATTAAAGAAATACTTTTGTAGCATCATCATCATCTTGGGGAAAAAGTTATAATTCTTTCTGATATGCATCAGTTTTTACCTGTTCTTAGGAGCTTGGCTAATCGGAGCATTTCAAGCTAAAGGGATCATAGGTATAAAAACTTGTCTTGTGAACTCTTTCGTTAAACTGCTGATTTTTTGCATTTTGTCCATAAATTAATCAAATGCGAAAGAAATATGATTTAACAGAAATAGAACATTCCTCAACAAAGGGTGACAACACATTTCCACTCCAGATAGAGGAAACCATAGTTTTTTACCATGGTTTTTGTACATGTTAAGTGCTTAGTGCTGAAGCATTTGACATGTACAAAAAAACCAATTTGATTCAAAAGAGAAAACTGAAAAAATGGATGGACCAGAACGGGAAATATTCTATCTTTCAAGACCAAAACGTTAGTTTTCTCAAGCAGCAGCCAACTTAGTTTAAAAGAAGACAACAGCTTTGGAGATATTACTTAGTTTTTTTCTAACATTCAGTTGGAAACTAAGCATACGTTCACATATGCAAACTCAGTCCTGATCATCCCAAATGCAACTTCCTCAACGAAATTCAAAGTAAACATTTTGATAGTCTACATAAGAAAGTTTCAATTTTTCCAAGTAAAAAAATAGATGCCTTAATGTGTAAGTCAAATTAATTCCACGACCTTAAACATATCTCAAAACCAAACAAACCAGAATAACAACTTGGGATTCCAACAACTACCCTTTTAATGGAGCCAAACCACAATCTTTTTCACTATTTGAGTAAAAAGATTTCTTAATTTCTCAATCTAGCAAGCAACAGCATAGACTAATTTACTTTATTTTCTTTCATTTCTTGATTATAATCAATGTTTACAGCCAAAGAAACTTACTTGTGATGATAACCAAACCAGCAAGAGTGTCAAACATAAAGAAAGATCAGATTTCGCCGCTATGTCTCGAACTCAGTCACCACAGCTAAGACGTTGTCGTCTAATTCGACGACATAAAGCCATTAAAAACTCGTTAAGAAGCTGCTACGTAACCTCAATGCAACCCGGAGGAATACAGCTGATTTGGCTCCCCGTAAATCGCAGCCCATCGACAATGGATGAGCGAGCCATGAGAAAGAACTGGAACCTTTGCAGAGTTGATGAGTAAACTCGCCCTCGAAATTGCAGAGAGAGGAGTTTGGTTTGAGGGTAAACTCAATGGACGTAGCTGGTCGGGACTTGTCCTTCCCGTTCGTCTACGGAGGCAGAGCTGATGGCGAGGCGAGTGGTCAGTAAAACGGCATGTCGTGCAGGGGTCACTTAAAATTATATTTTAAATAAAATAGCCTAAAAACAATACATTATCCTTTTATATATTAAAAATAGTCATTCTATTAACATTTTGTTTTTGGGTACAAGCACTTCTTTATACACTCAACATATATCATTTATACAAATGGCACTGTTTTTTTTTTGGGTGATTTACGAGGGGTACTCTTTGATTAATTTTATATGTATTTGATAATATATGTAAAAACTAATTAATTGCTACCACTTACATATATTAGTCAAAGTTTTATTTTTTGATCTTAAAACTTATTATTACAATTATATTTTTATTCTTTCGTTCCATTTTTTTTGTAACAATATTTTTTTTGGTTCAATAGATTTACTTTTTAAAATAAAAAACGTATCTTTTGATTTTACACTTTTTGGTTCAATAGATTTACTTTTTTTCCCATTTTTAATTGAAACACATAGACATAAATATATTCTCTACTATAAATTCATAATTGGTCATTGAGAATATCTCTAAAATTTATATTGTTTGTTACAAAATTACCCGGAATGTACCTCACAGAATTCGTGTCCATTTCAGGTGTGGTTCTAGTGGAACTCCTCAATCTTATAAGGCTCAATAGTATGAGTGACAAAGACTTAAAATTTTCTCTAATAACTACATATTTTCAAATGTATTTTGCCTTATAATTTATAACAGAAGAAAATACGAGAGCTGCACTTCGGCTTGAGTGAATCAACATCCAATTGGAGCCAAAGTATGTATGCCTTCATCAAGGTCAACCTGCTTAGCGTTTTCAAACACAGCATGAAAATTGTGCTAATCGATTACTACATGAAAGAAAAAACACGAGCTTTGATTAAGTGCATTTTCTCTCTGTCCAGCTTTAAACACGAGCTCTGTGTCACTACATTTTCCCTCGACGAGCATAACGTGACTCCCGATCTGTAGCTGTCTTGGGGTACTCGACAACGTGATCCTTGGTCATTTGGTGCTGCGAACCTCTATTGGGCATCGTACGGCCGCGACAAAGGGTTCTTATTTGGTCAAACAAAACTACCAAAGGTTCCAAGCCCCATGATGGCTGTTGCTCGCTTTCTCGTAAGACTCAATGGTTCTCGGTTCTTTAAATACTAACAGTCAAGAGTCAAATGCCACAAATTCTAGATGTTAGTGAGAGAAGTTACAGGGGAAAAAGCTTCTTCTGCAAAATTTTCCGTCCCCAAGAAGCTTCTGCCCAAGTTTCTCTCCGAAGTTTCACCTGTATAATCCGTTTGGGTACTCCTTGTCCACAAAATTCTCCTCTTCTTTCTCCATTTACATGATCAAAAAATCAGCTTCAGTATCGGGGTAGTTTGTCACATCCTTGTCTGCAAGGCCGTACCGTTCCCTGGTTTGTGGTTGATTTACTTCTCTTCCTAAATTTAAGAACTTTGTGTGCTTTTTCAGTGTCATTTTAATTTCCCTTTTACTAGCGATCAGCAATTTCGAGGGTTCTAAGTTTTTTGGTGAGGGTCAACTCGCTATGAATTCTTAGTTTCTTGCGCCAATTTTGTATACAAGTTTCTGTGTTTAAAGTTTATGCTTGCTGAATTGTGATTTATTTTCCAACCCTCTTACTTTCAAAGAGGGGTTTCTTTCTGGGATTTGGGATTCATTGTTATTGGTGTATGCCAACTAGATGATGAGAATGGGCGTGAGAAGGGAAAAGGTGAACAGTAGTAAGAGTTGTCTGGAAGTGTTCTGGTGTATCTTCATTCCCTGATTGTTTTCAGAATGAATAGCTTTAGACTCTAGGCCACTTGCATCGTAGCAAATGAAGATATTCAACCTGATTCCTGTTACAGCCCTTTGATTCTTGTCCCTTGGAAAGTGAAGAAGTAAATTCTTCATTTTTCTTGTTATCTTCCAATTTTCTAGTGTTGATTTTGGGTTGGTAAAGACCTATTTAAGATCCTGTTCAGTTGTAGGGAGAGTATTTTGGTCTGGATTTTTTTCCTGCGCTTTTATCTTCGTTAGCATGGAGGAATGTAAATCTGTTATCACGACCCATGAAGGAGAGCAACACGTGGTTGCTGCGGCTCAGCACATTTTAAAGGCACTAGCGGCAAGTAAAAATGTTAGTGATGATTTGAGAAAAACTCTCTTGGATCTTGAGGTCCACTTGTCTGCAATGTCCAGGCTAACTGAAGGAAATGGGAGGAGAATCAAAGAACTTGAGAGGCAGCTTAAATGTGCTGAAGATAGGATCATGAGTTGGGAGGCAAAACAATTGATGATATGGGACTCTGGCCCCAGGGAGTCTTCTGAGTATTTAGAAACCGTTAATGAAATCCAAACACTGACTCAAAGTTTGCAAGGCTTATCTGTGAATGAAAATTGGAAGCAGAAGGAACTTCTTCAACGTGCTGATGGAATTATGCAGGTTGCAATGTCAAGGCTTGAGGAAGAGCTACACCACATTCTTGTTCAGCACAAGCAGTACTTTGAACCTGAATATATGTCTTTCCATTCTCATAGAGTGAATACGGTGTATGATGAATCATTTGTTTCAGTTGAGGAAGAACTAATTGATGAAGCACCCCAGAGTAGTGCTGGTAGTCACTTTGAGGCCTGCACTGTAGATTTGGTGCGTCCAGGTGTACTTCCAGATATCAAGAACATTGCAAATGTCATGTTTGCTTCAAAATACCACCAGGAATTCTGTCAGGCTTTCATTACTTCCAGGAGACTTGCCTTAGATGAGTACTTCGTCATTCTTGATATGGAAAATTTGAGCATTGAGGATGTGCTGAAAATGGATTGGAGTTGCTTGAACTTTAAGATAAAGAAATGGATTCGGGCTATGAAGATTATTGTTCATGTATATCTGCCTAGTGAGAAAAGATTGTGTAAGCAGATTCTTGAAGACTTTGGATCTGTCTATCAAGTTTGCTTTTCTGAAATATCAAAGAGTTTGTTGCAACTTTTGAATTTTGGGGAGGCCATAGCAATGGGAACCCATACACCAGAGAAATTGTTTCGCATACTTGACATGTATGATCTTCTGGCAGATCTTGTTGTGGAAGTAAATATTTTGTTCTTTGAAGAAGTAGGTTCTTTTGTTAGAAGTGAGTTTCTCAAGCTTCTAACGAGGTTGGGTGATACAGTGAGGTCGACATTTTTGGCATTTGAAAGTGCCATTGCAACTAATCCGTCAACAAAGCGGTTCCCTGGTGGGGGTGTTCACCATCTTACCAAGTACGTCATGAATTACATCAAGACTCTTACTGGATATAGTGATACCCTTAATCTGCTTCTTGCAGATGAAAGTGCAGTTGTTCCGCCAGATAATGAGCATGACACCTCAGCCCACAAATTTTGTCCAATAGCTTGCCACTTTCGATCAATCACTGCCACTCTAGAATCCAACTTGAGCAACAAATCCAAATTATACAGAGAGTTGGCTCTACGACACATCTTCATGATGAATAACTTTCATTACATGGTCCAAAAGGTTAAGAGCTCTGAACTAAGTCTACTTTTTGGCGAGGAATGGCTCCGCCATCAGATTGCAAAGTTTCAGCTTGAAGCTAGAAGCTATGAGAGGGCCAGTTGGAGTTCAGTCCTTTCTATGATTAAGGAGGATAATGGATCAAATCGTGCTTCAAAGGCAACTCTAAAGAGAAGTTGCACAGGCTTCAGTAAAGCCTTTGAGGAAGTATACAGGACCCAGACAGGGTGGTTTGTTCCAGATAAACAACTTCGGGAAGATCTGCAGATTTCAATCTCTCAGAAAGTAGTTCATGCTTACCGGACTTTTACTGGGAGAAACTCAACCAACATTAGTGAGGAGTGCATTAAGTACACTGTAGACGATCTGGAAAGTTATATTTTGGATCTTTTTGAAGGTTCATCAAGATCTTTGCGCAATCATCAGCGCCGGAAATTAAGGGTTTGAGTTTTAGCGTTTCAATTTTATGGAGATCTTCTGATGCTTCCCTCTCCCAACTGTGATCTATACAAATTGCTTGTCATTAGCAAATGACCACGGTCTTAGTTAGCATTAAAACGCTATTATGTTGCCATGTTGGTTCTTACTGGCAACACACAAATGATTATGGCTTTACCCACTTCGTGATTTTGTGTTACATTGGTTATTTTATTTTGTCACTTCGATGCCATTTGGTTATGCTCTCTCTTTCTTCTTCTTAACAGATTTGTTAGGTGTAGATGTATATCATCAAACGCATCTCAACAAATTCTAGTTGGTGCTTTATCAATCAGACAACTCAAGAGCAGTGGCAACAGAAATAATACGCTTTCAGCCTCAATTCTTTTTTTCATTAAAGAGGGACACGGTATTTAACACGTAAAATTTTGGATTTCTCAAGAGAAAGGTATTTAACACATGTAAAATTTTGGATTTCTCAAGAGAAAAATTTCCAAGGTAACAACTGGGGGCTGTGATGTCTTTCAACCTCAACTATGATCCATGTAAATTTATTCATTATTGAATTGAATCACATACAAAAATAGGTTTTTTTTTTTCTTTTAATCTGTGTTACTTTAATAACTACATTTATAGGTATTTTTCCCCACGCAGAATACATTTGCAGGCGATTCAGTTTTATTTATTATAATTCTCCTAGATAAATTTCTATTCCCTGGACCTCTGGTCTTGGCCATGGGTTGAAGACAAGTTACTTGAAATGGTCTTTGTCCTTTACAGTTTGTCTGTAAATGACAACTGGTTCAGCGAAGGCAGGATACTTTTCATAGCCAGCGGAAAGACAGACTTCAAACAGTCACCATAACTTCTTTTTCATATAAATATATACTTTTTAACTATATTTGGATTTGAACATGGTCCCATTAATATACTTTGTATCATTATATAAAAGCTTTAAAGAAAAGGTATTATCGTATCTTTAGCCTTTTCCTTCAAATCCATCTTCTTTTCTGGCACCAAGTTAAAGACACGCACGCCAAGAAAATTTCAATATGTTCGTTATAGTAGCATGTGTGCAATGCATGTAATATCATATTTAGCAGGAGAGAGAGAGAGAGAGGAGGCCTTCAATCACGTCAGTAAAAGTGACCATGACCTAAACTTTATCATCAAGCTTGCTATTGGAATTCAATTTTGTGGTTCATGATATTGCTAATGCTGGTGGGAAAAAGATCCTCCAAATACAGGTTGTATTGTGTACGGAGAGGACTTTTGTTGCTTGCTTTTTCCTTTAAACGAAGTCAGTTTTACATTGTCTTAGTTTTGCTCTTCTTGCTTCTTTTTGTTTAATTTTATTTTATATAAAATTCCCAAGAAACATCTCCATAATGTTAAGAAGGGTGTATTTATTTTTATAAATTAAAATTTACAAAAATTTGTTATTATTAAATTCATTAAATTTTATAATTTAAATTATGATATCTCATAAATTTAATATCTTATAATTAATTTTATAAAGTATTTATATACATATTTTAATAAAAATAACATTTTTATATTAAGAATGGCATAACATTTTGTGGAATATTCATGTTTCCCTATTAAAAATGGCATAAAGTTGACATTTCTGAAATAATATTATTATACTCACACTCTTATATCTTAAACCACATTATTAGACATAACTCAAACATAGGTTACAGATATAACCCCATTATTATCCTTTCTAAAAATCCCTCCACCTCCCACCGTCCACCCTCCTTTCTTTTTGCTTTTCTATTTTTCAATTTTTGGGAATTTTTTAAATAAATTGATGACTAATATTTTGAACGAAGATTTGTAGGAAACTTCAGCACCAAGTAAAGCATTACCCGAATTGAAACAGACTGGTCAATTGGTCATACAAGCAGACAAAGATGTAGGATTCATTCATCTTGACTTTTTCATCGCAAAGCGCGATTTGAAATTCGTTGGGGACCGTAACTTGAACAAATGGTGCATTGCACTTTGTCATTGGTATATTTTCAGGACTCCACTCACAGCTATTAATACTATTTGTATGACCAATCAGTCAAGTGCCTCTAATCTCTGTCTTTTCAGCCGCTCATCTTTGCAGTCACCCCAAGCAATTTCAAGTAATGGTGATTACGTTATTAATTAACGAACAGAAGTTTTCATGGTTGACTCTATTTTCATGAGAGATGCCCTGTCAATTTAACAACATTTGGAAAAGTTGTGTTCCTGCAAGAGTGGTGCATCTATGCGCAAGGTCGTTGGTCATTTCTAGAAAAAATGCCTAGTGACTCTATCAGGCTAGGTTACGTGTCTCTTGATCAATGAATGATGGTTCTGCTGTTGCACCTGTCGCATTGCATGAAAATTTCATCTGAGCTGGCTCTCCTCTGACTTTGTTGTGCACGACTTCACGAACTTCAGTGACCGATGAAAAGTTTTCCAAGGACATCATTAGCGGACAACGCTCTACCCCACTTTCACTGGAACTTTTTTGGGCCGGAAATTATAGTATACATTAAAAGAGACTCTAATACACTAATAAGAGACGGAGGACAATTGTGAAAAAAATTTACATGTTAAATTAAAGCTAAAAAAATAAAATCAATACAAGTTAGTCTTACACTATGTTTGAGTTGAGGAGAACAAAAAGGAGAGAAAAAAAATTTTTTAATTAAAATTTTTTATTTAATTTAAATTTTTAAAAGAAAGAAAAAAAAAATTTGATTTATAAAAACTCCTCTCCACTTTATCTTTTTCTCTAAATTGAAAAAATTTAGAGAAGAAAAAAATTTATTAAAATTTTTGAATTATAATAATTAATTTATCTTTAATTATTTTTTTAATTTTAAAATTATTTATAAATTAATAATTACAACAACAACAATAATAAACTGAGCCTTTTCCTACTAGGTGGAATCGGCTACATTGATCAAACGATGCCATAAACTTTTATCCAAAACAAAATTTTCAGATATATCATTTAACCACATATCTCTTTTAATCACTTATCCAAGTGTCCTTTTTTGCCTTCCTTTACATCTTCTCACAGGACTAAATATCATTTGGTCAATCTTTCGCACTGGTGCTTCTCTCGGTCTTCTTTGTACATGCCCAAATCACCGTAAATGGATTTCTGTCATTTTCTCCTCAATAAGCGCCACCCCAACTCTCTCCCGAATATAATCATTTCGACCCCAACTCTCTCCCGAATATAATCATTTCGATTTATAAACTAATAATTATTTTTAAAAAAATATAATAATAAATTATTTTCTAATTTAAAGATCATTTTCTCTTCCCTCCTTTTTTACCAAACGAAACAAAAGAATATTTTTTTTCCTTCTTCTCTCCTCTGTTTCCCTTCATTAAAATCTCTCCTATTTCCTCCTCTTATTTGAACCAAATTTAAGGTTAATAGTTATAGTTTCAACATTGTAAATAAATTATTTTTAGTTTAATCTAAGTCATATATATAAAAAAAAATTATTTAAAAGAATTTACCTACTTTAACACTCAATACTTTAAAAAAATTAATCTTCCAAAAATTCCAAAAGAAAAAATTCATAAAAATCAATAAAAAAGAAAATGAGAAATCCAAACCCAAATCCAAATCCAAATTTTCTACGGACCCTCCAGAAGCGTCCCTTATCCATTACCTTGTTTTTTGGTAAACAAGGAAGCATAGATAAGTTCCTCATCCATAACATATAAGCTCCTAAATGAAGACCAATTTCTACATAATAGCAGAACTAAAGTAATTGACAATCACAGGAAAAAGAAAAATTGTTAGTGAAATACCATAATTGAAGAGAAAAATGTAATACGGCTTTCCCAAGTCTAATTCTAAGCAGCTTTTCACCTTGCAGTTGACATAAGCAGACTTCTTCAATGCATAATTGCTTCAAAATTTTTTCCCCACATGGACTCTATTAAATCGCCACACTCATTACTGGCGGTCAAATACACTTCAGAAAGTTACCTCACTGCAACAAAAACCTATAATGGTTGATCATCGAGGATTCAACCCTTAAACAAAAACTCATCTTCATATGATCCAGATTTCAAACACTTAAATGGAACACCTCCAACAAGCTCGATAGAGTTTGTGAAAAATATTATGTCAAAAGGACAATCTCTGTTTTGTCACACACACACACAAACACAAAACACTCAATCTCAATCCCAAAATCCAGCAGATCTTAATATTGGTGTCCTTTTGATAGAGCCCCGTGAGAATCTAGTGGTATTTCATGAAGAAGTTATACGTCTAGTGCAAATAAGGATGTATGTATAAGATTGTCTGCCTACAAATAATGCAGAAATAGTGAAGAGAACAGAGTTACCTAAGTTTGTTTTACTAAGGATACATTTGGTCTCTCCATTTTATCACATCAAACTTTAATTGTGGTTTGTCAAGTCTTATCTTGGATTAACTTGTGTCTATGATTTTTATGTGGAGATTAGCCATACGTTAGTACAGTCTTGTTCCTAAGTCTAACGAAACTCATCAACCTACTCCACCTAGGATTAGTAAGTACAGCCCTGGTCCATACATTCCCCTTGTATATTCAGACATTACAGACTTGTGAAGATAGAAATTTGAAACTGAAGGCTTGGTACTTCCTTTCTCTTCTTTCAATTCTCTTCTCTGTTTTCTGTTTACATTTATAAAATATCTATAAACTTTCTATTTTCAACGCTTACAATTCTAAATAACACTGTCCTGTCATGAGCCAAACCCTAAAGTTTTTCTTCTCTTGCCCTAAAAGCCTAACTGCTGCCTAGAAGGTTCAGCTTCAATTGGCCTTATAAATCACTGTCTATAACCCTAAACCCATTCTTCTAAAAGTCTAAACCTTAAAAAAGATAAATTTGAGACCTTAGCCTGTCCCAATATGATAGCCAGAAGGTTATATCAGATCATGTGTGTTGTCTGTCCCCAGGACTGCTATATTTCATAGCATGCTTCTTATGCCACTAATGAAAATTATGAAATCCTACTTCAAGAAGGAAGACTACCCCATTTAAAAAAATGCATCTACATGCAAGACAAGCCACAAAGGCACAAATTCATTTCAAAGAATGATGTAAAAAATCAGTAAGCCAAACAATGTTTTGATGAGCAGTTCTTCAACAAAGAAAAGAAAAAGCTATAGTAAAATACTTTGTTATATAAGGATGGTATCGCAGTGAACACTGCCACTATTGTCCATATATCCCTTTTACTAGATATATGTATTGTGTTCATGTACCAATCTAGAAGCGATCGCAGATAACTTCAATTGCTGCTCAAACAACATTATGTGAGACTGATACTATCTATATGTTGTGCAAGGAAAAGCTCCCTGGAAACTCAAACTTAAAGTGGAACGTGTAAATAAGAATGCCACAGAAGCACCAGCACATATCTTCAAGTGCTGATGGTTCAGATGCTATAAGTTGTGGTTTTCCCACTCTAATTCCTCTGTTTACTGGATCTTATATCCGTTTCCACAAGTCAATCCTCCAATACTAAGAAAATTCATCAAAAACCTGCTTTAAGAAACCCAATGATCCCAGACGATAAAATCATGTATTAAGATATATCGTGTGTTCTCCCTTCTCAAAAATATTATCCATTCATTCCAAATGTTTTGATTTTGCTTCTGTATGCCATGAAATATCCTCCTAGTCACTAAATAAACCTATAAATCATTAGCTGCCACAATATCGATATTCCCTGATCATTAACAACTTTTTAGCAAGGAAAAGTTATATTGAATTCCCTAACCATTCAAAAAACTATAGATGTTTCAACTAAAATTCATGATATAAGGGTTTCAACATAATAATAATTAAATATGTTAGTTTCAGGGTCAATAACAATCTTTACCTTAAATTAATTTCATCAGCTAAGCCAACGTATTTTAATTTGTTGGCACCTGCTAGGTTTTAAGTGCAGGGTTTTAGTCACAAATCCTAAACCTGCTCTATTTCAGGTGTTTCTTCTAATCATCATTTGATACAAAAAAGGTAGAAAATTTGTGAGAATTATTGAACTAACCCAGTTAGAAAAAAGACAACCAAGATAAAGAACAAAACGAAAAAGAAAGAAATAACAAGAGAAAGATACACTTCTTGGCACCCTTTCAACTAGAGATGGGACATTAATCACATAATTGTAAAACCAGCATATTATCATAAATTATATTCTGTAATCAAGTACTAAACTCAAACAAAATCATTTCTTACTTCAGAACATCAAGAGGTTCAAGGAACATTGTACAATAAATACTTCAAGTAAGAGCCTGGTCAAGAAATAAAACAAGACTCCCAATGCTATTGATACTGGAAGAGCAGGCAAAGCTTTCTGATATAATCCCAAAAGCATCAAAGTTATGCCCAGACCAGCAATGATAGCTAGATAACATGCATACACTGTCATAAAATCATACATTGCTGCCCTGCCAACCAAAACACTATAGAAGATGAAATCTCCCAGCCCTAACTTGATTGCACCAGATGACCCCAATCCAATTCCCTCTAGCATCATACTTTCATTTGACACTGCAATATCTGCTCTGTGGAGCTGTACATTCATCCCACGATCAATCAAGGGAGCAGAAAGCTCGGAATCGGTTTCTTGACCCCATCCCTCTTCAGCTCTGACCAAATTTGTGTCTTTATGGGTACCGCCAGAAGTATTGTTCAAATTTGAATTCAAAACAGTGCTTGCATCCAGATTGGATTTTGATTCAACATTCAGGTTGCTACTCAACGCAGAGTTAATACTTAGATCAGTTTGGAGATTTGAATTCTCAATTCCCCTATCTCTCCAAACTCTCCTCTGATTCTGAGTTACACCAACCCTAGGATCCAAATTATCATAGTTCACTGGCCTAGCCTCATAAACCAATGCTGGAATTTCTTCGTCTCTTGATATCGCAAGCTCTACCAAAAGCCTTAAAGGCCCAATAGGTAATAAAACTGCAGCAAGATCATACAATGCCAAGGCAACCAGCAGTACCCAGGTGGTCCATTCAGGTAACATAGTAAACCAATAAGCGACTAAAATTCCAATAAGAACCAAATACCCTTGCGTCACAATAATCGCCATTTTTGACATAAAGACAGCCAAGACACCAACAATAGCAAAATTAAACAAAACCAGACAAAATGTTATGCTATCCACAGGAATACTAAAGCGTTCAATTAAGAATAATGAAATTTCACCACCCAAGAATCCCAAAACAACAAAGGCGGAGAAACCCATATATAGTTTTAAGAACTTGGTGCATCTGAAATAGAAGAGAAGTACCAAAACAAATGTTACAACAGTGACAACAACTACAAATGCTAAGGAATTCAAAAGGGCACCTACGAATTTGTTCCAGGAAGAGTCCGAACTGGTCTCACTATATGCTATTGTGGCTATACTGGTGGTTGATGCAGCAGAAGAGGAATTGGTATCAAGGATCGAGACCAAGATGACCACCAAAAACATGCAGATTGATACTGGAGCAACGATTCTAACAATTTCTTCTCCTAGAGAGTCGAGAACATTTGGGGTTCTTTGATTTTGGGCCATCTGAGAGAGGCCGAAGATCGAAAAGGTTCAAGCTCTCAGCGAGGAAGCGAGTGTTCTGGCGGATCCGTGTTCGCCTGTTTACATTTTCGGATCGAATATTCCAAGGTTTTGTTTTGTCGATGAGTAGAACCAAACGGCAACGAGGCGACAACCACAACTGGATATTTAGAGAAATGATAATTGTAAAATGAGAAAATGTATAAAGTAATTATAATTTTTCTTAAAAATAATTGAAATTTTACTTTTAAATTTAAATAATATAAAAATATTATTTTTTATAAAAAATTATACTTAAATTATATATTATCTTATTGTATAATTATTATTTTTCGAATATTTAGTTATGTGTAATTTATTTAAAACTTTTTATTTTTATTTTTAGTTTTTATACATCTTTTTATTTTAAAACTTATAGAGATCTTTCCTATATTTGATAAATGTACTACATATAATTTTAATTTCTTATGAATTATTAAAAATATTTTTAATTAAATAATAAATTTGATATAACTTTTTAAAATTATTTTTGTTAGTTGAATAATAAATTTTTTTAAATTTATGATGATCTTTTTTTGTAAAAGTAGTTTCATGTGAATTTTTATAATTTATAAATTTTTTATAAAATATTAAATACTAAAAACATATATGAAATATTTTTATGTATTTTGTGTAAAATATTTTCAACGCTTTTGTATTTTTCAAACTATATTCATAATTTAAAAAATGCAGAGACTATTTTTAAATAAAATAAGACATAAATTTTAGGAGAATAAACTTTTACTACTTAATTACTATCAATATTTTTAATAAATTAAAATAAATTTATTACTCAAATAAAAATACAGACACTATAACTTTTATTATTTTTAATAAAAAAAATTATTTAATACACTTAAAATTTTAAACTTAAACTTAAAATATTAAAAGAAACAAGCATTAAAATATAACAGTATGCTAGCACCGTTAAGCTGATGCTATTTAATTAAAATAAAATCTCAATATTGTCATTTTTAATTAAAAAACGCAAATAAAAACCTGAAATATAAATTGTCTTCTTTTTATAACTCTTTTGAAATTACTTTTTTTATTCATTTTTCAATTTTTCTTTTTTAATTTATATTTTTAATTTTCAAATTTAAAATTATTGAAAATTTGACAGATTTTTACTAATAGTATGATAAAACAAATAAAATAAATAAGTCAATTAAAAACCTATTAAGTAGGATCCACAATGTATAGTTTCTTTGAGTTTGCAAATAATTATACCTACCTCTCTTCTAATCTTAACATCATTTTGGTCTCAATAAATAAGATGGAAGATTGGTATCTATTTGATGAAAAAATTGGAAATTAAAAATAATAACAATTCGGGTCAGATTCATTTGGAGATTGAGAATGATTTCAGTTCAACAAATTTCAAAAAAATTAGTATGATCTCTTTTATGTGATAGTACAATTTATTTTTTTAAATATAATAACTTGTGAAAATAAAATATACTATAGTGATATAAATGTTAGGATATTTTTCACCATAAGATGATTATATTAAAATTTAGATAATTTTACTAAACAATTCATAATATAATTTTTAATCTAGTAGTTATGTTACTTTTACCTTATCATATGCAAAGTTTTATTCTCAATTCATTTTATTTCATTTAAATAAATATATACAGTACTTATTTAACTGAAATTTAAAAAAATTACTTAAAGAATTTAAATTTTAATCTATTAAATTTATTTAAATTCAATTTAAATTATATAATTTAATATTTTATAATTAATTTATAAAATATATTTTACATAAAAATTTTATGAAATATTTATATACATATTTTAATAAGAATAATAATCCCATAAAAATATGTATAAACTAGAAAACTAGTACTCTTCAAACAGACCGAAACAGAGGCGCTGGTATCCAGGCCAATCCACAGCAGCGTGCCCCATCCAATTCTCCCTAACGACGCCGTAGAGAGGGGGGCGAGGAAGGTTGGTACATAAGGGCTCGCCGTCAGAGCCATCATCTAGCGGCTACATTTCTCGATTCGAGATCAATGGTGCTTATCTCTTCAAGCATCCACGTAGGCCTCTCGCGTCTCGCTTACACGAACCCATTCCGCGAGAAGAAAGAATTTTAGGGTTTTAGAATTGCAAAGGCCCTGCACACCTAAGGAAGAACAGAGAAGAAAAAGAAGGTACTGGATGGTCCCTTACAATAATCCTCTTCTCCGATTTTCTCTGCTTCTGTTCATTTCTGCAATCTTTTAACGTTACTTTTGCTTCCATTTTTTTTTTAAATGTGGTTTACTCTCAGAACTGACGAGCAGGGCACCAATTGATCCAAGTATGATATGAAACTTTCCATGCTCTTTTAGACTATTTTAATTTTCATTTTCCATGCATTATGCGAGCTGCATCTGCGTGTGTGATTGTAACTTATATGGCCTCTTTGGGGTGCTAAAAATCAGTGGAAATAATAGAAGACAAAGTTTGAATATTGGATTTCTTTTTTCTTCTTTTGGGTGGCTCTGTAGAGACGGTTATATGGAGTTAAACTATTTTTATATAATGATGTTTCAGAGGTCCATACATGTTAATATGTTCTTCGTTGGGAGGAGAACGGGAAGATGATTGTAATTTGTTTGTATGTTTGACTTTTTTAAGGACCAGGAAAACGCAAATACTTAGCTTGTAAAATTGGTGAAAAATTATAATTTATTGATATTGCTTTGAGCCTTTGAGGGTTGTGAATTTAGTGTCTTGGTGTTCTGTTATCAATTAGTTATTAAAATGTGGTTGATAAGTGTTTTGATTAATATTATATTATACAAAATTTAGTAACCAATGTCACTACCTTCAGGTGCAGCGATGGCTTTCTTTGGTAGAGTTGGGAACATACTAAGACAAGCAGTGAACAAACAGATTAGTACAGAATTGCGTTCTGCGCCATCTATTTTTCAGGCAATCCGATGCATGTCTTATGGTGGAAGTTCAAAACTGTTTGTAGGAGGTGCATTTAAATTTCCTTCTTATTGTAGCTATAACCCTGCTTATGCTTTCTTTTCTTCTTTTTGCTAATGATAATTTTGAACAATTATCTAAAATCTGGCATTCATCTATTGCAGGTTTGTCATTTTCAACTGATGAGCAAAGTTTCAGGGAAGCTTTTGCAAAATATGGTGAAATTGTTGATGGTTAGTAATCAGGTTCTCCACTTCTTTTTATGGTCCATAAAAATGTGTTTTTGTGGGCACCAATGAAGTACTGTTAAATTTTTTGCTGTTAAATTCAATTCAGTATTAATCATTGTTTAATCTCATACTGTTTGTAGCAAGGATAATTATGGATCGCGAGACTGGTAGGTCCAGAGGATTTGGCTTTGTTACTTTCACTTCAGCTGAGGAGGCATCAAGTGCCATTCAGGCCTTGGATGGACAGGTAGTGCTGATTCGTTGTTCTTAGTATTAGCTTTTCATGATTAGCAATTTGGCACTGGCAATGCTGGTTGCTGCAGATTGATCATCCATTTATACATGTGTTATGTGGAAGTCTGCATGGGGTATGTGTTTCAAATTTTGTAAACTTATCAGTCAGTGTTGCATGTTTTAATTTTTGAACATTATTGCTTCTAAGTCCTAATGTCCTACAATAAGTCCTATAACATGTCGATAGAAATGCAGTGGTCATGTATTGGTACAAATATCTGTCAATCCTAATCATTGTCATATAATATCAAGATTTTGAAGGTTGTTGTCCCCCAGGCTATTGCTTGTTTTCTTGACCACTATAGCTGTGCCTGCCCTTTAATGATTGTCTTCTAGAATCATCATTTCATATTCTTATCCTTCTTTCTATGATCACTGTCAGATTAGGTTCTACCATCAGTAATAAGCAAATAGGTTGCCTCATGTTATTTTGAAAAGTATGGTCGATATTAAGAGTTAATTATTGGAAACCCAGAAAAAGAGAGAACTTTCATCATGACATATACCTGCCTGTAGTGTTCCTTTATTTGATAGATGCATCCAACTATAAGAATTTTCAGTGCCCTCTGGCTTTCACCTATTGTATTTTATTTTTTCAGTAACTACACTGTGATGTAGACTGGTTCTATACCTTCCTGGTGATCCCTTGTCGCTTAGTATATTTGGGTTTATGATCTTGTAATTTTTCATTGACCTGTATTTCATTAAAATTTGGAGTATTTTATAACTGTAGTAATGCACTGTCTCCTTTCTTGTTATTGCTTTAATTGTTCTGAGTGGACTCATTTTCCCAGGAACTTCATGGTCGCCGGGTAAGAGTAAATTATGCTAATGATAGGACTCGTGGATATGGTGGCAGTGGTGGTGCTTATGGTGGTCCTTATGGTAATGCTTCCTATGGTGCAAGTGCTGGTGCTGGCCCTGCCTATGGAGGCACTTATGGTAACACTCCTGGTGCTGGCTATGGAGGTTCTTATGGTAATGCTCAAGGTGCTGGCTATGGAGGTGCTTATGGTAATGCTCCTGATGGTGGTGCTCAAAGTGGTGGCTATGGCGATGGTGGTGCATATGGTGGCAGTTTTTCTGTAGGTTATGGCGGAGGAGGTTATGCATCAGGTGGCAATTTTGAGGGCAGCAGCTCTGGAAATAACAATGCTACTGAGAGTTTTGGAACTGGAAGTGCTGGTGGCAGTTATGGTGAAAGTGGAATGAATCAAGGGAATGATGGTATTGGAGGCTATGGTGGTAACAGTGGGAATTTTGGTGTTGCTTGGGGTGGTGGAGGAGGTGATAACTATAGTAGTGCTCCTGGTTTTGGTGGTGTTGCTGGTGTAGGCAGTGATATCCAAGGTAGTGCTACTGGCTTTGGCAACAGTACTAACTATGGCAGTTTTGCTGGTGCTGGTGGTGGTAATGGACATGGAAGTGAGGGATTAGGCAGCAGTGGTCAATTGGATAGCAAAGAAAGCGGCAATCTGGGTGAGGATTTTGGAGATTATGGGGGCTCATTGGAAGGAAAATTCAGGGATGATGATGATGATACTGGTGATTTTGCTAAAAGGGCTTGAAGAAATCTCCTATAATTTTTA
The DNA here is from genome assembly GCA_037013595.1 of Dicorynia guianensis. Classification (NCBI taxonomy): domain Eukaryota; kingdom Viridiplantae; phylum Streptophyta; class Magnoliopsida; order Fabales; family Fabaceae; genus Dicorynia; species Dicorynia guianensis. The sequence goes on from JASUAB010000015.1 coordinate 28,405,576, forward strand.
GTTTTATACTGCTCTATGGACTACATCTTTCTGAACCCCGTGGCTTTTGACTTGAGCTTGATGCACTTATTAAGCATGTCATCTCAATGAAAAATATACACAGTTGAGAAAGTTATTTCAGTGAAACTGGGTTCCGTCTTCAACATCAGTCACCCTTTCCTCAACTTTTGAATCGGGAAATTATTTGTTGCATACTTAGTGATTAAGTATTTAACCGATGAGATATCTTTATACAGCATGTAAATCGACGGTTGAGTTGAATTGTTGCAGCAATAATGTAAAACTGACCTGAGAATTTTACAATGAGAACTCCAATTCGAGGGGTTTAGTTCTGCAGTAAATTTTATTTTCAGTGTGTCGATAACTGTCGTCTTGCTTTCCTTTTATTCTTTGTCTATGTTATATTTTTGCAGGCAACACTTGTTTTGCTTTTATTTTCCTAAGCCTTTCAAAAGAACGAGTTCAAATTGGAAGGGACATGAATAATAGTTGAACTGGTATTTAACAATCATCTGGCGATGAATTATATTATTTGTTAGCAAAAATATTATTCTCATAATATATTTGTCACATTATTTTTATAAATGAGTAGTGTAATGTGTTGATTTATTAGAAGTTTGTAAAATTTAATATATTTAATAATTTAAATTTTATATTATAAGAATTAAGTGAATATAAAATTATAAAATAATAAAATTGGTATATTGAAGGAGAGGGACACTTTTCATTCTCAAGCACCAAATTGTGTAATTCTATAATTTCTAATGCCCTAATTTATTTGAAATAAACAGCAAATTTTGCATGCTGACTACTATCCAACAAACAGATATAAGAAACGCAACAGGCTGTATGGTAGTAGGCTAGTAGCATAGATATATAATAGTAATATTAGTGACAAAGTGGCTATAGCAATAGTGAACGTGGAGGCAATAAGCCAACAATTGCGACATTCAGGATAAATTATGGAAAATGATTGTTGCATGTATGGAAAGTTCATTCTCCGTGTTAAAAAAAATAAAAGTAAAAATAAAAAAAGAGAATATAAAATATTGTATAATTTATGTGTAAATATATATATATATATATATATATATATATCATTACCTTAAATTATCCATGTTAGAGGCCCTTTTCAAGGAGGATATAATATGACATTGCAGAAATAAGTGAAAATGTGGGAGGCAATTTGTTGATATAAACATTAGTAATGATGGTGTAATCACAAGGATGATATTTATTTATTTATTTTTTATAAATGCAATGAAGAGAATTTGAATCTAAGTTTTTTTAAAATATTATTCAAACTTCTCACTACTAGATTATACCATAAAAATAATATTAATAACAAAATATAAGAAAAAAGGCAAATATGTTTTAAATTGAGTCATTTCTAAAAAGAAATAATACAAAATGTGACTTGTGAATTGTAAGTTAATTATTATAAATTTATAACAGTTACATTTAAGTCATGGTAATAGCATTAGTTATACCTCATTGCTGCTTAAAAAAAAAAAAGTAATTCTTTATTGCCAATACCACAATCTTATCTTTGCTCAGACACTTTTATTTTGTTTTATAAATGACTTACGTTAAATGTATATGAAGAGATTGCACAATAAATATATAAAATTAAGTAATAAATATTTCTTATTTATGTTTTATATTTTATAATTATAGTATATAATCTCTACGCAACATAATCACATATGATTATCATTATCCTTTGTATTTTTGCTTTCTTCCTACTTCATGTAAGGAAAAGAAAGGTAGTGAGGTGAGATGCATATTCTTTCTTACAAACATTGTATCTCAAGTTACATTATCTAAATTGAGGATTACATAACATAAGTAACTAATAAAAAATAGGAAAATTTTGAGACAAACTCATCAAATTATTTGCATACAATAAGTCATAAATTAATTAAAAATGAACAACCACTCAAGGTGATTATTAGTAATTAAGTAAAAAAGTATTACATTAGTTTCTATCTCAAATATTCCTGAAAATACATATACAATCTCAAATAACCATTTATTAAAAGAAGAAATGATAAAGAATTTGGGCCAACAAATCTGTATGTGATGAGATGGTGGCGATGAATGTGATATTAATATGTCACTATTTATTTAAAAAAACATCTCGATTATTATTTATATCAAGCGCATTTACATATTTTATATACATATTTTTAATAATTTTTTATACAAAATTCATTATGTTCACAATTACACAACAAGCATCAAATAGTTTTTTGGGTTAAAGAATTTGGGTATGAGTCTTGGCAATTGGCCCATTATGAGCCTGATTTCTTGGCCCATACTGGGCTGAAGCCCAACTTTCTTGTTGAAGCTTGTTTGGAACCCTACTCAAAACCCTCCTCGTCTTCCTTGCTCGCTATCCCCCCACTCACTGCCCCCTTCCGTTTCACCCATGGCTGCCGCGGCTCGCCCCCTCGTCACCGTCCAAGCCCTTGAAGGCGATATGGCTATCGACGCTGCCCCAACAGTTCCACTTCCTGATGTGATGAAGGCGTCGATCCGACCTGATATCGTTACCTTCGTTCACTCTAACATTTCCAAGAACAGCCGCCAACCATATGCCGTCAGCAAGCGTGCCGGACACCAGACCTCCGCCGAGTCATGGGGTACGGGTCGTGCCGTTTCTCGTATCCCCCGTGTTCCTGGTGGCGGTACCCACCGTGCTGGCCAGGGTGCCTTTGGTAACATGTGCCGTGGTGGGCGCATGTTTGCTCCTACCAAGATCTGGCGCCGCTGGCACCGGAAGATCAATGTGAATCAGAAGCGTTACGCAGTCGTTTCTGCCATTGCTGCTTCGGCGATTCCATCTCTGGTTATGGCTCGCGGTCACCGGATTGAGTCGGTTCCTGAATTGCCTCTGGTCGTAAGTGATTCAGCAGAGGGCGTCGAGAAGACCAAGGATGCTATCAAAGTTCTGAAGCAGATTGGCGCATTTCCGGATGCTGAAAAGGCAAAGGACAGCCACTCCATTCGGCCTGGGAAGGGTAAAATGAGAAACCGCCGTTATATTTCTCGCAAGGGTCCTCTGATTGTGTACGGAACTGAAGGTGCCAAAGCCGTTAAGGCTTTTAGAAACATACCTGGTGTGGAGGTTGCCAATGTGGATAGACTGAACCTACTTAAGCTAGCACCTGGTGGTCATCTTGGAAGGTTTGTCATCTGGACCAAGTCGGCATTTGAGAAGCTTGATTCCATTTACGGGTCATTCGACAAACCATCGGAGAAGAAGAAGGGTTACCTCCTCCCAAGGGCCAAGATGGTGAATGCGGATTTGTCAAGGATTATTAATTCTGATGAGGTTCAGTCCGTTGTGAGGCCGATCAAGAAGGAAGTTAAGAGGGCACCGCTGAAGAAGAACCCACTCAAGAACCTGAATGCCTTGTTGAAGCTGAACCCATATGCCAAGACGGCCAAAAGGATGGCTCTTCTGGCTGAAGCTCAGCGTGTGAAAGCTAAAAAGGAGAAGCTCGATAAGAAGAGGAAACCTGTCTCCAAGGTGCGTTATTCTGAGTTCCTTGCTTTTAGTATATAGCAGTTAATTGGGTTCTCTGTGGTATTCCAATTTTGATGCCTAACTTACTCTATGATATGGTTATAGCGATTTATAGGTTTTCTTATGTTCTATGACCATCATAAGATGTGACGAGTGATCATTATTGTAGAAATGCAATCACGAGTCTCTGTGGAGAATCTGTTTGATGGTAACAGGCTCTTCCATTTGATTGTGTAAGCTGTAGAGGGAAGCATCTGGAAGATGCCCCATTGATTGCGTGTTCGTTATGTTTGTGCTCTGATAAGTTTTACACTCTACTTTTGTTTGTCAACCTCATAATACATAACCTCAAACATATGAGATGCGCCCACCTTTGATCAACTCTGTAAGATCACGTTTTAGGTTAGCTAAAGTGTAGAGTTACTTGTTTCTAGGTGTAGTTTTCATGAGTTCTTCATTTAACATCGTGAGATGATAAAAGTGAGGACGGTTGACTTGGAAATGACCTCAGTTTGTTTAGTTCTCACTTTGTTTTGCTGGTATTGTGTTCATTTTCAATGTTTCAATTAACTTACGTATTCATTTCTCACTTTTCTTTACAGGAGGAAGCTAATGCTATCAAGGCTGCAGGGAAGTCGTGGTACCAGACTATGATCTCGGACAGCGATTACACAGAATTTGAGAACTTCTCAAAGTGGCTGGGTGTTTCCCAGTGAAGTCTTGCTTTTTGGGCGTCATCTAGAAAATGTGTTTTGCTACTCTTCCGTACTGTTCGTGTTACTAATTTGAGTTTAGACAGCAATGATGGGTGTTAGTTTTCTAGTTTGCTTTTTTATGTTTATCTTACGGAAAGGTTATATACTTTCTGTCTGCAATATAGAGGATATGGTAATCTGTTTTCTCTTATATTTTTCAAGATTATCTTGCATTTCTTCTTTGGTTCAGAACCTCAGTTTCGTGCTCTCATTAGCTATGATACTTGCGTGATATTCCGTCAAGAAAATTTAAAACATCCAATTTCAGTATGACATTTGTAATTATGATGGGTATGACATTTGTAATTAGGTTGAGTTATCTTTTCAAATTGAATGGGGGAAGTTTATTTTCACACATTTTTTCTTGTATTATGTTTACATTTTTTAATGTGATTTTTCATATTTTTTAAGATTCATAAATAAGTTTGTAAAATGAAATAAATTTAATAATATAGATTATATTATAAAATTTAAATAAAAATAAATTTAGGCTGCAAAAAGATTCAATTGAATGCAGATCTACCAATGAATAATTCGGAACATTAGCTATTCATAACTGCGACTCGAGGGTACGTTTTAATACAGGAAACTCCTGACATTCGTTTTCTCAATTGTTCTTATCATAATGGTAATGTTCTCGTGCGGCAAGGTGAAGTTTTACTTTATAGTGTCGTGTCTCCAGATGAACGTGGGTTCCCAAAGCAACCTTTGCAATGGAGGACGTGTTAACTAATATTTGGCTAGACACAGAATACAGTACTCTAACTCGCCAAAGTCACCGGTTTAAGTGCCAGATTTCAATTGGTAATGCTAACAGGGACACCTATATTTTGATGCTAATACATAATACTAATTGAACAGAATCAGAAACAGGATATAGACGACGGTTAAAATCTAGTGAAAATTGAGTTTTACTGTATTCGTAAGTATAATTCTCTTCTATTCCTACGCAACTGGATTTGATTTCAATGTTCATCTTCATCCTTAGAGTACAATATCCGTTGAGCATTCTGAAAAACAGGAGAATCTTTCTTGGTCCTCTCAACAATTAGCCTTATTAATTGCCTTTCCATCTCATAATCACAATCACCACTTCCATCTCCAGAAATAAAATTTGATTCCTGAACGCAAGAGCTCTGCCCTTCCGACATTGTCACCTTGCAAGAAGAAAGTTCCCTCGAAGTTCTTTCTCCTTTAACTGTAGAGTGAGTTAAGGAACCATTTGCTCCAGCATGTTGAATCCCTTGGACAAGCCAATCATGTGAATGTGAACCCTTTTTATCATCATCATCATAAATGCCTGATGGTGAATTCTCTTCTGACTTATCTATCTTAATCAATTCTTCATAAGCCTCATTGTATGCATCTAGAGCTTCACCTGCTAAATTCATAACCAGGGGCTGGGCCACAGGTCTACAGTCATCATAAGTCAATGGATTTGATATAGTCAAGGGAGATGTATGTCCACAGCCTGGAAAATCCCTCTGGTAATGAGCCTCATGTTCTGATTCCTTAAGTTGTACTTTCCTCTGGCTATATTGAAGAGCAGTCTCAAGTTCCTTCACACGTTCCTCAAGCCTGGATTGAATTACTTCGTGCAAGCGCAAACTCAGCTCGCGAGGTGACACTGCATAGTTTCCAGGGAGAGCTGTGGAGGTGTCACCGACATCCTCATCTGATTTTGGATGGCCAAAGGCCTTGACGTTGACCACATCGGCTCGCAACTCTCCTTGAGCAAAATCTGCTTCAAAGTCTGGGTCAAGCTGCAAGTACCATTAACACCCATAAACCATTTAAGCAATGTTCACTTCAACAAAAAAAGCAACAGAGAAAACTCTAGTATTTTAATGGTTTGTTTATCTTCTCGATTGCAACTCACTGCTAGAAATATTCAGTTAGTGTTGCAATACCAACCCTACTAAAATAAAAAGCAATCATATGAATGAGAAACCCATGCTGTAGTGTAAAAATTAGGAAGCATATCTTTAAGCAATCTATATATATAGCTACCTTAACTTCTACACATTCAGAACTTATGCTTGCATTGTTTACATCTAAATTCCTTTCACATACTGTAATATACTTAAAGAGACTTTTGACCAACTCTCTAAATCAAGTACATATTAATTCACAATGCAATGGATTCGTCGATATGTATATATGGAAGTTAATCAAGTCAGGCTGTCTTGGTAACACTTGGCTTGACACACCTGTCTAAAGAGTATATTTTCTCAATTTTATACGAAACTACATAACATTTCTGCTTATTCTTGTCATAAGGAGACAGACATACCGGACATTTACAAAATCAATCTAGCTATAAATTTATGAAGCAAAAACACACGCACAGGGCTCCTGGCAGATCTTGCATGGTACTCCAAATTAATAGCAAATTGATTAACTAAAATTTCCATGTGATGCTTCTTTTTCTGGAATTAAGCATACGCTAAAGAAGGTCACCACAAGCATAAGATCTTAAGGTGAGAAGGAACATCTGATTTGATAATCCAAGAAAAGGTCGACAGTTTGTGACCCAGTCTTTTAATTTTGTCAAGATATTTTGACATAACAAAAGCAATAGGCCATTATAACGTTACTGAACCGAGTGTAAGTATTAAATATTAACTTTAAGATAACATAAAACAGATCAAATAGTGGTTTAGCTTTTGTACATGGCATTGTCCATTACATAGAGGTCTAGATTATACTTTGTAGAAGTGAAAACGGGAGGGATAGACTAAAATAATATAAGACTTAAAAATTAAAAGAATCTGTTTCCCATCCATTTTTGTCACCTGTTCCTATCAAGCATGGGACCAATGGATGTGAATATATGAAAAGTAATATACTAATAACCATCACAACAGACATATTCCAAAACAATGACAACATGCATTCCACGTAGGGATGTAATGGGTCTACAGGATTTTGTAATTACTAGAAAATGCAGAGAAAAACATAAAACTTACTTCAACAAGCTCAGACAGTCTTCTATCCAGGCTAGATGTATTCATACTTAACCCTAATCTCTCAAGTTCTGCTTCAAGCTCAGCCTCAATTTTGCTTGTAGATTCTGAACTTTCTTCTTCCCTCTGATCATATATTTCTTTACGACTGTTTCTTGGAGAGTTATCCATATCCTTTTCAGGGGAAAGTCCACTAAGCTCCTTACCATAGAAGGAATGGTCACACGCATCTTGTGAACCATAATTCTCATTGTTTAACTCCTTCACAGTCATTGAGTCTTTCAATTCAAGTTCCTCTTGTAAATCTTGAACCAAATTTTCAGTCTGCTTCAACAACTCTCTTAGCTTGTTTACTTCTCTTTTATTTGCCATGAGAGAAGTTATTATCCCAAAAGAAATCCCAAGGCTGAAGAGAAACATTGCATCTGATGATCATGGAAGTGTCAGCGCACATCGTTATCAAAGTATAGTGACAGACTGCATAACACAAAATAAGTACCAGACACTCTATATCAACCTATGAAAATATAAACAGCAACACAATTCATTGAAAGGTCAATATTTGCAGTGGTTGATGCAGATCATTTGTCAGGATTAAAAAGCTAACTGAGATCAATATGGTATTATTGTTGTTGCATATATGATTTGAAAGACCCAAGAATTAAATCTTTTGCTAATTAATGGTGAGAATCAAATTCCACCCAAGAAGAAAATCCTCTTCTAAAGGAATAATGACATTGCTTTATTGCGTGTCAAGATATCAAGTCTCGGGAGGATTTATAACTAAGAAACTAAGATCAATACCCATTATCCAATAAGTAGTTAGACCAGTTCAAGAGCCATTGGATCTTCAAAAAACTGATAATATTCGAATAATTTAGAACTAAGAAACCAAGATCTATATTTACTATCCAATAAGTAGTTTAGATCAGTTCAAGAGCCATTGGATCTTCAAAGAACTGATAATATCCGAGTCTCATTGACTAGTGAACAGTATGAAAATACCTATATTTAGAACCTGCACCAGCAAGTGAAAACAAAACAAGGTTCCTTTACAACTATTATTCTCATGCATAAAAATTCACAAACACATTAAGAAGAGAATGAAGAGAAGTGTCAAAAGATTTTATATAACATGGGAAGAGTAATAAATTCCTTGGAAGTAAACATATGCATTACTCCTAGGGGGTTATCTTCTTCTCTCTTATTTACAGCCCCTTCCAAAAGAAAAAGAAAAGAAACAACAAAGACCAATTTTCTATAGGCATCAATAAGAATTTATTTTCATTGTAGCACAAGGCTAAATAGATGTTTTAAATCGAGAATCATACCACATTGAGTATGGATACGTCTTCCACTTAGCATGTTGTTTGACGAGCAAAATCCTCCACTCTGCCCTTTTTCTGATTTAAATTTCATCTTCTTGGGATCCTCCAAAGATCCAATATTTGGTAGGGAAGGAATACCAAAAACTTGTTTGTCTTCTTGACAGTCTTCCTTATGCAACTTATATTTCTCATTTCCTACTGATGCACTGAAAGAGTCATGATTTGTTTTGCTGATTATCTGGCTTCCATCACTTACAAGAAACGACCTTGTGGCGGTGGAAGGAGACAAAAGAGAACTAAAGATGAATTCTTCCTTTTTGGCATGTTCCCTGAATAGCTGAGCCATTAGGCAACTTTCCAAGGAATTTAAAGGTCTATTAAATTGCTTATACAAATGTTTAGCCCTGAGAGAGGTCTTGTTTCCAGCAGAACGATTAATTGAACCCCCTTTTCTAGCAGAAGAATCAGAAAACGGGAAACCATAATTGCCACCAATATTAGAGCTTTGCACATTTCCATCTTCAACATCCCTATAGTTCTCATTTGGCACGAATGACAGTGGTAAAATTGAAATAGAAAGTACATTGCCCTCATCGTAACTACCGAAGTGCCTTCTTTTGTCACTACCAAGCCCGCTGTTAGAAGCCCCTTCTGCTGTCAGAGGTCCATCCAATGAGTCCAAATCTGAAGATTTCCCATCTGAAGCACTTATATTTGAAGAAACCTCTTTGTCTAATGTATCTCTACATGCTCGTCTGCGGAAGGGACAGCTTGGGGACTCGAGATTCTCAAAATTGGAATCCTTCCAAGACAACTGAGATGAGCTGTCACTATTCTTTGAAACCCTGTTCCAATATTTCGCTAAATACCCAGCTCCTGCAGCAGCTGCAACAACCCACAAATCCATTTTTGCTCTCCCTCCCACCGAAAGAAAGCTACTACCCGAACTCCACGATACAAATTATCCTCTTTCTCTCAATTATTAGCATCAAACATCCAAGGAATACACTTTCCATGAATTTAGAGAAACTGACTTCAGAAAACAGGTAAAAGAAAGAAGGGCTTCAAAAAAAAGATTTTCCTCCTAAGTCTCAGTATGAAATCCATAAGAACCCTATCATTCATTTATTTAACTGCAATAAACTATGATCCAAATGAAAGGTTGGAGAACCTTTAATACTTCGCCGCTACGGTCATTTGCATTAATAACCCAGAAAGCGACAGTAATGAAAGAAATTTTCAATCCGGTGAGAATCAGCAGAGCGAAGAAACAAGAAGAAATCAAAATAGGAACAAGTTTTTGTTCACTTCAATAGCATAAAAAGGTGAGCAACAACACTACCTAAATGAGGGCGTTTCTGAGAAAACAGATAACAATGCGAACTTGCGCAATTGACAGCAGCATATCTGCGCATTGAACCTTCAAAGAGACATACGCCACAGATACTTCAGTAACTCCAAGGAACCAACTTGCAGCATAATATGTAGAAATTGCAAGCTATATCTGTCTGAAAGTAGCTTCTATACTGCAAAACTCGAGCATGGGACAAGCCCATTTCGCCAAATTCCACGACAACACAACCGAAGTTGATGCAAAGAAGAATGAACACCTCCTGCTGGTATTTTTCCGGCAAAATAAAAAATAAAAAAGCTTCCTTTTGATAACTCCTCTCTCGGCAAAGCTATCACACCCCACTTTCCGACACGATGTTTTTCGAATTTCGCAGGTTCGATACCTGGGAAGAAGAATAAGACCCACTACTCCCTTATCTACATAGATTCGCGGAGCGGGCACGACTACACCAACAACTTTTGACGAACGACGCACTGGTCACAAATATCATTGTCAAATGTTAAATACATATTATTTAAAATGAAATAAAATTTTTCAATTTTATTTCTCCGATTTTTATAGAGCCGGTGGAGCGTCAGCCACAATGGCTTCCACCAAAAAACTGAAAAAAAAGAGAAATCTTGTATGTCTTTTGAATGTAGCCGCTGGAGTCTCACCCTTTTGTATGTCTTTTTGCTAATAGAAAAAATATTTGTCGTCTATGTTTAAGAAGCTTCGTAAAATATAAACGTCTTTTCTTTCCATAAGCCCTAATACAGGACGAGCATTCCACCTGAAATGTTTTCACGTGTATAGAGGTAAATTCTTGGATCTTTAACTGGTCTGATTCTTTTACAACCTTTCTGAGAAGGCCACGTATGATGTCCAAACAAGGGAGGTAATAGTATAAAAACACATAAATTTTGTATATTTTTATATTTTTATTTTATTTTGCTCTCCTCACAATTGTCTCTCGTAATGTACAAGTTAATCATGATGGAACAAGTGGAAGGCACAGTGTGTCAACTCCATAATATTTATTAAAAATAATTTTGTTCTACATATATTTTTAAAAATATAAATTTTATAAATATTCTATTTTTTTTTACATTTTATTTTTTAATATATTTTTATACATTTATATATAATATGTATAATTACATGCCAATAATATTTTTCTATAAAAAATGAGGCTTTTCAGGTCAGTGATTAAATGATTATCTTCACCATCCATGAGACAAAGGATTTGCTATCATTTCTTTTTGTGTGTGAAATTTCAATTCAATTCTTGTTAGGTAATCAATTGTAGTTTTTTTTTTTTTAATTCGATTACAGGTTTTGTCCCTAATGTTGGTAGTGATTGAGATAATAAAATGAACGTAGCTTATCAGTTGCTAGTGAAGTAAAGACTTCAGATCAATCCTGCTTGCCGGAAGAGCAAGCAACTAAAACAAAAGGATTTATTTCCAACATCAACGGCAAAATGCATGGACAGACTAATAATGTTGACAATAACATCAAATTTGACTTATTTTGAATCATCAAAAAAAAAAAATTGACTATTTTGATTAATTGATCGATAAAAGTACTGAAATGGACATTTGAGCAGCACTTTAATAAATACTTCCACACGGATTCTTGAAGGAAGATAGCTATTGCTCTTACTTCTGATGGATGTGTGGGGCGTCAAGTTGCTGTCTTTGGATCATCCTCGTAGCCGTCAAGCCACCCGCTACACCCCTGACCGCCTATAAGTGAAAAATAATAAACTACAAAGCTACCCCCAACGAATCCGTGAGGTCTTTAAAATCAAAAACTAGCCAATCAGCTTTTGCCGCAACAGCTTCTCGAAGTTGAACACCCGCATAGCATATGAACAAGTCGGCACCCTCTGGTCTACGGGCCTATATGACATAACAATCAAATTACCAAATAGTTGTGTGTACTTATTTTTTTTGGAGGGGAAAGAGGGCATCGCTCAAACTAGGAATAATACATCTTGGGTATGAAGCACCCCACAAGTCACCTAGAACTAAAGCATGACATCCATTGGGAGGTCTGAGAAAGAACTGCAGACCCAGCTGGATGGAGTGAGCTCGGTGATGAGATTGAGAATAACTATTAATGACACAACTATGTTATCAAAAAATCCATTACAACGACCCCTTATTTTACCAAAAAAAAGAACTCCATTAAAACCAGCCGATTCAAAGAAAAATTGTTCTGCCCATCAAAAGTACCATTGATTTTCTTTCTGACTGTGTGAAAACAAGAAGCTGTGTTGTTTAGTGGGACAAATGAGGAAATATCACAAACAATATTGGCAGGTGCTTCAACAGGATCCCTCAAGGCGCGGTGTTATAAACCCAAAGCCAGAAGTATGATTTCCCATAAATATTCATGCTTCGAAATTTGTAGGATTTTACTTACCTCAAGATCAGTTGCACCATCCCCTATCATAACCAATGATTTGTATCCATGAGCCTGAAAAGCATTTGATCAACTTAGCAAGCAATCTAGTTCCGAAAATTTAACAAGCAGGAGCAAGACTAACCTTTCTGATTTGTTGCACCGCAGTAGCTTTTCCTCCACTCCTTGAAGTAGGCTCATTTCTATCAAACCCCAGAAACTCTCCAGAGCTTCCAAAAAGCAGTTGATTAGCAAAAATATTCTCTTGCGGAATCCCAAGTATTGATGCAACAGGCTTCAAAAAAAAAAAAAGTGTCTTCGTAACTATGTAGGACATGAAGTATCTAACTCATTATCTTGTATACAAAAGCCAACGTGCTCATTAGATATGAAAATATGTGCATAAAAGTCATTTCAATGTTAAGAAGCTACAAAACGCATTAGAATGGGAGGGGCACTTGAAGATCTAGACATTCCTAGCTAACTATGATCATTGTCTTCAAAAATACTTTGAACCAGCAAGAAAGATTAAAAAGATTTGGAGGAAACATTGTACAAAACTGAATTATCAGATTCTACAATTTCTTCTGGTGTAGGCTCTAGTCATGCAAGGCATGTGTTCTAGTTTTCAAATCATTTCATGCGCATCATCAAGTTATGGAGGTGCAAAACACACAAAAGTAACTTAACTATTTTCCCCTTTGAGGTCAAATGACAACAAAAGAAAAACCATCAATTATAGCCATTCTCCATACATTGATCATTTGACGAAAGCCCCCAGAGATCAGATACACACGAATGTGATTAGCCTTGAGCTTACTGACCAATTCCTGAATGCCAGGGGAAAGCCTACAAAATGAGAAGTAGAATCATGTTCATTATAAAAAATTTGTCTGAATTAAACTGTTTAGGATACACTTAGAAGCAGTGAAGTTTGGAAGGTGAAAAACAAGGGGGAAATAAGCTTTTGCTATGTAAATATCAACCTTTTTACAACAAAATTTAGCCTGGCCAGATCATTTATAAGTCAGTAAACTTATATGTCACAAGTAATGAGGTGTCATTTCTCCAAGCTACTATCAATAAATTCAACGTGAAAATTTAATTCAAACTTAAATTCTGATTCAATAAATATATATAATATCTGAATATAAAGGAATAGAGTTATTCACTCTAGACAGCAGGCAGCAATTCTTGCCAAGTCTGAACGCAAACGCATTTGAAACTTGCATCAGATTATCCAATAATAAGCTTTAGGAAGAGGAAAGGATCAAGGATAAAGCAATTCTCAGAAATTTGGTTATTGCTTAATAGAGGACTGTTATGATGTGGGCACATGGCCATCATAAATTTTCTTATTTTGTCAGTCTAATTCTTCACTTTACCCTGATTTACCTGTTTCAGGCTCAAATATAGCGCTGAAATATACAGAGATTGGGAGCCAGAGTCCATGGTAGATCAGAGTATGTATCTGACACCTGTTCTCAAGTCCACACATATGCAACATTGCACAAATTTATTCACACAAACATGCACACAAATAAAGACAAAGACTGCAAGTGTTGAAGTAAGACATTGATCCTATAATTAGAACATTCAATAACGTATCAAGCAAAATTCAGGAGATAATGCTTTTCAACTTGCCATATTTGAGAGAAGGATAATTCACCAGGAGTTGCCTGGCCAGTCCTTCGGAATTTAGAGCCAATTTGGTGACAAAATGATTATACAGGACCAAATGCAAAGTTCATCAAAATGTCAAATTAGCTCAAGCCAACAAATGGTCAAGGTAGTTATTAATAAAATGACACATACCTAGGGGGCCTTTGCTCTAAAAAATTCTGAACTTGAGTTAAAGAGGGACTGAACAAAGATAGTCTAGCAGCCAAAGCGTCCTCAAAAGGAACAGAACCACCCATTGCTCTAGTAATATTAAACAGGATACTCAGATATAAAAATGTTAAAATCAGAAACCCCTCTAAAAGTTTTCAGTTAAACAATCCAACCTAGCAGTCCATTCAGCAACAGCCTTTCCAGCTCCACAGAATTCGGCTAGCTCGTCAATACCTTCATCCAGGCAGACGGTGCTATCCACGTCAAAGCACACAGCATCAGCATTTCTCCAAAGCTCGAGAATCTCTATCAATTTGAGAAAGCAACCATCAACAGGCATGATTCCAGAATTTTGAAGCAAATAACTAGAGAGTTCAGAGTAACAGATAACCTTTGGAAGGAGAAATGTTCTCAAATTGGCCCACTTTTGAGCCCCCGACCGATTGAACAGAAGCAGCAATTACGTTAAAAGATGGGGGCTGCTTCATAATCCCAATTCGAATTCCACAAAAATACTTCCTCGGCTGAAGTGCTTTTGAAGGGAGAAAAGGACGTTGATATCTTCTACTGTAAGCACAAACTGGATTGATCCCAGAACTCACCAACCCTTCCATGAAATTATCTGTTTCCAAATCGAAAATGAAAAACTTGGTTTCCGAATTCTAACAAAAAATCACAGATAATACAAAACACGGTAAATTTAAGAAGGGGGGAGCCATGTAAAGAACACGAAATGGATGCAACCACTAATTACCTCAAAAAAATCTTATTTCAGAACGAGTAAATTCACGAATTGTATGAACGAAAAGACCAAAAAGGAACAGGGGGAAGAGGAAAAAAAAAAGAAAGAGAGAGAGAGAGAAAATAGATTCAAATCTGTTATGAAGCTTTATAATTATATTTGGAGTCACCTTTAAGTACTGTGAGGGTGGGGTTGGTGAGGCCCAAGCCGCCCAACCTCCACGCGAAGGAGAAACATATTCTTCTCCGCCTCCGGGATCTCTGCCACGAGGCTACCCAACTAACACTTGCCCATTTTTTTTTTTGGGTTTGAGGTTTGAGAGGGTAATTACTGTTCTTTATTTTATTCATTTTAGAATAAAATTACAATATATTAAATTCCTTACACTCTTATTTTATTATATAAATTTTTTATATTTTTATTTATAATAATAAATATATTATATTTTAAAATTATAATAATTTATTTTTTATTTAAAAATAATTAAATTTAAATAGAGTACATAATTTTTTACTTAATTGAAATTACTCCTATTAAATTCTTTCTCATAAAATAAAATATATTGATATAAAAAAATAACATTTTAGAGTTGTAAACATTTAAATTGTATAATTATAAATAAAATGTTATTATTAAAAATTTTTATTTAATTATAATTTTAATATATACTTGTATAAATTTTATTTTATTAACAAAAATAAACAAAAAAATTCAATGTTGTTTATTAAGACTTTAATAATGTTTTAATGAAAAGGTAAATTATTATAATTTTATATATAATTAAAAATTTTAAAAATTTTTTACAATAAAATAAAAGTAGGAAGAGTTTCATACATTAAAAAAAACAAAAAAAAAAACCTCTATGTCTTTTCATGTTCTGGTCACGAAAGCCACTGAGTCAGGCCAGCCGTAAACAGGCTCAAGCTTGACATAACCAAAAATGTTGTATACAATAATTTCTAAATTGTATACATAGATGTTAATAATGGATATATAAAATTTAAATTTTATTAATTTAAAATAAACAAAATTAATGTAAAATTTGCATAAATGACAAAAGTTTTGGAGTAAGAACGACCCTAAAGTCACCTAGTATGTAAACACAAAATTTATTTCGAATCTTGTGATTATTACATAAGTTGGTGAATCTCACATTAATTATGTGGGACTATCAAAATATATGAAAGATACAAATTCATTTAATATTTTTTAAATAATAATTAAAAATTTTAGATTCGAATAACTTTACATAAATCCGACACGTGGCCATACCGGCTATCAAATTGAAATTGTATCCCAAGGAACGCATCATAAGAACTCTAGCATGCAATCCTTCCAAGCTTGCTGGCTTACTAATTGGCTTGTGAACCAATATCACTGTTATTTGCATTGCATAACAATAATAAATAACACTAAATGGAAAGATATTCATTGTTATTTACATAGCAAAGCAATAATGAGTTACCATAAATGGAAAGTCAAAATTTTAAGATTAACGTCTACAGTATATAAAAGAAATTAAATATATTTTTAAACATTTTTGTGTATGATGTCATGTTAAGCAGTTTTAATATTTATAAAAATAAAGATATTTATAATAGCACAAAAATAATAATTAAAATAAAAATTATTTCATGTATATAAAATCATAAATTCTCATATAATACATTGTTATTATTTTAAGTATTTAATGCTCTTTACATTATTATATGCATGCGTCGGCTATCATTAATATAAATATTTTATTTGAGAAGATGTTTCCACGTTATTATGAGAATAAAAATTGTTTGTGTTATTTAATCAATTAAATTTTATATTTATTGAGATTTAATAATTTATATTTTATCAAATAAAAATTATATAAAAATAATTTTTTTTTTTTACTTTCATTCTGCTATAGTATAATTACTATATCAGAGCAGATATTAATACTGAGAATTTGATTTTTCTTTTTCGGCTCAGCCTGAATTTTAGTTGGATTGATTATTTCGTGCTGCAATCCTCACAACAGAGTTTACACTATGCTAGTCATAGACTGCCACATGTTGCATCCACAGACCCGAATCCTATGATCATTACTTAAAAGTTTTATTGAACTTAGAATTACATGGAGAGATTCGGTGTGTTAATTTTTTTCACTTCCTAATGTTTGAAGAAAATATGATAAGAACTAAAGATTGGGCTTCAATCCTTGCACTGTCCTTAAACCATACCTCGTTTACTGCGAGACACAAGTTTCTAATTCAAGAGTGTTGCGGGCGCCGGCAGAAGAAAATAACTCTGATAATTACAACAGCTATAAATGCTCTTAATTACTTTGTCAATTTAGGAGAATCGACTTCCTAGGCTGAAATTGAACCAAAGGATTCAATTGTAGAACGATCTTCGATTGAAACCGCAACACATCCCATCTCAAATAACAGAGAATGACTCAATCCGGCACATAGCACAAAAGGATTCAGGGCAATTCAATAGCAGCCGGTGGATTTATTTCTAGGAGGCTTCTGGTGAAAATGCGAAAGTTAAATCACTAAACCTCGTAAAAGACAAAGCAAGGAAACAGACAACAAAAGGAAGCAGAAACCAGAACGCCTAGCCTGGAGATGGTCCCAGAAGCCTATTCACGCGCAACAATTCCAGCAAAGAGAACGGGTCAGAAATACCCAATCAAACGGGGCGCGTCCTCAATTTACTATGCCATGGCCAGTTGGCCACCAATCTCTGCAGCATCCCTTCCTTTCTCATTTAAATAATTGCAGTATAAAATGCAACTTTTTATTTCCAAAAAAAAAAGAACAATACTTTCAAGTATTCTACTCAAATGCAAGAAAAAGATTGGAAGTTGGGAGATTTGAGGGATTTGCAGTTTACTGAGTATAACCCATCAAATGATTCCCATAATCCTTAAAGATTTTCCATTGTCAAGGAATCAAGGAGAACAATTTAAACAGAATAGGAAATAGACAATCCAAAATCAAACTAAACTGGTTCCCTTTACAACAAAATCTTCCAAGAAGATAAATCCCAAATCCCTGCCCATAATCCCTCTACATTCTTCTCTTGCTGTAGCAGTCCCCAATCCTATCACACTCTTGCTTGTTGGCCAAGTCAATCTTGGTAAGCTTAAGACTAAAGCTCATTTTAAACTCTTTCTGGAACCCCAATCCTTGTGCTGTAGCCAGAGCATGCGATTGAATGTGAGGTTTTAGAATCTCACACAGATGAGGATCAACCAGCAGCGATTTCAACTGCTCTGAAACGTATTGGTCGAGGAGTTGTGAATAATTACTACTCAGAAAAACCAGAGGAATCTTGAAATGCGAAACGAGCTCCGGAGATACAAGGAAATCGTCTTCCGTTGACACTGTATAGCCTGCGATGGGCTCTATAAAGAGCTTGTACCTTTGCTGTATGCGCAGCTCAACAATGGCGTTCAAAGTATAATCACCGGCTGGGATTTTTGGCTGATCCGGCAAAATTTCTATGATCAAGTTGAGATTATAATTGCTGCCGGGCAACACTTGGGTCTGTGCGGGAGAGGAGAGAGAAAAAGGAGCAGTTTTTCGTAGCATTTCGGCGTTGGATGCGAGTGGAAGGAGGTGAAGAGCAAGAAGAGAGAGAGACAGGGTTCCTACCTCCTTGGCTTGACCGCTGCGGGGGTGGGCGCCAGAATTTAGGGCTTCGCTTTCTGTTGATATTAGCCATTTGTTTTTTCTTTTTTGGTACAGATTTTAGCTATTTGTTAATTTCTGTAATTCTGTGGAGTTACGGTTTTGAGGTGAGGCCCGCATGCCAGCAGCCACGTCGTAGCACTAATGTTACCTGGACATTTGATTGGATCAAACAAAATCTCGGGATGGCAGAAAGCATTGTATCGTGTCAGTAGTCTAAGGCCCGCAGGAGGTGTTTGTTTATTGAGACATTACTCGTTTTGTCATGGCAATATGGCATTAAAATTCAATATTAATAACTATATTAAGCACATAATTCATGCTTACATTAATTGTATTTATTACTTTATGTGATTAAAATGTACCTAATTTATTTCCAGAATTGTTATAATATTTTTCAATAAACTCAATCATGACATTCTACTTTGGCAAAAACAAAAAGGTTATGAATCCTTAAAACAACAATATTTAATAATTTAATATAGCATCTAGAATATAATTGGTGTTCCACTCATTTTTTGTATAATTTAACCATATGTTTAATTTTTGTTAAAAATAATTAAAATATATTTTCCAATTATCTTTTAATGCCAAACAATAATACTTTTATACTAATGCTTTACGTTTCCATACTTTGAGTCAAAATCAATCTGAAAAGAAGACTACACCTACAAGCGTTGAACATGGGCCTCCCTTCTCAAGCAACTGAGTGACAAATTTGGAATGTACCCACTGAAAGATAGTTATGCAATCTCTGATTAAGAATGTGGGACAGAATTTGAGAGGGATTGAAAGTTTCCATACTTCAATTTCACAGCACAAGACACGTTACATTCACTATCAAACTTTGCTCCGTCTAACTCAACTGAAATTCTAATGGTTTCACTTTGGTTAACCTAAAAGGAGTTTAGGTGCAGAGTTTAAAAGTTGGTGTATCAAATTTGAGAAACCCATATAGTTTATTATTCCTATATTCTTATTTTTTTATTTTATGAAATATAAATTATTAAATTATAAAATTTAAAGTCAAGAATCAAGAAAGTATTTTTTTTCAAAATAAAATTTAAAATGAATGGAAATTCTCTTCATTTTAAAGTTAACATAAATTATTGATTTCAACAAAAATTTACAATAGATTTACAAATTACTTATCAACAAAAAATTCTTAGAATTAAATCTAAGTTTTACAATTAGCAGGAGTGAAAGGTTAATCAGTGAAGTCAAACCCCAATTGTAGAAACCAGGAAGATATTGATTTAGAAGTATACTAATCCCAAACAAACTTTAACCCCAAAATGCATAAAACAAACTTTAACCCCAATATGCATAAATTTAAATGGCTGTTATTAAACAAAATCATCAATAATCTAATCCGTAAATAATTAGGACTTAACTGCCATTGAATTAAAAATAAGAATCAAATTCAGGGATCTAAATCCTATTTAATGTGACTAGGCTTTCCCTTTTCTTCTTGGCTGTTTCTCGCATGATTGCCGGCCAGAAATTAGCATGCATTGTAGCTTCCAATTACTCGCATTGCAAGCCACGGCTCTGTAATACTAAATGCACTATCGAAAGCTACAAGAAAGTTACGCAGCCGCGCGGTGAGCACAGTGCGATCTATTCTTTCGCCTTTTACTAAAGAATACCGTGTGCTCGCCGCAGATAGCGGCAAAGTTATAGTTTAAATAGTGATCAATAATAATAATAATAATAATTTTATTTTATTAAATAAAAATTATTATATTAATAAGTATAGTATAATGTTTAGTCAAAAATTAAATTTTTAGTCATATTATTATTTTAATAATTTTATAAATTTTTAATTATTTTTATTTTTTTAATTTAATAAAAAATAATAAAAAATAATTTAAAATAATTTTTAAACAAATTATTAAAAGAGATATGCGATAAAATATTATTAAAAATTTAATTCTTGATAAAATTTAATAATATTGTTCCATTCATATATTAATCTCATATAAGATAAGAATTTGTTAGTAATCAACATTTTTTTGGGTCAAAGTTCACCTTTTCTTATCTATGATGATAACGAACAACAATTTTGTTGTTCCAATAGAATAATTTTATTAAATATTTATTTAAAAAAATTTATACCTTTTTATTTTTTTATTTCTTTTTATATTTAAATTTGTGAATTTTAATTTTTTCTTATTAATTTTTATCTCTCTTAATTCTATCTCTATTTCTCTTATTATAATTTTCAAAGTAGAAGTCACCTAATTTCAATTCTAAATTTGTTATGTTTCAAAGACAAAATTTTAGAACTTAATAGACCAACCATCCATAAAATTTGTGACTGTTTAATATTTAAACCCGGCAAGAAACAACATTGATCTACCAAAAGGCGGCTACCTAAGCCGCCACATGATTGCTAAATGTATGAAATCATTATTAATCATACATTAATTCGTTTCTATAGATTGTGGAGAGGTAAACTAAATTAAAGACGTTTTTGAATAAGGTTTGTCAATATAATAATGTTTCTTATTACTTTCCTCTCTAAATTGGTTTGTCATTTGCCTTTGCATTGTTTGGTATTTGCTAACTTTCATTCATTAAATACGAAACTCAACTAAAACATTTTTCCATTATCTAAGTCCAAAACAAAAGCATTAGCAAGAAAAAAAAATAAAAAATAAAAAATTATCAAAATAAAAAAAATTCACATTTGATTCTATTCTTTTAGAAATTATTTTTTAAAATTATTTCATAGAATAAAAGTATTAAAATATTCGTTTGAAAAATTATTCTGAAAACAGTTTTAAAAACTTAAAATAAAAAAAATTGCTTGATAAATTTTGTTTTAAAATAAGTTTTAAAAACAAAAAAAAAAGTTGTTTGGTTTTATTTTTTAAAAAAAATTTGGTTATGATGACTTTTAATTTTGTAATAAATTATAGCAATATTTTTAATAAAATATTTTTATTTGAGGTTATTTTTCATATTATGATATTTCTCACCTCTATAAATGACCATACATATGTAATTATATAAATAACAGATTTTTATATGTTAATATGATAATCATTTTAACACTGAGCACTTCTACTTCATACTAATCATGGTTAATATAAAAGTAGAGCTGACATTTAAACAAATAAAATTATTTAAACTATGCACTATCCTTGTTATGTTTCACCCATATCCAGTTTGACATACTCACGGTATGCTCCCTTATCTCTTACACTTTGACAAGATAATTTTGACAAGTCATCCTCCTTCGAGCTTATCTTCTCATGCTTAAGTCTTTATTTAAAACTTTAATTTCAGCGGGTTCAATATTTTCTCATTCTTTAAACAGCAGCCCTAGTTAGCACTTCTTCTGGGGAAGCTATTAGTCCAACAGCAGTAGGACTGGGTACCACATGCAGGAGCTGCTGGAGCAACTGCTGGCGTGATCTGAGTCTGCTTAATTTCAGGCCCATATTTGTTGAAGTCATCTAGTACACTTCGTTTATCAGCATTTTTAAGACCCTACAAACATTACTCAAAAATAACCCAAAATGCAGCAGAACTTGCAGAGCATGCATTCTGTTGCATCCATGAACTCAAACAAATTAGCATCATAAACAATAACCGGTTTTGGCTGTTTAAGTAATTATCAACAATCATTTTGTTTAGATATGTGTTCTGTCGAGTTTAGACATAAATGTTTCACACCAAGTTCAGCTTTTTGACAACCTAGTCATACTTGAGAGATTAGACTACAGGTGAGGTTCACAACTATAGTTATACATTGCTTCGTCTATAAACATTTTAATAATGTGCTAACGAAGCAGTAAACCTTGAAGCAATGATAGTGACATAGTGTCTCCAATTTGTGAAAAATTAAATTTTTCAGTGATTCTTGAAATTGAATTTACTGACACATATCAATAGTTTGGCTTTCAAACCATAGGATTTATCAGACACCGAGTTCTTCAAGTTGTATGGTAATCTTTTGGAGGGCTATGTTTCTGTTTTATGCTCCAAGATTTTGCAATGACATTGTTAAACTGGGTTTTCTTTATTATGGACTGACTGAAATCATATCTAATCATACGTGCAATTATGTAAGATGAATTTTATATATTCAGAAAGCAACCCTCCTCAGCTTTGACCTCAATTACAGTCAAGATAACAGCCTCCGCAGACTTCACCTCAGAGAATGGCTAACAATTAACCAGATAGACATTTGATAGAAGACACAGCAAAAATTAAGAAATAGCTAGTTATGACCCTAAGTTCCAGTATTCGCTGAAATTCCATGGGTGTACCCTTGAATAGCAATACACGATTTGTATCTGCTACAGAATCAACTGGTAAGAGTATAAGTTAAACAATAGTATTCACTCAATCATGCACCAGAAGGAGCTAGAACTTGTTGACAGTGTAGATGTTTTACCAATAATCAGTAAACAAACCTTTAGAAGGGCTTCAGCTTTGCTCATCTCAAGGCTTACAAACTTTAAATAGCTTGCAGCACCTGATGTCTGTTCCAGAGAAATAACAGCTAGTTATTATGAGAAAAAAATGAAAAATCACTGAAAAGCACACATGACAATCACATAGTAAAGAGGTGGCATGTCTGCTGTGCCTAATAGTACTAGAGTCTACTATTCTTTCATATTGGCGAAACAAAACAATTCTTTCATCTTCTTTAACCAATTTTTTATTTAGTTTTAGAAGATTATCAATTCTCACTTCCTTGAAAATGAGATTATGGACTTTAGACTTATAATCAATATTATTTGTACTAAAGGAAGTTTGGTTTTACTTTTTGTGGCATAGATTAACTTGCACCAAAATAACATTTGAACAAGTTAACTTAGCTTTTGCAGCTTGAGCCTCTTTGGTTTCAATTGTCTCCCAATGACACTAGTTTCCAATCACATATATTGTTTGTCAGCATCTCCAGCAGTGCATTTTGTGATAATGGACTCCAATTCTTTTTTATCCTTCACATCCACAATAAAACATAAAATAAATTGTTAGATATAATTTTTAAAATAGTATGATGACAAACATTTAATAAAAGTTATATTAAATAATTATCAATACACTCATATGTATTCAATGTGTAGCAAGAGTGAAGGTGGTAGTACACTAGCAGTTCCATAGCAGATGTGGGGACAACATTGCTAGAATTCGTAGTAGCACTAATCCTTAAGATTATTGGAAGAATTGTGTGAATTTTAAGTTTGTAGTTTGAGGTGTCTTTTATGAACATTTATCTTTAAGAATTTGTCTGTCATTTCTCAGGTGTAAAAGATTTGAACGCAATAATCTTTAAGAATTTAACAAATTTTTTTAATTGTGTGCATTTACAATTAAAAGAAAAGATCAGTAAAAATAGTAAAAGCATATATGAGTAGTTAACTAGCAAGAAATACAATTGGACATAATAAGGTTTCTTTACCTTTAGCATTACATGACCAATCACAATTTATTAAAATATATATATATATATATATATATATATATATATATATATATATATATATATATAGTTGTTATAGTGTCGTTGAAGTCATAAAAATGGGTTGTTAAAAAACTAAAACCTGTTGCCTATGGTAAGGAGACAAGAGTTAAAACCAAATAATCATAGTTTATGGCTGTTAGAAATGAAAATGATTGAATTTAAAAGAGAATATGGCTGTTAATAAGGCATACGGCGGCTGGCTATTAAACAATAAAACATAACTTCAAATTCATGAGTTATAATGGCTGAAAGAATTGAAAGGAAATAAATATGTATATTGTAGAATCATGTTAATTATAATAAATATGTTAGATAATAATTTTTTTAAAAATCTATTCATAATAAATATATTTTTAAAAGTTATTAACCTTTTGAAATAAGCAATTTATACAACAAGTCAAAGGCTGGACGGGAGAAAATGGATTCTACTCCTTTCTGGCATGAGTGAGAAAGTGTATTTGTGTTTCTCAAACTAATATCAACGGTAGGATGGGACAAAAGCTGAAGTTCAATTTCAAATCTTAATATTAAGAGAGAAGCATCCATTTAATTATAACCAACCAGCAGGTATAAACCCATCAGTTCCCTTAAGAGCTGTGATTGAAATTTGTTCAAAACGTAACTTAAAAAGCACTAAAAGATAAACAACGAAAGTGGCCAGTACCTGTTGAGCACCAGTTTCTATTATGTGCTTGCATTTGAAGATATTAGAATAAAAATAAAAAGGCGGACCAAGAGAAGATGCAAGCTGCAAGCTGCATACAATTGGCAGAAAATCAAATATAACCCAGTTTTGGCTTCGAAGTACTATGTCCTCAAACTTTCGTCCACTTACAATCTCGGTTCTTCAAGCCTTTCAGTGCAAGCATCACAAGGATTTGGTTCCGGTCAAGGTCTACTTCTAGCACAAGGATTTTATTGACCTTAGAGAATAATGGAGAAGGAGATGAGAAGAGCCTCCATATTTCCTCCTCCAGCTCCCGCGCATTATCAAGTAGGAGTCAAGGGAGGAAAGAAATTTCTTTTATTTATTTTGTTCTCATGAATGAATTATTATATTTGCTAAATTGTCACCATAAAAATGTTAAATGGAGAACAAAAATAAGTAATGTTCTCAATTTTTTATTCTAAAAATAATATTTTAAGAAAGAGTCTTGGAAAGTAAGATCTCAAATATCGAATTTTTTACTTTTTAATTTTTGAAAATAAAATACAATTTTAAAAAATAAGAACCAAACAGGCCCTTAAACCCGCATTTGCGTGTTCACCTTTGAATTCACTGCTGCCTGCTGGAATTGATTTTGATATCCAAAATCAATTGTAACAGTAACTGCTTTAGTATCTTTGCTAAGTTGCGAGGTTACGACTTATATAGGAGACGCTTTCTATTTAGCTACGATGGAAACTGAAGCACTGTGCGCTCTCTATTTCTGATGACACACACAACAAAAGTCCACATATTACAGCCTTTTCATTTTCCTGCCCATCGGTTTTTATCATATTCCAACTGCTCTTTCTTAATTTCCAGCCTCTCCTAATCTGCTCCCAGTTCCAACAAAACCTCCCTTAGATTGAAATTTTATATCTTGTAGTCCGCACAACCCTACCAAACCAAACACTCGTACATAGCATTATTTTTTTATCACGCCGTCAAACTTGTCTTTTCTCATTTCCCATACTCAACCAATCAATTCAGAAGGAAGCTTCTACACTGATATATCAAATGGTGAGAAAGGGCCACTTTTCTTGTTGCTTTGCAAAACAAATCCATGATCAAACTTGAATGCATTTACAACTGAGACCATAAAATAGCCATTCATCTTCTTTCCCTGAAAGAAAAATAAGCCCACCCTTACACAACACATTTTCTTGGGAAAGAATGAAATAAATCTTCTCTTCACTTTCTATGATAAGTTTACAGGATCAAGCTTCGGAACTCACCAATGGATTGGCATGGAAAGCCCGAAACTGCTCAAGAGCGCTCTCTCATTTCTCTTCTAAAATTTTCATCGTCGTCTTCCTCCTTTTCTTCCCTCTCTTCTTCTTCTTCTTCGACAGCTGAAGACGTTCGTCCTTCCCCCTCTCCGGTTCGGGCAGGTTCCAATGAAACAATTCAAGGCATGGGTTTCATCAATCTTGTGTGTCACGGCGGAATGGAGTGGAAGGACGTGAAGAGGCGGTTCGACCACGTGGCCTCGACCCGGAGTGGCCCTGAACCGGTAGTGAAGTGGCCGGAATTTGGCTTTTGCATCGGTGAGACTAGGAAACTCAGAATTTATTTTTTCTTTATTTATTGCTGCGATAGGCGCGGCACGGAAACGAATAATTGCAGAGAAACGGCATGTTAGCGCGGCGAAAATGGTCATGTTCTTTGCATATGCCATATAAGACAGCATTTGAACGCTTCATATCAATAATTAACATGGACACATTCTCCTCTATTATTCTCCTTAGAGGCCTATTATTTGATAATATAAATATACGCTTTATACATATCCACCGACTCTGACCATACAAAGCACGTTTTTTATTTTTTTAGTGATACAAAAAGGCTATAGTCTGATATCTACCGTTTGTATTTGAATATTGAATGACAATTTTATCCTAAATTTTGTCTTTTTTCTCGTAGGAATGCAGCAATCACCGGAGTTTGCCGACGAATTGCTAAGGGCACTAAGAGGAGGGAAAGATTGGAAAACTGATATCACCAAAACTGATTTGCGTAATTTTTGGTCTCGGATGAAAAATGACTGTTTTGACACAAGAATGCAAATCTTCTTTGACATGTAATTATTTTCTATTCTACTTATTTAAATAAAGAAATGATAGTCACAGTTATAGATTATTCCCAAAATATGAATTAAGTAATTAAATTTCTTGAATCTTGCTATTTAATCTATGATTTATTAAAATTTTTATTTGTAAAAATAGATGACCCATTCAAATATAAAGACAAGGAATTTACATTTAAAGCTCCATTTTGTAATTCTTTTATTCCTTTTGTTACTTTAGGTGTAGCAGAAACGTGAATGGAAGGATTACTGAGATGGATATTAAGCAGGTACATGTTCAATGAACAGCTCCTTTCTGCTAAGTCATAATTGATTTGCTAGGGTAGGGCCAGGGCTGTCTTAAATTTTCAATTACCAATTGTCATGTTCTGCATGTTCATCTAAACTTTGGCCCTTCTGCATATAATTGTAATTAATTGTAGTGGGTGTACTTAAAATTTATCATAAAAGTTGAATTCTTCTGGTTGTTCACGTTCTTTGGGTCCATCTAAACTCTGGCTTTTATGCAGACAATTTTGTTAAGTACTTCCACAAATAAGTTATCCGTGACCCGTGAAGAAGCAGAGGATTATGCTGCTTTGATCATGGAATTACTTGACACTACAAACAGAGGCTACATTGAGGTACCAGTTTTAGCCTTAACCTTCCATGGATGTTATACCACAATTACCCTCTGTTCATATTCTATTTAAAAAAGGGGGATTGGATTCATTAATTTGTAGATTTCTCAAGTGGAGTCTCTCTTCAGAGCAAGCCTACCAAAGGCTCCCTCTCCAAGTGAACCATTGTCAATCTCACGTAGCCTTCACAACCGTGAGTTGTGTGAAGAGCAAGAACCAATGTCAAGGGCTGAAGTGTTGCTTAGAACCTACTGGCGACGTGCTTGGGTTGTTTTGGTTTGGCTGCTTGCCTGCTTTGTGTTATTTGCATGGAAATTTGTTCAGTATCGCCATAGATCGGCCTTCGAAGTCATGGGCTATTGCCTTTCCACTGCCAAGGGGGCAGCTGAGACCTTAAAACTCAACATGGCTCTCATCCTCCTCCCTGTTTGTAGAAATACAGTGACCTGGCTTCGCAAGGACCGTAGGATCAACTCTGTCATTCCATTTAACGACAACATTAACTTCCACAAGGTTAGTGCTGGAATTTTATCTGCATTTCTTTGATGCAAATCAAACACCCATCAGAACATTGCGATTTTTATTTTGGTTTGGTTGAGAATGAAAATGGGGCGAAAAGAAAGTGAAATGTATGCTCTTTTTTTTTCGATATGCAGGTGATCGCGGGGGGAATAGTGGTGGGGGTGATCCTGCACGGTGGGACGCACCTTGCGTGTGATTTCCCAAGAATTAGTGGGTCGGACAGATCAATCTTCCGGCAAACAATCGCTGCCCGATTCGGATATCATCAACCGACGTACGTGGAAATTTTAGCCACGACGGAGGTGGTGAGTGGCATTGCCATGGTGGTGTTGATGGCCATTGCCTTTTCACTAGCAACCAAGTGGCCACGCCGCCGCTCACCTCCGTTGCCTGTCTCCCTGCGGCGGATCACGGGGTTCAACACCTTTTGGTACTCCCACCACTTGTTCATTCTTGTCTATGCCTTGCTAATTATACACTCTGTGTTCTTGTTCCTAACCGACAATGCAATGGAGAAAACGGTTAGTCTCTTGAATTGTTTTCCCTTCATACTATACTCTATAATCTACATACACAAATTAATAACAAAAATTTATGTTTTATTTAAATTAGTTTAGATTAATCAACTCGTGATTATCTTTTTTTTGAAAAAATAAGTCAGTAAAAAAAGTTGTTAAAATAATAATTCTTTTACATTATTTTAGATACATAATTATGTGGAAATGGGTGTTACTCAAGTTACCACGGCTCAAGTTAATTTGGGCCTTCTTACAGTTGCAAAATATTTATATTTAGTGTAAAAATGAGTTATATGTCCTCAAATTTTGGCACTTCGAAGCAAATGAAAGGTTAAAATCTATTTTGCAAGGCGGGTTAACCTGGCTCTTCAATTTTCAAAGAATTATGGTACATTGCGCTTCCATCCTGGGGTGGAGTTTCATTTTTGCAGATCTTTCTATGAGCTATGAAATCTATTTGCAGACATGGATGTACATTGCTTTTCCAGTTTTATTATACGCTGGAGAGAGAATCTTTCGAGCAATAAGATCAGGATCTTACGAGGTTGATATTTTGAAGGTATTTGATCAGATTTTTTATTATTCAATCATTCATGAAAACTATGGGTTCTCGATTTTTCTGTTTTATTTGTCAGTTCCCTTTTGCCAAATTCTTTATTTGGTTAGGTCAGCTTGTAATGGAAAAATAGCATCTTATTCTCGTTATAAGAGTTTACATGCAGGCAAGTCTCTATCCAGGAAAGGTTCTGTCCCTCAAAATGCAAAAACCAGAAGGTTTTAAGTACCAAAGCGGCATGTATATATTCCTCCAATGCCCTCAGATTTCACCATTGGAATGGTAATTCTTCCTCATGACGTTTTCGCCAACATTTTCCTGTTTTTATATCATATTAACTGTTCAATCTTACAGCCTTCCTAACACCGAGCAGCTCAATAGGAATGATATTTAATTCTAGTTTCTTCTTTCTAAATTTTCAGGCACCCATTTTCCTTGACTTCCGGACCACAAGATGACTACCTCAGTGTGCATATTAGAACTCTTGGAGACTGGAGCTACCAAATATATGCTCTGTTCCAAGAGGTAAATAAAACCAGCAAATTTCAGGAGTACGCTCTGTTCCAAATAAAGCACAGAAAACCCCAATTCCATATCTTTTACTGTCAAGATTAATATGGGATTCGCAGGCAGTGATATCAGGATCACAAGGGTATCCAAAACTATACATTGATGGCCCTTATGGTGCTGCTTCTCAAGACCATGTAAAGTATGATATTGTGGTGCTCATTGGCCTTGGC
Organism: Dicorynia guianensis; assembly: GCA_037013595.1. Lineage (NCBI taxonomy): Eukaryota > Viridiplantae > Streptophyta > Magnoliopsida > Fabales > Fabaceae > Dicorynia > Dicorynia guianensis. Next base: position 28,435,378 of record JASUAB010000015.1, read on the forward strand.
ATAGGAGCCACACCTTTCATTAGTATCCTAAAGGATGTAGTCACTGGTTCCCACACAGCACAATATGATCATGTAAGAATTTTGAATCTGCTATCTATTTTCTCGTGGTAAATGAGTCATTGCTAAAGTTCGATTGCGCTACTTCCGTTCCATTAAACAAACACTACATTTGGGCATTTCAAATAGAGCGGTCTCAGGGAATGCAGAGTAAGAAAGGGTCCGTTAAAAGCATATCTCTATTGGATTACAAGAGAGCAAAGCTCATTTGATTGGTTTAGAGATGTCATGAAGGAAATATCAAATACAACCCAAATGCAGGTATGCCTAACTGCAATTTGTCTTGACCAAAAACTCTTACTAATTTTACTATGGCCATCTATTATTGTAAAATGCAATTAAGATCTCCTTCAACCATTTTTTGACCATTCTATGTTTCTGGTGACCTTTAAGTCGGTTGTGGAGGTGCACAATTTCCTGACCAGTGTATATCAGGAGGGAGATGTACGTTCAGCTTTAATTAGTGTCATCCAGGCCTTGCATCATGCCAAGAATGGCATTGACATAGTCTCCAGGACTCCGGTAAGCCCTGTATTTTCTTGTAAGTTTAACCCATATTTCTAGCCGAATCATAGAAATCACTTGGGTTCTTTGAGAAATATCATATCTGATAGTTCAAGTTTGATAGGTTTTGCATAAAACTACAGCACTTTTATGTCCGTATTTTTTACTATTGGTCAAGTTAGGCTTCCCAAAGTAAACTTCTAAAATATAAGTTGATTCTCTGATCATCTCTTTAACGACATCTTAAAATTCATGAGTGTCCAGACAAATACACATTGAGAAAAGAACTGGGTAATGAAGCATTAGGGTCATTCCAAAGGTTGCAGATGTACATATGTCGTTACCTAATGAATTATTTCCTCATTCTCTCATTCAAAAGATTAATTTTCTGATGGGATTTTCAGATACGCACGCATTTTGCTCGACCAAATTGGATCAACATATTTTCCACATTGGCTCGCACGCACAGAGGAACTAAGATTGGTGAAGAAAAACATCCCTATTACTTAGCATAAGAGATCAGTTTTACATAAGTTCTTGCATCGAAATAGATACTTTAATTAACTAGTTTTAACTTTAGCCACCCACTTTTTCAGTAGTATATTAAAGATTATTGCTAAGAATGTGGGTTTGATCGTGCAGGCGTTTTCTATTGTGGGCCACCAAATTTAGCGAAAGAGTTGAAGAAGTTGTGCACCAAATTTTCCACCAAAACCACGACTAGATTTGTTTTCCACAAGGAAAATTACTAAACAACTTCCTAAAGAACTGATGTGTGTTGTACCAATTCTTTAATAGGAAGGCACAGCCCCTTCAAGACCCATTGTACATAATCTAACATTTTTTTCTGCCATTGTTCGAAGTATATTCCTGAAATCTTGAGTAATATTTTATTTTTTTGAATATTCTTATATAAATTTTATTTAATAAAATTTAAATTATTAAATTTATTAAAATTTACAATTTTATGAAATTTATTAAATTTTATAAATTAAATTATAAGACTCCATTAATTTAAAATTTTATACAATTAAATTATGAGTATTTTGTGAAAATATAATTATGAAAATAGGGAATAGCATTTTAGTTATATTTTTGCCATAGCATCCGCAGAGACATTTTGTTGTTCTCGAGTCTCAAACCAACGTCAAGAAGTGGTTCAGCAACCAAAAAGAAGGAAAACATGCCAACAAGTTGTTTTAATTGTTATAATAGCTAGTGTATGCATTCTGTAAATCCTCAAGCAACTACTGATTTACTAAAGGAGGCGATTAGGAGATAGCATGATATGTTAGTTGTAAATTACAAAAAACAAAAAAGAAATCTCTCGCTCCACCCAGCGATGGTTAATACTATATAGCACGTATAGAATGTTTAACTCTAAAGGAAAATAAATGTCAGACCTACGCATGCCTAGTAATAATGAAAAACTACTACATACTGAGTATCGGGAAGATCTTAGACAAACCAAGAGGAAGAAAAAGTTCTTCCACATGTATAGAAGAGACATTACCTAGCATAAAGCGATCATACATTTCCACCAATGACATGATCTTGGAGCACCTAAGAACTTCTCCAGAATATCTGATAGCCTCCACAAACCATCTTGGACGTGATAGTGCAAATTGTACGACTAAACAGACGACAACAACTAAATTCCAACGGGCTCAAAATTGAATGTGAGGAATAATGAAACCTTAGTGTTACTAGAGATACATTAACAGTTGAACTCATTTATGAATCTAAGGCTACCTAAATACGCATTTGCTTCATACGCTCTAATAAATACAAGCTAGAGAAGAAAGCTGATCAGGATGACACCTGAAAACCCACATTACTAGTCAGTTAATGTGAAAGGAAACAAACTTTATCTCAACATCAAAAAACAAGATTCCATACATACATATATATATATATATATATATATATATATATTCAGCCAACACATAAAAAGGGTTTTTTCACCCTGAAACAATTATTACTGAAAAAAAGGTTTACCAAATGTTACACCATGTAATTTTATTTGTCACCGTCAAATAAAGTATAAATTTTTCTCCGGTGATCAACCCTCCAGTGCCGATGCTCCAGAGATAATCTCAATCAGCTCAGTAGTAATTGATGCTTGACGAGTTCTGTCACAAAATGAACAAAGCGATTAATCAAGTTATTCTAACCAAGAGATATAAACAGAACATAGCTCTAAAATATGCAACTGACTAAAACATTATTACAATTAACTAGGAACAAGATGGGACTCAACGTAATAACAAAACCCATGTCCTTATAAAGACTCTGATTGTGTACGTGTATGGCACAGGTACGAGTGGGTGGATTTCTATGCATGGGTGTATTGAGAAAGAGACCTGTTATAGGTGAGGGTGAGGCGATCAAGCATCTCCCCAGCATTTCTGCTAGAGCTGTCCATTGCAGACATCCTTGCTCCTTGCTCACTGCAAGCATTCTCCAAAACAGCATTGAACAAGACCTATAAAATCCACAAAGTGTTCAAAGTAATTCAAAAAACCATGGTCGCATTGAATTCCATTTGCATTCTCATTTTTTTGATTAATTTAAACCAGCGAACTTTGAGGTGATTAGATTAATTTAAACTATTTGCATAATGAAATGATGGCAGCAGTAAAGTTTGTTTGACGGAAAACAAAGAGTCTGAAAATTTTGTACTCACACAAGAAAACTGGAACTCAGCCAGATTCTGAAGTATTTCTGATTTCGTCTCACCACCTTCAATCTCATAGTTGTCCAGGTCCCCAAGCTTTCCCCCAGATTCAGTCTCCCTCTCCACAATCTATATGAACATTGCACCACATTACAACACCAGTGGAGAAAGCATAAGGCAGAAAATGGGATGCTAACACTTAACATTGGGACTCTAAGAACACCATATGGATATTCTCCTATAACATATAAAATTTTTTTGACAAGCAAAAGCACCTCAGGAGATAACACAGTTGAGATAGTTGGCAAAAATGAAACAACTGAATGAAACTTGTTGAAAACAATCCTCAAGGCATCAAACTCCACATTCTTTAGGATGTCATCTGCCAAAACAGACACCTGAAAATAAAACAATGTAAATGAAACAAGGTAAATCAGTATGAGTGTATGGAAATAAAAAGGTATTGAATCATATTTAGAAGGTATCTATAAGATAAATCATTTCTACTTAAAATCCTTGCAAAGTTTCTACCTTTCCTAAAATTATTAAACTCTGAATACCACTGCAGAGCTAATTCTGTGCAAAAAGTGAATAATATATTTCAAGATTCAAATGTGAAAAATTTAAGTTTATGTGATGTTATGTTACTGTTTTCTATGATGATCTTCAAATCTTCCATACCCAAAAAAAAAAAAAAAACTGCCTGCTGAAAGGTACATCATTTCCTTATTCTCTTGCCTCTTCTACTGTCAATAGTCAGAAATTAGTAAACTCAAAGACTATCTAGAGTCCAACATGTAGCTTAATAGAAAAATATGCCTGAGAATAATGGAGAAAAAAAGACACAATAAACTAACCTGAGTATAATTCAGGGGATTTTTCTGCAACTCAGTTATAATGATCTCAATGTCTTTCTTTGAGTCACGAATCATTTGAGCCTTAGCCTTTTCTCCCAGAATGACATACTTGTTCTCTTTATCAGGGCCTATGGCAGTAAAAATGCAGAATTAGTCCCCCTTTTGAACCTAGTATAACTATATAAACAAAAGACACCTGAAAACTGAATGTAACAATGGACAGCAAAATTTTAAAACAGTACAGTTGTGAAGTCATAAAGCTCTCTAGCTAACTAATTATACTTATTTCTAATAAAAAATACCCCTGCCACTAATGCTCGTCGTAACTTGCAATCATTTTTTGTTGTTTATTTAATTCATTTTTTATACATTTATTTCAAATGTTTTGCATTCTTGACTTGATGGTAACTTTAATTCAATCACTCTTATTATAACACAAGTGCCAAGTAAAAATGTCAGTTTAAAAAAAGTATAAATATATTGAACTAACTTATGTCAAATATCTGGACGATATAATAATTTTGTCAGTGTCAGTATAACATATTATTATAGTATTACATATTATAGTATATTATGGTTTTAAAGAAAATGAACACAAAAAAGGAGGACACAGAAAGAGAACAAACACCAAGAATGAAAAAAGAATTAAAACCAAAATTAAAAAAAAAAAAAAAGAATTGTATTTCCCATTAAGGCTGCCTACACTAGTCCTTTGGGAAAACCCGGGATTATCCTGTGTTTGACTCTTCACTTCTAACCTTTTAACAGAAGACACTTTATACTAGCTGCTCTAGTTCAACCTTCATTGGGATGATACATAGTCCTCTCTATCTCATTTGTTTATGCATCCAGAAGCCCTCTTTATCGGAACTAATTGACTTATATGACTTTGCAAAGGAGTTCTTCAGGCTGACATTTATATGAATCAATCATTGAGGTAAAAAAAGCCTAAACATCCACTAGTTTCTAAATCATTTAAACTGAAAAACAAATTGCAAATTGATTTGTCCAATAAGATTGTAGGATAAAAAATTTTCTCTGATTCTACAGAGGCCAACTAATATATAATAATTAGAGTTCAGATATTTTAATTTTAGCTTATACTCCTTATAGCATTATCTAATATTATGGATTTACTTTGTTAAACACACGATCTTAATAATTGAAACACAATTCTAAAATAATTAGCACTCCATTTTTCAAACAATACAATGTATGCAAATAAAACAGTGCAGCTCTGGCAGAAATTACCAGAATTCAATTTGTGCAAAGCTTTGCTTATCTTGACAGATGTGGAATTGATTCCACCACATAGACCTTTGTCAGAAGAAATGGTAACAATAACATTCTTCTTCACATCAACGCCTAAGCATAGCAATAGAAAAAGGGACAAAAAGTCACGGTCAGGGCATCAGGCACATAATATTTACATATGATTCCATATGCACATAGCTGACTTATAAAATTCTTATGAAGCAGGGGGTATGTGTGTTACTGCCACACCAAATATACTTAAGGCACTAGAAGAATGAGTAAAAGTGCATTCTCCAATACAAGGAGAAAAGCATTTAGCATCATAAAGCAAGTAATGATCAAGCATCCATAGCTACATTCGAAAGTCTCTAAACAAACATTCGATGACATACTTGGCGTGTCTCCCAAAAGGGCAGTGAATGGCTGCCACAGGCCACGTGAATTTTCAGCTCTAGTTTGGATAGCACGTAATTTTGAGGCTGCAACCATTTTCATTGCCTTTGTAATTTTCTGAATATTCTTCACACTCTTCATCCTGTTCCTGACTGCACCATTACATTATGGCAACAAAAAATAAATGAAAAAGTTAGCCATAAATCTAAAAGAAGGAATCAGGAAGGGAAATCTAAGAAAGTTAAGAAGTAGCATAAAAAGATGATAAAGATCCTACCTACTTGAGTTGAAATAGAACGCACTCCCTGGGGGACTTGCTCCCTGTCAACCAATCAATGTTTGCAAGTTTAGAGACTTAGTGAAGAGAGGACAAAGTAAACATGAAATATAGAGCAAATGTGACATGATTGTAAAAAAATTTAAAATTTAAAATTTAAAAAAAATTTAAAAAAAAAAGAAAGAAAGAGAGTCCATTTGTTATGCATGTCTGATGTGAAAGGTTTGTGCAGTTCCTAAAAATTAAAGTCTAATAACCATGGCACTGATACTCAGTCCTTATGTAGTCCTGTTACTTTTCTTTTCAAGCAAAACTAGAAAAGTATTGATAACAACTTACTTGAAGAGTACCAAGGGGACCAAACTTGCAAAATAACCTCACTTTGGGAGATAATGTCACATAATGTTGCTCTGAGCGGATAAGTCACTTTCCAAGAAAGGTGGAGAGAATATTTACTTAAACTATTTATACTTTTTCCTTCATATATAAGAATTCAAGTTCTCCATCAGTGCCAATAGAGCTTTTAGGCAATCTGGCAGATAATAGCCAATCATCTCAAACTTCATCTGTATTCTAGAACCAGATTTTATTTTATGAAAATGACCTATAGTGAGATCTAAACTTTCATTTGTTTCCAACGACTTTCAAATTGAACAAACAGATGCTGAGTGGATTTTTTGTTGGTTACAAGACTAAAATAGCCTGGATGATCAATCCGGTCACCAGGCCAATGTACGAGACTTCGGAACTCAAATAAAGCCCAACTATGACAGAGATGAGCAAGAAAACTTAACTAATGCAACTTTTTTTTTTTTCAATATGCTAAGCAGCACCAGACATATTATCAAGAATTCCAACAGTATAGTATTGCTTATTGCAATCCTAAATTCAGAACAATTACATAAAAAGAGCTCCAGCAGTTCAGCTTGCAGTACATAGATAATTTGTTAGTAACAGATAAAATGCCTCAAACTTCCATTAATTCCAGAGCCTAGACTCAATTTATTCAAGCCACAAAATCAAAGTGCCTTCGTTTGCCTTGCCAAAATCAAGGGGAATGAAACAAATATTTAGTACCGCACTAAAGCGTTTATTCCTTCCATTTCCCGACCTTTCTCGGGCACCAAACAAAATGTCAGGCTATCTAAAGTAAGAAAGAGCGAGCTATAGAGTAGGCAGTAGATTTAAGAGAAAGCTTGCGAGATCGTACTCAGAGATGAGAGAGGATCGGATGGCAGTCATTGGTTGGGGAGAGATAAGAGGGGCGAAACGCCTCCCTTCGCGTCTCAGAGCAGCCATCGCCATTGCCAATGATTGGAGATCGGTTCTGAAACCCTAGCGGGGGACTCTGCAGATCAATTAGAGTTCTTTTTTAATAAAGAGTGGTTATATTCAGAGCTTGTCTCAACGCTGGGCAGCGTCTCTTTATTGGAAGATGCTAGTCGCTTATGGCGTTAGAGTTGCGTTGCCGCCGTTGCCGCCTCCGAATACAAGGTCAGAAATCACACCAGCGTGTAACCTTGTTTTTGGTGGAAGTGAAAGTATAACTCGCCAAATTTTTACTAATTTAATTTTAATTCATTAATAATATTAAAAACTTATTCTTATTATTATGTAAGAAAACGCAATATATTAAAATAATTTAAAAAATCATTTGACATAATTTTTAATAATATTTATACGATCAATTAATGATATAAAATTATTTATAATGAATTAAAATTTATTTCTTAATTATTTTTAAAAATATTATTACTAATAATTATTTTTAATTAATATTAAATCTCAATTTTAAACATCACTAGTTTTGCTTGCTTCTCGCCCTAAGAAACAAAAAGATGTTTTTTTTCTTTTTTTAATTAACTTTTTTATCTGGAAAGGGAAAAGTCCATACTATCCTCTTTGCCCTCGCATCGTCGTCAAGTCATCAGCCTTCTGGCTGCAGTGTCCCACGTCTAAAGATTCGAACCTCTCCAGCTGTCAGCAAGCACTAGCAAAAGAGGAGCTTCATATCATATGCGCAACCAATGGCATCGGAAAAGCGGTGCCACTACGAAGTCCTCGGCCTTCAGCAGGACTGCACAGCCGAGGAAATCCGATCGGCTTACAAGCGGCTTGCCCTGCAACGCCACCCTGATAAGCTTGTTAAGTCCGGCTTATCTCAAGCCGAAGCCACAGGTCAATTCCAAGAGCTGCAACATGCCTACGAGGTCCTTTCCGACCCGAAAGAGCGAGTTTGGTACGACTCCCACCGTTCTCAGATTCTCTTCTCCGATCCCAACTCTTTCGGTAACTCGGTCCCTAATTCGTTCATTCCAAACCTATTTTCCTTCTTCTCTAGTACCGTTTATACTGGGTACTCCGACTCCAGCAAGGGGTTCTATAAGGTCTATTCTGATCTCTTTGATAAGATTCATGCTAACGAAATCAATTTTGCGAAGAAATTAGGTTTAAACATTGATGTGGTTCGACAAGCTCCTGTCATGGGCAATTTGGATAGTCCGTTTGCCCAGTTGACAGCATTTTACAACTACTGGTTGAATTTTTCTACGGTGATGGATTTTTGTTGGGTGGACGAGTACGATGCCATGGCTGGTCCCAACCGGAAGTCGAGGCGAGTGATGGAAGAAGAGAACAAGAAGCTGAGGAAGAAGGCAAGGAAGGAGTACAATGACACTGTGCGAAAGTTGGCAGATTTTGTGAAGAAGAGGGATAAAAGGGTGATTGATATGAAGGTGAAGAAGAATATGGAGATGGAGAAGAGGAAAGAGGAGGAGAGGGAGAGGAAGAAGACGTTGGAGAAGGAGAGGATGGAGAGAGCCATGGCATTTGAGGATCCTGAGTGGGCTCAAGTGGAGGAGAAGGGAGAAGATAAAACAACTTGGTTTGAAGAGTTAGAGGAGGAAAAGAAGGGGAAGAATGCTGAGAAGGAGTTGTATTGTGTATTGTGCGGGAAGAAGTTTAAGAGTGAGAAGCAGTGGAAGAATCATGAGCAATCAAAGAAGCATAAGGAGAAAGTTGTGGAATTTAGGGATTCACAAGACGATGAAGAGCAAGTTGAAGAGAATGTAGAAATAGAGATGGAAGAAGGAGATAACGGTAGATTGCAAAGAGATGAGGATGGAATTGGGGTGAATGATGATCAGTCCGTCAGGACACATTCTAAAATTGATGATTCAGAGGGGAGAATCAAAGACAGTGTCTATGTTGCAGAGGAGGAGGCTAAAAATAAGGCTGAATTCAATCACTATTATGATGATGATAATGATGAAAAAGAAGAAGAAGAAGAAGAAACGGAGGGAGCTGGTGTGTCGGTAGCTTTTGATGACGCTAATGAAGATGAAATGGGTGTTCTTGAAGCAATGGTGGCTGGGCATAAGAGCAGAAAAACTGGCGCTTCTACGTATGAACCCAAGGCTCCGGTGACTTCAACTCCGATTAAGAATGACAATGGGGTTGGCTTTAAGGAATATGACAGCCGAAAGAGCACAAGAAAGAAACGAGGAGCCAAGAGAGAAAAGGGCAGAAGAAATTGGGAAAAATCTCAAATGTCTGATGCCGACAGTGATCATCAGAGCAGGAGGAATGTTGAAAATGATAATAACTCCTATTCCGAAGAGTCTTCTTCCCAATTTGTTGTGGAAAATGAGAATACTGGTGAAAAGAATGAGCAGGTAGGCAGAGAAAAGACTTCAAATCAACATGCTGATAAAAAAGGAGATGCAAAGGACACAAAAACCAAAGCAAAATGTTCATCCAAAGGAAGAAATGCTAAGGTAAGATATTTTGTGGACAAGCTTGTTCATGAATCCCACATCATTTGTCAAGAGATATGTAGTTGTATTAGCTATGCTATCGAGTCTATGCTGCTTATGCGATTTCCTGAATTTGGAGCTTTGCAAATTGCAATCTACACCCCATAGGTGGCTGCTTAGTTGAGATGACAGAAAAGGGACAACCGTCATGGCTTGTTTAGATTTCTATTTTTATGGTTTCTCTTTGTGGCTTTCTAAGATTCACATATGTAATATATATGGCAGTCGCTAAACCTTTTTAGAGATAAATAATTGGTTTGGAGATAGCCGTATTTACAATTATTGTGTGATCTTGTCATGTCTTACAAATAAGCTAGTTCTTTGTGCTCATTTCTGACATATGATTTGGCATCTTTAAGGTGACATCTAAGAATCTTGGCAATTTTTGTCAGACCTGTGGAGGGGAGTTTGAGTCAAGGTAGATTATGGCTCTCGTTCATCATATTTTAACTTACTCTTCATGATAGATATGCTGTAATGTTAGAATTGAGTGCTAAATATTTGCCGTATTTGATTGACAGGAGTAAGTTACATAAGCATTTGGGTGATACAGGGCATGCGGCAATAAAATATCGATAAGAAAACAACGGGAGGGGCTATTCTTCATTATCGATGAGGGTTCCAGCTATTTACAATATTTAATCATTGGTTCATTCTTGAATTTCCCCTATGGTGCAGATAAACTTCAACAGGAGGGGCTATTCTTCATTGTCTGTTGGTGGAAATTGCCGCCGCATTCAAATGTAGTTTACTTAGGCTTCAGCTTAATCTGAAATTGATTGTATCCAAGACAGGAGAAAGAAAAAGCAGTTGAATGGAAGTTAACTGCTCCTTGTAGTTATAGCAATTTAATCATTTCAAGGACATTTGGCACCCGATTTTGATATTCTACATGAAAACTCTTTAATGCCCATAATTTAAATTTTCATCTTAAAATTGTGTCAATTGACCCCCGTTTCTTGAGAAAATGCCTACGGAACCATGTTTTTGGGGCTATCACTATGAGCAGGGATTTATGACTAATCCTCTTAATTCACCTTATGATCACTTGGGGAGTCCATTTACTTGTTTTCTCCATGCAACCTGGCACCAGTGGTGCAGTAAATATTGTAGAGCCCAATCACTAAATATATTTGAAACTATCCAAAAGATTTACAAGACTTGCCGTACATCAACATCAATGAGATAGTCTCCAGAACAATATAACAGGTTCTGGTACTATGAATGTATTGTGTATACGATATACACCAAAAGCTAACGACCAACAATCTGTAATTATAAAGGTTTAGCGGCGGCTTCTACGTAAGCAATGGCTTCCACCTCTGAAAGCTGTTCTCCTTCTACCAAGCCTTTTATTAAAGTGTTAGCATATGCTTTATTAGGGGCACGCAAAGGTAGCTTCCCAGATTTGAAGCGTTCAATATCGTGAAGAGAACACCTGGTTGAAAGGTAATATAAATGTCTTGCTTATGTCAACGGAACAATAAAAGACACCAAATTACGGGAAGTTCTTAGATGCACAAGGAGCATCTCAGGATCGTGCCACATGCAGAAGTGACATCATTATGCACAAAGTGATGTCACTTTTGTACACATGGTTTAATCTTGGCACCCTTGAGCAATTCTTAAGGAGCACCTAAGAACATGTCCCAAGCTACGGGAAGTAAAAACTACAACTTGTTACTCACGTCATGGTAATTACTGGAATATCCTCCTCCTTACCCAAGTATACGACGTTGCCATACCAAGCCCCCTGCATGACCATTGAGCAGCAACGAAACCACAAGCATAAACAAATATAGCAAAGGCAGGAGACCCCCGAACCGAATGAAACAAATAATGAATTAAAAAATCAAATATGGCAACCACTAACATATTAAGACCAAGCATTCAAAAGAATACCTTGACAAGCTCCAGAGAATTTAACTCCTTGCTAGCGATAGCATTTAGAGCAGTTATATCGAACAACGGAGAACCCAGGTCATGACTTAGATCATTTTCCTGAAGTAAAACATCATTGAACTGCTCTAGCCTGTGATAAATGTGGAATGTAAAAACACAAGATCCGTCGGATGCATAAAGTAAACATTCTGCTCAAAGATGCTTTGACAACAAAGGAAAGCTTTAAAATAGCTATGGGTTTCTGCAACTGAAAAGAGAGCTACAAGGATTTACTTACGAAATTCTATACAGGCACATGTAAGTTTTGTCCGGAGAGTTACTTTCAGTATTAACAAAAGCAACCCCTCCAGGACCCCATGAATATGAAGAATCATGACCAAAAAATAGACGGCAAGGGAAAGTCTTCCAGAGGATCTCCTTTGGCGGTGTTCTGTCCATTGAAGCAGAACTCAGCTTTTGCATACCTTCCACCTGATTATCATTCTGGAATATTCATAAGAGAACATCTAACAGGAGAAGCAAAGCTGTCACAGAATAAAGGATGTTGACAACATAACAAGGAAATGCAAACGCAGGTTGCTAATTTTATAAACTCTGCAAAAAATCAACACATAATGATAACACGAAAGCCCACCAGTGCAAGACTTGTTAATTAAGAGAAGCTCCATTCTTTTGGCACAATCAACTATAGCAAGTTACATTGAAATTGTCACAAAGCAAAAAAGGCAAAGAAATTCCAGGGTTGCCCTACCTTTCCCCTTAAATAGCAATTTGATAATAAACCTCTTTTAGAAAAATGATTAAATCTGTTTGGACTACTATATATTCACAAGTGCCTGATGGAATATTCAAAATGAACGGAAGGATAATCATTTCTTCTTAACTGCATTATTAACCATATAACAGAACTTGACTGGCATGTTGCATTACCTGTCCACCAGCTATATAGCACAGGAATCTTGATTTCCACATATTTGATCCAAATGTGGCATACCAAATGTCAACCTTTGAAAATTCTGATCTCCATGAATTAGAAGCAGCAGCCAACTGATCTACAGTGATATAAAGCTAGTCAAGTGATTAAATTGAAAATAAAAAGGAGAGGGGGTTGTCTCTGACTGCCACTTTTTTGTTTACCATGACTAGCTGCATCAAATGTCAGCTTTGAAAGGGGTTCTATAACACCTTGAAGAAGCACTTCAAGATTTTCTGAGTCCTGTGGACTCTTGTCGTCCTCCGTTTCAGAATCAAAGCTTGAGATCAAAGTATGCTACAATAGGAAACAAAACATTGCCGCAAATATTTTAGCATGAGAATAATTACATACACAGGTTGAAAGCAAGACACATGCAGGAATAGATACATGAACTAAATAGGCTTGAAATTTTAGTGCTTCCAGAAGAATTTACACAAATAATTTTCATCTCATAAACTCTGCTGCAACAAAGCATTAGCATAAATGTCCATTTTGGCATGCATATATTAGGAAAAAGAGGAGACTGATAATCGTCTGATACAAAACTAAGAATACCACAAGGATGAGTTATTTCTGCCCAATATGGTTTCATCTCCAATTAGATTTTCGAAAAAAGTAACATTGGCAGCTTTGCAAAAAAAAATATTTTTCTTGAAATTATGCAAGCCAACAGAAGCCATCCAACAGCATGTAAACAAAAATTTGTTCATAACAAAAGATGCTAGATAACTTCGACAATTATTAACTTTCAAACAGAAAAGCATTCTAATTGATAGTTACTCAATACATCTTATTATAAAATTACTAACTACAGAATGAGTAACAATATTACTGTAAGACCCTTTAAATAGTATCATTTTATTTTTTTCAAAAAGATTTACACTTTGCAACTATATTATATCTAATTGGCTAAATTAACCACCAACAAATGAACCATAATCATGAGAAAGTGAGTTACCGGAAGCTGTGCAATTTGACAAATTAATTTTTGGGGTAATTCATTGGCAAGTGAAGGCCAGAAGGGACTGAGTTCTCGGCGAACCTGCAACAAATGCACCTTTAGCATAGGAAAATCTCCTGTACAAATCACTTCAGACCTTTTAAACAAAATGCCCAACCAGGAGATCTGAGTCCTTACACAATTACAACCTTTCCTTCATATCATGGCAGAAAAGAATCCTTAAGTAATTATTATGGGCTTCCCCAACCCTTTTTTCTTCCGTGATAAATAGGAAAGGATATATACATGCACTTACTGCTTGTATCACACGCCATGTAGACTCAAATGGATAGACCTCTGAGGGTTCAACAATAGGCTTGTCTTCAAGCAAAACTTCTACACAAGCATGAATTGATTTTGCTATGGAATCAAGATTATATCCTCCTTCTAACACAAGCACAACCCTACCTTGAGCCATATTCATCAACTGAAATACAGAGAAGAGAAAAGAATATGTAAGAGTCATTGATACACTGATATGCATTTTACTCTTTTATGAGATATCTTTTCATAATGACGAGTAAATCAAAGCTACAATTATAAAGTGAAGGAAAAAAAAACCCTCAAGCATATAGAATTGGTAATTATGTTAGTGGCAGGAATAGACAGGAAGCACTTAGAAAATAAATTTTAAAAAAAGAGTTGATAAAGAGAGTGTAATTTTTAGTAACAACTATGCTTACCCTCACAATGTAATGATTAGATTTATCAAGAAAATAGCAGTAAAATGAACATATGAAAGAAAAAATAATGAGAAGTCAAGGTTAACCTTTTTCAACATAACTGAATAGCCATATGGTGTGACACAACAACCCCCTAGAGGATCACCAACAGCTGTTACATAAAAAAATAAAATAAAATGCAGTTATGATACCTCAAAAAAGCTAAATTACTATAACAACAAAACCAACCACTCTACAGGTCACCCCATAGAATATGGTTAACATCAGAAACAACAAAAAATACATAACTAACCTGAGTTTAACGCCGCGGCAGCAGTAAATGCAAAATAATTACCCAGAATCTTGTAAGTACTGGGTTAGGGTTAGCAGGTTATATTTCATGAAAGGCACCATGCATTTCTAGAAGTTTTGAGCTAAGGCACTTTCATGATGTCTCAGCAACACACTTCAGTTACATTTTACCTAACCCAATACTAAGCTTTAACATCAGGAGATCAGATCAATGGTAAAGGTGCCAGTCTTCTTAGCTCGGGCCATGGCTTTCAGTTATTGTCTCTAAAACTACATAAACTTTTTGTACCAAACCAAACCTAGTCAACATCTTCTCTAGCTTTGGTGAAAGTACCAGCAGACTGCACTCTCTTTTACTAAAAACTTTGACATTTCTCCCAGTATTGATAAGTTTCATCACTTCAGATCACTTCACATCTATTTGATGAGTTGTTTTCATTCATAAACTTTCAAAAGATACTTACTAGTTCATTAATCATTATTGGCATCATATGGTCTTCTGTACAAGTAGGTATAAACAGCAGCAATTTAACATTGATAATAAACCATGTATCAAAGAAAGACCATAAAGAGGCAAACCCACAAAGAAAAAAAGGAGCAAATGTCAAATTTATAGTGTACAGTATAATCAGCAACCTGCATCAAATCCTGCAGAAACAATAACCATGTCTGGATTAAACTCCCTGGCAACAGGGACTAAGATGTAATCCCACACTGCAAAGTAGTCTTCATCACCACATCGCCCATTTTCCCAGGGCACATTTATATTATATCCAGCACCCGGTCCTTCTCCAATCATGGTATAAAAACCATCATCATTAGCTGGATAAAAACTCCCAAATTCATGCCTGCATAAGCAGAAATGTTCATCAAATTGGGCATCAATTATACAAGTGACACAACCATTAATTGAGTTTCATCTTATAGCCTAAAATTGAAAGTTCTGCTAAGAGAACCTTGATCACTACAGCAAAAAGAAATGAGAACTCCATCAATTACACCTACAGGGCCTTGAAAATCATTGACAAAACTTTGTTTTGCAGATTCAAAAGCACAAAGAAACAAGATATAACAAGGTCAACAAGTGATAGTTAACATCTTAGATGTAATTTACGACCAATACGGACTTCAAAAGAAATAATTTTACCTGTGAACAGAGAAGAACAAAACACGAGAATCCTTCCAGAACATTTTTTGAGTACCATTTCCATGATGGACATCCCAATCAACAATTAAAACTTTGTTCACACCTAATTCTGGCTGTCACATGGCAACAGATTGGTGGTCAGGTGGCAATTTATGGCAAGTGACTGGTTAAAGGCTTAAAATTTTGAGTAATTAGAAAACCGATAGCAGGTGGTACCCACTCTTTCATCTAAGAGATAGCTTGTCGCAATTGCCACATTGTTGAATAGACAAAACCCCATGGCTTCACCCTGTTCTGCATGATGCCCAGGAGGCCTAACAATAGCAACAGCAGAATTCAATTCCCCACTTGCAACTTTCTCAACAACCTATGTGTCAGAACATCACTGGTTAGGATTCATAAAGCATCAATATGTTTAGAGTATTAAGATCACCTAAACCGATGGAGAGTTTCTCTTTCACAAATTCCAGTGAAAAGGTCCCAGTAAAATATGCATGTGTCAGGATTGCCATAACAATCCTTAGTTTAATAAATATGCAATACAGAAATATGAATAAAATGAAGTCACAATGAATTCCAAATATACAACAACTTCAAACCAAAACAGAAATTCATAGAGCTGAAACGTTTGTGTTGGAATTACTCAATATTGTACTGGAAGTAGAAAAAAGATCTGTTGTTAAACTCAGAATTTACTGCCTTGTCCAATTGTAACAATTCCAACATAGTAATTGAAGTGCGTCTTACTTACCTATGAAAGAATAGATCCACAAAGTACCAACTTTAATACCAATTTGTTATAGCAAATGCATTTCTGTGTGGTCTTTAGGTAGGATGATACCATGGATAGCTTAAGTAATCCAAAATCTTGAATCCATTAATAGCAATTAATCCAATCAAGAACAATAATTTAAAGTAGGACAATAAAAACATGCAATCATAGATGGCCATTTAATTCATAACACGCGGGATTCCAGAAAGTAAACAAAGAATCCTCATAAACATTACCTCTACAACCGAGCCAGCAGCAAGATAAGCAGCTTCTGATGAACCTTCATTAAAATAGATTGAATTCAACTTTGATGCAATCCTATGCCTCCGTGAATCAAACTGCTTAGAGCTGATGTTCTTGATCAAGTTAACGTGATTCTTGGAATGCACAGACAGTATATATTTGTCTTGAGCTTCTTTGGCATCCAAAACCACACATCTGGAACAGAACAAGACACGCAGTCATTCGGATTATGCACACATACACACACACACACACACACACAAAAAAAAGGCAAATATTATAGCAGAAAGTAAGTAATATGAAAACTAATAATTGCATTTGCCAATCCAATCTTGCACTTCCCTCATCATTATATAATATAGTGACTCATTCATGACCTTAAAGACGCGAGCCGTCAACATCGACCTCGAAAAGATGGGGGAACAGCAAATTTACATGTTTAGTTTCAAGGAAACAGGAGAGTAGAGCTTAGATTAGATGAGCTAAGAATGAAACAGCTAAGATGGTCATAAAAGCTAAGTACAAAATACAACTCAAAAGTGAAAGGGTTCACATCCAATTACCTCTCAGTTATGCCAGCGCTTTCGAGCTTCTTCCAAATAGCCCTAATCCGGTTTGGGTTCTCAGGATGGTAATCCTTGTCTGGTGTGTCGTGCTTACACATCCTCTCATCGTATAGTAAACCCACCCGCCGTTGACCATCGCCAACACTACTGTTGCTCCCACTCTCACTGCCAAACTCCATGGCTTCCACAATCAATATCTCCCTTCGCTTCTTGCTTGCACGCTCTCTCTCAGCGAGCAAACGAGCGAGAGATAATTAGAGTGGGGTTCGAAATTCGAATTCAACAGAAAGCAGGACCGCCAGAAATTTGGCTAAATTTCTTTTGAATTCGAAAGGGAGGACCTGCCTTCCGAGCTAAGGAAACAATTGATCCCAATTTTTTTCTAAATCTAATCGGCTTTTAATACTTCTAATTTTTATAAAAAGTAATTTAAACACTCAATTTTTGAATTAAAAAATTTTCTTTCAGTCAGAGCCTTTGGCTCGTTCACATATAGTTTTAAAATAAATTTACGGATTGCGATTCGAATCTCATTTTTTTTTTTATTATTTTAACTTATAAAATTTCCTGTAATTAAAAAAAAAATTTCTTTCAATAATTAATACAAAATTATTTTACAAATTACCTAATTCTTATGTGTCGGACTCAAAAATAGAATCCAGCAAGTAATAAATGATTTTGAATTAATTATATAAATAAATAAACCAAATTATTATTTTAAAAAAGTAAATGAGCCAAAATCCTCACTACTCTATTTTTAATTAATTTCTTTCCAATTTTATTTGAATAATAATGTTATAATATTTTTTATTTTTACTTATGTGCAAGTGTTTGAATCAATTTATTTCACATAATATAATATATAATTTAATAATTTAAATTTTATATTATAAACATTAAATAAAAATAAGTTTATAATAATAAGATAATCGATTTTCTTTCGAAGGGGACGAGACTAGTTCTCCCAAAGTTTTGGGAATATCTGTTGTCAATTAGGAATGACGAGACAAGTTGCTGATGTGTGCCATTTAACACTAATTATTTTAATAAAAAATTTATAAAATTTTATTTATAAAATAAAAGAACCATTTATTATAATATGTAAATAAGACCAATATAATTTTATAATTATTTATTTATAATTTACATAATTTTATTTAAATGAAATATTATATGCAAACATATATTTTTATGTACTTTTTAGTTTATTATGAACAAAATTATAAATAAATTATGATAAAAATATTATTTTCATATAATAGATAATATATTTTATATAAGAATTTAAAATATTATTTAAAAAACTCATTTACAAATTGAATAAATTTTGTAGTTTTCAAAAGTATTGTTTCATTTTGCTATCAAGATCATGATTCATGATAATAGATCCCTTCCCTAAAGCTAATTGATGATTTCTGCAAAACTGCCGATATTTAGGGTATCCATTTTGTTCTTGGAGCCAATCTAGTAGTTTTTCTAGTAATAAATATCGTGTAGTGTGTGCATGTGCGCTCAGTGCACTTCGTCCACACCTATCAACTGGTTTAAGGAACTTTTGAGACGTATCATTGGTTAAATTTTAATGTGTGATAAATATAAAATTAAAAAAATAAAAAGTCCACATTTAATTTTAAAGAAAATTCAAAAAATTATAAAAATCAAAAATCTAAATTCATATCGAAACACAGCAATCGCTTAACATTTGAAACCAGCTCTGTCAACCATCAATAGAGATTCTTATTAGCATGCATTTTTTTGAACATCTTTGTCTAGATTAAAGTGCCCATTCTTTGATCCTAAGGTGAAAAATCAGCGTCATTCGAACATCACTTAGCATTGTTTGGTTGAAGAGAAAACATAAGCATATACATTATTGGGATAAAAGGAAAATTAGCATGTATACATTCTACTGCAGAGCCACGACAGCTTACCGCCAAAGTTTAATAGTTAGTGTTCAGAAACTCTGCAAGCTAAGTATACTCTTCCATCAACTAATGTACTTTTGCATGGAGGCACTTTTACTGCACCATTCACTAGATTTTTTTCCTCCTTGGTTTCAGCTTGCAAAGATTTATCTCTCGCTCGAGCTTCGAAGCCTGGTGGAACATCTAATTTGTCCATAGCAAGAGAATGCATCATGACAGAGTTCCACATAGATACATCAGAAGAAAACTCCGTTTTGATCTTTTTTCTTAGCTCTGCAGGCAGGGTTACTTTATCCTGAATATTCATCTCAATCTTCTTTTCTACTATCTTAGCAGTTCCCTGGAAAGGAGTTGCTTCCCATGAACTTATCGAGAAACTCCTGGGTCTATCTTTCAAAAAATGATCAATTCTACCCAAGACCTCATTTCCACCTACCATGTCAATATCCATGTCCTGAATATTCATTTCTATCTTCTCTTCTACCATCTTAACAGTTCCCTGGAAAGGAGTTGCTTCCCATGAACTTATCGAGAGATTCCTGGGTTTATCTTTCAAAACATGATCAATTCTCCCCAAGACCTCATTTCCTCCTACCATGTCAATATCCATATCAACAGTCCCTGTGTCAGGTAATATTTCAATGGTTTTATCATTTTTTACACAGCGAAAGAGTCCCCAAAGAAAATTTTCTGTATTTACTCGCGCAATAGTACCTATGAACACAAGTTCATGTTATCTTCATTAAGAGACAATAAATGCAATAGTAATGCGGATTGAGCCATGCGAGCAATAAGACAAACAATATTCAACGCAGCACTCATTTCCAAAAGCACAAAATTTAAGGATGTTTGAATTCAACTTTTGATTTTATCAGAAGGCATACATTTAGCATGAGAGAGTAGGCCTGGAAGTTAAAATGCAGAAAAGATATCAAATGAAAACAAAGTAACATACCCTGTGAGTCCACAGTAAGCTGTTTTGAGGTAAATATCAACAACTCCACTCCATCAATACAACTTCTCAACATTGAGTTTTTAGAATCCATGAACTCAAATATGCTAATTAAGCTCCCTCTAGACCTATAGTCAAATGCAAATGCTAGATAAGTAACTTAAACAAGTCATTGCATGGCAGAAGATCCTGAAAATAGGAAATGAAAACTGACCTCTCATTTTTATCTGAAGGAAAGAAGTACAATGCAACGTCTTGAAGATCAGGACAATCATTCTGGAACAAATCTGCCAAGAGACTGGATGCAGGAAGTGGCTCCACTTGAAGGACTTTGGGCATTTCACACGAAAACCTATAGGCCTTACTATGAACTGTGCATGGTGGCAGTGCCTCTAACCCATCATAAAATTCAGTAATTACAGCAGTTTGAAGAAATTTGAATCCACCCCTATAAAATAGTTGAAAGCATATAAAACTATAGATCAATAAAATTGCATTTGTAGAAGTACATGCCAAAAATCTGCAGGTGTCTGAGTACTTATAATGACTTCCTTAAATGACGTAACACTTGTATGCCTTAACATCGTGATCTAATATATAGTTCCATGAATACAAAGACTGGATCCAAGAGAAGAAGAACTAGGAGTGGTTTTACCTTGAGAACACTGAGCAACAGGAGATCTAGCCTATAATATTTATATAGTTCAATTCTTAGCCACCAGAAAGTTTCAATTCAATAGAAAATCATAATTTTTGTCGTAAAACAAAGAATTAGTTTCCTGTTTATGTTTAATTTCCTATTATTGTCTTATTTTTTATTATTAGGTTTAAGGTTGTAGAGAGACCCATGACTCATAGTTTTCTATATAAACAAGACCTAGTAATATGAATCTTGTACACACTCTCAATATCTCAATACCATACTATAAAGGTTTTTCTCTGTTTCCTCTCAATTTTTCATATAGTATCAAAGCTTGGTACTGGTAAGGAGCCTCAGCTCCTCACCAGTACTGCTTAACCTTATTTGTGGTCCTCTCTGCTACGTCTTTCTCCTTCGTGGCGTTGATCATTGTTTATTGGGTTTTTTAAAGTGTCCTTTTTATCCAACTAAAGTCAAGCCCTAGTCCATTGTCTCCGGCACGGTTCAAGCTTATTCTCATTGGTCTGTTATAAATCCAATATCCCAACCTCTAAGACACTTCGAACCTCCAGACTAATGCTGCTATCCTTTAATCAGATACCCTTGACTTCTGATTTGATATTTTCGGTCTCCTATCTGATATTTCTGGTATCTCAATTTATCCCAATCTTAGAAATGGTTTTATATACTCCTGGCTTCTGATTTGATACTCTTGGTCTCCCATTTAATATTTCCGGTATCTCAATTTATCCCAGTCTTAGAAATGGCTTTATATATTTTCTCTCTAACAATTTCTAACTTCCCAAAAATACGAAAGGAAAATGCTAAAAAGCTCAACCACAATAACAACACTGTTGTTATAGCAGCAGCACCAAATGAACCATGTCTGAAGCAATTCTTGTTGGAATATACTCTGATATACAACTTCACCATATTTTAGTTCGATGATAAGATGCAAACAAGTGGCAACTGTCGCTGCTGATAGTGCCACATATCCATCTATCATAAGGAAATAACAATTTCTACTGTGAATGGAGGAACCAAAACTTTTCCACAAAAAAGTTTCCAGATAAAAGTGAAGGCTCTATACAAATATGCATATGCATGCATCTAAATATTCATATAAACTTATATATAGTCATATTCTAATCCTGCTCAAAACTTTGGTACCATTAAAATAGATTAAACTGAAAAGGAAATCTGAGTTTGTTTTCACCATGGATGGGGATATGCAGTGCGTTTGCCTCCAAGGGCAATAAAAGACAGATTAAGTTACACAATACACGACATAAGAAGAGAGGCTACACACCTCCAGGTGGCGCATAAAGATGGTAAATAAGCACGATATAGCTTGATATTTGTCTGAATACACTGAAGATCTCTTTCTTTCAAATATTTATTACATTCACCAAGAGCATGATATTTACCACCTAAAGGCAAAAACAGAGAAAGAAAAAGGTTGAAATAAGAGATAGCAGGCTTAAAACCCACCATACACATGTGACTTACCCTTGATACATATAAATATACGTGTATAAATATACATAACAAGATCTTTGGGTCTAATGTAAATGCAATAAACTATGGACAAAAGCAACAGTCATGATAAGCAGCAGTAATTTAATTATAATCAGAAAAAGTTTCCTACCTAAAGCAGCAATAGGTGAAGATTGCTTTGTTTGTAAAGCTGCATATGGTGCATCTTTTGAACGCTTTTCCATCTGGAGATTGCAGGTTCCAACTTCTTTAATTGGCATTACTTCATCCATTACTTGTGGATTAACACAAATATGTTCCTTTATGGGTGCTACAAGATCCATAACCTCAGAATAAGGAATCACAAAAGTCTTGTACTTCATGGGTAAATAAATTATTATCAGCTCTCACATGCTAGAGGAGAGCAATGTAACAGGCATCTGTTCAAGTCAAAATACAAATATGCTCATAGTTTATGAATTTGTTCTATCTTCTAGTGCTTACAGAACATTCGGCCAAATTTCAAAGCACTGCCACCTTTACATTGACAATTAAAGGAAAATGAGCAAGCAGCCTTGCGCAATCCTATTTACATTTAATTCGTACCTTTTGATAACGAGCAAGTACCCTGTTGATTAATCATTGAATTCTTATGTCCTGCACTGTTTTTAGTAAGCTTATCAAGTCCCGACTCTGAAGGCACAATGTGAGCATTTGGTTTCACTGTCAAAGAGGGAACCCTTGGAATGACATTTTTTGTTCCAACAGAAGTCTTCCGAGTCAGACGTGTCCAAGAATTTGCTGTAACAGGTCTTGGTGTAAAATTACCACTATGAAGTCTGACAACTTCTTCCTGAGGAATGAACTTCACCTTCCCAGTAATAAGTTTTTGCCTTTTAGAAGGAGCCTGCCAGCCAGAATCCTGATTCACTTTACTTGGACTGGTTGTATGCAGGATATCATGATTGATTGTGTCAGATGCACCTAACCCAAAACCTCTGGGGAAATTCTTGTTTCCACCACATATTGGTGAGACCATGTCATTCCCAGACTGGCACGACTCACAAAGCCAGTCTTCACAAACCTCTTTGAGATAAACTCGCATGCAGTAACTGAAATTGGGTAAAAATTCCTTGGGCTTAGAATAAGATTTAATCCAGCCATAACATCACAAACCCATGTAGCAAAATTAAACTTTAAATTATGGTTTTAGTATATGTATATACACACAGATATCTCCAAGGAGTGGCATCTATCTCAATCCCCTTGACAAAAATAAATGCAAAATTAAATTAATCAAATGTTCCTATTGCTTCTAATTATTAGACAACGGTTTAAGTGTGCATCTGATTAACCGCCCCCCCACCCCCCACCCCCAAAAAAAAGGCTTATGAAGTGGCCACCTGGAAGAAATTTCTCAACTTTACCAGCAAATGGAATATATGCACCCAAAGGATTTTGCTCCCCTAAAGTGCAAATGCCTTTACCATTTATGAAAAATCAAGGGAGCTGGCATCAAGAAGAAAGCACAACACATACCGGCTCCCACAAATATACAATATATATAAGGTTTCAATCAGGTAATCAACAAAATAAAATAAAAATAAAAATCCTCGCATGTCTGCAGTGTCAAAAACACAAAAAGAGAAGGGATATGGAAGAAGATCATTACACATGTTCACGAACAATGTTGCATCTCGAGCAAGTAGCAATAACTTCAGGAAAACCAACATCACCACATATATTGCAAGGTTCGACCTGCAATTAAGATTGAACACATGAATTTTAAAATATCCATTATAATGAAGAGCTATTTTTTTCTGGATGTTGTTCTTGAATACAAAGTATGCATCCTTCCTACCTGTTTTATTTCCTTTTAGATGGGAGGTGAAGAAAAGAGTAAATTATATAACTCCTTGTTTACGAGTTCTTTTGCTAAAGGAGGCGAGGAGAATGTAGGAAATTCTCCAAACCCTGGTTTATTGTAAACATCCAAACAAGAGGAGAAAAGCCATCGCCTAACCCTCCATTTTCTTCCCTTCCTTTCCCTTCCAATTTCTTTCTTTCCCTTCCCCACTGACCCCTAAACAAACCCTTACTTTTTGGGTTGATGCACTCTTTCTGATGTACAAAGTCATCAAAACTTCGTTTATGTGACTAGATCAAATGAACCCTTTACAAATTTGTAGCCGTAATTTAAAAACGATGTAAAGTAAACAAAAAGAATACTATTTTTCAAACAGCTGTATCCAAACAAATAATATATGCATAAGCATGACCTGAAATTCATACCGCCAAGAAGATAAAAATTGCAGCTTTTTCTTATAGTTCAACTAGATAAATTGCAGCTTTCTTATTAGCCAAAAACTGGCATCCAGAAAACCGGTTAATGCCAAAGAAACACTTCCAAGCTTCACCTTGCACGCCAAAAGTGGGAAAAAAAGGAAAGCCATGAAAAAACATCAAGGAGGAGTAGTTCCGATGAGTTTGTAACTAAGAGCCACTCTCAATAAATAAACTACTGTGCTGTCCCGAGTAACGTACATTGCACATGATCATGAGTTAACAAAATAAGAAACAAATTAGCCAAGCAAAAGAACAGTGAAAATGGGGGAAAAATCTATGGAAGAAGGTCCCCTAATGGACAACAACAAAACAACACAAAGAAAAATTGAAGCAGTGGGTTAGGGTTTGCTGGGGTCTTTTACCCTGTGGTGCGTGTCGCCTGGTCGCCGCTTAGCCTGCATTGTCGTGGTCATCAGCTGCGTTTTTTCCTTGGTGTCTTTTGGCCTTCTCTTATCCTGGAAAGAATAGAAAGCAAAGGGATAGTGGCTTTTGTTTGTAGCTATAGTAGCGAGGAAAGAAATGAAGGTTCTTATATTCATGTTTTATTTATATTTATTATATAATTTTAATTTGTAAAAAAATTATTATTTTTATCTCCTTATTACCTTTATTTTTCTCATTTTTATTTTATTTTTATATAAATAAAACGTGAGCTTAAATTTTTAGATTTAACACAGTCGGATGGACGAGTGTTGCTTCCATGCGGAGCCGTCTTGTTATTTTTATATTTTCATTTTAAAATTTTTTTATTATATTTTTTAAAAATTAAATTTGGTCTTACAGCGTAGAAACAACATATTCCGTCCGCGTCCATGTACGCCGTGATCCCACGTCGTAATTAGTTGGAAACTTTTCTCCTGACCCACTTTGAGTAACGGAGTAACGGGTATCGATACAGGTTCTTCGCATGCAATAAGAAATAAATAAAAATAATGTAATAATAGAAAAAAAATAAAAAATAGCTAATCCTACAGAAACTAAATCAAATTCAAAGTTTTTTCTTTTAGCAAATACTCACTCCAATATATTGTTATTTTATTTTATTATAAAAAAAGTACTTGATATCTTTTGGTCAGTGCTTTTTTTATTTGCTAACTTCCGTACACATCTTTCGTGGATAAGTCTTGTTAATTGGTTTATGGGAAATAGACGATATGAATATTTTACAGTGTCGTTATTTTTATATATTTTTTTATTTGGACAATCTCCCTCTGTAGAAAAGTATACACTTCCCAGATATGTAAATTATTTTCCTTAATTTATAATCACTTAAAATTTTATCACTCATTAAAAAGAATACTGAAGAGCAAACATATACAATTAGCATGTTTCTTTGTAATTAATGGAGTTGGCTCATTTAATTAATTTTTTATAATAATTATATAATTTAAGTTTAAAATTAAAAATTTTTTATTGACAAATAATTTATAGTTTTATTATAATTCATTACTAAAGTTAATAATTTATAATAAGAGTACAAAAAATATATTTTTTGTAAAGATTAATTATATACATATATATATAAAAATTTTATAAACAAATCATATACACTTTTATATTTTTATTTATTTCTCTTTCTTCTTAAAACCTTTTTTTCACTAAATTTTCACATTACTTTTAACATTTTCCGTCATAAATGCATGTTATTTTTTTCCTTTTTCTTGTGAGCGGTGCGGAGGGGCTTTGGCAATGGAAAAGGGAACCCCTGACTGAAAAAATATTCGAAAATGATAGCCTAAAGTTCGTAGACTTATGTGAAGACCCATGTTTTTTGTGAATAAAGCGAGATAAAATGATATGATTTAAAACTTTTTAAAAGAGCATAACAAGTGCGTAAGTATAAGAGTGTAGTCTTATTATAATTCAAAAATATTTGATGGATAAATGATAAGAAGAATATGAAAATATATATAATTAATATTTATAATTTATATGTACATACCATACGTATTTTCTATAAACAATGATCCATTAATACAAAAGCTAATTATATTTTATTGCATCATAATTGTTACTCACCTAATATTTTAAATGTATAATAAGATATTTTAATGTTTGAATTTTATTAGCCAGTCAACAAAAAAAATGTTATCAGTACGAGCTCTTGCCACATATAAATAGAAAAATTTTTAAGAGACAAAATTTGAAGAAAAATTATGAAAGGTTATATAGTGTTTGTATTATTTTAGTTTGTATAAATATTAGTACTCAGTGAATAATTACTACTAGTAAATGAATATGTAAATAGACATCATCTTTTATACACTAATAATTAAGTTTGATAAATGAGAATGACTCTTCATGAGCTTTGATGGAAGATCATGTTTATGATTCATGCCTAATCTTTTTTCTACCCCACAAGCAAGAAGGATATAAAAGTTAAAAATTTGTATCATCGAGAAAACCCTTACTTCCCATTGATTTCTATTTAATCTTGAAAGGCTAAAGAGGATAACATTTCTAATCACCTTACTTTATTTATTTAATTCTTCAAATATGATATAAATCAAGGCATGCCTTCTTGTGAAGTTTTGAGATCTTTGAGAATTGTTTTATGTATTTAACATTCTATATTAAATTTTATAATGTATTTATAAAAATCTTAAGTGAGAATAACTTTTGTTTTCTACAGGGGTGGACTTACATTACATTTAGTATCATGGGGATAGTTACCCCTATAATGTTCTCAAAGTTTTAATAGTATATATTGACATCACGACGTGGATGCGACAACCGAAAAAGAAAAATAATGTAAAAAAATGATTTTTTGTTAGTCTTGAAAAATATTAAGAAATTTTTTAGTTTTAGAGTCGCCACCAATGTAAGTTTAAATAGTGGGATCGGACACCAAAATTTAGGTCTGCATCACAAAAATCAGGTTTAGGAGTTAGTTATGTATAGGAAATATATTAATACCCTTACAATGTACTCTCGGTACTACATTTGTGTCTTATTACTTTTTAGTTTCAAATTTGTGCTTTGATTTTACCTAAAATAAACTTATTCATCTTTTTATTTTCATTCTCGTGGGGTTTCCAAGAGAAAAGAAAGCTTGATCATGTCATAAGAAACTTGTCAATTTCTTCAACACAATCCATGACGTGATTATTTTTAGAAAAGGCCCATAGCGGCTACTTTCGTCAACTCAAGTACTATAAGGCTTAAAGAGAATCAAGGCTTTAAAAGAGGGCAAGACCCTCGGGAAAAGAGAATTTGATTTCAAAATACAGGTGCTAGCCATATTATGTGAATTATATCAATTCTTTCAATATAATCCGTAACATAATTCCCTTGGGATAGCTAACTGTAATCGCTTTCACCAATTATATCAACGATCGTCGTCGGGATAATCAAGAATTTTAATGAAAGAAACTCAACTCAACAAAGGACAAGAAATGTACATACTTAAATGGTAAACTCCTCACTTCTCTTCTTAGTGAGCATAAATCTTGAATGTTAGTGAAGGAACTCCTCTGGTCGAATCAAGTGAAAAAGAGCTGCTTTGATGTAGCCTTACTCCCTTCCTTCTTCTCCTTCTCCTTCTCTTCTTCTCTCTTATCTCCTTCTCTTACTCTCTTTCTTCTCTTCCTCTCTTGGTCTTTTTTTTTTCGTTGGTGCCTTCCTTAGACCTCCTTTTATAGTCTTTCCTCATGCACCTAGCTATCTTCTCTTCATGCACCTATCTACCTTCTTTTCATACACCTAACTTTATTTATGCATTCACTCAACCTTTTATGCATGCACTTCCCTTTCTCATGTATTTATCTTTCTTTATGCATTCACCTACCCTTTTATACATGCACATACTTTTTTTTGTATGCATTTACCTTTCTTCACACATCCATCTAACCTTTTATGCACTTACTTTTAAAAAAAAAATCTTAACTCTTAATTTTAAATTTTAATTTTTTTCCTTTATTTTTTAATTTTTTAAAATCTAAACAAAATTAGGTATATACATTATACACGTATCTTATAAAGTCTTGCCCCCATTACACCCTTTACTTGCCCCAATGTCAGTTTTTAAAACGTCTCTCCCCTTATAACAAGTTCTACAATTTTTATTTTACTATATGATGTGCACTTCCCTTTTAATTAAGGATACTTTTTATATATTACAATATATTTAATAGTATTAAAAATAAAAAATGATATAACATTTTTTAAATATAAAGTACTAAAAGAATAGTTATAATTTGAACATGTTAATTGTGATAATGCAATTCTATAATATATGGGATAAAAATTAGATATAATTGAGAATTTAATATAATAAAAACTTATTATAATATTTCTTAAATATAAAGTATTATTTATCATTTATTACTTATTAATATTGATTTTATATAGAACTTCAGCGATATTATATATTATATTATATATTTGTTACCTCCACTACTTAAAATTTTTAGATTCACCCTGCCCTTCCATGAATGCTACAGTACCTACTGAAATTAGTTTCTATAATCTATGAAACTGATATATTAGATTGATCATGAACATATTTCATTATGTGAATAGTTATAGTAATCTTATGTGCAGGACTTTCTAATTTATCTCATGATTTCTAATATTTTTACCCTATGTTTATATATCCTGTTAATCCCGGTGTGGTGTGCAATTACACCAGAGCATAACTAAGGGCTGTGTTTATATTTCAAATTTAATATAGCATGTTAGATCTATTAATTCTTTCTTTATTTGCCCCCTCTACCACTTGTTTCTTGCTATATCAGTGCACTTCTGTTGTCTCTGCTCTTTCATATCAAAAAGCCATGGAAAAACACCGATAAAACATATTTTAATCCTTCATACAAAAAGAAAGGGATCATTGCCCTTTCTCATTTGAAATATATATATATATATATATATATATATATATATATATATATATATATATAAAACTTTAGAGGAGAAACATATCGAAATGGTACATACAAAATTGTCTTTCTCATTTGCATTTTTCCCATTCAAACTTTCTAATTTTTGGTACAAAAATTGTATTCTTTCTTTGATTTATGCAGTGCCACATTTTCTGATTACTATAACAATAATTAATCTTCCGCGAAAAACATTATCCATTTTTACTAAAATATCTAACAGAATAAATAAAGAAGTAGTAAAATAACATAATAATTTTTTTAAGAGATAAAAAATAAGATAATAAAAGATAGGATAAAAATTTTAAGAAATCACGTGCTGAACCCTCAAAGTAGTCACGGACTCTCAAGCATGCAAACGGATGTTAAATATTTGTAGACGAGAGTTTGGCACAAATGTACCAAAAAAACATAAAGAGAGTTTGGCACAAGCAGACTAACAGAGAGGTCGCTGAACCTGGGTTAAATTACTGGCCCAATGCGTCAGCAGAAGGATACGTACTGTGCTAGTAAGCCTTGTGGGAAATGAATCAACCCAATCAAGGCTGAGATTTACCAAAAACAAAAACAAGCCAAGCAGACAAAAGCCCTAGCCATTCCGCATGGTCAACAGTCCAACTCAAAAGGTGAGTCGGACTGCCGTGGAGCTTAAATCGTGATTTGCATGCGTCCCGCAAAAAGAAGAACAACTTGATTTTTATACTGCTTCATTCTCCCACATTATAATGCTCTGCAAAAAGCCTATCAATTTGCTGATTTTATGGCGAAGATTGAGTCCCCTTGAACTACGAGAAAGGTTACTTGAACTTTGATCTAAACACCCCACTCAAAAAACCAGAGGATGTTTCCCTTTCCGCAGACCCCGTTTTTTGTTGGTTGACTTTCTTAAAAACAATCGAACGATCCCAAAAAAAAAAACAAAAGCATAATAACATGTGCAGTGGCCAAACATTTTTTTAAAGATGTTATACGCTCATCATTGTTGAAAGTAGGACACGGCGAGGTATGCACAAAAGTAGAAGGTTTAATTTACCAAAAAAAAGAAAAAAGTAGAAGGTTTAATGACAAATACAATTCACTTAGGGTTAGTACAACGTACAAAGTGTGCATGCATACATTCAAAAACAACAAACACTGTATTAAAACCAAAAAAAAAAACATTTTATCCTAAATTTAGCTAGAATTTTATAAATGCCAAACATTTTTTTCTCATGATTTGACAAAAATTTTATAAATATTATTGTTTTGGTGTGCGTACATTATTTTCATGTGAAATTAGTATAATTCATATAATATGACCTACTAAAAAATGAGCTTGTATGATGGAGGAATTGAGAATGTGATTCAAATAGTAAAGTGATAGAGTCTAATTAGATGAACAGCATTATTTTCACGTTTCTATATCTTACATTTCTGTTACGTTGTCTCACATTTGATTTTTTTTTTTCAATACACGTGAATGTGAATATATTGATTGTACTGCTTTAGGACATAAGATGATCATTTCCCCAATTAGATTAGCACGCCACCAGCCTTTGAGCGGAACATGCGGCAAATACAAGAGAAGCAAGACAAACAAAGAAAAAAAAATACAGCACGGGGTGTGACGGACAATTGGACGTGCTGCATGAGTGATACTGGATTATGAAATGGAGGGAGAAATTAATGTGGCACAGACATATTAAAACAACTCAAACTAAGCAGCTGTCGACTAAGAAACAGTTCACATTTTGATGCTTAAAAAAGGGGCATCCGGTCACTCGGAATTTAGAAGCAGACAAAATCAAAATGGTGTACCATGTGATCGCCATTGATCCTTCAAATTTAAATTTGTAATGTGGCTTTTGCTCTGCGTATATTTCTAAAGTTGATGTGTTGAAAATGACGCAATGTCCCTGAAGGACCATGACCAAGACAGCAACACATATCCAAGGCAAATTCTACCAATATCATATAGGCGGCCTTCTCCTGCGACCATGTGACCCCATTAGAGGGACTGTTATGACGAGTAATCAAACTTTCACAACAGGTTTTTAAATAAAATTTTACAAAATATATTTAAGTATGGACCCATCTCATCTAATGGTAAAAGTTGAGTTATGTGAGATTAAAGTTCAAAAAACTTCTGAGAGTAATATTAATCTTATGTGACATTTCTTCTTTTCACTGCAGATAATTTGCTAAAAAATTAGATGCATAGTCTCAATCTTTCATAAGATGCGCAACCCATCTGAGTGGAAGAATCTGAATCCCAAAACAATTTCGATTGAAATCACTTGACTTTAGATGCAGACACTTGGCCAAGAATTCACAGTAACGCAATAGAGCGTACCTAGCATCACTCAGTATTCAAAGCTCTTCCTTCCACCTTAAAATGGCGGTTCCCCACCCCTCGTCCCTCCCCCCCCCCCCCCCCCCCCGGGGGTTTTTCCCAAAATCGTAGCACCTGAGTTTGAAATTATTTGCACCCAACTGGAAGAGAGAGCCAGGCAGTTCATGAGTTCAATTACCAACTGCTAATTTGATATTGATACCAGTATCTGGAGGTCTTTCCCTTTGGCCGAGTATCTGACCATTTGTGACAAAAAGATGAATTGTTCCCTGTAAGTAAACCTTCGAGAAACAGCTAGAGCATGCATCATATTTCGGATTTAAGTAGGCATATGTACACGATTTAATTGAGATAAGCCGTAATTATATGGTCAATTGAGTTAACCAGAAGCGGCTTTCTTTACTTCTTTTCAGATCTGAGTAAGTTGAGTGTTTCACAAACGAGCCAAAACCTGAGTCACCCTGAAACCCAGAGGTGACAGAATGTCAAAATGATGAATAGATCAAGGAGCAAGGTCTCAATGTTTATACTCACTGACAATAACTTGGACACAGTTCAGCATACTATATTAGCTAGAAGCCAGGAAATAAAGGAAGCCAAATTCTTATCAAACTAATTTACTAACCTCTTACATCTAGATGTACAGATAAGAGAATGGAATATTAGAGACTGGGCGAGAAGGAGAGTGTCCCATAGCAACATCACAGCGCTAGCCGGAAAGAATCAAAAGCCCATATTTTTACCCAAGTAGGTGGGAGAAGAGAGAAGTGGAAAAAGAGCAGAAAAGATAAACCAAAAAACGAACGAGGTCTTCAACACCTATTAAATAACAGAATAACATGCATACTCATTTCTGCACATTGAAATACAGCATCACCTTAACTCGTCATACCCAGTAGGCCACAGTCATGGCACTTAGTCTTTCATACCCACCACAGCATCATCAAGCCTGAATAAAAGAGCATTGATAATGGAGGGAACGAAGTACTGTCAATGAGTCTAATCCCACCACTATCGTCTGTGCTCATGCCAGATCCTGAAGGGCTTATACCACTGCCAATCCCTCCTAACACTCCTGGCGTTGAACTGTAGGGAGTGGCAGTGGTGGTGGTAGTGCCAGTAGTGGTCGATGAAGTTCCAGTTGAGGGAGTGGTCGTGGATGGCGTGGTACTAGTGCCTGCAGTGCTGCTTAGGAGAAAAAACCAACAGTCAAGATACTAAACTTTAATTCAAAACACGAACACGACACCAAAACACAGTTACAAGGGCATGGGGATCGTTTCCAGTTAAGCGGAGTGTCCAAATGTTTCAGAGTAACAGAGAGACATGATCATCACATGCTACAACTCGAACTGCCATAACATACATTTGCATAGCCGAAATTGCTTTGATGAAGAAATGGGTATTAGAGAAAAATAAATTTAAGAACGTGTAAGTTTCTCTTGTCTTGATGTGAAATGATAAGGAAGATAAAAAATATATAATCAATTCAATTGAGATTTCATGAAACAGCAGCTTGGCAAAGCAGATGCATATGAGTTGCAAGTGCCAATCTATGCAGCACAAACAGGCTTGATAATTTTATTTTTTATTTTTTTTTTCAAGGGTATCTCCCACTAATATCTTTCAAGGTAAGAGTTGTTGATTCTATTCTAATAAGGGCAACTCCAGAATTAAACCTGACTTGATAATTTTCAAAGTCAAAAGTTTACCCTATCTTAAAGCTCTGCTTTTCTTATTTCATAAGATGATCCAATGTGGTATACTGTTCTTCACAATTCACTTGCATCAGAGGCCCAAAATAAAAAAAACCTATTATTTGGATAAATTCTAACCACCTCCAAGTATCCTGGGTTTGAATAAATTTGACCATCTTGGCACATACATCCCCTCACGACAGATTAAAGTTTAGTTTTTTTGACTCAGCAGAAGTTTCCAAGCATAGGAAGTAATTACGAGTTGCAGAGCTGGAACTGCTTCTTGTTCAAGGACATGAGAAGTAACAGAATATGCCATAAAGTAAATAACTCTCCTGGTAGGTGGTAACCAGAAGGATTTTTACTTAGACTACATGTTTCAGTTTTATATCAGACATCCATGCAAGAACAAACGTTTTGTTAAATATCGCATCAAGCGACAATTTATAGCTTTTACCTGACCAACTCAAAAATGGTGTCAATTAGGCCCTTACAGATCAAATATCTCTATAAATGTCCAACGTTTTGAAACCCAAAATCACATTAAGAGGTTCCCACAGGCTTCCAGAAGTGAGAAGCCATACCAAACACACTGAGACTGAACATAGATCACCTGGGATTGTAGTTTTAACGTACACGTCCTACTTTACAACCTGCCCACCTAAGTACAAATTACGATAAGCAATTAGTCAATTTGATACCCTATATAAACGGTTGGCCAACGAAAATGCCTATATAAATATAATGGGGCTAAAGTCGATCTCCTTCCATATTCACACTCAGATTGTGTTAACAAATTCAAGCTGATAATGACTCCACAACCTGCAGTTTGAATAGGTTGGCACACAATCACGTCTTAACATATTCATCCCGGCCCCACATCTGAAATATGGGCTAGTTTGTTTTCATCTATTTTCTAACCTTACTGGTGATGAATAGAAGGACTGGCATTGAAAAACCACATTAAAAGGATGCACTTACGGCCCTATGGGGTTGCGTTGGCTTTATTAGTATAAAACTAACACTTCTCTCAAAGAAAGAAAAAAAACCTAAAAACTTCCGACGAATCACGAAACAAATGTGTTGGGTACCCGAACCACGTACCCAAAGCTGGATTTTTTTACAAATCTTTATCAATAATCAACAGTTAAAAATAGGAGTACTGAACTTTCAAGTATCAGAGAATTATACTTGTCAAAATGGGCCGGCCCGCCCCGGCCCGCAACAACCCGCAATCTGGCGGGGCGGGGTGGCCCGCATAATTGGTGGGCTGGGATTTACCTAACCCAACCCGCCCCGCGGCGGGTTGCGGATTAGGCGGGCCAGCCCGCCAATAATTAAAAAAAATAAAAATTTTATTAAAAATTTAAATTTATGAATGATAGTAAATGAGTAATTAAATTTAATACACTAATTTTAAAATAATTACAAATGAATACAATCAAATTTGCTTTTTAATAATATATCTAAAAGTATAACCTGAATTTAGCTTGTAATAAATTATAAAAACTTTGATTTTACTCATAAAATTGCTAATATACAATATTATTTTTTAGGCAAGGCTTCAATAATATTACTAACATACATGCACAATAAAACATGTGCTTACAAAGACATAAAGGTCATATTCCTATATGTGACAAAGTCTAACATTTATGTTGTTCAAAATAAACTACATGCTAATTGAAAATAGAGTTATGCTATTATACATTTATACCATTATTTCTATATATGCAATGCTTGAGTTTTACACCTTAAATTATGATAACATAAAAGCTGAACAACTCAATACAAATATAAAGATAATATTTTTTGCTTCAAAAAATAATATATAAATATGATATTGATGATAGCTATGTAACAACACAAGTTTTATATTATCATCTAAATGATTCAGAATGAGTTGTTGCATAGTATAATAATTTGTCTTCTCTTTAAATTCATCAATTTTTACTTACCTTTTAACTCGAAACCTTTTAAAAATTCTTTTGTCTCTACGGTCACCTATAAAATCATACATTATACATAAGATATTCAAAATATAAGAAAATTATATCTAAACTGTATGAGGATCCTGCCTAAATTACATAATTCAAATTGAAACCAAATGACAATCATTTGAATTGCCCTCCTCTTCCAATGCATATCCATTGATCTTGTTGTCATAATAGTATAACGTACAGTAATTTTTTAAAAGTTGAAACTATTTTAAATTATATATCATTTAAAAAAAATTAAAATTAAATTAAATTTATGCGAGTTTAAACCCGCGGGTTGAACCCGGCCCAACCCGCATTGACTCGCGGATTATGCGGGTGTGGACTAATTTATCCGCGAATAAATGGACCACCTATATAGTAACCCAACCCGACCCTTATACATTGCGGGACGGGTTGGCCCAGCGAGCCCAGCCCGTTTTGACATCTCTACAGAGAATAGATACATTAAAGAGGGACCGACCAGCCCAGGCTATTACATGCTAAACATGGTTTGTTACTCGAGAATTAGAGACTCCAGAAAGCTCCCAAGAGACTCTGATAAAGATTGGTCATACACACATACCGAAAAAATCTCGACTGTACAAAAGGTTGGCTCAAATCTCAAAGCAAGTGTCCATCTGGATTTTTTTGACCCTTATCAAGATTCAAATGCCTCGTGATAAAAGTTTGAGATTATCATCTGTGTGTTTCCCGTAGGTTCGCTCTGTAAAGTACTCCTACTGTCCTACACCGCCCTCCCAATCGCTGGTGTCCACAATATGTACATCTTCTGAGTTGGTTTTTTTCTTCCCAAAATGCCATAACAAAAGGCATGCTACAAGAGTTTCCACTAGATCAAATTTGTCTTTTCGTACTAATGGTGGGCCTTACAATTATTTTCAGTATGATTAAATCCTTTACTAAAAGGCATCGGATCCCATTATTTCAGCATCTTTTATGAAGCGAGAGTTTACCGCCACATCTATCGTCACCAACAAATGGAAAATGAGTCAGGGACACCATCATGGAATTATAACACTATTTTTTAAGGTATAAATTTGATATATTTTCTTTTTTTAATTTATTTTATATAAATATATATAATATATAAAATTACGTATATATTATTTTTAATAAAAAAGTTATTTTAATAGGACCACACAGAGAGAAAAATAAATAAAAACGAGTACTAGATTTTGCCTGCCTAAGAAATTGTAAATATTCACAACAGAAAGTCTTTGCATTTGGGAGTTTCGGTTCTAAACTTCTAATTCGACCCCAAGTTCGATGGAAACTAAAGTCATTTTCATAGCTTTTTCTTCCACTATGACACTCGTCAAACAAGATGACCTCAGATAAAGTAGACCCATCACTGATCTCGCTTTCAAATGAATTTCCCTTGCGTAACCACCATCAACTCTATATTTCATAGATCCCGCTTAAATTTACACTAGCACTTCAAAAAAATAGGCAGAATTCTTTGACGCGAATGTAGCCACTTTAGTTTTGTAACTGTACCGTCAAGAGGAATCTCAAAATCTCATTTTTATGTTTACAGAGAAAAATCACATCTTTAATTTGAACTTGAATTTTTTATAAAGCCGACCGCTTAAAACATTGTTTCTAATTCAGTAACGTGTTTTTATTAATTGAGCGTGTACTGATTTCATCAGAAGGTTGACACCCACTTCCTGTATGCCCAGATTCTTCTACTCAGCGGCGAAATGCTATTACACGCTCACAAGCTGCGAAAAGTAGCCCCCTCCCCCAATAAAGGGACCCCTTTATGGAATATTAATCTACGCAGAATTCCCATTATGAGAAAAGCAAAGTCCCCACTAATATTAATATGAAGAGTCCGTCTCGATTAGGATTTCTTCACTTTACAAAATAGTAAGAGATAACATGTAAAGTTAAAATAAAAAGTTAATAAAAAAAAATTATAATATAAATTTTTTTATAAAGTAAAAAAATAAAAAGCCCCCTAAATCGCTTTAAGGTTAGAAAATAGTAAAAGCTAATGACCATGGGAGTCACATTGCATGCTAAAAAGGAAATAGAAGAAGATGGAGAAATCAAGTGCTTACCTGGCGCTGGATGGGTAGACACAACCCGAAGTGCCTGCAAATTGAAAAGGAAAGCATAGTTAGCTATCTGGTTTTGTTTTCTTTCTTTCTTTCTGAAAATTCCGTTTCTAAAACTTGGTTTTTCTCTTGTCGTCGTAGCCAAAATTATGCAAAACGGAGGGTAAGCGAGAGGGGTTGAGGCCTTACTGGGGTCGGATGCGGTGACGGTGGCTGTTCCTGCAAAGTCACAGGACCCTTGCGCTTGACCCTTCCTTTGGAAATAGCTGTTAACGGCGTAGTTGCAGTGAGCCCTGACGGTGTTGGGTTGGAAACAAGGTCCTCCTTGATGTAGGGAATTACAGTCAGCCCCAGCTCCACAGGCGTAATCCAAGGTCTTCTGCAAGATAGTGTCGCTCCCATCCTTGCACACGCACCAATTGGCACCTACAGTAAGCCCGAAAAAAGCATAAAAATAAAACATTTATTGTATGAGATAAGAAGGGTTACAACTTACGGGGAAAAAAAAAGATAATTTTATCTAACAAATCAAAAGATAAAGGCCCATTTAGAGAGAAGGAAGGAAGGAGCGAGGGAGGGTACTGGAGCAAGGAAAATAGAAATAGTACTTATTTGCAACAGGGAAAATTGGATGATTGAAGTTAAACCTATTTTTGAAAAACCCAGAAAAATGCTGGAAAGAAAGAGAGGATATAGACAACGCAATAAATCTGGACTACCAGAGACATCTCTAAATTATATTTTTACAAACTCCATAAAGATAGGAAGAAATGTAGAATGACACATGATCCACATAGTATTAGTACATAATTACATCTCCTAAAAAACATAAAAGCCCCATCTTCAACAACATTTTGAGAGAGAGAGAGAGAGAGAGAGAGAGAGAGAGAGAGAGAGAGAAATAGAGTAAAATCGGTAAGAGTTTTTCGCCAGGAGGGAAGAAATAAAGTAGGAAAAAATAGATCATGTCAAGGGAGGAAGATCTAAAACCATACGTCTTAATCCAAACCAGAAAGTGAAACTTTGCTGCTTCCGATGAGGGAAGAAAACAAGGAAAGAAAAAAAAATAAAGAATATAGTGGTTCGAATGCTTACTTGAGGAGCCAGTCAAGGCTAGTAGAAGCACTGCAAGAGCTAAAACAGCCATGTTAAGCAAAGAACAAAGATGGTTCAGAAGAAGTAACAATGGTGCTCAGACAGAAAGCGTGGCGCAGCTGTGAGACTCAGAGAGGGAGGGGAGAGGAGAAGATCAATAGTGGGTGCGTGACAGACTGAGATCAGATGAAAGTGGCGAAGAACATCAAGACAAAATATAACATGTAGGACTGTAGGAGATGGATGTAAAGTTGTAAACGGTGGTACGACTGGTGGCCCCGTTAGGTGTCGGCTTCGGCTTGTGAGTGCTTTTTGCCTTTTCGGTACTCTAGTATTTCTAGCTATATTATATTACTACTCATTTTAATAGTTACTAGTTATCGCACTCTCTTCTTTATCTTTACCCTAAGGAAGAAAATGGTTCCATTGGGACGCGCGAAAGCTTTAACAAAATGAGACACTGAGCAGTGAACTTAACCCCTGAGAGTGCGTCACTGCGTTTCCAATTTTACCCCGTCTTTTATCGTGTTAAATGATAATAAAGTTGAGGGAGGAAAATAAAAAAGGTTAAGAAAAATCCCACATTTGGGGAGGCCCCAGGAAATGGAGCATACGAATCAAGGAAAAAAAATCATCGGTACAATCCGACGATGTTTTTCCTCAGAAGCTAGCCTGGCAAGTATATTTTTAATAACAATACCAAGTTATCAACTGCTAACGTTCGAAAACATGACTGGATTTTCTTGTTTTTTAGATTTTTTCTTTTTGGCCCGTTCCCTTTGATACAGCACGTTGAGTTCGGGAGACTACGGCATCGTGGGAATTTGCAGAATAAATTTTACAAATTTGTGGACATCGAAAAGCTCTCACGTGGAAACGATTCAGCAAGCCATTAAGTACTGGGGTCCCATCTAATTTATCGTTCTTTCTAATTGTACAATTGTTCTGGCCATAGATACAGCCATACAGGACAGGAGCCTGAAAAATGAAAATTGATTCCTCAGCTCCATCGCTTGCATGTAAATACTTGAATATCTTCATGATACAGACAGATGAATCCCAACGGAGGCGGTGCAGAAGATGGGAAGACGAACCCGCCACAAAAAATGAGATATGGAGCGTAGTCAGTGAATATATGAGCTGCACAATGCAGAAACTGTGATCAGAGATGATAATGTCGTTTAAACCGACATTCATATGCTTCTTTTTAGCTCTTTAAACATGGTTTTAGACAATAATCGTCTGTAACTGACAAAAAGGTCAACCGGTTCATCGTCAAACGACCCGATGGGCATTTTTGGGTGGGCATGGATTTCAACTACGTGAGGGCTGAGATGGAGAGTGAGTTCGAGTTACGATCCTCTCACACCCTTAGCCATGCGTATTCTATGTTCAGAAACAAATAAAAGTGAAACGGTGAGTTTTATTCTTGACTGGATTTTAAAGGTAAAAGAATTGGACGCTTGAAAACTTAACAAAACGCAGTGAATTTAGTGTTGGGCCAGATCTGAGCCCTGTGTGTCTAATCGGGGTTTACATCACAGGGCCATGGGATTGCAGAGTTGGAAAAGAGCAAGCTCGAGGATTGAATTTGGAACTTAATAGAAAATCAAATAAAGCCTCCTTGTTACAGAGTTTTTGCCCCTCCCTCAATAGTGAATGATTGTGATTATTGCTCAATTTATTTTTGCAGGTGAAAAGAATGTTACACATGCAGTTCTGCTTCAAAGAATGGGGATTTTCACATGATTAATTAGTAGTTTGAAAAAATATTTATTATATCATATTGGTTACGAGCCTAACAAAGTTAAAAAATATAATAAGAGAAATATACAATAGATGTAAAAAATAGAAAAAATATAATTTATAAATTAAATTAAAATATAAAATAAAAAATTATCAAAAGTAAAAAATAGAAAAGTGGATAGTTGCACTTTAATTATAGACATGAATTTTATGATTTTTTTCAAGACATGACACGTGAGGATAGGGAGGAAGCCAAAGACCAAAGTAAAGGAGGGGCACGCAAATTAGGAGTGGGCATTGGGTGAGGCGGTTTGGATTGAGGTAAAATTCTCTCAATCCAGTTGAACCCAATTTCTTATTAACTTAGTTCAACTCCCGCCAAAAAATTATTCAAACTAACATTCTTGGGTTGGAATGGTTCGGTTTCACTTGGGTGGGTTAGTTTGGGTTAGGATAGGGACGAACGAACGTGAGGCGAGCGGTGGAACGAGGATGAGGTTCGATCAACTATTGAGGATCCAAAGTATCGAAGTGTGATGATTAGACAAGAGATGAGCCAAAATGAGAAAAGGCGAGTCAAGACAAGGTGGGAGGAGGTAAGGGATTAGCGTTGATTATTGAAAACGACGAGATAACGAACGAGACTTGTAGCTCGTGAGGCGAGCGGTGGAACGAGGATGAAGTTCGATTGACTATTGAGGACCCAAAGTATCGAAGTGTGATGATTAGATAAGAGATGAGGCAAAATGAGAAGAGGCGAGTCAAGACAAGGTGGGAGGAGGTAAAGAATTAGCGTTGACTGTTGGAAATGACGAAATAACGAACGAGACTTGTAGCTCGTGAGAGAGGGAGTCGAGGGACCGAAGGTTTGAGACAAGGGAGGGAGGAGTGGTGTTGGTTTGTTAAAGTTGAGCTGCCTCTTGCCTGCTTGTACTTACAGAAGTTTTAGGGCAAGTTAGAAAATGATATCATTTTACAAAATGACGCTATTTTATAATATCAGAATTCAGAAAAAATATATATATATATAGCATAAGAATTGAAAAATATATATATATGTAAATTTTATTGGGTACCCGCGGCAACCCAATGGAGAGGAGATCAAAATTCAGCCCCACTCAATTTACCCCATCTTAAGCCAAAATATTACATAATATTTATTTTACCCCATTTTAACCTAGTCCAAATTTTTTTTTTTACGGTTTGAGGCGGGTTGAAACGGTTTGCCCCGGTCCAATGCTCACCCCTAATGCAAATGAAGAAAAAGGTGGGAAAGTGAAAATGATAGAGAAGGTAAACCTTAAGATATGTTTAATATATCGAATTTAGGATTTTTACGTTAAATTATATTTTTGAAAATTTTATAATTAAGAATAAGATTTTCAATTATGTATATCTTTTTTATATGTTTATTTATAGAAATATGTATGAATATTTTTAGGAATATTTAGAATTTTTATGTTTGATTAAATATTAATATTTTTAAAAATATTGTACAATTTTTTAAAAATAGTCTTAATCATAAAAAGTTTAATTTAGATTTTTAATAAATGTCTAATCAAAACAACATTTAATTCATCTTGCTAATGGTACTATTGTTGCTACTCTTGTTAGCATTACTAATTCCACTATTATCATCAACATAGACATGGTTATTATCATAATAACTAGCATTAACATTGCTATCATCATCGCTAATGTCATTGTTACCATAATATTTAAATTATTATTATTATTATAATAATAATTATTATTTTTACTAACACTAATATTATTATTGTAACTACCATAGTCATCACTATAATATCGTGTGGATACATATACAATATTGTGACACATAAGTAGATGTCTAACTATGTTAAATATTTTATCATAGTTATCATATTATTATTATTATTATTATTCTGATCAAATTATTACTATTGTCATTATTATACTTACCATTATCATATTAGTTGTTGCTATTGTTATCATTTAATTATTATAATAA
Source organism: Dicorynia guianensis (assembly GCA_037013595.1). Classification (NCBI taxonomy): domain Eukaryota; kingdom Viridiplantae; phylum Streptophyta; class Magnoliopsida; order Fabales; family Fabaceae; genus Dicorynia; species Dicorynia guianensis. The sequence goes on from JASUAB010000015.1 coordinate 28,477,934, forward strand.
AAATAGTTAATTATCTTATCTTATTAAATAAGGATAATATAATATTTTAAAATAATTTTTACATTTTTATAATGTAAGAATTACAATATTCACTTCATATGAGTATCAAATTTTTATGTTTGAAAATCTTTCATTCTTGTTAAAGTTAAATTCTCCATATATTTTTTTTAAATCTTATACCAAGCATAAAAATTAAAAGATTCTAAGGCTTGCATCACCAATAATTTCGTGTGGAAATCGCGCCAACGGGCACATGAAAGGGTGAGTTATCGTACCGACATACTTGGGCCATGGGAATTTCTTTTGGCGGGTACGTCCCTGTTCTGCGTTCTTGGAGCCCAATGCTCCAACACTGGCACCGCCCGGATTTTTTTTGTTGGGATTATTGCAACCTGTCATTACTCGCCCGTTATCGTGTGAGCCAAGGCATTCTTCTCCTTAATTATGTTTTTTTTCGCATTTTTCACCTTCGTTTATAAACGGTAATAAAAGGAAGGTGAGTAGTAAAAGGAAGGCGAATGAGATGGTAACGTTCGACCATTCTGTGGCAGCCTAAGGTCGGTTTTTGCATTGAACCCACACAAATGTTCTCCGGTCCTCCGTTGTCGACTTCTGCAATAGTTAGCTAATATCTCCACTGAAAAACGATTTCTAGGGTTTAAGGATCTCCACTGAAAAAGGGATTTCGAGGAGCTGTGACCGGCAATAATGTTGATTCAGATTCCTCGGCTAACAAACTCTCTGAGAGATCCTTTCGATATTGATCAGGCGTATCTTCAACGCAAATTCATCCTCCAAAACCGAAGGCCTCGCAAGTAATTCCTTGCTGCGAACAATTTTCTTGATCATATTTTTCCATAATGTTCTGTTTGGTTGCCGAGAATATGTTGCGCGGGAAAATATTAAGAATTACCATTGCATCATGTCAATACCTCTGCACTTTGAATTTTACGAGTTTCTTGGCAACCAGACACGGGCGTTCATATATTGCTGGTTCATGCACTTATTTCAGTTTCTTCAGTCTAGTGTTCTGTGATTTGCATGTTTCCTCTTTGTTGCTGTAATGCATTATGATTAAATGTGTATTCAAATTTGTCGTTTAGTTCTGCAAGCTCGCTTGACGAATCAGAGCTCGCCCGGAAGATCGTTTATCTATGGGAGGAAGGTATCGTCCGGTTGTGATTAATGTACTAATAAACTCAATATTGAAATTATCCATTAGACGATAATATGTTTCCATGTGATGGATTGGTGAAGCAGCTTCGTCAGAAGTGCGACAGGCCTACAAGCACTTTATCGGAGCTATAGTGGAGTTGATTGATGGAGAAACGCCCTCTGAGGAGTTCCATGAGGTGGCGCTAGCTGTTTACCGTCTTTTCAGTGAGATGACAGAGGATGATGATATTGATAGAATTATTTTTGATAAAAAGTAAGTGTTGACTTCCATATGTTTTGAGAGAAAATGATAGAAAGATGAAATTGAATGTTTGTTTTGGTGATTTCATGGACTACATGTTTTTTTTTTTTAAATGTGTTTCAACACATGTTTAAAGAGTTCTAATTTGAAATTGTTTTTATAATATTAAGGACAGTAGCCAGAAGTTTTTCTAGGAAATTATTTACTCATTGGAAAATAATTTCAGAGTTATTGTTTGGCTTTGCATGTTTGAACTCTGCAAGAACCAAGTAATTGTTCGATTGCACAATGTTCCCTCCATGTTTTAATACTTCTAAGGAGCCTTACCAAGTCTAGTTTGGAGGAATTTAATACACAGTTATTATAGTGCTCTATATTTGTACTGCCAGAAGCATATAGCGAATTGCAGAGGCTATATAATGACTTGAATATATGATAGATTGTTATATGAGTCTTAAGTGGAGCTTATGGTGCTGATGTTCAGGAACTTAAACTTTTATTATGCAATATTGGTATGCAGGTTAGAACTGCAAAAACTTTTTGGTCATGCAGTTGCTGATGCCAACTTGAGGAAAGTTGCATCCCTAGCACAAAAACTTCTAAATTTGCAGTCTAGCAATAAAAGTTCTGCCTTTTCTTCAGTAGGAGATGCTGATGTTAACGAGGATGTAGAGTTTGGAGCTGATTTTATATTTCAAGCGCCGGCTCGTTTCTTGGTTGACATGTCTTTGGATGATGGAGATCTGATGGATGATGGAAACATTGATTCTATAGCATTTAATGAAGGGCGTTATGGTTATTCTGATCCAATTGATAATTCAGCTGTAGATGGGGCAAAGTTCAACTTGAGTTGGTTAAGAGATGCATGTGACAAAATAGTTACGAATAGTATCTCACAGCTATCACGAGATGAACTGGCATTGGCCATCTGTAGGGTTCTTGATTCAGAAAAGCCTGGTGAAGAGGTAGTGCTTAGAGTCAATCTTCTTTAATGGGTATGTATAAATAAAGTTTGCAACAACTTTCAAACTTACTCTTTCTCTTCTCTATGCAAAGATAGCAGGAGACTTGTTGGATCTTGTCGGTGATAGTGCATTTGAGACTGTGCAGGATCTCATATCGGTGAGGACTCAATAGAATTATATCTTTCCTATTTCTTCAGAAAGTTACTGGTAACTCTTACTAAAATTTTACTTTTTGCTATCAATATGTAAGTAATGATTTGGTTTATGTTGCTGTGAGATATGTAAGTTTAAACATCTTATTGTCATGGTTTGCTTTTGAAGTTCATACATGTTCTTTTCATTGTTTGAAACAACTACTTGTGTTCTTCACGAGGAAAGGTTTGCTTGCCAATTATCTGATAGTTTAAAGGCACTGAAGTTATTGTAGACTTACTTGAATGTTAGTTGACATCTCTGTAACCAATTTCAGCATCGAAAGGAGATTGTTCATGCCGTCCATCATGGTCTATTCGTATTGAAGTCAGATAAAAATGCTGCAAATGCTCAGTTGCGTATGCCTAGTTATGGGACCCAGGTATTGACTTTTGTTCTTATTATAAATCTATACTTGTTTACATTTATTTGGTGACATACAAGCACATATGCTGTTTATACTTAAACTATTACTTTTCACAAGGAACTACGTGAATTCTTTTTAGGTGACCGTTCAAACAGAGTCAGAAAGGCAAATTGACAAACTTAGACGAAAGGAGGAAAAGCGAAACAGACGCGGAACAGAATTTGCAGGTGATGGTGACTTGTCTGCAACAGACTTTTCATCTTTACTTCAAGCAAGTGAAAGGAAAAATCCATTCGATGATATGATTGGTACTGGTGATAGGACCCAGTCAGTAGCTGTTACTGCTCTTCCTCAAGGAACTGTTAGGAAGCATTTTAAGGGGTATGAGGAGGTCATTATCCCCCCAAAACCAACGGCACCAATGAAACCTGGAGAAAAGCTGGTATATTTCTTTTATTGTCATATTCCACTTTTTCATGAGACACTGATAATTCAATCTGTTGTCTTTAAGATATGATCATTGATACTTGATCAACATTTGAATGATGGGTTTAATTAATCTAAATGGCTTCTCTTAATTTGTGTTTTCAATTCACTTTGTCTAGTAAGGAGAGAGATAATTTGTTCAGATGGGACCTATGTGAGGTCCTGCTAGTACAAAGTTGTGTCTGTCTCTCTACACTTGATAGCTTCAAGTAAAAATATCAATTGAGAAGATCTGGATCCATTAATTGATAATTTCTGTTGTAAATTTTGCTTGAAATATTTTAAGATGATACTGTGGGTCATTTAAAATCTACAATTTGCAGAGTTTTACCTTTGCAATTTTCCAGCAAGCTTCATAATCCTAGAATGGTCTTACGAGTAATGCTTTATTGATTTAGGGGCTTTCTTAATGTATTTCTGTTACAATTATGTAATTTCAGATTGAGATTAAGGAGTTAGATGACTTTGCACAAGCTGCTTTCCATGGCTACAAATCGCTAAATCGTATTCAAAGCAGGATATTTCAGACTGTTTATGGCACCAATGAGAATATACTAGTGAGTGATTTATGCTTTACTTGGAACTTGGTGGAAAATGAAGAACAGATTAGCAAAGAAAATTGATAACAAATGGATAGGTGTTTCACTTAGCCACAAAAAATGAAGAAGATGAAGTGTTGTGTCTAAGGTGATTTTCATGTATTTGCAGGTGTGTGCTCCTACAGGAGCTGGCAAAACTAACATAGCTATGATTTCAATTCTTCATGAGGTGAATGATGACTTGCTTTTTATGTATTTCTTGTGCTGAAAGTTTCACCCCTTGTATGGTTTGTCATATAATCTCATGTCTCACATTTGATTTTTTTTTTCCAATTATATTTGTCTCATTGAACAAGGATGATATGGTATAACCTTGATGGCCTGCCATTTTTTAGTCATTGTCCATGTGGATAGCCACTTCTTTAAGAAAGACTGTTTAGTACGTATCTACCTCTGTCTTTGAATTTATTTCAAAATATAATTAATTGTTCACATTAGTTCTGCCTCAATTTGTTGCAATTTAGGGTACCCAATGTTCTAATCCTCCTTAAAACAATAGTTCTTTCTTGGATATGATAGAAGTGACTAATTATGTGTCATAATGTTGCAGTTGAATGAAAAGTTCTCTGGAGTGATTAGTTCTTTCTTGTTTTTATTGGTTTCAACTTCAGTTTTCAGTTGCAATTTGTTCTTTTTTATTTATGGATGTTGAGATTGTGGGTTGGCCTGCTTAACCCAACAATCAAATGTAAATTACATGTTTAAATATTTAATAAGGTTCTTTAGTCAATGAATAATGAAAAGAAACTTTGTATTTTCTTTTCTTTTAATCTATAGGAAGAACCTGCCAATGCTAATGTGGTGGGTTGAGCTTTTCAACCTACACTGCCTATGGCTGACTGGCCCGTGGTAGGTCAGGGTGGGTTAACCTATTTTGACCCATCTAGTGAATTGTAACTGGAACAAATAAGACTTTGGAGGTTGGAACACTAAGTTGCCTTATTGGCTTATACAAAATTATTATACGTGGATACATTATAATAAATTTCTCAGATGAAATTTATTGATTTAAAACCCTTTGTTAGTAGTCTTTCCTAGCAAAAAGTATTAATGTATGATGTAGAAGCTGCTGATACACCCAAAACCTGGCAAGTGTTTATCATACTTTGACCTAATAAACTACAAAAAGGGCCACATTGCTGAAAGAATATAGTAACAATAATGGCCTAAAACCATGACGCACAACTTTGGCCTAGACTTCTAAATGGGATAAAATATATCAACACACAAAGTTTTATTCTATTAAGTGAGGTCAGTTACATAAATCAAACGACGCCATTAGGTTCTATCAGAAAACAAGTTTTCAAAAATATTATTTATCAGAAGATCCCTTTTAACAATTTCTCTAACAATCCTTTTTGGTCTCCCTCTATCCCTCTTCATTAGGATAACATATCTAAATGGGATAAAATATTTGAAATAATCAATGAATGACATCTATTTTTGGCTGAAGTGACCCACTAAGTGCGGATGGTAGAGTGTTCTATCTCTTGATTACTTTTTATTTCTTCATGAGAATTTTCAATGGTAACATTGTTAGGTCTATAGAGCAATTGGAGGGCTCTATGAGGATGATATATTATCCTCTGATAATGCATTCTCTCTTCCTCTCAATGAAAATGAACTTCATTAATAAAGAAATCTCTTTTGTCGTGAATGACCTATTGTATGCAGATTGGGCAGCACTTCAGAGATGGCTTCTTGCACAAAGATGAATTTAAGATAGTTTATGTTGCTCCAATGAAGGTACATTGAAGCCTATCTTAGACTTTTTCTTCCTCTGACTCTATTCATTGTCTGCTACTGTGGTTTGAAAGTTAACATTTCGGTCATTTCTAGGCCTTGGCTGCAGAAGTCACGTCTACATTCAGCCAACGCTTATCTCCTTTGAATATGATTGTCAGAGAGCTTACTGGAGATATGCAGCTTTCTAAAAAAGAACTTGAAGAAACTCAGGTTGCTTCTTATCAAACTTGCAGGGTTGGGTTTTTTTTGCCAGCATGCAATCTGAGTGTTCTTTGTTTCTGGTTTGAATTAGATGATTGTGACAACACCTGAGAAGTGGGATGTAATTACTCGGAAGAGCAGCGACATGTCACTCTCGATGCTGGTGAAGCTCTTAATTATTGATGAAGTGCATCTACTTAATGATGATAGAGGTCCTGTGATAGAGGCTCTTGTTGCTAGGACCCTAAGACAGGTAAAGTTCTTTTTGAATAATGATTTTTTTACTTAATAGTTATTTTAAGCATTTCTATGCTTGGTGACCTCTAGTCACAAAAGAAATCCAGACTGGCTTTTCTCCAATCATTGTATCATGTTTTAAGATAATAAGATCTAGACTTCTGATTAGACAGATTTGCCCCTCAGAATTAAGTATTGTAGGTGAGTAGAAGAGGGAAAGAATCTGAGAAACTTAATTTAACTTATGATACATCCTTATTAATGCATCATTGAAGATCTATGTTTTGATTTTTAGAAAATATGACAGATGATACATGAAGGTTTGGTGTACTTTTGATTATATGTCAATTGTCATTCTTTGCAGTCACCAATTTCATTGCTTGGTTGTTTATTTACAGTATATTGTTTCCCTACATGATTTTAGGCCTCTGATTGAATACTTGTTTGCATTTGTTTATGTCAGGTGGAGTCAACTCAGACAATGATACGCATTGTGGGCCTTTCAGCCACTCTTCCCAATTACCTAGAGGTGTTTGGTTCAAATAAGATATTATGCTTGTTACTATTCATTGACTTGTACATGTGGAAAGCTGAAGCATTCTTTAACCTCACCTGCAAGTTATGACTATTCATTGTCGCCAGGTTGCACAATTTCTGAGAGTGAATCCAGACACCGGACTTTTCTTCTTTGATTCTAGTTACCGTCCAGTGCCTCTTGCACAACAGTATATTGGAATTAGTGAGCAGAACTTTGCTGCTCGTAACGAATTGTTGAATGAGATATGCTACAAGAAGGTCTTTCTCCATCTTTGTTCTCTTTTACACATATGAACTCTTGCAATGGTGGTTAATATCCTTTAATTGGCACTATTGTTTGAGTCAGGTTGTTGATTCTATTAGACAAGGTCATCAGACAATGGTATTTGTCCATTCACGAAAAGACACTGCAAAAACTGCTGAGAGACTGGTTTGTTATTTTGAGCTTTTAAATAGATGTGTTATTTGGTTTGAACTTCTTTTGTCAGTGTAATGAATTATGGTAAAGTTGAGGGTGAGAAGCTGGTGAGGGTGATTTTTACACTTAAGGACACAATTGTCTAATTTCGTTCAAAAGTGATTAATTCATTACCCACTCATAAACTATATTAACCAATCCAGTGGTTAATGGGTCATTGTTGGTAAATATCACCTTCAGCAGGTCCACAATCTTAACATTCCCGTAAATTATCTGTTGAAAGCATTGTTGTTCAAATTTGTTGACTTACAAATGCTAGAAGATTCAGATGGTGTTCAAATAAAATAAGTTATCATGGCAGTACGTGCCTTTCTAAATTTAGTTGTAGTTTTTGTGCACTGGTTTCAGACCTAGGACTTTATATTCTTTAAAGATTATATGTTTACTTAACTAGCCTGGATTTTCCCTTCATTTACTGAATAGCTTGGTTGTTATGGCTAAAGACAGTGACTCGTGGAAGTTTTAGTGTGTCTTCAATTTCATCTGCGAGACTGTAAAGTGACTGACATATGCTTCCTAAAGAGCACTTTTGTTTCAGAAACTTCTTTTACTAAAAGTTTTCTGTGTATACAGCATTCATATATAAGTGAACCTACTTGTATGCTTTCTACATGTAGATTTATGTGTATCCATGATTAGCATAAGGGGGTGATTGGACTTTGTTCTTGATGTAAAATGGTCATCCAAGCAAGCCAATGCTTTTGAGAGCCCAACAAATTTTTGAGTCTGTGTTGTGCCCGCCATAAATAAATTTCCCAGGACAAGCTATCTCAATTAGCAAACTAGCTCTATGTTAAGTCTTCTTCCTTAATATATATTTGTGCGTGTGGTTAATTGATTCATCAACTTGTAGTTTGACATGTATATGTGGGTGTAGGTAGGTGTTAATATACTATGCAAAAATGTCCTAGAATTTGACATTCTTTCTAATGTACTTAAAGTTTCAACATGTATCTTATGTGGTTTTGCTTGTTACCCCTTTTTTTGTAAGTTTGTCACTTCTATTTGCAGATTTGTTGCAGTGTATTTTCCTTGTTTCCATTTACATCTGTGCATGTGGACAGTAGGTACTATTTTTATCTGTGCCATGTGTTGGTTTGGTATTGTCACTTACAGAGTGTATTCAATTAAAGGTTGAGCTTGCCCGTAACAACGAGGACCTGGAACTCTTTAGCAATAATGCACATCCACAATATACCTTGATGAAGGTGATTTGAAGAAATGCTTCATTATTTTGGTCCTTCTTGTTATATCCTCTTTTCTTCTTCTTTTTTGGGTTCATATATTTTCCTTCTTATTGTGCATTTTAGAAAGAAGTCCTCAAATCCAGAAACAAAGATCTTGTGGAACTTTTTGAATATGGGATGGGTGTTCATCATGCTGGGATGTTACGTGCAGATAGAGGGCTAACGGAGCGGCTTTTTTCTAATGGACTTCTGAAGGTAGAGCTTATACTTCTTAACTTAGAATTTTGCAATTCACCTGCACTTTGATAGAATTGTCATTTTCTGCTTTTAGGTACTTGTCTGTACAGCAACTTTGGCATGGGGTGTCAATCTACCTGCTCATACTGTTGTCATTAAGGTATGTGCAAGTTATTTTGAGAGTTGTGCTAAAGCCTAAAGTCATAACTACCATAGCATTGAGAAATTGAATGTCTAGCAGCCAAGCAAAGATATGGTTTTGGTGTCTTCTGAATATTTTGCTTTTCCTTTCTGATAAAAGAAGAATTTGTTGAGAGACTACTAGAGATTAGAACAAATGTATCCAGATTTGAATATGTCTAATTTCCTTCTACTCAGATGATGAGAATATATGACGTAAAAACTGTTTTCTGCTTTGCTATGATTCACTTGTTACAGTTAACTTCTTCAGATTGTATGTTTACTTCATTTAATAATTGGCAATAAAATCTAATCTTCTGAACTCCTGCACCTTTCAAAAGACTTACGCTACCTTCACTGTTTCTTTTTCTATTTACTCCATATTTATGAGTCAGCTTGATGAAATTTTGAGCTGCTATTTGTTGCTAGCTATTTATTGCTCTAGTTAGTGGACTGCATGAGTTTTTTACTGCTGATTATATCTTGTTTGCTTTAAAGGTGCTTTAATTTTTGTAGCCGTCTTTGAAAGAGTGTGAAACAGTCCAGGGACCAATTTTTTCTTTCAATTGCATTATGAGATGAATTTTGTATTGATAATTCTAATGTCATCTCATTATGTTGTAGCTAAGTCTTATAATACTAATGTATAAACATAAATTTTATGTAGGTAGCTACTGATTATGTACTTTGCATTGTCATGTCCAGCAGCATGCTTATTGTAAATTATTATATCATGATATTTGATTACCAAAAACAAAAATTGTCTGGATATTTTCTTATTGGTTTTTGGTTACTTTTGTCATATAATTTAATCTGAATGTTGTTCTCCAGGGTACCCAATTATATGATCCTAAGGCTGGTGGGTGGAAGGACCTGGGTATGCTTGATGTTATGCAGGTATCAGCTGAAATTGCTTCTGTAAAGTACAATGAAGTGCTTTTTTATTTAACATCAGTTATTAATTGCTAAGATGTTGTTTTTATGACATGTTTGCTCTAGATATTTGGGCGGGCTGGGAGACCACAGTTTGATAAAAGTGGTGAAGGTATCATAATTACATCTCATGACAAGCTAGCATATTATCTCCGACTGTTGACTAGTCAACTCCCTATAGAAAGTCAGGTACTGATAAGGATAATGGCAAGACAGTTGTATTCATGACTGTTTTTCAAATTTATGCTTGTTGCATTTTTAATAACATGGAAGACGTTCTTAACATTTTCTCACTTCTTTCAAATTGCAGTTTATTAGCTCCTTGAAAGACAATTTAAATGCAGAGGTAGCGTTGGGCACTGTGACTAATGTTAAGGAAGCCTGTGCATGGCTTGGCTATACATATCTTTTCATAAGGATGAGGATGAATCCTTTGGCATATGGTATTGGATGGGATGAGGTAATCAATAACATCTTGTCATATGGTGTGGTCTTATTTGATCTTGAGCTTGACAAATGCAGAGAAATGTACTGCTTTTCTCCCTTCTGCTTTTTGTTATTTTGTTTGTTTTCTTTTTTTGGTGATTGATTCAACTGTTGAACTTTTACCTTTAGTGAATGTGTTCTAACTTCTACCATGTAAGTGTAATTTTTGGATTGTCTAGGGTAGATATACTGGGAAGTTTAAAATGTAGATGAGGATTTCAAAACGTAGGAGTATGAAATGGAGGCAAGCCTCTTCTGGTTATTGGCTGCATATAACATTTGTTTACTATTTAATAGTCTTTAGAAGCTACACTTGCTAGTATTTTAGATGCCTTGGGGGATGTGCTATCTGATTTGCTATTTTTTTTATGCCCTCCCTGCCCCTAATTCACCAGCCTAGTAGAAAACCTGCTAGTTTAAAATAAAATTTTGTTTGCCGTTTCCTACATGCTCCAATTCATTAAAGAAGCCAGATCTGTAACATCTAAAGTGCTCACCTTTATACATCTTCTGCAAAAGCGAGGAAGAACACTTAATATCCCTACTTGAAAATTGGAAATTGATAATTTGCTTCATTCCCCTGATTTCAGTTGTGAATCCTCTAACTGATTTTTCATCATGTTTCCACGTGTATCCAATTCTTTTCTTTGATATTTCTATATTTCATCTAGATGAGACAGGTGTTCTCTGTGTAGGTTATGGCAGATCCTGCTTTGAGTTCTAAGCAAAGATCTCTTGTAGTTGATGCTGCACGTGCACTTGATAAAGCAAAAATGATGCGGTTTGATGAGAAAAGTGGCAATTTTTACTGTACCGAGCTTGGTCGCATTGCGAGTCATTTTTACATTCAGTATTCCAGTGTTGAAACATACAATGAAATGTTGAGACACCACATGAATGATAGTGAGGTTATTGATTGTGATCTATAGTGAACTAGTGTTTCTTTCATTGTTTAAGCATTTTTTCTGATCATATTATTTTCTGTTCTGGAAGTTATCCTTTCTTAGTCACATTATTGACCACCAATTAGTGTGTGAATTTGAAAATGATGTGCGAATTGGTGGTCAACTGATGGTTTAGTTCTTTGTTCTCAGCCTGTGATAAACTTGTATTCGGTCATATATCAAAATTGTTTCTTATTATTAGAGTTTGTCCATTTATGTTTGCATTATCTTTTCTGTGACTCTAGGTGATTAACATGGTTGCTCATTCGTCTGAGTTTGAGAATATTGTTGTCCGAGAAGAAGAACAGAATGAGCTAGAGATGTTGGTGCGCACATCATGCCCACTAGAAATTAAGGGCGGCCCCTCCAATAAACATGGAAAGATTTCCATTCTGATTCAGGTTATTGTAGCCAAGCTATAGACTCTGTTTGCTTTTTGAAATACCAAAAAAAAAAAAATTGCATGAACTTGTTAATTTTTATATTTGGGATGAAAAGAAATATATTGCATGAATATTTGATTGATTATGTGGTTTGCAGTTGTACATATCTCGAGGCTCAATAGATGCTTTTTCATTGGTGTCTGATGCTGCGTATATAAGTGCTAGCCTGGGTCGTATAATGCGGGCTTTATTTGAGATATGTTTGCGAAGGGGCTGGTGTGAGATGTCTTTGTTTATGTTGGAGTATTGCAAAGCTGTGGATCGCCAAATTTGGCCACACCAACATCCCCTTAGACAGTTTGACAAGGACCTTTCTGCTGAAGTTTGTTTAGATTACATCTTTTGACTTTTTTTTCAAACTATACTTTGTACTAGTGTTTGATAATCTTTCTTGGTGGTGTAGGTGTTGCGGAAGCTTGAGGAGCGTGGGGCTGACCTGGATCGCTTGCAGGAGATGGAGGAAAAAGACATTGGAGCATTAATTCGTTATGTACCTGGAGGAAGAGTATGTACCTTCTAGTGAGATGGAGTTCAAGGATTGCTTTAGGAGTTGGATTCAGATGTTGAAGAAATGTTAATTTTTCTCTTCATTTTTGCATCTTTTTTCAGTTGGTCAAACAATACCTAGGGTATTTTCCATCAATTCAGTTATCTGCAACTGTGAGTCCAATAACCAGAACTGTCTTGAAGGTAACTTCTTGATGAAGCTTTCTTTTAAGATTAGTCAGAGATTGTAAACATTTTATCCCAATTATAGCCTTGATATCAAACTTAATGATAGTAAATCTTTATTTTCAGGTTGATTTGGTCATAACGCTTGATTTTATTTGGAAAGATCGTTTCCATGGGGCTGCTCAACGTTGGTGGATTCTTGTAGAGGTGATGCCTTGAGAATTATTCTCTTAATAGATTATCATGGATGACCACTCACTCTTGCATATTAATAGATTATCATGAAAACATTGTCCAGTGGAAACTCACAGGCTATACTTGCTGGAAAAGTGCTCTTGACAAGTGAATGGCATGACAATAACCCTAAGCATTGTTAAAGAATAGAATTACATTCAAGGAGAATTGAGAAGCTATGTGCCAGTTATATCATAGATTGTTGGGAGTTTTCTTCGTTGGTTGAGGATGTTCTCTTCTTTTCCTTTCTTTTTTCTTATGTTGTTCTTGAATGGTATATATACTCCCAACTTATGCTCTCTTCTTTTAAAGAAATCTTCTTTTATATATGGAAAACAAATGCATCCCATTGTGCAAATATTATTATGTTATGCAAGCTGTGTGTTGAATGAGCAAATAAGTAACAAATTAATTTTAGTATATAAAGTATAAACAGAAAGAAAAGGACAAACTACCATTTCTGCTTAAGTAGGAAGTACTCCATTGAGACTATGGTACACTACCTCATAAAATGCAGACGTCCATCATTAGTGCTGCTCTACTATGTTGTATGTTCTATTATTTCCTAAGACACTTGTTATTGTTTGAATTTTTAAGAACATATTTTGAGTTATTTATTTTAAAATCTTAAATTACTTATTTGTCTAAGCCATGTCCTAGTGGCATTTTGATTTTACTCAGTCTTTAGACGTTAAGATTTATATTTTATCATGTGAGACTGTCATATGTGTCGCAACATGTTATAGATGTGTTATACCTGTATTGCTGTCACCAATAAGCTACCAGGACAGCATGTCATATATCACATGCCTGTCGCTAAGGATGTCAGTTCAAATGCTTGGTTTTTAACCAGTTAACAGTTTGGTACTCACTAACATCAAATTGGATGCATGATCAACTATTTTGAGCAGGATTCTGAGAATGATCACATCTACCACTCAGAACTCTTCACCCTGACAAAGAAAATGGCTAGGGGGGAACCATACAAGCTTTCTTTCACTGTGCCAATATTTGAACCACATCCACCACAATACTATATTCATGCCATTTCTGATTCTTGGTTGCATGCAGAGGCGTTCTACACTATATCTTTTCATAATTTAGCACTTCCTGAGGTACTACGTCCCTGTTCATTTCTTTATTGTTTCTAATCCAATTAATATGAACTGGCTCCTGGAAGAGCCGTTTCTCACTATATGGTTATCTCTTCTTTAGGCTCGTACTGCTCACACAGAACTTCTTGATTTAAAACCACTTCCTGTGACTTCACTTGGCAACAGTGCTTATGAAGCCTTATATAAATTTTCACATTTTAATCCTATACAAACACAGGTTTGTTTCAATTGCTTTACAATAAGATATACTAGGCTGTGCATCATGGCTTTTGCATACGTTATCAAGATATGGACACTGTTACTGTAATGCTTTTTCTGGACTTGGGCAGACTTTTCATGTCCTGTACCACACAGACAACAATGTTCTGTTAGGAGCTCCAACTGGAAGTGGGAAAACTATATCTGCTGAGCTTGCCATGCTTCGTCTATTCAATACTCAGCCTGATATGAAGGTTGGTACTTAAATTTGTTATAGTTCATTGAGAGAGCATGTCTTAAGGAGAGTGAGATTACTGAAAGTTACCGATCAAGAGATATCAGCTTTTTTCTGGAAGGAAATCTTGCTACTTGATCCTAGCCTGCTTGGACTTTAAGGCATATTGTTATTCCAATAGTCTGCGTTGACACTAAGTGAAAGGAATTTGAAACTGCATGGTAAATTTTTTTTTTAATTTTTTATTTATATATATGCAAGGAAAGAGAATGCCATAGTACAACAAGAAAAAGATGAAGGAAAAAGAAAGTTTTTGTCAAAAAAATTTTAAGTGTATCATCACCTTAGCGATGATTAACTTTATTTGCAGAAAGCCTTCAACTATTCATATTCCTGCTACTGTAGACATTAATAATGATCACCACAGTTTTAAGAATTTGCTTTAAAGCAGATCAAAAGGGTGGAAAAAGGTCCTGCATGCCAGCCTATTCTGTGACCAATGATACATTTTGTACTCAACCTATATTCTTCCCTGTTTCTTGGGTGGTGAAACTCTATGTATGTTTTGTGATTTTTTTGTTATGCATTATTGGGTTTTAAGAAATAACTGCTTCTGTTACCTGACTTCTTTGTATTTTAGCTTATGCTGTGTTTAAGCTAAATGCTGTCCAATAATGCAGGTTATTTATATAGCACCTTTGAAGGCTATTGTTCGGGAAAGAATGAATGATTGGCAAAAGCGTCTTGTCTCCCAGCTTGGGAAGAAGATGGTATTAATCATTGTTTTATATTAGGAAAAGATATACATAGACAAATATGTGGTATTGGTGGTGATGACATTATGTTTTAATCAGGTTGAAATGACTGGAGACTATACTCCTGATTTGATGGCCCTTTTGTCAGCTGATATCATAATATCTACTCCTGAAAAGTGGGATGGTATCAGTCGTAATTGGCATAGTCGAAGCTATGTAACAAAGGTGCATTCATATATAAGTCTAATGCATGTATGGGTGTGTTGTATTAAATATCTAAGTATTCCAATATTGATGATAGCTACTTTGTATTTGCATCCTGCTGGAACTGATCAATAGGTCGGGCTTATGATACTGGATGAGATTCACTTACTGGGAGCTGATCGAGGGCCCATTCTTGAGGTACATGCTTACAAACTACTTTGATATGTTACTGACCTCCTTGACATATTTCTTTTTTATCTCTTAGCAGTGCATTGTTGAAACTGAATAACTTAATCTAAGAAGTGTTACTAAAGCTAGAGTTGGCTAACATTTTGTTTGGCGACTTCCCAGAAAGGGATGCTTTCTATGTTGAGCCCTTTTCCCACAAAGCATGGGAATATGACTGTCTAGAGGGTGTGCATGCAGCATTTCACAATGGATACAGAAATTATCTTAGGAAATAAAATCTCACAAGCACCTGTGCCCCTTGCTGATTCCCAATTCTATAAACTGCCAAGTTTTCATCTACTGTTCTCTCTGAGAGAAGCTACCATTGCAAAAGAAGCTTTGATTTTCACTGAATCTCTCTTTCCATCCTACACACTGCTCTCAAATGTGCTTCTTTGTTTCTCTACTGCAACGGTGTTGGAGGCACTTATAAAACGATGTTGGAGTTTGCTTTCAAATAAGATTTATTTGCAGCTTTGTCCTAAAATGTCCGGTTGCACTGATTATAGCCTCATTTTACTATCTCCTATTACACTTATTCTCTCTCTGCAGTAACTCTTTGTCTAAATTAGTGTTGGTCTCTTCTCTTTTCTCCACTGCAGATAAAATGAAATTTGTCCTTCACCAGGGTGGTTTTGTGAGGCAAAGCCGGTTTCCCAAAGACCACCACTTAAGCTTTTTTCTCCCGCTCCTCACTGTTTTGCAATGAGCAGAAATCTACTACCCTTTTCCACATTCTCTTGAAAACACAGACATATAGCTACTAAAATGGTGGTATTTATTGAACTGAAATACTTGACTAGGTTTATGATTGAATGAGAGGTTTTTTCCTTGTGAGCATGTGATTTAGTGGAAATTCCCACCAGTTTGGGAGTCTATTGCATTATTGGCTTTAGAAACTGTAGCAAATTGAAGTTACTGGATCTCTATTAAAACTAAAGAATCAAATTTAAATTTTCTAACATATATTCATAAAGCAGTTTAAAATTTTATAGCCTGTAAGAAATTGGAATTATGGATTTCAGTTCAAACTATGTCATTCTTCTTTTTCTTAAAGAGTAATGTTCTGGGCATTTACAAAAAAGTGCACCTAATTCCTGAAAAAACTGATGCATAACCAAGCAAAGAATCTTATTTTTCTATGAATGCTCATTACATTTCCATGGCATACCAAGCAAAATATGTGATTTCCCACGATTTTGTTCCTGCATATCCCATTCCTAAGAACGGGGCTAAAAGCAGGAATCTTATTATGGGAACCAAACAAGCCACCTAGGGACTAAACAGAGAAAACAGAAAGGAAAGGAACCACATAAATATCTGCACCAACAACATGAGAATCTTGAACTGCAGAAACTGTACAGAAGATATATGGGTTAGAAAGCATAATTCTCTTCAGCTCAGTAGTAGGCAGTTCTTCCCCCCTGCAAGTGATCCTGTTTTTCTCTAAGTGTTTGGTTCAATGAGGGGAGGGGAGGGGAAGGGGGAAATAATTCCCTTGTTTGGTTTGGTACAAAGAGAGGGGAGAGGAGGGAAAATAATCCCTTGTTTGCTTAGGAAGGGGAGGGATTTTAATTAGAAAGTAATGTACTATTATATCCTTTTAAAGAAAGATCACTGTTAGGTTATGGAGATTGGGGCAATTTTAGAACTAAGAAAGATAATAGATGGTGACTTGATCATCACAATTCAAAATTTTAAATAAACTTTCCCTCCCCTCCCAATACCCCCATTTTTGGATGGGAGGCAAAATGGAGGGGAGGGATTTTGGACCCCTTATTTTCCCTCCCCTCCCCTCCAAAAATCTGAATCAAACAAGGGATTTTAATTAAAACCCCTCCCCTCCTCTCCATTCCCCTCCAACCAAAGACTAGATAACTGAACAGTCCACATGACACAGATTGACACCATTGCATAAGCCTTATCACTTTTTTAACCTTTCTTATCAGATCTCCAAGCTATAGTTGGACTCATGATAGTAGTCGCTATAGTGACACATATTTTGCCAGCATTGAACCCTGCAACTCACGCAACCTGGGAATGCAATAATTTGATAACTAAGATGCATACGTGCTGGGTGCGTAAAATAAAATTTTAAATGATTATATATGCATATAATTTCATAATTATGTCAGCCTTTTGGCATGTTTTCCTTGTTAGAGCTATTCAGTAGCATTTATAAGCTTTTTTTAAATGTGTTTTGAAATGGATCGGAAATGTTACTGCCTATTTCATTTTGACCCATTTCAGTCAAAAAAATGAAAAATTGAAAAACAAAAGTGGGTAGGAGGTCATGTATTATGCATGCGGAAAACATATTATTATACACATCAGATATGTAGATATATGAAAGCCAAATGCTATATGCGTGGTTCACGAAAAGAATTTAGTAGAGGTGAAGATCACGTGCCTCTGCTATCCATCCAAGTTAGCCTTGCCAATCATAAAGATGATTAGTGTATGGTTTACTCCTCGGTATTCCTCAAAGAAATTCCAAGGAGAAAAAGGAAAAGAAGACTCTTCTTATAATTCTCCATGGGTACTTTTGTTCCCCTTTGTTTATTTTCTTTGCTTTGGAGGATATCTTATGCTCCGCTCCCCTGGTTGTACTTTCTCTCTTTTCTCATGAAGTTTGGTTTCATTAAAATAAAATTAGTAATAATGCTTTTATGATATCACTTGCTTTAACAAGATCATGTAGTATGGACTTTTATATGGTATTTCCAAGCAAAAAAATGTTGTAATTCTGGACTTAACATCTATTCAATTTTTGTAAGAATAAAAATTATCATGGTTTAATATCATCAACTTGAGAAAATTTTTGTTTTCAGGTTATTGTTTCAAGAATGAGATACATATCATCACAAACAGAGCGTGAAGTGCGGTTTATAGGCCTTTCTACTGCTCTGGCTAATGCTGGGTATGTTTAATTTCTTTTTTTTTTCTTCTTTTTGTGTGTGGTTGAACTGAGCAGCCTGTTTATATTATCAATTTTGAAACACTACAACAACAACAAATAGAGCTTTAACTCACTAGGTGAGGTCGGTTATATAAATTGAACAACGCCATTGAATTCTGTTTGAAATCAAGTTTTCGGAAATACCATTTAACCAAGCATCTCTTTTAATAACCGAATTTTGAAACACTAATCAATATTAAAAAAAGCTTAATATGTACTTTTTCCATACAGAAATATTACATCTTTATGTTTCTTTTTTCCTTTGACTTTTCTTTCTTATTTTCTCTTCTGTTTGGTTGCATGGGACATTGGTGTTTAGAGTTAACTTGAATCATATTGAATTTTTCTAGTTCATCAATGCAGTGATATTCCACTGTTGCAAAATTATGGTTAAAACCCAAACAGAAAGCCTGTATTTGCACCATATTATTTAAAACTAAAGTGATTGAGGTCTTTAGGCATGAGAGAGAGTAAGTTTCCAGGTTCTGTCACACCCAAGACCTCTTATGTGGTCCTCCTTTCCACATTAGAGAAACCATAGTTTTATCCCCTCACCCTTTTCCTTATTCCAAAGCTTGGTTGATGTATTGATGTGCATGCTATTAGTTAGGAGTTTGTTGAGTTAATTAATAACCTTTTAGTTATGATCTATATGTAGTGATTTAGCTGATTGGTTGGGCATCGAGGAAGTGGGGCTCTTCAATTTCAAGCCAAGCGTGAGGCCTGTACCTTTGGAAGTACATATTCAGGCATGTGGATACAGTGTTTTGAGTAGTTTATGGTTATGCATGTTCATTTTATTCACCTTCCGTATTTCAATTGTATTGAGCACATCCTAGTGTTTCATTTGAGCGAATGAGTGTTGTTAGATTCTTCTCCTAATGCTGAATCATCACTACAATTACAAATGATAGAACTTGGGACTTAAAATCTTTTTTTAGGGATAAAAGGAAATTTTATGTGAAAGAGTATATAAAAATTTAGGGAGAATTAGCTTTGGGTTTAGGGTTTGAGCTTAGATTGTGAGTTTTAGGATTTAAGATTTAGGTTTTGGGGTTATAGTTTAGGATTTCAAGGTGTAGGGTTTTAGGGTTTGTGGTTTAATGCTTAGGGTTTTAGATTTTAGGGCTATAGGATTTCATGACCTTGGCCTTTAAATAAATTGAATAATCACTGAAATAAATGAGGCAGAATAGTTGTAGAAACCCAATGGAGTGACTAATTAACCTGGAAGATCTTCTAAAATCTTTTATTATGAAGGACCAGTTAAGTGAGTATTAAATAAATTAGGGAGAGTGACATGAGTTCATTTAAGGGTCAAGTTCATCAACCTCTAAACCCTAAAACAACCCAAAACGCCGTAAATCTATAACTCAAAATCCTATATATGATACAACATTAAATCTTAAACCTTGAAACCCTAAGCTTAAAATCCTAAATGCTAAAACCCTTAATCTAAAACCCTAAAACATAAAACTTGAAACCCTAAACCCTAACCATGAAATCTGAAATGCTAAAACCCTTAACCTAAACCCTAAATTCTAAAACCCTAAACATGTTGTGGCATTATGCCCAAAAACCTGAAACCTAGAGAAACCCTACATGCTAAACCATAAAATTGTAAACCTTGAATAGTATTTGCCGATATGGCATTAAATCCTAAGCCATAAAGATTAGACCTTGAAACCCTCTAAAACCTACACCCTAAATCATTAACTGTAAACTCTAAAATTTGATTAAAGGGTTTTAGTGTTTGGAATTTAGGATTTATGGTTTAGGATTTAATGAAATGTTGTGTTAAGGTTTAAGAGTTCAATGTTTAGGATTTTAGGGTTTAAGATTTTTGTGTTTTAGATTTCAGATTTTAGGTTTTAGGGTTTCGGCTTGTGAATAATCACTCAAATACATCAAATACCCCCACAATGGTCCTTTGTTATAAATATTATTTTTAAGATATTCTAGCATAATTATTGACTCTATTTGGCCCCCACAACTAATTCTCCCAATAAATTAAATACCCATTCAATTGGTATTTCATAATAAATAATATTTTTAAGATCTTCTAGCATAGTAAATGACTCCACCCCACAGCTAATTCTCCCAAAAATTTACAAAGATGCTTTATACTTTAATAACAATAGTTATGTTATTCTCTATTGAACTTCTTGCATTGATTTTACCAGCTTTGTATGAAAGTGAAGTTTACATATTCTTTGCAATAAAGCATTTTTATGTATATTCCTGTGTGGTCATATCTAATATTCATGCTAATAATTTATACATTTCAGAGTCAAGAACTTAATGCCTGACACTATCTGGAAACAGTAGTATTTAAGAAAATTTACTGTTGCTTAAAGTGCATCTCTTGCCCATGATTATTAATTATAACTTAACTTTTCATTGCCTTAAAGTGGATGAACTTTTTCATGTAAAGTTGTAATTAGCAAAAGTTATAGATTTAGTTGCAAGTTTATTAGTAACTACTTAGATAATATATGTTGCTAGAATAAAGAAAATTATTGGTCCAGAAAGCTCTTAATTAAACTGTTGTATACTTTTCATTGCTGCAGAAAAGAACTAGTTTATGATTTCTGTGTTCCTGACTGTCATTTCTTATTGAAAGTGTAAAAAGATGTTAATATATTTTGTCGGTTTTCTTATAGGGATATCCTGGAAAGTATTACTGCCCAAGGATGAACAGTATGAATAAGCCAGCATATGCTGCAATATGCACACATTCTCCTACAAAGCCAGTACTTATATTTGTCTCATCACGACGCCAGACAAGACTTACTGCACTGGACTTAATTCAGGTGAAGATCCAACCTAATGCTAGAAACAGAAATTGTTCCATTATTATTAACCGGCTAATTAATTTTTCTTCTCTGTCAATGAAGTTTGCTGCCTCAGATGAACATCCAGTTCAGTTCCTTAATATGCCAGAAGAAGCACTGCAGATGGTTCTTTTTCAAGTCACTGACCAAAACCTGAGGCATACTTTACAATTTGGCATTGGGTTACATCATGCAGGCCTGAATGACAAAGACAGATCTTTGGTTGAGGAGCTTTTTGCAAACAACAAAATTCAGGCACATATTTATTATATAGATTTTGGCACTTCTCTGTCGTAAAGGAAAAAACTCTTGAAAAAGACTAGTAATTTGGCTCACATTTAACTGATTGGGTACTGTGTGTATGATATCCATGTAGGTATTGGTTTGTACCAGCACATTGGCGTGGGGTGTGAATCTTCCAGCTCATCTA
Source organism: Dicorynia guianensis (assembly GCA_037013595.1). Lineage (NCBI taxonomy): Eukaryota > Viridiplantae > Streptophyta > Magnoliopsida > Fabales > Fabaceae > Dicorynia > Dicorynia guianensis. The sequence continues at coordinate 28,499,433 of JASUAB010000015.1, forward strand.
GTAATTATCAAGGTGATTTAGCTTGATTAGTATTGTTCTTTAAATACTTTGTGTAATCGGTGGTTTTTGTAGCAGATCCTGGAGAATGATCGGAATTTTTGGGGGGGGTTAGGCAGGTTGGGATTTGCTTATTTTTGGGTCATAATCTTGTTTGGTTTATATTTTATTGGGTCTTTTTCCTGTCATTAAGAATAAATTTCATATAGAGACTATTATTTTCATTCCCTCTATGTTTTCTTACGAAGTAAAGCCTGTATTAGTTTTAACTAATTGCATTCCAGCTTTTGTGTTTCTATATTGCACCTGTCATACTCTTTCTTAACTATAAACTAGCACTTCCATTTTACTGTGGATGATCATTATTATCCCTGAATTCATTATGTTGTTTAACTCTTCTTTGTTCCTTTTGCAGGGGACAGAATACTATGATGGAAAGGCGAAGAGGTATGTTGATTTTCCAATCACTGATATCTTGCAAATGATGGGTCGTGCTGGACGGCCTCAATATGATCAACATGGGAAAGCAGTCATTCTTGTTCATGAACCCAAAAAGAGCTTCTATAAAAAG